>OW285235.1:181571501-182887265 GCA_935421215.2 Melolontha melolontha
GTATTTATTTAAAAAATTTATTTGATTATTATACAATTTTAAAATTAATTGTCGTACATATATGGTAATAGAATTTATTATTATTAATGTTGTATTTAAATAAATGGTTCACAATTAAGTAATTTTAACAACTTTATGTAACATTCTCGAAATATATTGCATTGATTCGCCACCACATAAATCATAGGCATGTTAGAAGATTTAAATAAATTGTAATTTCGGTTGAATTCATTTCTTTTCTTGATACCAGTTTACTATTGCTTAGGTATTATACTGTGTGTAATTCCATTGTAAGATTCCGCTACAGATCTGAGGTAAAACTAGATTTTGAGCCTAGGTATAAGTTAATTTTAACTCAATTTATTATATTTATGGAGCATTTCGCTGATACGATACAAATTTAATGTAATATTTTTGATTTATGTTCGATATATATATATTAATGTCATTGTTATTCTATTACAACGTAAATTTGTTTGCGGCTTGAAAGCTACTTTGTTAATATTTGTTTTTTGTCAATATACGAATTAACTAATTTCGATTCCTTATTTTGAATTTAGGTACCCCTACTTTAGTTTAGTCCGACGTTTTGTTTCAATGTTGCAGTCCGTAAACGCATGCGCCTACAAACGCACAACACTTTTCTTAGTTTTCAGTCTCGAGCCTCCGTACGTAGAACTAAGTAGCGCTACCTATCATCTGTTTAGTCAATCCACGACCGTCTTCACTAGCTAAGGGCATACACAATAAATAGAGGCTCCCTTTAAAATTGTGCGTTACGACTACCGATCTCCACATTTTCTGAACGCCTTCATTACGCCAAGACTGCGCTTGCGCACGCACGGTAGCAAAGTTTAATAAATTTACTTTAACTATATATAAAAATATATTTTAAAAAATCACACGTTTTCTTTGAAATTTAATTAACTTATTTCAACAACGTAAGTATGACATGTTACTCAAAACTGTTAAATATCAGCATTTAAAAAAGGTATATAACCCCTTACCACAATTATTAATCGTATCCTAAATACGTATTTCGACAACTAAGTTGTCATCATCAGTAGGTAAAAACCACTAATTAAAAAGTCGCACATGGGGCACAGTAAAGCTAGAAAACCGCTCACGCAACAACTACTTTACACCGCGTCCACGTAAAGACTAATTTAACATGCGAATCTAAACTACGAAAATATCGAAAAACACTTACTTCTTAGGGAAAGGCATTCACATCTGTTTATTCTCCGAGTTGAAATATCTCGACCGAAGGACCGACAAACATTCCTTTCTAAAGAGAACGGCACTAAACATGTCCTAATAACATCAATTTTAAAACGACGATGACACAATTATGGTAATACAAATGAAAAGAGACAACTGAAAGCAATCGGTATCTATCGCTATTCATGGAATATTGTTTATTCTTCGCGATATGTATACTTTCATAAGCATCAAGTTCGCGGGGTTTATTAATTCCTTTGACCAGCTTCAACCCTGTAATCGACACATTGTGTAGTGTACTTAAAGCGTGGTTGGCAACGTTGGATTTATCAGGTCTATTGTATTTAATATGTGTTCTTTAAAACGGGTTATTATTGGTCGTTTTGTTTGGCCTATATATTTCAAATTACAATCCTCGCAACTGATTTCGTATATACCTGATTTCGAATTAGAATTAACTCTATCTTTCGTATTCCCTAGGAGACTTTTGATAGTATTTTCGGACCGAAAGGCAACCTGGAGACCTCTTTCTTTCACAACTTTATTAATGTTTTTCGTGACGGGGTGGTATGGTAAACACATGTACTTTTTCTCCTGGTTACTTTGAGATATCAAACTTGTGGATTCGCGGATTGTATTTTTTATTTTTGTTTTTCTAATTAATTTATTGATTATTTCTATGTCAAAGCCATTGTATGTCGCAATATTTTTAATGAAATCCAATTCTATTTCATATCTCTCTTTTGTTAACGGAAAATTTAGTAACCGACTGACTAAGAAATTAAAGGAAGCTGTCTTATGTTGATAACTATGATTTGAATCCGCGGTGATGAATCTATTAACATTGGTTTCTTTCCGGAAAATATCGATTTCTATTTTATGTTTATTCCTAATCAGTAAAGTATCTAAAATGGTATCTTACCATTGTGTTCCTTTTCTACAGTAAATTGAATCGTCGGAAATTTCAAATTTAATTGATTAACGAACATGTCTAATTCGCATTTTCGTGTATCAAAAATCGCGAGAATGTCATCTAGATACCTAATCCAGACTCTCGGGAAATATTTAACGTTATTTTTAAATTCTACTTCAAATTGACGCATGAATAAATTGGCTATGAAAGGAGATAGGCAGTTACCCATTGTTGTGCCTTGTTTCTGTTCATAAAATTTTTCTCCTACTTGGAAACAATTTTGCGTCATGCACAGAGTTGTCAATCTCATGTATTCTTTTATTTTTGAAGGTTCAATGTTATTCTTGTGGAGCAAGGTTTCTAAATATTTCATAGTCTCTGGAATAGGTACAGAGGGGAATAAAGACGTTACATTGAATGAAACTAAAATTTCCCCGGTTTCCAGCTCACAATCTTTAATTAATTTAACAAATTCTAAGAAATTACTGACTGACAAATTTTCTGGTTTTACGGGTAAATTTTTAAATTCATTCACTAACCATTTGGAATTCAAGTAAGTCGGTGAGTTGATACCTGAAACTAAAGGTCTCATCGAGTTACCTGGTTTATGTATCTTCGGTAAACAATACATTCTTGGTACTACAGGATTACTAACATTCAATTTATACTTTTGGGTAGAATTTATTAAAATTGGACATTTCTTAATCGCGTCTTTTGTGTCACTAATCATTTTAGGTAACGGGTTTCGTGGACGTGGTGTAAAGTTGTTGCGTGAGCGGTTTTCTAGCTTTACTGTGCCCCATGTGCGACTTTTTAATTAGTGGTTTTACCTACTGATGATGACAACTTAGTTGTCGAAATACGTATTTAGGATACGATTAATAATTGTGGTAAGGGGGTACTCTGGGGTACTCTGTACCGTCTGTTTAATCTTTCCTAACTTTCGAAGATGATCCTATCCTCCATCGTGAAGGTCCATGCTCTTGTGATAATTACCACGTACTTGTAGTTCGAGTTGAATTAACGAAGAACCTTTTGATCTATAGTTGAGTCTCCCTGAATGGGGTTGTTTTTAAAGGTTAAGTTTTTTTTTCACCAATTTTGCGAGGTATAATTGAAGATGACATTGGAACGTTCTATCTCATGCAATATACGAAGAATATAAGTAGCGCTTCACCCCAATCTCAAAAAATAGCGCAATATTGTCACAATATCTACAGTTGCATTGAGTATAAAATATTTAAATTGTTATGGGTAATTTATTAATACTAAAGTCTACAATGAAAAAAAATTATTACACTACCCTAATATAAAGAAAATTATATGTATTTTAACTTTCAGATTGGATTGCATAAGACTGCACAAGAAGTATGTCAGGAATTATCAGCAAAAGTTAACATTCCTGCAAATAAACTTATATTAGAAGAGGTTATATTAAACGATTATCTAATTAGACCTATTCATTACGACGAGAAGGTAATATCCCTGAATATTTTTAAGAAGGCTATTATTAAAACCTAATATTTAGGTTCTTGATGTCATATTAAAATGGGCGTACTGGCAAGAAGCGGATAGGAAAGATAATTGCCTTATTGTATCGCCTTTGGATAAATATGAGGCGTATTTGGTGGACAATATGTTACCTGCAATGGACGAATTGAAGTTTGCAGATAAGACAGTAAAAAATTTTCAAATATTTACATTTGAATTAAGTTGTGGTTATTTGAATTGCTTTAAAGATGCTAATGTAAGTTTCCATTCTTTATTTGTCATGTATCTCAATATTTTATTTAGAAAATGTTTTTTATTTATTTTTTTAGAAATCGCAGATAGCAAAGACTTGGGACATTAATGAAATCGAATGGTATATAGGAAATGAAAAAAATAGAAATACACCTACTAAACATACGATCACATTTATAGAAAAAACTGAACAGAAACGTCAGGAAAGTACTGCGTGGTTTGGAAATGTCCTATCGTTTAGTAGCGAATTTAGCAAAAATGCATGGGTGAGTTCCTTATGGAAAGAAGGACATAAAAAAGAATTTTTACCATTAGCGATGGAGTTTTTAATGAGACGTTGCCAAGATAATCAAAAATAGACGCATAAGTATTTATAATATTTGTACATAGTGTTTTATTTTGTAATAATAAGAATAAACGATGTTAAAAAATTAAAGTTGTATATGGTCAGCAAGTGTTTATTTATTATTTCATATTTCAACAACCTAAGACCTGTTCAGGATACATTTAATATCCTTTTGTAATATTTTAATTTCAAACAATCTAGGATAGAGAATTCAAACATAACATTTCCAATTTTATAAATATTTAACGTTCATTTTCGAATTTAAACCACTGTATATACTTTTATTAGCACATTTAAATTGTAAAAACTTTCTTTAAGTTCTAAGAATTCTTTACATCTGCAAATCTATTTATTACCTACTTTATAATTTAGACGACTCCTTTTATTACCTAGGGTTATTAATAATCGGCATCTTTTTCCAAACTCATTTATTGGTTTATTTTTATTTCCTTGGGTTATAGTGAATAAAGCGCTTAAATCTGTATTTCCATTTTTAAGATCACGGTACCTAGATACATATATATATAATAAATTTTATTTCTTTATCAAGGGACGATCGGGAACTACATACTTAGATTTATAATATCAAATACTTAATTAGTAATCATATTTTAGTATTTATTAGTTAAGATTAGATTTTAAGACACTATCGTAAATCTTGGGTATTATTGCTTGTAGGTACAATTTCCACGAAGTAATGACACACAAATTCCCCGGTATGACGTCAAACAATACACTATACAATCAATCCGCGTATGTTAATAATAGTGTAATAGTAATAGTGTAGGGGTAGTGGTATATTTTGACTTACTTGGAAATCAGAATAGAATAGATCAGTATGAACTCCAACAGTATAAACTCAACATTTGTACAAGACACACAATCTTAAGATAACAGTCTCACATTTAACATCATAACAAGCAACAGTACAAAACACACAGTCTTACTTTAAACATCAACGTAACACTCATACTTTAACAAGCCACCGAAGATTTAAATAGTAAAGTGTATATAGCCTTACAACCTGTGCACGGTAGAGCAACTTCGTGATTCTAAGAACCGGATTCAACCAAAGCATTGGTTCTTCACAAATCCGAGTCATCCCAAACAGTTTGATCTTAGAGCCGCATCAATTTGGTCTTCGAGCCGCAACAATTTGGTTTCAATAGCCGATATCCCAAACAAGATTAATTTAAACCAAATTGCTTCAAAATTTAGTTGTGCGTTCTTCATTTGAGGAATTTTGAGCCTTCAAGAAGTGGTAGTTCAATGGAAAGATATTAATTTTGAGCATTGAGGCACAGCAAAATATCTTACTATGCCACCTTGAGTTGTGCACTTTATTTCAGGAAATATTTAAATATAAAACAAAGCTTTCTAATTATTTTGCGAGGAACGTTATCTTATCCCCTACTAAAAATTGGGAAAATGCAGGTAACTCGAAACAAATTATTACGAACAGCTACAGTTAAACCAGGAATTTGGGCTGTTCATGGCATCGAAATATATAAAAAATTATAATAGTAGTAATAATTCACGCCCTAGCATCCTCCGATAGCTTAATACCAATTACAGAGAGTATGGACTGGTCATAAGTTATTACTAGAGTCATTTTATTTTGCTTTTCCGCATTTGTTTTTGCGACAGCGTGAGTATTCTCCAGCCGAGCATCTTCCATTATTAATTTTTCGACTTTTTGAACAAGTTCTGGGGTGGTCACTTCCGCCCGTGGGTCGTCTTCAAGTGATTTCCTACCTTGCTTAAAGAGACTATAACTTATATAGTTTTTCCTGGCAAGGATCTTTATAAACCGATGACATCTTTTGCAGTATGATTTTAACAGACTTTGAACAGCTTTATAAAAAACTTCACATTTTCTCTCCGATTGAGTGGCTTGATCGACAACAGTTCAAACACTACTGACACAATTATTATAAAACTTTATATTTACACTGATGGAAAAAAGTGACGAGCACACCCTGTATAATCTGAACGTGTCAAGATAAATCCGTAGATTTAGCGGAGCATTAAGGTTTTCTCTAGATGAGCTTGCGCAGCGAGTTTTGACTTTTTCTATGGCTGCATTTTTTACTGAGTGCCTCCGACAGCTGAAATATGTTGTCTCCATGGAGACCGATGCAGGGAGGGAGAAACCGGTTATTGTTAGTGTGGTGAAAGCGGGTAGTTGTAGTCGTACTTTGTGCGTGATGGAAGGCCGTTCGCGTTATCTGAGTGAGTTTGAGCGAGGAATGATTGTGGGGATGCATATGACAGGAGTATCCTTCCGTGATATCGCGCGCCGTCTCGAGCGGTCATTATCGGCAGTGCAGCGGGCATGGCGGGAATGGATGGAGCAAGGACGTACGCGCCTTCAGCAGCGAGCGGGACGGCCCCGCGCGAAGATCGCCCTAGTGCACAGCGCTTTAGCGTCGCGTACGTCTTCCTCAAGGCAACTTGGAGCCGTTTGGCCAGCAGGAAGGGAAGGCGTACTCACTACGCGAACTGTACGGGGACGTTTGCCAGAAAGTGGACTGCGAGCGCGCTGTGCGTTGCAGCACATTTTGTTTTCCGACGAATCAAGATTCGAATTGAGCACCGGTGACGCGCGAATTTTGGTTCATCGGAGACGTGGTGAGCGTCACCTCGAGGAGTGCATTCAACTACGCCCTATCCACCGGCAGCAGGGCATTATGGTATGGGATGCTATTACATATGGTGGACGTACACGTCTGCTGCGTATACAGCATACGGTGACGGCTCGCCGCTACGTAGATGAGGTGTTACGGCCCGTTGTGCTTCCCTACGTTCGACGGCGCCCACGTCTTCTATACATGCACGACAACGCCCGACCGCACACTGCACGTGTTGCCCAGGCCTTTGTGGAAGAGAACCATATACGGATGCTTCCATGGCCGGCACGTTCTCCGGATCTCAATCTGATCGAACATGTCTGGGATATGATCGAACGTTATCCGGCTCCCCCGGGTAATGTTGAGGAGCTATGGAGGCGAGTTGAAGCACCGCTACCATACAACGACTTATTTACTCCATGCCTTGTCGTGTAGCGATGGTACGCGCCGCTCGCGGGGGATACTCCTGCTATTAATTACTTCCATACCAAATTTCATTGCGTTAGATTATACAGGATGTACTCGTCACATTATTCCAACAGGTATACAAATAATGAGTAACTAAACACGTTACAACAAGAAAGAGCTCCAATTCCTAGTAGTTGCGAGCCTTTTATTTATTATAAAAATTATATTTCTTTTCTAAAACTTTGAAACATACTTGAGTGGGCAAAAACCTCCCCAATTTTGTATAATACAAAGGAATTTTTAATCATATTTATTTTATTAATATAATTTTATAAAGTTCTTGATTCTCAAGGATAGTTGATGTTATTTACACCGACATTTCAAGTGATACATACAATAGATCATGGCATCTTATTTAAGAAGCTTAATTATTGTTGCATGTCTTCTGGATACCTGCAATTAATGGAAGGTTATTTGTCCATTAGATCAAATCAATTTTTTGCAATGGCTATTATTATTTCGAATTTTTAACAATTTCAGGTGTGCCTTAAGGCTCGAATTTAGCCCTATTATTATTTGCAATATACCGCCTCATTCTGAGCAAACGCAACGATCCGAATGTATGAATATTTCTCCCGCTCCGAATAAAAATCCCCTGAACGCGTTTAGCCAATCACAACACAGTCTGTCTCATTCCGAGCAAACGCAACGATCCGAATGTGCAATTATTTTTCTGGCTCCTAATACAATTCCCCTGAATGCTGTAGGCGCGTTAACATCGATGTCATATGTGATACATACTTACATATTATGGAGCCGCGTAAGAAAAATTATCTGATTACCAAATTACTATTAAAGGACTATAAATTGTTTAGTCCTGTGTTATGGTAATGAGTAAATTGCAATACGTTATACTGACGATGGTTACACAAAGTGTAATGATATTATTAATAAGAGATCAAGCAAATTGCAAATAAGGCATCAAGAGATTTAATAAATTAAATTTTAATAATAAAGGTCACAAAAACTATTCATAGTATACTAAATAAATTTTAGAACTAATAATAACTAAATTAAATTCTAGTAATGTAAAGAAAAATTTACTCTTACAAATAATAAAATAAATTGTTCATAATGAGAAATTAATTATATAATAACGGAAATTCATCCGTTTAAACTCATCGCCGTAAAATAATTGATGATGTTTGGAATATTTATAATTACGAAAACCATTTAATTATAGTATGTGGTTAACGGAAGAGCAGCAGCATATGCCTAAATCATTGGAAATATCGCTAAGTGTCAAATTTCAATTTAGTTCTATTGCAGCGCATACTAAAATGGACGTATCATTAGGAACTCTGCGATTTGGGAATAATGGTTTTAAATTTTGTACAGAACCAGTAATGTCTATTTTCTTTTTAAGTCTACAAATTGTAGCTTTGTTCGGGATGGGCCTGTCGGCATACCTTCCGGCAAATAAGTCACATACTCTTTGATAAGAATTATCAGCGTGATACTATTTCATCATTTCGGCTTTCTCTTCTAGTGTATAACGCGGCATGATCACTATTCAAACGCTTAAGAGACTCCGTATAGGGTGACAGTGGTGACACTAATTTGTGACATTAATTGTCAAATGGTTGCGCGACAGACTGTTTTGTGATTGGCTAAAAGCGTTCAGGGGATTTTTATTCGGAGCGGGAGAAGTATTCATACATTCGGATCGTTGCGTTTGCTCAGAATGAGGCGGTATAGAGAATACCATAATGCACTGATGGTTTTTGGTAAGGAATAATTTTTTATTTATGGTCAGATTTTGAATTTGTTTGCGGATTCTAATCAAGACATCATGGGCGTTTGATTGACATTATGTGTAATTAGTTGTCATGAACAATTACATGGTTCTGGTTTCTCTGTGTTACGCATTATTTGCGTACAAGATCGGTTGTTGCCACCCAACGTTCGTTCCGTCGTCAATTTAATTGTCGTGATGAATCATCCCGCAATACCATTTCGGCATGGTATCAGAAGTGGCTTAATTAAGGTAATGTTGCGACTAAAAAACCGACTGGAGACACGCAAGTGCAATGACTGCTGAAAGTATCTAGCGCGTAAGATTTTCTTTACAAGGAGTCCACACCGCTCAACTGCAAAACATGCACGTGCCTCAAAATTTAAAGAAAACCAGCGTTCATAGAATACTTAGGCGTATTAAATTTCACCCCTATAAATTGGCACCTGTTCAAGAACTAAGCCCATTAGATAGACAAAATCGACTTGAGTTTTGCAGTCAATTTGCTGGTGAACCCAATATTGTACGTTATCTGTTTATAAGCGACGTAGCTAATTTTTACCTAAATAGTTTTCTTAATAAACAAAATTTTAGATATTGAGCAACAATAAACCCACTTCACGAACGATCGCTTCACGCAGCGAAAGTAACGGTTTGGTGTGCACTATCAGCCTCAGGAATTAATTGGCCCATATATTTTTGAAGAGAACAAGCATAACGTAACAGTAACACCAGGAAGATATTGTTACATGATTGATACTTTTTTTCCGTCCAAAGTATGAACAACTTGATGGTAATCACAGGGCGAGAATCAGTATTAGTATGGTGCGTGATATGTTTCCTGGCGGTTTAATTTCGGCGGGGACATAAACTGGCCAGCTCGGTCGCCTGACTTAACAGCGCTGTGTAGATATCTAAAAAGTAGTGCGTATAATAATAATAGACCCCATAATCTTGAAGATCTTAAACAAAACATTTTAAACAAAATTGTGTGACGGCTAGAAGAATGTGTAGCAGAAGAAGGATGTCAATTACCCCATTAAATTTTTGCATTAAAAATCTCCCAGAGTTATAGATTAAGATGTTGCCGTTGCAATTTGTTAATGTTTAACCAATAAAAAATTATTCCATATTAAAAACCGTCAATGCATTTTGGAATTTCCTATATATAGACGACCTTCTTGGTATTCCCAAATGTTCTGCATTGGCTCATGCTAATGATATCAAGATATATTATTGTTTCATACGGTACTGATGTTTGGGTCTTGCAGGAAAATGTCGGCGTTTTGTCTTAGTGATTGATCGATGCCAGAGCTTTAGAATTAACATTGAATATATTTCTTCAATAATTTCTAAACGATTTCGATTTATAATACGCAGTTTCAGACAATTTAGTAACTTTAGGACTCTAAAGTACTTATATTTCGCGTTTATTATGAGCTGCTTGGAATATTGTTCCACTGCCAAGTCATCGTATTACTTCTCTCATTAATTAAGAATCGAAAAAGTTTGACGACAATTTTTGAAATATATATTTGTTTGAAACTGACGGTCCAGTATCCTGTTAGGGTATATCCCTAACAGGATATAATTCATTATAACGCTAAGAAATAAGTAATTAAACTTCTAGTTTCAAAAATTCAAGAATTTTTGAAACTAGAAGTTTAATTACTTATTTCTTAGCGTTATAATGAAGTTTCAACAAGTATCTCCTTCGTCAATTAACTATTTATAATTTCATTACTAGAACGTCATGGTTTTCAATTCCTTCGTGAACGGAAACTAATACATCAATCGATGTTTTTGTAGAAACTTCTAAATAGGATTATTGACAGCAGCAATGTACTGTCTAAACTGGACTTCCATATTCATAACCGTCCATCTAGATATGTGCCAACATTTGTATTACCGACGCCGAGAACCAATTTTTAGATAAGCTCACTTTTGTACCATATATGTAAAATAGTTGATGATTATTATTACACAGATGTACAGATGTAATCAAATAATTTTTTTGTGTTACTTTAAGTGTAAATTTATAATTAAGTATATATTCATTATAAATTATTTATTATTGTTCTGTAATTGATATTGAGTGTTGGGCAATAAATGTTATTATTGTTACTAAATATTAATAAAAACAAAAATATATAGGATTTTTTTATTTTCATATTACGTAATTTACAGGTACATTGAGTGTTAACAATTTTAATAATACCTATTTATATAACAATTAAAAAACATGTGAGACAACAATCACTAACTATACTATTAAAAATATAGGCAAGGCGTACGCATTATAAAAAATACTGCTCGCGAATAAAATAAATAATAAATTCGAAATTATAATTTAAAAGTACAATAGATGATATCCTTACAAAAATAATTTTGGTATCTATATTATTTATTTATATAGTAACTTTTTAATTTATTTAGCTTCCATCACTCATCGGAAATGTTATTAATAGGGCTAGCGAATTTGCGCCAACAGCCAGTGGTGGTCGCATACAAGTTTACAGATAAAATTAATTATAAAATGTGGTCAAATATTTACCGTATCTGTTAAATATTTCAATCATTTGGTCCAGTCTCATAATAATTTAGTGCTTTTAAATTTACATGAAATGTGTTTTATAACTACATCTTAAAGAAAAGGTATTATGATATTCGTCCTAAGACACAAACACGTTACCTTATGAAACTTTTCGAGGGCACCCTCGATGCTCACTCGAAGGGCCCCTACCCTTCGAAATTTTAAATCCGGTGTCAAAATGACTCTAGCTCTACTGGTTTTCGAGAAAGCGCTGGCACTCAGGCATGAATGACCACCGACCAACGCGTCGGATTATGTCTATACACGCTATCGATTTGTTACCACATTAATTCAATTTTAAACATCCATAAATAAACAAAGAAGCAGGCTGATAAGGTTAATCAATTTCGAGATATTGTGAAATATCTGTGATAATGTGATGTAGGTTATGCATATTATGTTTCGAAATACCGTGATATCATAAAGTTTCTAGGACGAAGATGGCTTTGTAATATAAATTGTATGTCTGAACTTAAGTTAGGAACTATAACTCTGTTTTGTAAATTATTTTGACAGTGACATTATCTGTCATCCATTAATGTGTTTGAATTGCTAAAAGCAAGTTTGAACGTCGAGTTTGAAACATAGCACATTCGAGTAAATTCAAATATGGTTTACAATATAGTGCAAAAAGCGTACATGATTGAAGCCTATTTTCGGAGTGGAGTGCGAATTGATGGAATTTGAGTGTACAGTCAACGGCATGTTTGGATGATTTTAGAGAGCACTTTCCAGAGTTAGCTGTAATTCCCAAAGATTTTTATAATTGCCTTTCCAATTGTGTTGGTGTGTTTCGTGAGACTGGTTCTGTGGGTCATAAATCACGTACGGGTAGACCAACTGTTCGTTCGGAACAAGTTATAAATGATGTTCGTCAACGTATGGTAAATGAACCCACAAATCCTTTGAAACGCCTTTCTCAAGAGATTGGACTTTCTTATGGAACATGTCAGAAAATTGTAAAGAAAAACTTACACATGCATCCGTATAAGATGCAATCACATCAGGCTATTTTGCCGGTAGACTACCCTAGACGTCGTGCGTACTGCCAGTGGTTTGCAAATAACTTAATAGAAGATGATGACCTGCTAAATTTGTCAGTTTTCTCTGATGAAGCATGGTTTCATCTTTCGGGGTATGTCAATTCCCAAAATACTCGAATGTGGAGTAGTGAAAATCCTCATATTTTTATTGAATCGTTTCTCCATAATGCGAAACTTGGTGTTTGGCTAGCAGTTTCTCGCCGCAGAGTTGTTGGCCCTATTTTTTTTAATTTCACAATTAATGCTGAGAGGTATAGAAACATTCTGAATGAATTTATTGAACAGTTGCATGATGATGAATTGCAATATGGATACTTTCAACAAGATGGTGCAACGGCACACACAACACGAGAAAATATTGCTTTTCTTCGTGAGTTTTTTGACGATCGGATCATAAGTTTACATACGGAAGTTGAGTTTCCACCACGATCACCTTGTTTGACAATTATGGACTTTTTCGTGTTTCCTCACCTAAAGAATAGAATATTTAAAACTCCTGTTGCTAATTTGCAAGATAGGCAACAAAGAATTATTGACGAATGATGCATTAATAACGCCCGCAATGCTGCAAAATGCCTTTAACAGCATGAAAAGGCGTGTCACATTGGGAATTGAAAATAACGGACAACAATTTCAACATTTGCTTTAATTTTGCCTTTTTTATTAATAAAATTTTGAATACAAGCTGAGCTTGTTGTTTTATTGTATCTTTTTTAAATCAAATGACATATTTATTGATGTCACGATGACACTATCAAAATAATTTTCAAAAATTAAGGTTAAGTTACCAGTATGATAATATGGATAAAGTTCAGACATATATTTTCTATTTCAATGCCATCTTGGACCCAGAAACTTTATGATATCGCGGTACATTGGTTCTTATAGGAAATGTATTGCATCACAGAAAATTCAGTTACTTCAAAGAAATACTAACGATGTTTTATTTACTATTAAATATGAAAATCAAATGCAAGTTGTACTGTTGTGGAACCTACACAACTGCCTGTTGGCGCTAATAGCTAGCTTTAGTTATTAAAGTATTCTCATTGATAAATTGGGAACTACAGCTTTTCACCAGCACATACTGCACATACCAGCATATAGATATACAAAATACAATGATGATTTATGTATATGCATATTCATTTATTTAGGTTTATTAGTATGGAATTTAAATTAATTTATAAAGAAACATCAATAAAAAAATAATAACGATAAGAATAAGTAGGTACTAACCTTCTAGTTTCAAAAAATTTATTGTAAATCCACTACAATATTGTTTCGCCATACAATTTGGATGAAAAGCCATTCTATGACAAAACAATATTGTAGTGGATTTACAGTAAAATTTGAAACTAGAAGTTTAGTACTTATTTCTTATCGTTATAATGAAGTTTTAACAAGTATCTCCTTTGTCAATCAATAATTAAAAAAAAAATTAGATGAGTATTTGAGCTAACAATCATTACAATTAATAGTAAGAAACATATGTTATATGATTTATTCATTTCACATTTATTACATTGTTCTTTTCTTTTCTTGGAATTACGTTCAGACAATTGTTTTTGTTATTATTTTTTTATTAGCATAGTGTTTTTTTATTTTATAGTCAACAGTACTTTGTAATTATAGTTACACTGTTTTATTATTCCAGTTTGTAATTTTTTTCCTGTAAATATAAATTTTTGTTTCTGTTGGACAATAAAGATTATAATTATTATTATTAAAATAAAGGTCCATATTTTTCTACATAAATCAAAACGGTGGTATATATATATATATATATATATATATATATATATATATATATAAATAATGAAAATATTCTTTAATAACTTGAAAATGCAAAAAAAATGTTATTTTTATGTTTTAAACAAACATCACTTGATATGATGCCCCTCTCGTTCAATACATAAATTTGTACGTCTACTTAAGTCCCTGACGGCATTTTGCAGAAAATTGGAATTATTATTTAAATGCGTTACCGCTTCCCTAATCCTATTCTGCAAATCTTCTTGGTTATCAAATATCCTATCTGAATACACCTGATTTTTCAACCAACCTCATAAAAAATAATCCAAAGGATTTTTAATATCTTCCTATCGATTTTTCTTGAAATTCTTGGTTTAAATACTGCACAACTCGACGAGAACTATGTGCAGATGCACCATCCTGTATAAACCACAAAGAACGTCTGGTTTGTAAAGGTAAGTTGTGAAATTAATCTTCTAATTCAGTGGTCAGAAATGCTAAATACCTTTCAGCATTTAGAGTTTACTGAAAAAAAAGCACCCCCACCACTCTTCTCTCCAAAATTCCGCACCAAACATTTATCTTTCGCGAATATTGGTTTTTACACTCTATTTGGAAATGTGGATTCTTTTGAGACCACCAACAACAGTTTTGCGAACAAACTACACCATTTGTGGTGAATGTCGCTTCATCGGTAAATAATATTTTTTTGGAAAATGATATGTCCGTGTCTATTTCACCTTGTATCATGAAGGAAAACTCTAAATCTCGTTCTTGCAACGTTTGGACATATCTTGGCTTAAATGGAGTAAACTTGTAGGTTTTTAATATTTGATGTACTGATGATTTACGTAAGCCTAAATTAGTTGCACATTTTCTCACAGATAATTTAGGATTCTCAATTAATTTCGTAAAAAATTTCAAGAATTATCTAAATTTTTTACTTTCTTCTACGACGTTTCGACTCTTATTATTTGAGTCTTTTTCAAGTAACGATTTATTCTGTTTCAACACTCATATTGTGCACATGTGTCGTCGGAAATTGTCCGAGCCCTTTTTAGGGAAAACGACCGCGCCGCTTCGAATATTTTGTGTGTCACACAAAATATTCGAAGCGGCTCTTAATATTAAGACACGGCCAATAAAATAAATAAGAAAATTAAATTCTTATAAACTCTAAATATAAATATATATTTATATTTATATATATATATATATATATATATATATATATATATAAAGATAATTATTTCTTGACCTTAGTATGTTATGGTAGATTCAATTAGTAGGCGATTTAAGGTCTGGTTTTACTTCAATATGTATATATTTAAAACAATCTTACATGTTTCGGCATATGATGCCTTTTTCAAAGAAATTTGAAATATAAATGACAGAATATTAATGTCATACAATATACTGTCTCATTCTGAGCAAACGCAACGATCCGAATGTATGAATATTTCTCCCGCTCCGAATACAAATCCCCTGAACGCGTTTAGCCAATCACAAAACAGTCTGTCGCGCAACCATTTGACAATTAGTGTCACAAATAGTGTCACCACTGTCACCCTATACGCTTAAGAGATTAAGCGCTTGAATAGTGATCATGCCGCGTTATACACTAAAAGAGAAAGCCGAAATGATGAAATTGTACCACGCTGATAATTCTTATCAAAGAGTATGTGACTTATTTGCCGGAAGGTATCCCGACAGGCCCATCCCGAACAAAGCTACAATTTGAAGACTTAAAAAGAAAATAGCCATTACTGGTTTTGTACAAAATTTACAACCATTATTCCCAAATAGCAGAGTTCCTAATGATACGTCCATTTTAGTATGCGCCGCAATAGAACTAAATTCAAATTTGACACTTAGCGATATTATCAACGATTTAGGCATATGCTGCTCTTCCGTTAACCGCATACTAAAATTAAATGGTTTTCGTAATTATAAATATTCCAAACATCATCAATTATTTTACGGCGATGAGTTTAAACGGATGAATTTCCGTTATGATATAATTAATTTCTCATTATGAACAATTTATTTTATTATTTGTAAGAGTAGATTTTTCTTTACATTACTAGAATTTAATTTAATTTTTATTTATTTCTGAAGCTTATTTAGTTTACTATGGATAGTTTTTGTGACCTTTATTATTAAAATTTAATTTATTAAATCTCTTGATGCCTTATTTGCAATTTTCTTAACCGCTTATTAATAATTTCATTACGCTTTGTGTGACCATTGTCAGTATAACGTATTGCAATTTACTCATTACCATAATACAGGACTAAACAATTTATAGTCCTTTAATAGTAATTTGGTAATCAGATAATTTTTCTTAGGCGGCTCCAAAATATGTAAGTATGTATGACATATGACATCGATGTTGACGCGCCTACAGCATTCAGGGGAATTGTATTCGGAGCGGGAGAAATATTCATACATTCGGATCGTTGCGTTTGCTCGGAATGAGGCGATATATATATAATATATATATATATATATATATATATATATATATATATATATATATATATAGTGTGAAAATAATTTGCATACCTGCTGCGTTAGCATTTCGAGGTATTAGAGCTAATAATTGTAACTTGTTGAATATATGAAGTTAAAAAATAGATATCGTAATTTATAGTAATATTTTTTTGACAAGTCTTGACACAATGAACAAATTTTTGAAAAATGTTAATAGAATTTTAGATGCGTACCAAATAAGCTTCATTTAAATAAAATAAAATTCTGAGAAAAGCGACACTGAATATGGACAAATTTTTAAGAAGTGTAAAACCACTTTTTTACAATATTTAAGGATAGATCGTTGTAATTTTTACGTAAGAATAATCCACCGTCATGATTAGAGCGCAGATTTCTAACTATTATGCAGAAGCTATCAAGCTATGGAAATAATTGAGAATTTTAAGAATGATACTTTAAAAGTGCGTGGAACTTTAGGAGAAATAATTTTTAACAAATTGACTAAAGTTTTGAATAAAAATACAGGTACATATATATTTTTGAATAAAATATATATCAAACGTTATTGAAGGAGATTTCGTTGAGGATTTTCATATAGATGCAAGTATCGCTCCTATGTTTATATGCCCCAATCACTAGTGCGATGTCGAACGAAGTTTTGCTCATTTAATATGTCCTTGGTGATGGAAGAAATTTAGAGAAACAATTAGTTATTTGTTTATTCAAAAATGAATAGTATTTGTTAATTATCTGTCCCAAACTTTTTATAACGTTATATACTTTAGTTTTTTTTTTTAGTATTTTTTTGTCTCTTTATGTTAATAAAGAAGATTATTAATTTTTAATGGCTTTATTTTAATGCTTATTTTTATTTTTATGCCATTTTATGTGCTTATTTTGAATTTTTTATGCTTTAATAAATCCGCATTCTAGACTGTAGTTTCATTATGGTAGCACGCGATTTGGTGGTCAACCGCAGGAGGACTAACAAGGTTTATTTTATGACTATTCAGAACTTATTTTTGGTAGTCTATTTAAGACTACATGGAATACCGTGAATGATTCAGAGAGTTGGAAATATTTATACTGTTTAGTAATGTTAATTTGTTTGCATTGTTTGGAATATCACACACTTGGTGTGATTTCTGTTAGATAAGATTTTAGTAATTTCATAAACAAAATCGTCGAAGTTATTGCAAAATTATAATTTGTTAAAAAATAAAATCGTCGGTCTCCAGCTCATGTCGGACAGAAAATATGGCTTAGAAAATACAAAATTTTTACACAAACTTTGTTTATTACCTCTTAATTTTCAATTAAAAGTCTTTTGTCTTGTATAGATGCTTGATATATAATTTAAATTCCATACTTTAAAAAAAGAATACACATTTTATACAATAAAACCCTTTCTAAACCAACTACATAGGACTTTTGTTCTACAGTTTAGAGTGTACAAATTGTGTGTTAGCTAACTAGAGTGTTATACTAATTATCTAATCTCTGTTTGATATTTTATAGCCTTATACTCCCAAATATTTTGTGTAAAACCGGTCAATTGTCTCATTTTCTTTTAAATTTGTCGTTAACTATTGCTGAAAATAATCGGCGTATTGTCTTTCGTTCTAACTTTTGAATAAGTGTACATGTATCGACTTGACCAGTACAAGTAAATGTACCACACGGATAATATGCCGCCTATACCGTTCGCAGCACTAGAAAAGATCAACATTATTGTTAATACGTTTTGCACTTCAGTACAGTTTAAGTCCAGGTAGTGGTATGATTTCACAGGAGCTATGGAATTCTTCGAGACTATTTTGCAATTACAGGTGCCGTTTAGTTCAATTGGAGATTCACATTCCATCGCTGTTAGGCAGAGAAGATGGATAATGCAGAAAGCACATGCTGTTAGACATGCTATTGCCGCTAAGGTGCTCAAGAATATGCTGATTACCTATAAATAAATATATAAATTAATAACAATATGAAATATTTAATAAAAAAATATGATTACTCTATTTAATAGACATTCATTTGCTTCTTTGTATAACTTGAGATAAAATATGAAAACAATCTAATTCACATGCCTCAAGGTTTCAACAGCAGTTTTAGTGTTAATTTGAATGGTTATCTGTAAATTATCTAATTATGAATGACTAGATATTCCCACCGCTTAAATTTTTTTGATCATATTTGCCATTTGTTCTTATTGGTATCAGAAGCAATCTATGTATAATATTAACCCCGAATGGAGCAATATTAATAACTGAATAATTGATTTTATGTGTTGAGTAATCCGTTCCCCTTCACACTCGCATAAAGTTGACCCAAATAATAGTTATTTATTTTATCAGTGGGATAGAAGCATTATTACACTATGATCTTCATTTGTGCTCATAATATGCTCTAACCCACGTGTGACGTACAAAACTTTATCTACATTCAAAAAACTCTAAAAAAAATCTAAATCTATAATTTCCATTCAAAACAAAAATCAAACAAACTTTTGTTGTAAACAATTTTTTAAATGTCAACAATTTTTTGTACAAATTGTGCATCAATAGTGCAGTCCCCATAATAATGAGTGATTCAAAAATGGAAAATCTGCCCTTGGAAATTGAAGAAGCTACTGCAAATATTGTCTCTTCACTTTTACTAGATAAGTCGCAAGCTAAGTATGAAAATTTTTATAAACTGTTCACTGATTGGTGTACATCCAAGAATGTGAAGAATCAAGCAAAATTTTTTGAATAATTATAAAAGAAGTATAAGTGCTCTAGTTATATACCTAGCCATGAAACAAAAGAGTGACGATGTCAAACAAATTATTGAAAAATTGCTGTCACTGTTAGAAGTACATGTGCTAAGTTGTGTTTAGTTTTTGCTGTTTATAGATATTTGAGACGGTCTATTTCTCGATAAAATGAGTGTTTTCCAGCAGGACGGAGCAACATCCCACACTGCTCGACTAAGCATGAATATTGTCAATCGTTTGTTTCCAAATCATGTGATCTCCCGAAATGGGGATATTGCATGGCCCTCTCGTTCACCGGACCTCACAACATGTGACTTTTTCTTGTGGGGTTATCTGAAAAGTAAAGTTTACCAAGATAACCCTCCTCGAACAATTGAAGGCCTGAAAGAGCGGATCCGACATGAAGTTGTTCAAATCCCACTGGCAATGCTACCCAATGTGATGGGTCACTTCAAGGTCCGGCTGGAGGAATGTGTGTGTCTAAACGGAAGGCATCTTACCGGAGTTATCTTCAAAAAATAACCGACGTTTTACTATTGCAGAAAATGCTTTTTCATGTATTTTAATATTATGAAATCAGAAATTTTCTTAAACGAAGTGTTTTTATTTAACAGCCTTTTAAAAATCGCTCGTTATTATGCCTCACCTTGTATATATTTCGAAAAAAAAATTGTATTAAAAGCAATTTTGTTCATACATATTCTAGTAAACTGGCGTACAAAAAAAATGTCCAACTCATTTACATTAATTGCAGATCCTAGGACTTTCTACAAATAAATAATACGAGGGCGTATTTTTATGTTATCTACTTAGCCATGAAACAAAAGAGTGGCGATGTCAAACAAATTATTGAGAAATTGCTGTCAGTGTTAGAAGTACATGTGCTAAGTTGTGTTTAGTTTGTGCTATTTATAGAGATTTGAGACGGTCTATTTCTCGATAAAATGAGTGAAACTAAGGTTGAACATCGCAGCGTAATAAAGTTCCTGACAAAAGAAGGCAATGGTCCAAAAGCAATTCATAAAAGAGTGGTTGCTGTGTATGGGGAAGATACACCATCTTATTTCCAAGTAAAATATTGGTCTAAACTCTTTAGATGGGGCTGAGAGTCAATCAATGATGACCCAAAGTCCGGACGACCAGTTGAAGCTCGAACTGAAGACATTGTGCGAAAAGTCGAAAACTTGGTTCTGAAAGATCGGCGTGTAAAGATCTCTGTCATTGCCAATGAAGTCTGTATATCCGAAACAAGTGTCCTCAAAATTTTGCATGACGATTTGGGTATGAAGAAGGTGTCTGCACGGTGGATGCCCAGATTGCTTACACCTGAACAAAAACTGTACAGAAAAGAAGTTTCTCAAGAAAATTTGGTCAAGTTGGAGAGGGAGACAAAACATTTTTATCTCGAATTATCACCGGGGATGGGACTTTGGGTATATTACTGGAACCTTCCTACTAAACAATAATCCATACAGTGGGTTCATAAGGGCTCTCCACCACCAAAAAAGGCCAAGACACAATTTTCTGGAAAAAACTGATGGCAACTGTTTTCTGGGATGCTGAAGGAGTCTTGCTTATTGAATATATGCCGAGAGGGTCTACCATAAATGGAGAGGCCTACGGAAACACAATTAAAAATTTAAAAACTGCTCTGGAGGAAAAAGGCCCGCATTCTTATCCACAAAAAAACTTGTTGCTGCACGAAAATTGTCGGTTTCATAAGGCAAACAAAGTTCAGCAGATAATCAATGACTGTGGGTTTATAGAGTTAAGGCATCCACCTTATAGCCCCGACCTAGCTCCGTCAGACTTCTTCTTATTCAAAAATTTAAAAAAGCATCTCAAGGGAAACCGTTTTGCTTCTGATGACGAACTCAAAGAAGCTGTTGAAGAATATTTTGCGGGGTAACCGAAGCAATTTTTTTCTGAGGGTATGGGGCAACTGGTAAAAAGATGGAATAAGTGTATTAGTGTTGAAGGGAGTTATGTAGAAAAATATTTTTTTTTTTGTTCTCTTATGTGCTTTTTTTCATGGCTAGGTAGATAACATAAAAATACGCCCTCGTACCTATTATCCTGCATTTTTAATTTTAATAAAATTTGATTAATTGCTAAAGATTGAAAATTTTTTATTACACCGCTAGTGGTGGAATGGGGCTCATTACTCAACTCAAATAAGTGCTATTGTAACACTCATGGAACACAGATGTAGATAAAGACAATTACTTCCTCATATTGACGGTGCTAACACCATGCACAGTCTATCAAGAAATTTTCAGGTGGGCCATATTTCTTCATTATCTAATACCAATTTGTTGACTAGCCGAAACGGGAGGAATTTGCTCATTAGATATATTCTATCTATTTATCTATTTTTGGGAAAATTGCTCCATATTTATTTAAATTTCGACAGAGAAATTTCATTCATGAAATTCTACTGTAAACTACGAGGCATATCTACTATTTCTATTGGTCGTAAAAAGAACAAGAACTTTCTTTATTTTTGTTTTTATCACTTGCGTGTTTGTGTTTCTTAAACTATTTCAAAAAAAAAACTGTCATTTAAATTTAAGCATTTAGAGTAACGTGGTAGAAATTTGTATATACCACCTTTTGTGAAATTTGCGTTGAACTATTTTATCTAATATTTAATTCCTGTCCATACTTCATCAAGTTTTTTAGTTGAATTAGCTGTCAAAGTGACACCTTTAGGTTACTCAAATTGGTATTGTAGCCATTATTATTTGGATACTAGTTTATTAATTAATAATTATATTAGTTTGCTTGTTATGGTTTCTTTTTCACCTGATTTTTTGGTGAAAAGGAGTTAATTTTTATAATTAAATGTCATTGTGACAATTTTGTTATTTTTTCGTCTTTTTGTTCTGTTTTTTAATTCTGTTAGTTGGTGCAAGTGTGGAATACTTCCTAGTGGTACATCCTGGGCAACGTTGAGCTAGCTCAAGGACAAAAAATCTACACATATAGAAAAGGGATATTTAACGAAATTGATAACTTTATTCTTACGATATCTATCTATTAATATTAAAGGCCGTTATAATGGCCAATTGACTTGGTCGGTCACTAAATATATTACAACCAAATGTGGAAGGACTTTTTAGATTCTAATGCGACTATATTTATCGCTTAGCAGTTGACAAAGAACTGGATGTCGTCTGCTTGCGAAAACACCACGTTTCCAGAGAAGATCAATAGAGACTATACGGAATCGAGGGATACCGATTGGTGACTTACTCAGCTTCTCGACAATACGTATCAGCTATCCTTGTAAAGGAGGGAATAAATGATATCCATTCCAAAATTCTAGTAACCGACATTGAAGTATTTGAAGTCTTGAGTGTAACGCTTAATAATACAAATATCATCTCCGTATACAAAACTTCTGGGGATGCCCAACAAACAAGCAGAATGGAATGGACCTTCTTAACTGGGCAGAAGCTGTGAACTTGAGCTTACTGTATGATGCTAAGGATCATAAGGCTCTTCGTTCTGCTCGCTGGAATACAAATACTAATCCTGCTCTCACTTTTGTGACTTGTGACGAATATGGAAAGCCCCTTGCTGCATCGCGTAGGGTTCTGAATATCTTCCCTCATAACCAACATAGACCGTCACTTATCATTCTGGGAACGAACATACCATATATTGAATCCGCATAGGTACCAAAATGGATCTTCGAAAAGCCAAACTGGAGTACCTTTCAGTAAAAGGTCGGTTAGCGTAAACAGGATCTTCCTCTGATAGTTAAAAATTATTCTAAATTCGTATCAATACTGATTGATGCTGCTAAAAACACGTGGCTGTGGAAAATAGTACATCCCGGGGCGGTCAAATGAAGGTGAAGAACCTTACAAACGTTATTCTGAGAGTGGCGACAATGAACTAGCTGATCAAATACTTAGTCAACTAGATGAGACTTGGAAAAGTAAATCGAGGGGAATAACTGAAAACATGAGTTTCACTTACTCTAGCACGAAAAGCTGGGCGCAGCTTAGAAAACTAGTGTAATAACTTAGTAGGACATTCATTACTTCATGTATTCAATTGCATAACTAGTATGTTTTCATAAATTTGCTTCCTTGTTGATTATGGCCTGTCTGCGAAAATGCGTACCATTAAGTAACTAGGTTATTGGTGCATTATTACGTGTAATAGTAGGTAACTAGATCCACTTATTTACACAACACATCTCGAAGATGTATACGTAATGACTAAGGGACATCACACTAGATTCGACAGCATTTCCCTCTAAACAAACTTCGTGAATGAATTCCAACCTCTTAACTAAACGACTCTGACATATTTCAAATAATGTGCCTGTCGACAGAGCTTTTGCTAAAGATATTAAAATACAAATTAAGGATACCTTTTCTGGTCTTCCTCAGAATTCGCAATGGCCATCTCCTTTTTCTACTCAAGAAATTCATTCGGCCGTTGCTCGGTTCAAGTTAAGAAATGCTCCTGGTATTGACAATGTCTTTCATCAAAAATCTTGGAATAGATGCCCGAGAATGTCTGAGCACCTTTTATAACAATATCTTAGATTTTGGAAACATCCCTAACATTTTCCGGAAAGTAAAAATCCTAGCAATATTAAAACGTGAGAAGTTCCCGGAAGAATCTGGAAGCTACAGACCTATAGTTCTTTTATCTGTTTGCTATAAACTTCTAGAACGGATTATCTATCATGGAATAGCGCTCGCCGTCGCCGACATTATTAATAAGGAACAAGCCAGTAACCAAATCTTGGCGTCAGCAACGCACATTGAAGTGGGTTTTCAGAAGGGTATGAAAACATCCGCTGCTTTTGTAGATTTATCCAGTGCCTATGACTCTGTGTGGACGAATAGAAGGATTTTTAAATTCCAAAAAAACATTCCGTATGCTAAATTAGGGAAACTTATCCATAATATGCCGAGCAATCGCCGAATCGTAGTGTGGCTAAACAGTCAAACTAGTAATGGCAGAACCTTGGCTTTGTACTCCCAAACAAAGAATTTAGAGAATGATGAATTACAACTTGCTGAAGATCTGCAAGCTTTAGACGAATATTATAAGAAATGCCGCTTACAACAAAACCCTTCAAAATCCGAATAATATGCTTTTCATTTGTGTAACAAATGAAAGGTACGTAACATTAGACCGGTCTCTGACATTCAAGCAGCACCTCTATAGAACTAGTATATTACATAAACTTGTCAGCAATTCTTGGGGAGCGAATGTGGAGACCTTGCGAACGGCAGTCACGGCAGAACGGTTGTGAATTATTTGTTACGAGAAGTAACAAATAGAAAATATTGAAATTGTGTTGGTCCGCAACCTTAGTAATTTGATAACAATCTACCTTTTACCCTTAATCGAACACGTAAATGTAAATTATATCGAACGTACAGATGTCACATGTAACGATCGAAACTGAATCGGGGAACAATTCTTTCGGTACTTACATTACCCCTACTCTTTATAGTCGGTCACACTTCTTCAAATGCAATGGCAGGACACATATTTAGTAAATATCTTTGTAATTTTTTTTCTCGCGTTTGCGAGGGAATTTGGGGAAAATATTTTGGATTCATATTTTAGATAATTACATCTTTCCATTTTTCACAAGTTGTCCTTTTCTTTCAATCGCACCCGGTATAGAAAGTATGTATTGTGAACTTATAAATGGTAGATCTAAATTAAAAAAACTGGTTTTAAAAGTTCAAATATTTTTATTGCTCTACAATTATTTCACCAAATATTTGGCTTTATCAGCTGATTGGCAACAGTGATGTAAGTCGGTAAATTACCCCGTATGTTACCGAATTAATTACCGTCATTTACGGTAAATTACCACATAAAATTTCCGTAAATTACAAACAAAGTAAAACATCATCTATGTACACGTATGACATTGCACACTCGGTGATTGGGGAAGTCCCTTTCTAGCAGATGTAAATGCTCGTGAATCATCCGTTTATATAACGAATGAAGTAGTCTTTCAAAAGATTTCGGTGTATAAGTCGAACTATATAAAGTTTGTGAATATACTACTTGTAGTGCAGTGTGCTGGGATGGGGCGAAAAGATAAAATAAAAAAAGTTATTTTAACAGCATTTTCAAAATCAACAGAACATTCGAAATTATATTCGTGTAACTTCTGTTCGCAAAGTTATGTTTTAAATGTAACCAGAATGTCCAGTCACTTACAGAATAAGTGCATTCGTTGTCCTCGTAAAATAAAGAATGAAATACAATCAAAATCAAGAGCATTAAGTGTTAAGAAAATTAAAGCAATAAATAAAGGTGAGTAATTTTGATTGATTCCTATTGGGTTTTATCGAAAAGTATTTAACATTTTAGAGATTCCGAAAAGAAAACGTTCTTCGCAAACAGATTTAGAAGACGACGATGGAGAGACGATTTCAACCGATTCTCGCCCACAATCTGCTGCAACCACCACTAAATCCGCTTACAGTGAAAATTTGGATTTTTTTGTGGATGTAATGAATAAATCAGAAGAAGAGAAATTTGGGATCTCTTAGCAAGAGCATGCTTTGCTAGTAATACCCCTTTAAATTTTACGGAAAATGTTCATTGGCAAAAATTGTTTAAAAAAATTAAACCATCTTTACGATTGCCGACTAGATATCAGTTCTCCAATACGCTTTTAGATAAACAATACTCTCAAATAAATCAGTTAGTTAATGAAAAAATAGCAAAGGCTAAAACAATTAGAATTCAAGTTGATGGGTGGAGTAATATTAGAAACGAATCCATTATAAATATAATAATTACATGTCCAGAACCAGTTTTATTTAAAGTAATTGACTGCAAGTAAAATCGCCACGATGCTGCATATCTTTGTTCTTTACTTAGTTCTGTTATTGACGACTTAGGTATTAATAAAGTTATAAGGATAGTGACTGATAACGCTAGCAATATGAAATCAACTTGGAAATTAATTAGTGATATGTACCCGTCTAATTATTTTTCTTGTTATGGATGTAGTGCTCATATTTTGAATTTATTCGCACAAGATATTTTAAAATTGGAAGTATTTGCATGTTTAATTACTGATTGTAAAGTCATAGTAAAAACTATTAAAAAATCACATATTTTGAATGCTACATTTAAAAATATACAAGATGAACAGCGAGCATTACAAAAATCAAACACACTAAAATCTCTTAAACTACCTGGCCAAACTAGATGGTGCTCTAATATTTTCTGTTTAGAAAGCTTAAGGATAAATAAAAAAAATTTAAAAGAATTGGCTATAACAAAGACTATAGCTAATACTTTAGACAAAAGAATAAAAAATAATATTTTAGATGATCTGTTTTGGGAAAGAGTTGATACATTACATACAATTTTACACCCAGTCTCCGTAATTTTAAAGAACATACAAACCTCTCAACCTTGCATATCTCATGTTGTTGAATATTTTCAAGACCTGAAAGATCAACTGATTGTTTCATGCCCTGTTTCAGAAATAAATGCTGTCCTATCACATTTAAAATCACGGAGAGAAATGTCTATAACACCTATACATTTGGCTGCCAATTTACTAGATCCAAAATATATAGGCAAAAATCTCAATAACGAGGAATATATCACAGCACTGACATATATTAACAAACTATCAACGCATCTAGTTAGTGGATCTGATATAGCAGAAATTATGACTGAGGTTGCTTATTACAAATCGAAAGAACAACTGTTTTCGTAAGATTTTATATGGCAAGCATTAGAGACAGGCAAATTGAATTCTGTATTATGGTGGAAATCACTTTGTTGTACTACAGCATTAAGTAAAGTCGCAATAGAAATTTTGAACAGCCCACCAACAACATGTGCGACGGAGAGAAGTTTTTCAATGTTTAGTATTATACACAGTAAAAAACGAAATAGATTAACTAATGAAAGAGCTGCTAAGTTGGTATATGTGAATTTAAATTTAAAACTGAAAGAAAATCCGGCACTGAAACAACTCCCAACAGAAGAGTTGGAATGTTCTGATTCGAATTGCAATACTGAGACTGAGAGTGATCTGGAATAGTTATGTAATGTAAATAACATTACATATTACATAATGGTAATAATGAAAAATCATTGTTTAGTTCTATTTTCAGAATATTGTTTAATTTTAAAATATGTTAATATTGTACTCTTTATTTTTTTTCCTTTAATAAAATGTATAAGACTTTTTTTGTTGTAGGGGTTTTATTTAAACAATAAAAAAGTGCGGTAAATTACCATGGTAATTTACTCAAAAAATGGTAAATTACGCAAGAATAAATCTTGGTAAAAAAAGAGCAGTAATTTACCACGGTAATTTACCAAAAATATACGATATATTACGGTAATTTTACATCTCTGATTGGCAAATACCTACAACAGAATACATCTGAATTATATGATTATATATATAGTCGATAAATGGTGAAGGGAGAAATTGGCTTGTTAAAACAATGAATTATAGTGCAATAAAGCTATTTTAAATTTTAAAACAATTTTGAATCTACTTACATTTAAATTAAGTTTTAATACATATCCTCTTTGGCAATGAATTATTTATAAGCAATATATAATTATATTAATTGGGACTTTCCACTTAACATTTAAGGTATGGATTAATCATTATCGTAAAGTGAATCACCTTTAAAATTTATTTGGAGACATTGTTATTAAATCGATGACAGAATACCTGAATGATTACTTTCTGAATGATTCATGTAAAAATTAAGCTAATCAGGTATATTTAAATAAATTTGTCATCGTGTATAGACGTAAAGTAAATCTTTTAACAAATATTCTTTTTTTAGAATGTAAATAGCCTACATTTCTAAAATTGTATCAGGTTCATTCTTCTTGTTACTTCGCTTGAATCAATTACCAAATACTTTCTGTGTAAATGGAGAAATATCTCCGTGTAATTTATTCTAAAAATGAAAATCTGAGCGAGGCGTCTGTAGAGAGAAAGGCGTAGCGTGTAAAATTTCATTATTTCGAATGTCTCTTTTATCTAAAAATGAATCACTTTAAATTAAATAAACCATAGAACCTTTTACACAATATTCCACCTTGAAATGTTATATTAATAGTTTTCGATAATAAAAATAGAAACTGATAAAATTCAAGCTCGTAAAATTAAATGGAACAAATTTACGAAAGAAATTGTTTATTTCGTTGTTTATGCCTTTAAATAGACGAAGGTTATGTAAATCTATTGCATAAAAAATACATTAAAATATAAATAATAACAACAACATAAAATCAACATGTTTATGTTGATTATTAACGAGACTTTGAAAAACGAATTATAAAGAAAGATATTAAAAATTTTTGTTTAAATGAATATGAGATTATAATTAAAAAAGCAAAAATTACCTTGGAAAAATAAGTACAATATCCTTTTGACATGCCCGGATATTCTTTTCTGCAACTGCATAATACGACTAATCCGACAATTCCAGACAGTAAAAGCTGTAACGAAAAATTCAATTGGATTCTGATTAAATTGAACATTTCATCTTACCGGAAAAGCACTCCAGTAAGGATTATCCCGCGTCTTTAATCTAGGCGTCCACGCTAATAACCACAATGATAAAAGGCATAGCGCTGCACCTAAGACAGTCTGTAGTCCAACTAAGGCCTTCGCTAACTTATGGAAACGAATTATAGGAGGTAGAGATTTTTTTGGTACTGAAACAAAAACATATTAAACACATTAATGAGAATAAGTTTAATAAGAATGCATACAATTTAATTTTAATTCTTCCTTTATACTGTATAACATGTTGTTTTGTATTAGTTTATCATTAATATCTATTTATTTTTGTTATTTCTATGTATTTTTGCATGTGTTTTGGCCCGTAATAACTTTCGTCGTCATATATTGGCATTTGGAGATGAGCTTGTGTGTTTCACCTGTGGTTAATAGATAGTTGCATGGGAAAAATGTAAAATTGAGGTTTTAACCTAGTGAGGAGCATCAGGAGTATACCAGGTGTATTTTTTAACTTGAAACTTTTAAATATCTCGAAAAATAAGCAATTCACGAAAAAATGCTCCGATTTAAAATTTAATAATTCAATGGAGGAAATACATTAGTACTAGAATTAGTAGTCCACTTCCCTCCCTTCACGTAGGTGGGGCGAAGCTAACTTTGAAATCTTAAATAAGAACCTGTATATTTTATTACAGATTCGAATTCTACTGGTAAAGTATGTAGGATTTGTCTGAAACACTTTTTCCTATTCATGATAGATGGCGCTATAATCGATGAAATTTTTTTTTTCAATTTCTCGCACTTTACGATTCTGCAATACGTGTGCAATAAAAAATACGTTTTATTTGTAAATAATAAAAGTTTAATAATTATTTAATTATGTTTTAAATTAATAATAAAAGAATAATAATAAGCTGATGTCGTGAGTTGATCACGTGACAGTGGTGAAAGTATGGGAGCTGGACGGAAAGTCTTCAGCCAACCTAATTCGTAGTAACAAAAAGGAAACTAAAATAATTACCGGGGACTTGGTTAGCGACTACTGGTGTAGGAGATGTGAAAAACAGGAGGAAACTAGTCTTTATGTAATATGCACGTGTGAGAAACTGAAGGAACTCAGACAGAAATATTTCGGGAGAGATCTATTGGATCCCTCGATTGTACTCAAACTTCCTCTGAAGAGGATAGTGGCTTTTATCGAGGACACAAGACTGACAGAGTGGAACTGAGAGATCTATTGGGGATAGTATAAAGAGCAGGGTGCTCAAGTGCCTGGACGTTCTGGCGTCCAACCCAAAACAGAAGAAGAAAATAAGATGTTACATATAAGTAAATTTAGGATAATTAATTAAATTATAACATTTCCAATTTTATAAATATTCAACGTGCATTTTCATGTTTAAATCACTGTATAACATAATTTTATTATCCTATTCAAATTATAAAACTTTCATTAGATTCTAAGAATTTAAATTTGCAAATTTATTTATTACCTACTTTATACATTATACCGCTTGTTTTATTACATAGAGTTATTAGTAAACAAATTCTATAGATGATGTTTAATCTGACCATGTTTTGTTAAGCTCTAAATATGTACAATAGGTTCCATTACTGACCAGTGAATTCATCCGCAATTCATCTACATACTTAGATTTATAACACCAACTTAATTAATAATGATATTTTATTGTACATATTTATTTATTAGTAAGATTTAAGACCCTATCGTAAACCTAGTTTTGTTGCCAGTAGGTACAATTTCTACGAATTGAGCACAGAAAAAATCCCCGTTAGAGGAAAATCAATACAATGTACAATAATATGCGCACTTAATAATGTAAAAGTTTCTAGTGGTAGTGGTATACTTTTGACTACCTGTAAGACAGTACAGAATAGAACAGTATCAATTCAACAATAGTACAGAACAGTCGTTCTTAAGAACATTAATATCAATCAGTATCAATCAGAGTCTCTCAAAAGCAATAAGAGACTCAACAGTATCAAGAGGCATACAGTTTCATATAACAGTAAAGAATTTAGTTTTAAGTTTACATTAAGTGTTTCATTTGTGAGATTACCTTAATAAATGAGGTTTAAGTATTTTTTGCTAAAGAAATAAAATATTCAGAAAACACACAAAGTTTCAATATAACTGGCACCAACCGAAATAAAGAACCAGCTTATACGGAAGTTACGTCCCGTAAGCGTGGGTTAAGACACAAATTTATACATGGTCTTCACGAGCACAATACAACCCAAACATTTGATATTTCGAGAGCCAGATATAAATTATTCATTTAAGTCTTCGAGAGTTGGTTACAAATTATACAACTAGTGTTCGTAGTATTCACACTATTGTCTACGATGAGCTTAAATTTAGTAAAGTTTGCGCAAGGTGGATTTCAAAATAACTTTCCGCGGAACAACAGCCGAAACAACCTCAGGATTTAAAAAAGGTATATAACCCCTTACCACAATTATTGTGGTAATAATTGTGGTAAGGGGTTATATACCTTTTTTAAATTTTTATTTAACCACAGTCTCCATTGAAAGAACCTCAGGATTCTAGAGAATTCCTGCTGTGAGTATGAAGGCGATTACTTTTTGTAATGTATCATAACAACTGATGAGACCTGGGTACGCCATGATATCCTGTTAGCATGGAATGGTGCCACTCAAGCTCACCTCCGCTCAAAAAATTAAAACCCAACCATTGAATAGTAAAATGATGGCGACTGTATTGTGAGACACTATTGGATTAATTTGGTCGATTTTCTTGAAGAAATAAAGCGATTAATTCAGCTTATTACAGAAAATTCTTGGAAAAGTTAAGTTGACCATACGAACAAAAAGACGCGGTCTCTTAAGAAAGGGCATTATTCTTCTACACGATAACGTTCGCCCACATACGACCCATCTAAGGAACATAGTCCGGACTTGGTCCCGAACGACATCATCTCTTGGACCACGCAAAAAGTTCATGGGAGACAAGTGATTTTCCCACTAATGGGGATGTGAAGGATGCAGTGAAAAATTGGTTACGTTATCAGAAAAAGACACATTTTCCCGTTTTCTAGTTTCGGCTCACACGTGAGACACTAATCTATAGTGAAAGAAAATTAAAGAAAATTGAGTAATAGCCCGCGCGTCTCATATATGAGACAAGTTTGACTTTATATATCTTTCTAGCTTTGAATTCGATTATTTCTAAACACTAAATAAAGTTATGTTACGATAATGCTTTAATATGGTCTAAAATAAATTTAACTTTGCAAATACTTGTATTCTACGTCGGGACATGGTTTTCAAGTAATGTTCGAGATCAATTTGGCAGCAAAAGGAGTTTGGTTCAGGTGTGTTTACGGGAATCAGGTACTGGGAGAGACGCCTACGGTTTTTAACGTGTTTGTCCGTATGTAACAGGTATGAGGTTCCCTTCTATATTTCTATCGATGCCTGAATACCATCTTCTTAGGATGGAAACGTTTAATTGTAAGTATATATTGATTTTAATGTATTTAATGATATTTTAAGTTTAACAACAATTTTTAACGTAGTTTTTCTAACAATAACCCAAGCGACGCTATCTTTCTATTGTTTCTTTCCTTGATTTATGATTCTTTCCTATGATTTATTTTTACTTAATACAAATATCTAATTTCGTACTTGTTCTTTTTGACTTATTTTATATTTCATAATAATTGATATAACCGTTATAATAAATAATAATAATTATAGAATAGAAATTATGTTCTTTTAAATGTCTATTAATTTCATATGTGTGCGAGTTAAAATATATGATTTCCGCGATAAGTTAATTCAAATCAAAAATATTACGGTCGATAAAATAGATTTTCATATGATATTAATATTATCAATCAAGTTAATTATTTTCGGATTTACAAATAAATTAATGAATTTTGATAATGAAAAATTATCTACATAAATAATAAAGATTATTCTAAACAAATTTTATAATTAAATACGCGGTATTAACTTGTTTAATATCTTACACCGTAAGTGTATGGTCTTCATTCGTGCTTCTTAATCTAACGCTAATTACTAATATTTATGTTATTTTTCTTCCAGAACGAACAGACGAACCACATCATTATATACAAGTGTCCCGTATCGTTATGTTCAAATTTTAGGAGTGTAAAGTAGACTTCATTTCAAGTAACAAAAACGCAAAACTTGTTTATCCATTTTTATTTGTTTCAAAGTTACAGATCTATGAATGTGATTGTCAGATAATGAAAAAAAATATAATTCTAAAGTCAATACAAATTGATTTTATTTAAAAAAGTTATACGATTCAATAACAGGCCTGTGATTGTTAACGTCGCATAATAAAATGTTATCCTAAAATAAATAAACACGTGTTGTAGTACATACAGTAATTTTTTGGAAATCTACAAAAAAAAGTACTGGAAATTGATTTATGATAAAGAACGTTCTTACTTATTTCGTAAGTGCTGAAACATGAATATCATACAATAAACAAATGTTATGACTGTTAACCTTGCATTTTTTAATAAATGATTACATTATATTTCAGTTCATACAACAGCTTATTAGTGAGTGGACACGTTTTCTTTATTTAAAATGCATTACCGATTTTCTTCACAAGAGTATGCGGACATCCATATTGTGTATGGCTACTGTAACGGCAGTGCACGTCAAGCAGTTATTGAATACCGACATCGGTTTCCCGATAGGCGTATTCCTCATTACAGAACGTTTCTGGAAGTACACAGACAATTTCGGGAATGCGGACTGTGTGATTATCTTTTCGACTGAGGAGTAAATTTGCCAGCAGACTTAGAGGAAGAAACAGTAGCTATTGTTACAACTCTCAGTGTACGTCGAATCGCTAGACAATCGCTGGGTTAACGTCAATTATCCAAGATGGATTAGTCGAGGTGGTCCTGTTGCATGGCCACCCAGATCACCCCATCTTAATCCCCTTGACTTTTATTTATGGGGTACATGAAAAATTTGGTCTACGCGCAAGTTTCGAACAAGAGAAGAGTTGTTGGATCGTATTCACCTGGCTGCCGAGCAAATTCGACAAAACAAGTACGAAATTAGGATAAGTACTTCTTCTGTTGGCTTACGGGCACAAGCCTGTATTTAACAAGAAGGTGGACATTTCGAAAATATTATTAATTGAACTTTTTTAAATAAAGTCAGTTTTTATTGACTTTAGGATTACATTTTTTTTCATGATCTGACAATCACATTTATAGATCTGTAACTTTGAAACAAATAAAAATGAATATAGAACTATTGCGTTTTTGATACTTGAAATGAAGTCTACTTTACACTCCGAAAATTTGAATATATCGATACGGGACACTTGTATATATATATATAATCTCCATTTTTAAAGTATATAACGCATAAGTAGCTGTTTAGTATTATATTTTTTACTTCGCATGTTTGAATTAGTCCGACGCCGTAAACGAGACGCCTAGTCCGATTCTGTTGTACGAATGAAATATTGTTCGCAACTCTATTCATCATTATATGGATGAGTGACAGTAAGGAAAAGGGTCCGACACATTAGAAATTATAATAGCGAGATAGTAAGGCTCTATAAAGGAAGGGTAGAGTAATAATAACATGCTTCAGCATTCCCCAACAGTTTAACACCAATTACACCCGCGCCCGTGGAGTGGCTAAGATATTTGGCTGTCGGCGTTCACCTTTAAACGAGAAGGAAAACCATGGAAACCTTCTCGGTGAGCAAGCTTTAAATTCAATTCCGAAAGGACCGACACAATAAACCAAGAACAATAAATTCGTTTCAAGTTGTAATGAGATGTCATAAATACTGTATAGGCACTAAATACTATGCATTAAAACTTGAAACATTCTTATGGACATACATAAAAGCCATGATGCGTGTAACGCAGTGCCAACAAAAGAGCGATAGGCAGGTGTATATATGCATGCTAGCCGAATAAAGCAATGGTAATGAGCAGAGAGCGGCCTCGAGCGATTGATGATTCATAGCCTACAGGCGTCTGCCTTGTAACGAGCCATCGAAAAAATTCATAATTGGAGTAGACTGTGAAATTGGTTTGGTACTTTAGCCATTTCCACATAATGACATTTATTATTTGGCATTAAAACTAAAAGTTTGTGTCAAATTTTTCAAAACTCTTATTAAGAAAATTAAATTTATTTAAAAAATGGTATTAAACATAGAACAAAAAGCAAAAATTATCGAATGTTACTTCCGTACAGGTGTGAAAGTAAATGGCGAGTGGCAGTATTCAATTACGGAATGCATGGCTGATTTTAGTGAAAAACATCCTGAATTAGTGTTTGACTACAATGATTTTTACAATGTTTTGACAAATTGTGTAAAGTTATTCAGAGAGACTGGTAGCGTCGGTCGAAAAACTGGAAGTGGACGGCCATCTAAACGTACAGCTGATAATATTGAAGCCCTTCAGCATATTATTGATGAAAATACAAAAACATCCATTTCAGTAGTGACCCAACAAACAAATTTATCTTATGGTACGTGCCAATTCATTCTTAAAAAAGTCTTACATTGTCATCCAAACAAGCTGCAATGTTTTCATGAACTTTATCCAGTGGATTATTTAAGACGAGTGAAATTTTGTCAATGGTTTCAAAATAATCTACACAATCAGGATATCCTTAGCACAGTTTTTTTCACGGATGAGGCCTGGTTTTATCTTTCTGATATGTTAATTCACAGAATATGAGGTGTTGGTCCTCCGAAAATCCTATTTTTTTTGTTGAAAAAACATTGCATCCCCAAAAAGTTGGTGTTTGGGTTGGAATATGTCGAAGAAGATTGGTGGCTCCCATTTTTTTTTGAAGGTACACACTTACTGCTGCACGATATCGCAATGAGGTACTCGGCTCATTCATAAATCATGGATGATGAGGAATTACAAAATGGGTATTTCCAACAAGATGGTGCAACAGCACATACGACCAGAGAATCACTTCAAAATCTCAAAGAATAATAAGCAGGAACACTGAAATCCCATATCCAACTAGGTCTTGCAATTTAAACATATGTGGTTTTTTCGTATGGCCATACATAAAAAATTCGATTTATTCAACGCCAATTCATAATCTGGAACAACTGAGAATTCGCATAACAGAAAAGTGTGAAGAGATCAACAACTCACCACAAATGCTGCATAAAGTTTTTGCTGGATTGCGGAGAAGAGTTGGTTTGTGTTTAGATGTAAATGGACAACATTTTCAACAACTTCTGTAGCTATATGTAAATTTTGATTATGATTTCGATATTAAATAAATTATTTGTTTTCTTTTTTGTTGTAGTATCATTTCAATGCCATAACCTTTTTTTTACAATGAAACCAAATGAAACTGTCAAGCATCAAGTGATGTGTCATTATGTGGAAGTGGCTAAAGTACCAACCCAATTTCACAGTCTACTCAAATTATGAATTTTTTCGATGGCTCGTTATTTGCAATAGGTTTGTTTCTGTAAGCGATCCGTGAGTTTCAAACAATTTGATACGTGTGACTGTATAAGTGGCACATACCTACATATACAGTTAATATGTATCTGTCAATGCACAGCAGAGCGAATGTAATAAATGGTTTGGTAACCGACAGCAACAACTGCTGAAACAAAAGTAATGCTGACAAGCGAATTGCGTATCGAGTTTTGAATAAAAATAATTTCCAAAGAACAAAACTCAAGACATGAAACATTGAAAGTGTAAAACATTACTATGAACAACTAAAATTTGTTCAATGTGTTCCTGTGTTAAATTAGTTTTTTTAGATGTTAAAACGTCTTTTAAAATAGAAAAAATAGTGAATTAAACTTAATATTTATAAAAAAATTATAGGATAAATATACAATATAACAATATAAAACGGATTTTTTTAAATACTAAAAGTTGTAACCAAATAACACCGAAAGAAACGAAAGCAGAAACAATCCCTTATAGAAGAGAATAGAAAATGTACTATCTCAAGAACAATAAATACATATATGTATATGTATGTATAACAGCATGTAAACACGAGAATACACTTTGGAAATTAACGGATATAATTTTTTAAGCGATTATTTGAACGAAGCTAACGAAATAATATATAAATGTACAGTTGCTGCCCCTACAAACTCAGACAGTTTGACAAATAATAAATGTTGGTTTTGTAACATGGTCGTAATATTGAAGTTTATAAAATATCACCTAACTGAAAGAATGTTAGTGGCGTATAAAGTAAAAAAAAATAAAAAATTTGAAAAATTCAAATACAAATAATATTTTTGCAACAACATATGGGTTTTTAAAATGAAAATGCATTCTAGTTTGTTTTTCTTGATGAAATCTGGATTTGTCAAAATGGAAGCTCTCAAAAACCACGGCAAGATGAGAATATTAAATCTGCAAAACCAAAACAAGTAAGTGGCAAATGGTATTAATTATTTAAAAAGTATTGGCATGGGCAATATATCATTGACTTTTATCGTGTTTTTAGCAACATTTATTTCATTTGCGATGTGCCTAATGCTCATGCCGTCCTCTAGCCTAGTTCTAATTATCGACTTTTGCAGTTCATTTAGTTTAATTGAGGCATTTTAAAAATTGTGTACGCTTCTGACTTACAATAAACTGCCACTAACATAACCATATCGGATAAAAGTCAAATTTACAAATCACGAATTTTTTTTATTTGACAGAATGTGTCAAAAGTCGGTGTCTGAGTTTGTAACGGCCGCAACTGTATATTCCGTCTTAGACGGCACTGTTATTCATAATTTATGAATGAATAGACACAATGTACTATTAATAACGACGGAAATAACAGCATCTGCTCGAGGAATGCAATCGAGCAAGCAAATAGTGGGGCTGTTATAACATGTATACTATACCTGAGACCGTCACAACGTTTTATCGGGGCAATTGGTGATTCAATCGCTTCAGTCCGCTCTCTGGTAATGAGTATGAGATACCTTGTTTGCATATAGACAACACAAATTGCAGACCTGCAGCATGCTAAGCATTCACATTAAGTGAAAATAGAACACTACTTTATCAGAGGGTTAACTTGCTGTAGGTTCGAAATTCATGTTGTCTATGCGCAAACAAGTTGCTTCATTATTTCAAGGGCGTTACTGTACGTAGTTATATTTGACTATTTCATGTACTTGCTGAGTACCGAAATATGATTAATCTTGATTTAAACAAAATTTGAATATAAACCAACTCATACCGGAAGGATTGAAGAATGTAGGGAAACTTATTAGATTTACGTGCGACTTACGACTAATTTTACAAAACGGTTGCGTTTATTCTGTTGTGGAATTTCTGTTCGTTCTTGCATAGTGACGCTTACGTATTTCTGTAGTATTTAAGATTGTATCTACTGTTTTGTTGTGGTTATATTGTAAAGTTTGGAGGTACTTTTTTAGGTGGGGATTTAATGGCTGAGCGCGTATGCGACGCGTCAGCTGACTGCGCATTCTAGTTCAGTACTATTTGACATTACGTAATGGAAAGACTTAGCCCGGCACAGCGTCTACAAATAGTACAGCTTTATTACGAAAATGGGCGTTCTACAAGGAATGTGTATCTTGCGCTTAGAGCAACATATGGGCCACATAATCGGCCTACCGAACGCACAATTCGCTATACCATCAATAAGTTTGAAACTCAATTTACAATAATGGATAATACGCGACCACATAGACCTCATCCAGCACGTAGTGAAGGAAATATAGCGGCGGTAGCAGCGAGTGTACGCGAGGACCGGGAAGAATCAATTCGTCGCCGTTCTCAACAGCTTGGTTTGTCGTATGCAACAACTTGGCGTATTTTACGAAAGAATCTTGGTTTAAAAGCATACAAAATTCAACTAGTGCAAGAACTAAAGGCGACCGACCTTCCGAATCGTTTCCGTTTCAGCCGGTGGACTCTTGATAAACTTGCAGAAGATCCACTGTTTTCGACAAAAAATTTGTTCTCCGATGAGGCCCATTTCTGGCTTAATGGGTACGTGAATAAGCAAAATGCCCGTATTTGGGGTGATGAGCAACCTGAAGAGATTGAAGTGCTACCATTACATCCAGACAAAACAACTGTTTGGTGCGGATTATGGGCCGGTGGAATAATTGGTCCATATTTCTTCAAAACAGAAGCCGGACGGAATGTGACTGTGAATGGCGACCGTTATCGCGCCTTGATAAAGGACTATTTATTGCCAGAACTTGACACCCGTGGTCTACAAGACATTTACTTCCAACAAGATGGCGCCACTAGTAATACAGCTCGTGAAACTATGGCTTTACTGCGAGAACGATTCGGTGAACATTTAATTTCACGCTTCGGACCAGTAAATTGGCCGCCTAGATCTTGTGACATCACACCATTAGACTTTTTTCTGTGGGGCTACGTGAAGTCTAAAGTCTACATGGATAAACCGGCTACAATTGAGGCATTGGAGGCCAATATTACTCGGGTCATTGGACAAATACCACTCGAAATGCTAGAACGCGTCATTGAAAATTGGAACAGCAGAATAGACTACGTTAACCGCAGTCACGGCCAACATTTGAGAGAAATAATCTTTAAAAAATAATTGTAAAGAATAGTTCTTTTGTATGATAATCAAGTTTCTTAAATAAATTGGCCTTTTTCATTTATTCTTTGCTTTTGGAAAAAGTATCTCTAAATGAATCACCCATTACTTATATATTATTTTATTTTTCATGTACGAGTCTTTTATACATCGCTCTACCATAACCTTTAGTAATAAACACACAGATTTAATATAAAAAAATTTTTTTATTCACAAAAGATTTTCAAAAGAGGAAGGCTCGCTAACATATGAACAGTTTTGTTTTCTTCCTTTTGTTTAGCTTATTTTACAAATTGTTTTTAATTGTAACAATTTTTTAGTGTCAGAAAAATGAGAAAAATCAACGATATATAGGTAGGTAAATTGTTTTCTAAATAATACTTATAAAATCTTTATTCGTGTATCTAGTATAATTAGAGCACACAGTTCTTAAGAACGTGATGCTTTCATGAAACGCGAAAAGATTATTAAATATAAATAGAAGTGGTAACTTATATTAAATTGTTTTGAAAGTGGTTTACAACAGTAAACTGTGCCTTAGTTTTGTGAGTCATTCTTAAGTTGAATCTGAATCCCAGTTTATTACTTTCATTAAATAAATATTGTATATAATTTTGATAAATATATTATAAATTCAAATGAGAAGTTACAGAAGAATGTATTATGCTCTTTGTAAAATGAGGGTACTGTAAAATAAAGATTAGTCATTTCATATGTAAAACAATAATAATATTTTTAATACGCCTATATTCTTCTTTCCGAATTTTATATGAGGAAATAATAATATTTTCTATATTTAACTATATTAGTTATATTAGATACCTCTATATTGGTTATGGGCATGTCAGGAACAATTCAAGGTAATATATTAATAGCTATTATTTGTTAATTCTAGTAAGCCTCGTCATAGTTTGATTAATAAACCGTTCTGATACCTTGGGGAAAATTTTATTCTAAAGAATCTGAGTAAATACGTCATATACGAATTTAGTTTATCGCCTTCAATATGATGTTGAATTGGTCTGAAATGCAATGTCATAAAACTTCGCTTCTGCAATAGTTCTTTCCACGATATAACGATCCGATTAAAGAATTAAAACTGTAAAGTCTATTACGGGCATATCTTCGTGATAATCGACACAAGGAGATTTTATGTTTTTTTCTAAAAGTAGTGGTTCACTAATCCAACCACTTTTAGATCCAGCATGTTCAATAACGATGCGTTTGACTCTGAGAACAGGAACGTCAACATTACACATTTTAGACTCACTCATCTTTATAGCCTTTCTTGACAATATCATGACTATCGTAGCAAGTTTCGTCTAAATAACAAATAAAATAGTTTTTTAAAGGTCTTTAGCTTCGTTAAATATTACTTCCTAAGTAGCTGTATTTTTGGATACTCCACAATCCTTCTTTGTTTGCCAATAGTTTCGAATTTAAAACTATTTTGCTTTAAAATTTGCGATAATGTAGCGAAGCCACATTGTATTCCTTCATTTTCCTCTAGCTATTTGCAAAAATTTGTAAACGTAGGAACTTCATTTCTTCTATAAAAAATGTATATTTTTCGTCTAATTGTATCAAATACGTACTATCGTGAGCAAATAAGAGTGGACACTTTATTATTTTGGTATGCCGAAATTTCAAAATTTACCTAATGTAACAGTAATACAATATAATTAATGTTGTAAGATTTATATAATATTAATTTACATATTTTAAGCTTTTTAATATTTTGCCAAGAACCATCGTTTTCGATAATGGATTGTAAACGATTTGGCATGGAAAGAATTAAACTTCTGATATATTCATTTCCTAGATTTTCCCAAACTTCTTCAATTCGTTCCCAAAGCGCTTTTCTATCATTAAGTCTATAACCGTTTTCATAAATTCGGTTTATTAGTATACTCCAAACATTTTCAACTGGGTTCAAGTCAGCACTTCTAGCTGGTCAAGGTAATACATTTATGTTGTTATTGGCAAACCATTGCCAAACAACACCAGCAGTATGGATTGGGAAGTTATCTTGCTGGAATATATAATTGTTGCCACGTATTTGTGTAACAGTGTAATAGGCACTAGTGAATCTCTCAACCAATTTCTAACATACACCAGCTCCTTCTAAATTAATCTAGCCCCATATAATTATGGAAAAACGACCACTGTTGAAAGTACTACTGTTGTCTACAGTTTAGAGGTCTGTATACGCGAATATGAGTTGATTGGAAAACTTTCTCGTCTGAGAAAATTACGCGTCTTCATATATCTTCTTGATTAATGTAGTTATTCGCAAAATTTAGTCTATTTATCTTATGAGCTTCAGTCAAAGCACACTTTTTAGCAGCATTAAAATTTCGAATATCTGACGATTTTATTCTTCTATAGGCAGTCCAGCACGATCCAGGAAAGTTACTCTCTTGAATAACATTTTTAGCACTTTTAAAGGGGTCGTTTATCAGAATATTTATTAACTGTTGGTCCTGCTGTTCATTAGATACCCTTTGTCTACCAACACCATGAATATAAGTAACCGTATGTCTTTCATCCAATTTCCTTTTAAGTTTAAATATGGCACTTTTACTAACTCCCAAATCGTTTGCTACTGTTTGTAAAGTTCATCCGTTTTCAATGAGAGTGATTGCTTGCATTTTCTGCGCGTCAGTCATATGAGGCATTTTAACATGACATTAATGACATTTAATCATAACATTAAAGACATTAGGTTGACAATTTGAAATCCTAAGTAGTAAAATTTACGCAAATATAATAGTGCGTTTACTTTAATTTGCACACGATAGTACATATCCACCATTATCGTACATATTCCGCCATATTCGCCGGATCTAACTCCGAGTGATTTCTTTTTATTTTTAAATTTAAAAAAATGGCTAATTGAAAAGAGATTTCGGGCAAATGAAGAGGCGATATCCGAGAAAAATGCATATTTTGCAGAGTTGCCCAAAGATTACTTTTAGAATGGTTTTAAAATATTGGACGCTCGCTGGACTAAGTGGACTATGTCGAAAAATAAAATATATTTTTTACCCTATTTATTAGTATTATTATAGTATTTCATTCAAAAGTCGCTCTCCCGTAAAACCGTCATCGTGTATATGACTTATGTGCGTTATACGAGGGATGTTTCCAAAGTTCAGGTAATTGTGTTCTAATTAAATTATTCAGAACTTAGAAGCAATGATGTTGGTGATATACAAGTCTTGACATGTTTATGCAGCTATCTATTGCAATATCGTTCAGTCTGACTGAGGTGTTCGACCGATATAAACGAATTTTCGTAGCACTGTTTGTGTAACCATGGAAGGCGCGGTTAAATCTCAAAGAGCAATAATTTTCTTTTTGTGGAAAGAAGGTCTGAAAACTTCAGAAATTATTAAACCTCTACAAGGAGTGTTCGGTCAGTCTGCAGAATCTAAAACTACGGTATATCGGTGGATCGATCGTTTTAAAAGTGGTAGAACATCATTAGAAGACGATCCACGCAGTGGTCGCCCGAGTACGTCGGTTAATGAAAGAAACTTTACTGCCGTGGAGAACCTAGTGAAAGAGGACAGACGAATGACTATTTCTCAAATTAGTGTACACCTAGGAATAGGTACACGACATGTTCATGAGATCTTACATGATTGTTTGAGCGTAAGTAAGGTTTCAGCCCGCTGGGTGCCAAGGCTGTTGGGACCGGAATAGAAACTCAATAGGCCTGACACATTCTTAGCCCGTTACGGTGATGAATTTTTGACAACGGATAATAACCACTGACGAAACGTGGATTACCTTATTTCAATCCTAAAACCAAAAGTAAATTCAAAGAATGGCGTAAACCCGAATAAGGGCCTCCTTCACTTAAGACGCGTGCAGTGCCGTCTATTGGAAAAGTTTATCTGTATTCTGGGATTGCGAAGGGAGTATTTTTATGGATTATCTGGCGAAAGGTACAACAATTAACTCAAAACATTATTCGATCTTGTTATCCGAACCACTGCAGCAAGCACTTATCAGAAAACGGCCTGGGAAGTTGTATAAGCGGCTGTTAGTGCAACAGGATAATGCATTTGCACATCGCAAGAAAAACGAAGGATGTTTGAACGATTTACGATGGGAATTGCTCCTGCATCCATCTTATTCACCCGATCTCGCACTGAGTGATCTGTTTGAAAATAGATTTGAAAAAACCTTTAGGGGGTGTTCGTTTTGAGTGATTAATTGACGTAAAACGTGCCATAAATAAGTGGATTGAAGAGACATCGAAAAAGTTCTTTAAGTACGGCGTAAAAACATTAATTTATCGTTAGGATAAATGTATTCAATTAAATGGCGATTATATTGAAAAACTACATTGTAATATTGATGAAAATTGACAAAATAAAAAAAATTATAGCTTAATTCCAGAACTTTGGGAACATCTTTCGTATTTCACGCTTAAATTCCCTGCATTACATCTTGTGGCAAAAACTATTTGAAGGTGTTATCTGGAGGTAGACGGTTTAATAGCGCATACAAAAGCAGTGTTTCTCAAGTTTCCAAAATTTACTCGCAAATTTTACAGACTATTCCTGAACCTTCACAATCTAGAATTGATTACCGAGGTTTACCCTGGAGTATATGATTAAAAGCAGAATCTTATTATTTTCAGCATTTGGAAAAAACGAAGTCTGCTTTCATCAAGAAAAGTCAAAAGAAATTGCAAAATGCCCAAATTTAAGCAAATTTACAAATTATTTATAACAATTTCAATATCCCGGTTGAAGCTCTTAAAAACTTACAAAATTTTTCGTTGTCGTTAGTGGAGTTAATACAAATAGTGGACACTGTACAAACACAGTCACATGCATTTGACGGTGCAAGAAATATTAGTGTTATTGCTAAAGTACATAGTGTGTTAAAGAAATGTTCAGATTTTACCAGATTAAAACAAATTTTTGATGATAGTAAGTCTACAGATTTGTTAAATATCTACCAATATTACTTTAATTATGCTAGTAGCTACATCAGTAGACGTCGAACGGTCATCATCCGCATAAAATAACATTTATTTCTCACGGCAAACACGGTTACATGAGAAAACTGTTGAAGCATATCTGATATTGCAAATATTTAACCGATCTTATCTACTTTCTGCATTTACATATTGAAAACGCTACTTAAAATAGTAAGTGTTTTTTTTTGCATTTATTACCGGTTAAACCCCTTTGCACTTTTTCGAAGCGGGCGCTACTGCCTGAATGTTTGCAGTGGTAACTCTAATAATAACAGATGCAAAAGCCCATGTTCATAACTCATAAGCTTACATATCGTTGTAAAAATAAGAAAGCAACTTAAAATAAAAACTTAAAGCATGCGCCCTAGACAGCACTCAAACATGGTATTTCATATACGAAAACAGGACGTCAAAACAACATGAATTATGGGAAATGGATCCAGTAGTGGAGAAGAGATTGGAATGCAATGGATTGTCTAATAATATATTATCGACGAAAATAAAATATCGGGAGATGCTAAACTAATAACATATGGACCTCCTGAGATGTTGTAGATAACCTCTTCAAAATATAATAATTCAGATGTTAGAAAATAATAAAATAAAACAAAATTATTAGGAAGCAGTTTTCCACACAATATTAATATTACCAAAGAATAAGAATAAAGTGAATATATACACAGTGTTCATTTAATCCTGATAACCAAAACCATTTCCAAACTTCTTTATTGTTTAGCTCTGATTTAACACATTCACTCCTGTCTATTCTAGGAAAGCCATCTCTTGGTGCGCATGAGAGTTTTTGCATGCAGATTGATTCTCTATTATCAAGTTACTGTTTAAAAATATTTTTCACAAAAAAAAATTACTTGTGGCAGATCCGTGACATACGCATGTCGCAATCAATGTTGTTCCTAGATGCTAATTGTCACGGATCCGTGTCAAGGATTCTACTATATTTTCAGGTTTTATGACGGTATATTGTTATTATTAAGATAAATCAAGACAACAAAGTAAATATTGGAACAAAATACTAAGGAAAACATACAATTTCACAAGATATGTTGATATATATTTAGTTTTTGTTTGTGGTATTGTACAAAGGATACTCCGGGACATAAACCAGGTTTTTCTGAGCATATTTCGCAATGGTAAGTGCTCATTTTTCGAACTACTAGCGATTTATGGCATTGTCGACATCTCTTCCGGATAGTCTCGCCCTTGTCAGACTTCTTTAAAATTTTTAAGGAATAATGCTCTTGATTTATGGATTTACTAGTACTACTTTTTTTTCTTTTACATACAATAAATCTGAAATTACAGATAATCGGAAATCATATCGGCATAGCTTTTCTCCAGAAAATTTATTGAAAAGAAAGAATGAGTTTAGTAACATCATTTAGATGAAATGTAACCCCAATTTCTTGTACCACTGAAGGGTCTATCTTTCACAGGGGAGTAGACAACAATCTTGGCGATCTACTTCACCCATGTATTTATTGTATTCCAAAACTGGCAAAGGTTTCACGTTCGTAGTCCCTCTCTTGCCCACATATTCAATCATCTCATTTTTATATTTTGTGGAGATATACAAAACGTGGCGCTTATCTTTCCATTTGCTATTGAAGAGATGATGGCTCTTCCAGTTATTTTGTAATATGTTTAGCTTTATTGTACCGGTATGTAAAACAAGTCCAATAAACTTTAGAAATTCACAATTTGTCAAATATTTCCATCTTGTAATTCTGGAGGATTTTGTTGCGCTTTCAACCAAAAGAACCTCTTCCGCATATTTGTTGGTTTTTTCAACAACCATATCCAGAAAACTGCCATCCATAATTGTACGAAAATAACTGACAGGCTTCGGATCTGGTTTTAAAACCAAAAGGTCATTCCTTTTTGTAAATGGTATGGTTTGTAGTTGTCAGTCATCTTTCCATTCAGGATTTAAATTTACCGCGGCTGCAGTTATAAGTGCCGCCACTGGCATTGTCGATACTGCAGGAATTGCAGTGTCATCATCTACAACAACAAATAATACTGAACACATGTCCTCGAAAAAAGCAGTATGAAGGGATAATACAAACGTTATTCGTATACTCATCCTCAGACTCCGTTTTACTCTAACATATATAATTATCATCCGACGGTGCATCTTCACTTTTACTATACGACATGTCGTGTACCATTTCTAATTCTGCATCAGTAAATTTTTTAGGATCTCTAAAGGTTATTCTCTTCTCCTTACCAATGGATGGAGCCTCAGCGTTATCCGCCATTATAATTTCACAAAGTTTAGTAATCCGAAAACGGTGTGTACAGTTAGAATTTAAAGCGTTAGCGCTACACGCTAAGCACACACTCAAACGGCAGCCTGCCAGCTAATTTTGTACTAAACTCGTTGAGTTCGATACAGTGTTACCACACGTACGAAAATAATATACCGTACTTGGTGGTATAAATTACAGTATTTGCAATAAAAATACCGTACATGTTTACGGGAAATAATGCTATATCTTTAAATAAAATATGTATTTTTAGAATTTATTACACATATACATAACAAAAAAATAAGAAAGTTACAAAATCCCTTTTGTAACTTGCTGCAATTACGTTATTAATTATGCCCTGGACTTTGTTCCTCTGGTCTGGATATTTTCTTTGCTATATTGGAGTCTGGAAAAATGTGTGCTAATAAAGAAAAAGAAGGCCCATAGTTTGAAAGACATGTTATGTTCAGCTAAAAGCCCGCATAATTTTATTTCTCCTCCTGGACGGAATCAGAACTTGTAGAAATTAAAATCGACTGGGTAAATTTTTCCATAAATGTGGAAGAAGTTCCTTGTTCATTAGCTTTAATTAGTTTTTTTATGTTTTATGCTCTTTAACTGTGGAAAATTCTGCATCCAATTTCTTATTACATATGACACATTTTCCCTTATAAACAGTTATTCTAAACAGGATTTAACCACATTTTGTGTTCTGGCATATTTGTCCACACATTACGAAATTTCTGGAATTACAAAGAACATGCTAAGATAGTATTTATTTAACAGCATTGCGAGATAAGTATACCTACAACAACAACCGTTTGTGAGTTTCAGGTTGAAAATTCTGATTTAAGAGAAAAAATTAAAATATGTATTTTTTATAGATTTTACACCTAAATAGCAACATTCTAATATCTGTAATATAACATTTCAAAACTGAGCCATGTTACTATTATTTTTTCCACTTATAAGTCCAAATATATCAATGAAATTTCCCTGTATTTAGTCCTAATTATCTGGGTATACAATTTATAACGAAACTGTTCTGGTTTTAGAAAATCTTATAATCAGCTACTGTGACTATTACCTTCAGTTAGCCTTGAGAAAGGTGTTAAAGTCGTAAAATAGAAATAATAAGTATGTTTATTTTTAACAACGCTACATTTGATAAAGCTTTTCTCCAGAAAGAATACTATTCTAAAAGTTCCAAAGAGCTGCCTCTCTTTAAAAATAAATACCTGCAATCGATGAGTTGCTTTAATTAGCTTCTTTGGAATTGAAGCATCATCGCTTTCACTCTTTTTTCATACTAGACATTTCTCTACTATAGATAATTTTAACCACTGGAAGTTACTGCACCAAGACTGAATAATGAAATTAATGAAATCATGTTGAATCTTTACAAACCAGAGCAATTTGTTGTTAGGAGATTCACATACGTGTGTTGCGGGGATTTACAACAGAAAATTGTACTTAGGTGATTCACATAAATTCGAATCAGGAAAATTCACCAATTTTATACTACCAGTATCAGTACACTACCCAAGCGACATTTGTTATAAATTCTAACAAATTTCTAGAGACATCTTCCCTTACGAAAAATATTTAAATAAAATTATATTTAAAAAACACATATTTTTTTGGAAAATGGTTTATTATCCGTACACCGTACATTTGATCAAAAAACCGTACATCTACGGTAATTACCGTACGTTTGGCTACACTGGTTCGATATAGTAAATGTCACGGATCTGTCCCATGCGCACCACACTGTAGGATGCTCATGTCACAGATCCGTGACATGCGCAGTGAATGTGTTAATGCTGTTTTCAATTTTATCACGCAGTTAAAGTTTTGTAGGTAAAATACACAATCATTGTAAATGATTTGTCCGTGTGTGGTGGATTCTGTAACATTGTTCTGTTCTGTTGTATTTAAAGTTATAACCTTCACCCTTGCTTCTTAGGTTATTAATCAAATTTGAATGATATTTCTTATCCAACTGCAGGTACGGTTTCAATGAATTAGATGAGCTGTGGCCCGTAATTTTTATTATTTCCCGTTCGTTAACACCTGATTTCGCAAGATGAGACACTGGACTTAACCTTGAAGAATGGTTCGCAATTTTAATTTTTTTTAGTATCCAGCCCAATCATCTCCGCTGATTCTTTCATCCACTTCGACATTATATTCACCTCCATCGCCATATTTTTATACCATCCTGAAGAATATAATAAAACCTGTCACTTTTAATATGTTCGTTCCTCTTACTTAGCAATTTCTTCAACAATCGGACAGGACAAATATCAGGCTTTTCAGTATTTGGTATTAACTATTTACTATTAGTCAACTTTTTTGCCCCGCCTTGCGCTGTTTTAGAGAAAACCCGATTATACTCTACTCTTTCAATGGTAAAACCAGCATTATCTGTTTCTTCTTGAAAATAATGCACTAAATATTGACAACTTTCTTTCCCAGGCCATGCTAGCTCATATGAAGCAATGTGATAAAAAAAATTTTGCAAACCAAGGTGTCTCCTCATCTTAGCGTTTTATTATTTCTATGATTTGTTCTTTAGTTAAAATTCCAGAACTTTGCTTGCCTTTTTCTGTCTGCTTCTGTAATATTCTACATTTCATATTTCTGGCTTCTCTCGCGGATTTAAAATAGATATCTTTAAATGGCAGTTTGACGGTTTTATTCCTCATTGTTTTAATAACAGCTTCTTTATAATCTTCTCCATTGCACCTTTTCATATTAAATGCCTAGTCTTCCAAAATGTTGTTCAGTTTTGTGACTGGTGTATTTTCTTCTAGTTTATAACCCCGTTCGTCGCTAAATGATTGAAATTGTTTCCATATCGAATTATTATTACCCATGGTATTTTTGCACGAATTTTGTTTAATTTGTGAGTTTATATCTTCCATTTTTGGCTACCATAGGAACAAAACTAGCAGAACAAATACTTAAACATAGACAACACGCCTGGTTTTGATAAAATTACAGTCAACATGATACAACCCAACAAAACAAAAACTAGTTCCTATTCTAAACAGATTGATCAATAAAACAATCGAAGACGGTATCTACCCGGATTACCTGAAGAGAACAATAATTGTTCCAATACATAAAAAGGGTAATACTAACGACCCACAAAACTACCGACCAATCTGCCTACTATCTACTCTAAATAAAATCCTTGAAAAGGTCTTACAAACTAGAATTATGAGTAGAGAACGGACATTCTTACCACATGACTCGGCGTAATTCAATGAAGTATTTGTTAGTCTTACCCGGCCATCTGGTCCGTTGCAATAACAATGGACAACACAGTATTGTATTCGGAGGATATATTCCATTAAACGCAATCGGCAATTGGAAATGTTTATAAACTTCGCTGAGTACATCCCGGCGTAATACAATGAAGTATTTGTGTTTGACTTTCTCGGACACCTGATTTTCGCAGCGTTAACAATGGACGACGGCTATTGTATTCGGAGAACTTAGTCATGTGGTAAGAATGTCCGTTCTCTAATTATGAGACATATGCAAAATAACAGCATTATACACTACAACCAATACGCATTCCAAGAACAGTCAAGCACAACATCAACAGCGTACGATCTAACAAACACAATAAATAAAGAGCTAGATAAAAACAAAACTGTGGTGACTCTATTCATAGACATGAAGAAAGTTTTTAATATCGTACCCAAGCTAAGACTAATAGAAAAAAAATGGAAAGATACGAATACACTAATGAGACTCTAAACCGCCAACCCTCTACATACTGTACACAAATGACTTTTTTATGCTGATGATATATGTATATTGTATACGTCACAAAATATAAAAGATGTAGAGAGAATGATACTGGAAGTCGCGAAAGTACTAAAGGCAGGCGCGGCTCGTGATGACGTATTTGGGAGTGCAAGTACAATGATGCGAGTGCCTCGTGTGTTTTCGGTGTTCACTGAGAAAACGTTACAGTTAGTACACGAGAATACACGAAGCACTCACATCATTGTACTTGCACCCCCAAATACGTCATCACGAGCCGCGCCTGACTAGAGGAATGGTGCCTCGATAACCTTCTTACCATTAATGAAACAAAACCAAACTATATGATATTTATAAATACAAAAGCAAAGCCGAAACTAAATATTACTCTAAAGAACAAGCAACTACAAGAAGTAAAAGCAACTACATATCTAGGTTTAACTATACAAAATAATATGAAATGGGATTCGCATGTCGAGAAGATGATAAAACAAAATAGGAAAGTAATAGCAGTGTTGAATAAAATAAAATATGTAATACCGATACACTACAGGAAGGCTATCTACCACGCACTATTCTCATCACATAATATGTACCTAATAAATATTTGACGAAATACGTCAAAGAACAACCTGACAAAAATACAACGGCAGCAAAACAAAATTATAAAGATCCTTTATAAAATAGACTATAGAACACCAACAGAAACAGTATATCAAGAAATTCAAGAACTAAATACCAAACAACTAATTACATTGAACAATTTGTTACTACCATATAAAATAAACAAGAACAAAATAAAAATTAATATACCTTTACACAGAAGCAGAGAAATACACAGATACAGAACACGCAGGATATCCCACATCAGACCGGAAAGATTTATCCACCAAAATCACACACAACTACTAACTACAACAACAATAAACATACACAACAACCTTCTTAAAGTAATAAAAGGTTTTTAATATACAAACTTTAGTACAAAAGTATTTTTAATAATATAAAATGTTATTAAAAATGTGGTATGAAGAACACAATACCAGTTATATATTTGTGAATGTATCTTCTCTCCAGAGACGCAGATACGTATTTCACCTTTCTACAGGATCGTCGGTACGCCCCTGCTGGAGAAGAGATACATTCAACCAAACATAACTACCTTGCTATCAAACAGAAATTATTAAGACAGAGCGCGAAAGAATATTCAGCGCTGTCTACATAATAACTGCCGAACTAAGCAACGTGTTTCTATAGACGGTAACAACCATATCTATAAAAACTGTATTATGGTGTCTTCACTACTTGTCGGGCGAACCGAATGCGTATATAACAAAATAATTTGAAACATACATGAGTGGGTAAAACCACACCAATTTGTATAATACAAAAGTATTTTTAATAATATAAAATATTATTAAAAATGGGGTGTGAAGAACACAATACCAGTTATATATTTGTGAATGTATCTCCTCTCCAGAGACGCAGATACGTATTTCACCATTCTACAGGATCGTCGGTACGCCCCTGCTGGAGAAGAGATACATTCAACCAAACATAACTACCTTGCTATCAAACAGAAATTATTAAGACAGAGCGTGAAAGAATATTCAGCGCTGTCTACATAATAACTGCCGAACTAAGCAACGTGTTTCTATAGACGGTAACAACCATTTTTAATAACATTTTATATTATTAAAAATACTTTTGTATTATACAAATTGGTGTGGTTTTACCCACTCATGTATGTTTCAAATTATTTTGTTACAAACTTTAGAGCAAACATAAAAGAAATGTTAAAATCTAGAGAAATAATTTGACAAAAGGCACGGACTTTGCCGCCCATTTCACTTTAATGAAAAACATGAGGCCCTCAACTCCAGTAGCCCGAGATGGTATCCCGTCGCGAAGAAGGGGGACGCAAGCGTGACATTGCATATCTATATAATATATGTTATGTGTACTGTATGTGTGTTGTGTCCATAAGGGTACTGAAAATAAACGTAAACGTATTATTGATTCTGAACTAAATCCCTTTTGGTTTATTTTTTATCATTTGAAATGAAACTTGTGACAGATGTCAAAACTCTAAAATGCGTCAACAAACAAAAATTAAGTACTAATTAGAAATTATTCTCGGGAGAATAATGTAACTAGATTATTCTCACTATGATAATATTGTGAGTGTACAGAATTAGACACGTGTCTGCAAATATTGCTAAACGATTGGTTAATGGAATCATTAAAAAATAACCAGACGAAACTCATTTCTTGTTAAACAGGTTTGTTAACAAACTAAATGGTCGTTTTTGGTGCGAAAATAATCCACAACAGATTCATGGTTTCATGGATTCAAGCCATCAAGCCATTCAAGCATTTGCATCCAGAAAGAGTGACTGTTTGGTATGGTTTATCGCATCACCATGCATCATCTGACCTTATCTTTTTGAAAATGCAAATGGAGATGCAGTAACAGTGAATGGTGAGCATTATCGATCAATGTTAATAGATTTTTGTGGTCAAAATTGGATGAAATTGATTCGCAAGACATGTTTTTCCAACAAGATGGTACAACACCACATTTTGTCGAATGCTACTATGGAATTATTTCGACAAAAGTTTGGTGAGTCTGTAATCTCCAGAAATGGAACTGTTTTGGCATCCAAGAAGCTGTGATTTAACACCTTTGGATTTCTTCTTGTGGGAATATTTGAAGTCGTTGGTCTATGCCAACAAACCTAAAACTAGAAACGCTTTGAAATTAAACATCGAATGAAATTACACCTGATTTATTGCAAAAAGTCACCGAAAATTGGATTCATCGAATTCGATCCTGCAAACGAAGCCGAGGTGGATATTTGAATGATATGTTATTTAAAACATAATTGTCATAAGTTGTACTATAAAATAAATAAAACGTTTTACTTTTATCTCAAATATTTTGTAGTTTATTTAATGTTAAAGACATATTGTCTTTATTGGGAAAACTTTTACACGTAGAAATACATATAATTTATGATCGTGTATGACCAGCTTAAATCAATAATAAAGAAGTAAAGAAAGATACACTAAACTTTATATTTAGTATTATTGGAACTGGTATTATGGAAAAGTGGCGTGACTCCAGGAGGGTTAGACTTTCTTTTTAGGGCAGGTGTTCGACCTGTAATAGGATACCGTTATGAAAGCAGTAACTTAAGCGACAAGATTTCTTCGATTAAAAAGGGAATATTTTTCTCTTACCTTAATTGTGTATGTATATTTTTGTTATGACTTCGTAAAAAGACAACAATAATTTCCTGTAATATTTGCTAATGAACCCATGCAATAATTATAAATTTATAGTGGACTAAATTGCATACTGTACGTTTCCTAATAAAGAAACTTTCACAGTATAAATACTTTAACAGAAATAATGTACGTTTAAGTGTGGGAACTCTATACTTATTAAGATATGAGATATTTAAATGCATATCCATAAACATTTCTATGCACTTGTTGTATATGTATGTATATGCATGTATCATCAACTGAAACGAGCGTATTATGTCTAGGAAGTTAACCAAGAGGAACAAGTAACATGTGCGCCCTCGTGCCAGATTAAAGGACTTAAAATTGATTTTATGTGCACTCGGCTTACAGATAAAGGTCGGTCTATTATAAATGCATGGTTTTAATGATAGACTTTATGATTCTTTAACAGTTCGGTTTATGTTAAACTTTTATAATCGCGTGACATAAAGAGCGTGTCTGTATTCTCCACGAAATGGGGTTTTATCGAGCAGAAATGAAAATGTTAGCGGTATAGTTTTGTTGTAAAGTAGAGGAATTTAAAATAACTAGAATTTATAGGTATTTTGATATTAATATTATATTGGAAATGAGACTATTTACATATTTTCCATATAAGTAACATAATAATGGGTCTAGTAATTGTGATATTCGTTTAAATGGCTTTCTAATAAAATAGATAACATCATGTGAATCTCCTACGGAGGCAAATTAATGCAAGTAATATACGTATAGAAATGTATTTACTTATACGTAAAGACCATCACTTAGATAGATAAGTGGCGGCGTTACTGCGTTGGCTTTACTGAAATAAACGGAAAGCATTTTAGAAAAATGCTTTCCGTTCGAATTACACCTACGCACCTACGCATTCGTAAATACGTCTATAAACAACGTCACACTGTGATAGCTGTTCATGTTTTCATGTACTACATACGTATACACTGCTAGTTGTGTATAGCGCCAAAGAAAAAAGCGGTGATAGGTATATGTGAGTAATGCCCTCAACCAAAAAGCGCGGTCCAATGTTAACGTAGTAACAAGAAAATGATTTTTCTTTATTCGAGGCAGGCCCTGACGCAGTTAAATATACGGGTGGCAATATAGGCTTCCACCTCTAATTCATCAGTAATTCTCTTTACCGACGAATTATATTGATCTATCGGTATTTGTCAGTACTACACACAAAGACCAAAAAAATATATGCAAATAATTTCATACAAATAATTAAAAACAAAAGGGTACCAAATCTTGTTATTGCTAAACGCCAAGAGCAGAACTCTATTGAAATTCGTAAAAATATACTTCCATTTAAAATAAAAATGTTAACATCGTTTCGGGCTAAACCGGAAGTCTTATTGGGATATAATTATACTCATCAAATCCCCAACTTGCATTTAATTAATTGTGGAAAGTCTTATTAAAATCTAAGTAACCATATCAAAGATATTCGAATTAGAGATGATATAACCTACTCCTTGAGCGGAGTAGGTGCACCTACCAGGATTCCAGTTCCGAACTAGGTGCGGCAAACTAGGTGCACAAATCAGTTCCGACTCCGATCGATTGTGAGTCATATTTTGCGTCCGATCAGTCAGGGTAATCTTTATGTTTACTTAGGCACACAGCTTGGATATACAAATAGCAGTCAAATTATTACATTTTAAATGAGGTGTCAGATTGCAATTTATAGATTTTTTTTAAATTAAAGTGCATACGATATACATACATACATAGGTTTAAAATAATTTTTGTATGCTTTTCAATGCAACACTAGAAAATCCCATGTCATTCTAATATGCAATGTGTTGAATGTATTTAATTTATTGACGGCGGCGGTTAGAAAGAATGTTTAAAGTTAGAAAAAAAGAAACATTCGTTAGACTAATCACAAAAATAATACCAATAATACCTCAATAGATAAAATGTTATCTAATGTTGAAGTCCCAGGGTCTGCAAATTCTCGCGCAATAATGGAAGTGCAACGATATTTAGAATGTGAAATGGCTGATCGAAATCAGGATCCATTTCAGTGGTGGAAGGACAGTGAATATTTATTCCCGAATCTAAGTATCGTTGTAAAGGAAATATGTTGTGCAATGGCTACTTCAGTTCCATGCGAGACACTCTTTTCTAAAGCGGGGTATATTTTAAATGAAAGAAGAACACGGTTAAGTACGAGTAAAGTAGAAAAACTAGTTTTCCTAAATATGAACGATGATTTCATTTAGATTTAAATACAAAAATTAAAACTATTTTTTACGTATTAGTTCTTATTATTTTTACTTTTTATTATATATTTTTTGTGTCGCTAAAAATTTAGTTTTTCTTATGACTAGAAATCATACTAATTATTTAAAAATAAATATACATATTTGGTTGCACAATTCTAAAGGGTTTTCCAATAAGGACTTGACAACTTTGAATTTAAATAAAACGCAAACCATTTGAGATTTTTCCAAAACTTTATGATCGACTTGAAGTACAATCAAAACATTTATGAATGGAACTCGACTTCGTTCATATGGCCACCGCGGGCACGTCGGCAGCGGTCGATTCGTTAGACCCAATTTTCGATGACTCGGTCACACATTTCGGGCGTAACGGCCGCTATTCCGCGTTCAATGTTAGCTCTGAGTTCTTCCAACGTCGTCGGCTTGTTGGCATACACCAATGATTTGACGTAGCCCCAAAGAAAAAAGTCTAGAGGCGTTAAATCGCACGAACGAGGCGGCCATTTGACTGGTCCATTTCTTGAGATAACACGCTCACCAAACTTATTCATCAATAAATCGATTGTAACGCGTGCTGTGTGGCTTGTGGCACCGTCCTGTTGAAACCACATCTCGTCCAAGTCCATGTTTTCCAATTCGGGCCAAAAATAATCGGTAATCATGGCGCGATAACGATCGCCATTCACAGTAACGTGACGATCGTTATTGTCGACGAAAAAATATGGCCCAATGACGCCGCCGGCATGCAAACCGCACTAAACAGTTATTTTTTGTGGATGAAGTGATGATTCATGAAGCACGTGTTGATTTTCACTAAACCAATAACCCATATTTTGCTTATTGACGAACCCATTGAGCCAAAAATGAGCTTCGTCACTGAAGATGATTTTGCGATGAAATCCATCATCTTGCCGCATCTTCTCCAGAGCCCAATCGGAGAACGTACGTCGCGTCAAATGGTCCATCGGCTTCAATTCTTGAGTCAGCTTGATCTTGTATGGGTGTAAACCAAGATCCTTACGCAAAATTCGCCATAAAGTGGTCTTGGCGATGCCCAGTTCTTGAGAACGCCGCGGAATCGACTGATTTGGATCGTTTGCTACGGACGCCTGAACGGCAGCGATATTTTCGTCATCACACAATGAATATGTAGACTCAAATATTTGCACTAAACTTGTTATTGCTTGTCTACTAGGGCGAGAATAACGACCGAAAATTGGAGTTAACGCTCTTAAAGTTGCGGTCACCGACTCCGAATTTCGGTAGTACATTTTTATAATTTGCATACGTTGTTCCTTCGTGTACTTTACCATGATGAAAATGTTGAGTTTATTGAAAAAAAGGAAAGTAACAGTTAGATGATCAGTGATATAATGCGTTCACAAATTAAATTCAAAGTTGTCAAGTACCTATTGGAAAACCCCTTATATACAATTATTCGGAATCGCAGCAACTACAATTGCCAGTTGTATTTATTTATACATAGGTATAGGAGTAGTTGCGTCGTTTATTTCTCACATTTCGCTTCGCTTAGTCGGACTCGTTCCAGGCGGACCTACTCTTTTACATAAGTGTAGGTGCAACTGCGAGATCAACTCTCGGGCGCTCCGACTTGAACGATCGGAATCGGAATTGTACGACTCGGAATCGTTTCAATCGGATCTACTCTTTTGGAAAATGCGAACTAGGTGCACCTGCTCCGGCACGCGAACTAGGTTCAAAGGAACAGGTTCGGTTCAGAGCAACCATCTCTAATTCGAATGGATCCGTGCATTTGCCTAACCCTGTATACACCACAACGAACAAAAAGAACTTCATCGTAGTGGGCACTGAGTAACTAGTACTTGCAAATTATTATAAACCACTTGCCTTTTATTTATAACTATTTATCTAACGTTATTTTGACATTTCTGCACAATTTATTAACGGAGAATGGCAATATTCCTCCGCGGAATGTAAGCGACAATTTCACTTGTAGTTTCCTAATAGAATTGTGGATAATACCGCTTTACATCATCACATTCGTCTAGTCGTGGAGAAGTTTCGGGCTACAGGATCTGTGTTAAAAGGCAAAGGTTCTGGTAGACCACGTACACAGCAAAATATTGTTGAACACGTAGAAAAACTTGTTGGAGAAAGCCCACATACAGTTCGTTGTTTATCAGTTAAAACGAACGTGTCTTCTAGAGTTCTAGTTCATAGAATTTTGAAGAGTCGTTTACATATATATCCATACAAAGTATTGATTGTTCAACTGTTCTTACCTAGAGATCACGCTAGTAAGCTTAATTATAGCAACTTCTTTCAAGAAAATTTAAGTAATGACGAAATTCTTCTTGATATAAGTTTTTTTACTGATGAAGCATAGTTTCATTTAAGCGGACTTGTAAATAACCAAAATTACAGAACATGGCCTAGAAACAATTACACCGAAGTTCCTTTATATCCTGTCAAAGTTGGAGCATGGTTAACTGTATCTCGTCGTAGAAAACTAGGATCAATATTTTTTCACAATAACATTAATAGAAGTGCAATGAGACGAATTTAATAGGGGTTACTTCCAGTAAGACGGTACAACCCGTGAAAATTTAGCACTTTTTAAAATATTACTTCCTTCATCGAGTTATAAGCAGAGGTGTTTGGCCAAAAAGGTCACCAGATCATACTCCGTTAGATTTTTCTATTTTCGGATTGCTAAAAAATGAAGTATATAAGACAACAACGAATAACTTAAATGACTTTATGAATACAATTACAATTACATGTAATGAAATAACACAATTGCAGAATATTTTTGACAACATGAAACGTCGTATTGCATTATGCATTCAACAAAATGGTGACCATTTTGAACACTTGTTATAAACTATACTAATTAAAATTTCTACAACTTAATTATTAACCTTGGTTTTTTTATTAATATCCCATCTTTAAAGTTTTCTTATTATATAAATTAATAATCTGATTGTACTTGTTATTAATTTCATCACCATATCTCTCAATGATAAATTTTAACAGTGACAGGTAGATAACTTTCATACCATCGCATTTCAAGAATACAGAACATCATAATTTATAGGAGAAATTCATGGACAACTAGATGTAATTCTTCTTGCACGTTGTAGTTCATTTATATAAAAAAAATAAACAAAAAAGTACATAAATGTTTATAATGTAATATATTAAAATAATAGTCCTCGCAACTTTACAACCCGGTAAAAAGAAAAGAAGTGAAAAAACCCTGCGCACAAGTTCTACAGACATAATATAGATGAGGTCATTTGCCTTTTCTAAATTAGAATTCACATTTAGCAAACTATTTTATTAATAAGAATGATATAACGAGAAACAAAGAATTGAAATGTTAAAGATGATTTAGAGAATTAGAACACATAAAAAAGCATGCGAACTTTTTAGAGAAAAGTACTCGGATAAGCCCATAAATCAATCAACAGTTTAGTAAGATTGAAAGTAAATTTCGGGAACATGGTGGTGTAATGAATCTTCCAAAAACTGGACATCCAGCGTATTGGAAGCATTGCTTTGGACTCAATATAAGCCACACTTCAGTTCTCAAACTTTTGAAAGTTCGAAAATTTCATCTATTTTTAATCTACAATTGGTACATGAGTTGGCAGAAGATTACTTTGATCGTAAGCAAGACTTCTGTGCCTTAAAGATGGAAATTTGCTTTGGCGATTCAATGTTTTCTCTGCGTATTTGATTTTCCGACGAAGCAACATTTTGTTTAAATGCAACGGTCAATCAGCAGAATTATAGATATTGGGCAAGAGAAAAACACCATTGGATGCATAAAATTCATTCACGATATCCTCAAAAAGGTTGGTGACTATATTTCCAGTCCATTCTTCCTTGCAAACAATTTGAATAGAGAAAACTGCCTGCAATTTTTACAGCTGCATTATTCCCCAATGCAAACAATCCTGACCTGCCAAATAACAGTATTTGGTTACAACATGACGGTTCTCCAGTTCATTACACAATTAATGTGTGACACTACTTGGATCAAGTTTTTTCAGGAAGATGAATGGGAAGAAGATGTACGATTGAATGGTCGGCTAGGTCACCTGATCTAACGCCATCAGACTTATTTCTATGGGGCTATTTAAAAAGTAAGGTGTACAAAATTTGACCAAATAATTTAGAAGATCTTAGGCAAAGAATTCAGCTTGAAATTAGGTTAATATCACCTCAAACTATTCAAAATGTGAAAATTGAATTTCATAATCGTCTTAAGTATTGTCAAATAGTCATTTTGAACATTCAGTATAAATACAATTTAAACACTGTTATTTCTATGTTTTTCAGTATTTGATGTTATTCTTAGAGCATTTTTCTAGTTTAGAGAATTTAGTTTCTTTTTAGTTTTCAGCTGGTTTTTGACAAAAAAAATACTAATTTTACTGTTTTATTTTACACAACAGTAACTATTCATTTATTAATAAATTATTCGAACTTTGAAATCTTTTTCTCAATTTTTCTTCAAATATAACATTGAAAATTTTATTCCGTTGGAAACAAAATAAAAAGTACTATCGAAATTAATAAAGAAAAATATTCTTAGTTAAAGCAGTAGCACTCGTTTCATTTTATTGGGCTTGCTTTGCAGTTATTTTCTTTTTGCGTTCTAAGCACTGCGAGCACATTGAAAAATAATATGCTTAAATGAGGCAAAAATTGCGCCAAATTCATTGAAATATTTTTCTTGAATGCATTTTGAAGTAGTGTTCCAGACTTTGATAACGTATTCTTTATAGTCTGTCCCATCTCTTTTCTTCGTATTATAGGCCAGTCTTCCAGTATTCTAGCAATTACAATAACTGGGGCGTTGTTGTCCAAATTATAGTTTCTCAGAGCAAAACTGCATGAATTGCTTCCATATTGAGGCTTTCGTTTTTATCGTATTCTTAGGTATAGTATTCGAAACCGCTTCTTTTATTTTTTCTGTAATAGCACTGCCTAAACGATTCATTTTGGAAGAGAAAAATACAAAGGCTTATCTATGACGTTTATCTGAATGTTTCTGTCAGAATTGAACTCTCGCTAACATTGAAAAATCTACATGCACTTTAACCACTTGCAAACATACCTACTAGCAGTTTATTCGATGTCAAACAAACATAACGTGTATTAAAATGCAACGTTTTTGACAGATGAACTAAATTATCACCTAAAATTAGTGGAATTTATCCAGAGCGGAATTTGGACTACAATGTGCTATTAAGAAGACATGGTGTACAACAGCGATGCACATACCGCGGCCCGCAGGCCGCATGCGGCCCACTGTCGATATTTATGCGGCCCGCCAACGAATTTTAAAAACTGTTCGAAAAACTACAAAAGTAGGTAAAAATCCATTCAAATCAATATTTCTTAACTTTTTATTTTATTCTAACTTTTGTAATTGTTAGTATCTTGTTGTATCTTTAAGTACCTACTACTTTCTTGTTCAGGTTTACATGTAGAACAGGTATGCTCCTCGTCGTGCCAAGCATATTGTTACGAGAATAGAAATCTGTTGAACCAACTAGATTAGTCGAAGATTCGCGAAACACGTCGGTATTATCCCCGAACAATGTGGTAGGTTCTCGATGTTAGGTAACTCGTATAAATACAACGCATCGTCCGCTATCGGGGCAGATAAGTTTTAACTACGGACAAGCGAACGTTATATTGTTTGAATTGTAATCTGTGAAGAATAAATATTTCGTTGTTCGAACTTGGCATCTACCTACGTAACAATATAATATCAATTTTGATATGGATAAACCAGTCCCCAGTATAAAACGTAGTGGTAAGGTTGAAGATGAAAATCGACAGTTTCAAGATATTTGGACCGAAAAATATTTTTTTATTTTATCGCATAACAAAAATGTCTGTTTAATATGCAAGAGTAGTGTTTCTATTCCGAAGGAATATAATGTGAAAAGGCATTATGAAACCCAGCATCATACTTTTTCCAAATTAATCGGCGAAAATCGAACGCAAAAAATTTCCACTTCACAAAGGGAACCAATAGGCCAGCAAGCTATGTTTACAAAACCAATTCAAGATGCTGAAACAGCTACTGAAGTTAGCTTTGAAATATCTCGAATAATAGCGAAAACTTGTCGGCCTTTTAAAGATGGTGAGTTTTTTAAGCAGTGTTTAGATATCGCCGCAAAAAAAAATGTATCCGAAAGATGCAAAGAGGTTTGAGAAAATTCAACTAAATCGGATGACTGTTCAAAGAAGACTTACCACATTAGCAGCTAATATAGAAGAGCAATTAGCTACGAAATCGAAAAGTTTTGAGTATTTTTCTATAGCACTCGACGAATCTACAGATATAAGTTCCACTGCTCAACTCTTAATATTTTTACGAGGTGTAACGCAAAATTTTGAAGTGAGTGAAGAACTGATTGGTATGAGTTCTTTGACAAGTCAAACCAAGGGGAGTGACATGCTCAAAGCTCTTCTGAAAAAATGTTCTATAATGGATTTGGATTTAACGAAATTATCTGAAATTACGACTGACCGAGCACCTTCAATGGTTGGAAGTAAATCTGGGATAATAACTATGTTAAAAGAGTATTTAAAAACTAAAAACATAGATACCAAGGAATTAATGCAGTTTCATTGCATTATATATCAAGAGGGCCTCTGTTCAAAATTATTGGGATTTGAAAATGTGATGAAAGTTGTAGTACCTACTGTAAATTTTATAAAATCACGAGATCTCAATCACCGATAATTCACACAATTTCTCAAGGATATTGAAAGCGAATATAGGTTTCTTAACTTGAATGAAGATATCAAAATATTTCTGGCGGAAAAGAAAAAGGACGTCTCCGAACTCGACAACCCTGATTGGCTGTGTGACTTAGCGTTTCTTGTAGACATCACAAATCACTTGAATGTCTTAAATACGCGACTCCAAGGCAAAGATCAATTGATTTCGCAGTTATAGTCTCATGTTTCGTCCTTTCAATGCAAATTGAGTCTTTTCAGGACACAAATCAATTCAGCCAATTACAGCCATTTTCCGAACTAAAAAAAAATTATGGAGAAATTCAATAAAACTGATGTCAATTTCGCTTATGTTAAAAAATTGAAAAAATATTTGAATACAAGCTTTTCATGATCGTTTTCTAGACTTCAAAAAAGTTAAACCTCTATTAGACATTTTCAGCAATCTTTTCAACATTTCACCCGAAAATGCACCGGAATCAATACAGCTGGAATTGATAGACATGCAAAATGATGATAATTTACGAAACAAGTTTAATGAAGGTAATTTACTCAACTTTTACCGTTGCGTTGACAAAACCGCTTATAAAGTGTTGCGAATAAATGCATTGAAATGCGCAAGCTTATTTGGATCGACGTATATTTGTGAGCAAACGTTTTCAGTGATGAAACTTAATAAAACAAAAAATTGAATCCGTCTGGCAAATGAAAATCTGGAAGCAATTTTAAGTGTGGCGACAAGTAATGTGGAGCCAAACATAAACAAAATTGTTAGGTCAATGCAATGTCATGCATCAAAATAATAAATCATGAAATATTACATTGCAATGATTAGATTACATAATTACAACAAACATTTTTGAATGTTCTTTTATTTTTAATGCCATAGCATAAAAAAGAATATTTTTTAATTATTTTTCTTTCATATGTGTTACACATTGCTGTGAGTTTTAGCTCGTTATTATTTAATATAAAATAAATTATTGCGTTGTCAGTTACTCAAGCATATTTTTATTTGGACTCTGTATAACGTTTGGGTATCTCAGGGTGATCTTTTAGCTTCTGCGTATCTAGGCCTAGCGTCCAAAATAAACGTAAAGGAATAATACAAGAAGAGATAAATTGTTCATAATACTTTTATTGTTTATTTGTATGTGCACAAGTCATTTTGTTTTAACTAAATATCTCATTCTTAACATAAGACATAAATTATCAATAAAAAGTTTTGTACACATTTTATTTGTGAACAATTCACGCAGTGTTTTGGAGTCTTTGGTCTTAGATTCGATTAAATCTCTCAAAATATCACATTTAAGTATTTCACTCACAAAAGGGGGTATTTGGCCTCGTAATGTTGTTAATAATTTGCCTCCTAAGTTTAGTACTCAAAGTGTACCTCTATTTTGAAATATGGATTTCTGGCTTCTACTGATATTAGTTTCAAAATCGAGCGTGCTATTTAGCGTCTATTTAAGTGGAAGTCTAGTTCCTACAGAATAGTACGCCTGTCTTCACACTGTACATATTATTATATTTCACGTCTATTAATGAATGTTTAATTAAAATCTCGATAGCACAGATATTTCGAGATTACTCGTGAAAACTTGCCTCCTACTCATTTATCTCCAATACCTGGCATAAGATACACTTCAGACTTGTACTTGTGATTATTAATTCAAGTTAGTAATCCATATGCGTTTTAAAATAATTCGTTTAAGCTTTAAGGACTCCAATTCTATCGTGTGTAAAGTTTTACTTACTCGAAACTAAGTTTCTCATATATTTTGCCAAATTCCTTTTTGTACATTATGTGTCTTTCCAAATTAGTAATAATTTTACAGCAATAATTTCTATGATTATTATGATTATTAATGATAACAATAATATAACTGAATAATTAATAATGATAACAATAATATAAATGATCAAGTACATATTTGGACGTTGAATCGTGAATGAATGAATAATCTATGAATTCTCAATCAATGAAAAAAATATAGGAGTCGGTTCTCGAATCAATAATGAATAATAATTCTGCCGCGTCCTGGCTTTTTATATGCCGTGCTTTTTGATTCTTGGAATATCTTTCCCACTCCGTCGGATTTATTTTACATTTTGACCCCTGTATATTCCTATCTATTATAGCTAGGTTCATTTTTCCTGTCATTGTGCGCAATTTCTATGTCTATATACTTTTCCTTTGTCGTAATTTCTGTGGTTTGTACCTTTTATCACGGGTTTACAAATTTCTTCCCGTTTCGATTCCAGGAACTCCTTTATTTCGCGTCTTGTCGTGAAAAATTTTCCAGATAATTCTGCTTGCGCCCAAATAAAATACTATTAGTACTTCTTCTTTCTTTTCTTTCCCTTTAGTTCTCTTGTATTGGTTTCTCTACCACCTCTAATTTATTTATTGTTGTAATAACTTGATTAATTATTCGAAAATAAAACACTTGGCTTAGTTTCACAACTTCTTTAATTAGATACACTGACAATTGTTTCGGCTATTAGGCCATTATCAAAGAGCTATCTCAAACTGATAATGGCCTAATAGCCGAAACAATTGTTAGTGTATCTAATTAAAGAAGTTGTGAAACTAAGCCAAGTGTTTTATTTTCGAATAATTAATCAAGTTATTACAAGAATGTTTCACCAAGAAATATCTGCGAGGTCAACCAATGAAATTTATTGTTGGTTATGTCGTTCAGTATTTGGGCATGCGCATTCTAATATGTTTTTTGATTTTGACACTTGGTCCTTGTTTACGTTTTAAACATTGGTGTTTTTAATTGTACAATTTTTATATTACAATGTTTTGTTTGCATTTGTTATTGATATTTTTATTAGTTTCTTAGATTGCACTGCTTTTGTTCTTGATGTTGAATGGCTTATTTATTTTATTTTCTTATTATTAAATGCCTTTAATGCCTCATGTTTACATGTCCAATTGGAAAGTTGTTTATAAAATGCAATAAATTGAAGTTAAATGTTATTACTAATATGACTAATACATAAAAAAAAGATTATTATGTATCTTTTTCTACATTTTCGGTACGTACAGCATGTTTTCATATTTAATTAGATTCTAAGTGTGCTTAATACTTAAGATAACCTTAAAGTTATCTACATATTGTAAAATTATTTACATATAATTTTTAATACAAAATTTGGCTGTGCATTTGAAAAGACAACCTCTGTTGATTTTTTTTACTTCGTTTTTGGCTATTTAGGTTACGTTTAATTAATTTATAATTCATTAAATTTCACAGCAATATGTATGCACATTCTCTGGTTTGTCCTGTAATTGGTTCATCCATTGGACAATAAAGCTATTACATATTATTATTATTATTCGTTACTTTATTTCCACACTGTATATATACAGGCTGATTCATTTTCGGCCCTCACCATGGGGATCTCGCTTATTATTGGTGATAGAGTATAGGTTTAATTTTGGCAAAGTTGCTAAATTTTGTGTTTGTTATAAATCCGTAAAGAAAATAGACCTGTGACAAATGACCTTCGTTATTAAAAAAAAAAACGCGAAAACCCCATTTTCTTCTTTTACTTGTAGCACCGACATTTGGCCTTGTAGAGAAAAAATAAAAACACGTCCTTGTAGCCATTTCTAAACCTCTATCCAGTGGTGTACTCTAAATTTTTATACAACGTTTATTTTGTTTCTGGCCATCATCAACTATCTAATTTCTTATAGGCGCCATATTGGATTTAGACATCTTCAGAAAGAGTTTTTTTTCTGATTTCAACCATGTACCACATGCTGACTAAAGTTTTTGACATTAGGTTTTATTTGAAAGAATAAATTATAAGATTAAATAAGGTAGCCATGGAATTTCAATCTGTCAAACATTTCATTTATTGTTCATTAATAATACAAAAATGTTATACACTAACGAAGAGAAACGAGATATGATAAGTATTTTTTATTCTTCGAACCGAAATTCAACAGTAGCGAGTATCAGTAGCAAGATATCTACAAATATATCCAGAACGACAACAGCTTCATTGTACCATTTTTCTAGATCTCGACAGAGATTTGGTCGAGAATGGATCTTTTACCAAGCCCCGTAATGGTCAAGACAACAGGAATTTAAATGAAAATCGACAAGATATTTTACAAATGGTAAATTAAAAGCGTGTTTTCAAATTTCATGTTAATCTTGTATTTTTATAGATAAATAATAATCCATCAATTTCTACACGCGAAGTAGCGTCAGAATTAAATTTGTGCCAGTCCCGAGTTTGGAGAACTTTACATAAAAGTAGGTTTAAACCATACAGGATACATGTTAGTCACTCTTTATTGCCTGGAGATAATTTGAGAAGGCTAGAATATTGTAATTGGTTAATGGGAAGGATAGAAAATGACCAAAATTTTTTAAGCAAAATCATCTGGTCAAATGAAACAAAATTTACAAATTCTGGAATGTTCAACAGAAATACGGAGCACTATTGGGCAGTACAAAATCCCCGACAAGACAGGGCTAGAAGACCACAACATCGTTTTGGAATAAACGTTTGGATGGGTATTTTGGCAAATCGACTCTTAGGATCAGTTATGTATGAAGAACATTTAAATGGAGAAAGATATTTAAACATTTTACGTACATACGTATCTGACTATCTTGACGACAATATCCCATTAAATCAATTACAATATTTATGGTGGCAACAAGATGGCGCACCAGCACACAATGCAGCTGTTGTTAGAAATTTCTTAAATCAAGAGTTTGCAAACCGTTTAATTGGTAATAGGGGAGTTGATGAATGGCCTGCGAGATCACTTGATTTAAGTCCGCTAGATTTTTTTATGGGATATGTTAAAAATAATATTTATAAAGTAGATGCGCCACAAAACATTGAAGAATTACGAGACAGACTTCAGAATGCCTTCGATGCAGTTCCTAGAAGAACTATGCAGTACAAAATGCCAGAAGGCGTGCCCAATTGTGCATTACCGAAGATGGCCAGATAATTGAACATTTACTGTAATTGTTTATTGTTTACTTTTCTATGTATTTTTATTAATGTTTTTGTTATCTTGTACTCGCTACTATTGAATTTCGTTTCGAAGAATAAAAAATACTTATCATATCTCGTTTCTCTTCGTTAGTGTATGACATTTTTGTATTATTAGTGAACAATAAATGAAATGTTTGACAGATTGAAATTCCAAAGGCTACCGTATTTAATCTTATAATTTATTCTTTCAAATAAAACCTAATGTCAAAAACTATAGTCAGCATGTGGTACATGGTTGAAATCAGAAAAAAAAAATTCTTTCGGAACATGTCTAAATCCAATATGGCGCCTATAAGAAATTAGATAGTTGATGATGGCCAGAAAGAAACGAAACGTCGTATAAAAATTTAGAGTACACCACTGGATAGAGGTTTAGAAATGGCCACAAGGATGTGTTTTTATTTTTTCTCTACAAGGCCAAATGTCGGTGCTACAGGTAAAAGAAGAAAATGGGGTTTTCGCGTTTTTTTTTTAAATAACGAAGGTCATTTGTCACAGGTCTATTTTCTTTACGTATTTATAACAAACACAAAATTTAACAACTTTGCCAAATTTAAACCTATACGCTATCTCCAATAATAAGAGAGATCCCCATGGTGAGGGCCGAAAATGAATCAGCCTGTATATATATACAGGGTGTTTAAAAAAGATGCGGCAATATTAAAGGGGGTGATTGCCCAGGTCATTTTATACAAAAAGTTCCTATAAACATAGGTCCGCATACGCTTCGTTACCGATCTACAGCGTGTTGAAGTTTAATTTAAAAAAACAGTAAAAACTTGATTTTTCCAAAGCGGCTTGAGATATCATTATGAAATTTTAGGCGTGTTAATAGCTGTGGGAGACACATACTTTGCAATACAACACGATGTTTCAGTCGTACCTGTGGCGCGCGTATTGGCACGTCACAGGCTATTTTTCAAGAAAAAATAGGACGCCTCTGATTTCTCTAAAAATACAAATATGCTTTTATTTATTGTTCAATTTTGAAGAAAAAAGCTCTCTTAACTATTTATCGTACGACGTACCGTTTTTTTAATTAAAAAAAACATTTTAGTGCATGTCCATTTATTACAGAAAAAAATATTAAAGAACGAGGTTTTATTCAAGGGCAAAAACAAATATTTTACCAAACCAACAATTTTATCAACCAAAAATTACAAAAACTGTGTAAAGTGACCACCTCTAGCTCGGATGCAAGAATCCAATCTTCTCCTCATTGACTGGCGAACTCTCTGAAAAACACCAGGATCGGTTTTAATTGAGTTGCACCCAGCAATGATTCGGTTTCTTAAGTCTTCTACGTTTTCCAATGGAGTAGCGTACACCAAGGACTTCAAATGGCCCCACATGAAAAAATCCAGGGGATTTAAGTCCGGGGATCGTGCAGGCCATGAGTGAGGTCCACCTCGGCCTAACCGGCGATTTCCGTATGCTTGTGTTAAGAAATCACGGGCTACTTGACTAAAGTGGGCTGGTGCGCCATCGTGCATATACCACATTGCATCTCTAATTGCTAATGGTACGTCCTCCAGAAATCCAGGGAGCGTGTTTTCCAAAAAGTTTGGATACACCTCTCCGGTAAGTCTCCTTGGTAAAAATACCGGTTCAATTATGCAGTCACCCACAATCCCAAGCCAAACGTTCAAAGAAAGCTGATGTTGAAAACGATCTTCAACAATTTCATGTGGATTTTCGTCACACCAAACATGGTTATTATGGAAATTCCGTATTGCATTTCTTGAAAAATTCGCTTCATCGGTGAACAGAATCAACATCAGGAGTTGAGGGATTTGAACCATTTTGTGCAAAAGCCATTGACAGAATGCAATGCGAGGAGGAAAATCAGCAGGAAGAAGTGCTTGAACGCGTTGTATATGGAATGGATACAACAAATTTTCCTTCAGAATGTGCCAAATAGTCCCATTACTTACATCCAAAGCGTCAGCAATTTTTCGAGTAGAAGGACCTCGATCTTCTTCAATCATGTCTAGCACATCCTCTTCCAGCTCTACCGTTCTTGCTGTCTGTGGCCTTCCTGCTCCTCCATTTCGTCTTAATGTGCCTGTTTCATAAAGACGCCGATGAATACTTTTGAAAGTTTTTCTATCAGGAACAATACGGCCAGGAAATCTTTCAGTATACAACCGCCTAGCTTCTAATGCATTGCCATCAGCACGCCCATAAATGTAGTGCATGTCGGTCATCTCGGCATTCGTATAGCGATTCATGATAAGGAACTTCAACAAATTCGACACATACAAAATTATTAATCACGAGACTCATTCAATATGTCAGTGAATAAAACAGGACTGTGGTTTGGTAAAATTTTTGTTTTTGCCCTTGAATAAATCCTTGTTTTTTTATTTTTTTTCTGTAATAAATGCACATGCACTAAAATGTTTTTTTTATTAAAAAACGGTAACTCATACGATAAAAAGTTAAGAGAGCTTTTTTCTTCATAATTGAACAATAAATAAAAGCATATTTGTATTTTTAGAGAAATCAGAGGCGTCCTATTTTTTCTTGAAAAATAGCCTGTGACGTGCCAATACGCGCGCCACAGGTACGACTGAAACATCGTGTTGTATTGCAAAGTATGTGTCTCCCACAGCTATTAACACGCCTAAAATTTCATTATGATATCTCAAGCCACTTTGGAAAAATCAAGTTTTTACTGTTTTTTTAAATTAAACTTCAACACGCTGTAGATCGGTAACGAAGCGTATGCGGACCTATGTTCATAGGAACTGTTTGTATAAAATGACCTGGGCAATCACCCCCTTTAATATTGCCGCATCTTTTTTAAACACACTGTATATATATATATATATATATATTTATCAATTGTTATATATATATATATATATATATATATATATATATATATATATATACCTACATTTTTTATGCCTATGCATGTGTATGCAACATATATAGAAATATAAAAATAGAACGCCCCACATCTGTAACTCAAATTACACGTACGCGAAATTTATTTAAAGGGACCCTCCAATTATTTTAAAAGGCCCCTTCGACGATTTTAACCCAAAAATACATTTCACAAAACTCTCATTATTTTTTTTTGTATATAGGGGAGTAGCGTTTGACAAAAATAGGTACCGATTTAACAAACCGAAGAGACAATACCGTTCATAAGGAAAGAGCATTGTTATTTTGGTCAGTACAATGACTGGATGTTATTTGTGTCTATCTCTTCTATCTGCGAACGGACTGAAGCGTTTCATAGAAAGAAACCGTTTCGTTTCCGATGCGTCCGGAATAATAAACAAATGAGGAGAGCCATTTAAACGATCGCACCTCCTCCCACTCCATCCAAAACATCGTTCATCGAACCTATTGTTTTGTCATCATCGCCTTCCGACAGAACAAAGGTGGTAAAGTATGACGTGGGTACTTGTAGGCCACCTGTAATAATTTAAATGTAGACGAGATGGTACAGAATGGCGGGTAGTAATGGTGTTACCGCTGGCGGTGGTGTAATGGAAGGTAGTTGAAATAAGCGTGGGTATACAAGTGTTTTTGTTGTGTTCGCTGACATCGACAGGTGTTCTCTCTCTAATTATTGTTATTCATGACGATCTCTGTCTTCCATTTTCCCATCGCAATTGTTGAATTGGAAAGATGTGTATGCACGATGGACGAGGTTTCGTTCGTTTTAAAAAAGGTTCGGTTATGTTAGGAATGCTGAATGTTATTTGTTTTACATAGTTGCTGTTCAATGCAAATATGTAGTCGGTTACAGAAATATTCCTGACCCTCAAGTGAATTATTAAAAACTGAAATGCAACTATAATATAGTGTTGCACTGTGGATAAATGCAATACAATTAATTAATTACATTTGTAAAATAAAGAAACAAAATTAAAATTATATTTTTTTTATAATTGTAATATATAATCACACAGACATTGAAAAATAAATAAATATATTAAACTATATAATGCGTAATTTAAAAAGGTATATAACCCCTTACCACAATTATTAGTCGTATCCTAAATACGTATTTCGACAACTAAGTTGTCATCATCAGTAGGTAAAAACTAGTAATTAAAAGTCACACATGGGGCACATTAAAGTAACTTTACTGTGCCCCATGTGTGACTTTTAATTAGTAGTTTTTACCTACTGATGATGACAACTTAGTTGTCGAAATACGTATTTAGGATACGACTAATAATTGTGGTAAGGGGTTATATACCTTTTTACATTATTATTTAACCACAGTCTCCATTGAAAGAATTTTTATATAATGCGTGATGTTATTCGAGTTTCCTGGAATTGGATCACAATTTTCTGGACGTTGATACATTAATCGAATATTTGGTATTATTTATTAATTATGGAAAATTATGTCTGTTTCTGGATCTTCTGTAGCAGTTGATTCGTTTAAGGTAAGTTTCGGAGGCTATCTCGGCTATAGCCTGGTGGATGTTAGTTTTTAGGTGCTACAATGTTACAGGTTTGGTCGACGTAGACGCGACTTTTCAGAAAACTGATACAAGGTGTTTGGTATGCTTTTTTAAAATGTGCGCGTCTATGGATTTCTTGATTTTACAGATATATTTTTTCAAAGAAAATTGTGTTATTCTACGCTTGTTGAGTGGAAGTCAAGTCTCCACATAACAAAACGTTTATCTCTATACTATGTAAACTTTAATTTGATCCCTATTTCATGAATCTTTGATAACAAAATTCAAAAACGCAGATATCGTAAGGTCGTTTGCAGAACATTTGTTCCTACGCGTTCACTTAGATATCTTGCATATATATTCAGTTACAAAGCTGAATTTATAGTTAATTAATTACAAATTAATTATCCATATATGCTTGAAATGTTTAATTTTTATTGTTACTGACTTCAAATTATTAATCGCCGTGTTACCTACACTGACCACTGTTCCTTATAAAGATTATCAAATTCTTCATGATACATCTTTGATTTAGTTAGATTTTTAAAGGAAAAGAAATTCTAAACTTACATCAAAATGAAAACGTTAAATAGGTAGAAAATAATATATATATATATATATATATATATATATATATATATATATGTACGCTATCCAAATGACAAACTTAGAAATGTTCCAAAACTAATAATTATATGCAAATTGTACTGCTTAAATGTGGAAATAAATTTTAACACTCTTCTATAACGGTGCTCGCATTAGAATCCTTTTCTTTGGCGTTTTACCTCCGTTATAACCTCGGGAACGCTTATTGTTTTTCAAACGTAGAAAAATCTTCTATAATCACGATTTTCTCATGTAGACCTGCTCTTTAAAAACCTGTATTTTTATGTTGATCTTTATGTTTTATATAATCCTGTAGCCAATTAAATTTGGTTAGCAGCGACATATTTATCATACTGATATTTTTATCGTCCTTCTTCGGTCTTTGCCTTACGTATAATTTTGTATATCTTCCATATTTGTCTAAAGTATTTGAAATCTGGATTTTTCGGAATAAATTTTACTTTTATAAATAGGTCATCATTGCTCTCTCTTTAAAATATTATTTTGCACATTTCACGTATTTGCTTATTTAGTTTTATATTTTTAACTTTAACTTTAACTTTAACTTTAACAAATTCAAGTGAATCTGGCCGTCATTTTGTTTGTTGACAAAATGAATTTCTCCTTTATAGATGACATGCACAATTTAAAGAATTATTCTATGGGCTACAAAATATTGTAATATACTCTCGAACTTATCACTTATCAATATTCATCTACTACATTACTTCACATCCACGAACGCAAGTACATTCAAGTGTTATCAAAATACACTCCAAACAATATTTGTATTAGCTACAGGCACTTACTGCCCTTCAGATTGTATTATTATCCAACATTAGACAGTTGTTGCATAGACCCATTTTCATTTATTTTAGTATAAGAATCGACCATTCAAAAATTAATTGTACACCACCAAAACTATTGTAAACAATAGATATTTTATACAGAAAACTTACAAATTGCACATTGGATATAAACTTTGTTAATACTAAAAATTATTTTTAATATTCCTTTTGTTTAATTTTGGTACGTAAGCATGTGTTTTTACTAAATGAAGCTATAAATATTATTAATTCGTAACATAACCTATAATCTACTCTGACATTGTATATTAAATACAATATTTGAGACGTAATATATAGGTGCGCTCAAAACACAACCTATTTAATTACGTTCTGTGCTTATTTGTGCTACTTTCAGTTTATCGTAAGATGTAGCACTTGAATTTATATTCTATCAGTGATTATACCAGGTGCATTCAAAATACAACCCGTTTCAAGTATGCATCATTGCTATTCATGCTTTATTTCATTTATTTAATTCTCAATAAGGTGAAATACACAGCAATTTGTTAATTAATACTAGGGGCTTGTTCATTGGAACATTTCCTTTCATGTTTTGTATTAGTTATAGGGAATATTGTCCTTAAAGATTGGGAATATTAAATTTAACAAAAACAGTTTTAGTAATATTAAAATATTATTATTAAAACTTGGAACATAATACAAGTTAATTGTGTGAAAACTGCTAACAAGACATGCAGACATGTGTTTCGTCTTGCTACAGACTCGTCAGTGCATTATGCTGGGATATTAAAATTTACTGTAAGAACTCCCTTACGCCGTCGAAGAACAGACGGCGCTGCTCTTTGACTAATGTCAATATCACGAACGCCAAATCAACCGTTCCCGTCTATATGACAAGTGTAAGACAAAATAAATGGTTTCCATCGGACAGTCACAGTTGTAACTGACAGAAACTGTACTAACGTGCCTCCACTATCAATATCGAATAGCTTCGACAGCGTACATAACAAAAACAATTTGAAACATAATTGAGTGGGTAAAACCTCACCGTTTTTTATATAACAAACACATTCACATAAATAATATTTCGATATTATTAAAAAATGTTTTATTTATTTATTTACTGTCCAACAGAATTACATATTTCAATAACAGGACAAATATATATTACAATATGACAAACACTTCTCTAAAGTGCATAATAATTATATCACATTTGTCAGAGATCTCATTGAAATTGTTACACATGGCGAAAATGGGAGATGCATAAACTATATTCATTTTAGCCGTGAGAAGAAAAAAAGTAGTTCGGTGATGCGAAAAAGCGCGAGGTACAAGAAAAAGCAACTGTGAAACACAGCAATCGATGTTGTTGTGCACTAGATTATATAAAAATTTAACCCTGTTCAGTTTATATATTGTCTCTACAGATGTCATTCCATACATACGCAGCAATGTATCGTTGTTGTAACCACTTGTAGGATATGTGCCTTCAATTTTAAAATATAAATACTTGAGAAATCGACATTAAATTTTCTCCAGACAACTTCGTAGCGAGGATACCAAATTAAAATAGCATAACCTAATCTCGATCTGACGAATGAGTAATACAAAGTTTTTAGTGTAGTAATGCCGGTGATGGATTTTGAATTACGAATAATTAAACCCAACATACTAGTAGCCGACGTCGTAACTGATTTAATATGCTCAACAAAAGTGAACTTGCTATCAAAACGTACTCCTAAATCTTTAACTAAATAACGATACAACTCCGTTGTGCCGTGAGTGTAAGTGTATGTGATCGGGTGTAATTTTTTGGTAAAAGTGATAATGTTACACTTCTTTACGTTCATGTCGAGTTTGTTAGCTTCACACCACAGCTCAATTTTAATAATTTGATCTTGAAGTCGAATACAGTCGTTTATTTATTCGATAGCTGTAAAGTTCTTAATATCATCAATAAAGGCACAACGATAGCAATTAACCGAATTAAAAAGAACATTAAAAAATAATAGGAACAGCATTGGACTCAGATTTGATCCTTGAGGAACACCCGAATATGCATACAAAACATGTAACGAGAACCCATTGTACGTTACATACTGTGGTCTGTTCAAAGGATATGTCCGGAAAAATGTTAATAGTGACTAATACATATATGATTTATTCGGTCGAAAACTTTTGATAGATTTGTATATACTACATCAACTTGAGCCTGGCGATCTAAAACATTGGCATTTAATTGTGAGAAGTAGCTAAATTAGATACTTTTCTCCATAAAACCATGCTGAAATGGTGATATATTGCATGTGATTACAGGGTAGATTCGTGAATTATACGAGAAATTGTGAGGTTTTACCTACTTAAGTATGTTTCAAATTGTTTTTGCTATTAAATTTAAACTAGGGAGGATATTAGGAACGAAAAGAATTCAACTGAAATACTTTTCAATAACACCTAAGTCCTATATTGTCTGTTCTATGAAATATTGACTGAGAGACAACAAAATAAATTGTGTTTATTTAAATAATTATAATTTCTAGTAAATAGTGCCGCTTACACGTGAAAGGAAGGTGTGGTATATGTAAGAAGTAATTTGGCATTGATAGTGAATTAAATAATAAATACCATTGGAAAAGATTTTACACTTAATTTTATGTGTTAAAAAGAAAAAGAAACAATTTCTTTCTGTGTATGTACATATGTAAATGGTTGTCCTTTTAAAAGTACTTACGCGTTTTTAGTGTCATAAATGATGTATTAGATTTAATTAGTCGACAAATATAATTCCATAAATATTTGTGGAGATTTGCACTGTAATTTTCGAGTTATGTTAACTACAGTATTTCGTACAAAAAGTATGTGTGCCTGTTAGATTTGTGCTATTTGGGTTAGGATCACATGATAGCCCCTTGTTCTTCAAGCGCACGTACTGATATCGTGTTTAACATTTTTCTTTTTACAGACTGAAACACGTAATTAATCTAAACATACTTGATCACAGCTGAAATATGTAATAGTTAATGATATTTTCGATAAAAAATTAAACCAAATATATTTTGATTCGTTATATTTTTGGTTGTTTCTATGAAGGCTGTATTGCTTGTTTTCACTTGATACTTCTTCGTCTTCTAAGTCTTTAGACAGGATACTAATAAGTCCAACCATTTGATGAAAAAGCTGTGCCAACCCTAGTACATATTTTCGATAAAAAATTAAACCAAATATATTTTGATTCGTTATATTTTTGGTTGTTTGTATGAAGGTTATATTGCTTGTTTTCACTTGATATTTCTTCATCTTCTAAGTCTTTAGACTGGATACTAATAAGTCCAACCATTTGATGAAAAAGCTGTGCCTAGTACATATCTCATTTCCACTCTGTTTGTCCTGTGTCGTAGGATTCAATAGATCCTTATCGAAATGTTTCTGTCCTTTCAGAGTCCTTTCAGTTCCTCACAAAAACATATTAAATGAAAACTAGTTTCACATGTTTTACAGGGTTCGTTTACCAAGTCCGTTATGCTGTCTGTATATGTGTTTCCTTAAAGAACAATGTTCGGTTATCAAGCGATAGTCTTTGTAATTAGGTTAGCTGAAAACCTAGCATTCCGCTCTCCTAATAGTGTCTTAGTATGGAATTGACCTTCCGCTAGCCTTTATTTCTACGAGTATTTATGTTCTCTTTCTAGCCATGACCAGATCTACCTTCTGGTGGAATCCTTAGCGATTCCAGGTAAAAGTTTTGGCACTAGGAAATTCTCCCTTCAACCCTCGCTGGCCAATTCATTGCCTTTAATTTCCTCATGTTCTGGCGTCCATATCAGTGGCACAATATTGTCTTAGGGTAGTGTATTAAAGATTTCCTGACAGTATTTTACGAGTTTCAATCTTTTGGGCGTCGACTGTGTTGCTCATCAGATACACAGGTCAGCTGTTCATGGTTTTATGGTTGCAATCGATGAAGATTGGTTCACGTAAATACAATACATTCATATTTCAAAGCAAGCTAAAAAGAGTTCGCTTTCTAGCCGACTAAGAGGCGTCTTTACAAATGAACGCAAATTTTCACAGTTATGGTTTGAAATTTTACCAACTTGAAAAACAAATTAGATTTTTTTAGAGGTGCCCTCTTTCGCAAAGCTTACCAATTACCGATCCGCTTTCGTATAAAAAGCTTAAGTTCTTATGATTAATGATTGTTCAGTGTATATAAATAAATTAAAACAATTATTATGGTATTCTATTTTGACTGAATTAATAAGACTTTCTTCAAGTTTCAACTGCATAACCTATTTAGAATAATCTTTTCAACTGGATAACCTATTTAGAATAGTCTTATAGAAACAAGATAGAAAGAAGACGAGTTCCAGTCATTATGAGTGGTTTTTATATTATACCATCTGAACCCGGAAATGCTTTGGTATTGCTAGATTTGAGTCTATATGCGTATATAAATTAAATAAACACAATTGAATGTTTGATATCAATTATTGTATTTAATTAAAATTAGATATTTGCATATTACGGAACTTCACAAAATTTAACCTTCACTTTAGTAAGAATTACTTACGCTTAAGTAAGAATGTAAATAAGTCCAATTGTCAAAACAACAGCACTCGATTACTTCTATGCATGGACGACAACATTTCTTACCTAGTGAACTTTCATGTGAGAAGTACTGTCTCGTGGTGCCATCTACATTTAAATAATAGTACTGCTACTATTTATATTATATTATTAGGCCCCTAACTTTCTTTCTACTGGTCAAATCGAGGATTTCAATTGTTTTAAACTTTCCCCGGACAACGGGGATCATTTTGCAAAAAACCGCTCGTAAAACGGTCCAGTGGTTATTTGCCTATAACGGACACACATACGAACATTGTCTTTTATATACATACATAGATGTAGATTATATTAAATGAATTTTTTCAAAGTTAGATTTGATTTTTAATGACTTTGATTAAAATCATGACATACATGAAATTTCACTTCAAAATTAATAACAAATTTAGAAAATGTAATTAGAGAAAAAGATAAAATTAACAAAATAAGTTGTGCAAAAATTTACTAACATAACGCTTTTTTGTTCTCACCTTTTCCCATTCTATTCATTACTATCATCCTACTGTGTCTCAAACTATTCCTGGTAGGCGTGTGTCTACCCGCTATGTTACTGGCCGCGATATTTTGCGGCACGGTCGTATTCAAACATATCATCTGAGTCGGACTGTCGTAGTTGAATTTAATCTCCTTATTTTGTTGTGAATTGTTTTGTAATGATTTGGACTTGGTTTTCTCCAGTGAATTGCATGCCGTACCGTTGCTGCCGTTTTCCCGGAAATTATCGTAGAAACTGACCGGTCTGCTACCTCCGTTCTTGACGCTTTCCGTGCAGGAGGAACGCGGCAACGTCGAGCTCCTGTTCTCCATTCTCTGAAGCGAAGACAGACACTGCGATAATGTGATTGTATAATACGGAGTGCAAGCGAGTGATATGATGCGGTAATTTCGAATGACCATTACTGCAGCAAACAGGCAGCAGTAATGAACTGATAGTGATTCTCTTTTAGGAGCTTTTATTTATAACCACATTGTGCTTAAAATCAATATTTGACATACAACAGACATTCATCCATTCTATATTCATACATAGAGCGATATAATGATAGTTTATGTTTAAATTTTATATTTAATGTTAATGTGGAATAAAGATAAATTTTGACTTTAAAAAATCAACAATTAATAGACGTTACGACAAGGTATATTTGAGAGGAATGTGATTTGTAAATGCAAAACTATTGTTGGTAAAAAAAAAGTTTTTTTTTTGCTACATAATCTCCTTTTTCTATACATAATTATATGCACATAGACCAACGATACTTTTGTATATATTCCAAAAAGTAAAACCTTTGAAACTCTGCAAATATGCAGACGAATTAACAGGTGCATTACCGCGCATTATGTCTTGCAAATCCTAAAACATCCTAGTTATAACTGGGGATTAACTGGGATTATATGAAAATTAATATTTTTTATTTATGTTTACTAAAATTCTTGCAGATCTATACAGATGCATATCTTGCATATAAATACTGCTTTGAGCGTATTTATATAAAATTGCATATTTGTTTGCCATTTATTTATAATACATATATCAAAATTACACTAACAGTCAGCATGAGCATTTCCATATAGCGGAAATTCCCAGATTTGTGTTTATCAAGTCGGGGAAGTTACAGTGAATATTACGAGCAATGAGGTTGACCTATATTTCAGTCATATCGCCAGTTGTGTTTAGTTAGTTCTCGAAAGTATAAGTACACGTAGTTGTACCTTGTTATTTTTGATATGTCGAAATCATATTCACATGTGTCGATCTGGATAAAAGATGATCCTGAATTTTATGGTGATAATGGTAGAGTGATTTGTAAGTACTGCAGTAAAATTGTAAGTTTATATTTGTTTACGTTTAATTTCATATTTTAATACCTGCAATTATATTATAATTATTGTAGATTCGATGCGACAAAAAATTTCAATTAACGCAGCATAATTCAATTAACGCGCAGAAATATCACAAGATTTAAAAATGCACCGCAAGCTTCCCTGAATCAATCGTTTACTTCAACAAGTAAAAATATACAGCAGAATAGAACATTATGACTGGTGTAACGCCTTCTTGCAAACATTCCACTTTCAAAGTTGGATAATTCAACGTTCAAATTTTTTTTGGAGAAGTATACGAAACTGTCAATTCCTAGTCGTTCAACTACAAGAAAAAAGTATATTACTCTATTGTATGAGGAAACTATGATGAAAATTAAGGAAACAATAGGTGAAAATTATATTTATTTCGTAGTCGATGAGACAACAGACAGTTGTGGACGCTATATTGCCAACTTATTGATTGGAATTTTAAATGTAAATTGCGTCGACCAATCTTTTTAATTGGCACAGAAGACTTGGAGAAAACAAATAACTTAACTATAACAACAATATTTATAAACGATAGTTTAACAACGCCATTCCAAGTGACAAGGTATTACTGATGTTATCGGATGCTGCTACGTATATGCTGAAGTCAGCACAGAATTTGAAGATTTTTACCCGAATCTGATGCACGAAACATGTATGGCCCATGCTGTGAACAGAGTAGCAGAAGAAATACGTTACACATTTTCAAATATTAATTCAATGATCAACTTAACAAAAAAAGTATTTATTAAAGCAAAGGTATTTTTAATAATATAAAATATTATTCAAAATCTGGTGTGAAGAACACAAATGCAGGTTCACTATTAATATTTTCTGTAAACGTGTCCGAATATATCCTATCCCCAGAGACGTAGATACGTATTTCACCTTTCTACAGGCTCATCGGTACGCCCCTGCTGGAGAAAGTATATTCCCAGACATATTCACAGAAAAGAACCACATCGCCCTATCACCGTAATTATCCAGACCGAGCGCAGAAGTAAATTCGGCGCTGCCTGTTGTCAGACAGCCGAAGTACCTCGCACAGTACAAGTACCGTCCACATAATTAATTCATACTTCACATTAATTATGTGGACGGTATGCGAGGTACTTCGGCTGTCTGACAACAGGCAGCGCCGAATTTACTTCTGCGCTCGGTCTGGATAATTACGGTGATAGGGCGATGTGGTTCTTTTCTGTGAATGTGTCTGGGAATATCCTTTCTCCAGCAGGGGCGTACCGAAGAGCCTGTAGAAAGGTGAAATACCTATCTACGTCTCTGGGGATAGGATATATTCGGACACGTTCACAGAAAATATTAATAGTGAACCTGCATTTGTGTTCTTCACACCAGATTTTTAATAATACTTTATATTATTAAAAATACCTTTGTATTATACAAAACTGGTGGGGTTTACCTACTCATGTATGTTTCAATTATTCTGATACATTACACATGCGGTTAAGCCGTAGTATGAGTGAAGGCACAAACAAAATGCAGTTTTCTAGTGAGATTGGCTGTGCCAACCTTTGCAAGGGCGTCGTTACTTCACATTAATTATGTGGACGGTATGCGAGGTACTTCGGCTGTCTGACAACAGGCAGCGCCGAATTTTCTTCTGTCGCTCGGTCTGGATAATTACGGTGATAGGGCGATGTGGTTCTTTTCTGTGAATGTGTCTGGGAATATTCTTTCTCCAGCAGGGGCGTACCGATGAGCCTGTAGAAAGGTGAAATACGTATCTACGTCTCTGGGGATAGGATATATTCAGACACGTTCACAGAAAATATTAATAGTGAACCTGCATTTGTGTTCTTCACACCAGATTTTTAATAATATTTTATATTATTAAAAATACCTTTGTATTATACAAAACTGGTGGGGTTTACCTACTCATGTATGTTTCAATTATTCTGATACATTTATTAAAGCACCTTTGAGGGTTCAAGCATCCAAAGATAAGTTACCTGGTCTGGCACTACCACCACACCCATAATAAACAAGATGGGGCACGTGGCTTCATGTCGCTGTATTTTATATAGATACCTTTGAATAGATAAGAGAATTCATTCCCTATTTTTCAAATGACTCGATAACAATTGCAGATTGCAAGGGTATACTAAATAAACCGCAAATGCGCCAAGAGTTAGCTTTTGTCAAAGCAAACTATGGTTTTATTAGTGAAATACTACGAAAACTTGAAACTCAAGGTGTTGAACTCAGTGAATCGATAGAGTTGATTCAAAGTTTCGAGAATTAAATTTATAATGCTAGAGGTATCATAGGAGAGCGGTTCAAAATTAAATTAAGAGGATTCTAGAGAAAAACGGGGGTTTCAATCAGCTTAGTAGAATATCCAGTGTGTTGCAAGGAAACTACCATGAAACTATTGAGATGCGTTAATAAATTATCTGCAAATATAAGTATGCACCAATTTACATCAGTTGAAGCAGTGAAGCTTTTCAGCATACAAACTATTATTCATGGATCGCAGAAGATCATATGTAATTGAGAATTTAGAAAAGCATTTAATTGTAAATGTTTACAATACTATACAAAGGCAAATATAAATACAAAGAGTTACATAGTTCAGCTTTATTCTTATTGTTATTAGTTATTATACATGTATTTTGTAAAATTTCGAATAAAATGTTGATATAGTACATATTTGTGGTATCTCTAAATTTATATTCACAATATTTAATATTTTGACAATAATTTAGTTGTGTAACTATCATTTAAACTTTACATATTTTTGCATATTTTAATAAAAGTTCGTCGAATTTTGGAAACATATATGCGCATATAATAGTTTCCGTGTGCATATAATTACCAGCTTTAGTTATAATTATAACATTTCCGGCAGATGAAACCACTTCTGCTTCTTTGGAAAGTTAGTACTATAACTAAAAGAGTACTGGATAAAAATCCCACAAAATTTAATATAGAGATGGAAATTCACATTTTATTCGCTGGAAAATTCCTCCTTGTTCGAAGGAACGTGTTTATACTTTATAGCAGTTGTCGGGAAGTATATAAGTGGATTATTCCACCACCTTGTGCACGAGTGTAAGACCGTATACACTGTTATGTAGAGTAAATGCTTAAATAAAAACTTGAACTGGTCACGAAGTATTTTATTTCTAAATACTTGACACAACACAAAGCTTAGTATCTGACATTAATCAAAGATGACATTAAAAAAATGATTGATTACGTAGCGCTCTTTGAATATAAAATAAATACACAAAAATATTCTAAAGCAGTCCTTAACATCCCCCCCGCCTCTTTTTTCTCAGCCACTTGACCACGTCACACCAATAGGTATGAACTGGTGATGATCAAATTAATCTATTAATTATCTGTTTAGACTTGTTTTATATCTTTGAATTACCTATTCGAACCTGTTTTATATGTATTCAGAACTATTTTATAGCTGTTCGCGAGAGTTTGAATTTTGCGGGTGCTATGTGACTGAAAAAAAAGTGAAGGGGATAAAATGTGTATTTACACTTGTGTGTTATCTTATGGAATTTTGAGCCAGTACTCTCTTAGATATACTACTAAAGTCCATTGTTTCGATTGTTTTTTCAATTCTGGCGCGAAGTAATGGATTTGTGTTTCGGCCACAGTTATATAAAATTCGATTGCGCTTGTACAGTGGCGGTCATTAATTTGAAAACACCGGCCTAATCTAGTTTACTGGATATTTCTATTATATGATAGTGTAAGCATTATGTCATGAACTCATGTCACCCATGTCATCGTTCAACAGACTGTCGCAACCCAAGCGAAGGTTTTCACTTCACTTTGCTCCGTTTCAAATGTACATTGTCTGCTGAACGTTTAGGTTACGATTTGATTATTATTATTATTAACATTATCAAAGTGACAAACAATTTACAATAGAAAAATCTTGGTGTTTCCAAATTTATGGCCGCCACAGTACATATTCAAACATTTTGTTGAAATTGTCACGCTTTTTTGTTTTTGATTGTCCACCAGTAACGCAGCACCCATATTTCTGATAAATAGGGCTGGGCGAAGTATAGATACATCGTCCAATAACCGTTATCATAACCGATATCGATTCTCCGATACTGCAGATATCGAAGCTATCGATTCTAAGGTACCGATACCTAGGAATCGATACTTGGGTATCGATACCAAGAAACCAATACCAGAGTATCGATACGAAGTAAGCGATACCAACGAACCGTTACTAAGGTATCGATACCAAGAAAGCGATGCTAAGTATAGAAATGACTGGAATCGATATCAATGTATACCGAAGTATTCATTCCAAAGTATCGCCTCCAAGCAAGGAGTCTAAAGTATCGATAAGACAGTATGTCGGTATTGCTTTATTTTGGAATCGGTTAAACTTCTACAAGTCTCTTACCTATATATTGGTATTTGTAGCAATTTCTTTTCATTATTTAATGAAGTCTTTTGACTTATTGCATTTGTGTTGCAAGTTTAATTTATGATTCATATAAATCGAGATTAATAAAGTAAAAAAAAGTGTTGTCGAGAATTCTTATAAAGCTATTGTAGGTATAAAGCGTGCTTGGTTTGTTTCTATTTTGAAATAGAATATTTTAGGCTTTTTGTATAATTTGGTAATAACTGTATATATTATCTTACCTTTGTGCATTTCTTGAAATGTATATAAAGGATGCAATAACTTTTTAAGTAAAGAATTTTTAAGTATGTATGCATTATATATATTATATAATGTATATTTAAAAGGATGTTGTTGAATTTTACATTTGCGTAGCAAATATTCATATTATGAAAAACGAAAAAACACATCATAATATTGTAAATTTCATACCGTAGATGTGGTAGAATCGGTAAATTAATTTGATATCTCTTGAAACTGATTTCAAACAAGGTACCGAATCAAGGTATCGATTCCAAAGTATCGATTCCAAAGCATCGATACCTATCAATACTTTACCAATTCCAGTACTCAGAATCGATATCGTGCACAGACCCGATACATCGCTAAGTATCGATACCTCAATTGGAATTGATACCCGATACCGAAAACATCGGTACCGCCCAGCCCTACTGATAACTTTTTCTTAACTAAATAATCAAGCAAGATATTAAATACATTTTCAGTACAGATGTTTACTATCCGAACTATTTCGTACACTCTTCAGTCGGCGATATTTCAATACCATATCACGGGTTTTGTTAATAATTCTTTAGGTAGGCTTGCTTATATGATAACGGCAAGATGCAGCGAACCACTTTTGAACCGTTTGATGCAAAGGGACAGAAGAAAGGGACAGTCTTTTATTACCCGAAATTCCTTTCTTTCCATATTCACAATAAACTATTACTAACTTGACTGTTAACTTTGTTAGAGCTATCGAATGTTAGAAAACATATTAATCTTGGTGCTAGCGATCTCTATCGACAAGCCATAGTACTGTAAAGCGAAAAGATAGGGACTGAGTATGATTATAAAAGCAATGATATCGTTCTACATCTACATCTAGATAAAGGATCTTGGGGTATTGTGTAATTCAGCAGGATTTTGGCTTCTGTGGTCTTTGGTTCAAATAAAATGCTTAGTTTTGTTATTCGTACATTTAGACAATTTAAGCGAATTGGTACTATGTGTGTTACTTTTTATTCATTGATCCCCTGCGAAAAGAGTTTCAACGAAAATGAAGTCGAATTGACGTTGAAACCCTTTCCGTTTCAACGTGAATTCGACGTCATTTAATCTATAAGGATTTCTTATAGATACTTTATCACTTGTAATTCTTCTTTCCATAGTACAATGCTTCAGTATATTATAAACTGTGCTATAGCAGGCACTAGTTATCTTCGACGTTCTTTCTATAATGGCCTTTTCTGTAACTTCTGCATTTTCTTCTTGTAAATTATTATACACATTGCATATTTGCTTAGCTTGAACTACCAGATGAACCTTTTTAGCACCACTATTTATATTGTCTGTCACCAGGTCACAATTACCGTTATTTATTTCATATTGTTCACCTTCTACGTCATCTTGCCAAGGTCACCACATTTTCTTATAATCATATAACGTATCTTCTCAAAAATTTGTCACAAACGTATAATATTGAATGAGCATGGCCGTCTCTAATGAGGAAAGTTTTTGAAGGCGCTTTATGTACTCTCTCACTTTACAATTTATATTTTGCTACTAACGAAAATTTATATGGCTTATATTATTTAAATGTAAGAAATGTGAAGCTGTAATGCCATTTTAATTATACGATGTTAAGTAATAACCATTAAATTTAATTCCCAGGACCAACATAAATTAACAAATCAAGTTCGCTTACTTAGGCACAATTTATTTAACACCACTCTGGCTATTAAAGTAAGGAACAGCTCACACCTTAGATGTGTTCACGTTTCATTAAGCACTCACCGCCGGTGTTTAGTTAAATTACAATAAGTAAAATAAGTTGAAACAAACCATAAATATTACTCATTCGTATTTCATAATAAGTATCTGAACTGACCCAAAATTTGTCAAGGTAATCGCTTAAATTTAAGAACGTTAAACATCCATCTAAGCCTACCTTTATGAAACCTTATTATTCGTATGTATATGGACACAATGGACAAGTAGTTTTGCGTGTAAGTTTTATAACAAATTAGCAAGCATTAGAATTACAAGTTGAGCTTTCTAAAAATAATTACAGTTGATGTTTCTGTTTAATGTCTATATTTATGTACTATTGCAATATTCTATTCCTCGCTACTTATAAATGAAAACGTAAACATTACTATTTCCATTTGTTCGAGTAAATTTTGTTGACGAGAAACCTGCGTACTCTTATCAAAGTAACACTTCCTATTTTACGAAATGCGTATAAGTATATGCTTTTAACCTAGTTTAACTGGAATTATACCCCGATAAATTTTAATTATTACGATAGCCCAACGATACTTCGACATTAATATATATATAGTCTTTTCACAAAGGATTCTAATAATAATTTTCTTCTAATCATTCATATTTTCAAAATTTTGTTACTTATTGTTGAGTGTCTATATAAGTCCTAATCTGGGCACACTATACATGATAATTGTAAATATTAATTAATATAAACGATTAAGGATTAAGACTATTAAATGTTTATACCTACCATGACAGAAAATAATACGCAAATTTTTATAAAATATTCTTCTGAAATCGCTATTGATTTTTTGCAACAGCATAATTAAGGATAAATAACGATATTAAACTACCACTGTAGAGTCCACAGTAAGATCAGAATTTTGATAATTTCATATTTACAAATATATTTTTAGCATAAAATTTAAGATTAGTATCAGATATAATAATAATAATTTTTAGCATGCCCCAACAGCTTAACGTCAATTACAGGGGGCATTCGCAGGTCATTAGTAGAGGCTGAAATTACGATGGATCATATAGATAGTCTACAACATCACTAAGTACGAGTACAACACGCAGTTATTGAATTCGGTTAACCGCACATCTGTTTTTTTCTTGTTGAATTGTGATCCAATTACTTCAATATTATAGTTTGTTACGTATTCGTAGACACTTCATTATATTGTCACAAATTAGCGTTTTTCATTATTTTCTGTTCTATTACTTTTGTATCTACCTGTATGTTCATATGCTTACCTTAATATATATCCGCAAAAAAATGCTTGCACATTAGTTTTCTTTGTGGCTTTCTTCCCCACCTCGGTTATGGGGTGCGAGATATCTTTCGGGAAGATGTAGACTGATACCGCTATCGATAAGTTGTGATACCGCTCCCGTTCATTATCGTGGCTGCTTAGTTATAGGGCTTTAAGTATCTCTTAATGAAGAGTATCGTTTTTATAGCTCTCCTTCCTTCAGGGTTCTCTTAAGCACCACGTTATTTTTTTTTGGAAGCCACCAATTACCCGTAGGGGATATTCTTTGGATGAGAGGGTATCGTTTCACACTAGCGAGATACATTAGTTGTTATAAAAACCATTAGAACGATTCTGATAGCGACGGGTAAATGGTTGCGCCCAGTGGCGGCTCTTGATGACGTACGATGTGCGCTGCTGCACGGATGAGACTGCTTGGTTTAAGCTTTCATATATATAGAGAAGCAAGTAACCGTACCGAAATCTTCCGAAATAGTTCGAAGTAGTCTCATCCGTGCAGCAGCGCACATCGTACGTCATCAAGAGCCGCCACTGGTTGCGCCATTTACCCGCCGCGTGGGTTGCCATTTTTGTGTTATCGTCATTTTCCAACTAGCGGCACCAAATTTGGTGGCGCCCCTTTCCACCTTGTTTTCTTTCTTTTTAGTACCTCTGGGTCTCACACCCCTGGGCTGGGGCTGTCTTGGTACCCGGGTTGGTCGCTAGACGTTGGCTGGAGCAGGTAGGTGGGGCAATCCACGTCGCCCGAAACTTTCAATTTTTTTCTCTGCCTTTTTTTTAGCTTTTTTATGTAAACGGTTTTTTACACCGTAGCAAGCTAAATGCCTATCTTCATGGGCGTAGATAGAGGAGTTTTAATAATTATTTTATTTATTAGTTTATATTTCGTAAGATAAATAAAGTACGGTGAGGTAGTTTCTTTTTTTCATTGTTTTAACTGTTAACTGTTAATTGGAAAACAAACACGTGGTGATTTATTAAATACGAAATACATTTTTATTTGTTCATTTTGTAGTTCAAGTTGAGTAAAGGAGTATCAATATTAACTAGCAATACTTTCTCAATGTTCTCTTCTGTAAAATTTGTTCTCGTTGAATGAAATACATCCTTGTAGATAGAAAACGTCATTTTAACATTGCAACTGGTTATAGGTGCATATTGGAAATATTCTTTTATTTCAGCGTATTTAGCAGTTTTAGCAGCACAATTGCCGCAATGTTACTAAATCTGGATTTCTATTAAAAACTGCCTCTAACTTTTGCCGAAGACCACATTCGAAGTCACTTATCAAATTATTAATAGCCACATCTAATGTGGTTAATCCGTTATTAAATTTGAGATTTTGATTTTGAAAATAAGTGATTAGTTTTGGCAAATTTCCAAAGTGTTCCTGAAGAAAGTACAACTAATTTTTTTAATTTGGGATTTGTATTAGTTCCTTGCACTCAAAAATACTTCGAGCATAGTCATTTAAACACGTAACGAAATGTTGTAAACTATGGAAATTCTCTGCATAAAAACTAGTAGCTTCCAGCCATGTTCCCCATCTAGTTGTTACTGGAGAGGGAGGCAGTGAGGAAGATGGAAATTTTTTCCTGTAAAGAGCTACACTCAATGGTGCTTTTCTGAAAACTTTTTAAAAAGCGGATACAAGTCTATCAACTACCGGAAAGGTATCTCTGATATATTCACAGATTCTGTGGAGAGCATGTGCTACACAAGTAATATGCAGCATATGTTTCCTCAGAGACACCTTTCCGGAAGTTGAACGGTGGAATGCTTGTGATCTGCTAAAGACAAGCCTGAATCAAACCATACGTCCAGTTTCCTCACTAGTCATTGTTTTGAAATAGTAGTATACTGAAAGATTTACGGATTTTAATATTTAGTGTAACTCAGTACAGCACACTTATCTAGGGTTAGAACTATTTTGTTCCGCACCAGCCACTAAATTAATTCAAATTTTTTGTAAAAATACGCAATCTAACAGATACTACATCGTAGTAATCTTCATTTTGTAAAGTGCGTCATGCGACGGTGACCTAATCGATGACGTCACCAGCTGTGCACGTCAGCATGACCTTGGATTTCCTGAATAGACTAGAAGGGAAAGATCCTCATTCAACCTGCACTCGTCGTGCACTTAATATCGTAGCTATTTAGTGTATCTTTTTATTAATATAGTCTGTTTTTAATTACCATGCATTTTTATTAATCGAACCGAATATAAGATTATGACATATCATCTGCATAGGCTAAAGCATTGCAGTCTTCATTAATTTATAATTTCCATACATTATGTAACTTATTAAATTGGTCATTAAATCACTGTAATTTACATCTAGACCTGTTAAATTCAACTTCATGTCACCTTTTATTAAACGTGATTCTATTTTGAGCAAAATGCATCATACATTATATACATGTGCTGTACACATGTGTATACACTAATTTACATGAAATTTAATTTATTTTGAAATATATTACTGTGTGCATTTTAGGAATTGATCCTGTAATTAAACAATTTGTAATTAATTTGAATTTTCATCATGTAAATGATATATTGAGTTATAATTGTGTAATTGCCTAATTATAATGTTCATTCGCCAATTAGCCCGTATACAAAACTCTATCCAACTGAAAAATTACCACAAAGTGTAATTACTACAAGTTGAACGGAATAACAGGAATTAGTTTTCCGTTTCTGCAATTGATTTATGAGCGGAACGAGTCCGTCCGTGTCATTACCAAATAGCTTACGAACAATGAAAATATATTTAGTTCTCTACGGCATTTCGTTTTAAGTTCGTATGTAGATACATACTTATAGTAAATAGGTAAATATATTATTCTATAATTTAAAATTATAGAAAAATGTACATTTTAATGTAGTAATTAGTATTTATTATGCAAGTCACAGATTTTAGATTCTTGTTAAACTTAAATGAATCACCATTACGTAAGTAGTCTTCTATGTCATTCGAATTAAATAATAGTTAATTTTGTTTTGTGGTGCTGCATCATAAGTGAATTATCATGTATCTAGGAAAAATATATACTTTATTACTGATTTACAATTCAAGGTCAAAAGGATACTTTAATTATAATATTAAACAGAAAATAATCACAGTAAACCAAGTCCTGTTCCAAAAGAAACAGTCTAAATGAAATCCAAGTCCTGAATTGTGTTTTGAGCAACAGCAGTAGTATATATAGGCCTTCTTCTTTAAATAAGCTTAGTTGATTCGAGAGCGGCTTTTCTAAATATAGTTTTGCTTTAGGATATTTATCTCCCATTTGCATGAACCGCGTACTTGCCAGACTTCCACATTGGCATGATAATCCTGGTTTTCTCTTCCCCTTGGCAGAAACTACATATCATTTCTTTTCTCAAGGCCATAGTATTCATGTTAATAGAAAATAATCATTGAAAACCAAGTCTGGTATATAAAAAAGATAATACAAAGATATTTTTAATAATATAAAATACTATTAAAAATCTGGTGTGAAGAACAGAAATACAGGTTCAACTTTAATATTTTTTGTGAACGTCCGAACATATCCTCCCCAGAAACATAGATACGTGTTTCACCTCTCCAGTGGGGGCGTACCGATGAACCTGTAGAAAGGTGAAATACGTATCTGCGTCTCTGGGGAAGAATATGTTCGGACACGTTCACAAAAAATATTAATATTGAAGCTGTATTTGTGTTCTTCACACCAGATTTTTAATAATATTTTATATTATTAACAACTAGCTGACCCGGCAAACGTTGTTTCAAATTTATTTATTATAATTTTATTTATATTTAAAATAGCTGATCCGGCAGACTTCGTTCTGCCTAGAAAAGTATTGATTTAGATATTTAATGTTTTATTGCTATGGGTATGTTTAAAATACAGGTACTTGATAATATTTAAAGGAGATCGGTGCAGGTAATTCATATTTATTTGAAAAAAAAAATTAAAAATGTGAATAATAAATGAACTATTAAATGATAAAAAGTATATACATAATAAAGAGAATGTTAGTGTTATTCATTATAGTGGACACGTGGAACTTCGTCTCGCAGGCGTTGCCCTGCGTCATTTCAAATTGCACTTTTGAAAAAATGCTGATAAATCGCAACACACGTCTGCACAACACAATAGCATGCGATGGAAAGACTGTGCAAATGAATCAGCTGTCAAAAGTTTATGCACACAACTCCATCTACTGGCAATACCGGAATCAGCATTTGAAATCATGTTCGTTTTTAATGTGTGACCAAAAAAATTGCTACAAAAACAATTGTCACACAAATTTGGTGGAGAAACAATTGTCGCAAAAAATTGTCAAAAAAAAAAATAGTCACAACGTAACGTAAACATAAACGTCATCTATCATGAAGATGGCGTAGTAAAATCACTCCATACAAAATGTATTGGAAAATGATCGGGAATATTTCGGGAATTTTCTTGGGTATTATTCTTGTTTGGCCGGAGACCAGTCCGAATTGGTGCGAATCTTCGAAATCGGTCCAGGCGTTCTTGAGTTATAAGCGTAGTAACTAACGTCACTCTCTTTTATATATATAGATATCTTTGTATTATACAAAACTGGTGGGGTTTTACCCACTCATGTATATTTCAATTATTCTGTTATAAAATGGTTACTCCAAGTGAAATTCAGAGCAATGAATTGAGTTTTAAGCAACAGCAGCGACATAGACCGAGGCATTATTATGCAATAGTTCAATTTATTTAGTTCATTTTCTCTAATCTTTCTCATGAATGTAATCCTACTGTTTGTACAGTAAGAATGCATAGTTCATAGTCTGCCTTTTGCAGAAAGAAACAGACTTTCATTGACTGCTGCAACGCTGTCTAATGCTGCATTTTACGCAGTGAAAATAATTCAGTACATTCTAAATGTTGCACCTATTAACTTTATTTATGGTAGTCACGAAATATATGGTGACATATGAAATCATTTTTAGTTAACTGCAACTTCTTAGTTTTATACATTTTTAGTGTGATTTTAAATTTAAATTTTAAGATAGTCATAGAGTCTAGTTTACTGCAATGTTCCAGACCTATTTTGGGTCCTCTTGTCTCGTTACACTCTCAAACATTATTATTTTCAGTTTAGAGATAAAGTCTCCGTCGATTTTTGACGCTTGGATTATTTATCTGCAGTTGTCTGGGTCCTTCGCATATGTACGGTGAAGTTGGCCTTGATTGTGATTCTCTTATCTTGTATATAGTTTTGGTACAAGTTTTTGCATTTTCATTTTAGAAATTCCAGATAGCTCTGTTACGATATTCTGAACTGTGGCGTATATATCGCGTTATCGGTTATGGTGAGTCGAATTTTTCTGGCATCTGCGTATAGTGTGCACAAGTTTGCATGTGACCGTCGAGCACTACCATTGAGAACCTCAGCTTGATTAGTTGTCTTTTTGTTTGTGTGCTGCTGTTGGTTATTTGCATCGAGAAAATTTACACTGAAGTAGGTGGCTTATATGGAGACAGACAAAATTTGATGTACCGCAATTTTACGTTTGGATTGACGTTATTGACTAAGTCGAAGATTTATTGCCCCTCTCGAGCATCTATGGGGCTTTGTTACGGATTTTATTACTAGTTGGATGTTGAGATTTGCCGTTCGAGTTTAAAACCAACAGAATTACGAGAATATCTTGGAAAAATAGACCACGTGGATCGGAAGTTTCATCGAGGACCACGTATGAAGCGGAAGCGGCGCCATTACTGTAGATTTTCTTTGTTCTCTCGCAAAGGTAGTTTTGCGTAAATTTCGCCGTTTCGATTAATTAATTAATTCTCAAAAACTTACTTTTGTGTCATATTGATTAGCGTTTTTATCGTCACATACCAAAGAATTAAAGAATCATTAACTTAACCCCCTTGTGGTCTTGAACGATAAATAATTTCTTTGTTGCAGAATAAATAAATATAGTTCACAGTAATTTTTCATTCTTTTTATTTGACTTGAACGTTTATTAAATTCTTGGATCATTCAAAAGTTAGAATTGTTTATACCATTTTGTAATTAATTTAATATACTTAATTTTTGTGTTCATGCAATTTTGATAAACAGAAATTTGTTAGTTCAATTTAATTAAGGATTACGTGCATAAGAATGTATTTCATTTGTTTTTATTTTATATAAATAGCGTCATAGGATATGTAGCCCTATGATTACGTATTTAAGATTTTGATTCATTTGTGAACGCGTACCCAACTGTGTTCGTAACTGCTGCTTTTTGTATTTTTGATTAATTGTTTGAATACATTGAGGACATGATTTACTTTAATTGCTCTTTCAGTTTATTTTCTATAAAATTATTTATTGTCTCCAGTGAACCTTGTGCGCCAGTGGGATAACACTGAGTGTTATCTCACTGGAGAGGGCATATCTTTAATGGTTGTACCTTAGCCAAAAACGCTACGTTTAATACTAATTTTTAGATTATTCTACTGAAGATGACACCTTAGTTGCCGAAATACGTATTTATACTTTATTGATTTATATTGTGGTTAGGGATTTTTCTTGTTTCTGTCTGATTGGACGACTATAACAAAAGTAAATGTATTTTCACTATTAGAAATAAATTCATTTCTTTTTATTTAAAATATATTAAACTTGCTGTATGAAATAAATCGTTGTATTCACCACGAACGAAAAGTGTTTTTGAAGATTCTCGCAAGTAATTCCGTCCTCGGCTGACGCCTCGGCCGTAAACACCTTTCTCGTCCGTTAAAATGTCATTTTTCCTTTTTGATAAATAAAATACATACTATTAATTTGAAATTAAATGTATTAATGCGTTGCTTTATTTCCGTAATTTTGTGTTACATTATTTTGAGAACATAGATATAACAATGAATGACAAATTACTCGAAGTTATACATAGATATGTATATGTATGTGCTCATATTAGACAAAGATAAAGAAGTTATTCATCTTTCCCTTGTTGCTTATGCCAAATTAGTTTAATTTATATGTACTACATGTTTTCGTGAAGCATTAATTAATAGAAGAACATTAATTACAACGAGCACGCAGACTATATTGTCATTCGGAGCAAATCGCGACCGTTTTTCATATTAAACGAAACAATTATACAACGACATGAAAATGATTTACATTGTATGAAGATTTAGAAACATTGCTGTATAAAAATGTATTAATTTCTATGATTGTAACAATAATAAGACTATTTATTTCTTAAAATTCTATCGTACGATTTCATTCAATTAATAAATGCTAGAAATACCAGGGAAATTATTTCATTTAAAATTTGAAAGTATTTATTAACGTTAGGCTTTTGACCTTTCATTTCGTAGTCCATATGCCTCAATAGTAGCACGGCTCAACAGTCATTTTGGTGTCGGCAATTTTTTAACTATTTATCTAGAAATGTTGGTGAAAAATTCAAAATAGTCGTCAGATTTGGTCTATCAGCTCTAGGTTTTGAGATACGCTATACTGGCCTCCTTTAAAATAAAATCATTTTATTTTTAAATTTATGTATGCATATTTCAAGTTGTTACTGTTACTATTTGTTACTACTGCCAGTTAAAAAAAAAACGAAAAATAGAAAGTAAGGTATTTATTTTCCAAAGTAGATTAATAAATGTTTATCACTTATCAATAAAGACGCCAGACTATTTGCTCGAACAGTAGCGTGATGTGGAGGGATCGAGTAGAGGCGTACGACGATCAATTCAGTTGCCATTGAGACGCTGTAAGTTATACATTGTTAACACAATCGTGTTGAAAATGTCGGGAGTGCGTAGAAACAATGCATCGACTCGGTTGCATGCTAACGTAGTAAAGAAATTTTTACATCGGTTTCCCGATTTAATATATGACGGTACCGTAGTGAAATGTTTAGTTTGTGAAACAACTTTATTAACTTGGAAAGCAAGTCAGTGCCAAAGACATATAAATAGCGACAAACATAAATCGAATAATAGTGGACGCAGATCATATAATAAATTTGTGTGTGATTTAACAGTGATGTTAATTGCGACCAATATACCAATGCAGAAAGTGGAACACCCAATGTTTCGTCAGTTTTGGAAGAAATACAATCCTACGTGGAAATTACCAGCAAGAAGTACGCTATGGAATTGCGTACCGTCAGTGCGTGAGAGAATTGTAAATTGTACGAAAAATACGGTCAAAAAAAAATTCCTGTGGTTAACAATAGACGAAACTACAGATATTAAAAAACAGTCCATCCTAGTCATTCTAGTACGGACGCTGACTCCGCAAGGACCTTCTCCTCCTTATTTACTAACCTGTAAACGAATGCAAGGGTGTACTGCCAGAGCGATATATGATGTATTAATAGAAACACTACACAAATTTGAGATTTTACCGAAGCAAGTGTTAATGTTAGTTACCGATGCTGCCAAGGTTATGTGTTCCACGGCAAACTTACTCAAAACGATTCAACCAAACCTGCTGCATGTCACATGTTTGCTTCACGCTTTACACCTTGTAGCAAACACTATACGTACAACTTATCCTGATGTGGATCAACTGATAGGACAAACGAAGGCGGTTTTTCGTAAATCTCCGAAACGGATTCGGCTATTTCATTCGCTGTGTCCTGATATACCCGAGCCGCCGCAACCAATTCTTATACGATGGGGTACTTGGTTATAAGCAGCATTTTATTATTATAAACATTTTGAAAAAATTAAATCAGTGATTTTACAACTAGATGCCAAAGAAGCAGCTGCAATACGGCTCAGCCAGGTTCAATTTAACAATCCTCAAGTTGCAGCAAATTTTAAAAATATTTACGACAGTTACGTTCCAATACTGGACGCAATAAAAAATTTACAGAACACTGCGCTGTCCTTATCGGACTCATTAGCAATTATTGACCACGTAAAACTAATGCTGCATATCCTTGAAGATGAAAAAAGTGATTGTGTCTGTGAAAAATTTAACAGTGTATTAGATAAAAATGTTGATTTTACAAAATTAGGGCAACTTTTTACCAATACTGAAGATCCGTTGTACAGATACTAAGAGCGCTTTAACTATGCAAATATAACATCTCTCAACGTCGAACAATCCTTCTCTGTACATAAACATATATATACGTCGCTACGTACGAACCTTTCCGAGACTAATACAGAAACATATATTATGGTGCAGTTTTTTCATCGCGCACATCCGCATTTTTTGCAACAATGTAAACATGTTGGGTAAGTTATTTATGTTTTTTCTTAACGTTTTGTATAGGGATTCGATATATTTATTTTTAAGTAAGCGCACTGTTATTCTGCTAAACTCTCCACGCAACGCCACTGCTGGGGCACATAGTCTGACGTCTTTACTTATCAATTATAAGTACACACATACTTAGAAAATGTCGCATTTAGGTACGTTTCGGAAACGGCGTACATATTTCGAAGAAACTAGAAAACGTAATAGCGAATGTGACGGATTTAGAATACGAAGGCGATAGAATTGAATGAGTAAGGTGAGACGATTATTTGACGTGTACCAGCAGGTGGAAGGGTAAAAAGTATAAAACACTGTTCTGCAATCCGTGGCAAACGGTACAGCGAACAATTAACATTTGATATAGGTGTTTGTTTTATTATATGTAATCTACCGCTCACGTTGCTAGACTAAAAAGCATTTGTCTCCTTCTGGAGCAAGTATTCGCATTATACATTACCAAGTCGGATATCGATAAGAAACGTTATGCCATTTGCTCGTGACTATGTTGAAAGAAGAATTAAAGAAGAATTGAAAGATAAAAAATTGTGGTTATGTGTGGACGAAGCAACCGATCGGCAAAAAGATGCTGTAGTGAATGTGATGGTACGTACAATGGAAGAACTTGAACCGTCATTCCCTTACTTGCTTCCAAAAGAATTAGAAAATGTACTACCGATGAAATTTTAAAAGTGGTGTTAATAAACGCATTGAACAAAGTTCAAGTTTCAACAAACCAACTTTTAATGTTTGTGAGTGACGGTGCCGCTAACATGCTTTCCTTAGTCCGATCTCTTAAAGAAGAGAGTGGCAATCTGTTACATGTAACATGTAAAATCCATGCTTTAAACCTTGTGGCGCAATTGATACCTTAATGTTTCTAAAGTTTCTAAAGTCCCAAAACGTACAAAAAAATTTCATGAACTGTGTCCCAAAGTGCTTGAACCACCACAGGCGATTACTACGCGTTGGGGAACATGGTTAGAGGCTGGGTTTTACTACTGCAAACATTTTGATGATGTAAAGAAGGTAGTTTTACAACTCGAACAAGATACGCCGAAGCTATCAAGGAAAGCCAGAAAATGTTTCAAGATAGTCAGGTAAAAAGTGATTTAGAAACTAGCGGAGGGAATTGAAGAATTACAAAATTCGATGTCGTTTGAGGATTCTGTCCGAATTGTGGATGATGTTCACTCATACCTATGTGCGGCGGAAGGCGAAAACAATTAGTGTGTAATACGAAAATTTGAAAGTGTTATTGACAAGGATTCAGATTCTCTCATACTAAGAAAAATTTGTGAAGGTGCGTCAAAAGATTCATTAAGTTGTCATCATTGAAAAATATTTATTCCGCACGCTGTACTCATTTGACTGAAACAAGTGTGGAAACATATTTAATTTTTCAAATATTTAATAGATGCCACCCAGTTTGTGATTTCATGGAAGCTTTTTAAAACAGTAAGTGTTTCAGCACGTTATATAATATATTTTTTATCATTATTTTATGTGTAAACATTCATGCAAATGTGATTATCTTCAGGTCTGCGATAACTGTCTGCTTCTGGTTACTCGTAAACTGTTTACGAGTAACCAGAAGCAGAAGCAGACAGTTATCGTAGACCTGAAGATGGCAAATGTGATTTTGCCGAAACGTCGTCCTGAAACCAGCACCGGTCTTTACGAAGACCAAACAGTGGAAACGCGGAAGAAAACCCGGAATCCAGTTAAAACACATACTACTACCCGCGGAAACCTAAAAGAAAACATATATATTAATATTTAATTTATGATGACGTTTCGGTCCTTTTTGAAAAATTTAATTTGTGCTGTTAAAATACTGTTAATGTATTTGTTCCGCTATTATAATTATGGCTAAGAAAATTTCTTCTTCGTTCTTCTCCGTTCGTTGTCAGGCGCAGTGAATAACTTTATTATAAACAGGTACATAAACGGTTTCATCACGTTTTATAAATCACTACTTACTATTTAAATGTATTATTATGTACCTCACGTACCTCCTTAAGCGCACGTCTACGGCGTACAGGTCAATTTCATTTCTTTAGTTATTACACAAATTTTCTTTTATACGACTTTCTATTATAGAGTTTACTAGAACAGTCTCTCCGCAGACTCCAATAGTAATCGGCCATTATGTGGCTATCCCAGTTTCCCTTATTTCGATCTCTCATAATTTTAATGTCTTTTTATGGAATCGTTTCTCCTGTTCTTCACTGAAATCACTTTCTATTTTCAATTTTTCCTGGAAACCAATTTAAATGTTACACGTCAGAAGATGAAAGTTATAAAACATATTTTCTACTAATTCTATGTAATTCTCTGCCTTATGATTACCAAGAAAAATTTGTACTACTTGAACATATAAACACCAAGTATTAAATTCGATCTCGTTCATTGATGCGGTAAATTGTAGATTCAAATTTAGGTGACTTATCTAAGAACCATCAAGTATTCCGATTTTCAGTATTTCCATGCGAATCCCTGGAAATTCACGTGTCAAGTAGCCAAAACAAAGTCCATCTCAATTTAAAGCCTTCACAAATTGATTCATAAGTCCCAACTTAATATAATGGAAATAATTTTTTTTCTCTCGCAACCAAAGGTTTGTTGGTTGAGTTTGCTTTTACTTGAATCATGGCATTTCATAAACCCAGTGATGATCCTTAGCTTTGTTGTCTCAAAGACATAAAAAACAAGGATATTGCGTATATCCATTTTGCTGTCCAAGGAATAAGTTTATCATTTCTAGAACAAGTCAAATCACCACTGAGGTGATTCATAGTTAATCTATGTTAAGACTATGATCCTGTCTTATATTCTTCTTTTATTATGGTAGAATCACCAATGGGTATTGAGCTATATTGGAGCCGTGTTATTTAAAAAGACACATTTCGAACTACGTTTTAAACTGTCAATAAAGAAGTAAACTTCTTCGGCGTGTGTTCTGACAAATCCACTGTTTCTAACCTAAACTTATATTGTTACAGAATATCAAGTTATTTTTTCAAGAGAAAAAGGGCAGCAAATCCTTATCTCTGTTACGGAAATGGAATATTAGTACCTGGATAAAGCAGATTCTTTTCATTTAATCTCGAACACACGTAATTAAGAATACCCTCTTGAGAGGTTCAGGTCTCTAATGAGATCATCCAGTTGTTGTTGATTGAAACATTGGAAACTTGCAGAATTTGCTTCAAGATTACGGTTGTTTTCTGACTGCATAGATTAAACCTCTTCAGACGTTGATGGTTTTACATCATCTTCAGGGAATCTAGGCAGACTGCTGAACGATTTTCGTATGTTACCGTTAAATAAAAGATTTATGCGTGGCAGATTTCCGACGCCAATGAGTGTATTATTTAAGAAGCGGTAAAATTATTTTTTTTAATCCTGTAACTTAACAATTTTCAGAACAGTCCTCGTGTTTCAGCGAATTTAATTAAAAATTTATTTAGAAACAAATACAGCAAAAAAGCATGTGAAATCTATCTTTATTTTTTAAATTCATTAATAAATTTTCCAAGTATTTTACAAAGGACAAACGCATTATTAGTGTTTTTTTATTTAAGAACATATGTTCTAATATTATTTGGCAGTTTTTTTCTTGAAAAAGTTTGCGTATTTAAATTTTACAGAATTGGACGGATGTACATACTGTTAACACAGTGTACTCAGCTTGAGGATGTATCAATAATCGATCTCAAAAAAAAAGTTTCGATAAACATATGTAAATAGAAAAATCTCCACATTCGATTGTTGTTATTTTATTGACGTGTGTGTACGTGTGACGTGTATAGATACATATTATAGAACATACGCCTTTCTCAGAATCTTAGAATGACGAAAAAGCGGTGTTGACAGCATCGAAGTTATCAATGAAGGGGTTCTTCGAAATAGAATTTGACAAAAATAACTTCTCTCCTAAGAGTGATCGGAAGTGTACGATTTACGTAAACCACTCACGAAATTCAGTTCGCAGCACTGAGAAAATACGAAAATATACATATAAACAAAGCTGGGATATATGAGATGAATAGAAAAATAATGTATTATTTGAATATCATATTAAATTTTATTTTATTTCATGCAGCAAAAATACAAGCAACTTGCTGATTTAGAAGAATATCTTACGAACACATCTTTTCATTCTCGAAAAATTAATTTATGTATCTTCGTTGTCTTAAATTTACATATCAACGAAAGTTATTCAAATTAAATAAAAGGCAATCGTATTTGATTCTGAATGCCATTTTGCAAAAAAAAAGCAGATATTGCTAACAATTGCCGAACCCGAAGTTAATTTTGCACCTATGCTGACTTAGTGAGGCATTCAGCAATGTTGATAATTTTTTAGCAATATAATAATAATGATCTTTATTGTCCAACAGTTTATAAACCAATTTTAGGACATTTTACAAAATTAAACTATTTAATGTCTGTAGAAAAAGTACACATCATAACAATGAGATTACACCAAATAAGTTAATGATCACACACTCGTACATAAGTAAAACACAAACGCTAACCTAAAGAGCTATGCTTACTAAAATTAGTGGCCATATGGTATAAAATAGATTTCACTAAAATATTGGTTCTTGCAGTCGAGATGTAATGTCAAAATTGCGGGTAGTATTAAAATTTATATGCGCGAGTAGCGAGGGAGCGTCGATCCTTTGTGTTAGAAGATTACATAAAAACTTTGAACTATAATCTTCTTTACGACGGGACAGTGACACAAAATTATGCTGAACCAGTAATTGCAGATAGTCGATACCACGGGCGGGGTAAATGCCGTCCATTCTATACCAAGTATTTTAAGAATCTCCTCTGAATACGTTCGACCGAGATTTGCTAGTGTAGACAATGCGGATACCAGACAATAGATGCAACCTGCATCGAACAAGGGCATAGTATAGTACCTTAATACTATTCATATTAGAAAAATTGCGACACGGTCTCACAAGAAAACCGAGAGACCTGCTATTAGAAGAGCAAATACTAGATATATGCTCGGTAAACGTAAGACCATTATTGAAGAGTACTCCCAAGTCCTTAAACAACGCCTTTCTAGCAACTGATTCAGAACCGGACGTGTAGTTAAATGTAATTGGTTTAGAACACCTAGTGTAAGAAACAACAGCGCGTTTTTTTTACATTTAATACAATTTGATTTACGTAGCACCAGTTCTGAATCCTGTGGAGGTCAGCTTGAAGTTAATACAATCGGCATGGTTGCCGACACAAGTGAAAATCTTAAAATCATCGGCATATCCCAGGCATTCACAACCAAGTTCAGCTATGAAATTATTTACGTATATACTAAAAGGTAAGGGACCGAGATTGGACCCCTGTGGGACGCCAGATGACATCAAAAAGCCATCAGACGAACAACCATTGTAGAAAACGTAACCTTTTCTATCCGACATGTAAGATGTCATTAGTGTAACAAGTGCTGGGCTAAAGCCAATTTGATCCAATTTGGCCAGAAGTACATTATGATCAATAGAATCGAATGCCCTTGAAAAGTCTGTATAGATGACATGGACCTGTTTGTCTTGATCAATAGCATTAGAAAGGTATTGCGTGATCTCTGTCAAGTTTGTAAATGTGGATTTTCTAGAAATATCGTGTAAGAACAAGATTATATGGCGAATATGTTGCCTCGTTAGAAAGGAGTATAGGTATAGTATAGTATAGGAGTATAGTGTTGTAAAATATAGATTATGGTTACTGATCCATTCGTCGAAAATCATCAATAAACATTTTTTCTATTTCGGTGCTATAAAGTGCATTTTTCGACACCCGTTTGGGTTGCATAAAGTATTACTTTTTCGCACGCAAAATTTTGTTTTTAGAGGTTGGTCACAAAAAAAGAAATGAAACTAAATCATATGTAAATGTCAAATATAAATGTGTATAACAAGCATGTGTAGTAAAAGTTGTATAGGTACAAAGAATAAAAAACACTTGCTAACATTTTATTTATACTAATTAACAATATAAATTGTTAAACAGAGTTGGAAGATCTAATGCTACTATTGACATTTACTTCCCATTTTGAATAGTGCAACTGTTATAAACGTTTACTGTAACACTAGAAGATTCATGTGCATTAATGGAGATACCAGGCAGATTTTGGGAACACACTATGTTTTGTTTGAATTCCTGTTGATTCACATTGATTGACACATCACTGCCTATTGTATCAGAAGTCGATGGATTCTGAATAATTTTAGTGGATGTATTAGGTGCACTAGACAGTATTCGAGCAACATCAACTTTTTTCATGGTGGAATTATCAATGTTACCTTAAGCCACTGCTGAAGATTTCCATCCTCCATGGCGCTTAATTGTTATTAAGTCACCTCCACTATTAGCCAAGTGTGTCACACTTGAACGTCTAAAGCAATGTCCAGTGAAGAGCTCAGGATTAGGCAAATTTAAGTAAGTAGCAATAACTTTTGGTACTTTTCCTATAGTATTAATGCCAATTGGATTATTCACGCAAGAACCATTTCTATATTGCAGGAAGAAGCGTTTATGTGTAACATGAGTGGGACGAAGTGAATAATATTTTTTAACCAAATCAATCCATAATTTTTCTGTTATAATAAATTGTCTTGGAATATAAGTTTTAGTTTTTGGCACTCTAACCATTATGACATAATTTTTAAACAGTATATCATCTAAAATCATGTTCATGATTTCTTCACGACGACAAGCTCCATTATAAGTTATTATAACCCATTATAAGGATAACCTATCAATATTAATATGACTATTATAACAAAATAATGTAGAACATTAATAAAATACTATTACAAGGATGTTTGTATTACTTACTTTCATTGCTAAATATGTTTTATCATCGGCTTCTATTATAAAACAGTTAATATGATCTATTTCTAAAATCTTGGATTTCTTAGGCTCGTAGCCTTCAGATAATCTTTTTAAATATGCAAGAAGCCTAGAAAATTTTGAGATATCTATATTTTTATAAATATTTAAACAACATCGTAACATCGAATATGTGGACCACAAGGTCGATGCCTTTTTTATCTTGCTTTCCTTATCAAAATAAGCAATAATTAAATGTTCAGTAATATTCGCGATATTATTTTCTTTACACCAAGTTAAAAAGTGCTCGTATTGCTTTTGATAAATATGTCGAGACTTTGTTGGCAAAAGATTTTGTAAATTATCTTCTGCTATTTTGCGAATCTCTGGGGGCGTGCAATTATTTGCTTCGTCCATTTCGTTAATAATTTATTGCATAAATCAATCTAAATTTTAAACTTAAAATGACATATAACACCACCGATTTTCAAATATTTAAAATGCTCTAGTTAAACATCAATGCTACCAACTTCAAAAAAAGAAAATTTCTAAAATTTTCGTCCAAAAAATGCCTCTTATTTTAAGACTTTTTGAACTTTTAATGTTCGAAATAGAAAAAATAGTATAAAATACACGTTTCATAAGACATTTTAGTGCACTTGTTCTTTAGAAAACTCGCCTTGCGGCTCGTTTTCTAAACTAACGAACGCGTGCACTAAAATCATGTCTTATGCAACTTGTACTTTAATATACTATTTTTAAACTTTATATACACGCGAATAACTAGCATGCACAATTTCTCGAATACATAAATTTTATTTGACAGTAGCACAAATCAGAACTCTCTGCTAAAGCCTAACTCTGATTTGCATTCTTTGCAGGTATGAAGACAACCGTATTCTTCAAAATTCCTAACGACAATTAGTAGGCGTAAACGGTATTTTGCGTTTACTAACCGCTATAAATAAATCTGAAAATTCAGGCAGTGTTTCCGCGATGAATGGTCAACGAATCAATGATTTTTTCGTCGAGGGTACAATTCCAGCTTATTCCTCGTAGAATGATTTCAACGTAAACTAACTTCTGAACTGCGGATAGTTAGTTGTGTATTTTGATTAAGCGTTGTTGGCATAGATCAATGCGCGTATGCAAAACAAAATATATTAAAAAACAGTATGGTATACCGGGTGCCCTTGAAATAAAAAGGCAACGCATGAAAAATGGAAAGATGTAATTATATAGAATATAAATTCAAAATATTTTCCCAAAATTCTCCCTCATATGTGAGAAAAAAAAAGATATTTAAACAAATTTTGTCGCGCCACTGTGCCATTGACTCTACATTATAAAAGACGATATCTTAAAGTTGACCGACAATAACAAAGAGAATAGTAAACATAAACACTGTAGCGGATGCGTGTGTGAGGTATTTATACATATTCTGAATATTTTGAATTAATAGGCGTCACGTACAGCAGACCGATTTTGATGTGGCCGGTGGGAGAATTTGTACGTGCGTCAAGTAAGGGTCAGTGTTAGATAGAGACAGTATTCGGAAAAATTAAATGCAAACACTTTGTGCGAGTGGTGCATTGGGACGTAGTAAGGGATAAAAAGGGATAAAACACTGAATGCCAGAGGTTCCCCTACCTATGAATTTTGTGCGCATCTAGAGGGCGGTACTTCTAACCGGCCACATCAAAATCGGTCTGCTGTAATATAATATTCAGGGTGTTTTTAATATCTAGGTTCGCGTCGTAATTGATTGACAATATTTTAGATTTATGTTCTATGTAATTACATTTTTTCATTTACCATACATTCTCTTTATTTCAAGAACATTCTATATATGCAAGGTATGTAATATACAAATATTATGGTTATTGCCCTGTTAAAAGTTTATCTGTTGCGCAATATAGTAAGTATTTATGAAAAATTCAAATCAGAAATATTAAATGTTTTAATGCAATTCACAACTGAACTGGTACACATATATTAATACAAAGGTATTTTTAATAATATAACATATTATTAAAAATCTGGTGTGAAGAACACAAATACAGGTTCACTATTAATATTTTTTGTGAACCTGTGCCTGTAGAAAGGCGAAATACGTATCTACGTCTCTGGGAAGGGATATGTTCGGACACGTTCACAAAAATATTAATAGTGAACCTGTATTTGAGTTCTTCACACCAGATTTTTAATAATATTTTATATTATTAAAAATACCTTTGTATTATACAAAACTGTTGGGGTTTACCTACTCATGTATGTTTCAATTATTCTGATACAATACATATATTACGGAAGATTTATGTAATATAATAAATTAATTAAGTTATTTGGTATATTAAGAAAAATATTGTTAATATTTGGTGATAGTTAAAATTAACGATTCTAATTAAACAAGAACTATTAAATAATAAACGTCCTTATAATGATCTGACTATTATAGGTCTGCAATTTACGATTATAATAAAACCATAAATTCTATTTTTGGAACATTTGCCTTATACTGGAATCAATTAATACAATCAACATTTACGCAACATAAAACGCATATTCTTATCTTAAATACAAGCTATTTGTTTAAATTGTGATAAACAAGTAGAAACAGGCTTAGACAAAAGTTTGTAAGTAAGTGAGAAGTTGAATGCTATGGAATAAGGAAAATATTTTGATATGATGTCAACTAGCGCTTAATAATATAATATAATAATAAGAACCTTATGTTATAGACTTGCAGAACGAAAACTTCCAAAATCTTATTTTTATCGTTGCATATATAGCAGGATGTTATAATTAGAGAACGGACGCAATTTCCATAAAACGCAATCGGCAATTGGAATTGTGTATAACGTCGCTGAGTACATCCCGGCGTAATTCAATGAAGTATTTGTTTGACTTACTCAGCCACCTGGTCTCGCACGATAACAATGGACAACTGAGCTATTGTATTCGGAGAATATAGTGCTTTTTAAAGTGTTTTCATGAGCGTAGATAGAAGCGGGGTTTTTATAATGTATTTTATTTATTAGTTTATATTTCGTAAGATAAATAAAGTGCTGTGAGTAAGTTTTTGTTTTCATAGTTTTAACTGTTAATTACATCGTAATGTTTGTGATAGATCCTGTTTAATATCGTTTGATTGAATCTATTTCTACCAATTATTTCGACGTAAGTGTGCATTGAATTTCGTTCAGTTTCAATAACTTACGCACACATTTTTAGTTTTCATTTATTTAGATCTAGAGCATTGTTTAAGTTACTTTTTCAGACATGATATGGAAGAATGTCGAGAACGGCATTGTAAAACAATGGCGAGTTGGATTGACGGTCATACTGATTGTATGTCCATTGTCAGTGATTCCTAAATTTATTACAAAATCCGTAAAATATCGTCAAAAATTCGTCACTTAGGATCGCAAACACATCTGAACTCTGTAAAACTTTTATGGCGGCTAATATTCCATTAAATAAACTTAGCAATCCCACTTTAAAAATATTTCTTCAAAAATATACTGGTCGAAATGTTCTGATGAATCAACTTTACGCAAATATTATGTTTCTAGGTGCTATACGAGAACAGTAGAACGCATTAGAAGCCATCTTTTAAATAAATACATATGGATAAGCGCCGATGAAACGGTGGATATGTTAGGACGCTGTGTGGTAAATGTTGTAGCTGGTGTACTACATCCAACTATTCCCTATAACTCATATGTAATAGCAACAAGTTTTATAAATAGAGTTGATGCGGAAACAGTTGCTGAAACCATTAAGGCGAATATGCAAAAAAATGCTTGATTCGGACGCCACGTACAAAGAAAAAATACTTTTATTTGTCAGTGATAGTGCTGCGTATATGTTAAAAACAGGCAGACTATTGAAGAAAACATGTCCTAATATGCTGCATATTACTTGTGTAGCACATGCTCTCCACAGAATCTGTGAATATATCAGAGACACTTTTCCGGAAGTTGATAGACTTGTATCAGCTTTTAAAAAAGTTTTCAGAAAAGCACCATTGAGAGTAGCTCTTTTCAGGGAAAAATTTCCATCTCTGTCACTGCCTCCCACTCCAGTAATAACTAGATGGGGAACATGGCTGGAAGCTACTAGTTATTATGCTGAGAATTTCGATAGTCTAAAACATTTCGTAACACTGCTAAAGGAGGATGCTAGAAGTATTGGTGAGTGCAAGGAGCTCACACAAATCCCAAATTTAAAAAATCAGTTGTACTTTCTTCACGAACACTTTGGAAAATTGCCAAAACTTATCACTTATTTTGAAAATCGAAATCTCAAATTAAATGACGGATTAACCACATTAGATGTGGCTGTTAATAATTTGAAAAGTACTCCAAGTGACTTCGGATGTGGCCTTCGGCAAAAGTTTAAAGCAATTCTTAATAGAAATCCAGATTTTATTACATTGCAGCAATTATGTATGGAGACAATTCCACAAAATCTAACGGCTAAATATGAAGAAATAAAAGAATATTTCCAGTATGCACCTATAACCAGTTGCGATGTAGAAAGGACGTTTTCTATTTATAAGGATGTACTTAATTCAAAGAGAACAAAATTGACAGAAGAAAACCTTGAGAAACTATTGCTAGTCAATATTAATACTCCTTTACTCAACTTGAACGACAAAATGAACAAATAAAAATGTTCCAATTATAGAAATAAAATTAAAAACTTTAAAAATACAACTTTTCAACAAATACATATGTGAAAATTCTTTCAATGGAGACTGTGGTTAAATAATAATTTAAAAAAGGTATATAACCCCTTACCACAATTATTAGTCGTATCCTAAATACGTATTTCGACAACTAAGTTGTCATCATCAGTAGGTAAAAACTACTAATTAAAGTCACACGGGGCACAATAAAGTAAGATAAACGCTTCCGGAAGCGTTTATCTTACTTTATTGTGCCCCGTGTGACTTTAATTAGTAGTTTTTACCTACTGATGATGACAACTTAGTTGTCGAAATACGTATTTAGGATACGACTAATAATTGTGGTAAGGGGTTATATACCTTTTTTAAATTAAATACATATGTATTTCGTAATTTTATAGATCACCACCCGTTCGTTTTCCAATTATATAAATAAAATTAAATATTTTAGAAATACAGCCTTTCGCCAGTACTGCACTGAGTGGTAAGCGTGTCCGTTCTCTAGTTATAATTGAATTTACAAAGAGCAGATTGGAGTGAGTTCCTACATAGGATTTCCACGTAAGAATGTTTAAACGCGAGAACACGAGTTCGAACGTTTAATTTTATTAAGTGGATAAAATGCATCTAAAACACGCATGCAAAACAATGTTTTATCGACAATCACCATATTAATGGAATGCAATGATTAGAAATTTAATTAAAAAATATTCGTATTCATAAAATGAAATGTGGCAGGCGCCATACTTACTGGTTGCATCAAAAATTGTGAAATTTTGAAACATGCAAGGAACTTCTGTAATTCTTAAGGAAGCTCAAGAAGCAACTTTCCTACTATTGCTAATGAAATCCAGAAAACATTATGAAAAGGCGAATTTACCGAATTAAACGAATGAAGAGAGAAACGGCAGGTCATGATAATAAATGAAGAAGTCATGCTATTGTATTTCTTAAATTTTAAGAAAAAATATGTAATTTCATCCATGTGGTCGCTGAGGGCTGTTATAAAAGTCTAAAGAAGCGTAGATATTGGAAAATATAGTTGCTGAGGGCTGTTATAAAAGTCTATAAAAGCGTAGATAGTCTAAAATATAGTTCACTGGTTTTCTGAAGAATCAATCGAAAGGAGAAAAAAGCTGCAGTTCTGAAAAGTGTAGATTGTAGAATTTTTTACTAAAACTTGCGATAAAGGACATTGCTTTATTGCATGGTTTTAGTGTTTCTCGTAATTTACCGGTCTTTTTATATCTTGTTCAGGTTCGCCATTGCACTTCTCGCCATTGAGATACGTCCATTAATTTCTTTTTCACATCCTCCTTGATTGCTTATAAGTAAAGAGCGGCATTCGTGGTCGGCTCACAGAGGCGTGGACAAGCGAGAGGATCGGGAGACTCACTTCACAAGCGCTTCGCATGCTATATGTATCTACAGGGTGGCCCAAAATGACCGAAGGTGTTTGAGTTCATTATAACTTCTTATTTAAGACATAATTTTTAAATTTTTTTAATTTTAAATACAGTATATTAATGGAGAATATTTTTAATTTAATTATGAAAAATTATATCTCGCAATGACCGAAGGGGTTTGAGTTCATTATAACTTCTTATTTAAGACATAATTATTAAATTTTTTTAATTTTAAATTCAGTATATTAATGGAGAATATTTTTTAAAAAATTATATCTCGCAATGGATCGTTGATTTGAGAAATAAAGGTCAACGATTTTGGCACGTTGTTCAATTATGTACTGTTCCATTTTAAATTCCCCAAGTCTTCTTTACAAAATACTGAAAACACAAAAAAAATATATAATAAAAAAGTTATAAGGAATTAAAACCCCTTCGGTCATTTTGGGCCAGCCTGTAGTACATAAATTCGTGAACAGCTATCGTAGTGTGAAGTTGTTTACAGGCGTATCTACAAATACGCGTAAGTGTAATTCGAATGGAAAGCATTTTTCTAAATAACGTGCAGTTTTATTTCGATAAACCCCACGCAGTGACGCCAATGCTAGCTGACCTCTGTGCCTGTTTCTACTTATAAGTGATCCAAGGTACACAAAATTATTGACTTCTTCCACATTTAATTGATTGCCTTCTAGAAGTATGTTTCCTCTGTCAATGATCATAATGAGTTTTGTCTTGCTCAACTTAAATCTCCAGAAAAAAAAAATTAAAAAAAGGTATACCGCCTCATTCTGAGCAAACGCAACGATCCGAATGTATGAATATTTCTCCCGCTCCGAATAAAAATCCCCTGAACGCTTTTAGCCAATCACAAAACAGTCTGTCGGGCAACCATTTGACAATTAATGTCACAAATTAGTGTCACCACTGTCACCCTATACGGAGTCTCTTAAGCGTTTGAATAGTGATCATGCCGCGTTATACACTAGAAGAGAAAGCCGAAATGATGAAATGGTATCACGCTGATAATTCTTATCAAAGAGTATGTGACTTATTTGCCGGAAGGTATGCCGACAGGCCCATCCCGAACAAAGCTACAATTTGTAGACTTAAAAAGAAAATAGACATTACTGGTTCTGTACAAAATTTAAAACCATTATTCCAAAATCGCAGATTTCCTAATGATACGTAATGATTAGTATGCGCTGCAATAGAACTAAATTGAAATTTGACACTTAGCGATATTTCCAATGATTTAGGCATATGCTGCTCTTCCGTTAACCGCATACTAAAATTAAATGGTTTTAGTAATTATAAATATTCCAAACATCATCAATTATTTTACGGCGATGAGTTTAAACGGATGAATTTCCGTTATTATATAATTAATTTCTCATTATGAACAATTTATTTTATTATTTGTCAGAGTAGATTATTCTTTACATTACTAGAATTTAATTTAGTTTTTATTTATTTCTGAAGTTTATTTAGTTTACTATGAATAGTTTTTGTGACCTTTATTATTAAAATTTAATTTATTAAATCTCTTGATGCCTTATTTGCAATTTTCTTGATCGCTTATTAATAATATCATTACGCTTTGTGTAACCATCGTCAGAATAACGTATTGCAATTTACTCATTACCATAACACAGGACTAAACAATTTATAGTCCTTTAATAGTAATTTGGTAATCAGATAATTTTTCTTACGCGGCTCCATAATATGTAAGTATGTATGACATATGACATCGATGTTAACGCGCCTACAGCATTCAGGGGAATTGTATTAGGAGTCAGAAAAATAATTGCACATTCGGATCGTTGCGTTTGCTCGGAATGAGACAGACTGTGTTGTGATTGGCTAAACGCGTTCAGGGGATTTGTATTTGGAGCGGGAGAAATATTCATACATTCGGATCGTTGCGTTTGCTCAGAATGAGGCGGTATAACCCCTTACCACAATTATTAATCGTATCCTAAATACGTGTTTCGACAACTAAGTTGTCATCATCAGTAGGTAAAACCACTAATCAAGGTGTCGCACATGGGGCACAGTAAAGCTAGCACAACAGATTACACAACAACTTTACACGGCGTCCACGTATACACTCCCATGTAAAGTTGTTGTGTAATCTGTTGTGCTCGCTTTACTGTGCCCCATGTGCGACACCTTGATTAGTGGTTTTACCTACTGATGATGACAACTTAATTGTCGAAATACGTATTTAGGATACGATTAATAATTGTGGTAAGGGGTTATATACCTTTTTTTAAGTTTTTGCTTAACCACAGTCTCCAAAGAAAGACTTTTAAATCTCCAGACCTAATTTCGTGCTTTCTCTCGATACCCGCCCTTGTATTGTTTGCATGTCGTCTATGTTATTCGCAATTAATGTAGTATCAACTGCATATCGTAGATTTGTAAGTTTCCTCCCTTCAATTGAGACTCCTTCAAAGTGCTCGTCTTATGTATTCTCGATGTATTCTCTCTCTCGATGTATTCTCGATATGCGTTAAAATCTCGTGGAGAGAGTACCCTTGCCGGATTCCTTTTTGTATCTCAAATGGCTGTGATAGGTTGTTATTAAGTTTTTCGCATGTTTCACTTTGCTGGTACAATTGTGATATGAGCTTCATGAGGTAGGTACTCCCATATCTTTCAGTACCACCCACATACTTCGCCTCTGAACACAGTCGAAGGCTTTCTTGTAGTCAGTAAAGCACAGTACCAGCTGTGCATTAAATTCTCTTGATCACTGTATTAACTGTTTTATGTTAAAAATTTGGTCTCTCATGCCTCTTCCTTTTACAAAGGCTGCCTGCTCAGGTGGTATTTGCGGCTGTATAAACTGAGTCGGACGCTGATCTATTATTATTCTTAATAGTATCTTGCTTGCGTGTGATATGAGGGCAATCATTTAGATGTTAGTGTTTGAATTAGTTTTATAACCCTTTTTTGGTCAAAAACGTGATTTGTACACTAATATCTAATTATCGATTTCGCTTCTCATGCGAAATAAATAATCAAATTTAATACAATCGAAAAAGGTTTAATGAGAACACGAAATACAGTAAATGTAGCATTCCTTATTTAAATGGAACTATTGTTTTATAATTCGGGAGCGCCGCGTATTATTAACCAACCCGCGATGTCTAGCGGTCAACCCTAAATAGCTTTTGGTCTGATGAATCCTCATTAGCAAACAATGGGGTTGAAACGGACGCAGAAGCACGTATCCTCGGTATTTTTTTAAGCTTGACTTGGGAGGTATGCACTAATCGAATCATAAAATATAAGATACAAAAGGGGTCCGTTTAAACGGAAAAAACTATTTACTTTCGTTTTACTTCGTTGTATATAGAACCACTTTCGTCACGTATAAATGAATAACGCGTGCATTGTAGTAACTAAGGGAATGAATTTATTTATTCACGCTTGTTGCTTGCATTATTTTTAGATTTAATGACGTGGTAACTGTATATTGCATAATAAACAATGGAGAAGAATTTTTGTTTGAATTGGTCATAATTTGTGGATGCGTTGTTTTGATAAGCAGAGGATTTTATGTTTTGACGTTCGTTTTTAGAACACATCCAATGAAACGCGATACGTACATATATTACGTGTTTAAAGCAGAAATTGTATATTTTTATATTCATGAAACCCAGTTTAACACAAACGTTAAGAGCCAATTTCGTGTTTTACGGGTGTTGTTTTTATTGCACCAAAACTGCAAATAATGTATTTAGATGAAGGTATTTAGTTTAATCTTGATTGTAAGTATGGTAGATGAGGATTGTAGTATTATAAAATGTAATAAAGTGCTGTAACACCTGGATATTATAAAACAAATTTACTATATACTGTAGTGCACATTTCGCCACCGCTTTTAGTACGGTTCTCGTATGTTAAAGATTAATTAAAAAAGTGTTAGTAAAATGTTAAAATTATGTTTTTTTTAGACAAACCATAAATACAAAAGTTTCATTAAATATATGTTTTTTTCCTTGTCAATGATTTATGTTGTATGCCTGTAATTATAAATATAAAAAATTATTTAATATTATATAATCACGTGCCGTCAGCAATAAAAAAGAGGCGCTTGCGATTGCACAATTTCAGTTAAGTTTCGAATGCGAAGCATGGATCTGGTGCTTTTATTTTAGTGTGCGGTCAACCGTGTAACTAAATTTTTTTTTTTAATTTCTCATGCAAAATGGATAAATTTGTGAAGAAACGAAGTGAGGAATCTACATCCAGTGAATCAGTTGGTAAAAAGACAAGGTTGTACAATGGCAGTTATTTAATTATGGTTTTACCTCATTAGATGGAAACTCAGAGTGCTTTGTTTGCTTTCAAGTTCTCTCCGATGATAGAATGAAGCCATCAAAGTTAGTTCGACACTTGGAAACTACTGGAACCTGGCTCATAAAAACAAACCCTTAGAATTTTTCGAAAGAAACTTACATACCTTGTGTTTTACCCAGTGTTTCAATAGGCGTGGCAGAAGCAAAAAAATTGAAAAAGAAAACAGGACAATGTCTTCTTGATATCTTTTTTTGTGAAGCTACTAGAAACTATACTAACATAGATTGGACAAAAGGTATTGCAGTGATGGTGCAAAGGCGATAACAGGAAAGAACAGTGGATTAATGAAAATATTAAAAGATGTCTTATACTCAGGGCGGAATGGACGCACTGCTACCTTCACAGACATGCTCTTGTCGCAAAAAATATGCCAGAAAATTTCAATCAAATTCTTTGTGAAGCTGTAAAAATGATTAATTTTATTAAAAGCCGTCCGTTATAGAACAGGCTGTTTGCTAAATTATGCGATGAAATTGGCGAAAATAAAAAATCTCTTCTTTTCCATACAGAAGTTAGATAGAATGTGTTAACCGGGGTATTGGAATTACGAGATGAATTAATAATATTTTTCCAGGATAAGCAAACGCCATTCTCATTGTTTTTACAGAATAATGTGTGTGTGTTGTTGTTGGCTTACTTAGCTGATGTATTTTCGCATTTAAACGACTTGAGTGTGAATTTACAAGAACGTGATAAAAACATTTTATAAATGACAGACAAAGTTCATGCGTTCATTAAGAACCTTAATATCTGGATTATTAGCCCTCAAAGCAAATATTTGGATATGTTCCCACTCACTTCGGACTATATTGAGAAAAATTTGACTGAACAAGACATTATTATTCACCACTGTTTGGATTGCATGAAAATGCATTTGTGTGAGCTAAAAACTCAGTTGACGGAGTATTTTCCAGAAGATAAAAATGATTTCTCGAAGAGATGGGTACTGAATCCGTTTAGTGAAAACGTTGTTGCCGCTGCTAAGTCACCAGCTCATAGAAATGTCTGCCGACAAAACGCTACAACTGCAATTTACATCTGAAAATTTAAATACGTTTTGGCTTGTTCGTCGAAATGAATATGGAAATTTCGTCGCAGAAGCATTGAAAATATTAATCCCTAATGTTTATAATAAATGTTTTTTTCTCATAAAATGATTTTTCGTTATTGTTCAGATTATTTCGCGACCCCTTTTTAATATCACCGCGTTGAGAAATGATGGTCTAGAATAACAAACACGATTTTCATAATGCTCAAAGTTTATAGAAGAGTATGGATTTTATTAAAAATTAGTGCGATGTGTTTCATCTTAAATTAAACGTTGATAAGTGCTGTCTTGGTACTTTTATACAAAGAAGGGTACTCCGACTTTTATTAGATTATAGAATTGGTAACAAACGATGACATTATGTGATGTATGCATGTATTCGTAGAAGATTTTCAAGGTATACAGAATTTCCAGTCATCGGAACTAGTCAGGCTGAATTATTTTTGCGGCATAACATGTGATTACTTTTGGATAGAAGAAATATACACTATTCGAAATTTCTGTGGATTTTAACACACAAAAAAACCTCAAGCGAATTTGTACTACTAAAAGAAATTTTCCATGCCCCAGGAGAACTGCCAGATATGCGCCCACTTCCTTCTGCCAATGAAGAGGGCTATCCCTCAACGTGCACCATTAACATTTCTGTACGTGGACCTATCCTCTCGTCTAGGGCTAAGCATTAGTTCTTGAGCCCCTTTGCCGCTTCTAAAGCCTTCGATGTTACGGGCTTTTGTGTTCTAATTCCAGTACGCATTGGGTTGTTATTTTGTTTGCTCCTGGGTCAGTCATCAAGTGATTCTCGAAGGTCGAGAATCGGGGTTCTATTTGGTTCCGCGTTGGAGGAGGTGGCGCTCTATGGGGGGCGTAGTAAATCCTCCAGGCGTTTAACCGCCATCTTTGCACCCGGAAGTCCGTCATGTCACTGCGTGGGTCTTTCCACCAGGGGCTTAATTGAGACCGTAGATCGTCACCACGTGGCCGGAGATAATTCGCGAAGATAGTTTTCGAGGCTTTCTATCTTGAGGTCCGCTCTCATCTGAGTGCTTCGTACATACCAGAGCGCCCCCGTAATCATCTTCGACATTTTATTCTAGAGGGCCTCTAGGGTGTTCATGTGTGTTTTGGCGATGGCCGCCCATGCCAGGACGCTGTAAGTTAGCTCCGGCCTCAGAATCGTCTTGTAGATTGGTAGTTTTGTTCCCACAGGGAGAGAAGACTCTGACGCCCCAGAGGCGGCAATAGCAGATTACTCGCTCCAAGATATTTTTTCTTGATGGTGTCTATATGGAGTGTCTAAGTCAGCATCCAGTCCAATATCAGGCCGAGGTATCTGGTCCGCTGGGATTAGCCGAGTTCTGTCGCCCAAGTCAGGGCAGCAATTGATGAGTTGCGCAGGGACAGGTGGGATGAGGGGGTTCTTTCCCTGGTCTCGAAGGATAACTCCCTATGCCAGATGGCCAGGGCCTTAGGGGAAAAAAAGTAAGTTGTCCACCCTTTACACCTTTACATGAACAGCAGGGTCTGGTTTATGCCGCAGAAGTGGAGCCTTTTTCCTTCTACATGGAGACAATATATGCAGGGAATTTTCCTGTGGATTTTGATGGGAAGGATGAATTCTATGAGGAGATACACGCATCAGGGGTTTGGAGAGAGGTATAGCAAAACCACTAATCCCTGGCACATATTCAGAAATTTAGGGCATCATAAGTAGGCTCAAGAACAAGAAGACTCTGGGCCTGGACCAATTCACCAACGAGATACCGCGGCTACCAGAGTCAGCGCTGTAGATTATAGTTTCCATCACCAACATCGTACTAGTCCTAAAAGTATTCCCAAACACCTGGAAGGAGGCCATCATAGTGATGATTCTGAAGCCGCGGAAGGACTTACTCCTCCCTCAAAGCTACAGGCCCATCAGCCTACTTTCCTTCCTCTCTTTGTCGAGTTGTCGAGGCAGTAATTCTGTTGAGACTTAGGGAGGAAGCCTCAATTACCGAACCCTTTCCCCACGAATAATTTGGCTTCCGAGAATCTTTGTCATGCGAATTCGTTGTGATCCTGTTTGGAGTAATTCAATGAAAATTGTCCAAGCAGTATCGTATCATACAAAGTGTTACATCGTGACCGGATTTTGCATCGATTTGAATATAAAAATTGTATTTGCAAGGGCAAAACCAGTGGCCGGCCGACAATGTTAAAGGAAATGTAATTTATGATGTTAGACAACGTATTGATCCAAGTCCAAACGAATGAATTCGAAAATTAGCTGCCCAAACAGGTACGTACATTTAATTAACATTACTATTTTTATTACAAATTTTATTCACTTTTCTTAGGTTTATCTTATAGCTCTACCAGAAAAGTTTTGTTTCAAAATTTATACAAAATGTTTTTAGTCTTATGGCAGAAACTATTCGACTGTGTTACCTAGAAGTGCCTTAATAGGGCATTCAAAAGCAGTGTTTGTCAAATCCCCAAAACATGTTCGCGAATTTCACAGACTGTGTCTTAGTATCTCTGAACCACCAGAGCCGATACTTACATGTTGAGGAACATAGTTACAGGCAATGTCAAAATTTCAAGATCATCAGATTAAAATAGATTTAAAAATTATTCAGAACAATTATTTCGGACTAATGAAGGCAATAGAAAAATTACAAAGTCCTTCGCTGTCGTTAGTGAAATTTGTCAAAATAGTGAAAGGCGCTATTCAGCTATTCACGGTAGAAGACGCAAAAAATTCTTGTTATAGGGGAGTTTGAAACTGTTTTAGACAAGGATTCAGATTTTGCCACATTAAGACAAATTTGTGTAAGTGCATCTACAGATCCGTTAAACTGTTTCAAAAATTATTTTTTCTATTTTGCGTTCGAAATGAACTCATTATGAAACCCAAGACAGTATCGAAATGAGTTTCATTTCGATACGCTTTTTTTCATTTTTCAATGTTGGCGTTGTTCGAACACAGAAATAAATATCATTGCTGTCATTTGATTTTAAGAATTTAAGTACATTTGACAGATATGATATATGTTTGTACTCTACACAAACAACGTATATTGTATACAATTGGCAACAAGATATATTAGTTTCTAAGTCACTCATGTTTATATTTTTAAATAAAATATCAAGTAATGTTAACGAAAATTGATAAATAATATGTAATATAATATACTTCGCGGATAGCAAGATTTAAATTTGACAATGTCAAGTATCAATGTGACCAACTGCATGCTTTATATAAAAATTAAACTCTGAACTTCCAAATTAAATAATTCCAATTTATTAACGTAAAAAATGCAAAATAGAAAAAATAGTATAAAAAACTCGTTTCATAAGGCCTTTTGCCGCACTCGCTCTCTAGAAAACTCGCCGCTATCGCGGCTCGTTTTCTAAACTGATCTCGTGCGGCAAAATGGTGCCTTATGAAACTTGTTTTTTAATATACTATTAGTTATGCAAATATAACGTCACTGGATGTAGAATGCTCATTTTCTGCATATAAACGCATTTTTCCCCACGCCGCTCGGTCTGTTATAATAACTGTGGCAACACACTTAGTGTTGCAAATATTTAACCGATGTTATCCACTATGCGACTTCACGGAAGGCGTTTAAAACGGTAAGTATTCCACCACGTTTTATAAATTTGTAATTTATTATTTCTTTTATATACATACATACTATAAAATGCACACACATCAAATAACAGGTTGTGCATTGAATTAGGTAGAATGATTAGTTACACACATTAACAACCACAGCTTTCCAGTATTGTAATATCAACAATGAAGCCAAAAATCTTTTTAATTTAACTTAATCTCGTAAATTTACGTAAATCACTCACTAAATTTTATGTTAGTTAACTCTTTTATTATGTCACATGCTGCCAATAGTTACTGAAGTAGTATATTACTATTTATACCTAAATAATTTACATTCGAATATCTATTTCTTCCTGGTAATTTCATACTGTTGCGTTGTACAGAAAACATTAAAACATGTTTATAGAATGGACTATAATTAGATATTTCTAAATTTTATGCAAAACATGTCATACTCGTTTATTATTTCGGAAACTAATGCAGTTCTTGGCATATAATCACGAATATATTGAAAATAGAGAAAAAAATCAACATTTAAATGTTAATAAATACTTTTAATATTATTTATTTAATCGAGTTTATAATTCTTTATAAAACAAAAATATTTTTAATAATATAACATATTATTAAAAATTGGGTGTGAAAAACGCAATACAAATTCATATATTTGTGAAAGTATCTCTCCAGAGACGTAGACGAGTGTTTCATCTTTTTATACATTCATCGGTACGCCCCTGTTGGGAGGACACGTTCATAAAACAACAACCTCCCTATCTCATAGAAGTTATTGAGATAGAGCGTAGAAGAACATTCAGCACTGTTCATTGGCAAACGCCTAAAAAACAACTAAACACTGTCTCAATAACAAATGCAGAACTACGATAGGTGTTTTCATCTGACGGTACAACTGCATCCGCAGAAGCTGTGTTAATGTGTTTTTATCTCTTTATCGGACAAACCGAATGCGTATATAACAAAATAATTTGAAACATATTTGAGTACGTAAAACTTCACCAATTTTTTTATAAAAGCAGGGGCGTACCGATGATTCTGTAGTAAGCTGAAACACGTGTACAAGTACTACGTCTTATCGTAAGATACTTTCAAATATATGAACTTGTATTGTGCTCTTAGCACCTGATTTTTAATAATTCTTTATTTTATTAAAAATATTTTCCGTTTATACAAAATCTGACGAGGCTTGACCTACTCGAGTATGTTTCAAATTATTTTGTTTTACGAGGGCACATCAAAATATAACGTACATATTGTCATGAATTTTTCCCCGAAGAAAAATTAAAGAAACAGTAAAAGACTATATATTATATTTATGTACATTTATTCCAGGAAAATAATTAGAAATATTTTATATTTTATTTAAAATTCGATTATAATGTGTATTTTGTCCACGTCTGTAGAATGTTCGAGCGTGGTCTTGATGTTTGAGGTTCCCGCCACTTCGGAAGTATATTGTTGCTGTCGCTCCTTTGATTTTGTTTTAGGGATGGATAGATCCATTTCCGTAGGGCAGCGTTAGAGATTTTTCATCAGTTAGACAGATAGGTTGAGTTAATTTTTTCTGAATAAAGACTTCCTTTTTATTCAGTTTATTATAGTTAATTTCGGTTTATGTTTTTAGTTGTGTTATTCTGATGTGTTTAAAGTAATTCTCGATTAATTACGAGTTTCTGATACTTGTAATTTTTGATTTGTGCGACCTATCTGAAATCTCTCTTTTGTATAATTTTTTAGTGAAGTGTGACGGCCACATTAATTAATGTACGTGTACATTTGCAAGTATATTTATATATATTAATTTAGTTATGTTATTTGTATATTGATTGAGCTCGTAAATTCAGTAAATTCAGTAAATTTTTAGTTTATAATATTTTATAGTCAGAAAAATTTTCAACATTTTATTTTTTTAGCTAGTTTGTTGTTTTCGGCTGGCTGTAGTTGTATTGAAGGTCAGGGAAATTTGGGGGGAGTTTGTTCATGTTATAGAGTGCACGATCGTGTCATTTTGTTTGAGTTGCGCGCTGACAGATAATTTTCTGTTTGACGGTTGATGTTGTGGGATAACGTAATTTTGAAGTTTGAAAGTTTTTCCAACTATATAATTAGTTTAATTTAGCTCGCGGTCACGTGAGGTTTTTTTTTCATGTATACAAGTCAATATTTATACAAGTTTTCCTCACGCTGTTGCACAATTGTTGCTTCAGCACTTCTTTATACTCCTTAAAGTCGATTTTTTCTTTTTTCTTTTTTTTTATTACACGTTTGTATTGTTAATGTTTGTTTTCTTTGCTAATACCTTTTGTTTTATTTAACACATGCCCTTTGAGGATAACCCTGAAGATACAAGAGCTCCTGAAAGGCTGACCCGACTAGAGATAGACCGAGCAAGCTATTGTGTGTTGTGGGCCAATTTAAATAATTAATCAACACCACAATACATAGCAATATGTATATATAATATAATAATATAAACTTCTTTCTAAACTAGAATTTTATAACACAAAGAATAGAACATGAAACCCCCATCTCTAATGTATTTATTCTCAAGTAGGCTTTGATTTAACTTTTGACGTTTACTACAAATAATTACTGAATTGTCAGTGTTTGACGTACCCATCGAAAAAATGAAAGTGGAGCAAAGATATGCGATAAAATTTTGTGTTCGTTTGGGTAAAACTTCAACTGAAACTTTTGGAATGATTGAAACTATATTCCCAGATGATAGTTTATCACGATGTAGAGTGTTTGAGTGGCACAAGAAATTCAAAGACGGTGAATCAGTGGAAGATGAATCTAAACGCGGGCGACCACCAACTGCAAATTAACAACTTAATCCAAAATGATCGTCGAATTGACATATATCGAATCTTTGATATTGTTAATTTGTTTTAAGGTTCCATTCAAAAAATTATTCATGAAGATTTAGAGTACTGAAATTCACACCAAAATGGATTCTAAAAGTGATGACCGATGAACAAAATGCCAGTCGAGAAATTTTTAAACTTGTGGTTACATGTGACTAGAGAATTCAGGGTCTTAATGATAAAACTATCATTAAGACCACGAATTAAAGTCCCAAAGTATGCAATGAAAGCACAAAGGCTGTCTAAGATCGCAGAAGACAAAAACTGTGAAAAGCGCCGGTAAAGTGTCATTTTTATAATAAATGGGGCGTTATTTATGACCACATTGTACCTAGAGAACATATAGTAACTGGAGAGAACTATCCTAATGTACTTCGAAGAACCCTATTCTCTGTTAGCTTTCATCTGTTAGCATTGTTTTCTTTTACTCTTTCTTTTTGAATTTGTTTTGTTATTATAATATTAAATTATATTAGAAGGAATTTCTTATTTTCTTGGCCGTAATTATAATATAAAATAAAATGTGTTTCTTGGAAGTATCGGCTAGGTAATTAAAACAATATTTAATTTATGTTGACGTTTCGGTACTATATATAGTGCCTTTTTCAAAAATTAGAATTGTGCTGCTAATCTAATGTATTTATTTTTGGTTACCATTTCTAAATCAAACTTTCTAAAGTTGTATTACAGAATAACTGGAATAACATCCATTAATATTGGCATAATCTACCTGAATAGTTGGTTCCATAATTACTTGTTAAGCCTGTAAAATATAAACAGCATCATTCGCATCCAGTTGCTGTATTATACTTTTAAGGCATGTGGTAATAGGATGCTGCCTGTAACCTAGTGACCCAGTGCGTTGTAACAGGTTCTGGTGGCAGTGGCACATGTGGCATTTTTTTTATTTCTTTGGCCATCTCTTTGTAATTAGTTGCTAAATTCAGAGAATAGGGCGAGTGATCAACCAATTTATAACCACTTTCATAAATTTTTTGCAGTGCAATCAACGATTTGTGAGCAGCAACGTTGTCTTGCACCATTGCCAAATTTTTCGCGGTATTTTTCCACAAATTTCTTAGTTATTTCTATCATTTTACAAATAATCTATCATAATTTTCCTATCTTTGTCCCAAAAAATTGAAGCAAGAACCTTGAAAGTCAATTTTTGAACACGAAATTTTTTGGGTCTTGGCGAACCGACATTTTTTTAATTATATGGATTGCTCTTTAATCTTTGAATCGTAATAATGGATCCATGTTTTGTCCATATTGACAAATCGATCCAAAAAGTTTGAAAAATCTTCTTTAAGACGACGGCAGATTTTCTTTGACGTTGTCGATAGAATGCGCTTCTGATCAGCGTTTAAGCATCCCGGAACCAATTCCACCGAAAGTTTCTAGTACGCAACTCATGGTGAATGCAACACACTTTCATAGAAACTATTCAATGCTTCAGCAATACATTTTATCCCGATCTCCTTCAATTATATTATGAACAGAATCAATGTTCTGGAGTAGTAACGGTAATAGAAATTGACCCTCCAGAGCTTATAATCTTCTTCTTCTTTAGGTGCCGCCCCCGCTTCGAAGGTTGGCAATTATCATAGCAATTCTTACTTTTGAAACCGCAGCTCTAAACAGTTCATTATTATTGCATCCAAACCAGTCCCTAAGGTTCTTCAGCCATGAATTCCGTCTTCTTCCTATAGATCTCTTGCCCGGGATTTTTCCCTGCATAATTATTTGTAGTATTTGATATTTTTCTCCCCTCATGACATGTCCCATGTACAGCAGTTTTCTTCTCTTAATCATCGGAATCACTTCTCTCTCCTTATGCATACGTCTCATCACTTCTACGTTGGTTTTTCTCTCTACTCATGAGATCTTCAATATTCTCCGGTATACCCACATCTCAAATGCCTCCAGTCTCCTCATGTCGGTTACCTTCAGCGTCCAGGCCTCCATCCCATAGTATAGTATAGACAGCACATAGCATCTCATCAGTCGTATTTTTAAGTCAAGGTTTAAATCTCGGCAGCAGAAAAGCCTTTTCATCCTTGTAAAGGTACTTCTCGCCTGTTCTATTCTGACTCGTATTTCTTGGGAGCTGTCATTGTTCTCATTAATGATCGTGCCCAGGTATTTGTATTGTCTTACTCTCTCAATAGGCTGGTTCCTCACATATATCTTACGATTATCTTTAGTTGTTTTTGTTATCAGCATATATTTTGTTTTGCTTATGTTCAGCGTCAGTCCATACTCTTCGCTTACTGTGACCATTCTGTTAATTAGCGTCTGTAGGTCCTCGTGTGTTCCAGCTAAAATAACTGTATCGTCAGCGTACCTCAGATTATTTATTGTCATGCCGTTAATCTTAATGCCCATGTCCCGATCATCAAGTGCTCTATTTACTATGTCATCCGAGTACAGATTAAAGAGGATTGGCGACAGTATACACCCCTGACGAACACCTCTTCGTATTTCTATTTCCTCTGATGTCGTGTCTTCTATTCGTACTGCTGCTTTTTGGCCATAGTATAGGTTTGAGATTAATCTTATGTCTCTGAGGTCTATCCTTCTCTTGACCAATGTTTCTATGAGTTGATCATGTCTAACTTTATCAAATGCTTTATTGTAATCTATAAAGCAGGCGTATATGTCCTGGTTTATGTCTAGGCATCTTTGTGATAGGACATTTAGTGCAAATAGTGCTTCCCTTGTTCCCAGGCCCTTACGGAATCCAAACTGACTATCGCTGATATCTACATCCAATTTCCTGAATATTCTATTATGGACCACCTTCAACAGGACTTTCAATGTGTGAACCATCAGGCTTATTGTGCGGTAGTCAGAGCAATGCCTGGCATTTTTCTTTTTCGGAAGGGTTATAAAAGTTGATAGCAACCACTCATTTGGTATTATTCCTGTTCTATATATGGTATTAATTACTTCTACCAAAACATGAATCCGGCCTGCCTCTATCAGTTTAAGAATTTCCGCTGGCAGTTGGTCCGGACCTGCAGCTTTTCCGTTCCTGAGCATACCTAGTGCATATGTTACTTCATCCTTAATTATGTCCGGGCCCAACTCCCCTTCCGTATTTTCAAGAGTCGTATGCCGTCTCTCATCTTCGAACTGCTCTGTAATGTAGTTCTTCCATATTTCTAGTTTTTGTTCTATTTCTGTGACTATTTTCCCGTTGTTATATAATATATTAAGTTGCTTTTGTTTGCTGGTGCCGACGAGTTCTTTAATCTTTTTGTGCATGTTAAAGTTGTCGTTATTTTGCTTGTAGCTCCTAAATTTCTTCACATTTTTGTTTATAATAATCTTCTTTTGCTTTTCCGATTTTTGTGCGAAGTATTCGTTATGTTTCTTTATATTGTTGCTCGTTTTTTCCCTTATAGCTTCTTCTCTTTTCCATAAGATTAAGAATTTCACCAGTAATCCATTCCTTCTTTCCTGTGGGTTGCTCTGTCTTTAGAATGTCTAATGAGGGTTCCAACAAGGCTGATTTAATTCTGTACCATTTTTCGTTTATGTTTCTGCAGTTTTGGTATTCTTCCTTGCTTTCGAGTGTTTCCAGATTTTTGTTTATTCTTGTTTGCAACTCATTCCGTATTTCTTGGTTTTTTAGGTGTTTTGTATTTATCCGAGTTTCTCTCTTCTTTGGGATTCTTTTAAGTTTGAGGTGCATCTGGGCCACCAGGGGGTTGTGGTCCGAAGAGACGTCAGCGCCCGGGTAGGTCTTAACTGATTTGATGTTGTTTCTATATCTTGCGTTTATCAAAACGTAGTCTATTTGACTTCTCACCGGGTTCTAGTCACTGTCTTGTGGGGATTTCCATGTGTAGAGTCGTCGGTTTGGAAGCTTGTAAAAGGTATTGGTTATTATCATCTCTTCCTCTTGGCAAAACTGTACCAGCCTATCGCCCCTCTCATTTCTTGTCCCTAACCCATATTCACCTATATACTTGTCACATCTCCCTTTTCCGACCTTCGCATTAAAGTCTCCAAGAATTATATTGATATCTCTTGGTTTATAATAACGGTTTCTTATTCTTGATTTCTCTCACACCCATATCTTTTTTAAAAATCTACTTAATTTTTTTTTCAATTTTTCGTTCGTAATGAACTCATCAAATCCAAAACAGTATTGAAATGAGCTTCATTTTGATACGCTTTTTCCATTTTTCGATATTGGCATTGTTCGAACACTGAAATACATATCTTATAGCTGTCATTTGATTTTAAGAATTTTAATACATTTGACAGAAATGATATACATAGAAAATAAAAATGCCACAAAAACAACGTATATTGGGATGGAGTACAAGATAAAATTTACATTTTTAAGTAAAATATCAAGTAATGTTAACGAAAATTAATAAATAACATTTCCCGGATAGCAATATTTAAAATAAATATTTTAAATATTTAAGTATCAATGTGGCCAACTGCATACTTTATATAAAATAAAACTCTGAGCTTTCTGCCTTCAGAAAAATTTTCTTGACAGAAGATATCAATTTATCAGCATTCGGATAGCATTTTCTGACTTCCTCTGATACTCGACGAAGAGCATGTGCGAAACATGTAATATGCATCATACTACATACATATCATAACTTGTAAACATCGTTATTGAAGGCAAGGAGTGGGAAGCTAGCTGCATCGCGTTAACGAGCCCGATTTGAACAAGTTCGTATAATATGTACATTATAACACTACATATATAATTACTATTACTACTGTGCCTAATTTCGAATTACATTATTCATTTAAGTCCCCTCCTGGAATGCACCCCTGATTGGCGATCCCTTCTAAGAATAATTATAATAATAATAATAATAATAACAATAATAACAATAATAACAATAATAAATAATATAAGCGAAAAAAAGGAAAAACAGGAAAGCAAATACGAGGGATGTTTCCCAAGTTGTTCTAATTAAATTACGTAGAACCTATAAGCAATGCTATTGGTGATAAACAAGTCTTTACACGTTTATGCAGCTATCGGACCAGTGCAATATCGTTCAGTCTGATTTAGATGTTCAACCGATATAGACGCCTTTTCGTAGCGCTGTTTGTGTAACCATGGAAGACGCGGCTAAATCTCAAAAAGCAATAAACTTCTTTTTGTGGAAAGAGGGCGTGAAAACTTAAAAAATCATTAAACGTCTGCAATGAGTGTTTGGTGAGTCTGCGGAATCTAAAAGTACTGTATATCGATGGATCGATCGTTTTAAAAGTGGTAAATTAAAGAAACATTACTGTCGTGGAGAACCTACTGAAAGAGAACCGGCAAATGACTATTTCTAAAATTAGTGTAAGCCTGGGAATAGATACACGACAAGTTCATGAGATCTTACATGATTGTTCAGGCGTAAGCCAGGTTTCAGCCCGCTAGGTGCCAAGGGTGTTGGGACCGGAACAGAAACTCAATAGGTCTGACACTTGTCATCAACTTCAACAGCTGTTAGCCCATTACGGTGATTAATTTTGGCAACGAGTAATAACCACTGACGAAACGTGGTTTCCTTATTTCAATCTTGAGACCAAAAGTCAATCCAGAGAATGGCGTACAGCCGAAGAAGGGCCTCCACTTAAGGCGCCCGCTGTTCCATCTGTTGGAAAGATAATATTTACTGTATTCCGGGATGCGAAGGGATTATTTTTATGCATTATCTGGCGAAAATTACTAAAAATAACGCAGAATATTATTCGAACTTATTATCGGCAGGCACTTATCAGAAAACGGCCGGGGAAGTTGCATAAGCGTCCATTATTGCAACAGGATAATGCAAGACCGCACACCGCAAGAAAAACGAAGGATGTTTTGAACGATTTACGACGATGGTAATTGCTTCCGCACCCACCTTATTCACCGGATCTCGCACAAAGTGATTTTCATCTATTCCAAGATTTGAAAAAACCTTTACGGGGTGCTCATTTTGAGAGTTTAACTGACATAAAACGTGCCATAAATAGGTGGATTGAGCAGACACCGAAAAAGTTCTTTGAGGACAACTTAAAAAAATTAAATTAACGTTGGGATAAATGCATTCAATTAAATGACGATTATGTTGAACAACTACATTGTAATATTAACGAACACTGACAAAATAAAAATATTATAGTAAATTCCCAGAACCTTGGAAACATCCCTCGTACATTAAAGACAAAAATGTAGCAGACATGGTTAGACACTTAATAATAAAATACGTCATTTGATTACCTGTGAATAGAACAGGGTATGTTATTATCTTAATTAGCAGCAAACATAATTTCCAAACTATTAAATTAAAAGCAATTATTGTTGATTCGAGGATACTCTTGTATGATACGCGTAATTAAAATGTAGTTCACGCAGGCGCGGCTCGTGATGACGTATTTTGGTTTGCAGTACAATGATCCGAGTGCTTCGTGTATTCTCGTGTACTAAATGTAACGTTTGCTTAGTAAACACCGAAAACACACGAGGCACTCGTATCATTGTACTGCAAACCAAAATACGTCATCACGAGCCGCGCCTGAGTTCACGATTTGAACACGTAGCTCTCTGAATATAATTTTCTTATCTTTATGACGTTTTAGGGTTTATTGATTTAATAATGAGAAAATAGAATCATTAGCGAACAACATTGAAATTCCAACTTTGAATTGCAAATATAACTGCAAATGTGTGTACATATATGTGTGGGATATACATATGATCGTACATTAATATTCAAGGTTCACGTTGACTATTGCCTTACCTAAAATGATTTTTTTGCAAGGTAAAAAAAATTAAACGTGTATGCAAACACAACTGGTTAATGCTGCTATTTGTTTATTATAAAGAATTGATATAAAACTTACAATGAGCGATGAAACGTTTTAAATACACATTTATTACTTTTATGTTAATGGATGAGTAATGTTTGGAGTATTTAATAGGACATGCTAATAATTGAATGCATTCCTTTACAAGATAAGAACGAAATAAATTTATAATAACGAAGAAATAAATCACGAAACAATGACAGAAAATTGATCCCAAACGCATAATTACTCACAGAAATAGATAATGGTTTAATTGAATAAAATAAAATTAAAAAACCCTTACCACTATAGAATTTAATGATTCTAAATACGCATTTCTACAACCACGTTGTCATCTTCAGTAGAAAAAACAGTGTAACACTTGAACGCACAAATACACTAACAGAAGGATTGTTCTGAACGTCTTCTAGTTTAACACTAAAATCTTCAATCTTAAATGCTACAAAAATTACCTTCATTTTGGTAAACCCCACCTATTCATGCAAGAGCATTAACCAATTATTTGTAAATTCTATAGAAAAACCGTTCATAAATATTATAAAAGCCGTAATTTAACATACATTAAGAATCCAATTATGAAACTAATGCTTAAATTATGTTGAAATATAAATTTGGAAATTAATGTTGAGTCAGAATATTTTAATGGCAAATATTGTAATGAAACGAATTTAAAAATAAATTCCATGAATTCGAATATTTTTTAATGGTTTTCCTATTTTTCTTGCTTTAATAACATCTAACTGTCAATTAACTCAAATAAAGAAGAACCTGGTATAGGACCCAAATCTGCGTTAATTACGTTATTCATATTTTTAAAGATAAAAATGCTCTCAAAACTATCTAATTTGCGGGGGCGTGTGACGTTTTTTATTAATCTCAGACAGTCAGATGTTACGTTGTGATCTGATTCAAGAATATGTCGGGCAACACTTGATTTTTCCGGTCTATTGAATCTAATATGCGAAACATGTTCTTTATAACGAATTAGAATCGAACGTTTTGTTTGGCCGACATATTTTTTATCACAATCCTTACAATTTATTTCATAGATTCCAGATTTGTTGTTTACCTCAACTTTGTCTTTCGCGTTGCCTAAGAGAGATTTTAGGGAGTTATTCGACCGAAATGCTACTTGAACATTATACTGTTTAAAGGTTTTACTTAAATTCGTGAAACGGTAAACTAATAAATTTTTTGCTCGAATCAATTTGAGGTACCAAACATGTGGAATCCTGAATTGTTTTTCTTACTTTATGTTTGCTAACTAGCTTGTTTATTATTTCTGAGTCGAAACCGTTGTAAATCGCGATATTCTTAATTAAAGTTAATTCCTTTTCATATCTATCCTTTGTCAATGGCATGCTTAACAAACGATTGATAAGAAAATTGAAAGAGGCACTCTTGTGCTGAAAAGTATGGATTGAATCTGCGGTTATAAATCTGTTGACGTTGGTTTCTTTTCGGTAAATATCAAACTCTAAGTTTTTGTCATTCCTAATTACTAAGGTATCTAAATATGGCAAACCTCCGTTGTTTTCCTTTTCAACCGTGAATTTAACACTAGGAAATTTTGAATTTAATTCTGTTACAAAATAATTTAAGTCGCACTTAGGGTTTTTTAATGTTAGTTAATGGTTTAATTGATTTATATCATTAGTACGGTTTGGTTGTAATTTGAAATTGGATGGTAAATAAAGTCTCTAATATGATATTGTTTACGTTTAAATTGTAGTTGCATACATTTAAACGATAAACATTACATTTTGCATATTTCTTACTTTTCAAATTTGATAAAAATGATAATATTCTAAGAAATTATCATTTTTATTAGATACTAGGCTTTATTTACTTTATACGGCTGACACGTCTAACTACAGTAGCAACGTATGCTAATGATATTGTCGTATTATTATTTCATGTAGATCCGACGAGAGGTTCAAATACACAACTGGCAAATGGTATAGGAAATGAAAACAAATGAGAAAAAATCAGCTCATATTAGTAGTATAATTATGTCGGTTCTAGCCAAAAATATCATGCACTTTCTTATTGAGGTTCAGTTTGCATTTTTTTGGATGAGTTTTGGTGGGGGAAGGTAAGTTAGGGTGAACTTGTAATTTTATGTGGGGGTGAGTTAGGTGATAGGTCACTCACGATGGGAAAACGGACGGACCTGTATGGAAACAGTGTCTGTTTCACAGCAAAATCCGTCCTCAAAAATGTAAACTGAATCTCCATGAGAAAATAAATAGGATTTTGGGCTAGAACAGGCATAGCTATACTACTTACATAACCTTTACAAATACAAGAGAAAACTGTCCTCATATAAAATTTAACAATTAAAAATTAAATCATTTAGATCAAAAACTAATTTGGTAAAAACACTTATTTGCAAAAAGAAAACTTAGTCTACAACTTCATTAATTATACTGGATAATTGGTAGAAGATCTTAGCTGTCGGATACATAAATAGTCATATCAGAAAAATACATGTAGAAATACATGTAAAAATTCATGCAAAGATTGAAACGCTTGTTGTCACAATACACGTTAATATTTAGAATGATGACAAAGGGCAATGACATTTTATTACTGGTAGATAGTAAATAAATATTGGCAGTAGCTGCAATTAGAAAAATTACTTGAAATATCTTCTCTTGTGTTGTTGACGTTGATACTGTGCTTGAGAATATTGTTGCTTGTTTTGATGTCACGAATGAGACTGTTGTGTTAAGACTGTGCTACAAGTAGGTATGAATATACCACTCCTCCTACAAACTATTACATAATTAAATGCGGGTATTCGTTGAATATTGTATTATTTGACGTCATAACGGGGAATTTCCCTGTGTTACAACTTCGTGGAAATTGCACCTACAGGCAGTAGTCTTTTTTGTGAGTTTCTGAAAGACTTGTACTTAAAAAAACGAATGAATCTGATGCAGTAGCTGCTATTACTGTAATAAATAAAAACAAAAACCATGTGAAATATACTTGTTGAGGATATATTTAATATCCTTTTGTAATATTTTAATTTAAAATATTTTTTATTGTTAAATTTAAGTAAATCTAGGATTTCGAATTTTATAAATATTCAACGTGCATTTTATTTAAATCACTGTATAACATAATTTCATTACCACATTCAAATATGTAAAACTTTCTTTAAGTTCTAAGAATTCTTTACATTTGCAAATCTATTTATTACTTACTTTAGAATCTAGACCATTCGTTTTATTGCATAAAGTTGTTAATAATCGGCCTCTTTTTACATATTTATTTATTGCTTTATACATCAGACCGCTGTTTTATTACCTTGGGTTGTAGTGAATAAAGGGTTTAATCTGTATATCCATTCTTAAGTTCACAGTTCCTAAATATGTATAATAAATTTTATTACTTTAACAAGGAACGATCTTAAACTACATACTTAGATTTATGACACCAGTACTTAATTAGTAATGTTATTTTATTATTTATTAGCTAAGACTATATTTTTAAGACCTTATCGTAAACCTTGGGTATTATTGCCTGTAGGAACAATTTCCACAAATAACATAGAAAAAAATTTCCAGTTATGACGCCGACAATACAATGTTTAACAAATACCCGCATTTAATTATGTAATAGTTTGTAGGAGTGGTGGTAGTTTTTTTGCCTACTTGTAAAACAGTCTTAACACAACAGCCTCATTGGTAACATCATAACAAGCAGCACATTCTCAAACACAGTATCAACATCAACAACAAGACAAACAATCTTACTTTAAACATCAACGTAACAATCATACTTTAACAAGAGACACCAGTCTTAACAGCAGATTTATATTAGTGTAAGTCGTTGTACATCGTATTATTGCTTGTAGCTATAATTCCAAGAATTTAAAAACACGAAATTTCTCGTTATGACGTCAAACCACACACTGTTTCACAAATACGTTTTTAATTTGTAATAGTATAGGGTTAGTGGTATTTTTACCTACTTTTTAAATAGAATAGAATACATTGGACTCACATTAACATCAATATAAGACAAATAGTCTTAGAGCTTCATATATGACCGTCTGAATAATCAGATAAATAAATTAAGTAAAGGTGAATTATTAATTTCTAATTGATCATTGAGGATCTTATCAGTTTTCTTTAATTTGTTAATTTCAAGTGACTAATAAATTAAGCTTTTTGCCCTTATTTTCTACGAGTAGTATTTTAAATTCTTTGTTAAAGTTGTGGTTTGTTAAATTATTATGAGCCGCGTATAAAGAGTCACTTTTATTATTTCTAAAAGAAAGAAGAAAAATATTCTTTGAAACGATCTGTCTGTCTGTCTGATATACGTCATGCGGCAACTACCGCAAGTTAATTTAAAATTTGGATAAATTGTTGTTAGTTCTATACCCTGTATTAATGTCTGTATACTTGTAATATGGCTTTTGTAACGAGTTTTTTAGTTAAAATGTTATCTATTATGTTACTTTTATATCCATTGTTGTTGATTGATACTTGTTTAATTAAATTTAATTCTTTTTCGAAATCTTTTTGGTCAACGGAGTATTAATTAATCTATGCATAAGACTGTGATAAGCCGCTAACTTGTGTTGTATCAGATAGCAAGAAGTGTTATGAATAGTTATATCTGTATTTGACGGTTTGTGGTAAATTGCAAAGTTACATTTGTTATTAATTCGAGTAATGGTTAAATCGAGAAAGTTAATACCATTATTTGTTTCGCGTTCCATTGTAAACTTAATATTGTGATGCAATGTATTAATATAATCAAATAATAAATTATAATAATAATTATAATCATTTCACATGTAGAAATGTGAAATACGTATCTACGTCTTTGGAGAAGATACATTCAAAAATACATAAATGAACTTGTATTGTGTTCTTCACACCCCATTTTTAATAATATTTTTTATATTATTAAAAATACTTTTGTATTATACAAATTTAGTGAGGTTTTACCCACTCAAGTATGTTTCAAATTATGTTGTCATATACACATTCGGCTCACGCTGACAAGTAGTGAAGACACGAGAAAACAGTTTTTTATAGATACGGTGGTTACCGACTATAAAAAACACGTCTAGTTCGGCTGTTATTATACAGACAGCGCTGAATATTCCTTCACGCTCTGTCTGAATAATTTCGGCTAGATAGTAACGTAGTTATGTTTGTTTTGAATGTGTCTCTTCTCCAACAGGGACGTACCGACGAACATGTAGAAATGTGAAATACGTATCTACGTCTTTGGAGAAGATACATTCAAAAATACATAAATGAACTTGTATTGTGTTCTTCACACCCAATTTTTAATAATATTTTTTATATTATTAAAAATACTTTTGTATTATACAAATTTAGTGAGGTTTTACCCACTCAAGTATGTTTCAAATTATGTTGTCATTAAAATTTGTTTTATTTTATCCCGATAATAGTTATAGTGTACTTTCATCAAGTAAAGGCTGAAACAATCCTATCTTTGGATACTTTTGACAACATCACTCTCTTCAATATATCCAATGTCAAATTGAATATATTGTAGGTTGTGAAGGAGTGGGGGAAACTTTTTAATTCCTTGGCAAATATATTCACAATTCCTGCGGCCTATATTATTCCTGTTCATTCAATATCATACAACTTTATCCATGTCTAAGTTCGCTTGCTGTTAATAAAACTCTAAAATGATTTCGAATTCTTTTTAATTTCATCTTCTGTTTTCCTGGGGTAGTTACTGAAAGCATCTTGAGTTTTTTCTTTTAGTAAACAACGAAATCTTTGGAAGTCATTGTAATTATGCACAGTTTTCGATCTTTTCCACCTGCTGTGATATCGCTTTTTAGTCTTAAGTAAACGTTTTATATGATCTGAATACCATATTGGGTAACGGCGTTTTGGTTATATGAATTATTTAAACGAATCGGTCAAATACGTAATTTATTATAAAACAATTTTAAGATGAGATTCACATCTTGGCAGGCCAGCAAAAACCGCCAATCCTGTCATGTAATGTAATTAAAAAATCTAATTGAAAAAACGTATATGGACACGAATTTTCATTAAGTAAAGGCCGAATCAATTCAATATTTACAAAATAATAAAACTCATTGTACAATATTTGAAATATATATTCTGTAATCTTAAGAGTCATCTGAAACGTAGAGCTTTCAAAGTTACAGTATGAATCACCGGACTACCATATTCTCAATGAAATTATTACATTAATTTCTCTTATTATCTTGAATGAGAGTGATGCCTAAAGGTAGATTAAACCTTGAGCTTAATACTAAATAGAAAGGCCTCGATTCATTCTCGGACTCAATGAAAGACAGTCGTAATTACTTGCAATATTTTTTTAGCGTAGTCGTTACGTTTTAATTGCGGATACGTGGTTAGTTAAAAACACAATATGTAAGAAATAACTATTGCCAAATACACTTTCCGTTTTTGACAATGAAAGCAATTATCTATGTAGTCAGATAGATTAATGATCTATTATGTTCTTATAGTATGATAAATGAATTATATCTCTAATATTGACGCAAAATATTATTGTTAATCTAATGACTGATTTAAAATATTTTCAAAAAAGGCGGAGATATATCCAAATAACGGTATTGTTGAATACGAAATATAAAACTTTAGACAACCTTGTAAATAAACCTCGTCTTACTCGCTATGCCTTTTCTGATATCCTTATCATTATATCTAGAGCAGTATAAACGAATAAATTTAATTGAATCGGCCGATACTTGCTGGAAATCCATTATATGTAAATGGGATTTAAGTAAAACACTTATACTAATTTTCAGTATATATTACACTTTATTATATATATTAATAAATAGACGACATCTTTCGCTACGATGTAGCTTCTTCAGATCTTATATTACTACTATCAGTAGTAATATAAGATCTGAAGAAGCTACATCGTAGCGAAACATGTCGTCTATTTATTAATATATATAATAAAGTGTAATATATACTGGAAATTAGTATAAGTGTTTTACTTAAATCCCATTTACATAAACGAATACATATTTTTGCTTTCGAATACTTGAATTATACGAGAATTATTTCACGGGAGAGTGACTTGTTAATGAAAAACTTCATTTAGGGTAAGAAACATATTTTACTTTTCAATATAATTCCCTTCCAATTTTACACTAAAAGTGCTTAGCATAATGGCAAAATTCCCAAAGAAATATTGCGGGTGATGATTTAATTCCTAGCAGTATCCTACATGATTCGAGATTAGCCCTTGTAATACCGCTGACTTTTATTATTAACATGACAATTCGAACTGCTATATTCCCGACCATCTGCAAGCTAGCGAGGATATAAGTCCAGTATTTGAAACAAGGCGATAATGCTCATGTTAATAATAATAACAGACCAATATCAATAATGTAAAGTACAGTAAAACCTGTCTTTAATGGAACCTATACATATATATTGAAATCCTGACTCCAATGGAAGAACCTTACGATATTTATGTGTAAGAGGAACCTCTATATACTGGAACCTGTCTAATGTTGAAATAGAAAATTAATTTACTATAAAAACAGTGTCTATAACGAACTTTTGCGTGGAAATTATTAAAATGCAACAATTCCTAGAATCTAATATGGCAAGATTTATGTCAGCACGGCTTTTGAATATTTATTTACCAAATTTCTCCTGAAAATCCATAAAATATTTTGAGACAAAATTCGGGGAAGTACATATTCGAAAACCGACAGATGTAGGGCCACCGCGGGGCAGAATGTGTTAGTCGACCGTATTTTCTCCTTAATTCTCGATAAGATTGGCAGTTTAAATTTAAAAATGTCGAAACGAAAATGATTTTCTTTGTAAAAAAAAAATTGCCGTCACGGGACGCCTGGCTATGAAACATCGAAATCGATTTTTATTTAAAGAAAGGAATATAAAGTAAAATAAAGAAATATTTAGACTGTCACTATCACTCATATTTAAAATCAATGAAAAGTTGGAACGTATCGTTTGGAAATACTTTGTTATGCTCGAAAGGATGCTCCGATTGAAATGAAAACATGAGACGATGCCGCGTACACAACTAAAGCGACTATAGCGCGCACTAATGAACAGACGCACACATAAAAGTGGCGAACGCCTCCTAGTGTATAGCTTGTAGGGATAGCGGAGAGAGGAGGCGCCAGCAAACACACAGGTTATAGCGTTCACCGATATACACGTAAACATAGTATAAGTACTGCAGAGAGAGGGAGCACCAGCAGTATGGCGAAGGGAGGGGAGCGCTGACTGAGCGTTCGCCCCGTGTTCCCGCGATGGCATTTGAAAGCCTAATTTACCCCACCTGGCACGCTAGTAGATGTTTCACATAAAAATTATAGAATTAATTGAAAGAAAAGCTCCATAACATAGTTTGGAATAGTGTATGTGGGGAGTTAAACAATGTAGATATGGACACTGTAAATAACTATCAGCAGAGAATTAGCCAAATGATTAGAAATTATGAACCACAAGACATTAATGATGAAGACGAAATGGGCCCTTTATCTTTGAAAGGAAACGGCTACAAGGGAGGAAAGAAAATGCTCAAAATAAAGGCCAACATTATTTGTTTGTGCCAACTTACGTGGTGAATTTGAGAAACTACGTATTATAGGAAAATCAGCAAAACCCAGATGTTTTAAAAATTTAAAACTTTCAGATTTACCAGTTATCTGGGGATATAATTCTAAAGCTTGGAATACAGCTTCAATTATTGAAGAGTGGCTGCAATACTTCAATTAAAAGATGAAAAATGAAAACCGAAAAGTAATTTTAATTTTGGATAACATGTTATCCAAAATAGCAACTTAGTAATGTTGAGCTAGCCTGGTTCCCTGCAAATACAACCAGTATAATCAAGCCAATGGACAATGGCGTAATTTACTGCTTAAAATTGTATTACAGAAAACTATTAACCCTCTATTGCATGAATTATGAAAAAATTGACAAAAAAATTTGTTTCAATGAATTTCATGTCAAGAAATGGTCGAGAATAAAAGAAAAACAATGATTTCGAAAAAATGTATTTAAACTAAAAAAAAAATTGTGTTCTCGTTTGGGAACATTATGCACAAAAGGGTTTACACAAATTCTTTTAAAGCTAAACTTGCATGGCTTTGGCCTTTAATTTATAGTCTAAGCAGAGTGAAAGTCTTTAAAGCAATTATTTTCTTTATGGAGACATAAGTGAACTTGACATTTGTCACACATTATGCGTGATTTGCCTTTACAATTAGTTTTTTTGCATCTTTCTCTATTGTTTGTGTGAGAGGGCCAATGACCAACATTGTCTGAACTTACAAGATTTGTAGGACGAGGTTCGAACATTTTCTTTTTGGAATCATAGGAGTCGGGGAACTTGTAGGGGTACTAGTAATCGGCCGCCCTCTTTTTTTTCCTATTACTTTACCTACCAAACATAGATCCTGAGCTACAGTTGTTTTGAAGTCCAATAGAGAAATGTATTTTTGTCTATTAAGCTGCTTGCCAATTCGCCTAGACAGTAACCAGGCATTGACAATGACAACATCAATCATGTGACAAAAAATTCGCATATACCACTTCCTACTTTTGAGTTTAATGGGATACAACCCTATTAATAAGTCCTGTAGATCAACGCCTCCCATGTGCATGTTATACACTAACACTATATCTGGACGTTCAATGTCTTTCTTGCAATTTTGGGATTTAAAAAACCGTTGAATTTGAGTAATCGGCTCTGCTCAGCAAAAAGATGATGCCAATGAAACAATATGATTATCGTACCATTGAACCACGTGAACATCTACTTCATTTCTACTGGCAGTTTTTTCTATATATGAGTCGCGTCCATTCTTTTTCATTTCTTTTTCAGATAAAGCTTCAAAGTTTTTCAGGCGATTGGATCTCATTGTGGCTACGGATTTGATTCCCAGCTTATCTAAATAGGATATTAGATGTAAACTAGAGAAGTAGTTGTCGAAGTATAGTTTGTGGAAAACATTTCTCGGGGCGAGTCGACATAAACGAACAATTATGTTGCTTGCGGCTCCAAGTTCAGGTTCTCCTGGCATTTTGTCCACGTCGGCTTTCCTACTGCAGAGTTCAAAATCACAGCTAAATCCACTTACACCAGACAAAACATATATTCTATAGCCCCATTTGTGTGGCTTCTTTGGGTTATAGGTTTTTAGTGACGTTCTGCCTTTGAAAGGAATAATTTGCTCGTCGCAGGAAAGATGTTATTCAAATGGTATTTTTTGGCAAGCTTCTTTTACTTGGTTGAGTACTTGCATAATTTTATCCGTATTGTTAGTAGCCACGCTATTGTCCGAAAAATGAAGAAACCGCTTTAGTTCTTCAAATTTATTTATGGGCATAATGTCAGCAATTTGTGGAGTTCGTGTATTTGGAGCCCAGTATCTGCGTGTTGAGGGTTGTCGAATAAGAGACATCCAAACTACTATTCCCAAGAATTGCTCAATTTCTTTCGAGTTTGTTGCAAGTGGTTTATTTGGTCGTTTCTGGACACTGTATAAGCAAGTTTGTTCAACTATATGGGAAATAAAATCATCCGTGAAGAAAAATTTGAACAAATCATATGGACTGCCTAATTCCAAGATTTCTTGTGGTAAATCGCGTGGTCCAGAGAATAAACTTTGTTGAGGATCTCTTGCAGTTCTTGAATCCTTCCATAGTATATTTTCATATTTGGGAAAATAAAGTCTTGTGCCAGGTGGAAGATGAAACAGTTGACTTAGGGGAACATCATCGTCTAACTCGTCAATTTCTTGAGGCTCCCATATTTCATCCCTATTTTCAAGAAAATCAAGTTCTGGAAAATATGTAAAATAGGAAAGTCTCAGGTACCGATATTTCATATCGTACCTCTATCCTCGTCATCTGACAGTTCAGAATCTTCACTGTCAGAAGGAATATCACGAATAGCTTCTACCGATTTTCGTCCATAAAAAGCGTTAGCACTTATTTCAGGAAATTCCCTAGCAATAAAGAAAAGCTTTAAAAGTAATTAATTTCGTAATAAATCTAATACCAATAATTTAGGTATATTTTATGTTTGTTGAACTTAGTATACACATTGTTCCCATATGGGAACATCCACGTTGTACCATGTTCTGGTAACAAAAACTTATAATAAATAGTATAAATGACACTATTGCACTGTTAATCGTCATATCTAACTGTTAAAAAAAATTAATACTTACATATTTTTACTTTAAATCCTTTATTTATTATAATAAAAAGTCCATACGCTAACTGCTCTTGGTGGGGAGCACGTGGTTCACTTTAATTACAGGTTTCGTGCGAGTAGTGACATTTACGCATCACCAACCTACTTAAACCAGGAAACTATATTATATTTAAACCGATTTCTATAAAATTTTAACGAAATTCATAAGATGGCGCCATATTCTGTAACTATTTTTATTGTGTTCCCGTTTGGGCACAGTATGCAATAGAGGGTTAATGCATTTGTCACTAGCAGCTGTAGAAACTCAAGACAAATTGAGCGACATTGTAAAATCAATTTCTGTACGAGGGTGCGATAAATTGAATTATTGTGGCACACAAAGGTTGGAAAAGAAAACAGTTATGAAATGTTTTCGAAAAACAGGGTTCTTATTTCAGGATCAGGAAATTAGTGACACAGAAATAGATTTAATATCGGAAGAAGGTGAATTAAACACAACACTCCACTTTCGAGATGAAAATTTAAAAGAATTTATTGCAGTCGATGATAATTTACTTACTTGTGATGACAGACGTGATCGCTGAAACAGATCAACATGTGGCACAAACAAATCTATAACAACAAGAAGAACCTATACATCAAGAAGTTAAGGAGAATTCCATTACATGATACAGGGACGCCCTAAAACATTTTAAAACAAAGTAAGCATAGTCCTTTTTAAACTTTTAGATACTTATTATGATCCCTAACCTGCGTACAACGTAAATTTCATAAAATTTGTGACACATTCCGCTATATAAGCGCGACCCTGCCATAATGGAGACCTGCATATAATGGAAAAAAAACTCGATCCCACGTGATTCCATTATAGACAGGTCTCCCTCTATTTGAGAGTGTAATCTGTTACTGTCTTAATCCTGCATTTCTCCATTTCGACACGGCTTTATGCGAGGTAGATCAACAGTGACAAAGCTTATGACTATTTGCTAATTAATTAGGGAGCAGCTTGATAGTCCGTAGCCAAATTGACGTCAAATATACAGACTTTAGTAGTGCCTTTGATGTAATCGATCACAGAATTTTACTTACTAAGTTGTCTACGTTTGGATTAAGTCCTTCCCTCTTTCTTCTTCTACAGTGTTACTTAAGTAGTAGATTTTATTATGTTTTCTATAACGGCTATAAATCCTTTGAATCTACTATCTGGAGACCCACAAGGTTCACATTTAGGTCCTCTCCTATTTATCTTGTTTCTAAATGATCTACTATTGTCGTTCTCTTGTCCACAGATGATCTAAAAAATATTCATCCATCAGAACTTGGGATGATGTGCTACATTTGCAAGAGACTTTGAACATTCTCTCGCAATAGTGCTCTACTTGTAAACTGAGATTTGGCATCAACAAACGCTGCTATGTCTCTTGCACAAAAAAATTATTTTTTATTAACTCCAGTTGTTTTGTAAATGGTACAATTCTTAATAAAGCTGGTAACATGAAGGACCTTGGTGTTTTGTTCGATTTTCGTTTAACTTTTGTGTCGCATGTCAATAACATCTGTGTCAAAAATACTTGACTTTGTTTTGCGTACCTGCAAATTCTTCATTTCTATGTCTTTGTTCAAAACTATGTGTTATAGTTTCGTCCTTAGTAAATTAGAGTATGCTTCTCCTGTTTAACGGTCTCATTATATTGATTGAAAAGTACAACGTTGTCTTTAAAAGTAATTATTATTTTAAATTGGTGGCATCTATCGCAACCTAAATCTGAACTATAATTTGCAACTAAGAAGATATGGTTTTGAATCTTTGGATACCCTGGCAGCGAGATTTGTGTGGAAGATTGTGTGTGCTCATCAAAATAAGTATTTATTACAGCTATCACCTTCTTCCTTGTGCTGAACCTTTTCCAACCAAACCATTTTTTCAAATTTGATAACAAGCAAAAATCATTCGGAGCCAAATCTAGTGAATACGATGGATGAGGCAGCATTTCGCATCCTAATTCGACAACTTTAGTGATTACCATAGCGAATGAATGAGAGGAAGTGTACAAGTTTCTCTGAATAAATGTGGTTGTTTCTTCTTCAGTTTGGCATCGCACTGTGTCAGCACATCAACATAATATTAGCCAGTTATTGTACAACCTTTGTGTAAATTTCCAATAAAGATAGAATTTCAAAAATCAAGGTCATAATGTTTTTTTGTTTTCTTCAGAGCACGTTCGTCAGAGGAAATCCACGTTTTTACTGTTTTTTATGTCTGGAGTATAATGATCTATCCAGGTTGCAGATATGGCGATATACCGAGGAAAAAGTCATCTTGGATTTCGTTTGAAATTGTACCACAAGTTCGCATTTTGCAACACTAGGCAAACGTGGCATCCATTTTACGGTTAGCTTTTTCATATTTAAATTTATCGTACGTCTTTGTAAAATTCTTCTCAAAAATTAACTTTTTATTAAATCTTTATAATAATATAATAACGTGTGTTCATTTGAAAAGTCAATCTAGGTTACTTTGAAATTTTGATAGAATAAGACGCATATATATTAGTATGTGTTTGTTGTTCCATAAACGTAAATCCAAATGACATTTGATAATGTCAATCACATTTGTTATTTATTTGTATGTATAAAACTGTCAAAATATACGACTTCGTAGGTTAAGTAGTAAATTTTAATTTACGACATACTTCAAAATGTTCTTAGTAAATCACATGCTACTAGATTGACTTTTCAAATGAACACCCGATATATAATCTTTATCTTTAATACGTGTAATCCTAATTCAAGATATTCAGAATTATCTAGTTTTAAATTCTCGCAATAATATCACCGAAGGGTTATGGAATCGTACTTAAATAAATTTGTTTACTGAACGATGATTGTAATGTACAGTTTAACATAGTTATGTCTGAATTTAACAGTTATCTGATAATTATTAAAGCAAATACATTTTTTGCAAGCAACCTAAAGTGAACAAAAATAATGAAGATTTATTAGAAATATTTTCTAAAATTATTGCGAATTTTAATGTTCGAGGATTATAATTTGCATACCCCAATTATTCTTGCTTCCTTTTATAAATAAAATTATGTTTATAACTAATACTTTATAAAAGATATGTCTTTAATGCAATAAATTTTTATAACAATAGAATTTTTTCTATATAAATAATTTTCCTATATACACATTGTTTTTGTTGGTAGGTGTAGATTTTGACATTACAATATTTATAAAATGTGTAATTACGAGGGCGACAAGTAAGTTTCGTTTGGTTATTAAAAACAAGCCAATACACGAAGACGTTTTTATTATATACAACTTAAAAGCTGTTTTTCTATATAGTTGCTATTAAGTTTGAGACGTTTGTCATACCGGTGAACCAGCTTTTTAATACCCTCTTCATAGAATTCTACCGCCTGTGAATTAAGACATGCTGTAACACTATCCTGCAGCTCTTCATCGCGCATAAAGTTTGTAATAAGAACGTCTTCCTTGTCCCAAAACAATGCGGCCATGACTTTTCTCGCAGAAAAAATTTGACGGCACATTAAATGTTAGAGCGACCCCACTGCATTCTTTTCGTCTCAACGTTGACACAGGCAACCCAAGTCTACCATCTGTTACGATATGCCCGAGTAAATCATCTTCAGCTTTAACATCGTATCGTGTCAGAAAAGTTAGTGCCGATCCAATTCTCTTCCAAAGTCTTCCCGCACCGGTGAAATTTTCGGTGCGCTTTGATATAAGCAGCAAAACCGAGCGAAACAAATTCTCTCGATGTTACCGGATTACCGTCACGCATTCTGAATTTGAAAATTGGAGTGCCAATTATATTACTCCGAAACATCAATCAACCAAAGTTATGCAATGGCACGCGATTAATAGTTAAAAAATTGATGAGCAATCTAATTGAAGCAATAATTCTGATTGGATCTCATAAAGGTGAAGACGTCCTACATCCACGAATACCACTCATTCCGACCGATACGGTGTTCGATTTCAAACGACTTAAATTTCCAATACGCCTTGCGTTTGCTATGACTATCAATAAAGCGCAAGGACAATCTTTGCAAGTGTGCGTTTTGTTTTAGGAAACGATTGCTTCTCTCGTGGGCAATTATACGTCGCATGCTCCAGAGTCGGTAAACCCTTTGATATTTATATTTATGCAGAAAACGGACAAACAAAAAATGCATTCAATCCACTAGCTTTACAATAAAAAAGAATTTTTTGTGAAAAATATATTTTTTCTTCCTTTCCTTTCATTCCGCATAGCCACAGCAGCGCAAGGCAGGCTATTGAGTTGAATTATGTGTTTTCTCGGTGAATCTGTTCGCTACAATACTTTTATTTACTTTCCCCACTCATTTCATATCAGACTTAGCCACAGCGAAACGTAGCCGGGTTTAACTAGCATTCATAATAAAAACCGATTTCGGAATTGCAAATTCAGCGCCGTATAGTGTATAGCGTCCAAACTAAGTAACTTTATACTAAGGTAAGTTGTCTTAAATCGGCTTATTCTGGAGTAAGAAATATGTAGTAGGTTTTTGGAAAGACCTTTTGCAGACACCTCGTATATCACTGTTCGGTCTAACAGTCTAACAAAATCGGAGACAACTATTTTTCTTTTAATTTTTAAAAACTATAGCCTATAATATCTAAAAATCTCTACAACATTTTTGCTTGGAATGCCTCAAGGATCAGTCTCTTGATTTTTTTCGCACCATATTCGAATACTTTAAATATCAATAAACTCTCTTGAGTTGTTAAAATCAGATGGGCATTCTGTATAGTCTACATATACACAAATAATCACTACAGGTGGTCTATGAGCCTTGTATATTTATATATTTCAGTTGTTTCGTTATACTAGTTTGTTTAAACCATTTATTATTATTATTATTCCTTAGCAAGCAAAGACATACTTTGTTTTGTAATTTTATTTACTACTTATTGAAAGTTGGGTGAAGTAAAACTAGGATAATTTCGAATGTATCTCCTACCAGATTTCTGCAACAAAGCGTTGTAAATGTAGATATTTAATTACAAACATAAGGGTATTTAACGATTACTTCTTAGTTTAAATATACCTACTTCCTGTTAGAGTTCATTAACCATACCCTCTTTAAATCATCTACGATCATCTCGATTTCACTACAAACTAGTTACATATATACGTAGATGTTATTTCTACTAATTGTGAGATCATTCGTAGATACAAGGTAATCTAAACTAAAGAGATACCTGTTCAAGCGTGGGCCTCGATATAATGTCACGATCTTTCTGTGGCTGCCCACGCCGTCACATCCACTCCTTCCAATTGACCTCCCAGATTTTCTTTCGTCGGACGGATCTCGTTTCGTCGTTCTATCCAATGTTCAACGATTGTCGTATCTCGTTACGTTTCTGTGACGATGATGATGTAGACGACTGCGACGATGCCGTCCGCCAAGTTCAAGAACGCTCTTTATTAAATTCCGGTTCTCAAATGGGGAACGAACGTAAGATATGTTTGTATGAATGGATCTCCAATACGTAGTGTAATGGGAAAACTGGTACTAAAGGTGTCCAACAGTCTTTTTAATCTCCCATTGTTCCGGTTTCGTTTTATCTCGTTTCCCTTTTTTTTTGTTGGCTTCTTTGCTTTTGTTCACAGACCTTCAAATTTATTATGCGTCAGTAGACGTGTTTTCCTTAAAATGCAGCCTAATACAAGCCCACGTGTGTATTGTATATACGCAAATATTTAAACATTTTCAAGGTTAACATTGTGGGAATTTTTTTGAAAAGAAAAGAGATCGATGACGTTATTACGTATATACTTTACGCAGCCTGGTGCTAATTTATTATTCAAGACGATTTCATAAATTAATCACTACGTCTAAAATGTAATTCTAGGTAAAAAGGATTTTTTAAGAGTATTAATAGTTTTTACAGTCCAATAGTCAAGACATTTACAAGACAAATCGATATGTACATATCGAGTTTTTCTCGTAACCCATTCTTTTTTTTTAAATGAGCATTATCAAGAAAAATCATAGTAGTAAGCCTTGAAAAGTAAATCTGATCTGTCAAAATTGTCACAAAATTTATTTCGTGTCTAACTGGTTTCATATTGTTCACAAATAGGCAAGACAAATTTTGGTTATTATTATATTTATTCTAATAAAGATATTTTGAATTTATTCCACATTCATGGTGAATCTCTTTAAATTATTGAAGGAACATGTCGACTTTTTAATGAAAGATGCCCCCACATTTACCAGCAATTAATAAAACTAAATTCAAGCGAATAGAGTCAAATTTCATTCGCTTTGGTATTCAAGTCAAGAAGACAGTTCCAAAACCGATTACGGGCGACGAAGGTAATGAAATCGTTGTTTTGGGATATTTGCATGCGCATCCAACCAGTTCTATACCAGCGGCGTCTGCAGATGTAGTAATTTCATGTAGATCAAAGGATTTTAAAGAAAAATAAAATGCATCCTTATTCTTTCCAATTAGTTTAGGCCTATCGTCCAGGAGATCAAGATAGAAGAATTCAGTTTTGCAAGTTTATTATAACTAGAACACAAGAAGATTCCAATTTTTTATCTAAAATTATCCGGACAGATGAATTGAAATTTAACTGTGAAAGGATTTTTAATAGAAGAAATTGTCATCATTGCGCACAACACAATCCACAGGCCATTAGCGAAGTTTATGCAATAATTATACATAACCACATTGAAAACGAAATTTATAATGAGAATTTAAGTCGGCAGGTATCTACAATTGTTAAGGGAAGTAGTACTGTCATTTCTGAATAACCTACCATACAATCTGATACGGCAATGTTGGTTTCAAATGGATGGAGCACCAGTTCACTCTTCACATGAGCTATATCGGGAATTAACCAATATTTTTGAGGATAGGTCGATTGGCCGCAATGGACCTTGGTTCTGGCCACCTAGATCCCTCGATCTGACTCCCCTTGATTATTATTTATGGTATCAAATAAAAAATGAGGTTTATGCGCAGAGAATATATATAAACAGAGAATAGATTATAACTAGAGTAAGAGACGGTTTCGAAACTTGAACGCTGAGCAAGTAAGAAAAGCAACTACAACAGATTTAAGAAGAAGAATTATGCTTTGTTTAGATCGGAACGCAAATCATTTTGAACATTTGCGAATATCATCCTTAACGCATTATGTGTCTTTAATATGTTGATTTTATTCACTTTTTTGCTTGTTAATGTATGGTTATTTTTGTTATCTCTAGAGAACGGATGCAATTTCCATAAAACGCAATCGGCAATTGGAATTGTGTATAACGTCGCTCAGTACATCCCGGCGTAATCCAATGAAGTATTTGTTTGACTTACTCGGCCACCTGGTCTCGCAGCGATAACAATGGACAATCCAGCTATTGTATTTGGAGAATATAGTGTTTTCAGTGGTGTCGTGTACGTAGATAAAATAAATAAGTTTATCGTATTTCGTAAGAGAAATAGCACGTGCATTCCTTTTCTTTTCATTTAAGCAACATCTTCCAATTATTTTCACGTAGTGTGCATAAAATTTCGTTATTTAATTTCATTTATTTGGATCTAGAATATTCTTACTTTTTCAGACAATGGAAGAGCGTAGAGAATGGCATCGTGAAACAATGGCGAGTTGGATTGAGGGCCATACTGATTGTATGTACATTGCCAGTGATTTCGAAATTTATTGTGAAGTGTGTGAAACGTTAGTGAAAAATTGCAATCAATCAACCGTAAAACGTCACGTAGGATCGTTAAAGCACGAAAAAAAATTGAACCTGTTGGAATCTGACAATTTTAACGAAGAACTCTGTGAAACTTTTATGGCAGCTAATATTCCATTATTTAAATTGAACAATCCAATTTTGAAGACATTTCTGAAAAAATATAATGGTCGAAATGTTCCTGATGAATAAACTTTACGCAAATATTATGTTTCTAGGTGCTATACGAGAACAGTAGAACGCATTAGAAGCCATCTTTTAAATCAATACATATGGATAAGCGCCGACGAAACGGTGGATATGTTAGGACGCTGTGTGGTAAATGTTGTAGCTGGTGTACTACATCCAACTATTCCCTATAACTCATATGTAATAGCAACAAGTGTTATAAATAGAGTTGATGCGGAAACAGTTGCTGAAACCATTAAGGAGAATATGCAAAAAATGCTTCATTCGGACGCCACGTACAAAGAAAAAATACTTTTATTTGTCAGTGATAGTGCTACGTATATGTTAAAAACAGGCAGACTATTGAAGAAAACATATCCTAATATGCTGCATATTACTTGTGTAGCACATGCTCTCCACAGAATCTGTGAATATATCAGAGACACATTTCCGGAAGTTGATAGACTTGTATCAGCTTTTAAAAAAGTTTTCAGAAAAGCACCATTGAGAGTAGCTCTTTTCAGGGAAAAATGTCCATCTCTGTCACTGCCTGTCACTCCAGTAATAACTACATGGGGAACATGGCTGGAAGCTACTAGTTATTATGCTGAGAATTTCGATAGTCTAAAACATTTCGTAACACTGCTAAAGGAGGATGCTAGAAGTATTGGTGAGTGCAAGGAGCTCACACAAATCCCAAATTAAAAAAATCAGTTGTACTTTCTTCACGAACACTTTGGAAAATTGCCAAAACTAATCACTTATTTTGAAAATCGAAATCTCAAATTAAATGACGGATTAATAACGGTTAATAATTTGAAAAGTATTCCAAGTGACTTCGGATGTGCCCTTCGGCAAAAGTTTGAAGCAATTCTTAATAGAAATCCAGATTTAATTACATTGCAGCAATTATGTATGGAGACAATTCCACAAAATCTAACGGCTAAATATGAAGAAATAAAAGAATATTTCCAGTATGCACCTATAACCAGTTGCGATGTAGAAAGGACGTTTTCTATTTATAAGGATGTACTTAATTCAAAGAGAACAAAATAGACAGAAGAAAACCTTGAGAAACTATTGCTAGTCAATATTAATACTCCTTTACTCAACTTGAACGACAAAATGAACAAATAAAAATGTTCCAATTATATAAATAAAATTAAAAACTTTATAAATACAACTTTTTAACAAATACATATGTATTTCGTAATTTTATAGATCACCACCCGTTTGTTTTCCAATTACATAAATAAAATTAATTAATAAATATGTATTTCGTAATTTTAGATAGATAGATCACCACCCGTATGTTTTCCAATTATATAAATAAAATTAAAAACTTTATAAATACAACTTTTCAACAAATAAATATGTATTTCGTAATTTTATAGATCACCACCCGTTCATTTTCCAATTATATAAATAAAATTAAATATTTTAGAAATACAGCCTTTTGCCAGTACCTACTGCACTGGGCTTTGCGTCATGTGGTAAGCGTGCCCGTTCTCTAGTTATCTTATATGATATAAAATCTTTTCTCAGTATAGCAATTTATTTTCTTTTCTAACCTTTTCGCAAGAAGTTCGATGAATCTAAATGCAATTGGTATAATTACAAAACTCTTCAGATTCTTTTTTCCAAAGCTTCCTACTAATAATGCTCAATTTAGAAAATAATCATTAATAACTCTAAAACTATGAGAGATAGGCATAGGAAAATCTATACTTGCACGATGCAAAATGTTTATCTACTTACGATGGCGTGCTCATCTACAGGTTATTCCATGTAAAAAAAATCGATTTTTCTTTACTCAAAAATTACTTAAATAATCAATAAATTTCGAGCACTATGTAAGAGATTTCTTAAATGTTTAGACATTACTCGGAATCTTATACCTTTCACTGTCTCCAGTAGAAATATGAGTTCAGATCAAATACGCCTGACATATGTGGTTTTAAAAAGAACATTGAAACAACAAAAAATTTCACAAAAATCAAAATAATTCAAAAACGGTTAATTTTTTACAAAAGAAATCTTAATATAAAGTGTTATAGTAGGTACTTTACAAGTAATCTAAAAAAGCAATAAAACTATAACATTTAAAATATCAAAGTTGGCTAGGACTTCCGGTATAACCGAAAGTGGTTCATATTTCAATATTTTATTTTAGCACATCAAGTATCAAGATTACGTGCCACAAATTTTCAAAAGTATCTTAAGGCGTTAACATAGAAAACTTTTCACGAGCGGGTTACGTGAAAAACACTGTATACGCGATCGCCTAGAGTAGGCCGTGAAATAAAAAATATAAACACCACATTTTGACAACCAATGCAGTTTTGTCTGTTTACTGTTTGATAAATTTGTGATAAAGCGTGTGTCGTAGGCAATGTTTGAAATTTTCCCCTGCCACCAATTAAGTGTAAATGGATAATTTTGAACATCACGCAGTGATTAAGTATCTTTTAACGAAAGCCAAGTCCTTTACCAAAATCCATGTTGATATGCGAGATACACTGGGCGAGGGTTGTCCTTTGTATAGAACCGTCAGAAAACGGGAAATGAATTAAGCGTGGCAGGACCAGCTCAGAAGACGATCCCCGCAGTGGACGACAGAAAACAGCTATAATTCTAGATATAGTGGATAAAATCCACACGCTAGAAATAGCAGAGGAAGTGGGCATTTCAAAGAAGTGGGTGCTTTATATTTTACACAAAAAAACTTGATATCAGAAAGCTTTCGGCAAGATGGGTGCCGCGTTTGCTGGCGATGGAACAAAGACTTGTTCGCTGTCAAATATCGATGAATAATTTAGAAATTTTTAAACGCAATATAGCAGATTTTTGCGCAGATTTGTTACTTGTGACGAAACATATGCTCATTATTATTCACACGAATCTAAACAACAGTCGAAGATGTTGACCAAATGTTGAGAACCAACTCCAAAGAAGGCCAAGACGGTGGATCAGTATTTTGGGATGTAAAAGGAATATTGTTGATAGACTATCTTCAAAAGGGCATGACCGTAAACGACAAATATTACGAAAATCTTCTATATCGTTTGAAGACAGCTATCGCTGGAAAATGTCCAGGAATTACTAAGAAGAAAGTGACCATGATAATGCACCAGTGCATTCTAGTACGGAATTAATACAGCACCTCCCTTATTCCCCAGATCTAGCACCATCTAACCTTCATCTATTCCCTAAATTAAGATTTTCTCGTAGACAAAAAATTCGGCACAAAGGAAGACCTAACTAACTTCAATATAGGGATGCGCCGATTCAATTAAAAAGATCGATATTTGAATCGATTCAAGATCGAACTGAAAAATATCGATGCATAGAAAATAGCATAAAAACATCGATTCTTGGAAAATCGAAGATCGATTCAGTTTAGAATAAGAAAGTGTTTAAAAATTGAGGGCTTTGATGCATAAATTTTAATATAAAAATCGAATGCCAAGCATGTTAGCGATCAAATCGTAAGATTTTGTTTTTAAATATTTTACTTGATATGACATGTTTTATATTCTAACAAAAACACATTCAAAAATTGGAGATCGCGTTACGAAAGAATCGATCTCGGGAAAGATAGATTTAGATTGCGCATCCCTACTTCAATAGTGGACGATTATTTTGCAGAGTTAGAAGAAAATCACTTTGGAAACAGAATAAAGAAGCTCAAACACAGATGGACCAAGTGTATCGAATTAAGAGGAGATTATGTAGAAAAATGAAATTTGTTTATTTAAATTATTACTTTTGTTTCTATACGTTGGCCCGAAATAATCAACCCGTCCTGGTAGTATTATTAAATGGATATATATATATATATATATATATATATATATATATATATATATAATATATCCACGGGCGCATACATAATAATAACTCATGTCTTGCTTTTCCCTGTTTTCTTTGTCTTTCTGTTTTTGTAACTATAGATATAAGCCTTAAAAAAGAGGTTTTAAAGGCTTGTATCTGTAGTTACTTTAAGTTTTACATCTATTCAATTTTATTTTCCATGTACGTCACTTTTATTATTTTTTTCAACTCTACATTTTGTAAGTATTTTACTACTGCTTTACACTATTATTTATTTAATGTTATTTCTCATTAATCTTGTAGTATCTCCGGAAGAATCAACAAAGTTGTTGCGAAATATAGGGATACTTAATAAATGTGTTTTTTAATTGACCGACCGCTTGCCCGCTTTTAATTTATTTTATTATATATATATATATATATATATATATATATATATATATTGATGTAGGTCAAACCTACTCATAAAAGGCCTGGCACATAAATATAGGGCTGAGTTCTTTAAAAAAATGTTAATTTTTTTTTTTTTTAAAATAAGTCATAAATAGAACTGTATTTTCCACATGTCATATTAATTAAGTTAATACCGCGTTCTTAATTTATCAAATTAGTATCACTCTTTTATTTAATTCCTTGTAATCATTAACTTCAGTCATTTTCTTTTACATTTTTATCTCACCGAAGATATTTAACTTAATTGATAGGGATTATATGTCACCTTTTATGATCATAATCTATTTGTAATGTTAAACGTTTGGGTATAGTGATGTATGTTATTTGAGAAAATTGTTGTTATGAAAAAATGTATATAAACAACATTGAAATTAAGGTGCCTGGAGATTGAATAAAAAAATGATTATTATTGAAAAAAAATTGGCATGACACGTTGAATTTTCATTAAAAGTGTGTGAAGGAATAAAGTCGATAAAGTGATTAAAATTTATAATAAGATAGTCAAAACTTACCATAAAGGAAGCCTATAAATTCCTGAACCACTAGTTTTTTTTAAAAAAATTTTACGAAGATTACCTTATCTTGAACCTGCTAAGGACGATAAACCAAAACTCCAAATTCTAAAAGACGCTATGTAGAATTTGGAACAAAACCAGACTTTCCCCGGCAGCATCAAATTACCTTATCTTGAACCCACTAAGGACGATAAACTAAAAACTTCAATTTCATAAGGACGTCGTCCAGAATTTGGTACAAAACCAGCCTTTTCCCGGCACTTGATTCCTTTGGACCTGTACATCAAGACTCAAGTATTCATCATTCACATAGAAGAACGACCAGTATCAAGTTTGTGTTTTTATTTTATAATCTCCTAAAATATAAAATTTTTATTTGTTACATTTCAAAAAAGAACGCTCATACTTCACTTAAATTCCTAAATTGTTAACAATAGATCACTATATAGTTAAATACCAGAAAATACAGTTCTTTCTACTTTGAATTTGAGTTACCTAATTTTAAAAATTTATATTATTAATATTTTATTACAATATTTAACCTTACCTTTGTATTATGTAACTTCATGTGACTTTTCATGCGAATATTATAGTATAGTACAGTTAAACTTACCTTGTTGCATAGAGATTCTAATTAAATAGTGTTATTTACAATTCATTCTCGTGTTTTATTCTTGTAATAACATTGGTAGTAAATTTCACTTGATATAACTTAGTTTAAACCGATATTTGTTTTCTATCCAAATACCGAACCTACTTTTATGATTATCTTGTTCACCATAAACAGAGCTAGTCGGAAGCATAACACGAACAACCTGTAGAACTAAATAATAAGTTAAGCACTGAATAGAGACCTATCAAAGTAAAATATATATATTGGATATTTTATCTTTTCTTTGTATGTGTTATAGAATAACATTTGAGTCAACTGTCAACTTTGACAACTGTTAAATCTAATATTATTTTGCTTTATATTATAGGTTCCGTATTTATTATACAACTTTCTTTTTTGGTCTTTATCAATATATATATATATATATATATATATATATATATATATATATATATATGTATGGTGGAATTCAACATGTATGTTGATGGTGAATAGCACTATATATTAATTTCCTACTACACTTGTGTAGAATTAGGGTGTCCTTTTGTAGAAAAACACTATTTTGGTTTCTTAACGTTTCGGTCTTGTATTTAGACCTTCCTTAGACCTGCTTTTATTTATTAAGAAGAAAAAAAGAAATGTAACAAACTTGCCAATTTGTTGTCATTGTACAATATTAATAAACTGTATCACAAGTACTTACATTACCTAAACTATATATATATATATACACCTTGGAAGCGAGCAAACCAAATGATGTGGTAGGTGTCGATACCCCACTTATTTTAGTTCTTTCTCCTTTCGTAGGTAGAGCGTTAGTTAAAGTCGGGCGATAAGAGGCAGTTTAACTTTATCTATAGGGAGTGTAGTTTGACTCGTCAATCAAAATTATTTATTTTGGAATGGCACGATATTCAAAACCGAAAAAATTGAATTAGTAAATTTAATCCGTGATGGAAAAAGTTTTCAAAGAGTCAATGATTTGTTTGCTGCAAAGTAGCCTAACAGACCAATTCCATAAAAAGAAACGATTTTTAATTTAATTTAAAAAATGGAACGAAAAGGCATCGATCGAAAATGTAAAAGAGTTGTATCCCATTCGTAAAATATCTCACGAAATATCTACACATTAAATACGTGTTTCTGTAGAAAACGATTCTACTTTATCTGGTGGATTGTCGATATTTCAATATTCTGTATTAAGAATAACAGTTACAATAGTTACAAGTTGTCAAAATATTAAGAATTACTGCGTGATGATATGTACAATGTGATTTTCTGAATATATGATACAAAAATTTCAGAATTTTGTCAAAAATATATTATTTACAGATGAGTCGTTTCCTTTAAGTAAACAACATAGTTAGATACAATATGAACACCGAAGATTATTGTCACATACCGAATATCGTTAGGTAAAATGCGTGGTCTGGTATGTTAAGTACCCACATAATACGTCTTTTTTGTATTGACGGCACGTTAACAGGGAATAAATATTTTAAATTACTCAGGTCTCCAATTCTACCGATGATACGAAGTTTTATCGATATTGATATGCAGGCGATACAATTTCAACAAGTAGGACGTCCTTCATATAATACACTGATTGTTCAAAATTATCTAAACGAACAGTTTCCTAATCGGTTGATAGGTACTCACTCTAAAACAATTTCTTGGATTTGTCCCGTTAATTTTTTTATTAGGATCACTTAAAACAACAAATTTATAATTACGAAGGGTCAACTACTTTAGATGAATTGCCTGAAATACTTATAAATACTTCGAATAGAATTGTATAAAATCACTTTTATGATCGCCTAGAGATTTGTTTGCCTAAAAAAGGTGGAATATTCGAACTATTCATTTAATAAATAATATTTTTGCAATTAGCGTTGTTAAGAGAACAATTAAAGCTCTCAAAATGAGTGCTATAATAAATCATTATTAGAGACCGGGCGCATCAGGTCGAAATTACGATGGACGATATATATAGTCTATAACATCGTTAAGTACAACTTGTAGTTATTGAATAGCACTATTCATTCGGTTAATCGCACATCTGTCTTTTGTCGTTGAATTGTCACGCTATTACTTCAATATTACAGTAAACTTCCTTTCTTCATGGGCGTATATAGAAGCGTGAGGAGTTTTTATAGTTTACTTAATTTATTATTTTATATTTCGTAAGATAAATAAAGTACGGTGAGTTAGTTTCTTTTTTCATTGTTTTAATTGTTAATGATATACCATATGGCCGCGTGTGTCTGCACTATAGGGAAACCTGTAGTGTAAGCAAAACACACAGAGGTGTCCGTGTGTTAGAACGGTAAAGAAGTAGACGCAATGTTCCAATGGATTACAAGAGAGCCTAGTATTTCGCATATCCCTATGATGCAGTCGTATTTGTCCAATAAATTCACATTTAGACGGTGTAGCCGCGCAAGCGCATTAGCTATCGCTCCCGCATATGGGTGTTAGTTGCAATGTTTATATCGTCAGGGGAACTACTCGCTCACAATATTTAATAAACCGCGTTGTTGGTGCGTAACGGTAATTTAAAAAATGGAGTATTATACACCGGAGCAAAAACTCTTTATGATTAAACAATTTTACGGTGGTAATTCCGCGGAAGTAACTCGAGCTTTATTTGCAGCTAATTACCCTGAAAGTCAAATTCCCAATGCAAGCACCATTCGTAGGACAGTTAATCGATTCGAAACTACATTTTCTTTAGTAACTAATAAAAATAAAGTTGTTCCGGATAAGAATATAAGTGATATAAAAATTCGAGTATGTGCTTTAGTCGAAGTAAATCCCACTATGTCGTCTCGACAAATTGCCCGCGAATTAGGTATCTGTAAAACAACGGGTCAAAAGATGTTACGTACTAATAAATATCGTTCATACAAATTTACAAGTTCACAAGTACTTTTTCCCGATGATTATTATCGCCGTATGCAATTTTGCGAAAGAATGATAAATAAATATCACGAAAATGAATTCTTTCTTAATAACGTATTGTTCACAGATGAAAAAACATTTCGGCTACACGGACATCATAACCACGCAGTTTGTCGTTACTGGTCGCGTAAAAATCTACATTTGAATATACCAACGCGAACGCAGTATCCAGAGAAGCTAAACGTATGGGCAGGTATAATTGGGGATCATATAATTGGGCCTTTTTTTATTGACGGTAATTTAAACGGAAATAGATATCTACAGTTACTTGAAAATAGTATTATCCCCGCAGTACGGGAGCGGTTCAATATTAATGAAGTTTGGTTCCAGCAAGATGGTTGCCCAGCGCACAATACCCGTTATGTAACAAACTTTTTTAAAGTGGTTTTTGGAAGCAGATGGATCGGTAACTCGGGTCCTATTAAATCGCCAGCGCGATCTCCTGATCTAGCCCCTAACGATTTCTTTTTATGGCCCTTTTTACATAATTCGATCTACGGATACGGTGATGAACGTCCATCAAATCAAGAGGAACTTCGCGCGAGAATTACCGAAGTCACTAATACTGTCACAGCAGATATGTTAACAAATGTGCGTCGGAATTTTTATAATCGGTTGGGTTACTGTTCGTGTCAAGAAGGAGGTTTATTTGAACACTTAACTAATTAATTTATTTAAAATTTAATTATTGCTTAAGAATAACATTTTCTTTTAGCTAATTGCAGGTTTATTACAATGTTGAATTACAATTCTGTTTTAAGAAGTAAATATTTTATTTTTAAGTATTTTATTATTGTTAAGTTTTTAGAGTGTAATACTACTATAATACTAAATATTATTTTCGTTAAGAAGTTTTTTTATGTTAAAGTCTAGTAGTTCTGTTTATGTATGTTTTTTTTTTGTTGTTTATGAAGCTGTGATGAGTTACTTCACTGAGATGTTATCAGTGATTATCTGATGCTTCACACAACTGCAAATATTTACTTCTATCGGGAACACAATACCTCCTACACTGCTTTTCACTTGATTTGCCTACGAATACATTTATACGTATAACTTATAATACGCCCGCTGTCGGTGTGGCAATTCAAGTTGGCACGCCCATTATAGTCGACCAGTAGTTACTAATACATGCATTGCGCTATCGATGGCGGCCACACTGTATACGTAAGCGCCTAGTGAATTTCGTTAAGTTTCAATATCTTACGCATACATTTTGAATTTTCAATTATTTAGATCCAGAACATTGTTTAAGTTACTTTTTTAGATATGGTATGGAACAACGTCTTGAATGGCATCGTGACATGTTTAAATGACGATGCTCCAAGTAAAAAGTAAAAATCAGTTGTACTTTCTTCAGGAACACTTTGGAAATTTACCAAAACTAATCACTTATTTTTAAAATCAAATTAAATGATGGATGAACCACATTAGATGTGGCTATAATTTGAAAAATCTTCGGATTTGGCCTTCGGCAAAAGTTAGACGCAGTTTTTAATAGAAATCCAGATTTAATAACATTACGGCAATTGTGTATGAGGACAATGCCTCAAAATCAAACTGCTAAATACGCTGAAATAAAAGAATATTTCCAGTATGCACCTATAACCGGTTGCGATGTAGAAAGAAGGTTTTCTATCTACGAGGATGTATTTCATTCAAAGAGAACAAATTTTACAGAAGAGAATCTTGAGAAAGTATTGCTAGTTAATATTAATACTCCTTTACACAACTTGAACTACAAAATGAACGAATAAAAATGTATTTCGTATTTTATAGATCACCACCCGTTTATTTTCCAATTACATAAATAAAATTAAAAACTCTTTAAAAATTCAAATTTTCAATAGTACGCCCGTGGACGATGAGTCATCGGCCTCTCGTGTCCGGTCCCTAATAGTAACGATATTTATATTTACATATATACACATTTATTTATTCTCAAGTGAATTGTGAAACTCTAATTCTCTTTTATACAAAATAAATAGGTAGTGGAAAGGGTTGCCCCAGTATTCATTTTGTTCTAATGTATTATGTTACTAAAAAGAAATATTGTAACAGTTTGATAATGATATTGTATTTGAAAACGGCAGTTCCTTGTTAAGCTAAAAAGTTTTACAAAGTATAGTTTTATGATTTATGAAGTGTCGACGTTTCAAAATAATTTGACATTTTATTTCCTAGAAACCACAATGTGAATCATTTAAAGCAGGGGTCGGCAACCTGCGGCCCGTGGGCCGCATGCGGCCCTTTGCAACTTTTTGCGCGGCCCGCCAAAGCACTAATATAATTTTAGGAAAAATCAACAAACTTAGAGTGTGAGCGTGCCGAAATGTGGCCGGTGACAAAAATGCGCGCTAACAGAAGCATAGTGGGAAACCTATTTTACTGCGTAAGTTTAATCCCCACTCCCCAGCGAATACGACGGCTCGCTTAGCAAGTGTAGCATTTTTCCATTTTGCCAGTTTGCTACTGTATGTTCAAATGTGCATTTTGCACATAAACGCGTTCATATTGACAACCGTATGACGTTTCACTACAATAGGTAATGAGAAAAATACATGTTATTTTTAATTTATTGGTAAAATACTCGTAATTCATATTTTATCGTAGGAAAAATGAATAAAATACCAAAGAAAAGAAAATTAATGAGGAAAACCGCGAATTTAATGAAAAGTGGACTTTTGATTATTTCTTTATTAATAATTACAATAAAGCACTATGTTTAATTTGCAAAGAATCTATAAGCGTATTCAAAGAATTTAATTTGCGTCGCCAGTACGACACGAAACACAAAAGTGAATATGATAAATTTGAATCTCAATTTAGACAAAATAAAATTGATTCTTTACAAAAATCATTAGAAGCACAACAAAATGTTTTTAAAATATGTAAGGAACAAAGTTCAGCTTTGGTCAAAACGTCCTTACATATTTCGAAATTAATTGCTGAACATAACAAACCATTTACGGATGGAGAGTTCATTAAAAAATGTATTTTGGCTGCTGTTAACGAAATTTGTCCGGAAAAAATTAAAAAATTTGAAGATATTAGTTTGTCTGCACGTACAGTAGTTCGACGTATTGAAAATATATCAACTAATATGTTTAATAAATTAAAAGAAAATTCTTCACAATTTGAGTATTTTTCACTAGCACTTGATGAAAGCAACGATATAACTAGCACCGCTCAATTGTTGATTTTTATCCGTGGAATTGATAAACAATTTTGTGTAACAGAAGAACTTGCTGCATTAAAAAGCCTCCATGGGAATACAAGAGGTGAAGATATATTTTTGCAACTATTAGATGTTTTCAATATGTACGATCTCAAGTGGGAAAAATTAAAAAATGTGACAACTGACGGTGCAAAGAACATGACGGGTCACAATACTGGTTTGGTAGGCATGGTTAATAAAAAATTGAAAGAATTAAATATTAAACAGCCTCTTCTACAACTTCATTGTATTATCCATCTACATGCACTTTGCGCAAAAGTTGTAAATTTGAAAAATGTTATGAATATTGTAGTAAAGTCCATCAATTATATTCGCAAAAACGGTATTAACCATCAAACATTCCGGAATTTCTTAAATGAAATTGACGCAGAATATGAAGGTATCATATTTTTCTGAAGTAAGATGGCTCAGGCGTGGGAAAGTTTTAAAAAGATTTTTCGAGTTGATAGACGAGATGGAAATGTTTTGACAGAAAAAGAAAATAATATACCAGAATTATCGAATTTTAAATGGATAAGCGAGTTAGCTTTTCTTGTGGACATTACAACATACCTCAATAAATTAAATATAACACTACAAGGCAAAGGAAAGTTAATCAACGAGCTATTTACAGAAATCAAAAGTTTCCAGCTTAAAATAAAATTGTTTATTTCTCAACTTGAAAAGAATAATTATTGTCATTTTCCTACTTTGCAATCGTTTTTAACCAAAAACGACAAACAGTGTCCTTCGAATATTTTTATTGAGTCACTAAAAGTATTAGATGAAAATTTTCGTCATCGGTTTCAAGATTTTTATGCAAAAGAAATGGACATATTAATATTTGAAAATACTTCAAAATTTGATATTGTAAAAGCACCAGACAATTTACAACTAGAGTTAATTGATTTGCAATCTAACAATGTATATAAATATAATTTTGATGAAAATAATTTAATTGCATTTTATTCAAATCTACCAGAATATAAATTTCCCAATTTAAGAAATTTTGCAAAATCAATGAATTGTTTTTTTTTTTCAAGCACCTATTTATGCGAACAAACATTTTCAAGAATGAATTTCATAAAATCAAAATATAGAACGAGGTTGACGGATGAAAATTTACAAAATATTCAAGAACAAAAAGCGCATTGAATTTTAATGAATGAATAAAATGAAAGATAAACTATTTTCCTTAATATTTTATATTTACATATTTGCACATATGTAATTGGAATTGTATTTTCATTTTTTTCCCTTTTAAGAATTGTAAAATTTTTGTTCTCTGACATTATTGTTATTATAGCATGTCAATAAAAAATAAATTTTTTCTATATTTATTTTTAATAATATTTATACTCGTATATGATATAAAAGCACTATTTAAGTTACATTTGAATGTGCGGCCCGCATAAAAAATTTTATTTTGAAAATGGCCCGCCGTCCGAAAAGGGTCGCCGACCCCTGATTTAAAGGATAGTATATTTCGGCAGAAAAATAACACTGGCCTACAACCATTTTGGTGCTGGAGATTTTAGACCCGATTTTAAGTATGTCTTACATGGCGATATCAAAAATGTTACCCGTTTTCTTCTGTCAGCTCTAGTTCCCGAGAAAAAAAAACACAATTCACGAAAAAATATATATTTTATTGACATTAAACATCAAGAAATTGTCTTTTGAGTGATTTTCTAGAACGAAACTAACTCGGGCAATCTCGCATGATTCCCCAGCAATAGTCAGCCATCATATGACTGTCCCACCTTCCTTGGTATCTATTCTCCATTGTTTTTAGGTCTTGGTGGAAACGTTCCCCTTGTTCTTCGCTTAGATCTCCTAAATTGTGTTGGAAATGATGTAGATGACTATTGAGATAGGGTAATTTTATACTCATATTACAGCCTAAATCTTTGAATCGCACCAGCATTTCCTCTACTAGTTCTACATAGTTGTCAGCCTTATGATTTCCGAGGAAATTTTGTGCAACTGCTACAAAAGATTGCCAGGCAAGCCTCTCCACATCATTCATACAAGTCTCAAAATTAGTTGTGTCTTTCATCAATTTACGTATTTGAGGTCCATCAAAGATACCTGTTGATACTCCATGTTGAGTGAGCAATTGGAACGGGAGCATATTTATTTCCATTATGTAGAAGAACTGCTTTTAGACTTCGTTTACTACTGTCAATATAGAGACGCCATTCATTGGGCTGATAGATCGTTAAACCCATGAAAGCCGGCAAACCACTCACATTACAGCAATACACAAAATTTTCATCAGATGAAAAAAACTTCAATAACTTTCCCTCTCTCGTGCGATATGTAGACACTCGAACATCTGAAGAAAGACAATTTTTTTCTTTTAATCTTGACGCTAGTAACTCAGCACGTTCCTTCGAAACATCTAAGTCTCTGATGAGGTCACTAAGCTCATTCTGCGAAAATGGCTTAGGATCTGATGTTTTTCCGCAGTATTGAAAGTCATCATCTACTTAGGAAGAAATAGGTATTTCAGCTTCATCCTCCTGAGATTGCTGCACTACCTGGTGAAAAGTTGGTATTGGAACATTTTCTGAATGAGGAACAGGTCTTTGTACTGAAGAAATATTGGGGTATTTCCATTTATGGCGATTGTTTTTGTTGATGCCCACTATATTAATCAAACAAAAGTAACAGTCGTCATAATGATTTTTTTGTTCTCGCCATATCATAGGCACTCCATACTTCAAAGACTTACGTTTCCCTCTCTCCCATTGTCGCAAATGTTCAACGCATGTTTTACAAACACTATGAGGCACCCACACTTTATCTTGGTGTAGAATTTCAATACCGAAGTAAGCAAAATACAAACGACGCACTGTGTTTGTAATCGATTTACGCTGATTTTTCAGTATGTATTCACCACAAACATAACAAAATATATCAGGATCGTTAACACAACGTCTGGCCGTACTAGCCATAATGAAATAGTAATACAAACTTTATCGATGATATTGTAATAATGACTAGTTACGAACAAGACCATAACAAGACCGACAACAATTCACAATGAGGGTAGTAGGTAAACTAGAGCTGATGAGTTAAAATGACGTATGTCAATATACTGTACATTACCTACTTTATAGACAATTCAAACAAACAGATGCACCAAAAAAAAAATTTTTTTTTTGTAGGCCTGTGTAATTAAAGAACAAGTTGTATGTTAAAAATGTTAAAATTGTTGCGAAAACAATCCAAATGCCTAAAATCGCTAATGTTATCACAAGATAAGTTTCTGAGTGATTTCGACAATTAAGAGGAGTGAAATTTTCAGTGAAATTCATGGAAATGGAACTAGGAACACTCAAGACGATAATTCATCGCATTTTAATCGAAAACTTTGGTTTATAAACTTGGCGGTTTTTTTTTTTTACTGGGACTATTCGAAAAGTGCGGGGAATCGTTGGTATCCATAGTACATTTGACACATCGTTCGAAAATTAATTAAAAAATTTGAAGGAACTGGTTAGGTTATGGACAAACAAACGAATTCTCAGTCCAGTGCGATTAGCCGAAAACATTGCAGTCGTCAGATAGAGAATTAATCGGAATCTAAGGACACAAATATGGTGTCCCTCAGGATTCTATACTGGGGCCCTTGTTGTTCATAATTTATATTAATAGTTTTCCATGTAATATTAGCGCTAAGACTGTATTATTTGCGGACGATATTACTTTTTTGGTAAAAAGGGATATAAATAGTGAAGGACTCGGACTTGGTGATGTTCAGCAGCAGTCCAGTACGTGGTTTGCTGCAAATAGATTATTTCTAAATCCTAATAAAACGAGTAGCATATTTTTCACAAATGGACATATCACTCCCTCGACAAATATTAAATTCCTAGGGACGCATCTGAATTCGGATTTGGACTGGAAATATCATATTGGAAAATTAAGCTTCAAATTATCTAGTATCATTTATGCCTTACGCAAACTTACTTACGCCGCAGGGCTTGAGTCAGCCACTATAGCTTACCATTCACTTTTTCATTCACATATGTCCTATGCCGTAGTTGCGTGGGGTAACTCAGTTGAAGCCAATATTTTTTTTTTGCTTCAAAAAGAACCATCCGTAATATTTCAGATGAAATATAATGAACATTGTAAATAATATTTTATAAAGAATAAAATCATGTCCTTTTACTCTACATTTATATATCATACTGTCCATAAATACATAAACAATTTTAAAACCCGTGGTGATGTGCACAGTTATAACACTAAGAATAAAGATCAACTGGATAGTCAGTTCTTTTGACTTACAAAAACTAAAAGAAACAGTATTCAAACTACCTTTATCGTATAAGAATAGTGGCATAAACAAATTTAAAAGTCTATTAATCAACAAGTGCTACTATTCTCTGGATGAGTATCTAGGTGGCGGACTGTGACATTATTTCTCGGGGCCATCGGTCGTGCAGTCACAGCATTTTATAAAATTATTCTTTGACCCATGTATGTTATACCATACATATTTTTTTCCCTTGTCTTTTGTCGTTTTATTTTATACATATTATTACTGTATATTTTTATGTATTTTAATGTATTGACATTTCTTGTTACCATGTAACACATAAGAAAGGAATAATAAACAACAACACGTCATCGTTCTCAACAATTGAACATTAGCAAAATTGCAACGACTTCTCAGTAAATACTTGATCCCCGCTCTTACAAAGTTCAATTAACTCAATAGCTCAAGCCACGAAACCATTTGCAATGGAGACAATTCCCTAATTGGATGATGACAAACCAAACTGTGAATGATATTTTTTATTAACATATCATCTTTAACGGGGAAGCTCATTTTCACTGGGATGGGTTTGTTAATAAGAAGAATTGTCGGATTTGGGCCAAATGAAATTCCTCGAGCTATTAAAAAAAAAAAAACGGATGCACGTACAAAAAGCCACTGTTTGGTGCTGATTATGAGCTAGAGGTGTAATTCGACTGTTCTTTTTATACGATTTTTATACGATTTCCAACCTTTTGTGGTATTAATTTGGCGATATGCATCTCGAAGAAATGTGGTTTCAACAAGATGGTGCCAAATGTTGTACAGCAATGAAAACAATGGATTGGTTAAGACATTGATTTCTTTATTGTATGATTTCCAGAAATGTTCACGTTAATAAGTCGGACAAACCTTGTAACTTGACGCCATGCGAATTTTCCTTTGGGATTTTGAGCCAACTATCTTGGAAAAAGTCTTCGAAAGTTTGATTAAAAGGGCCAGGGTATGCCAGCATAGCCGCGGTGGCCATTTGGTCGACATAACATTTCATAATCAATCTCAACATGTCTATTGTATAAAATAATAGAACTGCCAACGTAAATAATAATTTACAGTGTTTTATTTATAATTAACCGGCGTATCGGACAGGCCACCGTTTACAACGATTTGCATATACATTTTATGTTGCTGATTGCAATGGTGTTGAGATTACTGGTGATGGTTGAATGTCTTCAATTCATGCAAAAAGCTCCCTTTCATCAGCAAATGCAATTTAGGAAACAAAAAATAATCGGGAGAGTCAAATCGGGGAATTCGAAATGGCGAAGTAAAAAAAAAATTTTTAATTTTACTTTTGCTCATAAAATTTACCAGCATTAACCGTTACTTGAAACGACAAAAGCAACGAGTGTTATTTTAATTTTGACTTTTGCCAACAAGATTTTTTTCATATCCTTCATTGATGGCCGCCATTCAGGATATTAACTGTATACAATCTGTTTTAAAAAGTTTTCGTCTCTTTAAGCTCCTCTAGTGGCGTTTTTGCAAGCCTATTTCATTATAATACTTGGTCCTCTGTGAATCGAGGTAGAGGGAATTTATCATCCAAAATCCAGATTTTCAATTAAAATGCGATGAATTGTTGCCTTGGGCATTCCATGTTCATTTAGACATTCGAGATTTTTAGAAATAATTATCAAATCACGAATTTTTGCTTCAGTGATCATTTCAATTCGTGTCGGATATGTTTTCTCTAAATCATCGATACTAACTTATGTTTGTGATAAACAATTATAATTTTAGAGGAAGCATTGGCATATGATGCTAAAGAATAATAAATATATTGTAACCAATTCAATATATTATTAATATCAAGCCCAGATTTTTTAATTATATAGGATGAGCGAAAGAATTAGTATTCTTTGTTAGAATATTATTCACAAAGATTCCTTTTCGCAAAATAACATTCTAAATTATTTATAATTATTTATCATAATAATCATCATTGATTTGGCGTAAATCCATATATTGTAAAGCAATATTATTTTCAACATCGTTTCTCGATAAACACTTGTATAGGAATTACTGGTGAAACGCTTTTAGAACGTTATTTACTTTCCATTAGACTGACTAAAACGATTTATTTAGTTTTTAGAGGGTACGTTGCCGGAATATTTAGATTATATGCATTTGGAAACACGAAAGATACGATTAAATACATATTCTCGATAAATTGAACATGAAGAAAATGTCTATATAGTAGCTTGATTTAAATCTATGTGGATTTCTTTTTGTGGAGAAAAATGTTATTATTAGAGAACGGACGCAATTTCCATAAAACGCAATCGGCAATTGGAATTGTGTATAACGTCGCTCAGTACATCCCGGCGTAATTCAATGAAGTATTTGTTTGACTTACTCGGACACCTGGTCTCGCCGCGATAACAATGGACAAGCCAGCTATTGTATTCCGAGAATATAGTGCTTTTTAAAGTGTTTTCATGAGCGTAGATAAAAGTAGGGTTTTTATAATGTATGTATTTTATTTATTAGTTTATATTTCGTAAGATAAATAAAGTGCTGTGAGTAAGTTTCTTGTTTTCATAGTTTTAACTGTTAATTACATCGTAATTTTTTTGATAGATCCTGTTTAATATCGTTTGATTGAATCTATTTCTACCAATTATTTCGACGTAAGAGTGTGCATTGAATTTCGTTCAGTTACAATAACTTACGCACACATTTTTAGTTTTCATTTATTTAGATCTAGAGCATTGTTTAAGTTACTTTTTCAGACATGATATGGAAGAATGTCGAGAACGGCATTGTAAAACAATGGCTAGTTGGATTGACGGCCATACTGATTGTATGTCTATTGTTGGTGATTCCGAAATTTATTACAAAATCCGTAAAATATCGTCAAAAATTCGTCACTTAGGATCGCAAACACATCTGAACTCTGTAAAACTTTTATGGCGGCTAATATTCCATTAAATAAACTTAGCAATACCACTTTAAAATTATTTCTTCAAAAATATACTGGTCGAAATGTTCCTGATGAATCAACTTTACGCAAATATTATGTTTCTAGGTGCTATACGAGAACAGTAGAACGCATTAGAAGCCATCTTTTAAATCAATACATATGGATAAGCGCCGACGAAACGGTGGATATGTTAGGACGCTGTGTGGTAAATGTTGTAGCTGGTGTAATACATCCAACATATTTCCTATAACTCATATGTAATAGCAACAAGTGTTATAAATAGAGTTGATGTGGAAACAGTTGCTGAAACCATTAAAGAGAATATGCAAAAAATGCTTCATTCGGACGCCACGTACAAAGAAAAAATACTTTTATTTGTCAGTGATAGTGCTGCGTATATGTTAAAAACAGGCAGACTATTGAAGAAAACATATCCTAATATGCTGCATATTACTTGTGTAGCACATGCTCTCCACAGAATCTGGGAATATATCAGAGACACTTTTCCGGAAGTTGATAGACTTGTATCAGCTTTTTAAAAAGCTTTCAGAAAAGCACCATTGAGAGTAGCTCTTTTCAGCGAAAAATTTCCATCTCTGTCACTGCCTCCCACTCCAGTAATAACTAGATGGGGAACATGGCTGGAAGCTACTAGTTATTATGCTGAGAATTTCGATAGTCTAAAACATTTCGTAACACTGCTAAAGGAGGATGTTAGAAGTATTGGTGACTGCAAGGAGCTCACACAAATCCCAAATTTAAAAAATCAGTTGTACTTTCTTCACGAACACTTTGGAAAATTGCCAAAACTAATCACTTATTTTGAAAATCGAAATCTCAAATTAAATGACGGATTAACCACATTAGATGTGGCTGTTAATAATTTGAAAAGTATTCCAAGTGACTTCGGATGTGGCCTTCGGCAAAAGTTTGAAGCAATTCTTAATAGAAATCCAGATTTAATTACATTGCAGCAATTATGTATGGAGACATTTCCACAAAATCTAACGGCTAAATATGAAGAAATAAAAGAATATTTCCAGTATGCACCTATAACCAGTTGCGATGTAGAAAGGACGTTTTCTATTTATAAGGATGTACTTAATTCAAAGAGGACAAAATTGACAGAAGAAAACCTTGAGAAACTATTGCTAGTCAATATTAATACTCCTTTACTCAACTTGAACGACAAAATGAACAAATAAAAATGTTCCAATTATAGAAATAAAATTAAAAACTTTATAAATACAACTTTTCAACAAATAAATATGTATTTCGTAATTTTATAGATCATTACCCGTTCGTTTTCCAATTATATAAATAAAATTCAATATTTTAGAAATACAGCCTTTCGCCAGTACTGCACAGAGTGGTAAGCGTGTCCGTTCTCTAGTTATTATGTCTTCAATAACATATTTTCGGTGAAATAAAAATGCCTCTATTTTGCTGATGGAACATATTTCCAGTATTTCCAATGTGTCACTTCGTTTCACAAATCGGTTCTTTACAAAACAATAATCAATTCATAAATAAAATAAGGCAGGCTAGTATTTTATTTATTAACAATAATAATAACAATAGTGCCTGGCAATCGTTCAACAACGAAATTCTAGATAAGATTCTAAGATCATCCACGTAAGCTAATACTCTACAATTCAAGAGAATAATCAGATCAATAATAAAAAATTTAAATAATAACAGTCCTAGAGTAGATTACTGAGGAACGTCTGACGATGGAGTATACTGTCTGGATTCAAAGCTATTGTAGTAGACGTATCTGTGACACAAATAAGCAGAGATTAGTTGAAGTAAATCATTCGAGAAACCGAAATCATTCAACTTGGTTAATGGTGGTGGTTCGATGGACGTACGTGATGTTAACATTAGTCGGTAGGTAACGCTGAGCTTTCATACGTCTTTTATATCTTAATTGTATGCGATAAGATAGTCTATATTGTGAAATTTGTCTATCCTCCATCATGCAATGACGAGTCCATAGTAGGACGAAACACGTGTAAATTGATAATATAATTAAACAATCACACAAATATGTACATACATATATTGTGTTACTATTAAGGTAAAATAAAACAAATTTTATGAATTTCACTTTTTAAATATCACTGTAACATATAACTAACTTATTTACAAAATATTTTTTATATTAAACACCAGTAAACGGTAACAAGCAAAAACACATGTTTTATTTTAAAAAATAGTCAGAGGGATGGGTGCTTTTTATTACTGGATGTCTATACACAAAACTTTCGCTACGGTTTATACAAAATGTACTGTTCTTAAGTAATAAAACTAGAGGTTTACATTATATTACAGGGAGGTAAAGAATTCTATGGAAAAATACAAAAATACAATATGTAACTGTCTGCATATCAAATAAATAGATTGAGTAAGGGTGAATTATTTGTTTCTAATTGATCATTTAAGATCTTGTCAGTTTTCTTTATTTTATTGATTTTAAGTGACTCTAATAAAATAAGTTTTTTGCCCTTATTTTCTAATTAGAATTATTAAGTATTATTATAAGTATTTTTCCATAGAATTCTTTACCTCCCTGTAATATAATGTAAACCTCTAGTTTTATTACTTAAGAACAGTACATTTTGTATAAACCGTCGCGAAAGTTTTGTGTATAGACATCCAGTAATAAAAAGCACCCATCCCTCTGACTATTTTTTAAAATAAAACATGTGTTTTTGCTTGTTACCGTTTACTGGTGTTTAATATAAAAAATATTTTGTAAATAAGTTAGTTATATGTCTGACGAAGCCCAGGTTGGTGCGAAACGACTCGTTACAGTGATAATTAAAAAGTGAAATTCATAAAATTTGTTTTATTTTACCTTAATAGTTATAATGGAATTTCATCAAGTAAAGGCCGAAACAATCAAATATATATTGTGTTCTTCACACCCGATGGTTAATAATTCACCAAACATTTGTACCTTGTGAAAATATTTATTTACAACATTCTTTTTACAACATTTCTTTTTTATTGTTTGCTTATGCCATTATTTCTATTAAACAAGTTTTTTCGAATATTTAAAATATGAAAAGCAGAATCACACTAAATGATACTTCAAGTTATCTAAATTAAACAAAAATTTGTGGCTCGGGAGGGAACAAAGGACGGAAATTAAGTAAAAACAAAGGCTATACAAGAAGTTAACAAAAAACAATTTATTAAAGAAAAAGCGTTACAAAAAGAACTAAAGCATGGACGATGGCTCTGGCTCTGGCAAAGATTGTTACGAACTTAAATGGGAGATGACAGACAGAACCAACAGAAAGAACCATCAACGGCAACGGAAGAAAGTTAAAAATATGTGTTAAAAATATTTACAAAGACGTTAAAAATATCAGGCCTTAGAAAACATACTGGCTTCTGCAAAAATAAAGAAGGTAAGTTGATTGGAGACAAAGAAAAGATATGCAAGAGCTGGAAACAATATTTTCAAAACTTGCTAAGTAAAGTGGCAATGGAAGGAAACTTATAAAAATATAAAGAGATTCTGCAAGCCTTAAAAAATAATGAGAGACCAGGAGAAAATGGAATAATGCCTGAAAATCTGAAACATGGGAGGGGTGAGTCATTGGTCAAAGAAATCTGGAAGAACGAAACGATGCCAGAAAGAAGGAATAAAGCAGTAATGCAGTAGCTACAGAGGTATTGCTCTTGGACATAGCTTGCAAAGTAGTAGCTTCGTTAATAAAAAGATTAGAGGTATTCGCAGAAAAACCTATTGGAGAATACCAAGGTTTTCGCAAAAATAGATCAACGTCCGACCAGGCATGTTGTGGCAAGTTTTGGTAATCTACTATGAATACGACATTCTGATATATACCTTTTTTAAAAATTTTAAAACAGTAAATGGGGAAGAACTATTTTAAATACTGAAAGACTTCAAGATCCTGGAGTTGGCAAACCTAGTTAAAATAAAATTGAAGAGAATAACATGCGCAGTAAAAGTAAATAGAGAAACACAGAAGAATTTCAAGTACAAAGAGAGGTAAGGCAAGGAGACCCGCTGTGGATAATTTTATTTAATCTAGTTCTCGAGAAGTAAGAGTAGCAAATATAAACGACAGAGAACGTTTTTAAACCGAAGTCGCCAGTGCTTTGCAAATGCAGGTGACATCTTGTTAATGGCAAGAAACAAGAAAGAGTACAATCCATGAAGCAGTCGTTTATGCAGCAAGTAGCATTGGCCTTCTGATAAACGAAAGAAAATCTCAGTATATGCAGATTAAAAGTGGTTTGAAGACTGTGTTAGAGGAGACACCCAGAATATTAAGCAATGGAGGGCAAGTTTTGCCCTTTGCAGAGGCAGATAGCTGCATGTATTTAGGAATGTTGATAGATAATAAATGTAATAAGACCACAAAAATAGACTTAAGACGGCAAAGGCAAAGGCAAAAAGTAATAAATGTGTAGAAGGATTAAATAATATACTCAAATCGAAAGAAGTATCAAAGAAAATTAAAATAAAATTGTATAAATCAGTACTGAGACCAACTCTGACATATGGCTGCGAACTATGGCTAATGAAAAAAGGTATAAGAAAAATTGATGATATGTGAGAGGAGAATATTAAGGAGGATATTCGATGGGAAGAGGACAGAAGAAGGATGGCAGAGATGTACGAATGAAGAAATCCGCGTTCTATACGGAGAAGCTCCCATTACGCAGTTCATGAGAATACGCCGACTCCAGTGGCTCAGTCATCTCAGAGATTAGAAGATGACAGACTTATTTAGAATATAGAGTGGAAATAGCCAGAAGGAAAGAGAAGGAGGGGTAGATCAAGGAACAAAGAAAGATGCTGCTACAGAGGATGCACCTCAGGAATTGGAGAGTTCTGACAAAGGACAAGAAAAAATGGAATAATTTTATTACTAAGCAATTTAAAAATTTATGAATTTTGTACCAAATTTACCAGCGCAAATAAGTTTTTTTTATTGCATACGTAATTTCAATTATAAGGTGTAGGTAATCTAAACTATTTATAGCCTTTCAATAACAATGTTTTCTAGAAATTTTGCAAAGTTTATAAAACACATTTTTCTTGTATTTTAAATATCTACGGAATGCGATCTGTTATTTTCAAAATTATCACATCTACGAAGGCGATTCGTAAAGTAAGTTCCGAGTGAGAAGAATAGTGGGGATGTCGACGCGATTGTAACGCTGCGAGGTAGTCTGGTTCAGTTTGAGTCCAGCAGTGCTAGTGGGAGAATCACTCGGACTTTCGTGTTATTTTGCGTGCTGTTATCCGATTTCTGTGTGCAAGGAACGTGAAGGCTGCTGACGTTCGTCGTCAACTTTGTTCTGTTTATGCCAGTGACAGTATGGTTAGAAGACGGTGCCGTATTTTTCGAGAAGGATAAACTAATGTTCATGATGAAAAACGAAGTGGAATATCAACTGTTGTGAAGAACTTGCGGGTATTGTCGAAAAAATATTCGTGAACTCTATGATTTACAATCATAGAACTGAGTGCCTTTTCCCTCAAATTTCACGTAGAGTTTTGTACGACGTTGTTACATTGAGGTTACCACAATTTTTGTTCGCGATGGTTGCCAAAACTTTTTACCGAAGAACATAAAACAAAGAGAATGGGATCGGCACTTCCTTTTCTAATACGTTACGATGCTGAAGGTGAAGATTTCCTCAGGCATATCGTAACAGGTGATGAGACTTGGGTCGCCTACGTCAACATTGAGACGAAAAGACAGTCAATGCAGTGGGGTCGCTCTAACTCACCTACGAGGAAGCCTTTAAAGTGCCGTCAAACCTTTTCTGCGGAAAAAGTTATGGTCAGTCTTTTGGCACAATAAAGGCGTCCTTGTTGTAGACTTGATGGAACGAGAGACCACAATAAACACAGAAGGACAGCGTTACAGCATGATTTAATTCACAGGTGGCAGAGTTCTAGGAAAATGGTAGGTATTCTAAAGCTGGTTCATCGCTATGACATATGCTTTGAATTGTGATTTTAATTGCTTATTGACTTCTGTTCACAATCCACAGTAGTTTTGCCGGACTATCTCAGTTGGGTCACCTTCCTAGAGCTTCTTTATCTTCAGGGTTTATTCTCACGAATATCGTGGTATAGAAGAGAATAAAAGGTATAAATCATTTAAACAAACATTTCCCAATTTACATATTTAATAAAAAAAAGTAAAAAAAAAACTAAATTTTACAAAGTGTAAAATTGAACTGACACAATTTTCAGCAAAGAGGATAAAAAAAACTTTGATACCATATGAAGATAAAAGTTTTAAAAAAACCTCGATTTGAATTTCCGCGAGCAAATATTTAAAATAAAAATATAAACAAATTTTATCAGATGTCAATAACTACGTTACCCTCACAAAATCAAACGTCAAAATAGAACTTTCTCTATTTTCGCACGCATCTAAAATTTAAATTCATGCCTACGAATAACATGAATCAAAAAAACTAACCCCGCCTTCTATCGTCTTAGAACATTTTATTTAAACAAAACTAAAAAAAACATCTGATAATTTTCCTGAATATTTTTTGGTCTGATTACAAAATATATTATAAACTAAAATTAAGAATTTAAGAAGCTTCTGATTGTAATAGAAATTATCGCTAACGACATAATTCACTAATATATATATATATAATATATAATATATATATATATATATATATATATATATATATATATAATATATATATATATTCACTAATATAATATTAAAAATACATACATTCAGTTTTGTATACGTCACGTCACAAAAACTATTATGAGAGAGACTCCAGATAGGTCATTGAATTCAAATTACAAGTTTTAAATACTCATAATAATAATACGTAATGAATTTTAATTATATCAACACTATCAAAAACACACACCGTGATTATTCAAAATTCTCATTAGATAAAATTAAGTTTTATCCAATCTCAAATACACAACCTATCTGCATAAAAACTACCCAGTCTCTAAGGCATGATGAAGCAACAGGAAACAGCAAGACATCCCTACCTAACACAAAAATAAATCAAAATAGCAACAAGATATATATATATATATATATCTATATTATTATAACTTCCTGCTTGGCGCGAACTTCGAACATCAAAATAGGCCCGAGCATCCTACAGTCATGGACAAAAATACACATTATAATAAATTGTTATATAAAACATTAAATTTTTATAGTTATTTCTCTGGAATAAAATATACATAAATACAATAATTTTCATATCTTCTTTTGTTTCTTTCTTCAAGGAAAAATCCACTGCAATATGTCTCTGTGTCTATGTGTTTTCTTAATAACCAAACTTATTTTACGATTCGCCCTCGTAAAATAAGAAATACAACTTTTTAAAATGAAATATTAAATAATTCTAAAACAATTGTAAAAGTCGCAATCAAGATGACTAACGATAACATAAGTATATTTTTGTATTAAACTTTTTAGTGTCTTTTTCTTTTGATCTCGCTATTACAGTTGCTATTACAGTAATAATTGAAAATAATTATTTCCCCTACAAAAATTATTAAAACCAGTAAATAATGATCACTTACAAATAATTAAGCTTAATAAGGTAATTGAGAACGGGGAATGTAAGTTAATAAGTGAATATAATAAGATGTTTTTTAGAGACAGCAATGTAAATAAAATAAATTAAGTCTGGATTTTCTTAGAAAATGTTCAGCAGTTATTTATGCGCTAATTTACATTAAGGTATGCTAAAGTGTGTTAAATTATAAGAATTAATAAAATTGCACATAACTAGTACACTTTAATGGACTTAAATGTAAATGTCTGCACGAGTTATTTATATAATTGATGTGGGGATCGTTACATATTAAATGTTAAAAACACAAGCATTGCAGTAAAAATATGTTTGTGTTAACATTTTGTTGTGACGAAATTTTGCGTTTTTTTTTCCATATTGGAAACAGACTTTTATATCTATATTTTGACATGGATGGAGGAAATTTATTAAATTAATTATTCGTAACCTAGATGGCTCCAATACACCACGTAAAAGATAGCATATCGATGTTTAACTAAAGTACAGTAATACAAAAATGTTAAAAAACCCTCTCCTCGTATACTGGCGAGTCTAGGATGAATTCAAAACACGTGTTTGTACATAGAAGTCTCGCCAAAGTGAAATAAGTATTCATTTTGCGCTCGTGCGTACATGTACAGATATGTTTTTAACATTTTTGTATTACTATAATTATGGTTTACAATAAACTCTTGCACATTTAATTTGTAAATCCTCTTAATGACTCCCAAATGTTTAGTTTCATCTGTTCTATGTAATAAATAATGAAATAAAATAAAAAATAGATTGTTCTTTCCATTTTAGAGCAAAGTTATTCTTTGTTGCTAGTGATGTCGAAAAGTAACTATTCGGTACATTCGTATTCGTTACACAAGCGGATCCGAAGTAACGATTACCTATTTGAAAATGTAATCGTTACTTTCGTATTTTATTACTTTTGATACATATCGTTGTATACAGTGAAGATGCGTGGGTTGGAATAAATTCATTTAAAATTCATGGGTTTATTTTTTGGAAAAACTCTCGAATACGTCGATTTTTATTTTTCTCTGTGGTTTTTCTAATGGTAAACTCATGCATAGGGTGGCTAAAAAATAAGTTACGACCATCAACTCCATTTTTTCAAATAGAAATATCTATTTTTATATCATTTTTGAATTCTGCATTGAATCCTAAGTATGTTTCATGTACCATGTCCTATACCCAAATTTAACGGTTATCGAGAAATTTAAGATTGAATATATCAATAACTAAGACCGTATCCTACAAAAATCGTTCATTGTGTTGTCTGAAAAGAATCGATTTATTAAGAAAACAGAACTACAAGTAAAATTAAATGTTGAAATTGTTAAATATTAACTTTTTGACAAGTCGAAATTCAATATTCGTAAATTAAAGCATATCAAAAACTTGTGTCAACATGTCATACATGGTTGAAATCAGAAAAAAAGTCTCTTTCTAGCGGTGTCAAAATCCGACATAGTGCCCATAATAAATAAGAAAGTTGATGATGGCCAGATAGAATCGAAACGTCATTTGGAAACTTCGAGTTACCATTAGGTAGTAGATCAAAAGTGACTTCGAGAATGTTTTTTTAGTTTTCCTCTGCAACCCCAAATAAACGTGCTAGAGGTAAAAGAAGAAAATGAAGTTCTTTCGTTTTTTTTTTAAATCTCGAACGTCATTTAACGTAGGTCCATTTTCTCTTCGGATTCATAACAAACACAAAATTTACAACTTTGCCAAATTTAAACCTACCCTCTATCTCCAATAATAAGAAAGATCCCCATGGTGAGAATCGAAAATGAACCAGTCTATATATATACAGACTGTCCCGTAAAAAACGCCAACATTCATAATTCCGTTATTTATTGTCCGGTTTTATTTAAACAAGAAGTAAATTTAATAGCATCAAAAACACTATAAGATAGCAGTGTTTTATTTGTTTTCAATTGTTTTCATTAATGTCAAACGACAGTCAAGTTTTTTATTTTAAATGGCAACATATATATTTTTGGCTATATTCGGATTGTATTTTTTTTTTCCGAATTCAACGATGTATAACATGTTTATTTTTGATAAACGTTTATTGCAAAAAAAAAACTTTATAAATTTCATCTTTGTCTTCCATTATTTATAAATATTCGAATGTGTCATGAAACATTGGAAATGTAAGTATTATAAATATTATTATAAGAAACAAAACACTTTACAATAAATGTTGAAATTGCCCGCCACCTTGTTTAACACATATCGCACATCTCCTAATAATAAAAAATAAAAAAAAAACTTTATAAAGTTCATCTTTCATTATAGTAGACTTGGCCCAGTCCACTAGCATTATGTCAATGTGCCTTAAGTGTCAGTTTGACTTTATTAAGTTCTGTATTATCCTGTTTGAACGTTTTGCCGCAACAAAAAGCGTATTTTCGTTAAAAATGAATAACAATGAATTAACAGACATGTTACAAGTGTTCTTTGAATATAATAAAAATCGCCTTCAAGCAGTTCGTCGGTACAGTGCTCGTTTTCCGGACAGAGAAATTCCAGGTTCGACAATATTTCAGAGAATTGAAAAGAATTTAAGAAATTATGGATCATTTACCAAACCAAAAACACAAAAACGGAAATTCTCCGAAGATAAGGAATTAGATGTTCTTCTTGCAGTACAGCAAAATTCACGAACTTCGATTCGCGAAATTGCACATAATATTGGGGTATCAAAAACTACAGTTCATGGTATTTTAAGAAAACACAAACTTAAACCGTACATAGCTCGAAAAGTTCATGCATTAGAACAAAATGATCCTGGCCGAAGAATCCAGTTTTGTCGTTTTTATTTAAATGCATTAGAACAAGACCCGAATTTTTACAGAAGGATAATTTGGTCTGATGAATGCACTTTTAGCAACAACGGTATTTTTAATAGAAACATACATCGACAGTGGAGTGCAAACAATCCGAGATTTGTAATTGAAAATAATTTTCAAAGACGTTTCAACGTAAATGTTTGGTGTGGCATTTTAGGTGATCAATTAATGGGCCATTTTTCATAGATGGTTGCTTAAATCAAGAAAAATCCTACACTTTATTACACGAAAATCTCCAAAACTTTTTAGATGAATTACCTCTGGCAAATTTAAATAGAATATTTTTTCAACAAGATGGGGCTCCCGCGCACAACGCCAGAGTAAATACTGATTTGTTGAACACCCAATTTGGAAATAGGTGGATAGGAACATCCGGTCCTATCGAGTTGCCTGCGCGTTCACCGGATCTTACGCCCCTCGATTTTTGGTTGTGGGCTTATCTACAAGATCGAGTTTATTTAACAACTCCAGAAAATGTTGACATTTTAAGACAAAGAATTATTAACACTTGTCAAGAAGTACCTGCCGCTTGTCTTTTAAATGCGACCTTTGGAGATGTGCGATATGTGTTGAACAAGGTGGCGGGCAATTCCAACATTTATTGTAAAGTGTTTTGTTTCTTATATTAATATTTATAATACTTACATTTCCAATGTTTCATGACACATTCGAATATTTATAAATAATGGAAGACAAAGATGAAATTTATAAAGTTTTTTTTTTGCAATAAACGTTTATCAAAAATAAACATGTTATACATCGTTGAATTCAGAAAAAAAAATACAATCCGAATATAGCCAAAAATATATATGTTGCCAGTTAAAATAAAAAAACTTGACTGTCGTTTGACATTAATGAAAACAATTGAAAACAAATAAAACACTGCTATCTTATAGTGTTTTTGATGCTATTAAATTTACTTTTTGTTTAAATAAAACCGGACAATAAATAACGGAATTATGAATGTTGGCGTTTTTTACGGGACAGCCTGTATATATATATATATATATATCTTGTAGGCGATTTCAGCGTAAATGTATATACAGATACAAATCTGTTCTTAAAAAGATTTGTATCATTTGTATTAACATTGCTTCACTAGCTTGACTGATGACGCCTATAGATGGCAGAAACACGTGTCTTAAGCAGAAGTAAATGCTGAAAATACGAGGTATATTGTCCATGTGTACAGTTACAGATATGTATATTGCATGTCTGTTTCATTTGTAACAAATGCGTAATACGTGCATAACGTATTGATATAATTAAACATTTTTGTATACAGTCTGTATATAATATAAATAGTAAAGTGAAACGATTACCAACGGCTTATTAAGGGAAGAAATAAAATCAAAGCAAATACACAATTTCAAAATATAGAAACATATTCGTGCTACAGAATGACAGTAAACAAAACCAAAATAAACATATTTTATCCCGTATATTGAAGGAAAAGCACTAAGCATAAGCGAGCATTACACCATGCCAACATTGGAAAATAATGATAAATTTGGACCCAGTTTTTATGTTATATTTATAGAAATCGTATAAAATTAGCTTGTATAGCTTCAATTATTTGCGTATTTATCATGTAAATTACTAACGTACATAATAGCTAAAATTAAATAAAATGATGTTTTCGATAAAAAAGTCTAGCGAAATATTTTGTTTTTAATTGGTTTCAGGAAAATGAAAATTTGCGAGATGTACAGTGTTTTTCTAAGAAATTAAGTTGTATACAATCTACAGATTGCGTATATAAATTAATTAAATAAAAGTTTCTAACATGGTCGCAAAATGTTTTATACAGGCTGTTCTTGAAAGGAAAAGACAACGTATGAAAAATGGAAGGACGAAGTTATATAAAATATGAATTCAAAATATTTTCCCAAAATACCCTTTCTTACGCCAGAAAAAAAAATGACAAAGATACTTATGAAATATTTGTCGCGCTACTATCCGACCAACTATAACATAAAGAGTAGGCACCCCTACCTTTTATGTTATAGTCAGTCGGCTTTAAGTATTAAAATGTGTATAGCAAGCGCCAAATAAGATGGCAAGCAATGGGAGTAAGTTCACGCAGCATTAGAAATAGTGGGAAATTTTCTATTAGGTTTTACATAAAGTTGCAAGTAAGTGGGCGCGGCGCGTTTTTAAAAACAAGTACGGCGCATCCCCACCGCTTGCCATGTGTACGTTAGATATGATTTACATTTACGTCTTCGATTAAAGATAGATTGTTACCGAATTGGACGTGAAGTGCTGCATAGAACATACATTTTACATCTTCTTTTAATAATTCACATACAAGCATAAATTTTGAACACATGATTTTTCGTACGAGGTTATCGAACTCTTAGTACACAAAACTGTTTGTTCAATGTTATCATAACATCGGCAGCTGTTACGTATGTGACACACACGCACACACACACACACACACACACACATACGCTATAGCGTATATGAGTGTGTAAGTTCAGTAGAGTTATAGACAGACGAATTAATTAGCGACACATACTACAATTCCCAGGGATTTTTTAATTTTGGGATTTGCGTCGTTACTGACTCAATTCAAACTTCGAAACTTTTTTCTCCACTTTTTTTCAAATAACATATTGAAAATTTTATACCTTTGGCAACAGAATAAAAGGTACTACCGAAATCAATAAAAAAAAATATAGGTTATCATTTAAAAAAATATCGAGGACATCGTAACATGAAAATAAAGGACATTAGAAACTGATATGCTGAAAATATTTACTATAGTTAAAATGACGGGCAGATACAGTTTCGTCCGATAATGTTTATTTATTTTTTTTTGATAATGTTAACCGCTTCACTGTATTACAGTTTCGTTCGGGTCGAATTTTTGGGTATTTACGAGTAGGTACAGTTTATCCTATAATTTTAAAGTACTTAATCTTTTTATGTTAATTTAGAGGTGTATCTCCAGTATTAGTTTTAGTGGAAATAGCATCTTTGTTGTGATACTTTCGATATATTGAACATAAACAAGCAGAATAAGTTATGTGTTAAATAGAAAAAAACACAATAAGTTAAAATTTAAGAATTTATTCAGTATTTCATCCACCTGATGAAGCCATTGTATGGCGAAACAATATTGTAGTGGTGCAATAAAATAATTTTTGAAACTAGAAGTTTAATTACTTATTTCTTAGCGTTAGAATTTATTCTATTACAAAAGAAAAACATATAAAATAACAAATGAGAAACGTAAAGAAATACTTAAATGGTAGAACAATTACAAACTAATATTTTTAAAATTCCTCCTCGCGCCAACTTAATTGGCGTTTGCTATACTTACTTAAAAATAATAATAATGTTAAACTAATTGTACATATTGAACTGTCGTCAGTTCTTTATCACATTGTTCGATTTTCTTCTTGAAAAAATTTTCGCGTTTTTGTGTGTGAGTGTTCACTTGTCTTTGTTTATTTACACTTTGTATTTGAATATAAATTTCAGCTTGTTATTGGCGTAAAACTTCTAAAAAGACAAAGATATTTGGATGGTAGAAATTATAACGCTTATTTAGATGTGAATGAAACGATTCGCATGCGTTGGTCGCTAGCACATTTAGCCGCCCAAATTTCGGGAGGAAATATTGAATCGTCTTCTATATAAGTTTCCACTACCTAATGGAAAGTTATATAGAAGACGATTCAATATTTCCTCCCGAAATAATTCATAAATGCTTGTAGTTTATCATTTTCTAGTACTATAGGCAGTAAATCAAATACAAAACAGTTGCCAACGTTCTCAAGCAGATCGAAACAGTATCCAATCCATTTGTCAATGTCTGTTTTTTCTTTATAGTATTTTGTGAGTTCTAGCTCTTGTATTTTTCGCCACCAAGTTTGAGAGATATGAAATCGGCCTCCAATTATTTTAATATTCTGCAACTGACAGTCAACGGTCTATTGAATAAAAAAACCTAAACAAAAAAAATCTTGGTAAACATTAACACCGGTGATTCCCCTATTTACGCAACAGAAATTACTTCGATGTTCGGATTAAAGAGGCATTGTTCGGACTATAGTTTCAAATATCTATTGTTCGGATTATTGTCGGTTCGGATTAAGGCACGTTCGGATTAAAGATGTCATACTGTATACCAAATAACTATAGAAAATACACAAACTGAATTTAATAATCATTGCATATTATTTGACTAGACTAAATAGTTCTCGTATTTGATTAAATAAGTGGCTATATACATTAAATGTGCTTCATTTTAGTAGAAAAAACCGCAAATTATTTCATTTAAACTAAGTGATGTTTAAATGAAATAATTTGCGGTTTTTTCTACTAAATATGTACGTCTTAATTTTTTATGCAACATTCAGATACGTTTTCTATCTAGTATAAAAAGGTATTTATTAATTTATAAGTTATAAGTTAATGATGCTTTATTATTAGATTATTACTCAGAAGAATCTAAGGTAATTAAGTATAATAAAAATTCGCAATTAAATTTATATTTCGATTTAGCATATATTGCATATAAAAACGTTAATTTGTTATAATAAGTTTTATAGTATCCTTTCTAATTTGTCACAGTATATGATGGTCATTTGACTTTTCAAAAAATGGCAACACTTTTGCCATGATAAGTATATTCCTGACTTCCCCCACATTTTAAAAGTCTACCGTCAAAATTTTGTCCAAATCTATCGATAAATAAGTTTTAAGTTTTTACAATCGTTTAAGCTGAACTATTTGTTGTTTACATGTTAATATGGAGAAAAAAAAATCGTGTGGTAATTAAACATTTTTACGTGGAAAAACCATTAAATAAACTGATAAGTTTACTACTATAAGATAAGTTACATAAATAACGGCCGACTACAAATGATTTTTTTTTGGTTAAATTGGCAACAATTCAGTTTGTTACCAGCCAAATTCGTTAAAAATTTGACAAAGTAATAGTCAAACACTCAAATAAATAACGCAATTTCTTTTTAATTTCGAGCAAGATACATTTATTACAATTACCTATTTTCGAAGCGGCTCACACAATAAAAATGGTAATTAGTAATGTAACCCAAATATGCAAAGCGCATATTTTGCATATTATATGCATTTTTTTAAATATTTGCATATATCCTTAATAAATAGCATATTGTTCATAATTTAAAGAATTTTGAAAGATGTAGATCTTTGGCAGGCGCTTCAAGAGGTCAAGATAAACAATTTTATAAATCTTCCATTATGAAGTAATCTATTTTATGTTTGCAGTTCTCAAGAAACAAATTTTTGATGAGGTACAACACTATGGGTACTCCCTGCTTATCAATAAGTAAATGCGAACTCCTGTTACAATTCCAACTGACGATATAACGAAATTTGTTATATTTTGTATATTTATATATGTTAGATATAAGTATTAGTTTGAGTGTCGACGAAGTACCGACGTATCGGCTTAGTCACATAGCAAAGTGAATAAGAGGTTTTAAGTGAAATTAATTGTTAAATATTGGTGAAAGTTACAGCACAGTTACATAGCAGAAGAAGGTAAGAGAAGCAGTAAAAATAAGGTCAGTAGCGGCCCAGTAATTGTAATTAGAAGCATAAACACATACAAGATTAGTAAGGTTAGGAATAATACACAATGTAGCGCGGCGCATGACAGTCTCCGAGGGGTTGACCCGGGCGACAAGCGCGATCAACAGAGAGAGATAAACAATAACAGAGCTCAAGGACGATGTAAAAACATTATATATATATATATATATATATATATATTTCGCAAGAATTTCATCGCAAATTTAAAAATAGGTTAAGGAGGAATAGAATAGTGAGATAGCCAACAAATACTAATAAAATGCACAGTACGGATGAATCACCAGAGGGAGAGAAAAGGAAGCAAGGAGAGAATCGAGATAGCGAAGAGGAAATAGCTTATAGTAAAATTAAAAAAATAATTAGATCATCATCAAAACAACAACAAAAAAAGGATGACAAAATAGATAAGATATTAGATATGCTACAACAGTTAACAGTAGACATAAACCAAATAAAGACAGAGCAGAGTAAATACAAAGAAGAAATAAGAGAAATAAAGAAATAAAACGAATTAATAAAGAATGAAAACATGAAGATAGTAAAAGATAATGTAGAGATTAAAAAGCAGTTACGCGAAACGAATGACAGATTAGAATATTTGGAGAAAGAGAAGAGAAGGGAAAATATAGTAGTACAAGGGCTATCACTTAACTCAAACACAATTGATGAGATAAAACACTTCCTGAAAGAAAAACTTGAAGTAGAGACAATAAAGCTACCCACAGAATAGGACCAAAATCGTACCTAGTAAAAGTAGGGAGCTTCGAAGAAAAAATGGAAATAATGAAAAACAAGACGAAATTAGCAAAAATTAAGAGCGATAGGATATATATAAATAATGACATGACAAAACAAGATAGAGACATATAGAAACTAATTAGAAGGAAAGCCGAGGAGGAGAGGAAAAGAGGTAAAACAGTGAAAAGCGGATATCAAAAACTGATTATAGATAAGAAAGTGTGGAAATAGAATAGAGAGAAATACTTACTAGAACTAGCAGAAGACAAAGTCTACCAAGGTAAGGAGGACCCAAAAAACTAAAAGAGACGGTGGACGGACATCTGATGACGAAATTAGCAGCGAAACAGGAATCGAAGCTTAATAAAAGTAAGAATAGAAATGAGAGAAAAAGCAAGGAGGAAGATAAAAAAGGAGAAATCTGGAAAATAGGTACATGGAATATTAGGAGTCTGACAGGAAAAGAAAAGGAACTAGAAGAGGAATTCGATAAAGCAGGGCTGGATATACTGGGGATAACGGAAACAAAAAGAAAGGGAGATGGTGAATTGGAAATGGAAGGAGGGCATTTGTTAATCTACAGTGGAGTAGGCAGGAAACAAAGAGCGAAGGAGGGAGTAGGCTGTATAATAAAGAAAGAGAAAGTGAAATTCCTGCATAAATGGACAAAAATATCAGAAAGAATTTTAAAAATTGAAATGAATATGGACAAAAAAACCAAAACAGCAATAATAGTGGCATATGGACCCAATGAGGACTTCTGGGATTTAATGTCGGAAACAATTGAAAGTGACAGGGGAAGGGTGATATTGATAGGAGATTTAAATGCAAGAGTAGGTATAAAGACGGACGAATCAGGAGAAGCAATTGGAAAATATGGAGAAGACTATAAAAACAACAATGGATCAAGACTGATAGATTTTTGCATACTGAATAACCTAGTGATAACTAACACCTTTTTTGAGCACAAAGACATACACAATTTTACAAGAGAAGTAAAGAGTAGAAATGAAAGGTCCATAATTGATTACGTATTAGTAAATAAAAAACACAGAAAGGAAGTAAAAGATACAAGGGTAAGAAGAGGACCTGAAATTTACTCATACCATTATCTAGTGGTGACTAAAATTAAGATACAAACACAACAAAAACGACCACCCAGAACCTACGAAAAGATAAATTTAGATACAGAAAGAATTAAAACGTACAAGTTAAAAGATATAGAGACGGCAAAGGAATTTAAATTACGGGTAGAAATAGAGATTGACAAAATAAAAGAAACCATAAATGAATTAAACGTAGAAGAGTTGTGGACTCTTATGAAATAACTAATAATTAAAGCAGCCAAGAGAGTTTGCGGAATGACAAAAATTAGAGAAAACAGCAAACAAACCAGATGGTGGAACGAAGAAATAAAAGCTGAGATAAAAACCAAGAAAGAGAAATGGATGCAATATTTGAACGATAAAACAAATGAAAAATACGACAGTTACAAAGAGCAGAGAAATAAAGTTAAAACCATGGTAAAAGCAGCGAAACAAGAATCATGGAAAGAATTTGGAGCCAAGATGGAGAGAGACAGAGAGACCATTCCGGAAACCTAAAGTTGTTTTATGGAGTACTAAAAACCCTTCAACACGGAAGAACATATAAGCCGAATCTTATTAAAAATAAACAAGGGAAAATACTAGATGAAGATGAGGACATTATAAAGAGGTGGAAGGAGTATTTCGAAGAACTCTTAAAAATAGAAAAGAACAATGACATAGGAACTGAAGAAGAACAAGAGAATATTAACGAAAATAACGAACAAGACGTAGAGATAACAATAGAAGAAGTGTCGGAAGCCGTGAGAATATTAAAAAGGGGCAAGGCGGCAGGGCACGATGGAATATATACGGAGATGATAATGAACCTAGGACCGAAAGCTGTGGAAATAATGGTCAAGCTACTAAACAAAGTATGGAGAGAGGAACAAATACCACATGACTGGGAGATAGGAATATTGATACCGATATTCAAGAAAGGGAATAAACGGGACTGCGCTAATTACAGGGGTATTACTTTGCTTTGCACGCTGGCCAAACTCTATGAATGGATACTGACTAGACAAAAGACTAGAAAGAACAGTGGAAAGACAACTAGAAGATTCACAAAGTGGTTTCAGAAAGGGAAGAGGAGTTCAGGACCACATATTCAACTGAAACAATTAATAGAGAAATGTATCAATGACAATATATATGTGGCCTTTATAGACCTCAAGAAAGCCTTTGACAGCGTACCAAGGGAACTAGTTTGGAACAGTCTAAGAAGGAGAGGAGTCGGGCAAAAAATAATAAACTGTATTAAAGCTATATATAAGAATACAAGAAATTACGTTAGAACCAGGAACACAAGATCTGAAGAATTTGTAACGACGGAGGGATTAAGACAAGGAGGCAACCTTAGCCCAGTATTATTTAATATAATAATGGATGATGTAACAAAAGAAGCGAAAATGAAAGTTAAGAAAATGAAGGTGAGATACTACAACATGGAACCGGTAGAAATAGCAGAGAGCATATTTGCAGATGATTTGGTGATTTATACGAAAAATAAGCTCGACCTTCAGCGTAATCTAGATATATGGGCAGAGGCGTTGCGAAAGAAGAATTTAAAAATAAACGCAGAGAAAACCAAAGTTATGGTAATAAGGAAAAAAGATGATGAATTACAAATAAAACTTGACGACACTAAAATAGAACAAGTAGAAACATTTAAATACCTAGGGGTGAAAATACACAAATCAGGAACCATGGAGGCAGAACTGAATGACAGGTTAGATGCAGCATCTGCACTTTACTACTCCTTGAACAATTCGTTCCTGGGAAGAAGAGAAGTGTCAAGGAAAACTAAGACCTCAGTTTATAAAACTATATTTAAGCCCGTATTGATATACGGAAGCGAAAGTTGGAAATTGACGAAACGAATGGAAAACAAAATACAAGCAATGGAGATGAGGTTTTTAAGAGGAATAATGGGAATTACTAAGAGAGACAGAGTAAGAAATAGCAAAATAAGGGAAGAACTTAAAGTACGGACGCTGAAGGAAGATATACAACGAAATCAATTAAGATGGTTTGGACACTTGACAAGAATGGGAGAGGAGAGAACAACAAGAAAAGTATGGCAAGCAAGAAGATATCAGAGAAGACCAAGAGGTAGACCTAGGAATTCGTGGGACAGCCAAGTGGAAGACATATTGAGAGCCAAGGGAATGTCAGGGAGAGAGGCGAAAAGAATGGCAATCAACAAGAAAGAATGGGCAAGGATGATATACGGTCGAAATTAGAATAAAGTAATAATGATAGATTCTGATAGGCTGCACTTACTGATCTCATGTACTGTAACTTTAAGGAATTGTTTGATTTTTGTATTTAACCTTAACACCTAACGGTAAATAAGGTATTGATGATATATATATATATATATATATATATATATAGATATAAGTAAATTTAGCATAACAGAATTAAAGTATAACCACAGATTACACAGATGTGTCATTTGTGGTCGGTACCTTGATGTTTCTGTACCAGATTTTATTTTTGCGCATAGATTTTATACTTCTTCCGTGCATATGAACAGAGCCTAACTCATACATGAATCAGAACCGAATTAAGGACATATTCTTAAATTAATATATGTATATATGATTTGTATTTTTATAATATACATAGTATTAGGTGCATGAAATTTTTGGATAACCAAGGGTGCATTTCTCATATTCTATTATATTAAACCGACTTCCTTTGACAGTTGGCAAAATCAGCTACTTAAAATCAATACATTTATACGCCGAATATAATTTTAATAAGTAGAATTGTATAAAAGAATGTAAAATAGAAACAAACAAGTATTAAGTACTAAATAAAATGAAAGAAATTAAGTAGGTATTTTAATATTTTGAAAATCCACTATTAATCTCAATCACCGATTCTAGGCGACGCGGCATTGAAAGTATAAATGGCCTGATAAAATGTGGATCTTCCTTGAGAGCAATCCAAGAAAGTTGAATTCCTTACCAAAGTTCATCAGAACATTAAAAATGTCAAATTGATTTTAATTTTATTAAGTAAAATTTCGTTTATGATTTACACAACAACTAAAGTTAATAGCTACTTGACAATTTTTGACAATTATAAAATCTTATAATTGACAAATGAACATTCAGTTTTAAACAGCTATAAAAAATGGTGACGTTGGCTATCCTAAAATTCCATGCACCTAACTGTACATGCCCTGTAGAAGAAATAATGAAAACTCGTTGTTTTCATTATGAAAACAATTAGCTGTTATTGTGTTATTCTCTACACTTAAATGAAAATTTTAAAGTAAATTCAGGCTTAATTATAATCAAACGATTAAATGTGTTTGCATATTTGAAATCCAAATTCGTTTTTATAAAATATATTTTAACCAATTACCTAATTAACACGTAATTTGATAAAAACTTTATTGAAATAGATGGATTTCTTTTTTATTAAATATGCCAACAAATATATCCATCAAATGCGAAATTCTTTATGGCCATAATAAAGTTACCGGAATTACACATTCAGAAAGTAGAGCATCAACAGCGTCTAATAAACTGAATTGCGCATGTTCCAAAGCGGCGCACGTACCTTGTACTTCTTCCGCGCAAGGACTACAGAAAATAAAATATTAACATGAAAATTGGCCAAGTGACACATCTGATAATCTGTGGTATAACATTTATAATTTTATAAATAATCAACGTGCATTTTCAAATGTAAACCACTATATATTGTACTTTTATTAGTATATTCAAAATTATAATATTTTGTTAAATTCCAAGAATTGACATTTGCTAATCTGTTTGTTAACTGATTTATACATTTAGACCGTTTCATTATTGCCTAGGGTTATTATCAATAGACCCTCAATATTGTCACCCATTGTTTAATTAAATATACATAATATAGGCTCACGATTTTCAAATATGTATGTACCATAAAAATCTGTTATTGAATGGAATTGATGGAAATACATTAAGAAGATTTATAACACCTATTAGTAGATAATTAGGAATTCTATTTTATTATTATATTTATTTCTTAGTAAGATCTTTAAGACTATCGTAAACATTGGGTATTGTTGCACGTAGATGCAATTTCCAAGAAGTAATAATATAAGTAAATTTCACAACAATGACGTTAAACTTATAGGCACATTTTAGTTAGGTATTGATATATCTTTGTAAACTTGTAACACAACAACACATTCTGTATACAACATTCACATTCTTAACACAACACAGTACAGAACAAGACATACAACTCTTAACAAACAGTAAAAAATTAAGTTTAAACTATATTAGGAGATTTATCTTATGAAATTAGGTTTAAGTGTTTTTTGTAAAATAAATAAAATATTCAGAAAACATACCAACTTTCAATATAACTGCCACCAACCAAAGTAAATAACCAGCTTATACAGAAGTTACTCCCCGTGAGCGATGGGTCAAACACAAATATGTACAGTAGATTAAGCCTGAATATATTGCTATACTATAGAGGCAAGAACACAGTCAAGGCAATGGATTTCTTCTGATGAACGTGTTTTTCGCCTTCCGAAGAAGGCAAAAACCGTTTTTTTTTTTGTCAATAAGATAGTGCCCACGATTTTTTGGTATTCCAAAGGTGTCATCTTTATCGACTATTTACAGAATAACTGACGACTATTGTGCTGATGTACTGGCACGTTTCGATGTCGAACTGAAGAAAAAAAGATCGCATTTCTTCAGAAAGAAGTTTTGTTCCATCGGAATAACGCGCCCTCTCACTCATTCTCTGAATTCGTGGAATTAAAACACAAACTTGAAAAATGAGTTTGTGGAAAGAAATTCTGGAATCTCTATTTTGAGGAGCTTCCAAAAAATTACTAAAACAGGTTAAGAAATAGAACAGTCGCTATGTGTATAGAGTTGAAAGGGAATTATGTTCAAAAATAAGATATATTTTTGACCTTAAAGCAAGTATTTCCCCGAAAAGTAACTCACCCTGGTATATAATATTTGGTATAGAACAGAAACATTTTTTTAATAATATAAAAATATGATTAAAAACCAAGCGTAGATAAGACAACACAAATTCGTGTTTGTGTAAAAGTATCTTTCCCTACATGCAGACACGTATTTTATCATACTAGAATCATTAGTACATGCTGGTCGAGAGATACTTTTAACATAAATAACACCCTTGCAACATTACAAAAGTTGTGAAGACTATACTGAAACGTAGAAAAACATTCAACGCCGCTCATTGCCTAATGTCAACATCATAAACGCCAAAACAACCATCGCTGTCTTCATAACAAATGTAAGACTTAGCCAGGGGTTTTCATCTGACGGACACAACCGCAACCTGCGGAAACTGTATTAATGTGCCTCCACTCTACATCGGACATAACCGATAACGTATATAACAAAGTAATTCAGTAGGTAAAACTTCACCATATTTTGCATAAAACAAGTTAAAAATCAAGTGTGCAGAACATAATGCAATTTCATATTTGCGTAAAAGTAACTTTCCAGACATACACACACGTGCTTCATCTCAACGTGCCTTTAAAAGCTTTCCTCATTAGAGACTGCCATGCTTTTTTTAATGGTTGGTGACAAAGCACGTAATCTGTCACATATGTATAATTTTGATAGTTTGGATGTCATGTAAATGCGTGTAATAATTAATAATTTAGTTTTTGAAAAAATATTTATTACAATAGTCAAAATTAAAAGAAAATATTACTAAAGCAGATGTTGGAAATGTTGACCATTATTTTGAAGACAAAGTTGAACTCTACGCTTCATGCTTACAAAGCCATTTATTAGGGTTTCGTGGGTTATGTCAGCACAAGAATTCATAATAGCATTACGAAGCTCTTCGATTGTGTGATGTCTGGTCTTGAAAATAGTATTTTTTAAATATGGAAAAATAAAATAGTCTAAAATTGTCAAATCTAGAGATCTTGGAGGAAATTAATAATTCTTGTATCGAAAAATTCTTGCAAAAAAGCTATTGTTTCTCGAGATTTGTGCGCTGGTGCATTATCTTGCTGGAACTATCCTTCCGTAAGTTCATCATCAAGAAGTTTATTAACACTTTCGCGGGCAAATAATAAGCTGATGCATTTTGAAATTGTTTTTGGCAGAAATACTTTTCTTCAGCACTGATTAATAAAATTTCGGCATAACTAAGTCTTATTTTTCTTTTTTGTTTAAATAAATAAAGGTGGGAAACATATTTCCCACCGCCTGTTTAATTTACCATGTTTTAATGAGAAATAATAAATAAATAAAGTTTACAATAAAAATCAATTATGAATTTTCGGTTTAATTTTAATTTCTAACTATATAAACTTAAATAAATGAGTATGTTTACAACTTATTGTTATTTTCCATGTAATTTTTTAAAACAAATTGGCACACAAACGGGAACTTTACATTGCGTGCATGTATATGGTGTTCGTTTCTCATTCACTTTAGTGCTGCAGATTCTACACCTTCTATATGATCCTTTTTCGGGTAAGTGGGACCCGACATCTGACAGCCTAACTTCGTCAGGGACTCTTTTTTTATTGGCCAAAAATAGAGCAGGTTTACCTCTTCTTTTTCGACTGCTGTATCCAGATATAAGCTGACGAATCAAAGCGATTCGGTATGCCAACTGATCTATGTTGGTTCGTCGAAATTTTTGGTATATAATGAAACTGTTGACAATCGCTACGTCAACCAGAAAGTAAAATATTCTATGCCACCACTTCACTGACCTTCTTCCGATGGCGTATGCTTCCTTTTTTTGGTCGAATCGATCAACACCTCCCATGATTCTGTTGTAGACGTCTACAACTTTAGGACAGTATACAGTACTTTTAGAGCCATCTTTATTGGTTCTTTTCACAGTGGTCACTTCTCTTGGGGACACAGCAGTGGTAAGTAGAGTGACGGGCTTATTATCTTGCCACTTCACCGCAGAAACCACCCCTCGGCATTTGAACTGAAATTCACCGCGACTCATCTTATCTTTTTTCTTCATCATTTCGGGCAAATCTTTCCGACTACTTCTTACTGTGCCAACAGAATAAATTCCTTTATTATGAAGCCTTCTCAACAAAGTAACAGAAGTGAAAAAATTGTCGAAAGCTACTAAACAATTTCTATTGGTCAAATCCTCAGTCAGTTTGAGCACAACTCGTTCTCCCAGCCCAACATCTTTCTCAGTTTCTGGGACGGCACTTTTGCCCGTGTAAATATCAAATTTCGAAACAAAACCGGTCTGAGAATCTGCAAGACACCAAACTTTATACCCCCATTTTATCGGCTTCATCGGCATATATTGATTGAAGCTAGAACGTCCTTTGAAGGGGATCATTGACTCATCGACAGACAATTCTGCAGAGCAATCATAAACAGAACGACATTTATTATTTAGATAGTCAATCAGCGGTCTAAGTTTATAAAGTTTATCATATTCTAGGGCTCTCGAGGGGGACAGGTCTCATTATCATTACAGTGGAGCCTTTCGGTAATTTTTTTGAACCGTTTTGAACTCATAACATTAGAAACACCACTAACGTTCAACAATGGATCGCTGCTCCAATAATTCTCAAGTCTAGGTAACTGGTGTATCCCCATCAGAATTAGACATCCAATATATGCCTTCAATTCAGGAACGCTCAAAGGACTGCAATTTTTTACTGATTTTTGTAATGCATACAAATTAGTTTGTTCAACAATCAGAGAAAACAGGTAATCATCGAAAAATTCCATAAAGTATGACAGTTCTTTGGAAATCCCTATAGATGTATGAGGAGTTGATCGAATATGACCGACAGATTTGCAAAAATATTCAGAATCTTCTGTCCACTCTGAATGATCAAATTCATCTTCTTCTACTTCTGCTGATATTGGGGCAATATTATCAGATTCTTCTGCCAGACGAACTAGTTTCAAAAAAATTAAAAATGAAACATAAATAAGCTGCAGTTAGAAAATTTTCGTCATACCTGTCTCCTCTGGTTCATTGTCTACCTGATGTATATTTGGCGAAAGCTGTACGTTTGTAGAAACATCTAATTGCGGACTTGTTTCCGATATTTCATTTGGATCGTAATCTGCTGTCACAGGTGAATTTGAGTAAATGCTGTTACTACCACTTGACACTGAGGGTACAGGCGAACTTGTATAAATGTTGTTATTTCTGGTTGATTCCTTATCCAAAGCATTCAATTGCTCCTCGGCATCGGAGTTAGCTTCGTTTTCAGAATTATATTCGTCTTCCGGCAAACTGTAAAAATATTCCAAAGCTTTTTCGGCCTGTTGAGGGTCTTCAAGATTCCAAACATATTGCTTGGACATTTTTTGTTGGTGAACTATAAAGATGTACAAACTTTCAATGATTGTGGTAAATTGGGCGGTGGGAAAAATATATCCCACCAATTCAAAGTTCATTTTGAGTATGTCCATAAACAAAATTTATGGTTATTTTTGTATGTTTGCGACCACTATATAATAGGAAAACTAAATATCGAAAGAAAAAGCTTATATACTTACTTTTCCAAAAATCACACAAGTAAAATTCAAAAAACCACCAACTGCCGACTAAAAACTGCAGAAAGGGCGCCCGCTGCGACGTACAAATGAACTTCATGGTTGTTGACAAGGAAACATTAAATAGATTCCTACGATTTTGTGTTTTTAAACTGTACCACTAGATGACGCCACCAAAAAAAATGGTTAATTTATAATTCTGACGTTTGCAAGGACATTTAAAATTGGTGGGAAACATATCTCCCACCGCCCACGAAAGGGTTAATAAACGGCTCCAATAATTCATTTCAATATCTTTCAACAGTTATGGTTTGATTAAAAAATATATACGCCCAATAATTCGTCTTCTTGAATATGCTAGTAAGACGCCTATATTTTTTGGATGTAGCGTAGTTTCCACAAATTCATGGGAGTATTCTGCAGACCAAATTCTCATATTTGTCTTGTTTAAATATCCTGAAAGATGGAACCAAGTTTCATCCAAGTTTCATTTCTGGAGAATGTCATTATTATTTATGTTATTCAAAAACCATAGACGAAACTGCTTGAATTTTATATGGAAACAACTATGTCCTTTTTTAAAATAGTATGACATGTTCCCACTGACAAATGAACTTGTCGTGATAGTTTTGCAATAGATTTTTGGGTGAGTTCTCCATTCGACGTCGAATATCCTTTATGCAATTTGCTGTTCGTTTTCTAGGTGGTCCACCGCCAGGTTTTCGAGTTATTGCCCCTGTTTCACCAAATTTAATAACACAAGCTTGAATATGTTTTTGCCGTTGTGCGTAACAAACTGGAAGATTACGATACTGCTGCCGGAAATCCTGTAAGCACTGATTAGTGGAAGATCTTTGATTACTTAATTATTTAATAAACAGACTACTGTAATGAGGAAATATTTTGAAGGCACGTTACTATAGTCATCAGTACATCAGTCATAATCATCAGTACATGTTGCTGAAGATATGAACTTGTATTGTGTTCTCCACAAATGATTTTTAATAGTATTTTTATACGCATTCGGTTTGTCCCTTAAAGAGTGAAGACACGTTAATACAGATTCTGCAAGTCACGGTTGTATCGTCAGATACAACCGTGACTATGCATACATTTTGCATAGTTGTGCATTTGTTCTTGAGCTAGTGATAGTTGTTTTGGCGTTACTCACTGAGCAACGCTGAATGGTCTTCTACGCTCTATCTTAATAATTTCTGTGATATAGCGACGTTGTTGTTTTGTAAACGTATCTCTCTCCATCTAGGGCGTACAGATGATCCTCTAGAAAGATGAAACACGTGCCTACATCTCTGGAGAGACATACCTTCACAAATATATGAACTTGTATTGTGTTCTTCACACCCGATTTTTAATAATATTTTATATTATTAAAACATGTTTGTTTTAATACAAAATTTGGTGAGATTTTACCTACACAAGTAAGTTTGAAACTACTGTTATATAATATTTCTTTAAGAACAAGATGGCAGCGAGAATATCCTATATAACAGGAAGCACTCTGAAAACATTTTTTTTTCGAAACAGGCATAAACTCTCAAATTCAATATAAACTTATGGTAAATGAATTATTATTAGAATTGGGAGAGCTCTCTTAATAGGCGATTTCCAGGAATTAGTCTGTTTATATAATGGGTAAATAACTATCATTAGTTCCAAGATCCCAACTGTATCAATATTGATTCGCTTACGCTTAGGTGGAGTTTACGACAACCTACAATCAAAGTGCAACACAATAATCTCTTAAGGTAAAATCCGATTCCACCGACATTAGCAATTCTATTAATTCGAAGCATTTTACACAACAACCTCACTAATATGTATTAAATCTAAACTATGTGTATGCATTATTTATAGCTGTGCATTGTTACCGGACATAATAATGACTATAATAAGTTAGCGACTGGAATTAACAACAATGAATAGTTTACATAACGATGATATATAAAGCGAAAGTCTACCAATCTATTTATAATGAATCACAGCGAATTTTCTAGGAAGTTCACATACCAGAATATACATACATATTCGTATACAAAGTCTGTTTAAATTAATTAATGCTAATTATAGATTTTAATGAGTCATAAGAAAGTAATATTTTTCTTTAGCGCACTGTTTCAATAATTACAATTAAAACTTTCTTTGGTGCAGCTTCATTTCTGACATTAAACTATACTCGTGTACGAAAAATTCCGGCCACTGAAGTAAATTTGTGTTAATCGTAAAGACATATATATTATCTATGAAATAAGAATTGGAAATTAAAGAAAATACAATCCATTTAATTTATCAAAACAGCCAAAAGAAAAACAAAAATAATGATGAACCCAAAAAATCTTGGTGTGTCCCTCTATTCAGCTTTTATGTGTTGTTTTAAAAGGTCATTTGAAGTATCAGTACTCACACTTATTGGTTGACAAAATGCTAGCAGAAAATGTAGCCTGAGCAATAGCTTTGAATGAAGATGGACGCAGTATTCGATACATCGCTGCTGTCTTGAATATTCCTAGGAACACCGTGCAAGACGCAATACAGTGACGTCGTCAAACTGGGGAATACACAAGAAGGCCAGGATCATGCAGACCTCGCACCACAAACCGACAAGAAGATCGTTTTATGGTGTTATCTACACTACACGATCGTAGTTTACCATCTACCATCGACTGGCTATATTGGCGAAGTGTGCAAAAGCACGTCTTCCAAAATATCATATCCGTGCTTTTCATGTAATTCTACATCATTTTGATGTATCGTTCGCTTCATTGCGTGAAAGGGCGACCGACTTCTCTCTTATCACGGGATCTATTTTCGAGGAATGGTTAGCTTCATTGGCAAAGTGTGCAAAAGCACGTCTTCCAAAATATCATATCCGTGCTTTTCATGTAAAACTACATCATCTTGATGTATCGGTCGCTTCGTTGCATGAAAGCGCGACCGACTTCTCTCTTATCACGGGATCGATTTTCGAAGAATGGTTGGCTATATTGGCGAAGTGTGCAAAAGCACGTCTTCCAAAATATCATATCCGTGCTTTTCATGTAATTCTACATCATTTTGATGTATCCTTCGCTTCATTGCGTGAAAGGGCGACCGACTTCTCTCTTATCACGGGATCGATTTTCGAGGAATGGTTAGCTACATTGGCGACGTGTGCAAAAGCACGTCTTCCAAAATATCATATCCGTGCTTTTCATGTAATTCTACATCATTTTGATGTATCGTTCGCTTCGTTGCGTGAAAGTGCGACCGACTTCTCTCTTAGCACCGGATCGATTTTCGAGGAATGGTTAGCTACATTGGCGAAGTGTGCAAAAGCACGTCTTCCAAAATATCATATTCATGCTTTTCATGTAATACTACATCATCTTGATGTATCGCTCGCTTCGTTGCGTGAAAGCGCAACCGACTTCTCTCTTATCACGGGATCGATTTTCGAGGAATGGTTAGCTACATTGGCGAAGTATGCAAAAGCACGTTTTCCAAAATATCATATCCATGCTTTTCATGTAATACTACATCATTTTGATGTATCGTTCGCTTCGTTGCGTGAAAGTGCGACCGACTTCTCTCTTAGTAACGGATCGATTTTCGAGGAATGGTTAGCTACATTGGCGAAGTGTGCAAAAGCACGTCTTCCAAAATATCATATCCATGCTTTTCATGTAATACTACATCAACTTGATGTATCGCTCGCTTCGTTGCGTGAAAGCGCGACCGACTTCTCTCTTATCACGGGATCGATTTTCGAGGAATGGTTAGCTACATTGGCAAAGTGTGCAAAAGCACGTCTTCCAAAATTTCATATCCGTGCTTTTCATGTAATTCTACATCATTTTGATGTATCGTTCGCTTCGTTGCGTGAAAGCGCGACCGACTTCTCTCTTATCACGGGATCGATTTTCAAGGAATGGTTGGCTATATTGGCGAAGTGTGCAACAACACGTCTTCCAAAATATCATATCCGTGCTTTTCATGCAATTCTATATCATTTGATGTATCGGTCGCTTCGTTGCCTGAAAGAGCGCCCGACTTCTCTCGTGTCACGGGATCATTTTCGAGGAATGGTGGCTATATTGGTGAAGTGTGCAACAGCACGTCTTCCAAAATATCATATCCGTGCTTTTCATGTAATTCTACATCATCTTGATGTAGAATGTATGAAGACAATTCCATAAAATCTAACGGCTAAATATGAAGAAATAAAAGAATATTTCCAGTATGCACCTATAACCAGTTGCGATGTAGAAAGGACGTTTTCTATTTATAAGGATGTACTTAATTCAAAGAGAACAAAATTGACAGAAGAAAACCTTGAGAAACTATTGCTAGTCAATATTAATACTCCTTTACTCAACTTGAACGACAAAATGAACAAATAAAATGTTCCAATTATAGAAATAAAATTAAAAACTTTAAAAATACAACTTTTCAACAAATACATATGTATTTCGTAATTTTATAGATCACCACCCGTTCGTTTTCCAATTATATAAATAAAATTAAATATTTTAGAAATACAGCCTTTTGCCAGTACTGCACTGGGCTTTGCGTCATGTGGTAAGCGTGTCCGTTCTCTAGACTCATAAAATTATAAATAAAAATTTTATATTTAGAATAGAGAAATAATTTTGACTTCCATATTTCACATTCAAGTTGAACATGCATTTAAGAAACGATATTGTTAAAGGCTTCGTTCTATCTATGGAGTTTATAATAATAAAACTCTTAACCCATATTCCTTCCTAATAATAGGCACACATAAATTTACATGTTTATTTCAATATATACGCAGAATAAATACAAATGCGTCTGCGTATCGTAAAATTCTTTTTTATTATTTGCTTATATTATACGTAATATAAAAATTGTTCAATTTCCCGGAAGGTAAAACAAGAAAATAATTAAACAATCTCTTTTAAGTAAATTGTTGATTTCATAACTTCATATTCATTAATTGAGAAATATGTGATTTAAATAATTGTTTTAATTCAAAATTAATTGCATTTCGGGTGTTCAAAGAAATTTGAACTATGGGGAATTAATATAAAATATAGAGCAAAAATTAGATTGCAGTTGCTAGTTTGTCCAATTAGCCCAATTTAATTTTTGAAATTATTGACAGCTGTAGTATACTAATTGAAGAATTTGTTAACATTAATTTAAAGGGATAACCATTTTGTGACGAATAATGTTACAGTAAATACCAAATTTCTATGATTAGAAAAAATATTAAATATACTGGTTGATTTTTTTTTAGTGTTTGCAATATATTTCGCGTCTAGATACTTTATAATTTGATTTATTTAAGATAATATGTTTTGAATATCTCTTATTTTCTGCAATGTTCTAAGCTGCGTGTGAAATCCACAAACGCTAAGACACAAAAATATTTTTAACAATATCAAAAATATTATTCACAATCGGGTGTCGGGAACATCAATAAAAGTACATATTTGTGAGGACATTGCTATCGAGACATGCGGACGTGTGTTCCGTCTTGATACAGACTCGTCAGTGCATAATGCTATTCTATTTTTATTTTTATTCAGAATGGAAATGCATTATGTAAATGTAAATGTATTATGTAAATATAAACTTTCTACATTATGCTCATAAGGCTAGAAATTAGTGTGGAAGTGGATAAATAATCTCCATAATTTATTATTTTTTATTTATATTTACTTATTATTGTTTACTTCGTTATCTACTCTAACATATACTTCCATAGAATTGAACGTTTTTCTTCCATCTTGAGATTTTAAATTCCTAATTGTTCGGAGTCTATTTACATATATCCTGCGTTTCAAAAATTTCCATAAATAAAAATCAGATACTATTAGATCGAGTTACCTAGCCGACCAAAGCAGATCTTCATTTTGACCGATGAGTAGGGTACGCACTTTGTCCAGAATGCAGGAATGTATCGTATTATGGGACAGCCGACCAAACTCAATAACAACCGTGGACGATAGTCTGATTCGATGTATTCAACAGTGCAGACGAACATATTACGCAGCGTGGTATTGCCGAACGAACAACGTTTACTACAATACGCCGGCTTCATAATGTAGTTTTAATAATTATTATATTTCCGCGTAACAGTTATCGATCTGTGAAATATATGTACATCCACATAGTACTATAGCTGGGCCTCGATTACTTTCACTGCTGCTATTCGCATCGGGTGGCTGTCCCTACAATATGTTCCTAAATCCCGGACAAAGTTGCAACTCTTCTGATGAGTCTATTCGAAAATTTATTCATTTTTAATCTCACTGTAATTTTTTTCAGTAAAAAATTCGAATAATTAGCGTCATATATGTAGAAAGCATTTATTTCAATAATGTATCAGAATTATTGAAACATACATGAGTAGGTAAAATCCACCAGTTTTGTATAATACAAAGGTATTTTTAATAATATAAAATATTATTAAAAATCTGGTGTGAAGAACACAAATACAGGTTCACTATTAATTTTTTTGTGAACGTGTCCGAACATATCCCTCCCCAGAGACGTGGATACGTATTTCGCCTTTCTACAGGCTCATCGGTGAGTGAACACACAAACAAAATGCAGTTTCTAGAGAGATGGCTGTGCCACCTTTGGAAGGGCGTCATTACTTCACATTGGTTATGTGGACGGGGCGAGGTACTTCAGCTGTCTGACAACAGGCAGCGCTGAATTTACTTCTACGTTCGGTCTGGATAATTTCTGTGATGTGGCAATGTGGTTCTTTTTTGTGAATGTGTCTGAAGATATCCTTTCTCCAGCAGGCACGTACCGATGAGCCTGTAGAAAGGCGAAATACGTATCTACGTCTCTGGGGAGGGATATGTTCGGACACGTTCACAAAAATATTAATAGTAAGTATTTGTGTTCTTCACACCAGATTTTTAATAATATTTTATATTACTAAAAATACCTTTGTATTATTTCAATAATAATGCTTATTAAATATTAATTACTATTTAATGCTTGAATAATTGTGAGGGCATAACAAAATCAATGACACACACGGGAAACACTACAATAATGACATGTCAATTAAACTTTTGCAGTTGTCTATGATAATAACATAATAACTTCACTTTATGTTTACGCAAACGCAAATATTTAATAGGATAATTAATTCAATTCCGAGTATACCTACACTCATACATGGATGTAACCTAGTTTTCTTACTTGAGACAGCTAAATCTTAGAACTTAGTTTTACAATATAAATTCGAACTAATTATTCAAACTATACTAATAAATTCTACAAGGTGGATTTGTTTAACGTTTATCGACAGTTTAATTTAATAAGATTTATTTGTGACTAGAAGTATGTAGAAGTATGGGTAACGATTAAAAACTATAACTTATTTAGTTATAAATAATAAAACAATGAAACGTATTTACCTACTAATAAATTTGGCAAAAACTATACAGAATTAGGCACATAGATTAAATCAGGAGCAGACGTTTCTAAAGCAATATGGCTATTTGTAAGATCCATCAGAAAACGAGAAAAACTGCAGCTGGTTTACTATTAAACTAACAAAAACTATTCAAGAGTTGAAAAAAATTTATATTTTTATTATTATTTTCGTCTTAGTTATAAGGTATAACAATAATTAATCGTATTTAAAAAAAACAAAAAATGATGGTGGACAAATAGCTATTTGGACTTCAATGGACTAAATCTAAATTGTTTGTCTCTAAATGACAAAAACTAGAATTAAACTGAAAAATCATTTCTAGGTATCCAAAAATAAGTAAATACTTATTTAAAAAACATATGATATGTATGTCGTCCTCCATAAAACGACACATCTTCACATTGGCCACAGGTATCATCTTCTTTTTCATTGTCACTGTTTTCACGATACTGTTCATTTGAAATTGGTTCTAACCAAGTTTACTCTGGATCTGTCACCCATTCCTTGCCTGATAAACTAATTAAAAATTTTGATAGGCTATCCAGTTTTTTCTTTTTAATAATATGGTTATTTGGTAACTCAGGTAATATTATCTTAATTATTTTTTTTTTGTTTAAATAAACTTGAAAACTTCTTAGCTGGATCATCACTTCTATATAAAACTTCTGCCTTACACATAATTCTTTCTTCTGCAGTAGTACGTCGTCCTCTAGTTATGATTATTCTTTTCGTTTCACTGATGTCTGTAATTTTTTGGAGCGAAGGAATGGCATTTTTGATATCGTACAAAATCCGGTCAGTGCCAAGCTTGCGAACTTCTCTTTTTTCACAGTAGATTTCATAATATTTTTCTGGCGACTTTATAAAGGCATGAGAACGTAATGATGCTCAACTTGACTAAAAACTCGATCAGCTGGCATAAATGAATGGTCACGAAAGGGGAATGTCATTGTAATTGTTTCAATGATTTTTAGAGTATCTTCAAAAAGCCATAATATGAGTTGCATATGAGAATTTTTGTTCTAACCTCCACATCTGTCTGAAAATAATCTAAGATGTTTAACGTCTGGATTAAAATCAGTCTTTCTTAGGAAGTCAGTTAACGCAGAACGTATTTCCGCCACACCTCTTCTTGCTTCATGCTCAAGCCAAGCATATGAAACAGGAGTCGTCGTTAAACTAGATGTTATACAAAAAGCATAAAAAGCTATTGCTGAGCATAAAAGGCGTCTGTAATAGATGCTTTAGGTAGGACTTGTACCTGTTGTAGATCGAAATAATACGCCACACTGTCCATACTCTTCCTTCATCAATTTAAAAAATTGTTTTGTACGTGTTTCACAATTTTAATTTTTGAAGTTCATTCTTGATGTTGTCTATTTCTATTTTTGATCTTACGCAAAAGCCACACACATCTGTAGCAGCGCTCCCTAAAGCTTCAAAATCAAGAATATTGGTAGAAAATGGCGAAAACCTAAAAAATTCCTTCCCTATGTTAAACTTATTGTTCAAGACGCGACAAAAATAGTTATCTGTAGTTTGTTTGAAGTGAATTATCTTAGACCTGACCATTATATAACTTATAAAGCTTTTTTACATTGTACTCAGATGACAAATAGAGTCTTCTTGCTTTGGCTCTACCATAGTGGCTCGCGACCCTTTAAAGACGTTATGAATTTCATAACCCTTTAGGAATTTTAGGACGTTTTTCCTGGACATCATATATCTGTCGCGATGCTCGTTTATGCCCTTTCCTTGCATATTTTTTCGTGCTATTGTATGAAGTCTTCTTGGACCACAATTAAAAATAGTCGAAAACAATTTTTTACATACAAAGACTTTCTCACCGTTCTTCCAAACCTTAAAAATAAAAACTACAGTAATACTTCAATGAAGTGAACTATAATACTAGTTCGGCCGTGCTAGGCACCTAAGCTATATTAACTTACATTATTCTATGTAAAACTCATGTGACTTTTCATTCCTTCTCTTTCTTTGTTTTTTTGTTTCCTTTACATTCATCATCTGAGCAAATTTGTTATCTTGTGAATCATTGTAGAAATTCTGCTTAATTATTTTTATGTCAGATAACAAAAGTCTCTTACATTTAAATTTTTTTGCTTTATGAACACAGCTAATCTCAAAATTCAGTAAATTTGGGTCCAAATCTGAATATCTAAAATAATAAAAAACTAATAAAAACTCAGCATTACGTACAAAATGTTGAATGTGTATACCTTATTTCTATTTTACGTTCTTCCGTCGTAGTAATCCTATTTCTTGTTCTTGTTTCTCTATCTATATCACTTACTATATGCTCGCCTTCAATTATTGTTTCTTTCAATTATTTTCAATTAAAACTTTTTCAGTAATATCACCAACAACTTACTATTTCATTGCACTCTCCGTATATAAATCATGTTAAGTGGAAAAAAGTATTAAGAAACAAACAAATCGCATTTTGTCCGCTATAACGCTATTTGTTTGTCTCTAGCCATGGACAAAATGCGTTTAATTTGTTCAGTGTATTTTTTAAGTTAAATATATAACAAGTGTTCATTTGAAAAGTCAATCTAGGTTACTTTGAAATTTTGATAGAATAAGACGCAAATATATTAGTATGTGTTTGTTGTTCCGTAAACGTAAATCCAAATGACATTTGATAATGTCAATCACAAATATCAGTTAGTGCATACAATAATCGTGCGTCGATTCTGGTTTAAATAAATTGCTTCTCAGTTTTAAAATGGCTTTCACTTTAGAACAAAATTTTTTTAGTCCAGGTTTATTTTCGAAGTGGTAATAAAATTGATGGTTTATGGGTTTATTCAGTTCAAGATTGCATGGTAGAATTTCAAGTTGAGTTTCCACATTTTGTAATAGATTATATATAATTTAAGAATACTTTGGATAGAACTTTAAAAACTTTTTTCTTAAACTGGTAGTCTCTTAAGAAAATCAGGCAGCGGAGCAGTTAAGAAACGTACACCTCAAGTTGTCAATCGTGTTGAAGAAATAATGGAAAATGAACCACAAACATCTGTTCGACATTTGAGTCAACAAATAAACCTTTCTGTTGGTACAACTCACAAGTTATTAAAAAAAGATATGCAACTTTATCCATACCGTGTCACAGATGTACAAGAATTGTTAGAAATTGATTACCCACGTAGACTACAGTTTTGTAATTGGTTTGTAAATATGAACAATAATGGAGAACTTTCGCAAAGAGTCATCTTTACTGATGAAGCATGGTTTTATAAAACGGGATACCTAAATTCACAAAATACAAGAATTTGAAAAACAAGAAAATTGGTGTTTGGGCAGCGATAAGCCAAAGGCGAATCATTGGACCAATATTTTTTCAGGGAACGTTAAATGCTCAAAGGTACCGTACGGAAATTTTACAACCATTTGTCAATCAATTGCATGATGATGAACTTAAAAATGCATATTTCCAACAAGACGGAGCACCTTGTCACTGTACTGCATAATCTTTGGATTATTTAAGAGAATTTTTTGATGAGCATATAATTAGTGGAAATACTGAAATTGCCTGGCCTGCACGTTCATGCGATTTAACACCTTGTGACTTCTTTTTGTGGCCTTATCTAAAAAATAACATATTTCGAACACCTATATTGAATTTTAATGATATGCTACAGAGAATTGAACAGAAATGCATGGAAATTAATAACAATCCAGTAATGTTGCAGAATATCATCAGAAATTTTGAACGGAGGATTTTAAAGTGCATTGATCTTGAAGGACAACATTTTCAACATTTGTTATAGTTTTTAATAAATACCTATTATTTGTTATTTATTTGTATGTATGAAACTGTCAAAATATACGACTTCGTAGGTTAAGTAGTAAATTTTAATTTACGACATACTTGAAAATGTTCTCAGTAAATCACATGCTACTAGATTGACTTTTCAAATGAACACTTGTTACGTTACATAATGTTCTTAGCCTGTCTTGGAGTGTGTAGTTTTATAGTTTAGATTATAAAGTATCCAACGCCACTTGCCGGTCAAAAAGTCAAAAAATGGACAAAGCACGATTTGAAAGTATGCTCCTCAAATATTATACAGTACGTTAATAATTAAATATTAAATCAAGTTAACTATGCACTAGCGGGAAATAAATAACTAAAACCTATTTCTTTAAGTTTAATTAATTGGCATTTTTTTGGATCTTCAAAAGCCACTGGTTTGACTCGATCCACAGAATTCGCAAACAAGTTCTAGAACTATTTGTAGGCTAAAGTAATGGTGTATATTTCTGACTTTTGAAACTATCTGAGTTATAATCAATGAAGTATGACTTATGCGCTGCATTAGCAATTAGTACTGAGATGTTATATTTAATATTCTTAATCTACCTTATAAGTAGAGTGGCGCACTTTATCTGGAATACAGGAATGTATTATATTGTAGGACACCCGGCCGAACTCAATAACAGCCGTGAACGATAGTCTGACTCGACGTTTTCAACAGTGCAGACGAATGTATTACGCAGAGTGGTAATGCCGAACGAACGACGCGAGACGAAGTCAAGTTTATCGAGAAGTATCCTGAATTAAAATATAATTACTTAATTTATTACAGTACGCGGGCTTCATAATGCAGCTTTAATATTTACTACGTAGCAGCTATCGATCGTGTAAAATGTACATCCACATAGTACTATAACTCGAGCCTAACTACTCCCACTGTTGCCATTCACATTGGACGACTGTTCCTAAAAATAATACATCCCTGCATTCCGGACAAAACGCGCATAGACACATATAAGACTTATAAGCTTCCGTGTCTACTTTTATAAGGGGCGCCTTTATAATTTCAAGTAGACCCTTTTCATCCACTTGATGAAGCCATTGTATGGCGAAGCATTATTTTAGAGGTTTGCGACAAATATTTGTTTTATTATTTAATAATTTAATACAAATGGTATTTCCCCTTTTATTACTTCCTGCTAGTAAATAATGTACTTTTAATTATACAATTTGTTTTTTCACGTGGATACCCATGGTAAAAATTACCAAAAATTCAATAAATTAATGCTTATACCGGTTATAATTATCATTGAAATAAAAAGACAACGTATGAAACATGGAAAGATAAGTTATATAGAATGTATGACCAAAATATTGTCCCAAAATTCCTTCTCATAACCGAGAAAAAATATGTCAAAGAATTTAAAGAAATGCTGTTACGCCACTGTGCGACTCAATGTATCATAAATACTATCGCAGACGATATCTTACAACTGACCCCACAATAACAAAAAGAATAGCTTTGCTATTGTATATCTCGCATTAAGTTTCGTTCTGTTGTCGATGGTTACGTACGTTTGATACAATTTTTTGATTAAAGATAATAGATTGTAACTTAAATTCACATAAAGCAGCACACATCTTTCATGCTTTTCAATATATCAGCTTTTAAAATTTACAAGTATAAATTTTTAACATCTGATGTAGGTTATCGAACCCTTACCATAACAAAACTTATCAGTTTTATAAATATAAACATCGTCGTGTTTGAATACAATGGGGCATTCTGATGTTCGTATTTTGTATTTCTTACTTCAAACGAAAAAAACATTCTCGTAATACACATGAAATTTTAGTAGGATTTAAAATGGGTTTGTAAATTAATCTAACACATATTTTAATTTTTAATTATTTACTTGAATGTATAAAAAGCTGATTTTGTCTGAGGTATTGACCTTAGCATACAGAATATTATAGCTTTTATTACATTTACAGCTGTTATGTATGTTTTACGGTGGGTGTGTGTGTGTGTGTGTGTACAACCAATAGAGGTACATATTTACATTTTGAGTATTTTGAATTCATAGGAGGCACATGTTAGAATTTTCAAGGGGTTTTTAAATTTGGGATTCGTGTCATAATTAACTCATATTCTATATAAATTACATTCTCGCATTTTTGATATGTTGTTTTTATTTCAAGGACAGCCTGTATAATATTTATCGATATTATGTTTTATTATTTATTAAATTAGTAAAAAATGCGTACCTATACAATATGTGACACAATTTAAAATTTTATCCTTGTATCTTAAATAATAATATAAAACAAAATATGTATTAATAAATATTGTTCTTTGGCAAAGAAATAATTTGTTTTATTTTTCTATATGTTATGATCTAGAGAACGGATGCAATTTCCATAAAAGGCAATCGGCAATTGGAATTGTGTATAACGTCGCACAGTACATCCCGGCGTAATTCAATGAAGTATTTGTTTGACTTACTCGGCCACCTGGTCTCACAGCGACAACAATGGGCAACTGAGCTATTGTATTCGGAGAATATAGTGTTTTTTAAAGTGTTTTCATGAGCGTAGATAGAAGCGGGGTTTTTATAATGTATTTTATTCATTAGTTTATATTTCGTAAGATAAATAAAGTGCTGTGAGTTAGTTTCTTGTTTTCATAGTTTTAACTGTTAATTACATCGTAATTTTTGTGATAGATCCTGTTTAATATCGTTCGATTGAATCTATTTCTACCAATTATTTCGACGTAAGTTTGCATTGAATTTCGTTCAGTTTCAATAACTTACGCACATATTTTTAGTTTTCATTTATTTAGATCTAGAGCATTGTTGAAGTTACTTTTTCAGACATGATATGGAAGAATGTCGAAAACGGCATTGTAAACAATGGCGAGCTGGATTGACGGTCATACTGATTGTATGTCCATTGTCAGTGATTCCGAAATTTATTACAAAATCCGTAAAATATCGTCAAAAATCCGTCACTTGGGATCGCAAACACATCTGAACTCTGTAAACCTTTTATGGCGGCTAATATTCCATTAAATAAACTTAGCAATCCCACTTTAAAAATATTTCTGAAAAAATATACTGGTCGAAATGTTCCTGATGAATCAACTTTACGCAAAAATTATGTTTCTAGGTGCTATACGAGAACAGTAGAACGCATTAGAAGCCATCTTTTAAATCAATACATATGGATAAGCGCCGACGAAACGGTGGATATGTTAGGACGCTGTGTGGTAAATGTTGTAGCTGGTGTACTACATCCAACTATTCCCTATAACTCATATGTAATAGCAACAAGTGTTATAAATAGAGTTGATGCGGAAACAGTTGCTGAAACCATTAAGGAGAATATACAAAAAATGCTTCATTCGGACGCCACGTAAAAATAAAAATACTTTTATTTGTCAGTGATAGTGCTGCGTATATGTTAAAAACAGGCAGACTATTGAAGAAAACATATCCTAATATGCAGCATATTACTTGTGTAGCACATGCTCTCCACAGAATCTGTGAATATATCAGAGACACTTCCGGAAGTTGATAGACTTGTATCAGCCTTTAAAAAAGTTTTCAGAAAAGCACCATTGAGAGTAGCTCTTTTCAGGGAAAAATTTCCATCTCTGTCACGACCCCCCACTCCAGTAATAACTAGATGGGGAACATGGTTGGAAGCTACTAGTTATTATGCTGAGAATTTCGATAGTCTAAAACATTTCGTAACACTGCTAAAGGAGGATGCTAGAAGTATTGGTGAGTGCAAGGAGCTCACACAAATCCCAAATTTAAAAAATCAGTTGTACTTTCTTCACGAACACTTTGGAAAATTTCCAAAACTAATCACTTATTTTGAAAATCGAAATCTCAAATTAAATGACGGATTAACCACATTAGATGTGGCTGTTAATAATTTGGAAAGTATTCCAAGTGACTTCGGATGTGGCCTTCGGCAAAAGTTTGAAGCAATTCTTAATAGAAATCCAGATTTAATTACATTGCAGCAATTATGTATGGAGACAATTCGACAAAATCTAACGGCTAAATATGAAGAAATAAAAGAATATTTCCAGTATGCACCTATAACCAGTTGCGATGTAGAAAGGACGTTTTCTATTTATAAGGATGTACTTAATTCAAAGAGAACAAAATTGACAGAAGAAAACCTTGAGAAACTATTGCTAGTCAATATTAATACTCCTTTACTCAACTTGAACGACCAAATGAACAAATAAAAATGTTCCAATTATAGAAATAAAATTAAAAACTTTAAAAATACAACTTTTCAACAAATGCATATGTATTTCGTAATTTTATAGATCACCACCCTTTCGTTTTCCAATTATATAAATAAAATTAAAAACTTTATAAATACAACTTTTCAACAAATAAATATGTATTTCGTAATTTTATAGATCACCACCCTTTCGTTTTCCAATTATATAAATAAAATTAAATATTTTAGAAATACAGGCGTTCGCCAGTACTGCACTGGGCTTTGCGTCATGTGGTAAGCGTGTCCGTTCTCTAGGTTATAACTTAAATTTGTGTCCTTTTTTAGAGATAACAGTTAACCGAAGAAAAAATGCAAACAATATACTGTTGAATATTTATACTATGGCTTTATTCCTTTACCAGGAAATAGTACAGGGTGCCTACAAAAAATCATCAGGTTTTAGAAAGCTATATTTTAGAAAGTATTAGAACTATAACATCAAGTAACACATGAAAAGAAAGGGAAAGTGTCCAAGCTTTTATTCAGTGCCATTATAAGTGTTCTGTATGTGCACCTCGTGTCACACGACACGATTGATGCTCCTCACAGTAGCAGTAACGCGTTGTCGAAGCTCACCCAGTGTTGTAGGCATTGGTGTCACGTAACCACATCTCTGATATACTCCTAAAGATAAAAATCACACACCGTAAGATCGGGTGACCTGGGAGACCAACCGAGCAATACCGAGTCCTCTATGCCACTGCACCCAATCCAACTGTGAGGAAGCGTCTCGTTTAGATAACGACGCACTTCGTCGTGCCAATGAGGTGACGCTCCATTTTGTTGGAAGACAAAGTTCTTGGAATCCTCTGTTAATTGTGGAAACAACCACAACTGCTAATTATTCGAACTTCTTCAATTAAAAAATACGAATAATTAGCGTCGTAAAATGTAGAAAGCAATATTTACATTCACATTACTTCGCGAAAATGCAATTAATTAGCAACAAAACTACATGCAAAAAATATTAACATCTGTTTCCTTAATGTAACTTAAGGCTTCCCGATGTATTCGGAACCCCAGTTCTTTAATAGCTCAGTGATAGAACAATGGTCGGGCAATCGACGGAAGTGAGTTCGAATCCTGGCGAATTTTTTTCAATTAAAAATTCGAATAATTAGAGTCGTAAAATGTATAAAGCAAGATTTACGTTCACATCACTTCGCGAAAATGCAAATAATTTGCAACTTAGGGGTAAAGTATTATGGGTTAATAATATGAAATATAATACGGCATTACAAGATGAGAAATGTCCTGTAACTAATATTCTAGGTATTTGTTAAAAGCAAACTGTATAAATAGTTTCAGAGAATTCCGTCCAATATCTGCAATCTAATGAAAATACTTGGTTTTGTATTTTGTTTTCTATATAGTGCCTTAAGAGTATACAATAAAATCGCAATTTCCTAACTACGGACTAATTAAAAGAAAAACAAAAGCAACCTCTTTATGCACGATAAGTGCATCACGAGCAGCAAACTCGCTTGGAGCGTTTCGATATGATTGTATAGTTAGAAAACGCGGGGAAGTTCTGCATATTAAACAAGTAACAGGAAGTAAACGAGAGAATTATTTAAAATACTCATAATAAACAATTTAAAATGTCTCACATAAAAATATTCTACAAAATAAGTGATGCTGAACCTATCTATATAAAGACAATGGTGTTTCCAAGATTTTAGGAAGAGTTTTTTTCGTAATTAATTAATTTTTATCTACGAGGATACGATTGATATATAAAGTCTCCAACTCTACATATATACTAGTATTTTTTAGTATATCATCTTGGTCATCTGACTACGAGTTAATGGAGTACACTATTACACGTGTTTTTTCCTCCCTTGTAATGGCATAGCTATTCGAGAGGAAACCGCATTTATCGGCGAATTTCTTTTGTCCGTCATATGTCACGAGATATCTTGTCACCGGACAAAATAAAATAGTTCTTACTTGCGAACTTTTGAACTTCACTTCGCAAACTTGCTCTGACGAGATAAATTAAGATCGAAACGCAATTGTCTGCAGTTGAAGTGACCACTAGTTAAATATGTGGTGTATGGCCATGTGTACAGATACAGATATTTTTTATGCATATTTGTACTAATTTTTGTATACGCTTGATGTGTTTCACATCGATATGCTATATTTTGTTTTCTTTCAAGAATTTCGGAATATGGTCGGATGGATGCTATGATACTTTTTACGTTTGCACTTCGTTTCCAATCGTTGTATAACTCACAATTTGTTTCCGTTAAACTTTCCATTATTGAAAGGATATGCTTTAGATTTACCATTTTCATAACTCTTAGAGTTTCTTTTTCGCTTTCTTCTTCCTCCTGTGACTGCTGACGAAGAAATATCCAAAGAATTGGGTTATTTCTTCTAAGTTTTCATTTGAGAGTACTTGATCATGGGCTTCGAAGAGTTCTGGCAAATCTTCAGCTGTAAATTCTCCTCATATACCACTTCTTTATAATCGTGCACAAATGCTGGCAGAAGTTTGCGCCATACTCATATTTAAACATTTTTCTGATACACCCCAAACCGACTTGATATTCATAATGCCTTCCAAAATAAGAAAAGACCGCCGATAGTTCTTAATTGTTTGTCTGAAGTGCCTATGACTCATCATTTCCATAAAAAAAAAATTCGTATTACGGTGATCATAAGCTTTAAAGGTTGCAATTATCACCTCATTCATTAGTTGCGAAACAAATCTTGTATTTGGAAGCTTGTAAACAACTTTGACATCCAATAGTGTTCTTATTTGATGAAGGTTTTGCGGAAGTTCAGTTGCATTATCCAAGAGAACAAGTACTTTGGATGATAAATTATCTTCTTCATAAGAGTAAAGCACAGTAGGACAAAAATAAGTTGCGTACCAATCTATGAAAACAGCTTCCATGACACAAGTTTACTTATTCCATTTCCAATAAAGCTTTAAAGGCTTTTTAGAACCTTTAAAGCACGTGGTGTGAATGTTATACTAAAATTGGTTTAAGTTTCAAAGTTTCTGAAACATTTGTTCCCAACAAAAGAGTTAATCTATATTTCCCAGACATAAAACCATGAGCGATACGTTCGTCACGATAATAGTTTGTGTTGGTAAGTTTTTCCAGTAGTCTGTTCTCATCAACATTAAAGATTACATCAGGAGAATAGTTGTCTTGTTCTATATAACCTTGAAACTCCTTAGGAAAAGCAGCCGTCGTCACAACATTTCCACTTGTTGCTTCACCTCAATTCTACACTAAGATAGTTACTTTGTTATTTAAATCTCATAAACCAATCCTTGCTTCCCAAAAATGTTTTATTACCTCCATCTGTCTCCTTAGGATTATCAAAAATCGGCATCGCTTTTTCAATTATAACACTTGAACCCAAGAAATGTTTTTTTTTGTTTGCATCATGCATCCACAACGATAACAATTTTTCTATTTTGTCAAAAATTTGAAATCTACTGTAACTTACATGTTTTATATTTTGCACTGATGTAGACTGTTGAGCAGAGTATTTAAGCCTTGACTTGACAATGTATCTCCTTGGATACATATATTTCAAAAATTCCGAGTTGCCCACTTTATTTACCTATATCTTGATGATATGCCTGACCGGATACATGTCCTAGCACAAATTCACCTATACTTGCCGATATTATTTAAAATTACGCACCGTTATTCGACCATTTTGTTCAGTTGTCTGTCAAATACTGTCGTCGGCGGAAGGCTACCGACATATCAGATGGAAAGTCTCTTGATTTACTTCACAATTTTTACTTATTTATGGTAATTTGTTGTATGACGTGTTGTTTGTTTTTTATAAAATATAAATAATTTGATAAATCTTACTGATTTTTCCATAAATGGGATAGGTACTAATATTATGTATCCTTGAATATACAGTTCTGTGCAATAAATTGCCGTACACTTAATATACGATAATTTAAATCAGGCTTTTGGTTTCCATAATTACGGGATAAATATAAATGTATATAGGCTTTGACAATTCCATTTGTCATATCGCGTCAAATCAATTTGTCATACTTGACTGATAGATATAGATCGAAATATGCCCGCGCATTTAGATTTGTTAAGTAAGGCTCGCATTATAGGGAAATTTGAAGATAACTGGTCAATTAGAACAGTAGCACAGCAATTTGGCATCAATAAATCTACTGTGCTAAAAATTAAGAAACGGTGGAAGGAGGAAGGAACAGTTTAGAGAAGACGTGGTTCTGCTCGTCCACGAATATCGACACACGAAGAAGACGCGCTGCTTTTGCGGCATTTGAGGGAAAACCCTTTTAATACCGTCAATAATGCTAAAATTTCAGTAAATTTTCCTGGATCATGATCCACAGCTAATCGGCGAATTCAAGAATCGCTGACAGAAGTTCACAAACAAGCTCGATTATTATTTTCCTTAAATCATGTTTATAGGGAATTGCTTTTTTGGCAAAATGTCATATTCACCGATGAAAAGCTATTTCAATCTACGTATAATGGTCGTATATGTGTATATAGACTGCCGCATGCACGATTTAATGAACAGTATATATATAGAATAAAATAAATTAAAAGGAGGCAAGCGGCCTGTCAATTAAAAAACTCATTTATTAAGTATCCCTATATTTCGCAACAACTTTGTTGCTTCTTCCGGAGATAAAAATGTAGTTGAAAAAAATAATAAAATTGACGTACAAAGACAATAAAATTTATTGCGAAATATAGGGATACTTAATAAATGAGTTTTTTTAATTGACAGACCGCTTGCCCGCTTTTAATTTATTTTATTCAATATATTACGGGTGATTTCTCCATACAAAAACCTATTCACATTTGTAAGTATTAACGACTTTTTTTTGTTAATAAGTACTTAATGTATTTCCATCTACTCTTAAAGTGACCCCCTGAGGAAGCTTACGAATTTGATGAGAAATATTGGGATAAAAAATAAAGAACTGGCTTAAGTAATAGAGTTTAATTTTGCTGGATTCCCCAAAAAACAATTATCCTTTCCATATATAACGGGTGTTCATTTGAAAAGTCAATCTAGGTTACTTTGAAATTTTGATAGAATAAGACGCAAATATATTAGTATGTATGTGTTTGTTGTTCCGTAAACGTAAATCCAAATTACATTTGATAATGTCATCACAAATATCAGTTAGTGCATAAAATAATTGTGCGTCGATTCTGGTTTAAATAAAGAAATTTTGAACGGAGGATATTAAAGTGTATTGATCTTGACGGACAACATTTTCAACATTTGTTATAGTTTTCAATAAATACCTATTATTTGTTATTTATTTGTATGTATGAAACTGTCAAAATATACGACTTCGTATATTCGTATATATATATATATATATATATATATATATATATATAAGGTAAACTTAATAAGTCGGCGATTAAAGGTCTGGTTCATTACTTCAAAGTATATATATTTAAAACAACCCTACATGTTTCGGCAATGATGCCTTTGTCAAGGGAATAAAAAATATAAAATGAAATTCGAAATGTAATAAAACTGCTATAAAAAGGAGAAGTCTTCGCAAGGATATAAAAAATATTTTATATTTTTTATATCCTTGACAAAGGCATCATTGCCGAAACATGTAGGGTTGTTTTAAATATATATACTTTGAAGTAATAAACCAGACCTTTAAACGCCGACTTATTAAGTTTACTATATATATATATATATATATATATATATATATATATATCAATTGATAAATTCTTGGAGTTAATCGGCTTTTATACGAAATATTTACAAATATCAAATTAGTATGTAATTGCAAAGTAGGTGAGGATGTAAACATTGCTGTCTACAAATTACAAAGCAAATCATACGAATTTTTTTTTAATTGAAAAATATAAGCTAGCTTAAGTGGTAAAGCAACGGTCCGACAAACCGTAGACTTGGGTTCAAGTCCCAACGTAGATAATATTTTTCAATTAAAAAAAATTTCGTATGATTTGCTTTGTAATTTGTAGACAGCAATGTTTACATCCTCACCTACTTTGCAATTACATACTAATTTGATATTTGTAAATATTTCATATAAAAGCCGAAAAACTCCAAGAATTTGTGAATTCATATATTTAACGAATGGCTAAAAAAATATCTATGATAAGAGATGGCGCTGCATAGTAAATTTTATTTGCTGTGTGAAGTTGTTCTATATATTTATATTTTCTATGGGTTATACAGAGATGTAGGTAACACGATATTCGTACCAATTTCAACATGTGGCTACGAAAAATTGTCAAAAAACACGAAAACCCATTAAAAACAGCAGAAATAATTTGAACATGTAGATATGTCAATTGAAGGAAAATAGACAAGTTAAAAAAGTTTGAGAAGCTAGGATTATAATTAATTATGGAAGAGATAGAGTTTGGTAAATGTGGATTCGAAATGTAATAAAACTGCTATAAAAAGGAGAAGTCTTCGCAAGGATAGCCTCGACGACCAAGGATAAGGAGAGGACTGGATTACGACGATAATTATTATTTCAGTTCTAAAATTGCACACCGCATAAGATATTTCTTTTTATTTTAGAAATAGAAACACAAATTAGATGTAAAGCCAGGCGCATAAGGTGAACGTGGAAGTAATTTCCAACACAGTTCCCACCCTTTTATAGACTGGCAAGTAATACATGGTTTTACAATTATGTGATAGATTAAGTTCAATTATATAACTTTTCAGAGCTGTTCTTGACGAAGGCTTGTCGCGATGGGGTGGATAAAAGTTAGAAAGGTGCCAAAGTGAACAACGATCAATGCGGAATATTAATATATTATTCAACCGGATCACAATTCCTAGAAGTTCAGGAGGGTCTCTCATTAGAATAACACAAGATCAATAACTCATACTAAATAAACTCAGAAAATGTGCACTGGCCTGCACTCATTTTAAGCAGTTAAAAGTAATTTAAAACTTTAACATGAGTTAATAAGTTTCGAACACTGACGTTACGTTAATATACCCACCTCGTGTAGTGTAAAAGTTAAGATTACTTAGAGTGTTTTTAAAGATTAATAATACATCTAAATTCGAGAAAGGAAGATTGGTAATTACTACCTCAAATTGAACAGAAAATGTGCAAATAAAGGGACAAAATATAATTTATAAATTAAAAATGTCATGAACACTCAAAAAAGTTTAATCCGCCATAATACTTCCAAAAGGGGATAATATAAACTACGCCAGCGTGTGGTATAGTCACTTGATGTCTAAGTTTAACAAAGAATACAGGGCAGGGCGGTGCAGCACCAAGTTTAATATGTTGCGGCAATAAATATTTGGCTGCTTGCGAAATTTTAGAAAGTTGTGTACTGAATATTAAAATAAGTTTTTGAAAAGTCGAATTGGTGCTTCGTTTGAGATAAAATTTTATGTGGTAATTGTTTTCTTTTCAGACAAATTACAAGTGTAGTTGCAACGAAATTTAAGTAAAACTTGATCAAGTCAGCCGTGACGTAATTAATGTAATTATAGTAATATAAGAGATATCTGTCGCTGTTTACGAAGTATAAATTCAGTTGCAGGAAGAACAATCGGGTTTCAGATCGATTTGTTTACAATGTTCCAGAAATATTTGTTTAGTTTATGGGGAAATCAGAAATATGTGAAAAATATTAGTTATTTTGTATTTTCGTATGTTTAATAATTTGAGATCGGACACGAGAGGTTGATGACTTATCGCCCACGAGCGTACTATTGAACACTTGTATTTTTAAAGTTTTTAATTTTATTTATTTAATTATACTTATAATAATAAAACGTTTATATATACGGCTACAAAATACGAAATACCTTTTTATTTGTTCATTTTATAGTTCAAGTTGAGTCAAGGAGTATTAATATTAACTAGCAATACTTTCTCAAGGTTCTCTTCTGTAAAATTTGGTCTCTTTGAATGAAATACATCCTCCTAGATAGAAAACGCCCTTTCTACATCGCAACTGGTTATAGGTGCATACTGGAAATATTCTTTTATTTCCGCGTATTTTGCAGTTAGATGCTGTGGCATTGTTAAATCTGGCCATATCCGAAGTCACTTGGAATACTTTTCAAATTATTAATCGCCACATCTAATGTCGTGAAACCATCATTTAATTTGAGATTTCGATTTTCAAAATAAGTGATTAATTTTGGCAAATTTCCAAAATGTTCCTGAAGAAAGTACAACTGATTTTTTAAATGTGGAATTTGTGTTAGTTCCTTGCACTCAGAAATACTCCGAGCATAGTCATTTAAACATGAAATGAAATTTTGTAAACTCTAGTTATTACTGGAGAGGGAGGGAGTGACAAAGATGGCAGTTTTTCTCATTGATGCTTTTCTGAAACCTTTTTCAAAAGCGAATACAAGTCTATCAACTTCTGGAAAGGTGTCTCTGATATATTCACAAATTCTGTGGAGTGCATGTGCTACACAAGTAATATGCAGCATATTAGGATATGTTTCCTTTAATAGTCTGCCTGTTTTTAACATATATGCAGCGCTGTCACTTACAAATAAAAGTACTTTTTCTTTGTACCTGTCGTCCGAATGAAGTATTTTTTGAATATTCTCGTTAATGGTTTTAGTAACTGTTTCCGCATCAACTGTATTTATAACTTTTGTGGCTATTACATATGCGTTATATGGAATAGTTGGATGTAGTACACCACCTACAACATTTACCACACAGCGTCCTAATATATCGACAGTTTCGTCAGTACTTATCCAGAGGTACTGATTTGAAATATGGCTTCTAATGCGTTCTACTGCTTTCGTGTAGCACTTAGAAACATAATATTTGTGTAAGGTGGATTCATCAGGAACATTTCGACCAGTATATTTTTGGAGAAATATTTTTAAAGTGGGATTGTTAAGTTTATTTAATGGAATATTAGCCGCCATAAAAGTTTCACAGAGTTCTTCGTTAAAATTGTCAATCCAAAGGTTTCAATTTCTGTGCATGTGTTTGCGATGCTAAGTGACGTTGTACGTGCGATTACATGGAATTTTTAACGATATTTTACAGATTTCGCAATAAATTTAGGAATTACTGACAATGGACATACAATCAGTATGACCGTCAATCCAACTCGCCATTGTTTTACGATGCCGTTCTCAACGTTCTTCCATATCATATCTGAAAAAGTAACTTAAACAATGCTCTAGATCTGAATAAATGAAAACTAAAAATGTATGCGTAAGTTATTGAAACTGAATGAAATTCAATGCACACTTACGTCGAAATAATTGGGAGAAGTAGATTGAATCAAGCGATATTAAACAGGATCTATCACAAAAATTACGATGTTAAACCTATGAAAACAAGAAACTAACTCACAGCACTTTATTTATCTTACGAAATATAGTCTAAATAGACTAAATTATTAAAACTCCGCACGCTTCTATCTACGCCCATGAAAACAGAAATTTAATTGTAAATATCCAACAAAAAAAGTCGCAATTCTCGATAAAAACAGATGTGCGCTCTAGCCAGATTAATAGTGCATTCAATAACTGCGTGATGTACTTACAAATGTTGTAGACTATTTATATCGTCCGTCGTAATGACGACGTCATTTCAACCCAATGTGTCCGGTCTCTGTCATTAATTGTGGAAATAAAGCTTAGTTTTCTTTTTTGTACAAGACAGGTTCTTTACATTTTCTACTTTCTTTTTAACCCTATTTTAAGTATAATACGGGGTTAGTTTGCACTGAACCATATATCTTAATGGTCGGTCTGTGAGACTACCCTGTAGCGATTAATGAAATTTATTTACCGTAGCCGTTAAAGGTTAAAAACAAACTTTAAAATCAAAAAGAAAGTTTAATAATAATAATAATAATTCCTCTTTATTCTAAATTGTATCTCTTTCTGTCAACAAATTTCGAGTAATAACGTTTATTGAAAGACTGAAAATCCGAACTTTAGGAACCCCGTGCAGAGGTATGATGCATGGTACAACATTTTGGTTTTAGGATTTTAGACTCCAAATTTAACGAAGAACATCGTCACGTGTAGTTAGTAGGCTAATTTATACCCACCTTGCATTTATGAAGTGTAAATAGTTTTTTTTTTGTAAATGTTGACGAAAATTTACCATATCGTAGGTGCATGTATATCAATAATAATGATTATTAATTTGAAGCGATAGATCATTGTATTTTTATTTTTGAGCGGATATAAACTGGGCACCAAGTATATGGATTTACCTGCCCTGCAAAAAGGATTGCTTAATGCTACAGGTAATCTAGGCACCAGTACCGTTCGGGTAATGATCGCTTTAAAGCTGAAAGTAAGAAATTACACGTTAATAAATTAAGGAATTTCCTAATGACCAAATAGATTATTTCAAATGTATTTTTATTTGTACATCTATTGTTGGCGGGCCTCTATTGTATTATGCTATAATATATTCTATATATAAGGAAACATTTATTTTGTGTATTTAGTTATTTCTATCTTGTTTGCGGCGTTTGCTTAAAGTAAGAAATTAGATCCGCTTCTCAGTCTCGAGTTTTGTTGCACACTGTTAAGAATTATGGAGGTCTCTTTCGTGGACAGTAACAACGGCAAATGTTTGCTAGTGGTTAACAAGTGCACCTTTTCAAAACAGAAAGTGTTGAATAGTGGCGAAGTGTTTTGGCGTTGTACAAAAAAATCCTTAAATTGTCCCGCAAAAGTGTTTACGCTTGGTGCAGAAAATTTAGTGAGCAGAAGCCAGCTAGAACATAATCATGAACAGAATCAGAGTAAATTAAACCGAAAAGTTATTTCAAATGCGTGTAAACGTAAAGCCGTTGATGATATTTCCGAAAAAACAGCGAAAATTATTCTTCGTGAACTAGCTAAGGAACTTCCGGAAACTATTACGATAACAGATTTCACTTATATCCGAAGATATTTGTACAATGCAAGGAGAAAATTTCTTCCTGGGCCGTTACCACAAAATAAGACAGAAGTCCATGATATAGTGGAAGCTGCCAATGTTAAAACAAGCAAGGATGAAAGTTTCGTTTTTATAAACTGTCCAGTGAGCAATATCATAGTGTTTTCTTGTGAAACGAATGTTAGAAGTTTATGTGAAATGCGTAAAGTGTACATGGACGGTACATTTTCGTATTGTACAAAATATTTTTTACAATTATTTACTATCCACGGACTTAATAATGGACATTATATTCCATTGATGTTTCGTTTGTTGCCTGATAAACGCAGTGAAACGTATGCAACATTATTTGAAATGCTAACAAAAGAAATCTTTCGACGTCACTCTACAATATTACGACCAGCTGAAGTTTTTGTAGATTTTGAGAAAAGCATTCACACTGCGGTTCGCGCTATATGGCTATCAGCACAAATCTATGGTTATCGTTTCCATTTGCACCAATCATGGTTCAGGAAAATCCAAAGTTTGGGTTTAACAGCAGAATTTCGGAACACAGATTCCGAAGTAGGAAAATGGCTGCGATATACATTTGGATTAACGTATTTGAATCCTGACGAAGTAGGAGATTGTTTCGCCTTAGATTTGTTTGCCGAAAAACCTGCTCATGCACAGACTGACGTATACGCCGATTATTTATTGGAGACATACATAGAAGACGATGCTCCTTTTCCTCCACATATGTGGGCTACTGCAACTCCATCGATCACTAACACCACAAACGCATGCAAAGCGTTTCATTCCAAACTAAATGAGTAATTTTATTCAACACATCCATCTATTTATATTTTTATCGAAAAGCTTAAGGAATTTCAAATAGACACTTATGTTAAAATTCAAAGTGTACACACACCAGCAAGAGTTAAAGACACACGCGCAAAACAAAAATTAAGAACTCTAAATGAACTGTGTGAACAACTAAATAATGGAACAATATCACGATTACACTTTGTGAAGTGTATATCATTTTTTTCATCAGTATGACTTCAAATACACTATTTTTTTATTATAGTTTTTATGTAATTAAGTATTTGCTTTTATTATTGTTTTCATATGAGTACATATTTTTTATTTTCTATCTTTTTGCTGTACTTCAACTTGAAATACACTATTTCTATATTATTGTTTTTGTTTGCTTTATACGGTGCCCAGTATAGACCTCTGCGAGTGCATTTTTAGCTAGTGCCCGAATTACCAACGAGATTAAAATTTCAGGTAGGTTAGTGCCCAATTTACATCCAGCCTTATTTTTATGTATGTAAGAACATATCCACCATACAATATCCCTTTCATTCTATAACAATTTGTTGTTTAAAAAGAATAAATAATTATTTTTTTTCACAAGGGTTCTTAAAATAATATGTATGTTTATCAACTATTCATATTTAGTAATACTTAATATACGATATTGACACATTCAATATTTTGCCTCCCCAAGTATTTAATATTTATAAACCACATTTGTTTAAACATAATATTCTAGTTCAATGTTATCTGATTTTAAAATCATTCACTCACAATATATTCAATCCACCATATAAAGGCTCAGACCTTGAATATAATACTTTTTATTTACATTTGTTGCATGAGCGCCTGTATAGGTGGACATGTAAAAACAATGCAGAAACCGCACGAATCAAAAACGTAACGCCCAGTTGATTTTAGAAACACAAAACACCAACGAACAAAAACAATGTAGTATCGAAAGCTATCAGACCGTACATCCTTCAAAAAAGCACACCAACCATAATATCACATCACACTTTGACGGTCATTCGCTCCAAGCTTGCATTCAAATCCGTTACATTATTACATATTATGTATTACATAAAAACTTAAGCACAATGTGAACCAGTATGATGGGATGTAAGGACAGTTACTTACTTACCTTAACATGTCAATAACACATGGCGTCTATTCATTTAGAACTTTCATTTTTCACTGATGACGCTCGGTCACTCGAGCAAAATGCAAGTAAAAAAGCAGCGAAATTCCTTTTTTTTTAACAATTGTTCTATGGAAATAAATTCGCCTACTTTTTTAATCTGGTAAAATAGTTTATAAAGATTCTTTAGTGTTTTAATTCAAAGAGATGTCGCGCTGTTAAAATACATCGTAAAAGAAGCGCGGAATTTCGGAGAGATCGACACAATACTCCAACTTCGATGGTCAAACGCGGTCTGAGCGCGTAGAATTGTCTCCTGCGCTATAAAAGTTTTTTCTATTGGCTGTTTAGTACTTGCGTACGAGTGTCGCATATTCATCTGTTCGCATTGTTTGTCCTTTTTTTCGCTTTTATCTGATATTTGATACGGTACAATTTTATCTTAAATCTTTGAAAAAGAACGAAAATAAAAGTATATATCTAAAATGTTTATGTGAATTGTAATATATTTTCTTCAAACTAGTCGCGATCAGTTAATTATAAGAACAAATATAGAACTACGAAGGGGTATTGATACCTACGAGGGTGGGTTTACTTATTCGCGCGATTGCCTAGAGTAGGCCGTGAAATAAAAAAAAAATACACATCACATTTTGACAACCGATACCTTGTCAGTTTACTGTTAGTCTTTGATAAATTTGTGACAAAGCGTGTTTTGTAGGCAATTTTTTAATTTTACCCTGCTGCTGATTAAGTGTAGGTAAATGAGTGGCGGCTCGGGGTGGTTCACATAGGGAGTGCATAATTTCAAAATTAAAAAGTGTAATACAAAAACGCTTACCCAATCCTTATAAATTTCACCGACGTACTGTTCTAGACAGGTACTGTTCATTGTAGAGTTTGTTTTGAGGGAATAGTAAATATTATACTACACAGTTTAATTATATCTGACGATAAACGAAGTCCATTTTACGTGTCTTTGACTTGCAGAACAGTTCTATCACTTTTTCATTAAAGTTTGGGAAATCATTTATACATTCTTTTTCACAAGATAACATAGTAAGGGCATTTAATCTCTCTTCTTTCATTGTATTTCTCAGGAAAGATTTTATTCTCTTCAACCGTGAAAACTGGCGTTCCGCTTCGGACGTTGTCATTGGGATTGTAATGACAATTTTTAAAAGCTTAATAACTTCATTAAAGGTGTCGCTTAATCCATCCAGCAGAAGACCTAGCAGACCTACAGCACCGACTTCTATATTTTGCCTAAATTCTTCTCTAGAATATAGAACGCTTAATTCAGTTCGTAGTCTGCTTTCATTGAGGCATGGATAAAATTTTACTGCTTCTTTAAGGCAATCTTCCGGAATTTTTTTGTGAAAAGAGGAGAACTGTTTAAAAGAAATTACGTTTGCTAATATTAATTACCCTGTATACCGAAATCTAGTTTTTATTTCTAGCAAAATAATATCGCACACTTCAATAGTTTCCCTCCTTCTTTGGCTACCATCAGTTACTCTTCGCCGCTTTGATGGTCGAGGAGTCAGTTCTGGGTCATTTTGTTTAACCAACTGATTATCTGTGTCAGCGATTTCGGTTCGAATTTTTCCAATAGCGCGTTCAAAATTATCTAAATTATTCTTGATTTTTAATGCATCTGTATTGACATTTTGTAATTGATTAAACAATATGTCCACATGTGGGCTAATTTTATGAAAGAAAGTTAACCAATAGATAAAATTTTCCTCCTCTAAAATTCGCAAATTGGCAACACCTTGATGAATGGTAGTTTGTAAACTAGCTTTTCCCTCGATTTGTTCTAGAGCTTCAATTATTTCTTCTCGGTGCTCATATATTGTGTTCACTGTCCTAGAATTGAAGTTCCATCTTATTTTTGAAGAACGAGGTAAGCCTTTTCTCTGAAGGAATTCTTCCAATCTTGCAGCTTGTTGTGGTGAAGTGGAGAAAAATGTGCATAATCCCGTCAGATTGTCAAAAAAAATTCTGCAATTACTACTGCTCGATGTAGCATGTGACATAATTAAATTTGTCTGATGTGCATAACAATGTACAAAATTAGCCCTTGGATACTGGTCTTGGACATGTCTTTGCACGCCGTTAATAGCACCACTCATGACTGCTGCCCCATCATAGCTCTGTGCAATCAGTTTTTCTGGGTCATCAACAAGCAAACTAATTTCGTTAAGGATGGAGGCAGATAAAGAATTAGCATCGTGTCCACTAGGCAGAAGAAATTTCCAAGATCTTTCGACCGGTCTCGCGTTCACAATATATCTTAAAACAACCACCAACTGAAACTGATTGGACACATCTGAGGTTTCATCAGCTATCACAGATATGAAGTCGGTTGCTTTAATTTCACTGGCAACTTGTTCATGATACACGTTCAACATTGCATCAAGCAGCTCATTCTGTATCGTTTTTGATAATCCCTTAAAAACCGGTGCTGCTTCGATGTGATCTCTGAGCGATTTATCCAATTCTGCCGTAAAATTTATCAATTCCCAAAAAATGCCATTGTTATTCGACGTTTGCTGTTCATCATGACCCCGAAGTGCCAGTTCAAACGCGCCACAAAATCTAATGCAATTTATTATTAAATTTAACACATGCCTATGTTTTGTTTCCTTTTCATTGTGTTGCTGAATTGCTTTTCTATATGATCAATCTAAAACATTCTGAATGTTATTTTTTCCTAACATTCTTAGACTAAATATATTTTTCAAATGCCCTTCGGAATTTCCATGTTTAATAATTTTAGCACTAAGATGAATTAAGTCTTTTATTCCGTTCTTTGACCAAGACGGTTCACCACCAAACAAAAGACACGGAAAACAAAACAAAGTATTTTTAATTTCACACCCACAAATCCAGTCATTTTTCTGATAAATATCCATTTAGAATTTTCTTATAACGTCTTTACCTTTAACAGATTGTTTATTTTCTAAACATAATTGAGGCATCGGCCGTTTAAAATTTTTTACTGCGATTTTTTCATCAGACGTTAACCGCGAAAACGCGTTGTTCTCTAAACCAGAGACGGAATTCATTTTACAACGGCCGTGAGCAGACTGGACCACTTGCTCAGACGCTATGTATTGTACGACATTGAAGTAGGGCAAAATACAGTTCTCCCCACCTTAAATGTAATGTTAATGGCTTAACGGAGCAACAGTTGGGCTTTGCTCATTATATCTGTGACGACGATCGGTGCATGTACGATGTTAGCGTGCCACGTTCCTCGTCAATAACTATGAATACATAATATACATAATAAATAAATACTTTCACAGTTAGTCGCCGCTTGGTTTGTTTTGTTTCATAATTCCAGGGGGTGCAATTGCTCACTTGCTCTCATTAAAGAGCCGCCACTGAGTAAATGGATAATTTTAACATCGTACAGTGGCTTAAGTATATTTTAAAGAAAGTAAATTAAGTATCTTTTACCGAAATCCATGATGATGATAATGCGATATAGATTGGGTGTATACAACCGCCAGAAAATAGGGAAATGAATTTAAACGTGACAGGACCAGTTTAGAATATGATCCTCGCAGTGGACGCCCGAAAACGGCTACAAGTCCAGAAATGGTGGATAAAGTCCATGATTTGTTGTGACCGACGATTGCAAGCGTTAGAAATAGTAGAGGCTGTGGCCATTTCAAAGGAACGGTGCTTTATATTTTACAGGAAGAACTTAATATGAAAAAGCTTCCGGCAAGACGAGTGCCCATTTACTGACGACGGAACAAAGACGTGTTCGCTGTCAATATCGATGAATAATTTAGAAATTTTGAAACATGTTTTGCAGCGATTTATTACTTGAGTTCATTATTATATACAACAAGAGTCGAAGAGGTGAACCAAACGTGGAGAGCCAACTCCAAAGAATGCCAAGACAGTTTTATCGACGCGAGAGGTGATGGCATCAGTATATTGAGATGCAAAAGGAATATTGTTAGTAGACTATCTTCAAATGGGCAAGATCGTAAACGGCGAATATTATGGAAATCGTCTAGATCGTTTGAAGAGAGCTGTTGCTGAAATGCGTCCAAGAATTACTAAGAAGAAGGTGCTCTTTTACCAAGATAATGCACTTGTGTATTTCAGTACGGTTAAGAATTAAGAATTAAGGTTCGAATTAGTACTGCCCCCCTCCACATTCGCTAGACCTAGCACCATATGACTTTCATTTATTCCCTAAATTAAAAGATTTTCTCGGAGGCAAAAAATTCTGCACAAATGAAGAGCTAACTAACATCAACAATAGACGATTATTTTCCAGGGTTAGAAGAAAATCACTTTGGAAGCGGAATAAAGAAGCTTGAACACTTGAACACAGATGGACTAAACATATCGAATTAAGGGGAAATTATGTTGTTGTGTGGCGGGTTCGTTACTGACCAAATGTTTGCGATGACTCCGGTTTCTGGCGGTGATGCTTCAACGTCAGTTACTAGAATCGCAACCCAGATGTTGCTTTACAGTGCACAGGTTGTAAGGCTGTATACACTTTACTTTTTAAATCTTCGGTGACTTTTGTTAAATGAATAAATGTACTTTCATCTAAATATATTTATTTACACTATATACATTTATTTTGGATCTACAACGACTTATACTAGCATAAAATTGCTGTTGAGACTGGTGTCACTTGTTAAAGTATGGTTGTTATGATGTTATGAAGAAGATTGTTGTGATGAGACTGTTGCTTGTTATGATGTGAATGTGAGACTGTTGTTTTATTAAGACTGTGTTACAAGTAGGATAGCATATATCATTACCCCTACAAACTATTATGTACTTAAAGCGTAATGGTTGAACACATTGTTTGGCGTCATAACGGGTAAAGTTTACGACAGGGTCTTAAAAATCTACATAATAAAATATCATTAATTAAATATTTAGTTGGTATTGTAAATCTAGTATGCCATTCCGCATCGTTCCTTGTTAAAGTAATAAAATTTATTATTCATATCCAGGAACCGTGATCTTGAAAATGAACATGCAGATTAAACACTTGTTCCCTATAACCCAAGGTAATAAAACAAGCGGTCTAATGTATAAAGCAATAAATAAACTTGGAAATAATTAATAACCATAAGTAATAAAACGGTCTAAATTATAAAGTAGGCAATCAATAGATTTGCAAACGATTCTTAGAATTTAAAGAAAGTTTCACAATTTGAATGTGCTAATAAAGTATGTTACACAGTGGTTTAAACTTGAAAATAACCGTTAAATATTTATAAAACTTGAAATGCTGTATTTGAATCCTATATCCTACATTTACTTATATTTAACCATAAAAAAATGTTTGAAATTAAAATATTACAAAAGGATATTAAATGTATCCTCAACATGTGTAGAAAAATAATATTTGTTTATTTAAATTATTCCTATGTTTTTGTACGATCGCAAATTAATCAACCCTCGTACTTAGCCCACCGTATAAAATGGCACCATATTTTAATAAAAAATTTTATTTATTCAACATAATCGCGTTTTAAGACACATTTAGCAAAACGTTCACAAACTAATGCTACGCCCTTTAAAAAAATTCTTTATCTTGGTCTATAAATCACTCGTCAACGGCACATATGACTTTATCATTTGTCCCTTTCACCTTTCAAATGTTTTTTGAGTTTTTGGAATAAATAACAATCTGGCGCCACTAAATTCGGAGAATAGAGGTGGTGGGCAACCAAATCAAAACCAATTTCATCAATTTTTTACCATGCAATCAACGACTTGTGACCAGGAGCAGAGTTTTGCAAAAAGAATGCAGTTTTCCGCGGTGTTTTTCAAGTAATTTAGTTAGCAATACGAGAGCGGGTTGATTAATTCGTGCGATCGTACAGAAACAAAAGAATAATTAAATTAAACAAACTTTATTTTTCTACATAATCTCTTCTTAGTCCGATACATTTGTATCAATTGTGTCCATCTGTATTCAAGCTCCTTTATTCTTCTTCCCTTCAAAATAATCGTCCACTGTTAAAGTTAGTTCATCATTTGTGCAGAATTTTTTACCTCCGAGAATATCCTTTAATTTAAGGAATAGATGAAAGTCAGATGGTGCTAGGTCTGGTAAATTTGGGAGGTGCGGTATTAATTCGAACTTTAATTCTTCAAATTTTTTGTAGTAACCGTACTGGAATGCACACGTGCATTATCATGGTGAAAGAGCACTCACTTCTTCATTCCTGGACGCTTTTCAGCGATAACTGTCTTCAAACGATCTAAAAGATTTGCGTAATATTCGCCGTTTACAGTCTTGCCCTTTTGAATATAGTCTATCAACAATATTCCTTTTGCATCCCAAAACACTGATGTCATCACCTTTCACGCCGATAAAACCTTCTTGGCCTTCTTTGCAGTTGATTCTCTACGTTTGGTCGACATCTTCGACTGTTGTGTAGGTTCGGGTGTATAATAATGAACCCATGTTTTGTCACAAGTAATAAATCGGTACAAAAAATCTATTGTGTTGCGTTTAAAAATTTCTAAATTATTCATCAATATTTAACGCAGTAAACGCGGCATCCATCTTGCCGAAAACTTTCTTATATCAAGTTCTTCGAGCAAAATATGAAGTAACCCGTTTTTTTTGAAAAGCCGACTACTTCTGCTATTTCTAACGTTTTCAATCGTCCGTCACTTAACAACAAATCATGGAGTTTATCCACCATTTCTGGACATGTACCCGTTTTCGGCCGTCCATTACGGGGATCACCTTCTAAGCTGCTCCTGTCACGCTTAAATGCATTTCCCTATTTTCTGACGATTGTATACGAAGGACAACCCTCATCCAGTGTATCTTGCAAATCATCATGGGTTTCGGTAAAGAACATGGCTTTCTTTAAAAGATAATTAATCACTGCACTATGTTCAAAATTAACCATTTACACTTAATTAGTAGCAGAGTAAAATTAAAAAAATTACCTATGAAACACGCTTAGTCAAAAATTTATCAAACACTAACAGTAAAATGAGAAGGCATTTACTCCAGGTAATCGCGCGAATAAATCAACCTGCTCTCGTAATAGGCTCGCTCTTTTCCAAACAATTTCTTACTATTATCTCATTACAAATGAAACAGACATGCAATATACATATCTGTAACTGTACACATGGACAATACACCTCGTATTTTCAGCATTTACTTCTGCTTAAGACACGTGTTTCTGCCATCTATAGGCGTCATCAGTCAAGCTAGTGAAGCAATGTAATACAAATGATACAAATCTTTTTAAGAACAGATTTGTATCTGTATATACATTTACGCTGAAATCGCCTACAAGATATACCAAATAGATGGCAGAAACACGTGTCTTAAGCAGAAGTAAATGCTGAAAATACGAGGTGTATTGTCCATGTTACAGTTACAGATATGTATATTGCATGTCTGTTTCATTTGTAACAAATGCGTAATACGTGCATAACGTATGGATATACTTAAACCTGTTTGTATATTATCTCATCTTTATTTCAAGAATATGAAGCAAGAATCTTGCTAGCTCATTGTGAATACGGAATTTTTTAGACCGTACTGAACCAGAATGCTTTCAGTCTTTGAACTGCTCTTTAGTCTCTGGATCGTAGTAGACCCACACTTTGTTCATAGTAACAAGCCGATCCAAAAATTTGAAGAATCTTCTTCAAAACAGTGGCAGATTTTCTTCGAATCGCATGCGATTCTGATCTGCATTTCAGGATCTCGGAATCCATTTCATTGAAAGCTTTCCCATACGCAAGTTGTAACATGGTGTGAACCACACGTTCAAAGAAAATGCGCAATGCTTCTACAATACTCTTGATTGCGATTCGTCGATCTACTCCAATCATATCAGTTAGAGAAACTGGCCTTCTATAGTAGTGCTCCTCTTTAATATCTGATTTGCCTTTCTTAAATTCCGCACTCGTTTTTAATTGGCCTATGAAGGACATTGATCGCTTAGGGTTCCTAGAATATCAGCAAAAATTTCTTTGCCTGATAACCCATTCAAAAATAAATACTTAATAACTAAGGGTAACTCGTTTTTCTTTTCAAAATCTTTTTGTCAGACACGGTGTTTTCAAAAATTGGCAACTTTATAACTGTTCAACTTGTGAGTCTCAAAGTTTTACAACTTATTTATAAAACATGGTAGTTGTAACTATAGCAACCATATTAAATTTTGTCTTTTAGAAACTTTCAAGGCTAACTATACGGGGTGTCACAGAGTAACATTCCGAATTTTCAGTAATGATAAAGAGCACTTAAATAAAATTTTTTAATTAATAAACTAGTGTCTGGATATTTCTCGGTGTCAAAGATAAACTAGAAATTTTTAAAAACAATCTCAGTTACAAAAGAAGAGTTAAGTTAAGGAACATTTTATTAGAAATAATACTTCATCAAACTTTATGAAAATTGTTCAAAGTTACGACCACCATTTTCGAGGCACGCGTTATAACGATGTGCAATCGACTGCCGAATTCTTCAAAATAGCCTCGGACATTCACGAATATCATCAAACGCTAGAATAATTCGAGCCACTAACTGTTCTTCTGTATTAACATGCGTCTCATAAACCAGGAATTTAATATAACCCCAAATACAAAAATCAACGGGAATCATATCTGGTGAACGTGCAGGTCAAGAAGTCGGCCCTTCTCTTCCGATTCACTCATTTGGAAATTGTGCATTTAGCAATTTCGGCAATTTAATCCAAAGTGTGCTGGTGCATCATGATGCTGGAAAACAATATTTCTTCGAATATTAAGTGGGACATCTTCAATCAATTTTGGTAATGTATGTTCCAGAAAAATCCTATACACATGACCATCTACGGCAAGCAAGTGCAAGCAATAAATGTGGTTCCATTACATAATAGTCAACACTCCCAGCCTAAATATTAACAGAAAACCTCCATTGATGATGTAACCTGTGAACGGGGTGAGGATTTTCTTCGCTCCAAATGTGACTATTGTGTGTATTAAAATAGTCATCTCTTGCAAAACATGCCTCGTCTGGCGATAATACACTCCTAGGAAATCTTGGTTCGTCGTTAATTTTATTCAATTACCATTCGGCAAATTGAACTATGTTGGAATAAAGCAGGAATTAACGTTCGCACTTTGAATTTTAAACAGATGCTTCCGGTATTCCTTCAATGCCTTCCATATAGATGTGTGACTTGTATGCATTTCATGGGTAATGGCACGAGTGCTTGTTTTCAGGTTATGTTCAAATTGTTGCAGAACTCGGTCCTCAAAGTCAACATTTCAGACAGTACGATTGGCTCCCGAATCTATTTTCTTTACTTGGAATTCACCAGTATCTCGAATACGCTAATCAAATCTTGAAAATGATGTATGACAGGGAATGTGATGCTGAGGATACTGCTCCGTATAAATTCACCTTGCTTCGTTAGCATTACCGTAAGCTGTTCCATAGGGAAGATGCATGTCTACTATTTCAATATTTGAAAAATGATGCATTTTCAATCAAACATTAATCTATCTAAAAAAGATTAATTTGTGACACATAAAATGACAACTAAACACACTTCTCTAATAAGGAATAATTTGTAACAGACGTAAAATGACAATTACTAAAATAGTTGTTTTTCAATTCAATTTTTACTTTGTATACCGCCGGGATAGTCCTAGCGTGACAGACAATTTTTTCATTTTATCTCGATACTAAAAAATTTCCGGACACTTAATAAAAAATGTTTATTTAAGTGCCTTCTATCATTTCTGAAAATTAGGAATTGTTATTCTGTGACACACTGTATAACAATACCCCCTCATCTTGCATGTAATGAATTGATCAAACAAAAACAAATTTCTGATAATTGATAGCAAAGTGAATATTAGGTCTTTCAGTAATCGTAATGAACACAACAAAATATAATAATGTCGTCAAAATAAGATGTGTCTTATTGATTGAATTTGCAGTAGATTAACAAAAACTATTTAGGCAATGTAATATGTAAATATAAGACTTATGAAAATTGAAGACTTCACCCTGGTTTAATGAATAGAATATTTAACGCTACAAATACTACAACAGATGACTGGTTCGACTCTTCGAATTTCATTACAAAATTTAGAAATTTTATCGTTTCTAAGTTACATATTTATGTTTGTTTCATCCTACATCAGAATAATTTAATTTAAAAAATTACATCTAGCCAATAATATCGGTAGCGTTTTTTTTCGCTCCCAGCTCGACTCAAGCTGAGAAAAATGAGTACCTGAGGTAAAACTCTGGGGTAATAATAGCTGCCAGTGCGTAGAGCCACGCACGTTACCATTCTAGTGTACCGAATAGTTACAAGTTGTATATTGCTAGCCCAAAGGCCTACAACGCTAGTACGGGTACTATTATTATTAAAAAATAATATCTACTTGATGAGACGATGTATATACGTAATTTAACAATTGAAAAAATGTACTAATTTCGTTACTATAAAAAAAATAGCTTTGTAAATTCTTTTACGGAGACGCAACATTCACTATATAAGGTGATTCTAAATATATGCGACAAATTTTATGGGCTGATTCCTAGGGTTATTATGATCATAAAAGTTCATATGAATGTATGTCCTAAACGGCTTAGTTTTAAAGTTACGGCATGTTTAAGAGTACATTAAAAGTTCATACAATAGAACGTACTAATCAACAAAATTAACTTATAAAAATTGTTGGAAATGATCGCCTTCAACTGAAATGCAAGCTTTATTCTCCGTTGCATTCATTGGTGTGAAAATCGTACTAAATGCTCATTTTTATACATCGACAACGCTAATTTCTCCAGACATGCTATTATTAATTTTCATAATAATCACATATTTTCCGAAGAAAACCCATCAAAACCCAAATTTTCAATCTCGAATTTCTACTCAAAATCTACCCTAAGGTTTTCGGGGGCGCTAAAGAAGACGGTCTGAACGATTTTCCGCTGAAAATTCGCGATTTCGTTTTTTGTACTTTTGACCTGTCGACACTTTTTCGTAAATATCTCGAGAACCAAAGCAGATAGCGAACTCTAGTTCGGATTATCGTAATCAGCGCGTCCGATTACATATAATTTTGGCGTCAAAACAGAGAAAATCGACAATCGACATTTTTGAAATGTCTAAATTTCATCGCCTGAGGTTCAAAAAAATCGCGAAAATTTAAAAACGCCATAACTCCCTCATTTATAATCCGATCTCCGCGAATCTTATATATCTTATATCGTCATTAGGATTAAAACGCGTATACAATGTGCCAGTCTAGGACCAACCGTTTGGCCGCTACGGCTTCGCGAATTTTTGCAAAATCGACATTTTCGATTACGAAATTTACGGTTTTCCTGGCATAACTCGAGAAGTAGGCGTCCTAGAGCCTTCTGGTTTAGACCATTCGATTCAGAGCGCCAAAATGCGTCGGACAGTATAGGATAGCTCATCTAGAGTCAGCTGGTTTCCAAAATACAGAGAGGCGTCGAAATCGAGCATCATATTTTGGCGAAATTTTCGCGATTTTCAAAAATTTTCAGTCTCGAATTTCTACTCAAAATCTACCCTAAGGTTTTCGGGGGCGCTAAAGAAGACGGTCTGAACGATTTTCCGCTGAAAATTCGCGATTTCGTTTTTTGTACTTTTGACCTGTCGACACTTTTTCGTAAATATCTCGAGAACCAAAGCAGATAGCGAACTCTAGTTTGGATTATCGTAATCAGCGGGTCCGATTACATATAGTGTTGGCGTCAAAACAGGGAAAATCGACAATCGACATTTTTGAAATTTCTAAATTTCATCGCCTGAGGTTCAAAAAAATCGCGAAAATTTAAAAACGCCATAACTCCCTCATTTCTAATCCGATCTCCGCGAATCTTGTGCCAAATTAAAGATATCGTCATTAGGATTAAAACACCCATCAACATCAATTCTTTGTTAATATGTGGGCCGGTATTGTTAGAGATCACTTGATAGGTCCATATTTTTTGCCGATGAGGTTAAATGGAGAAGTATACCGCCGCTTTCTTGAAGGGAAGCTACGACTACTGTTGGAAGAAATCCCGCTGAAATTAAGATTACAAATGTATTTTATGCAAGATAGCGTTCCCGCACATTTCAGTTTAGTTGCTCGTGAGTTTTTGGACGGTGCGTATCCAAATCGGTGGATAGGATGAGAAGGTCACAACCGCGGCCTCCGCGATGTCCAGACTTAAATTATCTAGATTTTTTTATCTGCTCTTTTCTTCACCTTAAATCACTAGTTTATACGACTCCCATTTAAAATGTTGATGAACTGAGAAATCGAATTGTTGCAGCATTTGAGACAATTCCAAACACCCCCGTTATTCTTGAACCCACTCACCAATCAATTCAACGGAGTATAGAAGCTTGCCTTTCAGTTGAAGGCGGTCATTTCCAACAATTTTTATAAGTTAATTTTGTTGTATTAGTACGTTTTATTGCATGAACGTTTAATTTACTATTAAACATTCCGTAACTTTAAAAGTAAGCAGTTTAAGACAAACATTCATACGAACTTTTATGATCATAGTATCCCTATGAATCAGCTTATAAATTTTGTCGCGTATATTTAGAATCACCCTGTATCATTGTTTATTAGTGAATATTAGTAAATATTAATATATTCTATTTAAGATAAGCCAGTGAAAAGACAATTGTAATAACGTCTTTCGTTTTATAAAAAAAAAAGTAATTGCACAACATTAAATCCACATTTTAAACAGTTTTTTACCCTTATAGGTGATAATTTTTTCCAAACCGCTGAAGATCATATTGATTCATTGACCATTTTAATGCTCTTATCTACAGTTTCCAGTAACCGTTCGGCGTTCATTAGTACTAAAGGTATTTAACAAGCAAACCTATATAAATAACTTTAAAGTTCCGAATAGAGAGATTTATTCAAGTAACATCCCGCCAGCGGCTCCTCCTAGCGCGTATATACCGGGTGTATTATGAAAAACCTTTAGGGCTGTAGCTTCCTTATATTTTATCTGATTTTAATGAATGATATGTCAAACTAAATCGTTTTTAAGCACCGTAAACTGTTTAAAAAAAAAAATTTTTTGACATTTCGTTTTTGACAGACAGAAGTAATTTTTTTTTTAAATTGTACTACATATTTTTTTTTACTTATTCTAATAAACATTTATTTCCTGAAGACACCTCCATTAAATTGAGTGACAAATTTTTTATTATTAAAAAAAAACTACAAAATTTACAGAAATCATATATTTTAATGAATCAAATGTTCGAAATTTTGTTCCCCCCCCCCCATTTTGTTCCAGACACATTTGACACCTTCTATTAACTCCAACTGCTGCGTTTAATATAAGATTTGGTGGTATTTCATGACATACTTGTACTATCCTTCTTACTAAATCATCTCTGGTATCAGGTGGAGTCAAATAGACATGATCTTGAATGCAAGACCACAGAAAGAAATCCAGTGGATTCAGATCTGGCGATCCAGCAGGCCATCGAATAGGTCCGTAAGTGCCCATCCATCTGACGCCAAAATAATTCCTGTTGGAACACCACCCTGTTTAACTTAGCAAGTGGCAACTCATCTAAATAATCGCCTAATTCATTGCGTAACAAATTATTATACTTTTCTTGGTTTAGATTACCCTCCACAAAAAAAGGCCCTACTACTCTATCGCCTAAAATGCCACACCACACATTTACACTGAACCGATTTTGAAAATTGTGTTGCATCACAACATGGTTATTTTCAGTGCTCCAATGGCGATGATTATTTCTGTTGAATACACCATTTTTCCCAAAAGTGCATTCATCTGACCACAACACACGACGATAAAAAATTGGATCTTCCCTTAGTTTATTCATGAAAACCGTGCAGAATTGAACCCTTCGTTGAGGGTCGTTTTCACCGAGAACATGCACCTTCCGTGGTTTATAAGGAAAGAACTTGTGCTTCTTCATAATGTACTGAACTGTAGAATGTGATACCTGCATGTAGTGAGCAATTTCTCGCGGAGACGTACTAGGGTTTTCTTCCACATAGAGCAAGACACTTAATTCTAAATTTTGATCTTGAATTACACGTGCGTTTATTTTCGGTTTTTTGAATGATCCAAAATTTCGTAAATTTCGCACGGGCCTTTCAAACTTATCGACACTTGGACGCAGTCTGTCAGGAAAACGATTTCCATAAAGTCGCAAAGCAGCTGCAGAATTTGTTCCGCATTCAAAATATGCTTGAATCGCATCCACACATTCGCCATTATCCATTTCAATAACAAAATTTAGAAATAAATCGTTGAAAATGTTATAATGAATGTGTGACTGACAGATGTCACAGCTCTCTTCGAAAATTTGGAATGCACTTTTGTCGTTCAATATGACTGCTTGATTTTTAAATTTTTTAAAATAAACACTGTAAGTGTTGTTGTTGACCCACCGCTCACTGATAACATTGGTTTGTAATCCTTTATGGGCTATATAGTATTGAATGTAAGTGATTTTAAATGGTACACACATTTGCTGGTAATAAAATGAAATAGAGTATTTAAAATGCATTTAAGAAATCTCTGTGTTCGGAAAAACCAGAATAAATCGGACTAAAAAAACCTTCAATTTCTCGATTTTTTTTCATACAAGGATATCGTTGTTTACAGTTTCATATTCAGAAAAAGGAATATATTTGAAAAAGGAAAAAAAAATTATAGTGCAATTTAAAAAAACACAGTTTGTAGCTGTCTGTCAAAAACAAAGTGTAAAAAAAAAAATTCAAAGCGGATCACGATACAGTGTTTTTAAAACGATTTAGTTCGACGTATAATTTATTACATTCGGATAAAAAATAAAAAAGTTACAGCACGAAAGGTTTTTCATAATACACTCGGTATATATTGTCAGTCGCCGACCGAACACCGTTCAGTGCACTTCGCTGGCTTACTGTAATAAATAATAATTTTATATTGTCACCAATAGTCAGAAAGAAACCGATGTAGGTCATAAATTGATAAAGGGATTTCCAGATTTAATGTACAATGTCAGTATAATAAAGTGTAAAGTGTGATCTAGGATGACCATATTTATTATCGAAAAATAAGTACAAAAATAAAAAGTGTCAAAATAATTTGAAATTCACTTGGTTTATTGGAAGTAGGTAAAAACAGATAATCGATGAACTAAATTAAATGTAGGTCAATGTAGTCGTTATAGTGTGCCATCGTCAAAAAGCATCAAAATATAAAACATAAAACCAAATTATGCTTTGATAAAATATATAACGTGTGTTCATTTGAAAAGTCTTGTGATTATATTTGCTGAGTTGTGTTTGAGTTATTCTGTGACACTACAATGTCTGATGTGTAAGAGCAAAGAACGTGCATCAAATTCTGCTTCAAACTTAGTAAAACGGTTGCGGAACAAAACTACGTTTTCTGAGAATGCTTTAAGCCAGACGCAAGCTTATGAGAGGTACAACCGTTTTAAAAATGGACGTATATTGGTTGATGATGATGAGCGTTCCGGACATCCATCAACGAAAAATACGCCACAAAATGTGGCAAAAGTGCTTGATACTATCCTGCAAGACCGAAGGTGAACAATCCATGACAGTAGTAACATTGTCGGCTTATCGTACGGCGTTTGTCAGGGTATTCTGTCCGGTTAACTCAACATGCGACCTATTTCTACGAAGTTTGTGTCAAGGTTATTCAGCAACAAAAACGGCACCGCACAGAGCTGAAAGAAACTGTCGAAAGGGATGCGAACTTCAGTACCAGAATCATTACTGGCGACGAACCATGGGTATACGGGTATGATCCCGAAACAAAAACAATCCCGAAAATGACTACATCGCAGTGGAAGATGCCATCATCACCACGACCGAAGAAAGCAGAGCAAGTTTGAAGCAACGTCAAGTCAATGTGGATTTGCTTCTTTGATGCTGATGGCATCGTACACAGAGAATTTCTCACATCAGGTGCAACAGTTAATTGACGATTTTATTGCGATATTCTTCAGCGAATAAGAAAAAACGTTCGCGGGCTGCCAAATGGCGCCACAATTTGTGGATCTTACACCACGACAATGCAATCAACCCACACGTCACTTGTTGTGCGTCGGTTTCTAGCCTCAATGAAGAAGGCAGTACTACCCCATCCTTCCTACTCCCCAGATCTTGTCCCTTGTGACTTCTTCTTGTTCCCGAAATTGAAACTGAAGCCCAAGGAGCGCCATTTTAAGACAATTGAGGAGATCCAGACGGAATCACAGGCAGTGTTGAACACGTTAACACGCGAAAGCTTTCAACACTGCTTCCAATCATGGATAAGTCGCTGGGATCAATGTATTCAGAAGGAAAGTACTTTGAAGGGAGAGATAGTGAATAATTTGTAAGAACAATTTATTGTGTTTTTTTACCTAGGTAATTTAAACTATTTAATTAAATACTACCATCAACATTTAAAAAATTAAAGAACTGATAATGCAAAAATCTTTTTAAAAGTAGGTACATCAAGCGCCGATTAAGTTGACGCGAGGAGGAGGTGCGCAGAAGCCGTTTTTAAAAACGTCCACCCTCACTACTCAAGTAATTGTCAACATACATTTGTCATTGATGTTTGACGGAACATAATGTCTTTGCTAGGGGATCATAAAGTGATACACGCTCAGAGGTTAGAATTATCTGACATTTGATGTAAAACCACATACAAATCTCCCCACTACTTCCAATCCTGCGCGAACTTACCCCTCCTCGCGCCAACTTAATTGGCGTTTGCTATACCTAGGTAATTAAAACTATTTATTTCGAAGTGGTTAATTAATCTTGCAATGAAGGTAATACAGATTCACCCAATGAAACAGAAAATTTTTAAATTTATAATTTACATAAAGAAGTTTTCATTTTCTTACGAATCAATAACGATTAATAGATGGGCAGCATTTCAATTTATAGACTCTCATAATATCACTTAAAATGTTAAATTATTTGACCTATCATCGACGATAAAGCTTTAACCACAAGAATTTGGAAAATCGTTGCAAAAATTTGGAAGGAAGAAAAAATACCAAAAGATTGGGAGAAAGCATTAGTCATACCAGTACATAAGAAGGGAACGAGAGAGGACTGCATTAATTATCAGCAAAATCATTTTAAAAAATCGGCTAGATAGGTACAATAGCGAGCAAGTAAGGGTATACCAGAGAGCGTTTAAAGCAGTAAGATAAACCAATGACCAAATAACAAGTGTTCATTTGAAAAGTCAATCTAGGTTACTTTGAAATTTTGATTGAGTAAGACGCAAATATATTAGTATGTGTTTGTTGTTCCGTAAACGTAAATCCAAATGACATTTGATAATGTCAATCACAAATACCAGTTAGTGCATAAAATAATCGTGCGTCGATTCTGGTTTAAATAAATTGCTTCTCAGTTTTAAAATGGCTTTCACTTTAGAACATAAAATTTTTTTAGTCCAGGCTTATTTTCGAAGTGGTAATAAAATTGATGGTTTACGGGTTTATTCAGTTCAAGATTGCATGGTAGAATTTCAAGTTGAGTTTCCACATTTTGTAATAGATTATATACAATTTAAGAATACTTTGGATAGAACTTTAAAACTTTTTTCTGAAACTAGTAGTCTCTTAAGAAAATCAGGCAGCGGAGCAGTTAAGAAACGTACACCTCAAGTTGACAATCGTATTGAAGAAATAATGGAAGATGAACCACAAACATCTGTTCGACATTTGAGTCAACAAATAAACCTTTCTGTTGGTACAACTCACAAGTTATTAAAAAAAGATGTGCAACTTTATCCATACCGTGTCACAGCAGTACAAGAATTGTTAGAAGTTGATTACCCACGTAGACTACAGTTTTGTAATTGGTTTGTAAATATGAACAATAATGGAGAACTTTCGCAAAGAGTCAACTTTACTGATGAAGCATGGTTTTATAAAACGGGATACCTAAATTAACAAAATACAAGAATTTGGAGTAGTGAAAATCCACATGTAATTAATGAAGAATCGCTACATCCAGAGAAAATTGGTGTTTGGGCAGCGATAAGCCAAAGGTGAATCATTGGACCGATATTTTTTCAGGGAACGTTAACTGCTCAAAGGTACCGTACGGAAATTTTATAACCATTTGTCAATCAGTTGCATGATGATGAACTTCAAAATGCATATTTCCAACAAGACGGAGCACCTTGTCACTGTACTGCAGAATCTTTGGATTATTTAAGAGAATTTTTTGATGAGCGTATAATTAGTCGAAATACTGAAATTGCCTGGCCTGCACGTTCATGTGATTTAACACCTTGTGACTTCTTTTTGTGGCCTTTTCTAAAAAATAACATATTTCACCTATATTGAATTTGAATGATATGCTACAGAGAATCGAACAGAAATGCATGGAAATTAATAACAATCCAGTAATGTTTGTATGTATGAAACTGTCAAAATATACGACTTCGTAGGTTAAGTAGTAAATTTTAATTTACGACATACTTCAAAATGTTCTCAGTAAATCACATGCTACTAGATTGACATTTCAAATGAACACTTGTTATAAAAAAAACACAAAAAACAAAAAACACTCTGGTAAAAATTTGTAATATTATTAATTATCTTGACGTGCCTGCAACGTCATCAGTTGGTTCACCTTTGTATCAATCATATTTCTGAAAACTTAGGATAAAAAGTCTTAATTCATTTAAATTTGTACTCCAGTTCATTAAATAACTTACACAATTTGAATAAAATAACCTGACCTGTGGGATGAAGTCCTCTCGATAGTTTACCCTACCTTCCAAATCGTCAAGTTGTAAAAGAGATTCTCTCATTTTAAGCGGCAAAAATGATTCATTCAAACAATTTTGAAGCTTATTTTGAAGGTTGAAATACTCTAGGGCGGCTTCTGTTGCGCATATTTTATCGCCTTCTCCCTTTAATATGACTTTGTGAAACATAGAAGTAATATTGTGTACAAACCCCATCAAAATTTCGCTTGTTGGGCTCTCAAAAAATTGTTTTAAAATCCCTGGACAATTTTCAATACACAAAAAGTTTGCTTTCAAGGGTAGGGTTTGTAGAATTCGTTTAATTGCAGGTCTCAGACTTAAAAATCTTGTTTTAGAAAATGATAACATATTTTTGTACTCAACATTAACAAAGTCGCAGAATTGTTTCAGTAGATTTACTCTCACTGCATAAATATAGAAATGCTTAAATAGCTTAACAACAATAACCTCTACGTCAATTGCTAAGACGTCCGTAGCATTTTGTATGGAATTGTTGAAAATGTATGCAACACAACCAATACCAATCAGAGGTTTGCCATGAGAAGAATTCAATTTGGCAAATAGATTGTTGGCTCCTTTTCTTTTCATTCCGACAAAAATTTGTATTCGTATTATCAGTAGCTAATCCAATACACTAGTCAACTAAATTGTAGGTTTTCACACGTAATTATTTAGCTGGTCTGATGTTTCACCAAGTAAGTCGCGCAACTGAAGTAATTTGACTTGGATACCTTCTTCACAATTACCTCACCCACAAAGTTACTATTTTAACTTCCTTGTGGTTGCACGAATCGATGATTATGCTAACAAAATGTGCTTTCTGGAGATCAAGTTCCAATCGCGAATGAGATTCTTTATCCAAAACATTGTTTACAATGGCCTCAGTTTTGGGTCGAGCTGCCATCGATTTAGGCTTAAACATATTCGCTATTAGCTTTTAGGAGTAATCCAAAGATCTGAAACTTTGCTGATGCTTAATTGTATGATACGTACCTACCTTTCTTGGCTGCAATCAACATATATATATATATATATATATATATATATATATATATATATAAAACGTGTGTATAAATTGTCGCAAAAGCTACACGCAGCGACATTCTTCGTTCGGTTCTGAATAAAAAATCTTAATGTTAAAATGTCGTATCATGCTTCGTTTGTTTTCACGGGGTTCTTGAAGTTCAGACTTTCAGTGCGTAACTAACCTTTGCTCTTCGATATCTGTTAATAGAGATAGATGCAATTTAGTTTAAAGAAAAAAATTTTACTAGTATTATTTCGTAAACGTTTTCTTTTTGATTTAAAAGCTTGTTTTTAACATTTATTCATTAACGTACTTCCACGAAAAACACATTTGGCAACGTTGTAGAACAATAAGTTTGTATTTCAAAGTGAGTTCAATCAAAATCATTACTGTCAAATTTTGACATTTACGAATTTACGAAGCATGATACGGCATTTTAACATTAAGATTTTTTATTCAGAACCGAACGAAGAATGTCGCTACGTCGACAATTTATACACACCTTATATATATATAGATAATTATTTCTTGACCTTTGTATGTTATAGTAGATTAAATCAAATATAAATGACGTTAATATACTCTTACACTATCATACACTATATCAAATTTAATAACTACCACCACAACTTATAGAGCAAACAATTAAAAAAAGAATCCACCAAATATACAACACTGCAGACACCAATAACAATTTAAACAATGAAACAACATATATCACGATTCCATATGTTCCACAATTATCAGAAAAAATATTTTTTACTATTTCGGAAAAAATATTTTTTCTGATAATTGTGTATTTAATAATTGTACTTAAAAAAATATGATATAGCTGCAACATATAAACTAGTAATACTAATAAACATCTATTTTCAAAACTAAAACGTAAAATAGAAAAAAATCGAGAAACACATGTCATCTATAAAATACCATGTCGCGATTGCGATAGTTACTGCAAAACTAAACAACATTTTTACAAAAGAATACACGCCCACAAATACTCCAAAACGGACAAAACTGCTTTATTTACACATAAACTGCAACGCGATCGCCATTTCGATTTCGAAAACACATAGATAATCGATAAAGAACAACACACAATGAAAAGAGAAATCAAAGAAATTATTAATATTAAACAGGAAAAAAATTCAATTAACAACAGAAGTGATATAAAAAATCTAAGCAGTATACATATACTATAATCTGATAATGTAAAGCAGTGTTTTTCAACCCTTTCATGACACGACCCCCCTAGTATCAAAAAATATTTCCCGACCCCCAACACTTTTTTTTCATGTATGTTAAAAATATTTAATCCATACAAAAATTTTAGGCGTTTGCGTTATTAGGATTCGGATATAAATATACAATTAAGTACGTAAAACATATAATTTTAAATCGAATACGTGGCCAATTGATAACTAACAAACAAATACAAACATATTGTTAGGGCCGAGACTCCCAGCGCCATCTGTTGGTAACACTCGGAACTAGTACAGGTTCCGAGTGTTACCAACGGACGGTGCTGGTAGTCCCCCGCGCGCTCCACGGCCTGTGCTAAAGGTCCACAAGTTTCGAGACATTTCGTTACGCTTCGAAATGATTCTCGCTAGAATGCGCTGCCCTATAAATAGGGCGGTCGACCGCGGCCACGGCAGTTGAGTTCAAGACCGCGAAGCAAGTGGTCGTGTCGTCTGCTGTTTAGTTGTTTGAAGAGCGCGAATCACTTGTTTTACGTATTTATTTGAGTTGTTTGTTATAATTTAAAATGGATAAATTCCTGAAAAGATCATCAGAACCAGCAACGTCTAAGTCTAGCGGCAGTAGTGGATTAAAGAAAAAACGTCTTTATGGCGACAATTATTTGAAATTTTGGTTTACTGTGATTGGGAATAAACCGCAGTGCGTAATTTGCTTTGAAACTTTGTCAAGAGAAAGCATGAAGCCATCGAAGTTGGTACGCCACCTAAACAGAAAACATCCTAATGAAAAAAATAAACCCGTGGAATTTTTTGAGCGAAAAGCTCTTGAACATAAAAAAACTGCTATAGGGCAAATGTCCAACCTAAATGAGAAATCGTTGTTCGCTAGTTATCGAGTAGCTTTTCGTGTGGCTAAAGCAGGAAAACCTCACAGTATTGCCGAAAATTTGAATTTACCAGCGGCTTTAGATATAGCAGAGATTATGTTTGGTAAGCAAGAGGTCGAAAAGCTCAAAAGTATACCTCTCTCTGACAATACCATTCAACGCAGGATAAGCAATATGGCGACTGACGTTCGTGATCAAGTCATAGAAAAAATTAAGAAAAGTTCTTTTGTGTCCTTGCAATTTGATGAATCAACGGATATTGCGGGTTGTGCGAAGTTTGTAGCTTTTGTGCGTTTTGAATCCAATGAAATATTAATGGAAGAAATACTATTTTGCAAGGCACTACCCCAAAATACTACAGGTCAGTGCTTGCATGACACGTTCCTTGAAGCTACGCAAGATATGAATATCGATTGAGCACAAAAATGCATTGCTATTTGTAGTGACGGAGCAAAAGCCATGACTGGTGCGAAGAGTGGATTTATTGCTAGACTGAAAGAACAGATGCCAAACGCTTGTTGGATGCATTGTTTTCTCCATCGCCAAGCTCTTGCAGCCAAAACTTTGCCACTAGAATACAGTCAAGTTGTAAATATTATTATTAACATTGTAAATTCTATTAAAGGAAAAGCGTTGCAGACTCGATTGTTTCTAATCATTTGTGAAGATATGGGGGCACTACACCGTAATTTGCTTTACCATACAGAAGTTAGGTGGTTATCAAAAGGCAAAGTACTGACCAGAGTTATGGAACTTCGCGCTGAACTATTAGTATATTTACAACAAGCCAAGTCACATTACTCTGAATTAATTTCTGACTCGGAATTCCTTTTGAAATTGGCTTTTCTTTCTGACTTATTTGAGCATTTAAATAACTTGAATAAAAGTCTTCAAGGGCGGGATGAAAATGTCATTACGGCAAAAGACAAACTCCATGGCTTTATAAAAAAATAGAATTGTGGTCATCATCTATAAATCAAAACAACTTTGATTTATTTTCGTCGACACAGTCTTTCATTGAAGAAGTCGGAAGCGAGATAAACATCAACTCATATATATCTGGTATGAAAATGGTGTTAGATAATTTGAAGAAAGAATTGTGTCAATACTTCTCAGTGCAAGAGATATCGGATAACACTGGGCAAAGATGGATCTTAAATCCGTTTTTAAATGCAGCTATAAATGAGGCAAATTTATCAACTAACCTCAAAGAGAATCTGCTGGAATTATCTGCCGATGGGATGTTACACTTGGAATTCAAGTCTGAAAATTTGGATACCTTTTGGTTAAAAAGAAAAACAGAATACCCGGAATTCACAACCGAGGCTTTGAAGTGTTTGATTCCATTTTCTACCTCGTACTTGTGCGAGTTGGCATTTTCATCAATGGCCCAAATAAAAAGTAAACTAAGAAATCGCATAAATTTGGAAAACGATTTAATACTTAAAGTTGCAAAAACGATTCCACGATGGGCGAAATTGATTGAACAAACTCAAGCGCAACCTTCACATTAAAATGAACGAGTACTCGAAGATTTTATTTTTTGTTAATGTGTTTGTATAAATAACATAACGAGTATCATTTTGTTAACTTTTTTTTAATATATCTACCTTTTTAAAATTTATTAATTTTTTTAGTGAGTTCTCTCGACCTCTCGCAACCCCCCTACAGAGGCTTCACGACCCCCCAGGGGGTCGCGACCCACAGGTTGAAAAACACTGATGTAAAGTAACGATCTGCAATTTACCGTCACGAATATATGTTGCTGTTATATAAATATCTATTATATGTTATTTAAATATCTGTACACTGGCTTATTATGCTGGCAGTTCCGTGTTTAGATTCCTGACTAGGCTGTCCGAGTAGGTTTTCGTGGTTTTCCTTGTCGTTCCAGGCGAATGCCGCCAGCTTAACATCTTAAGTCGCTCCACGGGCGCAGACATAATAATAACTCATGGCTTGCCAATCCCCCGCAATTGTCGTCCAGCTGTTGGAGAATGCTAAGGCATGAATTATTATTATTAAACTTGAATGTATCTTTGAATAATTTAATTTTATCCATGACAACTACAGATATATAAATATGACATTAATATACTGTCATTTATGTTTTGAATTTCTTTTAAAAAGGCATATGTGCCGAAACAGGCCTTAAATTGCCGACTAATTGAATCTATTATATATATATATATATATATATATATATATATATATATATACAGAACTAAAAAATTAAAAAATATAATAGTATTCAAGGATACCTGAAATATTGATGACAAGGAAAACAATAGAATACAGCTAGACATTTTTTTTTAAACTCAACGATTAAAGTCTAATTCCAATCGAAATGGACGTACATATTTCAATTAATGGGTAACACAAGAGCAGAAGATGTCAGTGAAGTTTTTATAGCTACCAGAACTCTGCCTCCACGTCCAATTACATCATTAGAGTAACAATCACGTCTGTATACATTGTAATCACTCTTGAATGGTTCTTCATTATCGATATCAAAATGCAACAAAGTGTCTGTTGTTTATTTATATTAGTTAGCTACCTAAAAATATTGTTTCCTATTAGTTTCGCCTCAAGCCATGATAAAGACATTCCATTTTCAGTTATTGCCATAATCGTCTTTTAATACGAATATTAACGTCAATGTTTCAAATTAAGTTTTGTTTATTATTAATCTCGGTGCTTATTTAGAGTGATAAAAGGTTTTGGGTCACACACATACGCATATTTGTAATATCATAAAAAGCATTATTAAGGCATATCACAAAATAGAATTATTTTATTAAAGATAATGACCTCATTAGTATGATAATATAAATATACAAAACAAAAAAAATAAGTATTTTATAATGTGCCTAACTAGATACGGGTGGAGTGTGTACAGGCTGATCCAAATTAAGTGTTCACCATTGCTATTTTCGTTATTATAGAATAGCTTCTATTCCGTAGTCGGTTAAATTAGGAAAGTTATATTGTTTTTTTTTCCTGCTGATTATGATAGTGAACGCAGAAAAACAATTGAACGTGTAGATTCACAGTTATTTTTAATAATGTATATTTTTCCAATGGAACATCCAGTATAATATTATACCGATCGATGCAAAATCAATTGCTTTTTTCAAGTACATCCTAGAAATTCGATAAGACGTCTAGAGAAACCGGCATTTCTTTTACAAATATTCAAGGAATTTTGAAGAAACATAAATTTTCCCCATATAAATTTCAACCAGTTCAGACATTAGAAGAAGTTTTGTCTGTGGTTTATTCGTAAATGTACTGAAGACCGAAACTTTTCCTGATAAGTATTATAATAGAAAGAATAATCATTATTGGAGTAGAGAAAATCCTCTATTAGTTCAACAGCGTAATCCATCGAAACGTTTTAGTGTTAATGCTTGGTGTGGTTTGATTGGATTCACAATTATAGGTCCATATTTTTATCACGGTACATTAACAGGCGAACGACACATCAAACGACACATCAAAAGCGTTTTCTCTTATCCAGGAAGCTATCGATATAATTTCGGAAAACGATCCTTCTGCAGAAAGAAGTCTTAAGGTAAAATAAAATAAAACAATAACTTTGTTATATATACCACTTTATTCACATATAATCGTGACCGCGGTTTCGACATACAATGTCATTATCAAACAGAGTTTGATAATGACATTGTATGTCGAAACCGCGGTCACGATTATATGTGAATAAAGTGGTATATATAACAAAGTTATTGTTTTATTTTATTTTATTTTCAAAATGAATTATCACAAAGTTACGGCTACCAGTATTAATTTTCTTAAGTCTTAAGGTTTCCAGAGAAATAGAAAACTCAATTCTTTGCTATAGACAATTATACAAAGATAAAAATAAATGTGCGAAGCAAACCTCATTAGTTTCTTATTTTTCTAAAAAAAAGTGTTGCAGCTCCTAATTTTCAAGAATCTGTAGAATCTATTTCCGATGCCAGTTTAGATGAAGGATCATCTACTAGCTTAGGCGAGGGCTCATACAACACATCAGAATAGATATAACATTTATAATTAATAATTTTTTAATATGTAATGTTAAGTTTCTATTTTAATTTTAAAATTAAATGTTCTTTTTTTAATGTAAAATTTGCTTTTTTAATGAATGTCTTATGTATTTTATTTTTAAAACGAATAAATTTCTTTTCATATCACTTTGTTATAAATGTTTTTAAAAAAAGGGTTTTGCATAACGAACATTTTGGGTACACATCTATGTATTTTTAATACAAACTTATACTAATATGGATCTCGCTTTACGAATATTTTTTATCCCTGGAACGTATCTATTTATTTTCAGTAGAATAGCATACTACCCGCTATACGAATATTCGATATACTCGTACGTCTACTTTCACATGCTTTCACAGAACGTATCCTATTCGTAAATCGGGGGATTACTGTATGCGGTTAACAGAATGAATAGTGCTATTCAATAACTACTTAGCGATGTTATAGACTATTTATATGATCCATCGTAATTTCGGCCCAATGCGTCCAGTTTCTACTAATCACACATTTAAATTGTTCTTCTGTGTTCCACAGTCGATGTTTATTAACATGTATTTTAAGTAAAGCCCATTTTTTAATTTAAAATAATAATTTAGATAGCCCTGATATAATGAATGTATAAATTTATTCTCTCTTACATTATGTAATTAATATACATACTTCATTTTACATTAGTGGATATATATGTCTGATGAAGACTATGGATTTTTTAAACTAACTGTTGGTTCAGTTATTGCATTTGTTATGTTAGATACATCTTCATCATAAAATATCTCATCGCTAGACGTAGATTCTTCTCCTATATCTTCATATTTAGCCTCAGCAGCCGCCTCCTCTGTGCAAATTTTACTTACCACACCCTCGACGATATTGCTGACGAAATCTTCTTTCTCAACGCGAGTTTCTCCCTTACTTATAACTTGTACGCCAATCTCCTTGAAGTCGACCCAACCAGGATGAATACCGGCGTTACTCATGATGGTGCCAATATCTTTGAAGATACGTTTGCCCAATCTTTTCTTCAAGTAAACATTTCCTTCTGCATAACTGATAGGTTTTAAAGATTCTTCAGGTCCTTTAGGTGGTTTTAATATGCTCCATTCCGAACCCTCTTCTTTTAATTGGATCGATTCTTCGAATTTGCTTGGTTTCTCTTCTTCTTTCAAATTGATCACGTCATAGCGTGGTTGATATTTAACTGGTAAATCTAATGCGAATCTTAAAGCTTGCTTCAAGTCCAACAGTTTTATTTCAGCTGGAGGGTCCCTTGATGAAATTTCTAACAACGTTCTTCTCGCGTTTTCTAACTTAATATTTCTAGTTTTACACAACTCAATTATATCAGTTATCTTAAGTGCAGCTTCCAAGATATTCTTATAAAAAATGTCATAGAGAGAGCGCTTATATTCTCTCTGAAGTAGTCCAGACGTAAACTCGCTAGAAATATCCTCGTCGCTAGAAATTGATTGTTTTATAGAGGGATCAATTTCGATACAAATTTCTTCGGAAATATTAAAATTAAAATTCTCTTTAAGATTTACATCTGGAATGTTTTCTATGACAGTTTCCTTAATGTCCTGCTTATTCATATCTGCATGCTTTTTACTCTTTTTTTCAACTTTCTCTTTCTTCTTAGGTGATTTTTCTTTTTTACCTTTCTTCTTTCCTTTCCCTTGTTGGGGTGCCTCTTCTGTAAGACCGTAATATGTTTTATATCTGACGTCGCACTCATCGAACGGTATACTTTTAAGACATTCGGCAGCAGGTAGGGCTTCTTTTATGAAATCCTCTTGGATTCTCGGAATTTGTCCAGGTAAATTGTCGTGTACTTCTTCAATTCTATCTTGAAAAGAGTGAAGCTCATAGGTATATTGGCGAGGATATTTATGACTTCTGGATATGCTCATATCCACTTCCAACTGTTGTATGTTCCTCATGATAGTATCTAAAGCTGTACAGAAGATGGTGTAGCAGGATTCGTGAAGAGTTTTATTTCCGTTAACCCAAACAGAAGGTTGTTGCAGTTTTAATAAAATATTTTCCAAGTCGCTTACTAAATTTTTACCGAATCCAATTTTACTTTCATCGAGTTGCGCTGATTTCCCTAATTTAGATAATTTTCTAACAGATTTGTCTGATTTTTCATCGGCTTTCAATTCTTGTTCTGACTTCATTAATTTCGATGATTTAGAAGTTACTTTTGCCAATGATCTGTCCGCCAATTTCGATGATTTGGGAGTTATTTTTCCCAATGATGTGTTCATCTTTCCTATTTCCCCAGTTTTAATAACTAACAGTTCATCGACGAATTTATTCTGATAATTCAGTTCTTGCCTTCGCTTTGTTACTTCTCGTAGTTCTTCAATATTATAGTTCCAAGTAGGTGGATAACCAGGTAGTCGCACTTCGTAATAAAAATTTTCCAATTCCTCAACTATTTCCTTGTTGTAAATATATTTCGGTCGCTGTGTTATAGGACTGAAATTTTGATTGACCGCTTCGAATATCATCGCTTTATCGTAAACATAAAAAACTGGATTAGATTCTTCAGCAGCTGGTATATCATTCAATATATCATGAATGGTGTCTTTTACAATGGCCTCGTGTGCCTTGGAATCAATATAATTTTTAATGTCTTCAGATTTTGCTGTTATATCATAGTAAGAAGAAACTCCTAGTAAATTAATTATGAAACAACAATCCCAAAGTTTGGGCCTGATATGAAGTTCAAGTTGTAATTTATAAGTACTGGGAAATTCCGATTTAAAACTAATCGGCAGTTCAAACTTTTGATTTGGTAACATAACGAGTTCCCTTTTATCATAAAAAAATACTTGCTCTTCCGTTTTTTGGACATCTCGAAAAAGAAAAAAATTCTTTTTGGTGGTTAAGTGGTATCTTAAAGCGTAAGGTGTACCGTTTTCTATATCTATATTTTTAGTGAACAAGTCTCTAGAATTTATATCATATTCAAAGTTTCTATAAATATTGATATCAGCCGTTACATGTGAATCCAATTTGCGATCATCTATCAATAGAAATTTGTCATCTTTGTGTATTTCACCCACAGGTTCCTTCTTTTGGTCTTCGGCTACAATATTTTCAACTGATGGTTCTATAAAATAAATTTTGCAATTTACAATATTCTGTGTTACACATTAATTTTAAATCAATTACTAATCTTTCCTTAAAAACAATAATACAAAAATAGTAATGAACATATCTATATATGTAGACATGGATATACATAACGCGCACTTATTTTGCATTGCTGACGTTTATATACTGACACGTGTTTCAAATTCATCCTAGTTTTCGTCAACGCTCGAGGAGAAACACATAAAATACTTTGAGTCGCTGCTAACATTAGGTGGACCAAAAGTCATTTTACTATTTCAAAATTAAATAACTTTTTTGCTATTATGTAAATGTATTTTGTCCGATTTTGAAAGCACGGAATTCGGAAATAAATTATGGGTAAATTGACGGTAGAGCAATAAGTAAAACTTATTGGATTTTACTTTGAACATCAGCGCACCATTGTTCTTACCTAGAAAGCATACATGCGATATTTTAACGAAAGAAATCCTCATCAAAACCTGTAATATTGGCCCTCATTCGGCGTTTTCAACAGAGAGGTGCTATCTAACATCTTCCACGGCCTGGAAGACCCCACTCAGGTCGTTCACAGAAAAATATTGAACGGGTACGGCATTGATGAAGAGCAAGAGACATCCACTTGACAGCGTTCTCAACAGCTCGGAATCGCCCGCAATACTTTCAGACGCATACAAAGAGAGATCTTCACATGTTCCCATACAAGCTCCAATTAGTACATGAGCTAAAGCCGATGGATCATCAAAAACGGGTAAACTACTGTGTCCGTATTCAAGAGAAGTCCAGAAAAGACGTCAACTTTATTTAGACGAAACGAAGACGAAACGCATTTTTACTTACACTTGGTTGAGTGTGTGCGCGGCTCCTTGTTAAATAGATTTATGAACAGACACGATACCAAATTTTGGGGGACTGAAAATCATTCATCAACGAAAGCTGTACCCTATCAGAGTCACGGTTTGGTGAGGAATTACATCAGAAAGGGTACTAGGTCCGTACTTGTTCGAGGATAATAATGAGAATACGGTTACCATTACCGCCAAATGTTAAGAAATTTTGTATTTCCTGCTGTTGAGAACACACCCGAATTGTGGTAGCAGCAAGATAGGCAAATTTTCGGAGAAAGAATAATTTACGGAAGAGTTTTATTGACCGTGACATTCCCCTGATTTGACGGCTCCAGATTTCTTTTTATTTGAAACAGCGAGTGTTTACTACGAAGCCTCGAACTCTTGCTGAGCTGATGGACAATATTCGTTAGGAAATTGGAATGATAACAAGAATCACTTTGCAATCAGTTATGTAGAATGCCATAGAAAGAGCTCGCCTTTATGAAAGAGAAAACGGGGGTCATTTAAAGATATTATCTTTCATGTTTAGACCAAGGTGTGTAAATTATAATTTCAAAAAACAAAATTATTAAATAATGAAAAGTAAAAAAAATATTTTACTTTTAAATGGTAAAGTGATCAGGCTGATAAAATAGCAATAAATCAAAGACAAGCAGGAAAAACAAATCCTGGGAGACCGTTGAAAAGATGGAAGAAAAGCTGAGCCTCCACTTTCACCAAAACACCATGATGGATGCGTGAAGAAGAACAGGTTTCGACCTAAATAAAAGATGAAGAAATGACTATAAGCTAATCACACATTTAAATTGTTCTTCTGTATGTTACACACAGACGACGTTTTTTAAGAAACCGTTAAGCATATATTTTAGGTGGAACACAAATTTTTTATTTCTCATATGCTATCTTTTACATGGTATTTTGGTGCCATCTAGGTTACGAGTAGTTAATTACACATTTAAACGTATACTCGTATAGGTCTTTCACGATAACAGACGAGACACGTGATAAATAGTTACTTCGAACCAAGTAACATTTAAATTATAATAATACTAGTATTTCTCTCTATTCGGTAAATATATTATATTGCCAGAACCAGGCATGGTTGCCAGTTTGAATTTTGTCAAATGTCATTCGAATTAGTTGTTTATAAGTTTCTTTGTATTTAAACATCGACAAATCATGCAGAAACCGTTAGATAAACAAGGTACCCGTTAGATAAACAAAGAACGCGATAATAATGGACCATTACTCCCGCTTTCTGCTGTTCGACAGGTAATATTTTCTATTATTTATATTATAAACGTTCTTAACACTAATATTTGTTTATTATAGAGAGTAGCAAGTGCTATTAAAAATAAAAGTCGAACATCATTTTCTAATAAAAATGATATTCAAACATGGCTGATCAATAATAATAATATAGGTTATGACAGAACTACCTTAAAAATACAATTATTGGATTTAATTGAACGGTTAGTACATATATATTTACTTATTTTATTCATTTTTCATTTTTTTTATCATTTCATTTATGCCTTTACGTAAAGGTATAAACCACCAACTTATATTTTAAATTGATAAATTATTAGAATATGGGCATGTGGTTCTTCGACTTCCACCCTACTATTGTATATTTAACACCATAGAAAAATATCGGGTATAACAACAATATAGAAAAATATGGTATAAAAGAAGAAGAACGTGTAGGATTATGGAAAAAGCCATTAACCCAAGTAACTTCTGACATTTGATATCCAAATGGTGGAATAGGGAAGTAGGTTTCGAAAGGCAAGACATATTAGTATTACCATTTATAATCAACAAAAATAACTCTGATTCAGAAGACAAATGTTGGCTAAAACTAGTATTGCATATTAAGATTTTTTTCTTTTTATTTATATCATATGTTTATTACATGTTACAAGCCCTTTAATCTCTAATATGTGTATAGATTTTTCTTTGTATTGTTTTTGTATATGTAGTATAAAATAAATAAATTCACATATGTATTTTGATTTTGTTTGTATTTTTTTGTATACGAGTATACAGGCTTAGTCAGAAGTATGGAATGGACGGTTTATTCCCGTAATTATGAACTTTATAACAAAATGTCTTTCGTAAAAAGTTTTTTACTAATTATTCTACATTTCTTAGCCTACTGGTTGTTTTCTGTATGTCAACGCATTTCCATGGAAACGTTATTTTATTTTTTTTCAAATGGCAACCATGTGTTTTTTTTGCTGATTTCTATTGCTCTTTTTTTTCTTGAAATGACTTGATATTTTTTTCATATGCTTTTGTGTGGCCTTTGTTTTCTTTAATGTCATTTTTCATGTCAAAATGTTTGTCATTTATTTAATAACGTTCATCCGGAAAGAAATCGTATTGTACAATCCACAGTGTCTAAATTGGTTAGAAAATTTAGAGAAACTGGAAATGTAAAAGATATGCTAAGATCTGGACGTCCAAAATCAGCCACAAATCAAGATCAAGCTCTAGACGTATTACTTAATGTTACGGATAATCCAATTACGTCAACCACGCAACTTGTTTTGGATAATGATATTAGTCAATCGTCGGTTGTTCGAATATTAAAAAAGAACAGACACAAGAACTACAAGATACATCTTCTCCATGAGCTAAACGTAGATGACCCTGACAGAAGAATGCAGTTTTGTGCAACAATAATGGAAATGATCAATAATAATCTTCTAATTTTCTAAACCACATTTTATTTTCGGATGAAGCCACTGTTTGTCTAAATGGGTTTGTAAACAGACACAACTCTCGTTACTGGTCCAGTGAAAATCCTCATTGGATGATGGAACACCATACACAGCATCCACAAAAACTAAGCTGGTCTTATTGGGCACCACATAATAGGTCCATACTTTATAGATGGAAATTTGACAGCAGATAGATATCTAAACCTATTGCGTGATCACATTATGCCTGACATTGTACATTTATTTTCAGATGAAGATCGACAAGGAATGCCAAACCGCAATATTTGGTTTCAGCAAGACGACGCTCCACCTCATTATGGAGTTGGTGTTCGTCTGTTTCTGAATAACGTCTTTCCAGGTCGTTGGACAGGACGTCGAGGGCCTATTGAATGGCTTGCCAGTCCACTAGATTTTTTCCTCTGGGGTAATTTAAAAAATAAAATTTACAAAGAAAAACCACAAAATTTTCAAGACCTGGCAGCCAGAATCAGACATGAAATTGAAGAAATATCACCCATCTGACTACAAAATTCGTTGCGTTTGTGATAAATTAGGTTATTGTCAAGCTGCAAAGGGTCTTGAGTTTGAACATTTAATTTGAGATAAATATTATTTGAGTGAATAAAGTATTATGAGTCTTTTTTTTTAAATTTTGTCAAGAAAGCATATGAAAAAAGAAATGCTAAGAAAGGGAGAATAATTAGTAAAAAAAACTTTGATTACAGACATTTTGTTATAAAGTTCATAATTACGGAAACAAACCGTCCATTCCATACTTTTGACTAACCCGGTATAATAAAATAAAGCATATTAATAGGAGTTAATAACGAGCCATCGAAAAAATTTATAATTGGAGTAGACTGTGAAATTGGGTTGGTACTTTAACCACTTCACATAATGACACATTACTTGATGCTTGACAGTTTCATTTGGTTTCATTGTAAAAAAAGGTTATGGCATTGAAATGATACTACAACACAAAAGAAAACAAATAATTTATTTAATATCTAAATCATAATCAAAATTTACATACAGCTACAGAAGTTGTTGAAAATGTTGTCCATTTACACCTAAACACAAACCAACTTAATAAGAGTTTTGAAAAATTTGACACAAACTTATAGTTTCAATGTCAAATATTGTCAATTAATAAATGTCATTATGTGGAAGTGGCTAAAGTACCAATCCAATTTCACAATCTACTCCAATTATGAATTTTTTCGATGGCTCGTTATATTTTAAAATGACAACATAAACATAACCTGATAGATTGTTTACTAACCACACACTGTGGAATTCTCAACCCTGTTTTGTATTAATTTATTACGTGACTCGTCTGTTATCATGAAAGACCTATAATTTCCTTCTAGTAGCTTAGATATTCACGAACACCGTTAGCGGCGTGTCGCTTTTGGCCATCAGATGTCTCAAGGTGCTTTCCCATAACATGTGACGTACAAGATTATGTACATATAGCAGCGACGCGAAGCATTTAGCTCACATTCTCACTGCGTCGTCTGTTCGAGCAGTACACCAGCTGAGAGAACATACGACTTTATACCGTCATACGAAGCCGGAAGCAATGGCCGGCCGAATTGTTACTTTAACAAAATTAATATTAAATCCAAACACCACGATCCTCTGGTCACAGGAATTAAAAGAAGAGACACTCGAGATAATCGACCGAACATTCAACGAACGAGATATCCAGCACATTCTACGGACATCGCCAAACATATTTATGGTAGATCCAAACCAGCCAAAAATACAAGTCAGGATTCCAGAAAAAAACACCGAACCGCTCAAAGAAGAAAAAAAACACCACCGAACACAGAACAAGATGCAAACTGAAATCAAAACCGCAGAAGACTTTATATACCCGAAATTCACGAAGAAGCCAAAAATAGACGAAACAACCTCACCGATCGAAACTAAAAATTCTTACGACGCCCTCGAAAACAAAACTGAAGAAAAAATGGAAGAAGAAACTTCTGAATTCACTCCACAGCCTTCAACATCAGCTAGCTCGCCCAGGGTAAGTGACAAAACCAACATCACACATAACACAACAACTAAAACACAAAAACCACACAAAATTGCACCAATAATAGTAATCGAAAAAGACAAATGGACACACATACGACACTTACTTAAATCAAACAACATTAACACTGTAGAAAACAAACTGGTGAAACCAGGAATACACATCGAACCGACAACTGACAATGACTACCGTACACTTAAACAAACACTAGACAACGAACAGATACAATACTACACATTTCAACTAAGAAGCGAAAAGACACTAAAGGTAGTTATGCGTGGCATTCCTACCTTTATCACTGAAACGGACATTACAGACGACTTGACAGACCAAGGTTACCCGACCATAAAAATTAAACGGATGAACGGCAAACATGGAATACCTGCACCTCTTGTACTAATCGAATTAACGAGACAGTACAAGTCAATCTATAACTTACGCGACTGCTGCGGACTTACAATCAAAATTGAACAACTAAACAAACGGACAGACATTATACAATGTCATAAATGCCAGACTTTCGGACATCACCAACGAAACTGCAACGTTAATTACAAGTGCATGAAATGCGGAGACGAACATTCTACACATCTATGTACAAAGACGAAGACAACCCCACCAAAGTGTGCAAACTGCGGTGGCCCTCACCTATCCACTTTTATAAACTGTCCCAACAATCCAAACAATCCTACAAACAAAACCACACCTCAACCTAAATACATACCAGCACCACCCCCAACAACAAATCCATGGACACAAAGACAAAAAGACACGACACTTAACACAGTTGACGAACTAGCACTTGCCTTAGGCAATATGATAATAACACTACACTCGACAAACGCCGCAAAAGAACAAATACAATACTTCGTAACACAAACACAGACAATAATAACACTCTACAATAACAAACATTAAACACACACACAACTGAAACGCAAAAAAAAAAAAAAATGAGATGATGACCAGTAAACGAACACATTTGACTTAAACGCAAAAAAGCGACTGACACACAGACTTTACACAAACACAATACACACAGGACCGCACAAAAAACACAACAACCAACGATTAAATCAGACTCAAACACGCCACAACCCTGGGAAATACGAAACAACGGAGTGGAAGTGGAGGCAACTTCGACCACAGAACAAAATTCAAAGACCCATACACGCATTTAGCGTGCTTGTCCTCGTCCAATGGCGAGAACTAGGATACGAAACATGCGTGAGTACGTTAGAAGTCACCAATATCTTTTCAACATTTTGATTTTATTGTATTTTATACTTTATATTAGTTAAACATCGATTTGCTATCTTTTACTTTCCTTAAACGTGAATTATTCGAAGTGGAAACAAATAAGTAACTAAATGGGACAAATTACACAGGTTAACACAGTTTGGTTTTCTTATACAGCAATGCGTATAATTTATGTCTTTCGTCATGCTGATTCTGAATCTTTTAAAATTTCCTCCATCACGCCAGGATTTTGAGATATTTTCTTAAACAGCTTTTTCAAAAAACGCATTAAATTTTACAAAATTTCAAAGTTACTTTTATATAAGAAAGATGCTACTACAAATATTGTTCTGTCGAACCTTGAGTGAACATGTCTGAACATGTCCTTGCATGTTTCCTACGTCAGAGTACTTAAGCCACGCCCATTTTTGCTCTGGAACCGATCAAATTAAAAATTGGTAGATATCTGGCTATGTGGGTATATAAAGAACTACATACGGCTTTTTCGATTCAATGTAAGTCGGTCTGTGATAGTTAAACGTCTTTTTATTTCATAATGTCCCGTTCGTGTATAGATAATCCAGTTTCTGTTTTGTATGTGGAGAATTCACAAAATTATTATTCGCGGAATATTATACCTTTGGCTTAACCATTGAACATCGAGGCAAGCCATGGGCTCCCAGCATTTGCAGCGCACGCGGTGCTGTTACTCTGAGGGGCTGGTCAAACGGTAAGAAAAGCGCTATGCCATTTGCAACACCTATGATTTGGCGTGAACAAACGATTAATTGTTACTTTTGTTACACAAAAACTTTCGGGTTTCCGAAGTGCCGAAGAACTGTATAAAAGAAAAGTAAAAAGAAAAAAATTTTAAACAGGACGATACATTATATGGAGTTGTTTCTATATAATGTACATACCTAATTAATATTATTTCATTTACTTTCAATATTTTTTATTCCAAAACTTGAGATTCCAGAATAAAATGGTTGTTATTGCTATTCTTAGAACTATAAAAGAAGCGAAAATTCGACAAAGTTTCTAAAGAAAAATTAAATAAATGAAAATATGTTGACCACTTTGACCAGTAAATTATTGACAAAGTAACAATTTTTCTTCTTAGTGTTAAACGGCCACTATCAATACGTTGAGCAACAAAAGCGTTTACGTCTCAGGCGGTTATGGACTAGGAATGCATATTTTCTAAGTTGTTATAACTAGACGTCAGTGCCAGGGACGAAGCGAGGCCATCATTTAACATTTTTCACACGCGAATCAAAATTTTACATGTAAAGAAACAAGTACTTACCAAGTCAGAGTAAATACATCTTGTCGAGGAGGAATATTGCAGGGTTTATAAAACATATCACACATCCTGACTGGTCACCGTTTATATCCAGAGTTCAAATGACGAGCCCTAGTTGGACACGTTCGTATAGAACATTACATATACTGGGTGTGCCATTAGCGTGTAGCTGGAGTTTGGCGTGAAAACTAACAATGATAGGAAAGTGAGATTTTCTGTACGTATATAGCATATCACAGCGGATATCGTAAATATCGTTTCAGTTTATATGCATTGCTATATTTTTTAGAAACTATTTCGATAACCAACTAAATTACCTTTGCAGTGAAATACGGTTATGTTTTTGAATCACATGTTTTTGAATCAGTGTTGTTAGTACAATATATTCACCAACTTGTAAATTCAATTTTTCAGCAGGATAATTCGCAACCACATACCGTGAAGGTTTCTACGGAGTTTCTGGATAATGCGTTGATCGCTTACCATGGCCTTCTCGTTCGTCGAACTTGTCACCAATAGAACACGTATTAGAGTGGTAGAACAGAGGACCAAAAATGGACAACCACCTTGTTGATGTTCTTCAACGAATAATTTTAGAAACTTGGGACAGCATACCACACGTGTGTTATGTAGGTTGGTATTGCATGTCACGCGTGAACAGATGTGAACAATGTAGGTGTAGGTTTCCGCGGTCGTTCTCTAGATGTAGATATCGGTTTCCGGGTTGGAACCGCGTCGAGTTAGGCGTAATTGCCAACTTTTCGTCCACTGTTTCAAGGGACATCTTCAGGACTGTACGTAGATGTTCGTCGTTTCGCAGTAGCTTGAAGAATACTATGACAGAGACCGGCACAACTTATATAGGGGGGGCCGGGTCAGATGGTGGCCTGCTATTGGCTGGGGACAATGAGCCAATGGCATGCGTCGTATGGGCGTGGTAATTCTTAGTAGAATTCAGTAGAGTTTGCCACGTGGGATGTAACGTATAGCCATCGTCTCTATTGAGATTGCGGGGATTATCTACCTTCTACGGGAAGGAAATATGGAAGAAAACCAGAGTTTTTGGTTTTGGCGACAGAGATTGGTAAGACAAATTTCTTCATTAACATTTTTGCTACGTTGCCGAGACAGCAATGTCATACCTACCTTCGTACACATTACACATCACATCAAATCCCGTTCAGCCCGACAAATCTGTCGCCGTGCTAGCGCCTCATTACTTCGTGAGAGGGTAAAGCATACTAGGCGCGAGTTGAATTCTCTTTCGGTTAAGATTTTCACTACGCATCTTGAACTAGCGCAACGTCTCACCCACGATGATATTTCTCTCATCGATCGAATAACCTTTCTTCAAGCCGAAAAATCACATGCCCTCTCGACGGCCGTTCACATTCGGAAATTTAACGTACTTCAATCCAAACAGGTCACTAAATCAGTCTCTCCCTCACGCCAGACCGTCATCAATTTGTCACAGCACGTTCTAACTCCCGACGAACAATCTATTCTTTCAAAAGGTTCCAATTTTGCTTTGACGCCGAAACACATACCTACCGAAGAGATTATATCCGGTATAGAAAGTGCCCTCATAAAACTCCCAGATATCATTGCAGACCCTATCAGACACCAAACTTCAGCTATTCTTCGACGTGCCAAACCTCCTAGACCGAACGTACAAAAATCAGAAATATATGCCCTAAAAACTCTCAGAACGAACCCCAACATTGTAATATTAAATGCGGACAAAGGGAACGCAACAGTTTCACTCGACAACAATGTCTATCAGGAGAAAATAGACACCCTGCTCCAAGACGATTCTTATCGCCTCTTGAAGCGGTACCCTACGGCCCGGATAGAACGTTCTGTAACAGATCTCATCAAACGATCATCTATCCCCGGAGACATACAAAAATCTCTTATCCCAAAACACTCCATGCCACCACGATTATATGGATTAACTAAAATTCAAAAACTCAACGTGCCTCTTCGTCCCATTGTCAGCGCTATCGACAGCTCCACCTACAAATTAGCCAAATATTTATCTAACACGCTCTAACAATACACAGGTAATAGTAACTCTGCGATTAACAATTCTCAACATTTTGTAACTCGTTTACAGGATTTTTCCTTAGACACTAGTGATCTAGTAGTTAGTTTTAGCGTTGCATCACTTTTCACGAAGGTCCCGATCCCGGACACAGTGTCAATCATCTCTGAACTCGTAAATGTGTGCCTCACTTCCACGTACTTCAAATTTCGAAACAAGTTCTATGAACAAGTGTCGGGAGCCGCTATGGGATCCCTCTTATCCCCGGTTATCGCTAACATTTTTATGGAAGCGTTCGAATAACAGGTCTTAAGCTCCTTTCATTTAAAACCTAAATGTTGGTTTAGATATGTAGACGATACGTTCGTCATCTGGCCGCATGGGCGGCAGTCTTTAGATGAATTCTTACTTTTTCTAAACTCCCAGCACCGTGACATTCGCTTTACCATGGAGGTGGAATCAGACGGAAGTCTCCCATTTTTAGACGTCTTAGTGACCCGCAATATCAATGGCAAACTGGGCCACACGGTTTACAGGAAACCGACTCATACGGACAGATATCTGAACGGGTTTTCCCATCATCATCACCCGGCACACAAACAAGCGGTCATCAATACTCTTGTACATCGCGCGTTTTCTATCTCAGAACCTAGCGTACTCCCCTCCGAACTTAAGCATGTTTCTTACACCCTACTCCTGAATAATTTTAACGCCCCCGACATACACCGTACTATAGTGAGACATCGTAACCCCAAACCTCGAAGTGAACCCGATACTAACATCAGCACCGCCTTCTCACCGTATATTCAAGGTATCACCGATCATATAGGCAAGGTTCTACATAGAAATAAAATCAAAACTGTCTTCAGGCCCCATTCCAAAGTTTCGGACCTCTTACCCTCGGTTAAAAACAAAATATCTCCGCTCCAAGCACAAGGAGTGTATCGCATTCCGTGTTCGTGTGGCAGTGTGTACATTGGCGAAACTAAGCGGCCAGGCAGCGTGCGTGTGTCCGAACATGACCGTTGTACTAGACTGTTACATATAGCCGGTTCAGCGCTGGCAGAACACAAACTAAACTCCGGTCATCAAATTCTATTCAAAGATGTCAAGCTTCTGTCCCGTGAATCGCATTATTTCCCTAGGAAAATCCGTGAATCTATTGAAATTTACAAACATCCCCGCAATGTCAATAGAGGCGATGGCTATACGTTACATCCAACATGGCAAACTCTACTGAACTCTACTAAGAATAACCACGCCCATACGACGCATGCCATTGGCTCATTGTCCCCAGCCAATAGCAGGCCACCATCTGACCCGGCCCCCCTATATAAGTTGTGCCGGTCTCTGTCATAGCATTCTTCAAGCTACTGCGAAACGACGAACATCTACGTACAGTCCTGAAGATGTCCCTTGAAACAGTGGACGAAAAGTTGGCAATTACGCCTAACTCGACGCGGTTCCAACCCGGAAACCGATATCTACGTCTAGAGAACGACCGCGGAAACCTACACCTACATTGTTCACGCGTGACATGCAATACCAACCTACATAACACACGTGTGGTATGCTGTCCCAAGTTTCTAAAATTATTCGTTGAAGAACATCAACAAGGTGGTTGTACATTATTGGTCCTCTGTTCTACCACTCCAATACGGTTCTATTGGTGACAAGTCCCTTGAAACAGTGGACGAAATGTTGGCAATTACGCCTAACTCGACGCGGTTCCAACCCGGAAACCGATATCTACATCAGATGTGAACAATATTATTAAGGATCCAAATTTTCCGGTTGTGTCGCATAGACTTTTCTAATGTAACACTAACACCAAAATGTTTAAATCATCGAATAAAGAATTGTAAAAGCTTTCAAAATACATTAAAAAAATGGGGTTGACATTTAAAAAAATTATCAATGACGTCATAACTTATTCAAGGTCGACGGAAAAACAAAATAGTAGCATCTAAATATAGCTAATAAAAAACATTAATCGATATATCTTTGCATTTTCTCAAAGAATGCACAATAACGTTATTACGGGCTTGTGTCCATACTTTATGGACATAGTGTATACATTGTATTAATATTAGATGTGCATTGCCAATTTCAAACGTACGTTTTTATTAATTTATATTCGTCTTAGGTTTCCACTTGTGCTGTATAAAAAATATCTTATAGATAAAGACGCCAGACTATGTGCCCCAGCAGTAGCGTTGCGTGGGGAGTTTAGCAGAATAACAGTGCGCTTACTTAAAAATAAATATATCGAATCCCTATACAAAACGTTAAGAAAAAACATAAATAACTTACCAACATGTTTACATTGTTGCAAAAAAATGTAGATTTTACAAAATTAGGGCAACTTTTTACCAATACTGAAGATCCGTTGTACAGATACAAAGAGCGCTTTAACTATGCAAATATAACATCTCTCAACGTCTAACAATCCTTCTCTGTATATAAACATATATATATACGTCGCTACGTACGAACCTTTCCGAGACTAATACAGAAACATATATTATGGTGCAGTTTTTTCATCGCGCACATCCGCATTTTTTTGCAACAATGTAAACATGTTTTGTAAGTTATTTATGTTTTTTCTTAACGTTTTGTATAGGGATTCGATATATTTATTTTTAAGTAAGCGCACTGTTATTCTGCTAAACTCTCCACGCAACGCTACTGCTGGGGCACATAGTCCGGCGTCTTTACTTATAGATATAAAGATAACGTACAGATCTTTCAAAATATTCTTGTTTGGTAACGAATAAACTGAAAAATTTAAAAATATACTACACAGTGTTTGGCAAATGTGCAATATAGCGCTCAGTGAGTGTTGTGTGTTTTTTGTGCTTTCAAGTATTACACTGCTTTTTCTATTGAGGATGACAACGTGGTTGTCGAAATACGTATATAGGATTGTTAAATTCTATTGTGGTAAGGGTTTTTAATTTTTTTATTCACTTAAAAGCCACAGTCTCCGATTTTTCAGTTGCCTATGTATTATAGTTTGTTGAAATCATGTTATCGAGAAGAATTCTAAAATGTAGCCATATTCAATTAAAAAGCTATAACTTGACTACTATACACTTCTGAACACTCTGTATATTTAAAAATTACTTTAAATAATGGCTGTTCATTCTTAATTTCCGTGTCTAAAATTTTATTCCAATTTCCATTTTTTAATTTAACTGATATTTACATGGTTCCATACATTTGCCTATTACTGTATAAACGAAACTATGTAACATTTGAAAAGGAATTCTATCTCATTTAAGTTACTTATTTTAGCCACCGAAATTAACTGGAATAAAATTCTGCGCACTAAAATAAATCTCACCTTTCAATTGGGAGGATTCAGTTTTGTTCAGAATAGCAACACCTTTTACAAACAAATCGTTAAGATTAGGTTTATATGGTTCAACATTTTGAATTTCAACAGACAACTCTTCCGTTCTTTGCTGTCGATATCGTGATTCATCCCAAATAATTTTTGGATTTCGATAGCCAGTAGTCAGCGAGATCTTTTCTTTTCTTATTACGTTCGGTACACCAACATACTCCATAGTTGGGATTTCGCATCTTTGTTTCTTTGTCATCACCGAAAAATAATCAGGTTGACAGGGCTTTCTCTGTAAAGCCATGGGCATATTCCAAAATGCAGGATTGCCCCTATACCGATCGTGAGGGTGAATAATGTTTGTATTTTCTAGTACGGCTTTCTCTTCACGAATTGAACATAAATCTTCTGAATAATTGTACAGAAGTTGTTCGGAATATCGATCTAAGTGTTTTCCCATGTGATCGTTGACTTTCTTTCTGCATTTCATCCATTTCTCCCAATTTTGTAAGCGAGGATCTGGAGCGAATTTTTTAGACTTTTTTCCTTCTTTGTCCTCGCAAAAACATACTACTTGTGCAGCATACGGTAAGTCATTGTATGACATTTTCGATTTGTCACAATGACAAAATTGTCACCATAATTAAACTACACTATGACCTTAAATATACAGTACCGAAATTGTAACTCTGTTCACAGTTTTTATGAAACACTGACACTGCTGTCAAAGTTATTTTAAATAAACATTAACCTGTTATCTGTTAGGGTAGAAAACACTGTCAGTGAATAAGATGCTCACAATCGGAGAAAAAACTTTTATACATATATGAAACATATAATCGCTCATACGAGTTTGTCAAAAATAACACAGGTCTACAGTGATTTTGATGTTTGAAAGCTGTTTGCTAATTTGTATATGTTTGGGGGCCCTTATTCCAAAAAACGCCATATTTTTGCTCTATCACGTAAATTTTTTTTATAGCGCTCTATATCTTAAAAATGTTAATTTATTAATATACATACCTATGACAAGAATATGTTTGTTCCATGTTAGGCATGATTTTTAAATGAATTGATTTTTATGAAATTAAATGTGATTTGGCAACACTAGTTAATATTAGATTTCTCAGCAAAGCAACAGAGTCGGCGCAGAAGCGTCAATACAACGTTGAAACCTGCTTATGTGCAGTTTGGTTGTGTTAGTCGTCGTGCTACTGTGTCCGCGCGCTTGTTGTCTTCGTTGTTGCGTATTTTAAGTGTTCTAGAACGTATAAATATGGAAAGAAGACATTGTGTGAACAATCCGAATAACTTTTGTTATATCTGTGGTAGTTATGTCGTAGTAAAGCAGAGGCAAACTATAACTTCGTTTGTGAAAAATGTATACCATGCTTATTTTGGTGTAAAAATTGGCGACCAAGACAAGTCCTGGGCTCCTCATACTGTTTGTTCCGTTTACGTTGAAGCATTAAGAAACTGGCAAAAAGGTAGGAAGAAATGTTTAAGCTTTGGTGTTCCTATGGTATGGCGAGAGCCTAGAAATCACAGTGATGATTGTTATTTTTGTTCGTGTAATGTTCAAGGATTCAACAGAAAAAATAAGAAACAAATTGTGTATCCCAATCTTGACTCTGCTATTCGACCAGTTCCTCATGGACCAGGTGTACCGATACCTACCGCCCCAAAAGGACTAGAAAACGTCATATCGTCAGAATCAGAGGAATCTAATTGCGACCCAGATGACTCAGATTTCACACCAGATTTCAGAAAGTCCGAAGTGTTTAATCAGAGCGATCTAAATGATTTAATTAGAGATTTGCACCTTCCAAAGGATGCATCCGAATTGTTAGCCTCCCGACTTCGTGAGAAACATTTACTGGCACCTGGCGTCACATCAAGCTTTTACCGGGATCGCGAAAAAGAGTTATGTCAATATTTTACTCAAGACGGACCGCTAGTGTATTGCAACAATATTCCTGACTTAATTTCAAAATTAGGAAATGTGCCGTATGTAAAAGAAGAATGGCGCCTGTTTATTGACTCAAGTAAGCGTAGTTTAAAAGGCGTTTTATTGCACAATGGTAACGAGCTGGCCTCGATTCCCGTTGCCCATTCGGTACATTTAATGGAAACGTATGAAAATTTTGAACTTCTTTTAAAGAAAATAAACTACCAAGAACATCAGTGGATGCTTTGTGGTGACCTTAAAGTGCTGTGCATGCTACTAGGACAACAAGAAGGTTATACAAAATTTCCATGCTTTATTTGTTAGTGGGATAGTCGAGCAAGGGATAGACATTGGACTCAAATAGAATGGCTCTCTAGAACAAGCCTTACACCTGGTAGCAAAAATGTATTAAGAGATAGCTTGGTTGAGTACAAAAAAGTTTTACTGCCTCCTCTCCATATCAAACTTGGCTTGATGAAGCAGTTTGTTAAAGCCCTAGACAAAAATGGACAGTGTTTTAAATATTTGTGTGAGACATTTCCAGCCTTATCCGATGCCAAGTTAAAAGAAGGTATTTTTGTTGGGCCGCAGATAAGAACGTTATGCAAAGACAAGGATTTTCAAAACACAATGACCAATGTCGAGAAAAACGACTGGGTTTCATTTAAGGAAGTAATTGATAAGTTTCTTGGGAACTCTAAGGACGAAAACTACGAAAATATTGTTCAAAATATGTTACAACACTTTCATCGTCTAGGTTGTAATATGAGTTTGTTTGTTTCCTGTTTTCACACTTGAACTATTTTCCTGAAAATCTTGGAGCAGTTAGCGAAGAACAGGGAGAGAGGTTTCACCAAGACATTAAGGAAATGGAACGGCGATATCAAGGCAGATGGAGCATAACGATGATGGCGGACTACTGCTGGATGTTAAAACGGGATATGCCCTTAAAAACATACAACCGAATGTCCGGACAACGCAGCTTTCTGGCAAAAGACAAAGATTTCACTTAAAAAAGACTGAGTAAAGTATTTTCTTCCACTTTTTTAACTTGTATTGCACCTTTTTACTCAATAAACAAATATTTTTTTTTAGAAATATCGTTTTTTTTCATTTAATATTTGCAAAAAAACCGTACGTGATACAAATAAATGCATAGAATTTTTGAAATCAGCCTACCAAAATTATATCAAATCAGTTTTCAAAATAAAAACATCTGTCAAAAAGTTTAATTTTGTAGACCTGTGTTATGGATCCAGCATTAAATGAGTTTGAACTCAATTTGAGCAGATATTTCAAGAGCCTAAACTATTCAAACAGTGTTATTTTGTACGTTGTTAACAAATTCAAAACTATTGGCAATGTTAACATACAACGAAAAGGCAAGTCGGGAAGAAAGAAAGCGTGCGAGTAAACGAAAATCACGAACTAGTAATGCTGTCTTACAGTCACCGAAAAGAAGCATACTAAGAACTGTCTTAAAACTGGATATATAAAAAGAGAATCAGTGCGCTTAATGGTCAAGAATATTGGTGGTGTTTCATACAAAATTCAAAAGCGAAACTGAACCAAAATGATAAAACACAACGTTTAGTTTACTGTGCTTGGATTCTGGCTTACATTTATGAAGATGATGAGTTCTTGACTAATGTCTGGTTTTCAGATGAGCCCATGTTTCAGTTTCTGGCCATATTAACAGGCAGAGTTTTAGAAGCATTGAGTTTAGTCCTCCTGAGGAATTTATTGAAACACCACTTCATGAGTTCAGTTTCTGGAAATTAAATTATCGGCCCTTATTTCATAACTGATCATGAAGGGCGAACTGCTACCGTCAACAGTGAAACATATCAGTAGCAAGTTCCGATACCTTTGGTAGAGAACCTTAGACGATTCTGTAAATCAAGAAATCTGTTGTTGCATCGACAATGGTTTCCAGCGCCGCGCCGTACTTTTGGCCACCTGTGTACATGCATAAGTTTGCCGCCCCTAATTTCTTACTATGTTAACATAGAATTACATTTATGTGTTAGGAGTGCGTGTAAAGACAAATTTAAGGTATTGCCCACAGAGTCCGAAATCGATATATCCAAAATTTGAAATCATTCACGTGTTAAAAATCACGAGAAATATATGTTGTCCAAACTGTTACAAATATTATTATGTAACATTGCAATAATACAGATATTATTTATTCACAAATCTATGAATTTACGAACATTCAAAAGAGAATGAAGTTACACAAGTTACTAAATGTGCTTTTCTGAGTATATTCTACAAGGTGGGGAAAAAGTACTGTATATCGCTTGCAACTTTTAAATGAGCAATTTAATTAAAAAATTTCTTATACAAAAGATGGTTTATATAATATTTGGCATCACTTGGTAGCATTCGGTTTTTTTGTGAGTTCACTATATTAATGCAAGGCCAACTAACTTTTTTCTTAAGTAGCGTCATATATTTTTTTTTGCATATTTAAAAGACTTTTTTTGTTAATATAATGATTCTCAGAGAATTTATAGGAGATTCTATAACAAAATTTTCAAGAAAGTGGTCAAAAACCTTTACTATTGTCAAATTATAAAATCTTCACGAAATTAACAAAACCATTGTTAAGACGAAGTGTTATCGTAATTCGTACAAACAAAAATGGTGAGTTAATTTAAAAACTAGAAAAAAAGGAACTTGACAAAATTAATTGTTTAAGTGCTCAAAATTGCGCACCATTTACTGTCAAAACAATGATCTAGTCGGTCTCTATACCCCTGCAAAACATTTTGGAATGCAATTGGTGAAAGTCTATTCACTTCAGTCTGAATTCTCAGCTGTAAATCCTCGAGATTATTGGGTTGATTTCGGTTAACTTCAGTTTTTAAATGGCCTCACATAAAAAAATCCAAAGGATTTAAATCTGGAGACCCGGCAGGCTATTCAATGGGATCTCTTCTACCAATCCACCTACCGAGAAACATCTCATTTAAGTACTTTTTAACTACTGCTCCATAATTAGGTAAAGCACATATCATTATTTGAAATTAGAGTTCGGGTTAAAATTTTGTGATTCTCCGCAACATCTAATAATACGTTCATAGCCTTATCTCCGTCGTAGAAATCATAAAGGTTTTTGACCATTTTCTTGAAAATTTTCTTATACAGCCCCCTATAAATTGCATATTGACGAGAAAAATGTCTTTTAAATATGCAAAAAAAAATACATGACGCTATTTAAGAAAAAACAGTTAGTTGCCTTGCATTAAAACCGTGAACTATGCAGTACTTTTTCCCCAACCTGTATATTGTATATAATGCGAAATATTGTGCATAAAAAAACGAAAATTTACCCTGCTATGTTTTCATATCACACTCATAAATTTTAGTAATTGATGCGCTAGTAAAACAGACCGTGATATAATATTTTCAACACTAACAAGTTTAGAGCCTGATACACATGCTTGCTGATGCATCTTAAAATTCTAAACACTTGCCAAAATATGTTAGGGTAAACCAAATAGTGTTATATGTGCTTATCGTAACCATAAATTTTCCAGTCGCCGATAAGTGATAAAAAGCCTCGTAATACAAAGAACTCTCTAAACACTGACAAGTTTAATGCTTTATGCCTACACACGCAGCAAATATAACGATTAGAATAAGTGTGTTATCGATGGTATCTTTGTCTAAAGTGAACATAACCGGTCAACCACTTGAATTCTTTCTCGCGATAGATCAGCGTGTTTTTTAAATTACAAGTTAGTATTACCTTAACCTATTGATTAATGACCAGTGTCTCTAGTAATGTCGAATAATTTTCGCCGCCTTTTGACTTGGCCCCCTGAGTGCCTTGCACACGTGCACACAATTACGGCGCGGGCCTGATTGTTTCAACAAGACGGTGCGATGAGTCACACCGCTGGTCAATCGTTGAGAATGATTTTGGTGACAGCCATTTCCCGAAAAACAGACTTTAATTATCCTTCACATCTGAAGCATGATGAAAACAGTAATTTTTCAAAACGACCTACCCACTACAATTCCGGCATTAAGAATGGCAATTATTCGTTTCTTCCGAACTCTGCAGCAACCTACATTTGAAAACATGGCTATAAAAAGAACATAAAAATAAGTGGAGGTTAACGGAAAGTCAACTCCATACCAAAACACTACTAAGGGAGCTAGACAGAAAGTTTTCAGCCAACCTAATTCGTAATAACAAAAAAGAAATTAAAATAATTACCGAGTTAATAACCGGACATTGTCCTTTAAGGAAGCATCTGTACAGCATGGGCTTGGTTAGCAAGCCCTGGTGTAGGAAATGTAAAAAACAGGAGGAAACTAGCCTTCATGTAATATGCACGTCTGAGGAACTGAAGGAACTCAGACAGAAATATTTCGGGAGAGATCTATTGGATCCTCCGAGTGTACTCAAACTTCCCCTGAGGAGGATAGTGGCTTTTATCGAGAACACAAGACTAACAGAGTGGAACTGAGAGATGTATTTGGGATAGTACAAAGAGCAGTGTGCTCAAGTGCTTGGACGTTCTGGCTTCCAACCCAAAACAGATAAAGAAGAAGAAGAAGATGGTACGAAATTTCCAACACCGCCTTGAGTTGTGTGTCCAACAGAATGGTGGCCATATACACAATACCATTCGTCATTATATTAGATATAAACTGCGTAATATATATTTTTTAATTCAGTACTGTATATTTCTAGTGCTACTGTATTAATAGTATTGAGGCTTTACCATAGGATTGACGATGGGAGAGATTGTGTCCCTTTTCAGAAACAAATAGATGTGCTTAATTTCTGGTGTGTTGCTAATAAGTTCGATATGAATGTGTCCAAATGTAACTAGATTACATAAAGAAAATATAACTGAAAATTTATTGAGACATTTAAACGATTAGAATTTTGAAATGGTTTGTGATAAAATTACACTTAAATGCCGCAGCCATTGCACTGGCTTACTCTCCTGCTGAATACTGTTTTGCTGTCTGGCATCGAAGCTCTCACAGCAAGCTAGTATTTATTTAACTTAACGATAGAATGAAGATTATCACCGATACTGTTAGATCCACTCCGAGTTTCTGGTTACCGATTCTTTCTAACATTGCCCCGCCGAATATCACACGTCTCGCTGCAGCACAGAATCAATAGGCTGAGATTTTCAACAACATTGATCTTTCCCTTCACGATGATCTATAGAGTGTCCCTAAGACCCGACTGAAATCTAGGAGATAAATTTGGTGGATACAGAAGTTCATCATCCCATCAATGTGAATGATTGCTGGATAGCCCTCCTCCTAACTATCGTTACATCGACTCGCCTTTAAACCTCTGCACTTCTATTAAAGACTTAGGTATCACATTTGATACTATATTGCCGCTTTCTAAGTATATCTTACGTACAGTTTCTTGTCCACTCCAAATTTTGGGATTTATTGTACGGAATTCGAAAAATTTTTCTTCCTGTTCTACTTTATTAGACTTTAGTTCGATCTAAGTTCGAATATGTATTATTAATATGACCACCTATATGGATAGGCGGTCATGGCGGTGTTTTATGGAAAACATACGTTAATTTACTGAAGTCTATTCGACGAAAATATTTAAAATGTCGACATTTCAAACATACTTGATCTTACCTACCTCAGGGTCTGAATACGTATAATTCTTCGGAGAACCGCGAGCGTCAAAATGACACAATCTGGTCCATGATGGCATAGATGTATCAACATTGCTGGACATTATTAAATTTGTGATTCCACAATATAATAACCCACTATACAGCTTATTTTATTGTCCTATGGCAAAAACTAATGTTTTGGCGAAGTTTCCAATATATCGTGTGTTTAGTAATAATGAATAGTGAATTTGATGTAAACCACACTAATCTGTCCGGTCTTATTCAATGGTTATGACAATGAATAATTGTTATAATTATATTAAACTTAAAATTCATATATATGAAAAATTTATGAAAGCCACATCCGCCCGGAATGACAGATCACCAGTGCACGATATCCGCAGACAGATAGGACTTCCACTCCCATACTACGTGAATATATACGAACTGTGATGAACTTCATGGGTATGAGAATTAATAACTAGAGTGGACCAATCCGGAGCGAAAGCAGAGGCGTGACTAACGGATTGGTTCACGATTACTTAGTATGTTGTTCACGATCATCGTGTGTACACGTATAATAGCAGCAGGAAAGTATATTCTGTGTATTTAATAATGTTGCACAGCTATGTTCGATAGAAGACGCAAGAAATGAGTGTATTTTAAGTAAATTTGAAAGTCACGCCTCTGCTTTCGCTCCGAATTGGTCCACTCTATTAATAACTATTAAATCTCGTTTTACATGCGATTGTCGCTATAATCTGTTGCATTAAATTCTACAATTCGGTAAATCACTTTTGCCCTAGATTGTAGACGTCAACTGTACAAGTTGTCAGTACATACGAAACATTTGTGAAAACCCGAAATCTGACCGCCATCGCCAATACCGTCACCGTTCATAGCGCCACCGCTGTTACCGCGTAGCGTATATCTGTGCCCCGCTTTAAGCGGGGCACAGATATACGCGGTAACAGCGGTGGCGGTATAAGCAGTGACGGTCAGAATCAGTCTGTTAAATCAAATACGGTCTTGCAGATATGTCGCTACATATCATATCTGGCGTTACGAGCGTTCTAGTTAGCGGTGGCGGTAAGATGCTGCTAGTTGTATTTCACAGCTGTTACCGCTCATAAACGTACATACAATGGCAAGTGAAGAAAATAACTATATTAAATAGCTGATAGAAAATGTGTGAAAAATGCCTGTTCTATATGATATTTCGCATCCGCAATAGAAGAACTTTCGTATTAAGAACAAAAAATGGGATGAAATATTCAAAACAATTTTATTGAAGTATATTCCTGGATAACAATAAAATTAATTATATAACATTAATAGTTATTCAAAAAGTAAAATTATATTATATACACTATATACATATGATATATATTACAAAATAAAAATATAATTAAGTATAGCAAGCGCCAATTAAGTTGGCGCGAGGAGGGGGTGCGCAGAAGCCGTTTTTAAAAACGTCCACCCCCACTACTCAAGTAATTGTCAGAAATCATTTGTCATTGACGTTTGACGGAACATAATGTCTTTGCTAGGGGATCATAAAGTGATACACGCTCAGAGGTTAGAATTATCTGACATTTGATGTAAAACCAAATACAAATCTCCCCACTACTTTTAATCCTGCGCGAACTTACCCCTCCTCGGGCCAACTTAATTGGCGTTTGCTATACCAACGAACTGATTTTAAAAAAATACTATGTACACATAGATTATTACATATTCTTAAAAAAAATCAGCAAATTTTTCGCGTAACTGGAAGGCATAATTTGTTGCTCTTCTTCTATCTACTGGTAAATTGGTTAATAATCCGTCCATACAGATGTTTCGTCAATTTCCATGTTATTCTCAAGGGTTTCGTTAGATTTTGTTGATCATAAAAAATTGCGGCTTTCACAACATCTAAAGCAGTTTCTACTTCCATTTCTAAGGGTCTCAAAAATACACGCCATTTGTGAGCCAGAATTCCAAAAGAATTTTCGACACCCCACCAAGCCCTACATAGACGATAATTATACTTTTCCTTTCTAATGTCATGACGCGCCTGCCTATATGAAAACGGTCTCATTAAATACGAGCTCAATGTAAAAGTTTCGTCGCCAATAAGAACGCAGAACAGTGCTTCAGTTTGTCCTGGAAAACATTAATCTGTTGGCGTATTAATTGTTCCATTTGCAATTTTTTTACCAATATTTGATGTTTCGAATAATCCCCTATCACTATTTTTTCCGTAACCTCCAACGTCTATGCAAATTAATTTATATTCTGGATCTGCAATAGCCATTAAAACTATAGAAAATTTGTTTAGGTAGCAGTAGTATAGTGAAATTGCCAGATATCATTAAAACCGGAAATAGATTTTTCCCATATTTCTGTCGTTGGATCAGGCATAGACGGCAAAGTATAATTAAGTACGATATTGCGAAGCTAATTATGAATGCAGAGCTACAACATCAAATGAAATTAGAAAGTGAAGTTACAGCCCGGAAAACACCAGTGAATTTTTATTTCTTTATAGAATATTACCTAAATGATCCAATTCCAGTAGTGGTATCTCGCGATACTGTCCATCTTCTATGCCTCACACGAAGTCTTCTCTGTCAGCTCAATCATAGTACGAAAATTTTTGTGGCTCGTATAATTATTTTTTGTTATAAATCTTGTAATAAAAATTTCTAATAAAAAACATGCGTAATGAAACTGCTAGACGCTCGACAGGTTCAATTGGTTGTCTGAACTTGCTATATTCTTTTTTTATATCTTCTTCTATTAGAAGCAATAGTTGATCAAAACAGGTAATATCCATTCTAAAATACACGTAGAATCTTTTTTCGTCTAATCTTGGCTGCTTATACAAATAATGGAATTCGCTTTTGATCGATTTCTTTCTCCTTTTTCGTTTTTCAAAATAATAAATTGCAATTTAATATTACAAATGTCAAAATTAAGTATATACCCGTTCTTATCACGCATTTCTTGTTCTTCGTCGTCTAGGATCAAAGCTTCTTCTTCCAAACGAATGCACCACCGCCACCGCGTAAATATGTTCCACAAATGCTACCGCTATGAGCCGTTAGTACTGCTACAGAATAACAGAAAGGACATTTGAAAAGAAATTCGAATATCCGTTTTTTGCGCAGAATAGAAAATCTCCATTTTGAAAACCAATGTATTTGACTAAGGTTGGTTGAAGGTTATGCCAGTTGTTTATTTGATTTTATTTTGTTTATTATTGTTCGGTTTTTTGTTACGTGTTTATTATTTTATCTGTGTTTGTAAGTGATATAATTAACACAAAATAATAAATTAATATCGTTACACTGGTATTGGATTTTATTCAATACTCTAATATTTTGATAACGTTTCAGTAATTATATGCAGGGTGTTCACGCAAAAACGCCCCAGCTCCTAGCGCACTTATTTGGAGTCGCATTGTAAGAAGCTATACGTCAAATTAAAAGGCTTAAAAAGTACTACAAACTGAAGCTTAAGTCTAATTTTTACCTGTTTATCCTTTCCAAGGTCAAATCTCAATTTTTTTTTCAAATTGTACCTTATTTTTTTTTGATAATTTGATAGAGATTCTTCTTCAAAATTCAGTGGTGTATCACAATCGATATTTCTGATTTACTTTAGAGTAATAAAAAAATAATAACTAAGATTGACACAGCCGTGGTTTTTAAATAATACTTGGGTTTATTCGCAATAGGTTTTGAAAAACTACTGAGACATAGCGCTGACTATGAAAAATTTTAATTTGTTTAACTATTTTTTGCAACAAAAATGATTAATAGTGAACTTGTTGACATACTGCAAGTTTATTTTGAGAGTAATAGAAACAGTGGACAAACGTTGCGTCGGTATTAAGAACTTTTTCCCAATAGGCGGATCCCAAGTCGTCGCAAGTTTGCTGATTTGGAATCCAACTTACATCAATATGGAAGTTTCAAAAAGCTAAAATCATACATATCAAGACGAAAATCTTGAGATAAGTGTTTTACTGAGCCTTGAAGAAAATCGTTGGACGTCAGTGAGACAAATTTCTGAGAGTTTGAATGTCCCAATCGGAAGCGTACATGCCATTTTAAAGAAGAATAATTGCAAGTCATTCGTATTGGGAAAAATTCACACAATCCACGAAAACGATACGCAGCGTCGGATAAATTTTTGTAATTTCTTTTTAAACGAATTAAGGCCAGATTCGTTGCTTTACACAAAAATCTTGTGGACTGACGAATGTAAATTACAAGCAAAAGATATTTTAATCGTTTTAATCACCGGTACTGGAGTGTAGAAAACCCACATATCGCCATCGAACAAAATCCTCAAATAGGCAGGACAATACAATCAATTTTCATTGACAGAAATCTCAACCAAGAAAAATATCTCCAAATTTTGACAGAAGATTTACAAGAAATATTAGATAACTTGCCATTAATTGAAAGAAATGAACTAACTATTCTTTCAACAAAATAGAGCTACACCACATAACGCTCTTTGATTAGAGGCTATTTAAATACAGAATTTGAAGATAAATGGATAGGAACTTACGGACCTGTACCATGGCTCGCCCGGTTTTGTGACATAACAACCTTGGATTTTTCTTGTATTTTTTTGGGAATACATTCAAGACACTGTTTATGTTACTCGCCCAGTAATTTTGAGAGATAGAATAGCCAACGCTTGTCGGGAAACGCCAGCATAAATTCTAATTAATGCTATACAAAATGTGGTATCTAGATGTGGAGAATGTCTTGAAAAAAACGGTGTCCAATTTGAACATTTTCTTTAATTTGTCATGTCCTTATTTAGTTGTTCAGTTATTAAACGTTATCTGTTGTTTAGAATTAGTTATTGAAAAGATTGTTGTTTTCGTACTGAAACATTGTTTCCAAAAACCACGGCTGTGTCAATCTTGGCTATTATTATTTTTTATTACCCTAAAGTAAATAAGAAATATCGGTTGTGGTACATCACTGAATTCAGAAAAATAATATCGATTAAAATTATTAAAAAAAAATAAGGTTACAATTTGAAAAAAAAAATTGATATTTGGCCTTGAAAAGGATAAACAGCTAAAAATTAGACTTAACCCTAGAAGGTATACCGGGGTTACGAGTGACCCCTACAGAATTGAATTTTCCCGCTTATATTCTTATTTCGCGCTTGGTGGCGCTGATAATTTAGGTAAGGTTAGTCGATTGTGAATAGTATAAACGCGTGCAGTGAACCTTACGTTGCCGGTTATCGTTTTCTAAATAAAAATTATTTGGGGTTGTGAGTGACCCCAGGATACGTTTGCGTATTGTGAAATAATACTGTTTGTAATTTCGTGTGATATAATATTTGTGAAACATGTCTAAAAAAACCGTTAGTGCTCTAGATTCGGACTTTGAAAAAACTGTCTTACAATGGTACGATGAAGCAGAAAGCGATATTGAAGACAATTTTGCAGAAAGTGAGAGTGAGGACGAGGTGGTAGAGTTGTCGGAACACAACGATGACACTTCTTCTGAAGATGATGAGTTTGAAGAACGTCCACTTCAACGTGAAGGAATTTTGAAGGGCAGAAATGGTTTTGCATGGAGTTCACGAGAACCTGCAAAAAGCAGAACGCCTTCAAGAAACATCGTGGTAAAGGTACCTGGAATAAAGAGTGCACGTGTAATTACCACAGAAATAGATGCTTGGGCCATTTTATTCACTCCTACAATTTTAAATGAAATTATAACTCATACAAATGAAGAAATAGAAAGAGAAGGTGTCAAATACCAGCCAGGTACGAAATACGTACAGATAATGTAGAAATCTATGCCCTATTAGGCCTTTTGTACATAGCTGGTGCTCGAAAAGATGCACATCTATCTGTAGAACAAATGTTTTCTTCACAAGGACCTCTAATATATAGATGCATTATGCCTGCAATACGTTTCAAATTCTTATTGAATTGTCTAAGATTTGACGATAAAGAAAAAAGAAATCGTGAAGACAAATTTTCACCGATAAGGCAAATATGGGAGGATTTTATAGGAAATTGTACAAAGAGTTACTCTCCTCACTCCTCCACCACGTAACTATAGATGAGCAGCTACTTGGTTTTAGGGGCAAATGCCCGTTTCGTGTATATACAGGATCTAAACCTGACAAATACGGAATTAAGGTTGTATGTATGTGTGATTCGCGTACATATTACATGATAAGTGCTATTCCATACATTGGAAAAAACACCAATCCAACCAACGAATCTGTTCCAATGTATTTAGTGAAAGAGTTATCCAAATCTATTCATGCAACAAATAGAAACATTACAATGCATAACTGGTTTACGTCTGTTCCATTAGCCAAAGAAATGCTTAGCAACAAAGGTCTAACAATCGTGGGAACAATAAGACATAATAAAAGAGAAATACCACCTTCTTTTTTACCTTCTAAAAACAAACCCGTACACTAACTTCCGAATTTGCTTTCTCAGATAATTTGACGTTGGTTTCGTTTACACCAAAAAGAAATAAATCTGTCACTAATCTCGACCATGCACGCTGACAAGAATGTTAGCGAGGTTTCGAAGAAACCAGAAATTATTAAGTTTTACAACTCCACCAAAGGTAGAGTGGATACATTCGATCAGATGGCTCACAACTACACCGTATCCAGGAAAACAAGAAGGTGGCCACTTAGATATTTCTATGGGATGCTTGATCAAGCCGGGATAAATGCCTTTGTGTTATATAATGTGTCGGGTAACGCTAGCAAAGTTACCCGAAATAAATTTTTGCATTCACTCGGACTGCAACTAGCTAAACCTTGGATGGAAAGTAGGCTCTCCAAAAAGATATCCGGTAAACTGCAAAGTGAAATAAGAGAAGTACTGGGACTAACACATATTCCAGAAGAGAAACAGCTTGGTCCAGGGCCAAAAAAACTCAAATCGTCAAGATGTTATGTATGTCCTCGTTCACGTGATCGAAAATGCAGAGTTGTATGTTATATGTGTTCCAACAATGTATGTAACGAACACCGTACTGAGAAATACTTAAAGTTGCTATTGGCTTCAGTAAATAAACGTTTTCAAAAAATTTTCTTTTATTTTTCCAAAATTAATTTCTGGGGTAACTGGTGACCCCAAGTATACGTTTTCAAGTGTGTTATTTTGGTATACCTTCTAGGGTTAAGCTTCAGTTCGTAGTATTTTTTAAGCCTTTCAATTTAACGTATCGCTTCTTACAATCCGACTCCAAATAAGTGCGCTAGGAGCTGGGGCGTTTTTGCGTGAACACCCTATATATTTATGTATACAGTAGTTTTTAAATTTACGCGCTCGGCCCGACACTGATTTTCAAAATGGCGAATAATGTCGTGATTGGCGCAGCTACTGATCAAGGTTATTGATACCAGATATCAAAAGATCAAAGGTGCCGACAACTATGTCCTTTCTGTTATTCTATATTATTTTATATCGGAAACATGTACATGTAATAGATGCGCGTGCAACCGAATCCGCTTCCACTGCGGCACTGCGCTTGCTCCCAAATGGGCATCCTTACTGATTTATGTCGCTGTAATTATTGTAATTTCTATATTTAATAAAGACTTTTCAGTGTCTTGTTTTCGAGTATCCAATAATATAAAATAATTTCGATTTTGATTCTATAAGAATTCAAGAAAGAAAACAAATCACTTAATTATTTTACAAATAGTCTGGAAAATATTTTCTTAATTTTTACGAAATCGATTTATAAAACACAGCACGGCGTCATGTACGTTAAACAAAATCATTTTTTAATAGCCGTTTGTTTACAGACGCTTCTCAAAGGAAACGAAAATTGAATAAAAACGTCAAAAAGTATACATCTTAGAATTCGAAGACTGCGAAATCTTTCCTATTAAATCGACTCCGAACGTTTATGTACACAGAACATAAAGGACTTGTTTAATAAACATATTTCTCATATCGTGGAAAAACTTTTATTTAAAATTCTGGATACTGTATTATATTTGCATGCATCTACATTAAAAACTAAATAAAACATTACTTTTTTATAACAGAATTAGTAATATTAATATATAAATTTATAATGTAATATCAATGGAGATATTGAATAATTATTTTATAAAAACAACAACTAAATATAAGTTGTTTAATACAAGATATTAATGGTAAATATAAATAAAATTGTTGGCACGATAGCGTACGACAGTTTAAAAAAAAAGTAAATAAACAAATAAAGACTTACGGTAATAGAACAGGTAAAAATAATCCTCGTGAAGAACATGAGTTGCTTTAGCCTCCGCCACGGTCATACCCGGATATGGTTTACACAAAGGGCAAAATTCGCAAAAATTTGAAGGTAATTTCGGACAATCCTCTAGACACCCGTTATCTTTTAAAAGTGCCATCTTCCCGAATTTTCGTCCAGATGAGTGAAATATTCCGAACTGGATCAGAAAAGCAAATCGATCGTTAGCTATCGATGTATTTTTGGATCTTGACGCACTCAGAGTAATGGATGACCGTTGTTCTGGTCTAGATCAAAAAACGAATATTGTCTTAACACGCAAATAGAGGACTTGACGACTGGCGGAAGGATAACGAATCCTGTTGCTTTTTTTAGATGAAAGTAAATCGACGATTGCATGTACAGTCTCCAGTATAAGTACAGTGAACCCTTAAAATTATACGAAATCAAGCAGACAAATAAATCTTTTTATATATACGTAACGTATTTACGTAAATATATAGTTCTATAATTTAATTTTAAAGATTTTTTTGTATTAATAGTTTTTAAAGACTATTTTTAAAAAATAAATTTAAACGAACTTTCTGTTATTTTCAAGCCATTCCTTAACAATGTTAAATTAGATAGGGCGTTTTCGACGTTAAATTTCATTCTCTAAATCTTATCACATATATATAATGGTAATTTGGCGTAAAAGTAACTTTTCAATGAAATATTTCTTTTAGGGTAAATAATATATTTTATTTTGCAAGCTAATTCTCATTCAATTCTATACACTTATCACTATCCTATTATCCAATTATAAAAAGTTTAAATCTTTTGGAAGTTCGTTAAAATAGGCAATCGTTACAGCTATCCACCCCTCATTTGTCCCGACTATCTTTCCATCGTTTGGAAACAAGAAAAAATCAGTCGGGCCTTATCTGATGAATATGGAGAATGAGACAGCAATTCGTGTCTTAGTTCGACAAATTCAACGGTTCAAACGGGCCAAAGAAATGTATTCCAAAAGGATTTCGTAAGGAATACATACCTGGATGGATAGAACACTGTGAAAACTTATACAAGGAATTTTGTGACAACAATAAGAATGAAATAGCTGATGAACTGCTGCATAACATCGATGCTGTAAGACGTCAGAAATAGACTGAGGCAGTTGAATCCTTAAATTTTCACTCGTCAAATAGAACAGCATGGTCTTTACTGAAGAAACTTGGCGGTAGCAACCAACCACATCGTACAAATGAAGCTGTCTCACCCAATCAGGTTGCAAATCATATTGTTTGTAAATCTAGAGCCCCCCAAATTCGAGCTCACACTATTAAAATCGGAAAAAATTTAGCTACGCTCAAATTGACTTGTCAGTCTAAGACGGAATATTCTTCACCGTTTACCAGTGAGGAAATAACGATAGCACTGAAACAAATGAATGCAGGAAAGGCACCCGGTTTTGATGGCATTCATACAGAATTTCTCAAGCACAGTGCGAAATATATGAAAATATGGGTAACCGTCTTCTTCACAGATATTCTTCAGGCAGGTGATATTCTGCATGAAAAGAAACGAGCTAAAATTATAACGCTTTTAAAACCTGACAAGCCAAGCAATAAACCGCATAGCTATCGGCCTATTGCCTTATTTAGCATGTTATATAAGCTCTTCGAGAGGTTACTGTATAATAGAATCAACCACAAAATTTACCCAAATATTCCTGTTGAGCAAGCAGGTTTTCGGCCAAATCGCAGTTGCGCAGATCAGGTCCTTGCCTTGACAACGTTTATAGAAGCTAGTTTTCAAAAACAACAGAAGACTTCAGCTGTATTTATTAATCTGACAGCGGGCTATGATACTGTGTGGAGCCGGTGTAATATATAAACTTTTACGAGTTAATCCATGTATGAAAATTGCTAATATTATCTACGCCATGCTTAGCATCAGAACCACCCAAGTAATTATTAGCAGTAGGATGAGCCATCAAAAGAATCTTAGTAATGGTTTACTGCAAGGCTCTGTCTTGGCACCACTTCTCTTCAGTCTGTACATAGCTGCCTGATACTGTATCAAGAAGTTTGGATGCGCTGACGACGACGGGTACTAGCTGTGAGCCACAAAGATCTCGAAATTATCGAAATCATCTTGAACAGCGACTTGCCTACCATTGACGCATATTTTCGTAAATGGAGGCCAATCCTCAGCAGCTAAGGCTTAAGTAACTACGTTCCACCTCAACAACAAACTGGCGAACGAGGAAACCAATGTCTATTTTGAAGGCAGGCTGGTGTCATGTAATAAATACCCTAAATATCTTGGGATCTTCTTGTATAGAAGACAATTTCAAAGAGCATTTATCTAGAACAGCTGCCAAGATCATAATGAGGAATAATATCATTCAGAAACTTTGTGGGACAACATGGGGATCGCCAGCCTCAACATCGAGAACCTCTGTTATTGGGCTGGTGTATCCTGTGGCAGAGTACTGTGCTGCAGCGTGAATTAACAGAGTCACATCAGACTTATTAACGACCAGCTTAATCAGACCATGCGAATTATCACAGAAACACTCAGAAACACACCAACGGTTTGGTTACCCATCCTTAGCCATATAGCACCTCCTTCTCTGCGACGAGAATCCGCTCTGATACGAGAGTTTACAAAAATAACTGCAAATCCTGAGCTTCACAAAGACATTCCTATAACACTAGTTTACAAAATGACATTTTTTTCATGTACATTTGATGAGAGATAGATTTACTTATGTATTTTCTTCCGCTGAATTCGAAAATCAAGGTTAAATTTTTTTTTATGGAACAGTTTTTGAGATATTGTAATTTTTTCATTTTTTCGACCTTTTTTCACTTGACAAATCATATCTCGAGCTAGAAATGTCCGATTGGGTCGTTCTTGGTACCCAAATGCAAGGTATTGAGATGACGAACAAATATGTATAATCGGATCTTTGATTGGTAAAGCGGTTCAAAATATATCGATGAAAATAGGGCACATTTTCAAAAAAATCATATTTTACAGTGATTCTGTGCCGACAGAAAAGTACAAATCGTTAAAAAAACGTCTGGTTTCTGTTCATGTACGTAATGATGATACTTTTACGTAAGAACTAAGACCAACCAGAAGAAAATCGACCGAAAAATGACAAAGTTATAAGCAATTGAGTGAATAAATCCAAATCCCATATTTTCCGAATATTTTATTTTTTTCGACAATTTATGAGTTCGGTTGCTCACACGCAAATATATTGAATTTATTATTTGTTATTTTTATGTATTTTGACTTTCTTATTATTATTATAATAAAAATTATTATTCGTACCAATAAACAGCTGACTCTTGCTATATCTTGATATTTATATGTCTTTGGTATAGGAACATGATTTTATATCGATAGCCTGTTGGTATATTGGCAACGTATATTAGTTCTCATGGTGACGCTAGAGTTCTTAGATTTTATTCCAAACAAAACAACAACACATCACATTTAGGAACCTTAGAACCCTGACATTTTGTTTTGACATCTTCTATAAAACGTAGTGTCGGTTGTTTGTATATTATAGGAACTCACAAATTTGATTGAAATTATATTTCATTGTGTTCACCAAAATGCCTAAAAAAAAACGAGAATTTAAGTGCATAAACAATCCAAATAATTTCTGTTACGTGTGTGTCAATTTTGTCCCCCAACCAAATAGACGTAGATTCACCGATTCATTACAACATAATTATCTGCAATATTTTGGAATAGCACCTGCAACTTTTCATGAGCAATGGACACCAAATAATGTTTGTTTATCGTGCCATATAACTCTTGCCGCGTGGGCTTCTGGTTCATCACAGTAAGATTAAATTTATATATACAAATGAATTAATAATAAAGTGAATTTTTATTCCAAATTAGACGATACATGAAATTCGGTGTACCGATGATATGGAGAGAGCCGCTCTGCCATTCGGTTGATTGTTACTTTTGCCTAAGCAAATCCACTGGTTTTGGAAAGAGTGCCAAATGGGTTTATGCGACAGTAGCATCTATTTCGCTTCCAGTTCCACATTCAAGTGAATTTCCTCATCCTAAGTGCCCCGATTCAACGATTGAATTTTTCGAATCATCACTACAGACAGACACAAGCAGTGATAATGAATTTCAACAGGAGTCGCAATTGCAACATTTTACGCAGCCTGAACTGAATGATTTGGTGAGGGATCTCGAGCTGTCAAAGGAAAAAACGGAGTTACTTGCATCTCGCCTGAAGCAACGGAACTGTTTGGCTCCGGGAGTAAATGGAACATTTTACAGAAACCGTAATAAACCTTACGTACAACATTTTAAGAAGGAAAACGACATATGCTACTGCAACGATATTCCTGCATTGTTTGAGCAACTCGGAGAATCTTATGATCCAAATGAGTGGCGCTTGTTCATTGACGGTAGTAAGGAGAGTTTGAAACCAGTCCTACTGCATATTGGAAATGAAAAACCTTCTATCCCCATCGCTCATGCCATCAACACTAAAGAATCATACGCCACAATGGCCAGTTTGCTAAAATACATTCAATATGAGCATCACAACTGGAAAATATATTTCGATCTCAAAGTCGTCGGCATGGTTAGACATTATTTGTATGGAATTATTTACATCTAACTTTTTTTCTTTAAATTTGTGTTTGAGACTCACAAATACCGATAGAACAATATAATTAGTCGGTAAAGAGAATTACTGGATGAATTAGAGGTGGAAGCCCGTATTGCCGCTCGTATATTTAAACGACAGGGCCGGACTCGAATAAAGAAAAATTATTTTCTCGTTACTAGTTGAATACTGGACCGCGACTTTTTGTATCAAGTCATTACTCATATATACCTTTCAGCCCTTTTTTCTTTGGCGCTATAGCCACAACTGGCATTGTATATTGTTGGTGTTTTTGTGATACTTTCGCATGAAAGGACCTCGTTCGAGGGATTTGAACTGTGTTGGCGCCGCTAATATAATTAGCCTAACCTTTTCATTGATCTAAACTCACGCCAGTGCTCGAATTACAGCTTGTGTGTTCTTGTATCCATTGTAAATGGGAGCTAGTTATAGAGATAAGTTGGAGAGCTAGTTGGGAAAGCTAATTATGGAACTGATTACGAGTACTACCGATATGATGAAGTAGAAACTAGTCCACACCTTCTGTTACACCTGTAAGTCAGGTGTAAGTCAGCTGTCTAGCGCAGGTGCGAAGTAACACTAAGCAGGGTTGGAATCAAACCTTCCTACAATTATACCTTCGAAGATAAGTGGATTGTATTAGTATTTCCTTTCTTTGTTTACGCCTTTGATTGATATTACAAATTTATTGCAACGTGTAAATCTAGTTTACATTATATATTAGTATATATATTTAATAGTTTATTTATAGGTTTTCCCGTTTTAATCAGTTCATGTTCACATTTGTTTTCGTAAATTTGTATGTACCTTATGTACGTTAACGGAGATCTCCTTTAATAAGTATTCTCCCTTAATAAGTATTCTCCCCTCAGTAGTGTCAAATTTTTAGTAGAGCTTATTTATATATTTTTGACCGTTTGTACTTATATATCTATCTATTCTTGGGAAGTTTTGAAAAACGTACGTAATAAATTAGGTTACTTTATTAACTCGTCGTGCCATTGTTATTGATTTATGTTGTACGTATTTTTGAACTACTTGCTATAGACCTCACACCTTGTGGGCACGAGATATAATATATGTCCTATATGTGACGTATGAACTCTAGTTATGATTTAACCTTAATTAACGGTGGCGCCCTTATTCTCTTTTATTATAGTCAGGCACTCAACGATTCGATAAAAACCTCGCGCCATCTTCACTGACCGTAGTCCGGGCTTGACTAGTTAAATTGTATCTTTACCATCAACCCTCCCACACTGGTGAGTCTGAGGACTGACCCTATCGCATTTCCGCAGTATATCGGAATGCGTCAGTAGTCAGATTTGCGAAATATATTTTTATTACTTGCCGGTAGCATTGTTTAATGCTATTCTTCTACGACGCTTTATAAAAAGACATTTTTCGTCACCGAATACTGCAGCGAACATTTGATTTCCGTCACTAATGAGAAAAAATCCCATAACGTTAACTTCCGTCCCTAGTGACGAAAGTTACGCACTAATATTCACCTGCGTCTAGTTGCCTGCTGTTGCTATATCGCGTTATTTTTAAATCACATCAATTTGTACTGTTTGTAGCTTTATCATGATTTCTGATTCAGAAAGTGATTTAGATATACCAAATACACCACCAGAAATAGTTAATCAAGCTGAGAAAACCTATGCGGGCTTATTACGAGAAAAATCGAGAAAGAAATATGAAGAAGTCTATGTAAAATTCATTGAATGGAGTGCTAATAATAGCGTAGATTCATATTCGGAAATTGTTCTGCTTGCACATTTTGCAAAATTGTGGGAAAATTTTATGCCATGGACCTTATGGTCTACAAATTATATGTATCAATGTTTAAATCATAACTAATAATTTAAATATGATCTATAGTTTTGTAATTTTCAATTGAAAATAAAGTATTTGTTTACATATTTCTTTTAAGTTTGTTATAATGCCATATGCGAGGTCGTAGAAAAAGTATAGTGTTTAACTCGTCGAAATCATTTTTAAGCTCGCGAACATTACCAAACTCGGCTTCGCCTCGTTTGGTAAATTGTTCTCTCGTTTAAAAAAAAGTCACTTTCGTCAATCATTACACAATATACTATTTTCGCGTATAAGGCAATGTTTAATTAACACATGGAAATTATTTTTCCCCATATTAACACAAACACAAAAAATAGTTTACCTTAAACGATTGTAAAGGCTTACCTGACAGATTTGTGTAAATTTAGAAAGTAGACTTCTAACGCATGGCTCAAGTCATCCTGGCGGGAATTGTCAACGTTTTAAAGTCGCTCTCCTATTTTAATTTATATTCCTATAATACTGAGTAGTCACTCAGTATTCTATTTCTATAGTCATAGATGATTAAAACAAATATTTAATTGGGCAACTCTCAGAAATTGGTTTGCCTGGTCATTCACTTTATATTTATCTTTTTGGGTTAGCAAATTTTATATAAATATGGAAGAAACATGTATTTATATATGTACAGATACATTTTTTAACTTTTTTGTATTACTATATTTTACATGGTATATTGGAGCTAACAGGGTTAGGAGTAGTGGGTTATATATTTAAACGAATATTTATCTACATGTAGCTTAACTACCCATGAAAACCGTTACTGGCATACCTCTCTTGGCCGTCAGATGTCTTGCGATGCTTTCTCATAACATGTGACGTACAAGATTGTGCATATATTAACAGCAACGCAAGCATTTAATGTGTTTCTTCTTCTCGTGCGTTGATGAGAACTAGAATGAGTTCGAAACACGTGTCTGTTCGAAAAAGTCTCACCAATTTGAAATAACTATACGTCGTATATGTACATCCATATGCATATAGAGGGCGGATCAATAAATACCCGTGTTAGGAAAGAAGACGCAAGTTTTTCACAATTTTTTTTTTAATTTTTCAACGTGATCATCTTTTAGTACAATACACTTTTCCCAACGTTTCTGCCATTTCTTTAACCCCTCTAAAAAATACGATTTGTCAAACTATTTGGCAACGCTTCTGTCTCGACGATAACCTCCTCGTTTGAGCTGAATCTTTTTTCCCCCCAGCCACGTTTTCATGTTGGGGAACAGAAAGAAGTCGCAGGGAGCCAAGTCAGGCAGTTCATGCAACTTTACCGCGACAATTCTGGATGAATGTGCTGGTGCATTATCGTTGTGAAACAGCACTTTTTTCTTAGCCAAATGGGGCCGTGTCTCCTTCAATTTTATATCGAATAGGTCCAATAATTCACTGTAGTACTGCCCCGTGACCGTTCTTCCTTTCTGCAAAAAGTCCATGAGGATTATTCCGTTGGAATCCCAAAAAATCGTGGCCATGACCTTTCCGGCCGATGGGACCGTCTTTGCCTTCTTCGGAGCAGATTCACCCCGAAAAATCCATTGTTTTGACTGTCGCTTGGACTGGCGTATAATAATGGATCCAGGTTTCATCAACGGTGACGACTCGACGCAAAAACTCCTGCGAATTTCTCTTAAAGAGGTCCAAACACTGCTTCGACATTGACAACCGTATCCGCTTGTTGTCCACCGTAAGAAATCGCGGCACCCATCGGGCCGACACCTTTCTCACCGATAACTTATCATGTAAAATATTAATTGCCGTTCCGTACGATACGCCTAAGGCCTCTGCTACTTCGAGCACTTTCGTTCGGCGATCAGCGAGAATCATGTCGTGGACCTTTTCAACGATTTCCTCGGTAACCACGTCTGCCGGGCGGCCTGGGCGCTCCTCATCAAAAACAGATGTACGACCACGTTTAAATTCGTTGAACCAATATCTTACGGTTGTCATAGATGGTGAAGGGTCCCCATAGACAGCATCCAACTTCGCTTTTATTTCTTCGCATGTTTTTCCATCCAAAAATAAAAAGCGAATTACGGATCGATATTGCTCTTTTTCCATTTTATCGAGAAACACGAAACACGTGTGATACAACTGGCTGACAAATAAAAACTAACCTATGAATCAGTCTGAAATTTATTATGGTGTTGTCTGACAGATGGTAGTATACGACGGTAATGCCAACTTCCCTCAGCAGCGCCACCTGTCTTCAAACACGGGTACTTACTGATCTTCCTCGTATACAGATATTTTTTTGAACATTTTTGTTTCACCGTAAGTGTATATAGTTGGAAGCAGGCGCGGCTCGTAATGACGTATTTTGGTTTGCAGTACAATGATACGAGTGCCTCGTGTGTTTTCGGTGTTTACTAAGCAAACGTTACATTTAGTACACGAGAATACACGAAGCACTCGGATCATTGTACTGCAAACCAAAATTCGTCATCACGAGCCGCGCCTGGTTGGAAGGTAATTATGTAGAAAAATAAAACGTTATTTTTGTACCAACAATAGCTTATTTTAGTCGTATTTGGAATTATTTGTGGTAAAACATCAAACTGGTGATTAAAGTCATGATAAATTTTGCAGAAAGGGAGTTTACAATAGCGATGAAAGATTACGATAAGTTTAAAAAATAGTATATTATCATAAGCTTATAATCGTATCAAATACAAGCGGATATAATTAAAAATCAAATGAAATTAACGCAGTAACAATCTCATATTTATTCTTGAGTTGTGTTTTTGATGCAAAGTGTACTTGTAAACAACAGGATGATTTTGTTCTATTAATACAAAGGGTATACTATTACTCTCGTAAAACTTTTATTATTATAAATGTTGAGGTCATCACTTCTTGTTTTTCAAGTATTTTGAAAATATATTTTGCAATACATGCGCACTTGACCAACAAAGTTGCTGTAATTAAATGTAAAGCACACTAAGCGGATAAATATGTTCAAAAACAGCGCAAAACTTCAATTAAGCGAAATTTGTTTATTAACATGACCCCCTTTCCAACATTATAGATAGGCAATAGATTTAACTATATTAATAATATTTTATATTGGAAGAGTTACAGTATTTGGTTCGTTAATAATGTCAAACTTAAAGTTTTTGTACAAGGGGTAGACTAAAAATTTCGGGAAAATTTTAACAGATTGAAATACTTGATTGTTTTTCGAAATAATCGCCCTTAAGTTCTATACACTTTCCATTCGTATAAACCAATTAGTAAAGCATTCATCCCACTCAGAAAATGGTATGTTTGAAATGTGTGCTTCATACGCCCCAACTGCCTGTTCAGGTGATAAAAATCTTGGTCCACACATTATACTTTTAATTTTGGGGAACGTAAAGAAGTCATTGGGGGATAGGTTGGGGCTGTAGAGACAATGGCTGAGTAATTCAACGTTGTTGACGGTCAAATAGTCGAGTGTTAGTTTTGTGGCGTATCATGGTAAAGCAGGATGCGACGGTTCTGATTGTTTTTTCGTAACTGTGCAATAACTTGCGGCAAACAAATGGTAGTATACCATTCTGCATTTACAGTTCTACGATTCTCTAAAAAAATCGTGGCCACGTGACCAGATTTGTATAAATCATAGGTCAGGTACCAACTATACTGCTAGTTCCCGAAATTTTCAGTGTATTCCTTATATATAAATAGGTTTTGTTTTTTTAATCAGAAGATAGGTTGACAACGTTGAGTCCAGAATAGTGCATTTTTAGCTCACAATTGATTCAGCTATGCTTAGTTTTAAGAATAACGTGATACTAGAGTCCGGATTATATACAGAATATGCTTTTTTTAATTGCCTTATTTCATTCAAAAAACATTAAATAAACCCAGAAAACATAATTTTGTTGATATAGCTTTTAACAATAAAATAATGAGTTTTCTGGGTTTATTTTTGCATATAATCCGGACTGCTGTTGAGCTAGCTCAACGTACCATGAGGATGGAATCCATACTTATACCCCAAAAAAAGTATTTTATGTCGTTGCCGGCAAGGTGTACCACGAGGAGGTAATCTACACTTACACCAAAAAAAAATTATCATAAACAAGAAGTCTCTTAACAAAGTGCATTTATGACAGATCATAACGCAGAAAGCAAATAATGATGATTGACGGGAGAGCGACTCTTCAAAACCTGGCAACAATTTCGTCGTGATTAGTATATTGCTGACTTCAGTTATGTATTAGGTTGCGGCTTCGATGAAAACCACTTGCCAAGTCTTACACTCGTCATGAGAATGGTGATGGTTGCTTTGGCGTTGGTGATGTTAGTTAGTCAGCGACTGGCAATTAATGTCCTTCTATCCTGTCTCTAGTGACTTGATTGTATGTAGAGTTACGCTTAGCGTATAGAAGTTTTAATTCATTTATTTAAATACACATATTCGTCTTTAAATATCTCGATTAAATTATTTAACATAGCCATTTTTTTACATTTGTACAAACTGTACATTTTCGTTACAAAGAGAAAGCATTTCTTTTGTCATAGCCTTGACCGCCGACGACCCTTATTACCTGGACCGTCAACCGATAACCGTAATGTAGAATTTCTTCTAGATAAATTCCATATTTTAAAAATTGTTTTAATATAATATTATTTACATCTTCTTTTATATGTTGTGTTTGATATCGTTAGAAAGCTTATGTCACAAGGGTTATTCTCATAACATTTATGACATCGATAGACCACGCCTTCAGGTCGCGCTTCTTAATTTAATTATTATTCGAGTTATCGATCCCTCCCTCTACTTAGGTCATAAACAGCCCTTTTCAAAACTTTACTTTTCTTTCGATACGAACAACGATCAGGGCTTTTTCGCTAGTACCTCCGAAGGTTACACACACACCTCGTGTACTGTCCAAGTCACGATGTCACGCCGTCCAGGTGTTCTTCAACTTCTAAGGTAAACTGCATTGTTCTATGCATATTATTCTTTTACGTGAATCCATATTAATTTAACTCATTTCTTATTCCTCCGGTAAAACATCGCTCTACATATACTTGACCAAGGTATATCTTCGAAGGCCACGTGACCATCATCGCCACTCACAGGTAATTTTATATTAATCGTATTCAATTAACCCTTAATTTACTACGCAAGTTAACACTCTATTTCAGATATTTTGCATTAATATTTTAATCTACTTCTTCACCGCTCCGCGTGTATATAGTACTTTGTTTTATTACTGTTTCACCTTTCTATTTCAGATATTTTATATTAATTTCTCGATTACTAATTTATCGCCCCTTGTGTATATATTACTGATTTAATTAGTTTTAAATACATCAATTTCTTTTATTTAAATATACGAATTTAAGGACAACATGTGTTTTATTTAGTAACTAAGTTGTTGTATATTTATTTTAATTAACCAATACCACGCACGTCCTGGACCTTTGAAGGAACTTCACCAACACCACTAATATATTTGATATCAAATAATTTCATTATTATTATCCCTAGCCAACCCCTAGTTAGTAATAGTAGTAAGAGAGTTATTGTTGTGGATTTTGTCTATTCCAGAATCCATGCACTAACATGTCTATAGCAAGATGAAACACGTGTCTGCAAGTTTGGATAGCAATTTTAAAACAAATTGTGTTGTCCACATTCGATTTTTAATGATATTTTTATATTATTAAAAATGTTTTTGTTTCATACAAATAGGGTGAGGTTTTCTCCTCTTGAGTATGCTTCAAATTGTTTTATTATGTTTTAGAAGCCTACTGCCAAAATTTCACCTAAATCTGTCTGATAGATAAGTTTTTACAATCGTTTAAAATAAACGATTTGGTTTTCTTTTGGTAATGAATTGATGAGGGATACTCTTGTTGAAACTCCATTTTTTTTGTGCTAATTTGCAAAAAAAAACAAGTATTTAGTTTGGTAATTAGATATCTCTTTTAAATGGAAAACTAATTGAAAAGAACTGAAGAAAAGTTTCCTAAATACGAGGTACTACACAGAAATTTCTGGAATTTCAATGTGGCGCGCGAAGGGATACTAGTACAGCTCTGTTGCGCTAGCTGGTGTGAAGTACGTCTATATTAAGTCAGTCTATCCAAATGGCACTTTGCTGGGCGATGAGAAACAGTGTTTGAGTTTATATTTCTTGAGATGTGTTTGAATTATTCTGCGACACTACAATGTCTGATGTGAAAGAGCAAAGAACGTGCATTAAATTCTCTTCAAACTTAATAAAACGGAAGCCGAAACTGTGGAAATGTTTAAACAAGCGTTTGATGAGAAAGCTTTAGGCCAGGCGCAAACTTATGAGTGGTACAATCCTTTAGAGAATGGACGTGTGTAGGTTGATGATGATGAGAGTTCCAGTCGTCCATCGACGGAAAACATGCCACAAAATGTGGCTAATGCGGGTGACGCTATCCCGCAAGAGCGAAGGAAAAGAATTCATGACATTGTAACATTGTCCACTTATCGTAAGGCGTTTGACCGGCGAACTCAACATGCGATGTATTGCTGTGAAGTTTATGACAATGTTACTCAGCATTGAACAAAGCGGCACCATATTCATGTGTGCACAGAGCCGAAAGAAACTGCCGAAAAGGATGCGAACTACAGTACCAGAATCATTACTGGTGACAAATCACGGGTGCACAACATCGCAGTGAAAGACGCCATCGTCACCACGACCGAAGCAAACGCGACAAGTTCGAAGCAACTTCAAGTCTATGTTGATTTGCTTCTTTGACACTGATAGTATTGTGCACAAAGAATTTCTTCCACCAGGTGAAACAGTTAATGGAAAACTCGACTATGTTGAACTTAGTATCAAAATTAAATACTTCACAAACGGTAAAATAATTTGGATTTCTAAGAATTCTTAATGTGCCAATTAAAAAAGTCTAAACTGAAAAATTTATAATGCAAAAATTTTACAGCTTTAGCTATCTCATACACTTTTATTCGTCAGTCTCTCTTTACAATAGTAAGGATTTTATTAATAATTTCTGAAGAAGGTACTGTAAATGAAGGCCCAGGACGTTCAGCATCCCATGTGCTCATATGACCACTTTCGAAAGCTGTGTACCACTCACAAATCATTCCATAGGAAAGAACAGATTCGTCATAATATAAGGTGCTACCCAGAAATTCCCGAAATGTTTAAAAAAACAATAAATTGTTCGTACAACTTATTCACTACCATCCCCTTCAAATTACTCTTCTTCCGCATGAATACACCGATCACAACGACTTGTCCATAACTGAAAGCAGTGCTGGAAGTTTTCGCGTGTTGACGTGTTCAACACTGGTGGTGAATCGGTCTGAATCTCCTCAATCGTCTCAAAACGGCGCCCATTTTGCTTCACAGGGTAGTCGAATTGAGATTACTGTACTAGGGTTATGTCCCAATTTTGCTTTGAATTATTGTTACTAACGTAAGAAATATTTCTAAGTCTTAAATATGAATTATAATTTTATAGAATGGTATAGACCAACGTATTGCTAAAATTTATATTATATTTTCACTGTTCAATTTTCCTTATTACGATTTTAAATTGTAAACTGATTTTTTAAATATTTAATAATCTAACTATTATACATAACTATTCTTACAGTGTGTAAGAATCTTCTTGTGATATTTTTCGAAGGATTCTTGCATAAATTACCAACTGATTTATTGTCTAGATTAAGCATGCAACTTACGTATTAATAGCTTAATGACTTAAATAGTGAGATCTTATTGCTTCTGTCTTATACCATTTATTTTGTCTAAATTTATTAGTATAATTTTACTTCAATTTAAACTCCAGTATTTAATTGCTTTTTGTATGCATATTAAATGTGCATTATTATTCTATAAGTTAAAATTTACTATACTCGGCGAATCAATAAGTATAATCAATTTATTACCTTTTCTTTCAACTTATTTTATATAACTTTTGTATTTATTAAGCAAGGTGGTCACTGATAGTTTTTTAAATTTTAATTCATTACACAGGCCTGCATTTTTCAACTCTTTGAATGTTGATTTAAAAATTTTAACTGTTTTCTAGTAATTGGGTAGCGCTGATTTCAAAACTGCTTTTATTTTTTTTGTATCACGTAAGGTTATTTTCAAAACCAGTAAAATCAAAAAATATAGAAAAAACACGATTTATTTAATTTATGAGCTAGTTTTATATTATATTTAAAAAAATACAAAAATATACACATAGAAACTATTAGAAATAGTTATTTATTCTTTATGCTTCTTAAAAAAACGTATTCGTTTTTCAGAAAAGCTTCGTTTGGTTGGTCATATTCAGCTAAAGGAAGATCTGAAGGTAGTTTCTGGGGCAAGCAAATTTTTTTGTTTCAACCTAGACCCCAGTACTTCAGAAAGATCTTTTGAAAGTCCCAAATCTCTTACTAAATCATTCAGTTCGGCTTGTGAAAATAGCTGAGGTTGGTTTTGACCTGAGGTTGATGTTTCAAAATCACTATCCATCTGTACGGAGCCGGAAGTTGAAGAGGTTTCAATATCTTCTTGTAGTACTTTGGGGGGTATAGGTATAGGTACATGATCACTGTGAGGAACTGGTCTGATAGCTGATTTAATATTGTTTTGGTACAAAATATGTTTCAAAGTTTTTCTATTATGCCCCTTAATATCACAAAGACAAAAGTAGCAATCTTCATGATGATTTTGCGGTTCTCTCCAAACCATCGGTATTCCAAAAGGAAGGCTTTTTCTATTCCCTTTGGCCCAATGTCTTAAACCTTCTTCACATACCTTACAAACAACGTGCGGTGCCCAATCTTTATCTTGATCTCCTAATTTGAATTTAAAATAAGCATAATATGTATTTTTCACAAATTCACTAATTGGTCTCTTAAACTTTTCAAGACGAAATATCCACAAATATAACAGAAATCATCTGGTTTGTTTTTGCAACACCGGCTAGACATATTTTTAAGCAATGTCTATTTTTCAAATACCACGCACAACACTAAAGACAAATTAATTTTACTTGTTTACTGATCGACACTCACAGCTATAATGAAGTAAATGACATTAAAATATACATTTTGTTTGGAGTGATAAACTTGAAATCCTTCTTCGCAGTACTAATAAAGTGACAGCATAATAAATAGGATTTAGCAGGTAAAAATTCCCGGAAATCTTGTCCAAAATTAATACATGTAATAAAAGATTTACATCAGGTAATGAGAGCCTATTTAACAAATTTCTTTAAAACCACAACAGAAAATCATTTTTGGGTTAATACCTAGAATTTGAAGTAGTACATTAATTTTAAAATGTATTAAAACGCCTATTATAAGATTTTTTTATATCTTTTTCTTTTGTGCAAAAAAAAATCTGTGGGTGGTAGAGACCAACTGTATTTTAATTAGTTATTGCTATATAAAAACTGAGCTTAACAAACAAAAATCACGTCATTACAAATTTTATGCAGGCCTGTGTTATTAATCGTGGCTCGTGAGCCTTATTCAGATCTTCAATTATTTTTGTTGTTATTTCTCAATCTTATATTTCTTATGTTTATTGCTGTTCTGTTCAACATAGAGGATAGTTGATATATATTTGTCTGTCATTATAATAAGTTACATCTTGTTATTTTTATCTTATATGGCCTTTTATGTTGTGTTAGAATTTGTCCACGTATTACCTGTAATTTATTTAGCTAACTGTAATTACTGTAATAACTTAACTGTAATTTATTTAGATTACTTGCGACAGCGTCTGTGTTCGTTGTACCGGTATGAGATTATAAACACGGTGGCGCCTATCTTTAAAAAGAACCTCTCCCTAGCTTGCCTCTTAACTGAGTTAGCATCTCAACCGAAGATTTCCAGGGCAATCCTGTTTTTTTGGGTAAGTTAGTAAGTTAACTAGGTAGTACGTTGTAGGAAACCGCGTGTACTAGTGATTGAGAAAGCACGTAGCAAATGATGCACGGACATTAGTTATTAATATTAGTTAATGCTCGTTTTCTTTACCTCTAGATAAAGTTCCTGATGACTATCCTCAATATATATGATAGATAAAATACATTTAAATTTCTTCATCAAAAGTTATTTACTTATCCAGTAGATAAGTATCTAATGGATGATGCAATCGTATGAAGTGGCAACGTTGTTTAACAGTGATATACCTAATTTCTCTTTATTTACTTTTTTTATATCAAAAAAATAAATAGGCCAATGTAGTATTTGATTTTTTGCTGAAATAGCTTAGCGAATGAAGGGGCATGCGATTGAAACATTTTATCGCGCAGTCCTCATGAACCACTGCTAGAAGTGAGATTTACCATAAAACTTTCAATATTCATAACAATAATATTCTGTAGCAATACACTACAGGGTGTACTGAAGTGATCTGCCGTTGATTTAAAGGTTGAAAAAATATGAAGACGGGTTTTTTCACTATATTTAGAAATTGTTTCGATTTGTAGATTAATTTTTATCAAAAACGAAAATCAAAGATTTTTTTTTAAATTTTATTATACCACAATTATTAAAATATATGAGGGCCGTTTCCAAAGTTCTGAAAATTATGCTCTAACTAAATTACGCAGAACTTATAAGTGATACACAAGTCTTGACATGTTTATGCAACTATCTAATGCAATATCAATCAGTCTGATTCAGGTGTTCGACCGATATAGATGTGTTTTCGTAGCATTGTTTGTATAACCATGGAAGACGCGGCTAAATATCAAAGAGCAATAATTTTCTTTTTGTGTGAAAAACAGAAATTATTAAACGTCTGCAAGGAGTGTTTGGTGAGTCTGCAGAATCTAAAAGTACTGTATATCGGTGGATCGATCGTTTTAAAAGAGGTAGAACATCATGAAGACGATCCACGCAGTGGTCGCCCGAGCACATCGGTAAATAAAAGAGACATTACTGCTGAGGATAACCTACTGAAAGAGAACAGATGAATGACTATTTCTCAAATTAGTGTACGCCTAGGTATAGGTACACGATAAGTTCATGAGATCTTATATGATTGTTTGGGCGTATGTAAGGTTTCAGCCCGTTCGGTACCAAGGGTGTTGAGACCGGAACAGAAACTCAATAGGTATGACACTTGTCGTCAAGTGCTGTTAGCCCCGTTACGGTGATGAATTTTGGCAACGGATAATAAGTACTGACGAAACGTGGTTTCCGTTTTTCAATCCTGAGACCATAAATCAACCCAAAGAATGGCGTAAACCCGAAGAAGGGCTCCACTTAAGGCGCGTGCAGTTTCGTCTGTTGGAAAGGTAATGCTTGCTGTATTCTGGGATTACGAAGGGATTATTTTTATGGATTATCTGGCGAAAGGTACTACAATTAACACAGAATATTATTTGAACTTATTATCCGAGCCACTGTGGCAGACACTTATCAGAAAACGGCCTGGAAGTTGCATAAGCGTCCGCTATTGCAATAGGATAATGCAAGACCGTACACCGCAAGAAAAATTAAGGATATTTTGAACGATTTACGATGGGAATTGCTTCCGCATCCACCTTATTCATCGATTCTTGCACCGAGTGATTTTCATCTGTTCCCAGATTTGAAAAAACCTTTGCAGGGTGTTCGATTAATAAAATACACATTCACATATAATTTTCGCGGGTAATTTCTCAATTGTCTCGTAATATAAAGATATTGGCAGTCATTGCCTACGAATTATACGGAAAATTTAGTTGTAGGTATGGGAAATCGCTGTGAGGCTATTCTTAAAAATAGTGGACATTAGACAGCATATTAAATATTAGCGATAAAGTATCTACGATGATGTAACAATACAGGGTGCCCTTGAAATAAAAATACAACGTACGAAATATGGAAAGCTGTAATTATATAGAATATAAATCCAAAATATTGTAGGTCAATTACGACGCGAACCTCAAAATTAAACTCCCCCTGAAAATTGTTTTCCGTGCCGCCTATGAATTGAAAATATTCAGCGTGTGTATAAATAATAAATTTTTCTATTGAAGTTACACACAGATACGCTACAGCGTATGTGCGTTACATGCGTAACAGTTTGTTACGACGCTGAACGTCGAGCTTATAAACCTATTGGAAAATATACCAGGTACAACAGAAGAAGAAAATAATCGGAGCAGACCCGGTCTCGGGCGACTGAAACTGCCCACCCTCCGGTTTCTGCCAACGTCCAACGGCCCACCCGGCTTCTGAGGCTGCCTCAGCCCAAGGGGGTGGGAAGACCCAGAGGTAAGAGCAATGAAATACCAAATAGGTGGTCAAGGGCGCCACCGAATTTTATGCCGCTGGACGTCGCAAATTCGGAAAAAATGATGTTGACAGATTCAATTTTCAGAACAAGAAAAAGGAAAAAAGTCGCGCACGGGCAGGGGCCAATCCCGCCGACCGAAACCAGTTCCACTCCTGAGGATCGAGCAACAAACTTCGTGGCTACAAAGGTACCCTATTTATTGATATGACCAATATAATAATTAAATAAGAGATTATATAGTATAAAGAGAGAACTTTTATGAGATACAATTATAATTTTAACATTTATATGGTGGCAGATGGCCTTATCAGTAACAATTAAAAAAAAAAAGAAACACTGGAACAGTGAGTTTAAAATGATTATTTCGCCCTGTACAAAAAATAGATACGTATTCTTTTTTTTTATCGGTTCACAAATTAACTTGAATACAATAATCCGCTAACTAAATCTACCTTAATTAAGAAATTTTGTTTAATGAGTAAATTCTCTCAAAATACCCTCGTAAGTTTTAAATATATGCAACGCATAAAAAAAATAGTTCAAATAAAAATACGTAAATAAAAATATACTAACATTAAATTACATTAAACTCTTCGTGAAGCGATCCAAAAACAAAAAAAAAGAAGAGAAAGAAAAACTAGTCGAACGAAACAGGTTATTTCTTAAGGAAACACCTGTGCAAATATTACGGCTGACCAAAAGCTAATTAAGAATAAATGTGCGGCAAAGGAACAAATAAAAAAAAAATATCTGTTTGATAATTAACAGCTAGAGAGGCTTATCTGTATGGGTCCGGCGACTTCTGATGCGTTTCCCTAGATGAAGCTTCACAAACGGGACAGTACGGGGTGGTATTGTTCGCCCATAGATAGAACCGCCTAAATTAAGAAATTAAACAACAAAATAAACAAAAGAACATGAAGAGAAACTCAAATACGTACCAAAACGAGACTTTCGATGGAATTGCAAGATAGTATTAGTTGGTTGTCAACGTGTTCTCTCAAAAATCACTTAAATCCTCTTAAAGAGATATCGCTCAGCGATTAATGGTATTGTCTATGAATTAAATCCAGCATGGGGCCGTAATTCTTAATAAAATTTCACTTAAGCCATATTCATAGACACCAGCGATTGAGGACTCGTGACAACTGCCCAAGATCGGCAATAATTTACGTCTGCGTACGGGGAGAGAGTATCGTACTTCCAAAAAACAAGAACCGGAATACGAGAAAAAAGAAGTACTTGAAAGAAACCAAATATATTAACAAATAAACGACGATCGATACATATACAGGTAGGTTCGTTGGAAACGGAGCAAAATATAATAAAGAGAATGCTAATTTACAACAAGATAAGCGTTACGATGCGTTGAGCGTTACGGACACGTAACAAGTTGTCGATATTATAAAAACTATAACATTGTTGTATGCCAAGGTTAATAACCTCAATATAATTACGTACAAAATCAGTTGTTTATACATTCAAGTGAATTCTTAAAAATTTTAAAAAATATGTTACGTCTATTACGTGAATGTTTTGTTTTTGTTTCGAGGAGTAACAAATATAAAATATTAATATGGATTCAAAATGTACAAAAATGTTCAAAAATTACCGCTATTTATAAAAATTTATGTACACATGTAACGATTGACAACTGACTGTATCGTAGACGAAACTTAAAGCTGACGGACAATAACAAAACTGTTCTTGTTGTTATTGTCGTTCACCTTTAAGTGTCGTTTTATGATATAGTCGGTCGCACAGTGGTGTGAGAAATATTTTTTAAAAATCTTTATCATTTTTTTTCTCGCTTATGAGAGGGAATTTTAGGAAAATATTTTCAATTTATATTGTATATAATTACATCTATCCATTTTTCATACGTTGTCTCTTTATTCCATGGACAGCCTGTATATTTATTTTTTTCTTAGTTTTTTTTTTGTTAAAATAGATACCAAAATAGGTAATATAAAACATTTTCCAAAGCAATATTTAAATATTTTGTTCAGGATGATGCAGTTTGGATTATAAGGGGATGAGGTGTCGCTATTTATATATAGCTCTCCTATTTGGCATCCGCTCGAGGCTTCAAAGGACGCTTAATTGAAATCTTTAGATAAATTTAATTTAGATTAACTTCAGTTAATATACGTAGAGCCAAAAAAATATAATTCAATAAAACACAAAGTACATATTTACATTAAATATATTATTAATATACAGTAATCACATGAACAATTGGCTTTCTTATAAGGACGAACTTAAAATTGTTTACGATTATGCTATATCTATCACAGCATTGAATGGAAGTTACTTATGAGTAATTACAATTTATATTATCAACTTTCAGCGAGCGACTTTCCACATTTACAAAATTTAAAGGAACAAGAAAGATATAGTTAGGAAAACTTCGCTGGCTTAAAGTTAACCTAAAACTCTAGAAATATCAAGCTAGTTTATATCTTATTTGAAGAAACTACTGCAATGAAGGATTGACGTGATTCTGCTTGAATACTAGAATTCTTATGTATAAATTGTTTTTCTTAAATGAATAACATAAATGGTCTTGAACGTAAGAAACGTAATATAAACCATCAAAATAAACAAAATAAGCCTATACGTGCGATACAGATAATACGCAAAGAATTATCTTGAATGTATGTTTAACAATGTTCATTAAATTGCAATGTTGCCAAATCTTTTTTGTGCTCTTAAATATTTCACAACATAACATTACATACCTAGTCACAGAATTTTAATATGTATTGTCTCTAAAATATATTAAATTTGTTCAGGTAGATCCTCGCATTTTTTTATGAGTTACAGATCCAGTTTCGCGAAATACACCAACACTGCGTGCAAGGCAAATATAACGTGTGTATAAATTGTCGCAAAAGCTACACGCAGCGACGTTCTTCGTTTGGTTCTGAATAAAAAATCTTAATGTTAAAATGTCGTATCATGCTTCGTTTGGGGTTCTTGAAGTTCAGACTTTTAGTGCGTAACTAACCTTTGCTCTTCGATATCTGTTAATAGAGATAGATGCAATTTAGTTTAAAGAAAAAATGTTTACTAGTATTATTTCGTAAACGTTTTCTTTTTGATTTAAAAGCTTGTTTTAAACATTTATTCATTAACGTACTTCCACGAAAAATACATTTGGCAACGTTGTAGAACAATAAGTTTGTATTTCAAAGTGAGTTCAATCAAAATCATTACTGTCAAATTTTGACATTTACGAATTTACGAAGCATGATACGACATTTTAACATTAAGATTTTTTATTCAGAACCGAACGAAGAATGTCGCTACGTGTAGTTTTTGCGACAATTTATACACACCTTGTATAAAAATCTTGCTCTACTACTGCGAAATTTGGGAAGTGTTCACTAAAATTATCCAAACATAAACGCTTACTGTATTCCCAAATTCCATTAACTAGCACATCTGTTCTAAAATACGCTTCAATCATCAAAGTTTTGTGTGCTGTGGTGTAAACCATAATTGAAAAACTACAAGATGTCAGAGAAAAACTATATTGACAAATATTAATGTCAGTATGATACTAAATGATATAACTTAAGACAGACGTTTTACATTCCATGGCAAACCTTTAACAATATAATTTTTGATCTCGTGGTATTTATATTCCATCGATAATTGTATTTGGATTAGGTGGATATGATAAGAGCCTGTTCTCTTCGATTCATCGCTAACTTTTTCATTTCGTATCGACGATCTTATTTGCGAGGCCAATAAGTTGCGCCCAACTTGAGATTTTCAACATTTTAGCTGTTACTCAATTATATAACCGTTTAGTACAATCAAGAGTATTGGTTGAGTATTGGTGCACAAGCTGGAATCCATATACCGAATTTCATTCGGACTGTATCGAGATTCAACGGGAATTTGTTACATATTATTAAACTAAATATTGATAGATCTTGCTACTTTTATTGAGAAAGTTTAAATTTGGTAAATTTTCAATCACTATCTACACGGCCTAAGATAAATTATCTCACGTTACGCTTTAAGTGCTTGAATAATTTGGTTGCCCTATTCTTCTATCTCTGTTTCGGATTCGTATACCAAGGTTGGGATCTCGAAACGAAGAATTATTCGCATTACCGTTTCACCGTACGTTCTGTGACTTCAATAGTCGGGTGTTGAAGGGATTAAATTCATTTCCTGTGGACGTAGACCTATTTACTTCAACTTAAAAAAAAAATTAAAATCCATTAATTTAGTTAATATTAATACCTAGATTATACAACTTTCTTTTCACTTTCGTTCTGTTTTCGTTAGTTGTGCTTAGTTTAGTTTTTAGTTTTACAATCACTTCATGGACTCATAAAAATTTATAAAAGTGTTAAAGTGAAGTTAGTTATCACTAATAAGCGGACAAAATAGGTAGAAGATATAAAAATAAGTTCAATCATATTTCCCACTCACAGTTATCTGGAATGTATTCATGTAAGAACGTGTTTAGTGATTTATGACAGATGACTTCATCACGGTAACATGCAATGGCCATCTTCAAACCAGACATTAAACCCGACCCTTAAGCCACCCTTATCCTGATAAAGCTTATATGTTTGGTGGAATCGTAGTGATATAATTCACTTCAAGTTAATGAAGCTTGAAGTTACTGCTTGACTTGTATTGTTAACAATTACGAGAACTGCATTCCAAATTGCTAGAAAAAAGGGCAGTTGTAGGCAACAGAAAATGCGAAATATTCCACCCAGGTAACGTCCGACCACATACAGCGGAACTCGCACAGGAAAATATTAAAGAGTTAGCGAGGGCAGTTCTACCACAAACGCTATACTCTCCGGACATCACGCCATCTGATTATCATTTGTTCAGATCTCTGGAACACACCTTAAGAAATAAAACTTTCAATTCTGTAGTCGATATAAGAACTCCATTTTTCGCCGCGGGCGCTAGCGTTCTTTCCACAATAGAGGCATTAAACTTTTAGATGATTGATTACTTATTTGTACATCTAATATCAGATAGCAGCAACTTTTGCATAACTTGTTTAAGTCCTACGCCAGAAAACAAAAGGATTTAAGAAGAAAAGTAGAAAATTAAGAAGAAGAAAACGAAAGTGGGATGGAGAATGAGAAACTTAAGTTTCCACAAATTTCTTATACATTACAAGAAATCCTCAGGGAATACGATGTTATGCAGACTCATGAAGAGAGGACAGAGTTGATTGTACGATGAAATACGAAGTTCTTTTCTTTAAAATGTCAACACAATAATTGTTATACGATTAAGAGGTAACGGATATCGTGTCACTTATCCAGTTCTATAGACGGTCCAAGAAGCGTAGTTAAAACTGAATAATTATTGTTAATACATTGTCTAGTATAAAGAAACACAGCAATCAATGCCTGCCTCTGTATTCTATATATGTTACTTCGGATATTCTCGCAGATGAAAGATGTTTATATATTTTGTCAAATAGTCTGCGTGTATGTTGACGTTTCGGTGAAATTGCAATCATCTTTTTCAAAATTTCTTCGTAGCATCGTGTTTTGTCTGTTACTCCGTGTTTTCACTATTTGTACACTTTCTGCAACGTCTATAATTTATAGAACCGCCCTTCCATCCGTATTCAATTTCTCGCTACTGGACCGCTAATAGATAGTTGTTCACGGGCGGTCGTAAGCGTCGCTGTTCGTCTTCCGATTTGGACCGTTTTATACCCGGCGTGATGTGAGTGCTAATTTCCAAGTGGATGATATTCTCTTTGTGTCGTCCTGCTTATTTAAATTGGCAAGTGTCGCTTCTATTTCTGTACCTTGTCCTGTAATCTGAACTCTTTTAATTTTTTCGCTTTTAATTAACGTTCTGGTGTTGTTAAAATAAGTTTCGGTTCGTATTTAGTACATGTTGTGCCTGTTTCCTACTGTTTCACTACCATATAATACACTTGTTGTTTTGCAGAGCATGTTAGCTCCAGTTAATTTCTTTTTTGTTTCTCGTGCTATAGAATAATTCTGTTCACGTCCTTATCCTCTTAGTTAATGTAGTAATAAAAACAACATTTTATTTCGTTAATATCAGCATCAAAACTATAACTAGGCTTATGTTAAGATTGAGTCGGTCATCATCATATGATCACAATCCCGTCCTTTTGTACGCTACGGTGTCTTCTAGTGTTTTCTATACTACTACATTTACCCTTCCTTGTATATAAATTTTTCCACTTTCCTGTTTTTTGCCATTTTTATCGAAGTTCCAATTTTCTCTTCTATCTCTCAATATTGCCTCTATTGAGCCACTCCACATTCTACTTGGTTTTACCTCACTTATTCTTTCCTAAGAGTCTTGACTTCTAGATTCTTTTAAACTTGTTTTTCTCTTTCATTCTTATCAGATGTCTAAACCAGTTCAATTTTTCAATTTTCCATAGCTTCTTTGATCGATTTCACTCCTAGTCTTGCTCTGATTTCACTGTTTCTCTATTTGTTCATTCTTGTTACTTCTAACAACCTCTCCCTCTTAGATATTTCATTTCTACAGATTTTTTTTTCTGTCGTTCGGTTAATATCAAACTTTCTCCTCCATATGTTAGTACCAGTAAATATATTGTTTTATAAATCGTTATTTTTGTTTTCTCTTTTATGTTTTTATATCCGAGCAGCTTTTTCTGTAACCAGTATAAAGTTTAGTAGCTGACTGAATTCTCCGATTTATTTTTTGTTTTCTTTTTCGTGTACTGTCAATTATACTTGGTACCTATAGCTTTTGACCTGTCCTGTAGTACCATTTTCTATTCCTAAGTTTACATCTCTTTTCTTTTGTTATTTATTACCATTAATTTTGTTGTTTTCCAAATTGATGGATAGATTTAGCTTTTCAACCTCTCCAGCTTCTGTTGCGAGTTATTTTCTGAGTTTGTAAATATAGCTATGGCATTTGCAAAGGCACAAGCCTTCAGACATTTTCCTAACTATCTGTTATTGCCTCGTCCATTACGCAAATAATTAATAACGAGCTTAACACACTGCCTTGTTGGACACTTCTTCTGTAGTTCTTCAAATTTTCCTGATAATCTGTTGCATGATTCCACCTGGTTATTACTTTCCTCGTAAATACTTTTGATCGCTCTTGCTAGTTGATTACTTACGTTTTCGTTGTTTAAGTTTCCCCTGATTCGATCGCTTTTTATAGTGTTTTAATTTTTGGGTAATTTTTCTCTCTAGATTAATTTACTGTGAACTCCAGCGGCGGCTCCTCTGAGAGAGCCACTGAGCCATGGCCAAACACATTATATGAGAAATCTTTATTTTCCTTGAAAATAACGATTGATTAGTTAATTAATAAACGCCGTCGACATGTGATTGTAATTTGAAATGGCAGCCTTTTTTCTGGCCCAGTTCGATCTAACCTGCACTCAGTGTTAACGAACTTTACTTTTACTATCGAGACTTCCAGTATTGCTTTCTGTTTGCCTGTTTCGTTTGTGTATGTTACTTTATATTAACGAAATTAATAAAGCAAAATGAAATGAATAATAAACATTTTAAAAAGTCAATTTCCTTCGTATTCATTCGTGGAAAAACTCTTTATCTGCAATTGTAATTTTGTATTTTGTATTTTTTTTTTCTTTCTTCTTTAGGTGCCGTCTCTGCTTCGAAGGTTGGCAATTATCATAGCAATTCTTACTTTTGAAACCGCAGCTCTAAACAGTTCATTATTATTGCATCCAAACCAGTCCCTAAGGTTCTTCAGCCATGAATTCCGTCTTCTTCCTATAGATCTCTTGCCCGGGATTTTTCCCGGGCAAGAGGGATTTATGATTTATGATTATGATTTAATTTAATATTTAAGTATCATTTTGTACATAAAAACTATTTAAAGACTAAATATGTCTTATTTAAAGACTGAATATGTACAATTCCGAAGAAAATGCAAAACTACCCGCTACCTGAGACTGATAAAACACTTTAAGTATCGATATTTAGGTAGGATAAGTACCCTCAATCAGTACTTAATGAATTTTTTATTTTCAAATTGGCTATATTTGTGGGTGCTTTATTAATTGATAATAAGTTGCTTAAAGAATTGAGCTGATTCGAACCTTTCTATTAAATGGAGTGAAGAAAAGGCCCTTTGGTCCTACCACACAACATTGTCACGAGCCGCCACTGATTAATACATTGTCTCTTATATACTGCGCGTAGAACGGAGGCCAATGTGAATATCATCACCTTGAGTTGATATAAACAATAAAAATGAAATTTACACTACATTACATATTTTTCAATTAATAGGTGAAAGTTTAACGATTATTTAAAATATGTTGTAGGTAAGTAACTTATTCACAATTATCCTTATTCGTAAGTTATGTTATACTTCTAACGTATGCATTATTCTAACCAAATTACAACGTGGAATCTGAAGCAATTGATGTGAAGCTTCTTTATGAATCGTAACAACTACGAGCCCTAACAACTAAATGTTCGGACAAACAAAAATTTATTGAAAACGTTAATTTACACAAACTATAGTATTTATTTAAAGAGCTATATTAACAACATATTAAAGTCTATCATTTATAATAAGTATTTAATTGTTTTCGTAGGCTCGTAGTATTGCCAGACGTATTTATGTACGGAAATTTTGAGTAATGTAGAGACGCAGAGGATTTTTAAAAATTATTTTGTAGGTAAATTTGGTAATACAATTGAAAATAATTAATTTTGAAATTCTTTTTATTAATTATGGTGTGCTTTATTGAGTAATAATAGTATTAGCATTTCTTAAATTTCAATTACCGAATGATTTGGCACCTCCCTCCCTGTATCAAACAAAGGTAGGAGCGTTTATTACAACTAAACAATATCAAACGATATTCTTTGTGTTTTTTATGCACATTACTTATCGTTAGATAATAGAGAATCTATTTATTACATACCGTATGGAACCGTGGTGAGAGAACGGCGGGGAGGTAAACGATACCCCACCAGTATACTAGATAAGAGAGAAGGGACGGTTATAGCACCAGGCGCCAGGCGTGTCTGTGGCCAGTCTCATCAGATACGTTGACGATAGATGTGCAGAGTAATTATACGTAGAACATCGATTGTAATGGCAAAGTATACACAACCAGAAAAACATTATTTAACTCATATGTTTATTCCTTATCATACCATAGAATTGCGTTTTTATTTTGTTACGTTAGCAAACTTTTTATTTTTTTCGATGTAGCGGTTGTGCATCAGTACTTTTTCACCTGAAATCCATACAGGTTTATGCAATTTACTAATAGGTATACAGAATTTTTTCTTTTTCTTTGATGAAATTACGCGTCCGTTTTCTCAGAATACTTTTAATTTTTTCTTCAAGTGCAGCAGTTATTTAGTTACGTTAGCATAGTTTTAATTTTTTTTCATTTGCTTATATTTTCCTTGATGTAGCGTATGTACATCACCGGAATTTAATTATGTATGCAATCACAGGTTTGCGTTATTTATAAATGCACAGATTTTTCTTTCGTTTTGGTGGAATTATGCATTTGTTTTCTCTGAATATTTTTATTGTACAACATTTGTGCATTTTTATCATTATTATCTGCAGTGCAAGACCTCTCATCTTTGAAATACTTTGTGTACACACATACGCAATACGTATGTGTACACCACACCTACTCCTGACGTATCATTGCTTATCCAATTATACGTATGTGTATACCACACCTACATCTGACCTATCCTTATGCTGACCTATGCTTATCCAATCAAATGCTACACTATACATTCAATAAACATATCGGAGAAATAAAGCGGCAGGGACGCGTTTTCTTACTTCGTTTAAACACGGTATATTACAGTGGTTCTAGTGGCTTTAAAGCAATGTCTTGCAAGTAAATCTCTGAAGTGCATTTGAATAAAAACTTAAAAAATTATTTTTAGTTAATCTATTATATTATTTATAATGAATCGAAGTAAAAAGAAAACTGGTTGTTCCGGAAAGTGGTAGTCCAGATGCCGATGCAAAACTAATTTATCCGTATCCACTACTTCCTTCCTTTCCAATAAAAAGCGAATTCAAGAATAAAACTAAAAGTTGGAGTTATTATTAGTTTTCTTCAAAATAAATTTTTTCTACGACAACATCGAAAAATGTTCATATCAAGAATGTAAATTGAATCATAAGAAGCTACATTTTGTACTGAATTTCATTTTGCATCGGTTGCTAGGCAAGTTGCTATACAACAAATGCAATTTGAAATATTTCGTGTTCGGTCTGCTGTTTTTGATAACAAAAAGTAAGGTGGCTTAGAGAATATAACGCCGAACGACAAATGTCATCAGTTTGTTACAGTTTGTGCATTACAAATAATTTCGTAATTATTTCAAAGAAACCAGATAATTAATATGGAAAGTGATAGTGATAGTGACTTGGAATTAACACCTCCAAGTATAACAGAAGCAGCAAATTTAACAACACTAAATTTATTGCCGGAAACATCGAAGAAAATGTACAAACGGACTTATAACCTATTTTTGGAGTGGAAAGGAGATCGGAACGCCAAATCGTTTTCCGAGAACGTCTTAATGGCGTATTTTGGCGACTTGGCAAAAAAATTCAAAAGTTCCACATTATGGACACAATACTCAATGCTTCGAACGACTCTCAGTATTCATAATAATATAGATATTGCAAAATACTTAAAACTGAAAGCATTTCTTAAGCGACAGTCCGACGGCTACAAACCCAAAAAGTCGAAGATCTTTACATCAAATGACATCAATAAATTTATTAAAGAAGCCCCAGATGAGATCTATTTAGCGACAAAAGTAAGTTTTATATAGCCATATAATGAAATATATATTTAATGATAAAAACACACAATGTTGTATTAAATTTACACTTTATTTAATAATAATAATGACTATATAACAGCTGTTTCACCGTACAACGGTTTCTTCGGATATAACAAGTGGTACTATAAAACACGTTTAGAAATGGGAAAACAGATTCAGCATACTCCAACCATTTAATTGAAGAAAGCCATAGTTTTAATAATAATTTCAAGATCCTACACGAAGAAAAGAAAAGTAAGAAACTCGATTTATTAGAAGCAATGCAAATTAATAAACAAAAATTTTCAAATAAATTATTAAATGACAAAACAGAGCTTAATTCCTCCCCTCTGTTGAATTTATTTCCTATTTGTGATTGAAATATTTTGTTAGATATGTGTCACTTATAATATAATTTATGTTATCTATATGTATCCCTACTAAAAGAGGCGGGTAAAAATATTTCGGTTTCCAATTTCTGAGAATACCATTAAGTAATAAAATAAAAAAAAAAATATTTACGTTTAAGTAAAATGTTTTATAGTACCACTTGTTATATCCGAAGAAACCGTTGTACGGTGAAACAGCTGTTATATAGTCATTATTATTATTAAATAAAGTGTAAATCTAATACAACATTGTGTGTTTTTATCATTTGATATGGATTTACATCAAGTAAAGGCAGAATCGATTCAAATATATATTTAATCTATATTTTAGGTCGCATTAATTATGGGCATAATGGGTGCATGTAGAAGACATGAATTACATCAAATGAAAATTACTAATTTCAATGATTTGGGTTCAGCTGTTTTAATAACTATACCAGACACTAAAAACAAAACTATACGAAGTTTTACTGTAACTAGTCATTATGAAATTTACAAAAAATATGCAAACCTCCGCCCTTCAAATGTAAATGGTACATGGTTCTTCATTAATTATCAAAACGGAAAATGTACCGTCCAAAGAATAGGCGTGAATAAGCTTGGAGGCATGGGAAAAGAGATTGCTAAATATTTAAATTTGCCAAACTACGAATTATACACCGGACACTGCTTTCGTCGATCTTCAGCAACAATTCTTGTTGATGCTGGTGCCCTGGTGGTGACATAACTAGTTTGAAGCGTCACGGTGGCTGGAAGTCCACGACAGTCGCCGAGGGATATATCGATAAACCGGAGAAAAATAAATTTGACACAGCTAATAAAATTGTAAATGCAATACAGAGCATTTCAAATATACCATCGACTTCAGGAATAGGAAATCGTGAAATGCCATCTACTTCGACAATGGAAAATTGTCAATATCAAGAAAATTTTAGTATCCAGCATTCCACAAGTTCTCCAAAAATGATTTTCAATAATTGCAGCACATTTAACTTTAACAATAAATAAAATACGTAAGTAGGAAGTTATTTCATAGTTCTTCTTCTTAAATGGTTGGGCACTGTCCAGGCTCTGCTAATGAATAGGTAATTTCGTATTTTCATGGATCCAAAGCAATAAATAAAATATTTTCATATTTATTTGTAACTATTTTTATAATTGTCGTTGTCATAGAAAAAGTATAGTATGCAACGCGCACAAAATAGCAATTTTGCACTCGTTTCAATTGCAACACTCGCCTTCGGCTCGTGTTGCAAAATTTGAAACTCGTGCAAAATGTGCATCATTTTGTGCTTGTTGCATAATATACTATTACTTAATCGTGAGTCTTTTTATCGAACAAAAAATATAGATTTTTGGAGGTGTGGGGATTTTTTAAATCTTGGTAGGGATATTAGGTGTAAAATTTCTGACAACACTAGTAGCAACTATTAAATTTGGCAACATCGTACTATTCCAGTTTCGATTGATGTGCGTTTTCTAAATTCAAGATAACTTTTTTGCACACATAATAATATTAAAAAAATAAAATATATTACTAAAAAACGTTGCTAACAGTACATGAATATATATGCACACATAATGGCATATATAAATTTATATAAAATGTAAATCTACAGATCACTATAAGGCACTTATAAATAACATAAAAAGTACATACATGTGTATATAATTAATAAAATAACATTGATTTAGGTATGACATCTTAACCATTTAATCTACTTAACCTCTAATTTTATAATTTGTGGAATGAAATCGAAAGACAATTGGCTACATCACAATGTCATTTTATATACAAAATGTGTTTAAATAAAACATTTACAACAAGCGTATCGATACAAATAATGGAATCCGAAATGGAGATCCCATTATTTTCGGTATAGTTGGATGAAACGTAGCGTGTAACGTATGTCTAATAGTAAATTTTATTTTAAAAGCCTTTAGAGTTACAAAACTTGATCAGTAAACACCGCCACTTAGGTAGGCAAGCAGCGGCGTCGCTGTGTTAGCTTTACTGAAATAAAAGTGCGAGTTATTTATAAAAATGCTTTCCGTTCGAATTACACCTACGCGTCTTCGTAAATACGTCTATAAACAACTTCACACTATCATAGATATTCATGTACTACATACCCTCCCGCTTGTCCGTGCCTCTGTGAGCCGACCGAGAATGGCGGTGTTGATCTGTAATACTTGTTACTTCAAAATATAAAAATATATTATGACCATACTTGAATAGATTTTCATTTAAACTTACAGGTAAAAAATTCAGCTCCTGTTTAAAAAATTGTTTAAATATAGGTGTATATATACAGACGAAATTATATAATTCTATAACAAAGAATAGTTTCATAACCTTTTATATAATAACAAAAGAGGCAATGTACTGCTTTCAACTTGTAAACCGAGATAGATAATATAATGAATGAGAGATTAAAAAACTGGTTTTAAAGAAAACTCCTAAACAAGTTTTTTAATCTACAGTTAAATGAATTTTTAACAGGTATTCTCTTCCTTAATCATTTATAGATAAAGAACGTTAGATTACTTAAAACTTACTCTTTCGAAAATAAGGAGTGTAAATCAATCTTTTATTGCATTAGGATATGTAATATACTTTGTACTAACAAATATAATTTTGGAAACGACGTATCAGTTTCAAATATTGGTACAAAAGCAATTTTTTGATTCTGTTGAAAATTGTAAAAACTAAGTACGAGATAAATCAGAAATGTTCTTGAAACTTTAACATTTTTGGCGTCCCTACTCAAAAATTAAGGGCTTAATTTAAAATTTTTTAACTTGGTTTTTAAATGATACAGAGAACTATGTAAATCTAAAACTAATCCAAGAAATATCATTACCAAAAAAATTAAAATTCCAAAAAATATATAAACATTGTTCTAATCATATATAGCTAATTGTAAAATAATTTTAACAATTTTATACATCCTTCTGCTAATTATTTAACGTGAAACATTTTTCTGTTCCGATTAATACTTAAAAATATATTATGTACAATCCCTAAAATTTATAATTCTCAACTCGAAAGAAATAATAGATGTAGTAGATATTACATATATGTACATACTTACATCTATTATATCCAAATCTATACAGTGTGTTTAAGAAAGTATATAAGTATATTAAGTTTCTATAAATGTCAAACCCATGATGAGCAAATCTTTAAACAAGTTTGTTTTGAGTCTATAATTTAGATTGCAATAAAATGATTTAAAAAAATCTGTGAATATCATTACTTTCTTATTAATATCTTTAATGAAAAAACATATTTTTCTACAAACACCGTTAAATACCGACATTTTGACATGACAAACTTTAATTAAAAATGCAAAATTATTTCAAACAAAAGCATTTTTAATAATATCAAAAATATTAATAAAAATCTAATGTGGAAAAAAAGTACATTTTTGTGTGAAAATTGTTATTTAGATATGCATACACATTTCGTCTTATTATAAACTCGTCAATGTATGTTGCTATAGACAAATTTTACGACACTCCCTTACTGCAAAAAGTTAAGTTACAGAAGACAGCATTGAAGAAAACACAATGCCGCTCATAGACTAATCTCAACAACACGAAGAACACAGAAGAATTTAAAACATACTTGAATAGGTAAAAAAAACATCACCATTTGTAGAAAAACATTTTTAATAATATCGAAAATATTATTTTAATTAATATTTTTGTAACGACAAGAAATATGTACTAAACTTCTAGTTACATTTTTTTTTTATTATAAATCCACTAGAATATTGTTCCGCTATACAATGGCTTCATCAGGTGGATGAAAAACTGAATATTTAAAATTCAAGTTTGAATATCTATGTACAAATGATTGTACAAAGGAGTTGTTTAATTTGAATTGGTCATTTAAAGCTAACCCTAAATTATTATATCTATTAATTTCTAAGTTTTCTGGCAAGTTAAATTTTTTGCTTTTATCTTGAATATGTAAAATTTTGAAATCTGTATTAAATCTATGATTGAAATCTAAACAATGATTTGCGAAAGTTGAATCTGTTTTCTTTTCTTTATGACTTCTCTCGTGTTCTTTCATCCTAATTTAGAACGTCCTCCCTGTTTGTCCTTATTACACCTTATTACAATCTTCACATGTTAACTTATATATACCAGAGTTTGATTCTTTGTTTATTTTATCTTTGTTGTTTTTAATAATGTTATGTATAGTATTGTCTGTTTTAAATTATATGTGTTAGTTTTTCCGAAACTTTTTCTAAGTAGGTAGGAATTAATTTTAAGTAAACTAAAGAAAGGGTTTTAGATTTTTGTTGACTATTCAGGATATTATTCATAATATTTAGTTAGAGTAACCATTGCTTAATGCTAGCGAGTATATCCTATTTAGTTCGAGGTCAAAATTACTTTTACTCATAAGTACGTTAATTAATCTATACACCATTGATTGGTATGCTGATAATTTTTGTGTTATAGGATGAAATTAATTAGTGTCTGTATGTGTTGGTTTATGGTATATAACGAATTCGTGTTTATCAATTTTGTGTGTTATGGTTAAGTCTAGAAAATTAATGCTTTTATTTATTTGTTTCTATTGTAAAAGTTACTTTGGAGTGAATAGTATTGATATAATAATGTAAAGTTTTTAATTGTCTACCCGACCCATTAAAGCAAATTAATATGTCGTCAACATACCTAAACCAATATACACAATTACTAAACAAGGGATGTGTACTTATTTTATTTTCTAAATTGTTCATGAAAATTTCGGCTAATAAGAGACTTAGTGGGCTTCCCATTGCTAGACCTTCTGTTTGTTTATAAAATTTCTTTTTAAATTGAAAATAATTTTGTTCCAGACACGTTTCTAAAAGCAGTAAAATTTCGGTGTTTGTGACAATGTTCGTGTTATTACGTTCTAGTTCTAAAGTGATTAAATCTATTACCTCCTGAGGTGGGATACTCGTGAACAGATTTGAGAGATCAAAAGTTTCAAAGTTTCAAGTATCTTCTTCGTCAATCAACGATTTAATATTTTTGTTATATACAAATGGCGAGGTTTTACCAACTCAAGGATGTTTCGAATTGTTTTTGCAATAATATTTAATGAGTGTTAAAAGTAATTACTTTTACACTTGTCTTGTTAATGGATGTAGCAGTAGTTCTTGGTGAAACATTGTTTAAATAATTGATTTAGGTAAATTAAAAAAATTGTTCAGTTTCACTTGTTTACTAGATTTTTACTTTAACAATTGAGTTTACTCAACTAAATTAATAGATGAAATAATAAAAAATAAACAAAATAAAACGTTACAAAGACACTTTTATCCCATAATAAAGGCAACCGATACAACAAAAACAACTATAATATACTACATATCCACAGTTTATATATAAATTAACAAAATCTTGAGAAAAACAGGCTTAAAATAGTCAATACCAAACATAAAGAAAGGTTATCCATTTTTAGGTTTCAAAAAAAAATGTAAAAAAAACATAAAATTTAATTTTTGTGAATTTTTTTTTTAATATAAAGTTTGGACCTTGCCATTATGCGTGGAATACTAATAATGTATTCCAAACTGCCGCAGTTTGATAATGACATTGTATGTCGAAACCGCGGTCACTATTACATGTGAATAAAGTGGTATAACAAAGTTATTGTTTTATTTTATTTTATTATTTTCAAAAAAATCTATAATAGACACTGTCATTAAATGATTATTTAATGACACTGTTAAGGCTAATCCCAAGCACAGACATTCATATATAAATATTGGAAGTTGATCCCTTAATTTAGTTGAGTAAACAACTCTTTGAGAATGGAGCGAAACAATTGTTAGAGTAAAAATTTAATGAACAAGTGTTTTTAATTTACCTAAGTAAAACGACAGGAAAAGTTGTCAAATAGCTATTTATGTAACCAGTTATGAAATGGGTTATTTTGTGTAACGAAATGGAATGTTTGCAGGACGAGCGAGCGTAGCGAGCGAGATCCTGCAAAATGACATGAGTTACACAAAATAACATTTCATAACGTGTTTCATACAAGATTTTATCTAATTTTGACTAAAACATAGATTTATAATTTTCCAGTTGATCTGACATTAAACGTCATAAGTCGTATTAAATAATTAGTGACAGTTTTCATGCTATTGATAATAATTCATTTGACTTGACAGGTGTTTGTTAATTTAAGTATAAGTATTTACTTTTATTAGCTAAATATTTCGGTGCATTGTACGAGTAAAAATGTCGGATTCAGATTCAGGTGGACTACCAAGCGATATAGAAGAGGCTGCACAAAGTGCATTATCGACTGTGATTTCACAAAAGTCGAAAGCCCAGTACGATTTGGCTTATGAAAAATTTGGGAAGTGGATTAAAGACAAAAAAATTAAATGTGTTAATGAAAAGGTTTTATTAGCCTATTTCGAGGGAAGAAAGAATCAAAAAGCTTCAACACTCTGGACTCTTTATTCCATGTTACGAAGTGAATTGTCTTTGAAGAAGAATATTGATATTGCAAAATATGCCAGTTTACATGCATTTCTAAAGAGGCAGTCAGAGGGATACCATGCAAAAAAGTCTAATATTTTGTCAAATGAAAACGTCTCCCGGTTTATGACAGAAGCTGAGGATAAAACATATTTAATGACAAAGGTCGCATTGATCGTTGGAATAGCTGGTGCTTGTCGAAAAAGTGAGCTAACTTTTCTACGTGTGGGGGATATTTTAGACGAGTTTTCTCATTTTGTAATAAAAATCCCTAATACAAAGACAAAAGTAACGCGCGAGTTTGTGATCACAGAAGGAAATATTGAAGGGCAAAATTTTCTTGATCTTATTAGAAAATATATTTCTTTGCGTCCACAAAACGTTAATCACGATAGGTTTTTCGTCAAATATAATAATGGTAAATGCGGGGCACAGCCAGTTGGCATTAATACAATCGGTAATCTACCGAAAAGAATTGCTCAGTTTTTGAAACTACCAAATCCCTTCTTATTTACCGGACACTGCTTCAGAAGGTCATCGGCTACCTTTTTGGCAGATTCTGGTGCGGATATTTTTAAGGTTAAACGACATGGAGGCTGGAAGTCCAATACTGTAGCTGAGGGCTATATAGAGAATTCTATAGAAAATAAGAAAATGATTGCCAATGATATTCTTGGTGAATCAAGCTCAAATGCACATTCCGTTTTGCATCATAACATCAGAGTACCTGCCATGAATTCTACGTGTGCAGGAATTAACCTCACCAATTGTTCACATTGTGTCATAAAATGTTTATAATGCATAAAATAAAAATTTAACCAGTTTGTGTCATTTAACGTTCCCCTTTATTAACTTGAGATGAAATGATTTTTTCAAAATATTTTGTAACTAGTGATGAAATGAACTTTTCAACACTAGTTACGAAATATTTTACTTTTCGTAACTAGTTACGAAAGTTAGTTAATTATTTTACTTTTCGTAACTAGTTACGAAAAGTAAACCGATTCCTAACGTCATACAGTTTTCAAAAGTGTCACTTTATGTGTCAAAATTAGATAAATGATATTTTTACTTATTCTTATTAATTATGTTTACATTTTGACAGCTTAATCTAAATCTATGTTTTCAGAATTAATATTTTTAAAAATGCGTTTGAAAAGTGTATTATATAAAATAAGTAATTATGTTCAATGAACTATCAGATTTTTATCAACCCATTTCTCGAAATAATTGTGTTTGTAGAAAAAATATCGTACAATATATGTGTTAAAATGCTATTTTAATTTCGATTTTAATATTTGTATCTTAAATAACTATTTGTAACAAAATTGTTCTTTTTTTTTTGATTTATTGCTTGGCCAATACTTAAATGCAGTACATATAATTTCAATACCAGTCCAATACAATAATTTAGTTAAAATATAAATAAAACTACGCTTTTAAAAGTGAAGATTAGAACCGTAGTTCTATTTCTATTTTAAATTATGGATCTTCATCAAGTAAATGCCGAATCAATTCAATAATTCAGTTAAAGTTAATTTAAGTAACTTGCTACAATATAGTTTCAAATCTTAAATGCATATTTCGACAATTAAATTATCATAATCAGCAGTAGTAAAGGTGTTATACTCAGAACCCTAGCACATACTTTACACAAGCAAAGCACATCACTATATTCCCGGCGTATTAATAAATCAGAGATATACACCGTGTTAGGGAACACTTTAGCCAAAATTAAAGGAAATATTCTTCATAAAAAGTTCTGCAAAAAAGCTTATTATCGCTTTTCTCCTAGCGTATGGTTTTCGAGAAACACGATGTACAAGATAGACCCCAAAAATTTCGGCAACTACTGATATACCTACTCCTTTCTTCAATGAAGTGACGCGTTGATTAAAATATTTAAGATGTTACTTAGTAATTTTAAAAAAGTAAAACGTTATGTCAAATTAACAGTAATTCTGCTCAATTTAGAATGGTTCAATATTCCATTAAAGAGTACGCTGACATGCACTTTGTGTATGGAAAATGTGGTAGAAATGCCAGGGACGTAGTTAGAAGATACGCAGAACGGTATCCTCATCGTAAACCAGAGACTTCGGTAAACAGGTTCGGTAGTACTAAAAAACCTAGAAGTGGTAAGAGAACGTGATGAAAGAATGGTGGCTGTTGAGAAAATATTCTTCAAGTTGTTGAAGTAGATCCTTCAATCAGCACTAGAGAGGTAGCTCACCAATTTGGAGTTAGTCACTGGACAATGTGAAGGACTCTCAAAGAATCTCGTTGGTATCCTTATCATTTTGAAAGAGTTCAAAGTTTGAACAGGGACGATTTTGTCGTTAGATGTCCATTTTGCAATTGGCTGCTAACAAAAATTGTAGAAAACCCTCTGTTTTCGGAACAAATCTTAATGACCGACGAATGTTGAATGGTGAACGGTTGATTGGACGAGGTGGACTACATGTCTGGCCAACTCGATCACCTGATTTTAACAGCTGTGATTACTATCTTTGGGGGTACATGAAATCACTGGTCTACAAGACTCCTGTATAAAATGTGATAGATCTTGCAAATCGCGTTATGGCGGTTGCGGAATTTATAAGAAATAAGGAAAATGAACTAGCTCGAGTAAGTCAGTCTTGAAGCAAATGGTGGACATTTTCAACATTTACTTTAATTTTTTTAATTTTGGGCTTTTTAAATTATTGTTAACTTAACTAAGCGTCATATTGACAGTGCTTAAAATGTCACAGATATCATAGGCATCTGTAACAAATAAACGTGTTGCCTATAAGAAGTTTTATTGCTTGTGTCTTGTCTTTATTAGTAACAAATTTAACTATGCTTTTTCTCCAAAACGCTACATATTCCACAAAAATGGCACATATTTTTTTTGTTTGTATTTTATAAATAAATTGATCTAAATTTTGGCATTCCCTAACACCCTGTAGATTAGTATTAATACCTCGGTGATGTAGTTTTGTTTTTTACTTGCGTAAAGTGTATGTTAAGACTTGGAATGTAATACTTTTTCTACTGCTGATTATGATAACTTAGTTGCCGAAATACATATCTGGGATTTAAAGCTGTATTATCGTAAGGGTTTTTTAAATCAACTTTTACAGAATAAGTCACAGCATCTTCTGTATTACTATGAGCTTTCGATATCGTTAACATTTTCTTGTGTGGGATTAAATGGCTTATTATTATACTTTGTAATTTTTAATATATTGTTACCAGGTGGTATTGAAACAAAGCGCAATTCTTGTTTTAAAAAGTAGCTATTAGGAACAAATAAAGATGAATCCATATTACTCAGAACGCAAACGCGATATTAAAACCTAGTATATTTGAAGCAATCAACATCACCTTAATTACCTTAACAAATTAATTAAACTTTTTTAGTAATTATTATTATAGTTGGACTTAATAATATGTCTTTTACAACTTTATTGTCTTTATAAAGAATGTGAATAAAGCTAAAACAATACTCAATACATGCCATTAAAAAAAATAGATCGACTCACGACGTGTAACTTTCTTTCTAAAAACTGTGGGAATGTGAACTAAAGTCCTTTAATTACTATTTTTTTGATAATTAAATCTTTTGATCCCTGTTTTTGTATTCTGGATATGTTTCAAATAAGCCGCCTTTTCCAAATTTTTTTCTGAGGTAGATCACAAAATGTCGAAACACTAAATAGTATATTTTCTATAATATTTAATTAAAGCGGAATTTCAAAAGAACATTAACTATATATGTATATATACAGCGTGATTCTAAATATATGCTGCTAATTTTATGGGCTGATTCCTAGGGTTATTGTAATCTTAAAAGTTCATATTAAAGTATGTCTTAAACGGCAGTTTTAAAATTACGGGGTGTTTAATAGTAAATTAAAAGTTCATACAATAAAACGTATTAATACAACAAAATTAACTTATAAAAATTGTTGGAAATGATCGCCTTCAACTGCATTGCAAGCTTGTATATCCTCCATTGCACTGATTGGTGGGTGCATTCTAGAATACCGGGGATGTTTCAAATTGTCCAAATGCTGTAACAATACGATTTCTCAGTTCATCAACATTTTCAATGGTATGCGTATACACTAGTGATTTAAGGTGACCCCAGAGGAAAATCTAGAGAATTTAAGTCTGGAGATCGCCGAGGCCACGGTTGTAGACCTCCTTGCCCTATGCACCGATTTGGATACGAACCGCCCAAAAACTCACGAGCAACTAAACTGAAATGTGCTGGAGCATCATCGTGTATAAAATACATTTGTAATCTTAATTGCTCCCAACAGTAGTGGTAGTTCCTTTCAAGAAAGCGGTAGTATACTTCTCCATTTAACCTCATCGGCAAAAGATATGGACTATTAAGTGTTCTCCAACAATTCTGGCCTGCACATTAACAGAGAATTGATGTTGATGACGGGTTTCCAATGTTTCGTATGGGTTTTCTTCGGCCCATGTGTGATTATAATGAAAATTCATAATAGCATGTCTGGAGAAATTAGCTTCGTCGATGTAGAATACCTGAGCCAAAAACTGAGGATTTAGTGCGATTTTCTATTATATCCATTGGCGGGAAATCTGCTGGCAAAAAAACCTATTGCATGTGATATGGATACAGCAGTTGATTGTTCAATATTCTCCAAACTGTGGGCTGACTTATGTTTAAGGCAGACAATTATTCCAATGCTTGTAGTAGAATGTTCCTCAATTTCATTTATCACCATTTCTTCCACTTGTGGGTACGTGGTACGTGGGTGCCCGCTATCAGCCGTATATTTTTTAAAACTTCCCATTTCACTAAGACGTTGATGAAGACGGGCAAATATCGAATGATACGGTATGACACGGTTCGGGTATCGTTCTTCATAAAGACGTCTAGCTGCACGTGAATTACCATTGGTAAGACCGCAAACAAAATGCATATCGCACAAATCAGCATTTGTTTTAAAAAATTTTTACAATATGTACTTTGACAAAATAATATTGAAATGACAAATAAATATTTTCCCTTCAAAACGAATGCTTTTGCAAAGACAGGTGTGGTATTAAATCTTGTTAGTTATACTATAACAAATAAATCGTATTGTTGCAGCATTTGAGACAATTCCAAACAACCCCGGTATTCTTGAACGCACTCGGATATAAGCTTGCATTGCAGTTGAAGGCGGTCATTTCAAACAATGTCTATAAATTAATTTTCTTATATTAGTACGTTTTATTGTATGAAGTTTTAATTTACTATTAAAGATCCCGTAATTTTAAAACTAAGATGTTTAAGACATACACTCATATAAACTTTTATGATCATAATAACCCTAGGAATCAGCCCATCAAATTTGTCGCATATATTTAGAAACACCCTGTGTATATATATATATATATAAAACTATATAGTTTATTTACTATTCCAGACGAGGCATGGCATAATCGGTACTAGCAGGCGAAGTAACCTAAAGGTCACAAGTTACTGATTATTTTGCGACATTTAGGGTATACTACGTCATATATCCTTCACAACGTTGTCAGAGTGTTATATGTCACATCTGTCGTTATTCTTGTTGCTTTTTCATGTTGTTTTCTGCCATTAAAAATTTATCAATCATTAGCTAAATAGCATTCAATGGAAAAACATAAACAAAACTTAATAACCCTTTGTGACGCGATAATCACGCACGTTTATCAACTGTCTAGTCTGTAAACGTAAACAGACTATATACCAGTGGCCTCTTTTGAATTTCTACCTATGTTCCATGTTATCGTGTCTCCCAAAAGTATTTTTAAATTTTTTCTCCTTACCTTTGATGCACCATTTTTGCACGTAATTTTTAGGCATTATACTTGTAAAATTGGAGAGTTTGCATACTAACCAATATATGACAATAACAATATATAACATAATGCTATATCTATATTAAGTTGACGATAATTTCAGTACAGTTCGGAACATATGGAACGAGTCTGGAAAGCTCTTTATTATGTTTCTTAGGCCGTTGTCCATTCAAGGGACATGTCTGTGACATTTTTAATACAACGTGTCTACAACACTTTTCAACAGACAAATTACGTAAACAAACTATGGACCTCGTTCATTTGCGAGAACAATGTCGTCGGATGATGATGCGTTGTTGGTACGCAAAAGAAGACGGGTTACAAGAGTTATTAAAAAAAGCGAAGATTTTAAATACATATATATTCAATAGCGAATAAACATTGCTGTATATTAAGAAGCTGTCAATCAACTGAAATGATGAGTGATCCAGCAAAATGTTTGAATTTTAAAATAATTTTCCATTGTATAGTCATATAACACTTCATATGTTATTACTATATTTACGAATTTAATATTAAAAGTCAGATCGTCCCTCATATTGATACGAAAATGCGAACTTTTTTGATAAGTTCGTTTAATCAAGCAAGAGCTTTGAAAACTGACTGCATATACACGTAATTTGAGGCGACAAATCGCTTGAAATTGGCGCATGCACTGTCGCAAAAGACTTGTAGTAGACATGTCGTGGCTTATTCGCGACATGTTTGAGTGATGTATGAGTCTCTATTTAAACTAATACGTTGCGAAACGTAACGATGCGCCACAGACAAATGTGGCAGACGTGTCACTTGAATGGACCGCCAGCCTTAAACTGCGGGAATTGGCGACAAATTCGAACTATTGGCATGATTATTAAAATCAATGTATGCATTTAAATGTATTAATTTACATACATATGAACATTGCTATTTGCGTTCTGCAATATAAGGTTCAAAAAATTTTAAATTAGCTACATATTTTTCCAATGCGTTTATCCGATGGTATGGGAATAAAATTTATGATAATTATGTATACGAATTTACTACAAAATTGTAGCTTATTATTATAAGTATCGTTGATTGTTAAAATTTTATTGAAATATTACTTAAATTATAATTAAAGTAAGAATTTTTCTACAGCTTCATTGTTGATAAGACGTAGGAGCATAGATGAAGTTAATAAAGTAAACAGTAAATATACTTGCGATAATAATATTATAGATATATCGAAAAATATTAATATCAAAGATATAATTAGGTATGTGTTTATGATAAGTAAATCCCCGCGTACTTAGTTTTACAAGAATAATATTTGCATTGTTTCATTATTTACAAATTTCAAAGGAAATGTATCTCAACAAATATAAGCACATCTAGTAAAGGACATTGCAAACCGCACTGTACAAAATTGAAAATATCGGTAGTTCCATCTTTGTTCATCTACAACTGTTAGCTTATTGGTAAAACAAATATTGACGATTTTGAGCCACATGATACTCACATTAGAAACAAATAAAGTATCAAAATTCCATATTGCATATAGGATTAATGCAACAATCAAGCCGTTAAGTTTAGCAATGGTATATCTGGTCACCCCTTACTGTTATACAATGGGGAAACACATTGTAATAATTTCACCAAGATTTCCTATTACATAGAGTAATTATATAAAACTAGATAAACTAAGAGTTTAATTAGTTAATTAAGATAATATTTATCTATATTAACATAATTTAGATTTATCCTTAATTAAGACATCAATTGCCCTTCACGTGTATTCAATTAATAAAAGTGAATGTTTATCTAATGGGGATCTATTCAATATATGTCAACATTGATATCTAAGTACACTTGTTATTTACTTTCTTAACTTAGTCTATACAAAGGTACATGTATGGTAAGGTATGCTGTTGAAAATTTCTCACTTAAATCACTACATCGTAGAACCTTAAATTATTCGTTTATTTTCTGTGTGCCATAAACAGTACAAATTGCTCATAATATATTTTTCGTATAATAATTTTAAGTACTAATTAAAAAAATTATCTATCCATAAAAAAATAAACCTACCGTCTTTCCATAAATAGAGTATTTGATAAAATTCAAATCGCTAGTCTTATCCCACTGGCGATTTGGTGAAGAGCATATTTTCAAAGGTTGTATCTTAGCCAAAGACTTAATTTAGCACTATTTTTCAGATTGTTCTACTGAAGATGGCAACTTAGTTGCCGAAATACGTATTTAGGAGTTTATTGATTTATATTATGGTTTTTATTATTTCTGTCCATCTATTCGGATCGAATATGAAGAAAAATTAAAACTTAAGAATAAAAGAAATGACGAATGAAAATATTTCATCTGGAATACTTAAAAAAAAAAACACGGTTTTACATACATGCCCATACATACAGGCTTGTCCATTTAAAACGCAACCAGAGCTACGAAGCTGTTTGCTGTGACAACAGTGCCTTCTAGCGACACGAGACCCGGGATACGGAACGCTCTCGGCATAGGCTGTCTATTTATTGAATGCTCCGTATATCGCCGTACGAAATGAGAGCGATAGTCTGCCTATCAATAGCCGCGTCCAGACCGACCAAATATGATCGCGAGGCAGCCTCGAGCGATGCGCCTCGGGGTGCTATTTAGGATATCGAAGCAGGCCTCGGGAGGTAGGGCAAGCTATTATTTTAAATCTCAGTTTAAAGGAGAATGGACAGGCGTGTGGTTGTAGCGGCAGCTACATTTATAGTTGCATATTATTTTAAAAGTTACTTTTGAAACAAAAAAAAAAAAGCGCCGTGGGATCAATAAACTATATGAGCATCGGAGACAATGTGGAACTAGAATACTACAAGATTTAAAAAGCGATCAAATGGTACAACATTTTATAAAATGGTACATAGGATCTTGGGAATTATACTATGCATAATATTGTATTCATCGGATGGACGCTTCTGTATTCATTTCGATTGCTTCGCGCGCCAAAAACAATGACCGTCCAAATCAAGCGAACAGCTCACTCTAAGGCACCTTTGAGCCGGATCAACTTACCAACAACGAATGGCTCGGTCTCGAACGTGCTCGAAAGAGCCAATGTGCGGGGCGAATCAACCTCGAAAAACGTTCACACCAACCAAGCAACTGATTCGCAAAGCAACCTCACGAGCCTACTTGGTCGGTCTGGACGCGGCTATTAGGAAAAAGAATGCGAAACACAACCATGATTCTCAGTCTGCAACTGCAAATTTTTATTTTCAAAGCTTATATTCGAAAAAAGTATAGTAAGAAGAGCAAGAAGTAAAAAATGAAAAATACCTAACTGTTATATCGCCGAATAAAAGTGCGATTTTCTTTATGTATTCGGAATTCGCCTCCCGAAGTTAACGATGTATTACAAGAAATGCTAACGAAGGTATTGAATAAAGCAGGACAGGAGCTAAATTTGGAAATATGAATATTATGATTCAAGCCCTATCAGTTTAGCATACTTTGTTCATAAACTCAAGTTGGCGGGCCCGGAAAGACGAAATGAGTACTGCAATTGCTTCTTTCGTTTGCATACAATAATGTGACTATCCGTATGAATTTTGTTTTTTTTAGACGGGTACATCAATAGTCAAAATCACCTTAAAATGCTCATTGCCCCATTGAAAAACCGTTGCACTTTGTGGATAATTTCTCGTCGCAAAACGGCAACAATTAATCCGGCAAATTATTAAGAATCGTCAGTTTATTTCGCCACTCAAACTGGAAGACCGAGAATATTGGTTGCAAAAGGATAATGTAATAGCGCATGTTTCAAAGGAAACGCTTGACTTCTTGAGCGTCGTTTTTAATGAAAGACTGATCTCGAAAGGATAGTGGCCTCCGCGTTCGCCCAATTTAAGTACTTTTTCCTTTTTGGGCGTTACATCAAAGATCGAACTTATGCGAATAATCCGTAAACGATAGCTCATCTTCGAAAATACATTATAACTTTTTTCTTTTAAATGAAACACCCTGCATATTTTTTACAAATTTCAATAAAGTTCTGCTCTGGGAGTTCAGCAATAATAAGTTTTGGCACCCTTTTGTTCAACAACGACAATAGTACATTGCGTATCTAGTACTAAAAGCGATACATTCCCGGACGACAATGTAAATCGTTGGCCGAGGCGTTAAGCCGAAGCCAACAAGCATTGAAGTCCAAGAATGTGCTTTTACTACGAGGTACAAATACTTTTTTCTTCTGAAATCGGAATCAACATTATTATAAATTAAAGAATTTTTATAAATGCATAACATTTTTTCATTACTATCTAATTGCCTATGAAATCGTTTCCTTGACAATCGCTGTTTGTTTGTTGTTGTAAAAAAGGTCAGAGATTCATTACTCTTATTTCGCTTTAATACCTACTTATCGCTAAAAGAAATTTTAAATGGACAGTGATGATGATGTCTTGGTGTGCGGGGCACCACCGGAGTTAGCAAAAGCTGCTGAAAATGTTGTCTGCGTGTATTTATTTACTGTCTAAGATATATATATATATATATATATATATATATATATATATATATACAGGCTTAGTTAAAAGTATGGAGACGGCGATTTGTTGTCGTTAATATTCATTTTAGGGATTTATGTTCAATATAAAAGTTTGTTAGGATATTTTGATCTACATTTGAGATTATTTTAATTTTTTTTTCTTCAATTGTTTTTTAGTTACGCCTGTCCGCGCATTTTTTTTAAATGGGAACTAGTAAATTTTACTCTACCATTCGATAGAGAATTTTTTTCTGTTTCCAAAAATATTTTTGTTTTTTTAAAATTCATTTTAATAACTTTTTTATAAGAAAAAGCCGGTTCATGTGTTTAACAGATGTTCGGTACATAGTCGATAGACAGAAGCGTAGCGATAAACAAACTTGAGCGACATAATTTTATCAGCGGTTATTGTGTACGTCAAATCTTTGACAGAAATAATTCATTTGTGCAATTTGTTGCTGTTAATATTAACAATGGCGAGTTTAAGTGAACATGAACGAATTGAAATACTTGTGATGTTGGGTTATGGAGATAGACGCAGAAGTTTACAAGACGTTAGTAATTTATTTAATGATACGCATCCAAATAGAAATCCAATTTCTAAATCCGTTGTTTGGTAAAACTTTAAGACGCTTTGAACAAACGGGTAGCGTTAAAGATTTGCCAAGGAGTGGTAGACCTGGAACAGCAAAAAGCGATCATAACAAACTGGATATTTTATTGGCTGTATCTGAATATCCCCATTTATCAACCAATCAATTAGCGGCCAATTTCAATATTTCACAGTCATCGATCGTGTCATTTTTAAAAAGTGAAAAGTATAAACCTTATAAGGTACACCTTGTACACAAGTTAACGGAAGATGATTTTGATAGATTACAATTTTCTGAAGAAATGTTAAATATTTGCAATAATAATGAAAATTTTGTCAACAATATTATTTTCTCTGACGAAGCTACTTTTTGCCTTACCGGTGAAGTAAACAGACATAACTGCAGATACTGGTCATCGGAAAATCCCTCTTGGTTTTTGGAGCACCATACGCAGTACCCCCAAAAGGTTAATGTTTGGGTTGGCATTCTAGGCGGTCATATTATCGGTCCCTTTTTCATCAATGGCAATTTAACTTCGGCTCTGTATTTGCAGTTATTGCAAAATGAAATAATATATGCTAGTGTTACGCTCTATCCTCATGAAAACAATGAACACCTGCCCAATGACAGTATCTGGTTCCAGCAAGATGGCGCCCCACCACATTATGGTGTAAATGTTCGTCAATATCTGGACAACGTTTTTCCCCACAGATGAATTGGAAGACGAGGAACCATTGAATGGCCAGCCCGTTCGCCAGATTTAAGTCCTTTAGATTTTTTTCTTTGGGGATACGTAAAGAACAAAGTTCACAAAGATAAGCCCGATAACGTCGAAAATTTACAAATCCGAATTACCAGAACGATACAAGAAATTCCCCGAGATTTTTTACAGAACTCTGTTCGGGGTTTTGTAAATCGATTGGGCCATTGTCAAATTACTAATGGACGACAATTTGAACACTTACTTTAATTTACTTTGTTATTAATTTGTTTTATTTTTCTTGTAAAAAAGTTATTAAAATGAATTTTAAAAAAACAAAAATATTTTTGTAAAGAGAAAAAAATTCTCTATCGAATGGTAGAGTAAAATTTACTAGTTCCAATTTAAAAAAAATGCGCGGACAGGCGTAACTAAAAAACAATTGAAGAAAAAAAAATTCAAATAATCTCAAATGTAGATCAAAATATCCTAACAAACTTTTATATTGAACATAAATCCCTAAAATTAATATTAACGACAATAAATCGCCGTCTCCATACTTTTAACTAACCCTGTATAAGAAACCACCGGTACGGTAAAGCTACCGACTTTCGCGGCCTAGGACGAAAAAAATCTTCCGGGACAGTTTTCTGTTAGTTGCATAGCAACGGACTAAAATACTGGAAAAGCTTACTTTGGGAACTGAAATGGCGCCGAGAAAGTAGGCAATCTTGGCCGATTTCAGAAAAAAGATATTTAATTAAAACTGATATTTTAAATTCATGTGTTTATGTTTAGTAAGCCATGGAATTAAAATTAAGTACTTGACTTAAACTATCAGAATTAACTTTGTAGACGACGAATATTAACAATGGTTCAATTAACTGAAAAAGACCGTATTCAAATTCTGATAATAATTGGTGTTGGTGACCGCGTCAGAACTCATGAAGAAGTATGCGATTTATTTAACAATTTGCATCAAGGTCGGCATCCAATATCACGAACTGTCGTTGGTAAAACTTTGAGAAGGTATAACTTGACTGGAAATGTTAGAAATTTACCGAAAAGCGGACGACCAAAAGTCGCGACTAATGAAGTTATTGCTCAAGATATTGCTATAGTATTAGAAGAATTACTACAAACTTGTACTACATCTCTCGCACTAAACTATATTATCCGTATAAACCACATTTAGTGAAAGATTTATTGAACGGGGATTAGAATTGAATTTTGCGAAAGAGTGATGGAAATTTGCAAAAATGACCAATATTTTACATCTAATTTGTTGTTTTCCGATGAGGCTACGTTTTGTTTGAATGGTACCGTTAATAGCCATAATTGGTAATATTGGTTAATAGAGAAGCCTCATTGGATGCTAGAAACGCACACACAACATCCGCAGAAATTAACATTTGGGCTGATATTTTCAGGAACCGTATTATTTGTCCTTTTTTCATTCATGGTACACTAGCTGGACAGAGATATTTAGATCCTTTACGTTATCAGGTTACGTTATCACTGTTCCTAATATTGAGGAAGATGGGGAATTACCATTTAGAATCATTGTCATTTAAAATATGTGGTTTATACTAGACGACCGCATAATCTGGACCAGATATGGCAGAAAATAATCGAGGAAGTGCAATTAATTCGTGAGATGGCTTTGGCAGTGTTATTCAAGAATTTGTTCACAGGCTTGCATATTATCAAGAAGGGAACGGTCATTATGTCGAAAACTTTTGTTTATACATCACCGGCAAAAAAACCGGCCACCTCAATATTTTACATAAGCTTAATATTTTATTGATTAGGAGAGACCGAACACATGGGGCTGAAATGACGTTATTATAAATAGTCAACATCTGTAAGTACATTACGCAGTTTTTGAATAGCACTATTCATTCGGTTAACCGCACACAAAAAATAGATGTGCAGGTAACCGAATGAATAGTGCTATTCAACAACTGCGTGATGTACTTACATATGTTGTAGACTATTTATATCATCCGCCGTAATGACGTCCATTACAGCATTAGATACAAATTCAAAGTTAATCAACAAAAATGAATGAATAAAGCCATGATAAAAATATTTTGCTTTAATTCTTAACCGTGTATGTGTAACAACAATTAAAATGAAATAATTAAACATATCATGTTACTTAAGTAGGTTTAGTCTCGTGTATGGCCTCCTCTTGCCGAAATGACAGCGCGAAGTCGATGCGACATCGAATTAATTAAATTTAAAACCTTTTCTTGAGGAATTGCTTCATTTTCCTCTTGTATCGCGATACGTAGATCTTGCAGGGTATCTGGTAGAACAGGATGACGACAAATGTCTCTTTGAAGTTGATCCCAAAGATGTTCAATTGGATTTAGGTTCGCGCTGCATGCAGGCCAATCTAATCGCCGTATTCCGACCTTATCCAGATATTCATTCACTACGTTTGCTACATGGGGCCTTGCATTATCCTATATTAACGCGACCTGATCGCCAATAAAAGTTGCAAACGGGATAACATTTTCCTGAAGAATATCCTCTATGCAGCGGTGAGCGTTTAAAGCTCCATTTTCAACAAACAGAAGATTGGTGCGTCCTTCATTGCAGGTACCTCATTGAATGAGACTTTCTGATATTCTGCAGTTCAGAAACCTTTCATTTTGCCGACATGACCATCGGGTGACCGTAAACAAAACCTCGATTCAAAAGTAAAAAGAACATTAACCTCGATTCATAAATAAAAAGAACATTATTCCATTGCTGTAAGGTCCAGTTAATGTGTTCATGTATAAATCTAAGTGGCACTTGCCGATGCCGCAAAAGTAACAGTGGTCCCTTTGCCGGCCTACAGGAATGAAGTAGGGGAGAACGCCCATCAGTGAGACAGAGCGGTTCCCCCACTTTCTCCCCACGTGATTTTTTTTCAAAACAACGCAAAATTGATCTAAACATTCGTTGCTGTATTGCCGGCATTGCTTGTAGCGCTGCGGAACAAGACGCATCATATTTTGATGAGTGTGTGAAATTTACGTGTAAAAGTAAAATTTGAAAGCTGTTTATTTTTTTTTTTTAAATATCCTCCATAGTGTTTTTTTGTAAATCATTTTTGGCAAAGGTAAGTTTGAACTATGTAGATTACATCCATATCTAATATATAAAGTTTAATATTTACTTTAGCAAAATATTTAACAAAATGGCGGTTGATCCCATGCGCCCAACAGTGAGACGGCATGTTGAGTCCAACAGTAAGACATGTCTCACTGTTGGGCACATTTAATTGTTTAATATCTATTCCAAATGTTGTGCGTTCTAAGTCAAAATTTATTTTTTGTTACAGGCTAAAATGGATTTAAAGAAAAGGAAAATTGGTAACTGTTCCAAAGAATCTATGAAGGAAGCTGTAAGTCTAGTTTTGGATGGTGGCAGTCTAAGAAAAGTGGCATCTTTAAAAGGTACTCCGTTTCAGACACTAGCTAGGTATGTGAAAAAAGCTAAGCAGGTTGGAGATCTAAACAATGTTAGAATGTGCCCTAACTACGATGTCAATAAAATATTTACTGAAGAAGAAGAAGCATCGCTTGAAAAATATATAGTTGATTGCTCACGTATGTTTTATGGATTGTCTGTTAGTGACTGCAGAAAACTTGCGTATCAGATGGCCGTAGAAAACAAAAAGAAAATTCCTAATAAATGGCATGATACTAAAACGGCAGGCATGAAATGGTTTCGGGGATTTCGCAATAGGCATAAGCGTCTTTCACTAAGAACTGCAGAGGGATGCAGCTTGTCTCGTGCCACTTCCTTTAATAAGCACAATGTGTCAGTTTTTTATCAAAATTTAAAGAACATCTACTCAAGATCCCCCCACTTTGCTGATGGTCGCCGAATATACAATCTGGATGAAACGGCCACGGTAACCGTTCAAAAGCCACAAAATGTAGTAGCTGTTAAGGGTGTCAAGCAGGTCAATAAGGTAACAAGTGCAGAGCGAGGTACTCTAGTAACAACCTGCTCTATAATAAGTGCATCAGGGCAGTATTTGCTTCCAGCTCTGGTTTTCCCAAGAACCCACTTTAAAGAACACATGATTAGAGGCGCTCCACCAGGAACATTGGGGTTGGCTGCACCTAGTGGGTGGATGAATGCTGATTTGTTTTTGCATGTAATGCAACACTTTATAAAGTATACCAATAGTTCCAAAGAAAATCCAAGTCTTCTTATCTATGATAACCATGAAAGCCATCTTAGTATCGGCGTCCTCAACTTGGCGAAGAATAATGGCGTAACAATATTGACCTTTCCGCCGCACTCGACAAATAAGATGCAACCACTTGACGTAGGTTGTTTCAAACCATTTTCAACCGCATATAATGCATCTGCAGATACGTGGATGATGCAGCATCCAGGCAAACCATTATCCATTTATGAGGTGGCTGAGTGTGTTGGCATTGCGCACCAAAAAGCGTTAACCCCAAGTAACATTATTAGTTCATTTAAAAAGTGTGGTATTTACCCGTTTGACGAAAACGTTTTTAGCGATATTGATTTTCTTTCGAGCGCTGCAACTGATTGCGATCTACCTGTTCAGGAGGACAATAATAAAACTAACACTTCATGTTTAAATAGAGCATCGACACCAGAAGATACAGTTTCTCAAGATGAGGTTGATCTCCAGAGTGACGACTTTAGCAAAAATAATAGCATTCCTGAAAGTGTTGCGCTTTCCCCAAAAAATACACAACAAAAAGAAGACATATACATGGAAGAAAAAGAGGAGCCGTTGCCTAAAAGCTGTTTCGTAAGCCCAGAAGAATTCAGAGGTTTTCCAAAAGCAAAAGCACGAAAATCTAAAAATACCCGAAGACGAGGAAAAAGCATCATAGCCACAGATACGCCGGAAAAAGATGCAATAGAAGAAAGAAGCACAGCGAAATCAAAGAATATTAAAAGGAAAGAAAATACAGATTTATTAAAAATAAAGAAAGTAAAGAAACAGGTGTTTGACGATGATTCTGAAACCTCAGAGGAAGACCCAATATTAGATTCATCATCAGGAGATGAGTCCTTTGTTAGGATAGATCCAAATGGATTTGAAGGCCTGAACAAGAAATCAAAAATAAACGATTTTGTACTAGTTGAGTTTGTTGGAAAATCCACAAAAAAATTTATATCATAGGGCAAATTTTAAACGAGAAAGAATTGGGTCAAGAGTATGAGATAACCTACCTAAGAAACCAGAAGAAAGGAACAAATAAATTTATATTTCCCGAAGTTCCTGACCAATCTATCGTTCTAATATCTGAAATTAAACTTATAATGCCACCACCGATTCTTTGCGGACACACCAGTCTTCAAAAAGCCTCGTTTACATTTGAAATTGATTTTAGTTTGTTGGACATTCGATAAATATGCATTTTCCATTTCAGTTTAAGTATTATCCAACTTTATTTTATTAAAATAAATAATGCACAAGAAAAAACTGTGTATTTTTTTTGTCTCACTGTAGGGTACATTATGTCTCACTGTAAGACACCTTCGACCAACACTGAGACATTTGACATTGAGTAAAGTTTACAAAACCATAAGCTCCAAATTTTTAAAATTTTAAAAACTGATATGAAAGTTAATAAATAAATACTACAGCTCTATTATAGTTCAAAATTTAACAGTTTATGTGAAAAAATAAAAGCATAACTTAGGCTTTAAAAAAAAGTGTCTCACTGATGGGCGCTCTCCCCTACATGTTCTGCAAGCCTCCTTCTTATCGTTCTTTCACTTACAACGACTCCACGTACCATTTCTAAATTATGTCTAAGAGAAATAACAGTAGATCTCCGATTTCTTAAACTATTCAACATGATGAAACGATCAACAAGCACAGTTGCTGATTTTCTCCTGCCTGATCCTTGTCGCCTAGTAAAACTATCTGTCTCTATGTAGCGATTCCAAGCAGCTTGAACTGTAGTTCGGGGTATTCTTAAAGTGCGTGATACGTAGCGCTGACTACGACCATTCTCAATTAAAGCAACAATTCGACCCACGTCCGCAGTAGTTAGAACCATGTTGAGAGGACAATATTAATTCACAACTGTCAAATAGACTCAATACAATTATCTGATACATGCCAACTTCGTTTTTTTTAAACAAAGCTGTGTATAATGGTAAACTTACAAAAACTACGAACATGCATTTTTGCAAGAGAGTGTTATCTTCGGATATTTTCATGGGCTGAGCATAAATTAAGAGATCTTTTTCGAAAAATATAAACTCCGATCATTCACGACAAAAAGTAAAAAGCATGATTACGATATCACACCGTTACAATGAATATACAAGCAGAAATATAAAATATGGTGAGATGGCCGGTTTTCTTTTGCCGGTGATGTATTTTTTTAGTTCATTTTTCTTGTTCTCAATCAAATTTGCATTATTAGATTTAATTAAATACATCTGCCGTTGTTGAAGAAAAAGGTGCAAACCTTATTATTGCTGAACTCTCAGAGCAGAGCTCTATTGAAATTCGTAAAGATATACAGGGTGTTTCATTTAAAATAAAAAAGTTAACATAATTTCTAGCTAAACCGGAAGTCTGATTTGAAAATAAATATCGTCATATACTTCGCTATTTCAATTAACTTAAATGTGGAAAATTTTAATCAAATCTAAGAAGCCTTATCAAAAACCATATTTTTCGTTCGTTTTTTTTTACGTTTTCGCGCGTTTGCGTTTTAAATGGATAACCCTACAAACGCGTCAACACATATACATAAATTTAAAACCTGATAACTTTAATACTTGAATATGAAATCGATTTCAAATTTAATCACATGGCAAAAGTGGTGTTTATGTTGACTGTACATTTGTAATAAATTCTAAATAACTCCCAAAAGCAATATTTAAATATTGTATTGTTTTGTAACAATACAATAGAAACAACCAACAGAAATCCGACGGTCATATAAAGAAAATACGAATAACTTAGGTTCTATCACATTTGTGAATAATACTAACGCGAGGAAATTCATTAATTGTATGATAATTCTAAATTAAGTAACTCAGTATTTGTACATTACTAAATTATTTTGACTAATATCAATATTCACCTTTCTTTCAATATGTTTTACACTCTACATACAATCTTTCATCAAACAATTAAGCCTATTTTATAATGATAACTATCTCACTAATGTATTGTCGAAGACGGACTTGCTCCTTCTAATTTCCTTAATACATCTTCTCCGAGCAAAAATTTCTTTTCTTCCTTCTTTTTCGCAACTGTTCTCTTCTTTTTTCTATTAATTACACCGTCATCATCGTCCATCATTCTAATGATCAGCGTTTGATCTGACTGATCAATGGGTGCCACCGAAATATCTCTGACCGCTCTGAATTTACCGCAATTATTTAAATGTTCGTTTTCTAGACGGAAGAAGTTCCAAACGAATCTGCGAAAGACTTCGAGTGGAGCCAAAATGGACGTCATTAAATCACCAGCAATGTATCTATTCTCGGTTAGATAGAAAGAAAGCGCCCAAGCAAAACGCAATACGAAGTCAAGAACAATCGCAAAGTAATAAAAAAACTGAAACAAAAAACACAAATTTAGTTTAGTATCTACGATACACAATAATACTAAAGTGACCAACGGGAACCGAACGAAAAAATTATTTTATTACAAAAAATCTTTGGAATTACACGTTAGTTATTTGAAATGCATTTTATAAATGAAAGAGAACGTCACATCGGTGATGCCCAAATCAAAGAATTGGACACCACCTATGTGGCCTTATCTTTCATTACAACCTTCGCTGAACATCGGGATCCAACATTCCAGGAGCAATTGGTTTCACTTCCTAATTCAGTGTCTCCTTGAAATCGATCAAGGTGCAAGGTTTGTGAGAATAGATAAGTAATTTGAGGTATTCCCACAAAAATAAGTGGCAAGTGGTTAAATCAGAGGACTTTGGAGCAGTAGCGTAGAAAAGCGATAAATTAGCGTCGTAATATGTAGGACGCATATTTACATTTACATTACTTCGCGAAAAATGCAACAAATTTACACAACGGCCTACTACGGGCAAGATATATATTATCTGTTTCCTTGATGTAAGTGAAGGCATCCCCACAAAAATTCGAATTCACTGCCTTTGATGCCTTAGTGGTTAAAGCGATGGTCCGGCAAGCCGTGCACGTGGGTTCGAATCCTACTAAAGGGTGAATTTTTTTCTACAAAAAATTCGGATAAATTAACGGTGTATCATGTAGAAAGCATATATATATATATATATTAAAATAATAGACTTTTTTATTGGTTTAGCGACCTTTAATGAATTTCAATGTTTTTCTCTACGACGTTTCGACTCTTTTTATTATTAAGTCTTTTTCAAAATTAATACAACGAAAATTAAGAAAATATGTTTACATTTGTATGAATGAATTAAAAATTAAAATTAAAATAATAATAAAGTAAGGAAAATTAAATTATTACATTTGTATGAATGAATTAAAAATTAAAATAAAAATAATAATAAAGTAAGGAAAATTAAATGATATAAAAACTCACCGATTTATTCCGTTTTAAAACACATATTTTTTGTACATGTGTGGTTCGGACTTGCACCGAGACATTTCCCGGGACGACCGCGTCACTTCGAATATATTGTGTGACTAAATGTCTTTGTTGGAGAATTGAAATTTCTTATTTCGTTTAAAAATTAGCAATGGTCAGGACAATGTGTTGGGGAAACATAGTATATGTATTTACAATGGGAAACAATAAAAATTTTTTGGTGTGTGTGGGTGGGGTTGGTTGTCTTCTATTGTTTAATGAGTGGATAATAGAGTTTAGAAAGTCCATCAATCTCGTTTCGGTCGTTGATTGTTCTGCTGTTTTTGAAAATATGGATCATTTCTAAGACCTCCCTAGCCTTTTTATTTTTTTGCTTTGTTATTATTTTGGTATTTTCAAAATCAAAATTATGTTTTAGTGTCATCTGGTGTTTTTTTAAAGCAGTCTGATTTTTTGCGTATTTGTGACCTTTTAATCTTTCCTGTAGTAACTGTTTTGTTTGGCCTATGTATACTTTGTCACAGTCTCTGCAGGGTATGTTATATATTGTATGTGATTGTTTTAGTGTAGGTGTTGAGTCTTTTAGTTTGGTGTGTAGGAATTTTATGTTTTTTTCCGCTTTGATGTGCTATTTTAAAATTAAAGACACGGCCAATAAAATAAATAAGAAATCTAATTCTTATTAACACTAAATATATATATATATATATTTATATATATATATATATATATATATAATAACTTCGTGACCTTGGGTGGTGACGGGAGGTGTGGCCCGCACCGGGTACCAGCTCTGAGGAGGTGACAAAAATTTACCGGTTTTGTATTAAAGCGCCTTTTTCTTACATAAAATAATATGTCAATGATTGATATGGGCCTTTACAATCCCAAATTGCAGCAAATTGCGGGTGAACGATGTGATGCTGTAATGATTATTATTGTGTGGTTCGTGTAGGGGGAGGGGGTGTTCTGCCTCGTTTCTTTTGGTTGTGTTGGTGCTCAAATAAACGACATTTCTAAGTTTCTTTCAGCTAACTGGGAAGAAAGCCGTTGATATAACGGAAGGTATTTTAAAGGTTATTGAACAGAATGGTCTGATCATCGTTTCTCAACTTGAAACCCTCAACGGGGGTCGCGTTGATATTAAAGGAAGGTCATGAAATAGCCTAAACAATAATGAAAAATAATTTTATGAAAAAAAAACATTTATATAAACATTTTACTTACAATAAGTACACATGAAAAGAAAAGAAATTCATGTGATGGATGCATTTGTTTTTCATTAAAAAATTTCTCCATACGTGGATCTACGTTAGAAACACACAAAAGCAAATTGTTTTCGAGTGATAAGAGACGATTCCTGTATTTGGTTTTTAGCGCAACCATAAACGAAAAACTCTTTTCACAAAGATAAGGCGAAAGGGATTTTCAATGCTTCTGTGACTAAATTTCCATATTCATTTCGACAAGCAAGCCAAAACGTATCTTCAGATGTAAAATTTGTCGGCAGACATTTCGATGACCCGGTCGTGAATCTCAACTGGTAACTTAGCAGTGGCAACAACGTCTTCGCTAAACGGATTCAGTACCCATCTTTTCAAGAAATAATTTTTATCTTCCGGGAAATACTCCGTCAACTTAGTTTTTACCTCATGCAAATGCATCTTCATGCAATCCAAACTGTTTTGAATAATAGTGTCTTGTTCATTCAAATTTTTCTCAATATAATCCGAAGTGAGTGGGTACATATTCAAATTTTTGCTTTGCAGACGAATAATTCAGCTTCTTAACAACAGCATGAACTTTGTCTGTCATTAATAAAATATTTTTATCATGTCCTTGTAAATTCACACTCAAGTCATTTAAATGCGAAACTACATCAGCTAACTAAGCCAACATACACTAATTATTCTGTAAAAACAATGAGAATTGCGTTTGTTTATGCTGGAAAAATATTATAAATTTATCTTGCAATTCCAACACCCGGATTAACATAAGTCAGTTTCACGGTTGGCTGCACACTAAAATAAAAGCACCAAACGCACGCTTCGCATTGGAAACTTAACTGAAGTTGTGTAATCGCAAGCGCCTCTTTTATACTGGTGACAACACGACTTGTTCAAACGCATTCATATGCATGTTCAAACATGCTCTCACAGCGAGTATTATAGAAGGAGGCCAAATTAGAAAGAGCACGTACACTTTAAGTTGGAACTTGTAAACTGCTAATGTATGTACACGTCATGCATGCATGTTCATACCCATCGTTATAAACGCAGCAACATAAAATAATAGGAATAGTCGGGGGGGTTAGAGGGGTTAGGGGGGTTAAGGTGGGTAGGGGATGCGCAATGCGCCGAGGACAAGGGTACAACAATGCTTTTATAATGGCTGGAGTGCAGTTATAAGTTCAACCAAGGATTTGTGAACTTACTCCTAAAGCATTGTTTGTACCCTGTACAAACCACTCCCTCAATCTATGTGGAGTACACTCTACGATGGTCGGTTTCCGCCTTTCCACGGATTCCATTTTCTAAAGGCATCACAGTAGAACACCACCATCACGGGTAACTATTCATTGCAAAATTTATTTTTATCTTTATAAAGTTCCAAGAACTAATACGTACACACAACATGGTGTTGACGTTGAATAGCTAAAAGAAGTTTCGATACCTGCTTCGTGCTAACTTTGTTCATCCTTAAATAATTGTGGAGAATTCGTATCAGACCAAATTTCCAACAATAGCAATGTTTCTCACGGTCAACATTTCGCACAACACGGTTAACATTTCTACAGGGTCTTGTATCATCTTCAAACGCATTCACTTGCGATTACTGCTGCTCCGTCAAACTTTTGTGGTTTTCCTATAATACATTTTACAAGTTGTTTCATGTTTAACTATATTAGACCGATAATTTATGACGTATCCTACGTATAAGAAAATAAAAACTTCCAAAATAGAAATATACAATCCAAATTTAAAGAAATAACAAAGTAAATATATACATGGAACTTAAAACTAATAAAAGACATGGACACATAACACACTTCTAGCGCTGTGTGTGTGCCTTTGGAAATTAACGCCGCTTAGCCAGCGGATGTCGTAAAATATCTCTTTCGCAGACATTTGTCATCCAAGTTTAGTATATACAGTGAACCCGTTTATTGTCGACTTTCATCGTACGCTGATGGGAGCAGTGGCAGCCCGAAACGCGTTTTAATATATACATATATGTTTATATATACACAGGTAATCCACAAGATTCGAGTGTTTTTAAAATGATTGCTAATAGACCACTAGGAAAAATAGGGTGGGGTATATACTATATGGGGTATACTAGGGTATATCAAAATATAATGAGACTGGTGCTATAACTTCTTTAGCAACTAGAATTTTATAATACAAAGAATAAAACATGAAACCCCATATCTAATGTACTTATCCTCAAGTAGGCTTCGATTTAGCTTTTGACGTTTATTACGAATTAATTACTGAATTGTCAGTGTTTGACGTACCCATCGAAAAAATGAGTGAAACAAAGATATGCGATAAAATTTTGTATTCGGTTGGGTAAAAATCCAACTGAAACTTTTGAAATTATTAAAACTGCATTCCCAGATGATAGTTTATCACGATTTTGAGTGACATAAGAAATTCAAAAACGGTTATGAATCAGTGAAAGAAGAACCTGGACAACCACCAACAGCACGGATTGATTCAAAAATTGCAGAAATTAACGACTTGATCCAAAATGATTGTCGGATTTGTATACAGGATGTTCCCTGAGGTAACCGACAAACTTACACAATGTGTTCTAGAGGTGATTCTGAACAAAACAGTTTACATAGACTTTGCTTAATTTCTTTTTCGTTCTTTAGATTTCAACATGAGAAGAAAACTGTTTTAGTAATGTATTTAATTATGAAATTACATAACAAACTAATAAACTGATATTATAACAATTGCTCGAAATGTTCGCCTCTTTTTTCTGAACATGTTGCTAGTCTTTGGGTCATATTCTCTTGCCAGTTAATATCTGTAAGTTCATTTCGTAGGGAATCTACTCCAGCAATTATTCTTTCGATCAATTCTTCTCGTGTATTTGGCTTGTCGTGTTTACCATAACGGGTAAACACGATTTTTTAGACAACCCCAAAAGAAAAAGTCCAATGGTGAAAGGTCAGGAGAGCGTACAGGCCATAGAACAGGACCCCCTCTACCTATCCACCGTCCTTAAAATTTTTGATTTAGAAAGTCAATAACTTGCCTACTAAAATGCGGTGGAGCGCCGTCATGTTGATAAAATATGCGCGTTGAGTTTCCAGTGGAACATTTTCCAATAACCCCGGCAAAGTATCTTCTAAAAAATTTCTATAATAATTTGCCGTAAGATTTCCTTGGATAAAATGTGGCCCAATAATGTAATTGTTTAACAACCCACACCATACATTTACAGAAAAACGATGTTGGTGATTAACTAAAACTACATTATCTGGGTCTTCAGTAGCCCAAGTGTGAGAATTCCGAATGTTGTTTATACCTTCTAGAGTAAATTGAGACTCGTCTGTAAAAAGGATACGCGGAAGAAGTTCTAAATTGTTCTGTAACCATTGACAATACTGTACGCGATTCACGAAATCTCTTGGTAGCATATGATGAGCTTTCTGTAGATGATGAAAAAGTCCATTGTAATGTAAAATTCGCCATCCCTGGGTTTGACAAGCAGCGGTCATGGTAGATATCCTGCGTATACTTGTGGATGGATCTTGTTCAACTTCGTTTAGGACAACATCAGCTTGCTAATGAAAATCTAACTGTCTTTCGACAACTGAATTTGGAGATGATCCCGTCTCTCTCCAACACTGAAAAGCATTAGAAAATGTCGTATGGTGAGGAACTGCACGATTTGGAAAACGTTGACGATATTCTTGTACTGCAGCACGTCCGCTTCCATCACAATACCCATACACAAACACCATGTCAGCGTATTCCGTATGTACGTTCTAGGCATGGTTACTGATAATATTTTTACAGTTATCAGTTATCACTTATCGATAAATGACATAAGTACCTATAGGTTATTTGTCATTTTATAAAATGACTAGCAACATGTTCAGAAAGAAGAGGCAAACATTTCTAGCAATTGTTATGATATTAGTTTGTTATGTAATTTCATAATTAAATACATTACTGAAACAGTTTTCTTCTTTTGTTGAAATCTAAAGAACGTAAAAGATATTAAGCAAAGTGTATACGAACTTTTTTGTTTAAATTCACCTCTAGAATACACTGCGTAAGTTTGTCGGTTACCTCACGGAACACTATCAAGTTTTTAAACAATGTGGTTACATGTGACGAGAGTTTTTTTTTTATCATAACGACGCTGGATTAAAGTCTCAAAGTATGCAATAGAAGCACAAATGCAGTCCAAGACCGCAAAAGGCGAAAACTATGAAAAGCGCCGATAAAGAGACGCACTTAATTTTTCTTTATAAATGGAGCGTTATTTATAATCACATTTTACCTAGAGAACATACAGTAACTGGATAGTACTATTCTAATGTACTTCAAGGTACCCTAAAGGCAAAATTAAAGAGCTTTATCAAGACATCGCGGCATCGATTAGATCCTGTTATCACCACAATGCTCCGGCTTACAGATCAGCGATTTGTCAACGAACACTTGAAGAATTGGGGGTGTAAATTATAGTTCACCCTGCCTACTCACCTGGCCTTGCTCCATGTAACTTCCATTTGTTTCTTGAAGTCCAAAAAAAATCGGAGGTCGAAAATTTTAGTCAAATTTAAAGCTCAACCATGCTACTAAATAGACTCTCAAAAAATGTTTTTTCAGAATAAGTGAACCAAAAGATGGGACAAGTGTATTGCATAGAATTGAGAGTACTTTGAAGGATAGTTGAAGTTTTCTAAATAAATATTTCATTTTTATACTACAGCACCAGTCTCGTTATTTTCTGATATTTTCTCGCACAATGCCATATCCATAGTTATGGAGTAATGGGCGCTAGAACACCGCATGTTTGCGTATAACACATATGTGCGAAATGCTGAAGAGGCAGTGAATTTTTCACGTTCATTTCAACTTTGGACGGCGCGATGTCGTTCCTAGTCAGCAATATGATTCTCAAGTGGGTTAATAGTCTGAGGACAACAGCAAGTACTGTAAAGAAGAGTGCACCTGGTCCCAAGAAGACTGCAAAATCGCCGGAAAACATTGATTGGCTATCTTCTAATACCAATTCTTCATTCAACTAAATCTTTTGTAGCGTTACCACTTCAAATGACCGGCCGGCGCTCATCATCTTCAAGGGATTCTTGTAATGATGTTACCGTAGAACTTTCCTATTTATAGCGTCAGGCTCGTGCCTGTGCAATTATGACACAAAACACTATACAATATGTATAAATAAGCCCGTCAAGCCGAGAAGAACATGTGGTACTCACGAGTACTGTAATGAAAATCTTTGTTTCTGTCTTTCTCTTGATTTAATAACTAAAAGGAGTTACCTTTTCCAATAGGCTTCGTATTATATATTTTCCTATGAATTAGAATAGCATTTCGTAGGCAATGTGTGTATTTTGCCATAAAATAGAGTACAAGTTCAGATTATATTTTAGATTATTTTACCAAGACTTTACTAAATATAATCCTCTATTGACCAATACATAAAAGTGAAGGAAAATATAATGAACTTTCGTTTACCTCGTTGAAAAGTTGTACACTAATATGAAATTAATAAAAATAACTCATCCACGGATTATATGTATAAGCATTCTTTACTTACCGTAGATGAATATACAATTTCTTCTCTTAAAAATTTGTTTTCTCCAGCAGATTTATCAAACAAACCCCAGTCCATTTTAATATCCCAAGTATAAGCATAACACGAATTTACTACGGAAGCACCAATCCAAAGATAAATATAAGGATTCTCGCTTGGGTTGGCTGCATAATCGTCTACAATAAATGAATTAATTCACTGTATTAGTTGATTTTCTGGGTTTAGGATACCTTTATAATAACTTTTCAATGTTGCAAAAATTACCACGAAAAATGTACTGGAGTATTTTCCAGCGTTAACTAAATGTGGAAAAGCTTCCTTTGAATCTCTGTAACGCCTAAGACATTGAGCGAAACGTATCCATGCTGGAATACAATTCACTAACGGCCTTATAATGAAACTTCTTTCCGCACATATTGCTATATCTATAAATAAAAGATGACTGTGTACAGTTGATATTTCTCACTATTTATTCTTATTACCGCTTGCATTTAACCAGTCGCCGTTCACAACGTAAAAGCAAATAAGAAATTGAAAGTCGAGCAACGCAGCCGCTAAGCTATTTAATTGATCGGCCAGCCAGAAATCGGCGAAGTTTACGTGGAAAAACGGCGCGCCAAACATTCGAGCCTAAAATAAAAAATTGTACAGAAATATTAAGTAGAATGAGAAGGGTTAATACACATTTATTTTTTGTAACATAATGTTTATTTAAGTTGTTATTCAGCTACATAAAAATATTTTTTTCAATAAAACTAATTACGAAAAGCGCATTAAATTGAAAAGATTTTTTTAATGTGAGAAGAAGTATCGCTTCAATTTTTTCTTGGTATGGACCACGAAGCAACTGTCGCATTATCTTTAATGTCATCCACTGTCAGGAAACGTTCACCGAGAAGTCCCATTTTGATGGCAAGTAATAACTAGAAGCACGACTAGGTTTTTTCGGGTTTGCTTCAATGCTAAAAATATCATCACTGTGATGCAATTTCCAACGAACACATCACTTCTGCAGTCTTGGCCGTCGCACTTTTTCACGCAAACGTGCCAGAACCTGCATGTTTATTATTTTATTACGTTTATTATTAACCGTTTGTTTCCAATGGTATAAACTGATTGTACAACCATGGCTTCGTTGTCAAGGAATATGATTAACATGAATTTCATGTTTAACTTGGCAACCTGCGAGTTCATCAGCCGTGGGGACGTGAGTATGTGCCTCTCGGGTAGCTGTTGGTTTGTTTGTTGAGTCATGTTCAAACACCAAACTTTCCTCATTAGTAGACTGCGGAAACGGCGCTATCCCGTATCGGGTGTGATTCATCGGTGTCGACAATGTACAATCGATCAACTTAACATGTATACCGATTGGTTCAGCCCGCTACGGGCCATACGCAACAATATACGTATGGAACGTAATGCGATGTGGCAACGTGTGTACGATGCCACTTCGCGTGCGCATACATAAGTCCGATGATCGAGAGCAATAGATTGCCCGTCATTCGTATTTAGCTGTGCAAACGTAAAGGTAGTTATCATGTCAGTGTATACAACCGCAGAGAAGGTACAAATAGTTTCGTGGTATCTTGCCGGCAATTCCTTTCGAACAACCGCTGATTTATTTGCTGTAGAGTACGTAAATCGGCCTATTCCTTCGCATTCGACGATTGAAAGGATCGTAAATGCGTTTAGGAAATATGGCTGTGTCGTCGGAAATTGCCGCAAATGCCAACAAATTGACGAACAGCCTCATATCCCTCTAATACCTGCCTATCGGGAGGAGAGAGACGTGAGGGTTTGTTCGTTAGTTGAAATGGGCGACCTTAAGTGTACACGGGAAATTGCAGACGAAATCGGTGTTAGTAGAAGTACAGTAAAGCGGATACTAAAACGCAACAAATATAAAAGTTACAAAGTTCGAAAGTGCCAGGAGATTTTTCCCGAGGACAATTTTGCAAGAATGGAGTTTTGTGAGTCCGTGATGGAAAAGGCTAACGGGGACGAATATTTTATAAAAAATATTCTGTTGACTGACGAGTCTTCTTTTCCACGTCATGGCAAGCATAATCCCTCAGTCGTGCGATATTGGTCTCGAGAAAATAAACATCTAGCTCGTAATGTTAAAACTCAATACCCCGAAAAACTTAACGTTTGGGCGGGTATCTTGGGTGATAACATTATAGGGCCATTTGTTATCGACGGCAATTTGAATGCAATAAAATATTTAGATTTGCTGCGAACACGAATTATTCCTGCTGTCCGTCAACTGAACGTCGATTTTGATGCAATTTGGTTTATGCAAGACGGTTGCCCCGCGCATAACAGCAGATTAGTAAGAGGGTTTTTAGAAAACACTTTTCCTAATCGTGTTATTTCCGGGAGGGGTACGATAATATGGCCACCTCGATCCCCCGACCTCAATCCCTGCGATTTTTTTCTGTGGGGTCATGTCAAAGAAAATCTTTACGGTCTTCTAACAATACCGAACTTGCAACAGTTGCTTAAACTGTTTAGAATTTTCGAGACAATAACCCCTAGAAATCTCGAGGGAGTGAGGCGGGAGTTTTACAATAGGCTCGGCTATTGTTTGGGGAGAGAGGGCGGTATTTTCGAATCCTATATTTAGTGACTTTCTTAAAATTAAAATTTATTTTGCAGCATTATTGATTTTTTTACTTTTATCTTTTAGAAAACGTTATTGTTTTTTTATTACTTAAAATTACTTTTCCGTAGCAGCTAAGAATACAATAATAATAATAACTTGGAGATATAACGACCTTATTATGTCTGAAACAAATGGGCAAATTACGTATACAGAACGAATATGCAAACGACTATATCCTTGCGCGGTTTAAGTCTTACTAAATTCATAACTGCAATGTATGGCAATTTAAGCTACTGCGCGTGGAGGGGATTCGCTGTTGCCACTTATTGCTGGTTATGGCCCGTTCAGAGCTGGTCCTATCGGTATATAAATGCTATAGCGCGATGATATTGATAAGAATTGTCTGTTTGTACGTCTTTTAATGCAAACAAACGGAGTTGTTTCTCCAGAGTCGTAATAAAGGCAATGAAATGTATATACGGAAATTTATTTTTACCAAAATAAATAAAACACTGAAATTAAATGAATTTAAATTAACTTGAATTGAAATTAATTCTAAATATACCGTGAGTTTTTTATATCACTGAACATAACACATGAATACACCTATGTTCAGTTTTAAAATAAATAGTTCAATGCATGGGAACGTTATGCAACCAACAATGTGAGTGTCATCACTTGTAATAAGGCGTTTTAGTTGTCAGTGTCAACAAAGTGTGAAAATAATTTATTTAACATTTAACTTACACAAACAATATTAAAATGAATTTTATAGTAATTCAAAAAAAGTTTGTTTTTATTTATAATTCTTTAACTTTTTCATAGATGTTAATCCACCTTCATATTCCATACAATATGCGAGTCGATTATGATTTTGCTCCAAAGAATGTGTTAAAAAATCCGGTTTGGTTTGTAATTTAACGCAGGTTGTACTTATGCGTGCTCTTAAATCTTCGATGTTAGTGAAAAGTACATTATCATAAATTTTAGATTTAAGGTATCCCCAAAGAAAAGTCATTTGGCAATAAATCTGACGAACGGACCGGCCAAGCTATCAGACCCAACCTCCCCATCCATCGAACAGAAAGACTTGAATTTAGAAAATTTGTAATAGCTACAGTTGAATGAATTGGGGCTCCATTTGAAACCAGGAACCTTCAATGGCTAAATTTTCAAATCGAGGAACAGAACGTGTTCGAAGAAAAAGACACTTCATCAGTGAAATGTATTTTCTTCAACATATTATGATTTTCATTTAATAAATTAAATAGTGTTTCGCAAAAAAAAACACGTCTTATTCTATCTTCATGAAATAATTGTTGGTAATTAGAAAACTTGTAAGATTTGTATTTGTACTGTTTTAGAATTTTACATACAAACGTATTCGAAATATTAAATAGTTGTGTTATTTTACTTAATGGTGTTCTGGGGCATTCTTCTATGTAACATAACTCATTTAATTTTAGGTCTTCTGAAAGAATGTGGGGAGTTTTAATTTTCTTTCTGTGTGTATTTATTATACAGCCATCAGAATCAAATTTCCTAGTAATCGCCTGAATTTTTCCAATAGATGGTATGAGCCTGTCAAGATATTTGACAGAAAACAGATTCCGCACTTTCCTTAAACTGTTTACAGCTTTATACCAGTTCAAAATTTCTATTTTTTCATATTTTATGTATATATATTTTAAATTAAGTGAATACAAATGTCAAACGCTAAAATATTTAAAATGTTATTTCGTTTATGCACATTACTGACATTGATTTTGACATATGTCGAAACACATAGTCGAGCGATGTTGGTTGCATAACATTCCCATGCATTGAAGCGTTTATTTTGAAACTGAACATAGGCTATGTACAGAGATAAGAAAAACTCGCGGTATATACAAAATGCATTTACTCTATACAGTGAAAAAATTCAAAATATTGAAAAAGTATAAACTTTAAATTAATTATATCACCTATAATTCAAGTGAATGCTTAGTCACACCACAGTAAACATTTTTTATTCACATTAATTATTACAATATATTCTAAACTTTGTTCTGTATTGTGCGTTCTTTTATTAGACAGTATGTCTTTAAATATAGAAAAACTTCGCTCAACATCAGAGGTAATGAGTGAGTGGCACATAGAAATAATAATCTTTAAATTTAATATATCTACCGATTTCCGTATTGTGACCATTACTACAAAAGCCTTTCAGGATTAAAATCAGGGCTACAAGCGAATATTGCATTTAAGCGGACACCAAAAATAATTTTAAATAGTCCAGAAATAGTTTTAAAATTAGTTAGAATATTGTTGTCATGCGCCTGCATGACTCATTAGAGGATAGCGTCTGTTCCGCAGTCTACTGATTAGCAATCACACTGTGTCTAAGAAACCAGGATCAGATGTAGAATATCCAAGCAATTCGGAGCGAATTTTCTTCCTCACGTTTATTTGTTCCTATGTCAGCATGTGTGGTGCAAACTTCGCATATTCGCGTCCCATTTCCAGTTGCTTTGTTAGGATGGTCTGCGCCGAATCGTTCAAAATTCCCACTTCCTTAGCAAGCTGATGAAAGTAGTCTTGCAATTGGCACGCATAATATCACGAAGCTTGGTAATTATGTCCGTGATATGGATCCCAATGTGAGGCTGGTCTTCAACCGACTCCTGCCCATTTTGGAAACGCTTAAACAGCTCGTACACAGCGGATTTCTTCAGAGTATTAGCCCCATATTGTTGCAAAGCCTGCAGCTTGGAATAACCGATATATGTATGCGCCTCTGTTCCATCCACCGAACCTATGGAACGCGTCTTCGTTTAGATAGCTATCACTTCTGGCTGATCGATGTCACTGTCGGACATTTGTCAACAATGGAGGGAAAAGTTACCGAGTACTCATCGGAAAAATACGATTGCCATATTCAACAGCTAAATGGCGCGAGTGGTAAGAACTCCCAACAGGGGAGTTCTGTTGGTTGAAAGTTCGAATCTCGGGACCAGCCTGTGAGAAGTCGGTTTTATTTGGGTTCGGTATCCTCTTGTTAAATATTAAGGAAATGAAAATTAAATCAACATTTTTACGGCGAGGAAGTGTAACAACAAAGCCACGCACATCATATACACTCTAAGCAGTCCTCGAGTCTTGATGAGCTTTCCGCTTAAGAAATTGGACACCAAACATTACACAAAAAAATATATATATCCTCGTATACGCTACATACACCGGCGGAATTCTGGGAATTTTTATATTAGCTCGATCATACTCGTATGTTACTTTTAATCATTTTACTCTTTCATGTCTGTATTGGAAAGGGAGCGTAAACTATTCTTATTCAAGATCTGATCACATTACCGAGGAGTAAAAAGAATGATAAAATATGAGCTCAAAAAATTGTGAGATAATTATGACGCAAATCCCAAAATTAAAAACCCGCTAAAAAGTGTATTATGTGCCACCTATGAATTCAGAATATCTTATCTGTTGAATTTACACACGCACACACACGCTACAACGTATTTATGTGTGTGGTTACATACGTAACAACTGTCGATGTTATAACATGGTTAAGGGTTCGATAACCTCGTACGAAAAGTCTGCGGTTAAAAATTTATATTTGCATGTGAATTTTTAAAAGAAGATGTAAGATGGGTGCTCTACGGGGCATTTCACGGCCAATTTGGTAACAATCTATGTTCAATCGAACATGTAAATGTAAATAATATCGAACGTACACATGTAACGATCGACAGCTGACTGAATCGGGGGCACAATTGTTTCCATACTTAAAGCCGATCGACTGAAACATAAAAAGTAGGAGTGCATTCTCTTTATATACTTCTTTAAAGGCAGTGGAGGAACAATATTTTATAAATACCTTTGTAATTTTTTTTCTCGCGTATAAGAGGGAATTTTGGGGAAATATTTTGAATTCATATTCCATGTAATAGCACCTTTCAATTTTTCATACGCACTCTCTTCCTTTCAAGGACATTCTGTATAAACTTGAGTTTTGATAAAATCAGTATTCAGCAGTCCAGAATTATCTTATATCGAAATCTATGATGTCCATTACTTTATTAGATGCTATAGATAAGACATAATCTAATAAAAATAAATAAATTATTTATTCCGCCAAACTATAAATATTGGTTGAATACCAAGAAATTAACAAGACAGAAGATTGTAAACTTTCGAAAATATTTCTTAAAAAAAAACGTAATGTCAGTAGAAATTAAGAAAATGTCTGAAACTTTCTCATTTTGTTACTAAAGAGAAATACATACTTTCTTTAAGCTACCATAAACATCAAAACAAGATCTATTAAATATCGGGCCACTTATGAGTTGAGTGTTTGTTGATATTCAAGTTTCATAAGTTCATAACATTTTTTTGTATCGATACGTCTCATAATCATAAATAAAATGTTAAATATCTATAATTTATTTATAATAAAGCAGGTAATGAAATTTAGTCAGAATTTTAATTTCAAAACACAAATTAATTATTAAGTAATTACATATATAAAAATATTGTTCACACTATTAGAAATAATACGTATAAAATTGAACAACATACTTCTTATACGTTCAAGAAAGCAAAATTGTACTATTCCGATATTAGTACATTAACAAGAAATAGCAAAACTAATTAAATGTAAATTTCTTTCCAGGGTAAAAGAGTATATAAGGCAAATACCCAAAAAGATGGTAACCAAAAGTTCCTGAAATTTGAATCACGCGCGTAAACGAATATAGTTATAAGTTAGTGAAAGCAAATGTCAGTAATTGAAAGCAGACTGACATTTGCATTCACTAACTGACATCTGCTATCAAAACGACATCAACTTTCAAAACTGACTTCAGCTTTCAACTTGACATCTACATTCAATAACTGACATCTGATTCATTAACACTGTTACTTTATAATGCATTTCTAAATAGCTTGAACCTAGGTCTATTGTGGGTGAGTGGTAAAACCGACAGTCCGGCAAACTGTAGACTTGGGTTCGAGTCCCAACATAGACAATATTTTTCAATTAAAAAATTTCGTATGATTTGCTTTGTAATTTGTAGACAGCAATGTTTACATCCCCCCTTACTTGGCAATTACATACATACTAACTTGATATTTGTAAATATTTCATATAAAAGCCGAAAAACTCCAATAATTTATCAATTGTTATATATATATATATATATATATATATATATATATATATATAATAAGTAATAATATATACTCGTATAAATCAAGCTTCTAAAAATTTATAAAAGCAATTTTGTAGTGTTTTGCACGTATTTCCAAAGAGAAACTTGTTTTTCTGTAAAACATACGGCTGGTCATAAACTAAAACCCCTATTCTGAGAAACCTGTGTCTACCACAAACGTTCTTGGTAGATTAGTTACCTACGTTTTCACTAATGTTCTTTAGATTTTATATTTTACACTAATAAATTACATTATGAAACAGACATGTAAAAAATTTACATATCTGTAATTGTATACTGGACAAAACCTCGTATTTCCAGCATTTACTTCTGCTAAGACATATGTTTCTGCCATCTATAATAGGCTTCGTCAGTTAAGCTAGTGAAGCAATGTATGCAAATGACACAAATCTTTATAAATAGATCTGTATCTCTATATGCCATTAAGCCGGAATCCCTTACCAGATAAGGTAAGGGATTCCGGCTTAATGGCATATACAGATACAGATCTATTTATAAAGATTTGTATCATTTGTATACATTGCTTCACTAGCTTAACTGACGAAGCCTATTATAGATGGCAGAAACATATGTCTTAAGCAGAAGTAAATGCTGGAAATACGAGGTTTTGTCCAAGTATACAGTTAAAGATATGTAATTTTTTTACATGTCTGTTTCATAATGAAACAAAAGCGTTATACGTGCATATTAACGTATAGATATATTTAAAACCTTTTTTGTATACTAATAAATTAGTATTAATTACATTCATATATTAATTACGATTACGTCTCATCTCGTGTTTATTAATATAATTATCTGCCGCGTTGACCTTCCGTTACAATGACAGGTCAGCGGCGGCAGTTATCTGAAGCAAGTTGTGTGATATATCATTTTAAAGTATTTTTTGCAAATATTTTTTTTAATGATATTGTCTTTAATGTTGTCACAATTCTTTTCATAATATCGGGTTTTTAATTAATCTTTTAACTAACTTACTTTTATAAATTTTGCTTGCCTTTTTTTTGTAATTGCTATTGGTCAATCCCTAATTGACCATAATAACTAGCCTTCTCATGATCGATCTTTTTTAAAATTAAGACATCCGATCAACAACTGTAAGTCAGTAAGAGTCCGTGCTTATAATAAATTAATTAATCATTTTCATTTCAATGTAAGAGCACCAAAACTACATCCACACTAAACGAATTCAAACCAAGTCGGTAGTAGCGCCTGATAATAATTCGGCGTAAAACATGGGGTAAAAAACACATAACAACGAACTAGCGAACAGAGCCATTTCTGTTTCAGACTCGGTAAGAACACAGAAACACACAATGTTAAAGCAAGCTTTCAGGGACGGTGCTTTGGGTCAAACACAAACTAACGACTGGTTTAAACGTTTCAAAAATAGCCGATTATCAGCTATGTTGACGGATCATAGACAGCATCCAAGATATATGTAACATTGTGGGATTATTATATGGCACATACTACCGGATTTTGCTGGAAGAATGAAAGCGCAGAAAAATCTAAACACTTGAACAAAATAAGTCTTCCACAATACATTCCCTTCCTAGAATAGGCGCTGGGATCGGTGTTTGGATTCCCAAGGAAGCTATTTTAAAGGTAACGAAATAGAATGTAATCCAGGTATTATGCAATTTTATTTATAGCAACATTTTGGGGATGGGTACGTTCTCTCTCAACTTTTGGATACCTCTTGTATATTATCACCAAATTTAGGAAACTTAAATGTCCAAAATTGTTATTTTATAAAATAAACTATTACTCGAAGGAACCTTTTTAATTATAATGTAATCATCTTGGGATCAAAATTTTCATTAATATTTATTTCAGAGTAAATATTTTAAATTTAATACCTTTTCTTAACTAATATATACGTATTATTTCTGTTTAGTTTAAAATTATATTAACATTATATATGTACATATGTATATACTTACGCATATCCTTAAAAACCAAAATCTGGCATCGTATCTGAACACTTTAAGCGGATTAATTAAAAATATAACCATCATAGCGGTTAACGATAACGGATTTACGAACGAAGGAATACTGAGACTGTCACTGTATATAAAACTGAGTACACTCAAAGTCCACACCACACCAAATATTGAAGCCAGTTCCATGAGATCCTGTTCGGAGAGGTGATTGCGAGGATCCAATTCGAAAATCAGGACGTGATTGACACCCGATGAACGCCATCCATAAACATTAACACCTATTAAAAATAAAAACTCGATGACAAGAAGTGGACCCCGATATAATTGGAAGGCCACTTTGAAATTTTCGTTGCCCTCGTGGAATATTGCTGCAAAAACAATGCGGTAGTGTCATACAAAAAGTTTTTACTTGTATGTTTTGTATTAAGATTAGGTTATATTTTTGGATTTTGAAATTTCCCATAAACTGAAATAATCGACATGGATATTAATATACGAGATTAGTGATGTCGAAAAAGTAACTATTCGGTACATTAGTGTTCGTTACACGAGTGGATCCGAAATAAACGATTATCTATTTGAAAATGTATTAATCGTTACTTTCGGTACATATCGTTACACTCGCATTTGATTACTTTCGGTACGTATCGTTACACTTGCTTTTGATTACTTTCGGTAACATATCGTTACACTCGTATTTGATTACTTTTGGTACATATCGTTACACTCGTATTTCATTACTTTTGTACATATCGTTACATTCGTACATATGTATTGTATGTATATAGTATAAATCTACGGGTACAAGATATAATATATATTGATTATTTATACCATGGGTAGTCAACTTATTGTAAAATAATGTGAACTTAGTTCAGTTTTGAACTCTACGTTAAAGGAATATTGTTGACAGACTATCATCAAAAGGGCAAGACCGTAAACGGCGAATATTACGCTAATCTTCTAAATCGCTAGAATACAGCTATTAGCTGAAAAGCATCCAGGAATTACTAAGATAGTGCTCTTGGTAATGCACTTGTGTATTCCAGTGCGGTTGCTGTGAAAAAAAAATTGACTTTCAGCTATTCTCTAAATTCAATTATTTTCGCGGAGGCAAAAAATTCTACACAAATGAAGAGCTAACGATTATTTTGCAGAGTTAGAAGAAAATCGCATTCGAGACGGAATAAAGAACCTTGAATACAGATGGACCAAATGTATGGAATTAAGAGGAGATTACGTAGGAAAATAAAGTTTGTTTCTTAAAATTATTCCTTTGTTTCTGGACGATCGCCCTTGTACATACGATAAACTTGGCTCATTTTTTCACCTCTAAATACAAAATATATCAAATATTTATTTACGAAAAAATACGATCTAATATGGTTGCGCATATTCGAACACCATTGCGCAATAATGCACAATACATTAATAAAGTTAGAAAAACAATTCAGGCTTGCAGTATTATTATGTAAATAGATCTCGAATGAGTACGATAATATCACAACTATCTAAAATAGAATATAGTGCAGTGATAAACAGTGGGAGTTTAAACGATGTAACTAAAGGCGAAGAAGTTTCGAATGGAAACAGAATCTCTAGAGAATATGTCATGTTCCGACCGATTCAACGCAATTACACTTAAATCTGCTAGAAAAGAAATATGAATATAAGAGTAAATTATAGAGTCTAGAATTGTATTCGCACAAAGTGTCGAAGAATATTAGTAAAGGTGCTCAACTATTGCATGTCAATGCACCTCCCCGCATCGCTGCTACTCAAGATGCGATTTGCGACTGTGGATTTCAACAATTAGACCAACGGTTTGACGTCCACTGTTTATTTTTTATTTACTAATTTAAGAAAGAGTACTGCGAGAAATAATTGGTTTTAAAACAAGCAGTTTGCAATGGTCTATTTTGGATTAAAAATACTTAAATTATTTGTATAAAAATATAGTACTAGTAGAAATGTGATAAAGTGATAATTAGAGACCGGACGCATCAGGCCGAAATTACGATAGACCATACAAATAGTCTATAACATCGCTAATTACAACACGCAGTTATTGAATAGCACTATTCATTCGGTTAACTGTACATCTATTTTTTATCGTTGAATTGTGACGCAATTACTTCAATATTCCACTTAAATTCCGTTCTTCATGGGCGTAGATAGAAGCGTGAGGACTTTTTATAATTTATTTGATTTATTAGAAAATTTATTAGAAAATATGCACCAAATGCTTCATTCGGACGACAGGTACAAAGAAAAAATGCTTTTATTTGTCAGTGACAGTGCTGCATATATGTTAACAACAGGCAGACTATTAAAGATAACATATCTTAATATACTGCATATTACTTGTATAGCACATGCTCTCCACAGAATATATGAATATATCAGACACCTTTCCGGAAGTTGATAGACTTGTATCGGCTTTTAAAAAAGTTTTCAGAAAAGCACCATTGAGAGTAGCTCTTAAAGAGACAAACTTCCATCTTTGTCACTGCCTCGCTCTCCCGTAATAACTAAATGGGGAACATGGTTGGAAGCTACTAGTTTTTATGTAGAGAATTTCGATAGTTTACAAAATTTTGTTATATATTTAAATGACGATGCTCGAAGTACGGTATGCGCCAAAATAAACAACACTGAAATGCGTGCCATTGTTATGCGCATGTCTGCTTTTTGACGTATGATACTAGCAGCGTTATGTGTTTTTAGTAGTGCAAAGAACGTTGTTATGTGATGTTATAGTTGAGAATGGGTCTCACGACTGAGGAAAAAGTGTTTATCGTCGAGCATTATTTTCGATCGTACGGAAAAGGCAAACAAGGTGGACCGAGTTTGAAGTTAGTGACGGAAACATATCGCGATCAATTTCATAAAGAGGCACCTACCAACAAAGTTATGCTTTCTATTGTTGAGAAATTTCGTCGTTGTGGCAGTGTGTTGTGCCAACGGAAGGGAAGGTCTGGTAGGCCAGTAACTGTGAGAACGAATGGGAACCATGGACGTGTCCTCAATCAGGTTTTGCAATCACCGAACCGAAGTCTTCGGCGAACGGCATTTAAGTTGAATATCAGCAGTACGTCGATTCGGTGTTTGTTCAAAGATGTAGGTGGATTTCCGTACCGAATTCAAGTTGGACAACGATTGTCAAACCAAGATATGAATGCCAGGGTTGCGTATTGTGGACAATTTTTGGCAATGTTGTACGAGGATCCAGATTTCTTGAATAATGTGTGGTTCTCAGACGAAAGTCATATTCACTTGGAGGGTTACATCAATAAACAAACATCTCGCTTCCTTGGTTTCGGTAAGCCAGACGTGATTATCCAAAAACCGCTACATAGTGCCCGTGTGACGATATGGTGTGCAGTGTCAGCACACGGTGTGATTGGTCCGTATTTCATTGAGGATGATGATGGCACACCTCTTACTGTTACCCAGGAACGTTATAGAAACATTGTGGTAACGCCATTTGTCCAAGATCTCAGAGGGTTTTGTCGTGCCAGGGACCTTCGGATGGAAGAGCAGTCGTTTCAACAGGACGGGGCGACCAGTCACACTGCTCGACAATCGATAGCATTGCTGCAGGAAACTTTTGAAGGACGCATCATTTCCCGCAATTCTAATTTCAACTACCCATCACATTCCCCCGATCTTACACCACCGGATGCCTACGTATGGGGTATGTTAAAGGAGCAAGTCTTCAGCGGTACAGACCCACCCAGAACTGTTAATCATTTACGTGAGAAGATCGTCTCCTTTTTCAGGAATATGCAGCAACCTGTGTTCTCGAATATGTTTGACAATCTGCGTAACCGTTATGAGCAGTGCCTACAACGCCATGGTGCACATTTTGAACATGTATTCTATAGACATAATAATGTATAAGTAATAAATAATATACTTCAGTAATTTCAGTGTTGTTTATTTTGGCGCATACCGTATTTCTGAGTGCAAGGAACTAATACAAATTCCAAATTTAAAAAATCAGTTTACTTTCTTCGGGAACACTTTAGAAATTTGCTAAACTAATCACTTATTTTGAAAATTAAAATCTTTAATTAAATGACGGATTAACCACATTAGATGTGGCTATTAATAATTTGAAAAATATTCCAAGTGACTTTGGAACTTTTGCCGAAGGCCATATACGAGCCTTCGGCAAAAGTTAGACGCAGTTTTTAATAGAAATAGATTTAATAACATTGCGGCAATTGTATATGGGGACAATACCTCAAAATCTAACTGATAAATACGCTGAAATAAAAGAATATTTCCAGTATACACCTATAACCAGTTACGATGTAGAAAGGACGTTTTCTATCTACAAGGATGTATTTCATTCAAATTTTACAGAAGAGAACCTTGAGAAAGTATTGCTAGTTAATATTAATACTCCTTTACTCAACTTGAACTAAAAATGAACAAATAAAAATGTATTTCGTATTTTATAGATCACCACCCGTTTGTTTTCCAATTATATACATAAAATTAAAAACTCTTTAAAAATACAAATTTTCAATAGTACGCCTGTGGGCGATGAGTCATCGTGATAATAGTGTAAGAAATTGGTTTAAAATATTGAAACCATCAAATTAGGTATAATTTCTTAAGAAAATCCAAAAATATACTATTTACAATACAAAAACTTAACATGAACGTAGAGGACTCACCTGAAAGAACAACTGCTATGGTAAGTACTACAAATGACCCCGAAAACAAACCTACTTTAAATGTTGTCCATGGTGATCTGCGTTCGCCCAAAGGAGGTACCCTTAACTTCTTCATTGCTTTTTGCCTGTCCCCAGATTCTAGTTTCGTAATAAATGTGTTTTCGGTGTCGGATATCAGTTTGTCTATATCTTTGTTTATGTAAAAGTGCGAAGATTCTACATTTTCTATGTGCCATTTTCCACCGACATCTACGTTTAATAACTGAAAATGAAAATTTATAAACATGGACAAGATTAAAGCTGATTAAATAGAATATTAATTAATAATCTTTTATTGACAATCGATAGTACTTTACAATCGTGTCAGAACAATCACTGCGTTATTGATTCCAGTTAGTTACATACAGTGACATGATGAGAGAGTCCAATAACATCTCCCTTAACTGATGTTAAGAGAGGATATGTATATAATTGGATTGATTTGGCTTTAACTTGATGAAGATCCATAGTTTAAAATAAAAGTAAAACCAATAGTCAAAATCTTCACTTTATTAATATGTGATCGTAAAACGACAATTGTTAACACAGTAACTTCGTCAGGTACGTACTAGGGCAAGTTACAAACTGTTTCACATATTAATAAAGTAAAGATTTTAACTATTAGTTTTGTTTCTATTTTAAGCTATTAGCATAATAGCATAGCATAGCATAATACGAAGAAAATACATTCGAGCAAAACGAACCTCGCCAAATTTAATGGGTTTCAAGGTTTATAGCAACAAAGATTGGTGAATCTAGTTATAATTATTAAAAAAATTATCACCACTTATGTAATTACTGTTGATAATTAATTCTTATTTGCATTATGTTCAACTGGATAGGTATGTATTTATTTTTAAAGTAAACATAATATGTATCAATTTAAACTCATTGGGCCACTGTTTGAAGAAATTTTTTATTACGTTTAGATGTTTTTACAGATCAAAAATGTTTTAGCGAAGTTTTCGGTTAGTGTTTTTAACACTTAAAAATTTTTACATATGTTGGCGCGAAGATAATGTGTCTTCTAAAAAATAATGAAGATAATTTCAAAATGTTTGAAAGTAAAATTTATGGTTCGCAGAAAGTAGGATATAGAAGATTAATGAATAACAAGATTAAAACAATATTAAAACGAGACATAGCAAAAATAATGAAGGCTGTAAGAATTAGATGGTACGGACATATGAACAGAAGAGCGGGAAAGTTGATCTCGCAAAGAATTATAAAATAGGTACCATGGAGATTGTGAGCGAAATAAAGAGATGGAAAATGTATGGATAGAAAGAATTCGAAACAAATAACAGAAAGAGCAAAAATACACAACAATTTATAGACTTAAAAAAAAAGATTAGCAGCAGAGTGATAATCCACAAAAAATAAATCCATAGAACTCAGAATAGAGTGGCTTCAATATGAAATATCCCGTCTTGTATATATGAATCCACATTTCAGAAATTCTTTAAAGTAGTCAAAATTTATTGGTCAGAGACTATATCCTTGAAAGAGAGACAATGTATGAAAGATGGAAAGATGTAATCATATACAGTGTGTATATAAATAATTGAAAGGTGTTTGAATCGCCCGCGCTTTTTTTAATGTATGAAAGTTGGTGCTTCTACAAGCTATGCCGCAAATAATCAGTAGCGTCCTTCTGTTTATTTTGGTTTTCTGCATTTTCGTTCTCGTCTATTTATTTTGTTATTTCTCTCTTTTATTACCAGAAAGGCTTTTCTTATTGCCATTTTTCTGCTGTTACATATTTGTTATTGGTAAGCGATGAAGAAATCACAGTAAATTTGTACAAATGTAACAAAGTACGCTTTTAGGTTAATAATGGTTTTCACGGATCTGCACAACAAATTTATTGTTGAGGCATATTTTCGTTCGGGAACACGCAATGTTGAAGGAGTATGGGATTATTCCTATCCAAATTGCCACCAGCAGTTTCAAGAGGAGTTTCCAAAAATGGAATTTACATATGACTGTTTTGTACAGCACGTTCGTCGTGTAATAGAGAGATATCGCACAACAGGGAGCGTTTTAAAGGGAAAATCTACAGGACGTCCTACTATTTGAATTTGTGCTTAAATTTACATGGACGGCATTTTGAACAAATGTTATAATTTTATCTTGAATAAGTGTTATAGTTTTGTTATAATTTTGATAGAGTATGCAAGTCTGAAATTAAAGTATTGTATAGTGAAATTTAAGATACCAGCATTAGAAAACATACATAATTTCATTGTAATTATCTTTCAATAAAATATTATTTATTACTATATTTGTTCCTATTCTAATTTTTTAATGTTACGCCTATGATATACGCCATTTGCTCCCTCAGAGACGCTGGCATGCACTTAGCACCAACTTAAACACAAAAAATTGAAAGCGGGAAATTCAAACACCTTTCAATCATTTATATACACACCGTAGAACATAAATCCAAAATATTATGAGTCAATTAGGACGCAAGCCCCAAAATGAAAAACCCTCTGAAAATTGTATTATATGCCGCTTATAAAAGCAAAATATTCAGAATGTGCATAAATAATAAACACCTCCATTGAAGTTACACACACACATACGCTACAGGGTATGTCTATAAATGTTACAAAAACTATAACATTGTTGTATGCTAAGGTCAATAACCTAAATTATTTATATACAAAATCAGTTGTTTATACATTCAAGTGAATTATTAAAAATTAAGAGGTGTGTTCTACGGGGCACTTCATGTTCTTTTGACCTAAATCAGCTTCATTCAATGTGAATTTTTTTTTGTTACGAGAAATAACAAATATAACAAAATACTAATATGGGTTCAGAATGTCTATAAAAAAGACCGCTATTGAAATTACACGTAATCACACGCTGCAATATTTATGTTTATAAAAATTCTAGGAGATAACATTGTTTAGACAGCTTTGTATGCTTAAGTTTTGATGGCCTGGTACGAAAAATCAGCTGTTAAAAATTTATACTTAAATGTGAATTTTTAAAAGATGTATTAATTTGGTAACAATCTAGGTACCTTTAATTGAATCGATTCTGCCTTTACTTGATGTAAATCCATATCAAATGATAAAAAACACAAACACTGTTCTATTAGATTTACACTTTATTTAATAATAACTATATCACAGCTGTTTCACCGTACAACGGTATCTTCAGATACCGTTGTACGGTGAAACAGCTGTCATATAGTTATTATTAAATAAAGTGTAAATCTAATACAACAGTGTTTGTGTTTTTTATCACTAGGTACCTTTAATCATCAAAGACGTAAATGTAAATCATATATAATGTACACATGTATAGCAAGCGCCAATTAAGTTGGCGCGAGGAGGGGGTGCGCAGAATCCGTTTTTAAAAACGTCCACCCCCACTACTCAAGTAATTGTCAGAATACATTTGTCATTGACGTTTGACGGAACATAATGTCTTTGCTAGGGGATCATAAAGTGATACACGCTCAGAGGTTAGAATTATCTGACATTTGATGTAAAACCAAATACAAATCTCCTCACTTCTTCTAATCCTGCGCGAACTTGCCCCTCGAACTTACCCCTCCTAGCGCCAACTTAATTGGCGTTTGCTATACCTACACATTTGATATCGACAACTGACTGAATCGGAAACGATACTTAAAACCGACAGATAGTAATAAAACTACTCTTTTTATTATTGTGGGTCACCTTTAAGCATCGTCTTCAATACTCTTTATGGTATAGTCAGTCGCATAGTGACGTGATCAATATTTTTTAAATATATTAAATATCATTTTTTGGAATTTTAGGAAAATATTTTGGATTTATATTTTATATAATTACATCTTTCCATTTTCCATAACTTGTCACTTTATTTCAAGGACAGCTGTATAGTACTACTATAGGCTTCATGTACATATTTGAACAAGATATTTTTATAGTTTTTTATTTAAAATTTTAAAATGCAATAAAATAAATTTACACTTACTTTATCGTGTTTTTTTAATATTTTCCTAAAGCCAGTGTGATTCAGTTGTTGATAATTTTGTAGCAAAATCAAACTAAGATAAAATTCACTAAAGGCTGTTTTAAATTCGTGAATTTTTCTAGTCGTCATATATGGCTTTTCATCATCCATCTGTTTATGTTTCGATTTTTGTCTTTGTTTATTTTCGGAAAGGGATGTTTTCAGTTCTGTGCTGAGCGTGGCGAACTTTCTTGTCGCTTCGGCCAGCTTTTCAGCGTAGAATGTGTTGATTTTCTTCAGTTCCTTTTCGCAATAATGGAAAAATTGCTCATCGAAGTTACGGTAGTGCCTTGTGACGACATCTAGGTCTACACTTTCGGATGAAGGTGCCTCTTCCACGGCCATGTATATCATAGCCTTCATTTCCTATAAGCAAAGATATTTATTAAATACATACAATCAAACTAAATAGAAATCGAACAAAAATTTACTTTATTGTACCACAACAAAATGTAATTATTACTAGAAAGACAACATTGTTTTATAGAAAATCGAGTTGTGATAAAGAACACTGTCGTTAGGTTTCATGATCTAGCCTGTCCGTAATTATTTGTTGTATTTTGAATTGTTAGTTTGTTGAATTAATTAGTAGAGTTGCGAATTTTGTCCCTACAACAGAGTCGAACGCTCCCACCGCCACGTGAATGTGCATATAACTTGATCTACGGCATTTTTTTAAATATGCTTTCATTCTTTCTTATTTATTATATAAATATAATATCTCTAGGCGATAGTCTCAGTCCTTTATTATTCAACGCAATCATGAATGAGCTGGTGAAAGCTGTAAAGAACACCGGATTAGGATATCGGATGGGCATACACAACATAAATATAATATGCTGATGACGCAGTACTTATTGCGGAATCAGAGGACGACCTACAAAGAATGTTACATGCTTTCAACAAACAGGCAGGAAAACACAACATGGAAATTTCCATAGACAAGACCAAATGCATGACCATAGCAAAAGAACCTGTACGCTGCAAATTGGTAGTAGAAAATAAGACCGTCGACCAAACCATGTCAATCGAATACCTTGGGTGCAAAATTACAAGCGCAGGGTTTTTGGGTGATGAGGTGAGGAAACAAGTAAACAAAGCAGCAGCAATATCGGGACATCTTAGGTATCCAATCTGGAGAAACAAACATCTAAGTACGGAATGCAAATCAAGGATATACAAAACATGCGTACGACCGGTGATGACATATGGTGCGGAGACGAGAGCGGAAACGACGATAACAAAGAGGATACTAAGAACAACCGAAATGAAGACTCTAAGAACGATAACAGGATACACATTACATGATAGGCAAAGAAATACAGATATAAGGGAGAAGTGTCAAACGGATGACGTAGTCAGATGGATACGGAAAAGAAGAAGAGAATGGAACCACCATGTCAGCCGAATGACTCCCGACAGAATGGCCAGAATAGTACGAAACAACATACCTCACGGAAGAAGACCCATAGGACGACCACCAAAACGCTGGCGAGACAGCTGGCAATCAAATTCACAAGAACTGCCGCCACAAAGAAACCGGAACTAAACAGGCGATACGCCTATCGAAAGAAGAAGAAGAAGAAGAAGAAGAAGAAGAAGAAGAAGAAGAAGAAGAAGAAGAAGAAGAAATATAATATCTATTTTATAAAGTAAACTCGTATAACGCATAAGTAGTTGCTTAGTATTATACAGGGTGCCCATAAAGTCTCGATCCATTTGGTGCAAAATGTACTGATATTTCTTCTGTTGCAGGTATTTAAAATATTAACTTTATAAGAGAGAATAGCCGTAGTGAGTGCTTGACTGCAACGGTTAACTTATGAAGAATGTCGCGGAGAGCTTACAAGGAAGTTTAGAAAACCAAGGCCCACACGAATCAATATTCGGCGACTTGTCAATAAATTTCGACGTACAGGAGACGTTAATAATGAATCACATTCAAGAAGACAATCCGTTTTTGCAAAGGTAGTTCAGAATATTCAGAACGCCATTGAACAAACACCTTTGTCATCAACTCGATAAACTGTGCCAAAATCCACAAATTTTACGTCACACGTTAAAGAAACGTGCTTATCATTTGCGGATACTGCATCATCTGGACGCCGAAGACTATGCAGCTCATCGAACAATGTGTTATGATTTGTTGGAGGCAGCAAACAGAGAAAATTTAATGCAGCACATTTTATTCAGCGATGAAGCGACGTTTCACATTTGCGGCAACATAAATAAACATAATGGTCAGATATGAGCAGACGAATCACCAAATGCAACATATGAATGGCAGAGAGATTCGCCAAAGTTGAATGTCTGGTTAGGCATCATACACATTAAAACATATGGATCTTTTATGTTTTCTGAACAGACGGTTAGTAGCAACAATTACCTAGATATGTTGCAACAGTTTTTGCAACCGCAATTAATCGAGGATGGCACTAATGACACTGTGATATATCAGCAAGATGGGGCACTGCCTCATTTTGCACGAATCGTCCCTGATTACTTAGATGGCATCTTTGTAAGGAGTTGGATCGGCAAGGGATCGCAACGGTGGTGACCACCGCGTTCACCTAACTCCCTTGATTTCTGAGCGTGGAGTTTTATCAAATCTCGGGTGTATAAAACACCGGTTCGATACCTTCAGGACTTACGAAACCGCATTAGAGCAGCGGTAGAACAAATTACACCGAATATTCTGCAGAACGTGTATAGATCCATTGTAGAACGTTGGAAAAAGTACCTCGAAGTGAAGGGCGGTCATGTCGAATTACGTTAGTTATATTACTGCTTATTTGCTACCATTATTCTTATCCCATTAATAAAGTTTCATTTGCTACTATCGGCCGATTTCAGTTAAAGGGATTGAGACTTTATGGGCACTCTGTATTTTTTGCTTTGACTTAGTCCTTTGAATTAGTCCGAAGCCATAAACGAGACGCCTAGTCTGATTCTGTTGTACGGACGAAATATCGCAACTCTAATTAATGAATTAGGTATATATTTTTTGTATTTCTTCAAGTTGTTCTTGTTTACTTTTTTGAGAGTTTATTTATCGTTTCGTGTTTATAGTTATTTATATTTACATTAATTTGTTCCATTACGTCAGAATTTTGAGATACTTTCTTAGTTTTTTTCAAAAAACGCATTTAAATTTTACAAAATTTCAAAGTTACTTTTATATAAGAAAGATACTACTTAAAATATTATTCTGTTGAACATTGAGTGGACATGTCTAAACATATCCTTAAGCCTTGTACACACTGCAGCCGCAACGTGCAGTACAACGTATAAAGCGTTGCATGTTACAGCTCGCGTTGCAGATATTGCGCGCTGCTGATCCGTCCGTTGTCGGTTTTTCGTGCGAACACAAAGGGATTCTCGGTTGCAGTTTGGGCGAGCATAAAAATAATTGGTGAGTGTGTACATATTGCGCGCACGTGAAACATCGAATTTGTATAAATTTGTCGAGATATACGTTATTAAAAATGTCGATATCACCAGAAAACTCATTATCAGAATCATGGGATGAAGAAAAATCCATATTGCTCATTCAATTAATGTATCAATTATATATCAATTATATATAAGCTGAAGGAACTTTTATGGAATCCCTCAAATAAAAATTATAAAAAAAGGTACCTAGTACGACGAGAGAGATTTGTAAAAATAAAATGATTACTCTCTTATCATCTTTTAGGCGCGAAAAAGCCAAAATAGATTGGTTCTTCATCCTCTTCGTGGATTCCTGTCAGTGGTTAATTCATGTATTAACACATAAGCTCCGCATGTTACAGCTAGATGATGATAGTAATAATTATAACTAAAGGAACATTCCATGTTGCTACAGTGTTCGCGAACCACTAGTGGAAACAAATAGAAACGCGTTAAAAGTAGGTTGCGCGTTCTCAACGTTGCTCTGTGTATTTTAAGCTGTCCACGTTGCGTTACATGTTGCATTGCACGTTGCGGCTGCAGTGTGTACAAGATTTTACATGTTTCCTACGTCAGAGTGCTTAAACTACGCCATTTTTGTTCTGGAACGAATCAAATTAAGAATTGGTAGATATCTGGCTATGTGGGTACACGTTGGCAGATATGGAATATGGTATAGAAGAGCTACAGACAGCTGTTTTGATTCAATGATTAACGTAAGTCGATTTGAACGTCTTTTTATTTCATAATGTCGCGTACGTATATAAATAACCCTAACAGTTTCTGTTATATGTATGTGGAAAATTTACTACCCACCAGCATAAGCGGAATATTACACCTTTAACAGTTATATTTTCAATATTTTGATTTAACCATTGAACATTAAAACAAGCCATGGGCACCCAGCATTTGCTGCGCACGTTGTGCTGTTACTCTGAGGGGCTGGTCAAACGGTAAGAAAAGCGCTATGCCGTTTGCAAGACCTATGATTTGCCGTGAACAAACAGACCATTCAACAGATTGCCATTTTTCCTGCGCGAAAACTTTCGGGTTTCCAACAAAAATAAGAAAAATATTAGCTATGCTAGTCTGCCCTCTGCTACTCGTCCAGTACCTCATTCGGAAGCCTTGCCAGTACCAAGATCCATAGGTGTTTCGAGTGAGGAATATAATATTACAGAACCAGAAGAAGCAAGTGTCAAGTTATCGACCAGCCATGATAAATATTTGTCATCTGAAGAGGACGGACCACATCTAATAAATCGGTTAGAAGTAAATGATCTTATTCAAGACCTAAATTTGTCAAAAACTAAAGCAGAAATACTAGGATCTAGACTGCATGGATGGAAACTGTTAGTTCCAGGCACACATATTTCTGTGTATCGTAATCGTCAAAACGTACGAGGGCTAAACTGAATTTATTGAGAATAATAAAATTTAGCAGACTGTGAAGAACAATAATACATAGTTTATTTAGAGTAACTCCTTATCTGTGATTTGACGATTTGTTGTTGAAGTTACGTTCGTTATAACTCAGTCACTTATTTTTTAAAAGTAAAAGAAAATGGAATTAACCAGAAAGCACTTTCGAATCATAATTTATTATGATTTTAAAAGAGGTTTAAATGCTTACGAGTACAAGAAGAGTTTAGATTAAGTTTTTAATGGTTACTATTTATCAATGGTACAAGGAACTTGAGCGCGAAAGGAATTCTGTTCAGAATAAAAAAGGAGCAGGGTCAAAAACATTGAAACATTGAAATAAAATTGAAGAGGAGAGTAAAGCCACTTATGCGGTTATAGAGCATCAACTCAAGATTGGATCCTCAGTTGTTAAAACAATCATATATGATCACCTGCATTTAAAAAAAGTGGTAAGTCTTTTATGCCGCGTCACCTTTCTGAGAGCGTGTAAGCATTTGCCATAAAACCTTAATTTTTTTTAAATAAAGGCAGGTACCAAATTTTTTCCAAAATAGTGACAGGTGACGAAATTTATACTGCCATTTTCGACTTTCCTACCCGCCGAGAGAGTCGTGTATGGATTCACGAAGACGAGGAAACTCCTACAATGACTAAGATTTCAGTGAGCACGATAAAGGTTATGTATGCGGTATTCTTCGGTAGTACGGGCTTAGTAAATGCAATTAAGCTAGATGGACAAAAGACAGTTACAGCTAAGTGGTACACTGTAAAATGTGTTCAGTAAAGTTCCAGACAAGGGAATTATGCTCCACTATGATAATGCATCCCATACGGCAATTGTAACTCTCCAGTTTTTGGTTGGAAAAAATATAAAAGTAATAGAACATCCGCCGTACTCACCTGATTTAGCAATGTGTGACTTTTGGCTATGTTTTTGGCTTAAATTCAATTTACGGGGTTGAAGGCTTTCGTCTGGAGAAGAGACTGATATCGCAGTTCACGCTTATTTTGAAAGTACCTATTCCTTATTTAAAGAAAATTGGTTGGGAGCTTTTAAACAGTGGAAAGAAAGAATGGTCAAGAGTATTATTACTGAAGGGAATTACTTTAGCATATTTAAAATAAAATCCTAGAAAATATTAACCGTGTTTTTTATTTTTAATAATTTCAGCTTGTCCCTCGTATTTTTCAACCGACATACCTAATTAATATTCTTTCATTTACTTTTCAATATTTTTGTCCAAAACCAGATATGCCAGAATAAATTTGTTGCTATTACTATTGTTAGAACCAGTGACGGCTCTTTAATGAGAGCAAGTGAGCAATTGCACCCCCTGGAATTATGAAACAAAACAAACCAAGCGGCGACTAACTGTGAAAGTATTTATTTATTATATATATTATGTATTCATAGTTATTGACGAGGAACGTGGCACGCTAACAACGTACATATACCAATAGTCGTCACAGATATACTGAGCAAAGCCAAACTCTTGCTCTGTTAAGGCATTAACATTACATTGATGGTGGGGAGAACTGTATTTTGCCGTACTTCAATGTCGTATAATACATAGCGTTGGAGCAACTGACCAGACTGCTCTCGGGCGTTGTTACAATGAATACGGTATCTTTTTTACAGAACAACGCGTTTTCGCGGTTAACGTATAATGAAAAAATCGCAGTAAAAAATCTTAAACGGCCGATGCCTCAATTATGTTTAGAAAATAAACAATCTGTTAAAGGTAAAGACGTTACATGAAAATTCAAAATGAATATTTATCAGAAAAATGACTGGATTTGTGGGTGTGAAATTAAAAATACTTTGTTTTGTTTTCCGTGTCATTTGTTTGGTGGTGAACCGTCTTGGTCAAAGAACGGAATAAGAGACTTAATTCATCTTAGTGCTAAAATTATTAAACATGAAAATTCCGAAGGGCATTTGAAAAATATATTTAGTCTAAGAACGTTAGGAAAAAATAACACTCAGAATGTTTTAGATTCATCATATAGAAAAGCAATTCAACAACACAATGAAAAGGTAACAAAAAATAGGCATGTGTTAAATTTAATAATAAATTGCATTAGATTTTGTGGCGCGTTTGAACTGGCAGTTCGGGGTCATGATGAACAGCAAACGTCGAATAACAAGGGCATTTTTCGGGAATTGATAAATTTTACGGCAGAATTGGATAAATCGCTCAGAGATCACATCGAAGCAGCACCGGTTTTTAAGGGATTATCAAAAACGATACAGAATGAGTTGCTTGATGCAATGTTGAACGTGTATCATGAACAAGTTGCCAGTGAAATTAAAGCAACCGACTTCATATCTGTGATAGCTGATGAAACCACAGACGTGTCCAATCAGTTTCAGTTGGTGGTTGTTTTAAGATATATTGTGAACGCGAGACCGGTCGAAAGATTTTGGAAATTTCTTCTGCCTAATGGACATGATGCTAATTCTTTATCTGCCTCCATCCTTAACGAAATTAGTTTGCTTGTTGATGACCCAGAAAAACTGATTGCACAGAGCTATGATGGGGCAGCAGTCATGAGTGGTGCTATTAACGGCGTGCAAAGACATGTCCAAGACCAGTATCCAAGGGCTAATTTTGTACATTGTTATGCACATCAGACAAATCTAATTATGTCACATGCTACATCGAGCAGTAGTAATTGCAGAATTTTTTTTGCTAATCTGACGGGATTATGTACATTTTTCTCCACTTCACCACAACGAGCTGCAAGATTGGAAGAATTCCTTCAGAGAAAAAGCTTACCTCGTTCTTCAAAAATAAGATGGATCTTCAATTCTAGGACAGTGAATACAATATATGAGCACCGAGAAGAAATAATTGAAGCTCTAGAACAAATCGAGGGAGAAGCTAGTTTACAAACTACCATTCATCAAGCTAGTGCCAATTTGCGAATTTTAGAGGAAAATTTTATCTATTGGTTAACTTTCTTTCATAAAATTATGCCACATGTGGACATATTGTTTAATCAATTACAAAATGTCAATACAGATGCATTAAAAATCAAGAATAATTTAGATAATTTTGAACGCGCTATTGGAAAAATTCGAACCGAAATCGCTGACACAGATAATCAGTTGGTTAAACAAAATGACCCAGAACTGACTCCTCGACCATCAAAGCGGCGAAGAGTAACTGATGGTAGCCAAAGAAGGAGGGAAACTATTGAAGTGTGCGATATTATTTTGCTAGAAATAAAAACTAGATTTCGGTATACAGGGCACTTAATATTAGCAAATTTAATTTCTTTTAAACAGTTCTCCTCTTTTCAAAAAAAAATTCCGGGAGATTGCCTTAAAGAAGCAGTAAAATTTTATCCATGCCTCAATGAAAGCAGACTACGAACTGAATTAAGCGTTCTATATTCTAGAGAATAATTTATGCAATATATAGAAGTCGGTGCTGTAGGTCTGCTAGGTCTTCTGCTGGATGGATTAAGCGACACCTTTAATGAAGTTGTTACGCTTTTAAAAATTGTCATTACAATTCCAATGACAACGTCCGAAGCGGAACGCCAGTTTTCACGGTTGAAGAGAATAAAAACTTTCCTGAGAAATACAATGAAAGAAGAGATATTAGATGCCCTAACTATGTTATCTTGTGAAAAAGAATGTATAAATTATTTCCCAAACTTTAATGAAAAAGTGATAGAACTGTTCTGCAAGTCAAAGACACGTAAAATGGACTTCGTTTATCGCCAGATGTAATTAAACTGTGTAGTGTAATATTTACTATTCCCTCAAAACAAACTCTACAATGAACAGTACCTGTTTGGAACAGTACGTCGGTGAAATTTATAAGGATTGGGTGAGCGTTTTTGTATTACACTTTTTAATTTTGAAATTATGCACTCCCTATGTGAACCACCCCGAGCCGCCACTGGTTAGAACTATAAAAGAAACGAAAATTGTACATAGTACATTCTAAAGAATAATTTAAATTTGTTGACCAGTGTTATTTGATTTAAATAGCTTAATAAAATGAAAAATTCGTTTTATCATTGATATATCCGCTCTGTGCAACACACTTCCTCTCAACTTTCTTAAAGGTGGGTTTTCCATTTGGTAATTAGAGTGACTATTGTTTAGTTTCTTTGGAATTCAATCGCTGGATAATAACAAAAGGTAAAGTTATTTTTACGCCTACCAACAGTTTGATATCTTGAATATAAATGCGTGGGTGCCTTGATTGCAGATAAAATATCTATGAAACACGATCTAAGTTTATTTATTACAGAAGCATTTTCAACAAAGATAAAATTCTTCCCAAGTTTTTCGTTGCAACGAAAGAGCTTTCATAAAAATAAGAGAATTTTGATATTTCTTATTTCTTATATTTGTTATTTATTTGCATTATTATTAATTGTTATATAATGACTTAGTTAAAACGCGCGATTAATTCATTGACATAGCATTTATTATTATATGTAATATAATAAACCTCAATAATTAATTATTGGAATTATTAGGAAAGTTTACGTTTGAATATTTTTTCTAATGCAAATACTTCTCTACATGAATCACAACTATTACAAATTCTCTAATACATGATTTTAATATGCTGTACAAGATTTTACATTATGATACCGTACTATTCTTTCGTATATTTGCAAATATATTCAGTTACTCAAAACATTCATACTATAAATATTTAGAAATTCTCGAATCATAAATTTTGAAAACTGTATGAAATAAGCGCAAATTTTAAATATCGCTCGTGTAGTGAGTACACTCTCGATTAAAAGCAGACCTATTATTGAAAATCAATATTTTCACTTTTAAACAAATGTTAACATCCTCGTTGATATTAACGTAAGAAAGCAAAGTGTGTTATAAATTCATTTGTAAAGCATTGTCGATTACTAAAGTTAATTTTAAAAATTTATTCAACTACTTTATCACTGAGATCCATAATTTAAAATAGAAAAAAAAACTAAACCTAACTTTTTAATATGTGGCTGGTACTAAAGGGCACATGCCCACCCAATCACCAAGATAAACACAGAAAGAAATTCGCATGTAATTCAGTGAATTATTTTATTTTATTATTTTTATAACGATGGTATCAAAGTTTCCTTCCGCACCACAGACACTATGCCAGCTCTCAAAACTATGTTCCGGGGCACGATTTCAGATGTACCTATTCCGACAATGAATCGATCAGCTCCGCTTAACTTCGCCATATACGTTATGGGGGCACAAAATAGCTCGACTCCAATTAACGTCTTGCATGTCGTGACTGTATAGTTTTCGGCGCGTACTGCACGTGTATAATTTCAAAGGTAACGTTTATTATTATTATTAATGATGGAAGATAACTGTGTGCAAAATCTCTTTTAAAACCCGCTACCATTTGAGGAAAAACTTGTAATTAAGAAGAAAGGAAGGCCTATACCTGATCTTCAAATAAACTACACTTCTACAAGTAAAACTCGAACTTACCATAGAGTATTCAATAAAAATATATATATAAAATATGAGTGGATTTGCGGATGTTCACTAACAAATAAACTATTTTGTTTTATATGCTTAATTTTTGAGAAAAAGGTTAGTGCGTGGAATAAACAAGGGTTGAATGATTTAAAGCATATCGCAGACAGGGCAAAGAAACATGAAAATTCCGTTTCGCACATAAATGCATGCGTGGATTTTAGTGTTCTAGGCAAAGTGGACATACGTGAACAGTTAGACAGTGTTTATTGCGACATAAAATTAAGTACAACGAAGATGTGGAATAAAATTGTCACATATTTTGCGCCGGTTAATTTTGTGTATAAAATTTTGCGGAGCTTTTGAATTACGAGGCCATGATGAGACATTGACGTCGGAAAACCCAGATATCTATGTAGGCTTTGCAGCTGAATTAGACGCTGTGCTTACAATATATATGAAAGGTTCACAAGTGTTTAAAGGCGCCTCAAAAACTATTCATAACGAATTGCTAGATGCAATGTTGCAAATTTGCAAGCAGGAAATATTTAAAAAAATTAAATCTGCAAAGTATTTCCTAGAAATTTCTTTACCCTCACTGCATTATGTGCTGGACAGCCATCATGTTGAAACCAAACGATTTCCTGATTTATTCCAATGTGTTCAGTAATTCGAGATACTTGTCGGCATTTAATATACCATCAATAAAATAGAGGCCTATAGAATGGTCACCTAAAATAACTGCCCAAATGTTTAGTTTTTGAGGATACTGAGTGCGATTCGCAAAATGCCGGTGTTGATTTTCCGTAGCCCAATATCGAAGAACAGAGGGATTGAGCTTTCCGTGTAATGAAAAAGTTGATTCATCGGTGAAGAGAATATTTTTAACGAAATTTTCATCTCGATGTATCTTTTCCATAACTTCTTGACAAAACTCTATTCTCCGGAAATTGTCCTCGGGAAATATTTCTTGAGTTTTCGAATATTTGAAACATTTTAAACCATTACGTTTCCAAATACGTGAAATAGTTGTGTTACTTGTACCCAATTCCTCGGCAACACTTTTAGTTGATCTCGTGTTATCAATTTCCACAATACTACAAATTAATAAATCCCGCCGTTCTCTTCCCTCAATTTTTTATGGTGATACCTCTCTTGGTTTGCATTTCGTACAGTTATTGAGACAGAAACAAGTTTGAAATTTATTTATAATATTATAAATTGTTTGTCTGCAAGGTACAGAACGGACTGCAAAAGTCAGCGCAAACAAATTCATGCACTTCATTGCAGACTTGCCTGCATAAGACCATTTTACTAACTGAAGCTTTTCAGTGGGTGTATAAAGAGCCATTATACATTAATTTTATTGTACGCTTTCAAACTGTAACGGCCGCAGCTGAATGCAAAATTTCCAGTCAATCGGTATCGGAGACAATCTCAGTCGTCGCGGTTTTCGCTGGCATTGGGCTGGCTTTCTCATGTACGTATGCATTGTATGTACTCATACGTTGATTCTCTATGCCTAATGATATTTAACACATACGCTATATATATGTATGTATGTATGTATGTATGTATATATATATATATATATATATATATATGTATATGTATATATATATATATATATATATATATATATATATATATACAGTTTATAAAATATTTCTCTGCAGTTCGTACTGTTCAAAGTGCGAACCGCAAATTGTACTTTATCTCTTTCTAACACACATAAATACGCGCTATAATACCTACAGCCGTTAGTATTTTAAGGTGTTCTTATGTCTTAAATTTAGCCTTGAACGGCAAAGAAATACTTTATGAACTATACAGGCTATTCCACGAGAGCCGTTCGTTAGAAGTTTTCGTGGTTAGAAAAAACTTAGGGTTCCAGGGTTATTTAAGATTCTCTTTCATTTTAAAATATTTTCAAGATCATACTACTTCCGGTTATACCGGAAGTCGCCATTAACTTCCTTATTTTAAATGGAACACCCGGTATATTATTTCATTTTTGGATTCCTGAGAAAATTTCATAGTGGGTTTTCATTAGGTTTCCCTAACTTATTTTCAATTTTTTCTTAAATATCTTGATTTTTTTGAAAATTTTGACAGATGTAGCCGTTTTGAGCATTGCGCCCTTTAACCAATTTCGATTGGTCGAAAGTGCATCTGGGGTAGACGGAAGCACAGGAATGATACTTTCGAATGCCATATTGACAACTGATTTATCGCATACAGGGTATCCAAAATTTAATGACCAATTACATCATTTTAAAAGTTGAAAAAGTTCGTTTTTTCAAATGGGACACCCTGTATTTTATTGGATGGTCGGATGCAGAATTTGATTCTGCATCGATTTGCTATAACATTCCCTATACCTATTTCCAGTTGTTTTCTTGTTAATCCATATTTTTATCAAAAGGTGATCAAACTCCAAAAGTTCTACCTAGTAAGCCTTGATTTTGACAGGAATTGAAACAATGTTGATTTAATGTCAAAGCAGTATTATCGTACAGATTCGTGAGGTATCTACTTACAGTTCTAGGGATTTTGTTAACTTGCTTAAGTACAGTTTATAATGGAGGATGTTGAAGAATATTCCAATAATGATTTATTAAATTTGTTTTACACGCATGGTGAATGTGGACGAATTGTTCGACGAACATGCAGACTATTTAATGAACGATATCCGGACCTACCAACAATGACTCCCGGAAAATTCGCAAGAATCGAAACTCGCTTTATAGCAACTGGAAACGTAAGGGCAACTCAAAATAACCTAAAGCCCGTAACTGATAATGAAGATAACGTGGTGAATGTGTTGGCGTTTTTTCAAGCTTATCCGCGGAGTTCAGTTTCGACAGCAGCGCTGGATTTGGGTATTTCAAAAACATCAATCCACAGAATATTAAAAAAACATGGAATGCATCCTTTTTGTGAGATAACTGTTCAAGGAATACGTCTTGGTGATGAGGCAAGACGTGTCAACTTTTGCGAATTTATGATTTTGAAAATGACCGAAGATCCGAGATTTCTTCATCAAATTATGTGGACTGATGAATCGAAATTCAGCAGGCAAGGAATTACAAATCGCCGAAATACTCACTACTGGGCACAAGATAATCCACATGTTATTAGGGAACATAATCACCAAGACCGCTTTAGTTTCAATGTTTTTTGTTTAATTATGGACAACAGAGTGGCTTATCAAGTGTACGATGAAAATTTAAATGCGGCTAGATATCTGGAGATACTGAGGGTTTGTTAGTGATTTTCTAAATGCCCTACCTCCACGTGATAGAGCAAACAGTTGGTATCAGCTTGATGGTGCTCCAGCACATTCAACTATAGCTGTACACCGGCAATTGTTAATGATGTTCGAGGATCGGTGGATTGGCCCGCGGGGACCTTGGAACTGGATACCCAGATCACCCGATTTGACCTCCTTGGATTTTTACCTCTGGGGTTGTATAAAATAACTAGTGTACTCTAGGCCGGTACAAACTAGAGAGGAATTATTGAACCGTGTTCACCATGCGTTTACTAATATAAGTCCAGACGAACTTCGCGAGGAGTATACGACAGAGTTATTCAGGGTTTGAACCAAAATGGAGGTCATATAGAACAATTATTGTAATTTTACATTCTCTTATTATTTTTTGTCATTATGTTCCAATTTTTTATTTTTATTTTATATTTCGTTCTAAATGTTATGTACTAATGTCATGTTCTAATTAAAGGAAATTTTTTACCGTTTCATTGATGTTTATTTGGCTACGAAAGGCAAGCGATGTTTCGGTTTCTGCCAAAAAACCACATTAAAATAAAAAATATGGATTAACAAGAAAACCACTGGAAATAGGTATAGGGAATGTTATAGCAAATCGATGCAGAATCAAATTCTGCATCCGACCATCCAATAAAATACAGGTGTCCCATTTGAAAAAACGAACTTTTTCAACTTTTAAAATGATGTGATTGGTCATTAAATTTTGGATACCCTGTATGCGATAAATCAGTTGTCAATATGGCATTCGAAAGTATCATTCCTGTGCTTCCGTCTACTCCAGATGCGCTTTCCACCAATCGAAATTGGTTAAAGGGCGCAATGCTCAAAACAGGGCTACATCTGTCAAAATTTTCAAAAAAATCAAGATATCTAAGAAAAAATTGAAAATAAGTATAGGGAAACCTGATGAAAACCCACTATGAAATTTTCTCAGGAATCCAAAAATGAAATAATATACCGGGTGTTCCATTTAAAATAGGGAAGTTAATGGCGACTTCCGGTATAACCGGAAGTAGTATGATCTTGAAAATATTTTAAAATGAAAGAGAATCTTGAATAACCCTGGAACCCAAAATTTCAGAATTCTAAGTTTTTTCTAACCACGAAAACATCTAACGAATGGCTCTCGTGGAATAGCCTGTATATGAACTTACAATGCCAGTTTCTATAATACATTTTTATCATTTGAAACGGGTAAAATCCCTAAGACAATATTTAACTGTGTTTCGCTAAATTGATCAAATTTTCGTGTTGTTTAGTGGTTTTGATACAGTTACAAGGTAAAGAGAGTTTAGTATGTATAGTATGGAGTTCAATGACTACAACTTGTTGCGAATAGGAACCATCATCCTAAATGTTAAAAATAAGAGAATAACCATAGAATATTTGAAATAATTACTTCTTAAACGTTCAGATATTTTATAAATTGATGTTTAGGTTTTATTTTTTATGTATCACTTATGCACATGTAAAAATTATAATTTAGTTGGAGACAATATAATGCTTTTTAGTATTTTGTTATCGTTTTTTCTTGTTCTTATTAAGTATGAAAATTAATTGTTTGGATGTATTTGAAATCCCACACTTTTCGTAGAATAATTGAAAGATTATTTAAAAATATGATTATTTGGCTATTCCTTTTTGTTAAGAATAGCAATATTTTCAATTCTTATAGTTGGCACCTATGAGTTTAGTACAATTTAGTACATGCTCTTACATTCGTTAATACATTTGAAAAATTATCTACGGCTGCACTGATCATAATACAGAACCATTATTTCATCACCTGTGATAATGGATCCCAAAATCGCTTTTGGTTGGCCCTAGACATATTTAAAAACAAACGCACTCATTCAACAGCAGAAATAAGACGTGGTATCCTTATTGATACCCGAACTGTCACGCAAAAATTGACCAACAATTGTTTTAGAAGTATTAGACACTGCTGACAATTTCTTCACTTTCAAACTTCTAATACTAATTTTTCCATAAATGAAATCTTTTGTGACGTTACGACTTCAATTGGCTGAACTGTACGCTCATCATTTTCAAGATAAATCACCATAAAGGTCTCCGAAACGTTGTTTAATTTGATTAGGTGTATTGCCCTTCTTTATTATTTAATTTAGTATTTCATTCTTAAACTGAGATATTTTCATGCATTTTATTATTTATAACAATTATAACGTAGGCACATATGCAGCTATGTCACAACACACTTTGAAAATGTATAAGCCTACCAGATATAGAACATATTGCGCTTACCCCATAAAATTAGAATAATAAGGCTAGGAAAAGGGCGAAAAGAAGAAAAGGATCGAAAATTGCTACTTGGAAACAGAAAAATTAAGTAATAATAAAAGAAGTTAAAAGTGAAGTACTTTTAGATGTCAATTAATTTGTCTCCCTAAATTTAGTATGTAGTAATATGACTCTACTTCTATTTGCTCTTTATATAGAGAAGTTGCATTGGGTTTCTCAGAAACGTGCTGTGTAAACACGTAAACTGCTTCTAGATGTGTTGACAGATGCTCTCAATGCATTAAATACATAACGTGTGTTCATTTGAAAAGTAAATCTAGGTTACTTTGAAATTTTGATAGAATAAGACGCATATATATTAGTATGTGTTTGTTGTTCCGTAAACGTAAATCCAAATGACATTATAATGTCAATCACAAATATCAGTTAGTGCATAAAATAATCGTGCGTCGATTCTGGTTTAAATAAATTGCTTCTCAGTTTTAAAATGGCTTTCACTTTAGAACATAAATTTTTTTTAGTCCAGGCTTATTTTCGAAGTGGTAATAAAATTGATGGTTTATGGGTTTATTCAGTTCAAGATTGCATGGTAGAATTTCAAGTTGAGTTTCCACATTTTGTAATAGATTATATACAATTTAAGAATACTTTGGATAGAACTTTAAAACTTTTTTCTGAAACTGGTAGTCTCTTAAGAAAATCAGGCAGCGGAGCAGTTAAGAAACGTACACCTCAAGTTGTCAATCGTGTTGAAGAAATAATGGAAAATGAACCACAAACATCTGTTCGACATTTGAGTCAACAAATAAACCTTTCTGCTGGTACAACTCACAAGTTATTAAAAACAGAAATGCAACTTTATCCATACCGTGTCACAGCAGTACAAGAATTGTTAGAAATTGATTACCCACGTAGACTACAGTTTTGTAATTGGCTTGTAAATATGAACAATAATGGAGAACTTTCGCAAAGAGTCATCTTTACTGATGAAGCATGGTTTTATAAAACGGGATACCTACCTAAATTCACAAAATACAAGAATTTCTTATCTAAAAAATATCATATTTCGAACACCTATATTGAATTTGAATGATATTCTACAGAGAATCGAACTAGAAATGCATGGAAATTAATAATAATCCAGTAATCCAGTAATGTTGCAGAATATCATCAGAAATTTTGAACGGAGGATTTTAAAGTGCATTGATCTTGAAGGACAACATTTTCAACATTTGTTATAGTTTTCAATAAATACCTATTATTTGTTATTTATTTGTATGTATGAAACTGTCAAAATATACGTATAAGTAGTAAATTTTAATTTACGACATACTTCAAAATGTTCTCAGTAAATCACATGCTACTTGATTGACTTTTCAATTGAACACTTGTTATATACTCGTATACTCCGTTTAATAAATCATTAGACATATGTCATAATACTCATAATTGAACAACACACGTTGCGCAATTTTGTTTTAATACTGATAGCGGAAGCAGACAAAAGAATTTACGCCAGTCGCTAGACGAACAATCAAAAGATACTGATTTGTTCGTATGATAGACAAGGATGGAGAGCATTTATATAGCGGGCTTTCAAATCTAATTTTGAAATTTAGCGTACATTTTCTGTACATGTATTGTTTATACCAGTGGTTTTAATACTCAGGTAAAAATTAATAAAACCCTTTGTTTAAGGTAGCAAAAAAGTTTAAAGTGAGCGCCAAAGCTCCCCAAGATAAGGCGACATACGAGGTGTGAAAACTAAATAACAGGACTAATCTGAAAAATATACTTTATTGAGAACGTATTACAAATAGCGGTCAATTCCCTTCAACATACTTCATACTTCAAAAGTGTTTAAAAGTATGAGCAAACAATATCGCACAAAAAAACAAGAATATTATTACAGTAATAGCAAAAGTGCACGAACGGAAGAGAAAGTGTCATTTACACTACGAGGGCGGGTTGATTAATTCGCGCGACCGTACAGAAACAATGGAATAATTTAAATAAACAAACTTTATTTTTTTTTACATAATCTCCTCTTAATTCCATATACTCGTACGTATTTGGTCCATGTGTATTCAATATTCTTTATTCCGTCTCGAAAGTGATTTTCTCCTAACCCAGTAAAATAACCGTCCACTGATTGAAGTGTTGGAGAAACAATTATCGTTTTACGATCACATATTAATAAAGTGAAGATTTTGACTATTGGTTTTACTTCTATTTTAAATTATGGATTTATATGGAACATATTGCAGTGGATTTTTCCCCGAAGAAAAATTAAAAGAAACTATAAAAGACTATATATTTATGTGTATTTTATTCCAGAAAAATATTTAACAATATTTAATATTTATCGAAAAATTTATTATAATGTGTATTTTAGTCAACGACTGTATATTGTTCGAGACAGATTGATGTTTGCAGTTCCCGCCACTTTGGAAGTAATAGTTGTAGTTGCTCTTTTGATTTTTATGTTAGATATGCTGATATTTTTCATTTCCAGAGGGAAGTAGGAGAGAGATTAACCAGCTATCGAACAGATAGGTCCAAGTTCTTGTCGCTGAATAGAAACTTCTTTTTTATCCAGAAATTTTAGTTAAAATCGGTTTGCGTTTTAGTTGTGATTTTATTTGATGTGTTAAAATTAATTTGCGATTATTACGAGTCTGTAAACTTGTAATTTTGATTTATGTGACCTATCTGAAATCTATAATTTTTTTGTGAAGTGACGTATACATTAATTAATGTACGTATATTTTTGCAATTATATTTATGTATTTAGAAATAATTTAGTAAGATAGTTGAGCTCAATAAAGTCATTAATTTTTAGTTTATAAAATATTTTGTAATCAGAGGAATATTAAGGAAAATTTTGAGATTTCTTTTGAAGTTTTTTATGAGTAAAATACTCTAGAAGGTTAGATTTGGTGGGAAAATTTTATTTGTTTCATGTTCAATGTACGCATGAATTAATTTAGGTTGCGTGCGCTTACAGATAGTTTTGCTGTTTGACGTTTAAAATTGGGATAACGTAATTTGATAAGTCTGACAGTTTTTCTAAATATTTAATTAGAAATTTGTTCGGGATTCATAGTGAGGTTTTTCTTATAATAACTGTCAATTTTTATTCAAGTTTTCCTCACAATTGAGACACATTAGGTGTTTCAACACTACCTTATACTTGATAAGGTAGAATTTTTCTTTTTTTTTTTTGAGTAAATATTTGTGGTGTTTATGTTAGTTTTATTTCTTTTCTAATACCTCTTGTTTGAATACTGACCCTGTGAGGGTAACCTTGAAGATCCAAGAGCTCCTGGAAGGCGAACCCGATTAGAGCTAGTCAGGCCAAGCTACTGTGTATTGTGAGCCAAATAAAATAAGCAATTAACATCACAATTCACTGCAATATGTTATTGTACTCTCGCATCATGTCCACTGTACGTAACTAACTGGGGAATCAATAATGCAGTGATTTGCATAATAAAACCATAAGCCTGAATTTTTTTTCTAACTTTATTAACGTATTGTGCATTATTGCACAATGGTGTTCGAATATGCACAACCATATTAGATCCTATTTTTTCGTAAATAAATATTTGATATATTTTGTATTTAAAATTGAAAAAATGAGCCAAGTTATCGTATGTCTAAGGGCGATCCTACAGAAACAAAGAAATAATTTAAATAAACAAACTTTTCTTCCTATGTAATCTCCTCTTAATTCGATACATTTGGTCCATCTGTGTTCAAGGTTCTTTATTCCGTCTCGAATGCGATTTTCTTCTAACTCTGCAAAATAATCGGCCAATGTTGAGGTTAGCTCCTCATTTGTGCAGAATTTTTTGCCTCCGACAAAACATTTTAATTTAGGGAATAGATGAAAGTTTTTTTATTTCGCAGTAACCGTACTGGAAAACACTAGTGCATTACCAAGAGCACTGTCTTCTTAGTCATTCCTGGATGCTTTTCAGCTAATAGCTGTCTTCAAACTGTAGGTGAAATCCCCTCGTGCACGTTCATGTCGGAAAACGCTGCGCCGCTGCTGCGACGAGAGCAACTATAGAATAATATGACTTGTAAAGTTGCAAATAAGATCAAAGTTATTTTCTATTTTGCCGAAATAATACAAGTAAAATAAAGTGTTTTATATGTATTGCACGCCCAGAGTATAGCCCTGCTACAGTTCAGATGTGGGATAAAGGATACAGAGGCTAAACAAAAGTATATTCTTCGTTGAAAAATCATCGTTTATCCCTGTGACGGTTGACGATTGTTCAGGTTAGATTTTGTTTCATTTTACAATATACCGGCTTTTGCTGCGAACCGTTAAAACAGAGTGAACGAGGAACGACAGAAGTATAACGAAAATCGGTGAGGAAGTATTGGAAACTTATATTATTATAAAAATATGGAAAATATGAACGAAAAGGTTGTAGTGGTTTGATGAGGTGATCCTGCCAATTTCAGGTAGTCAAAGCGCGAAACATTTAAACATGGTTAAGCGATGTGTTAAACAAACTTTATTTTCCCACGTAATCTCCTCTTAATTCGATACATTTGGTACATCTGTGTTCAAGTTTCTTTATTCTGTCCCGAATGCGATTTTCTTCGAACTCAAAAATGCAAAATAATAGTCCACTGTAGAGGTTAGCTCTTCATTTGTGCAGAATTTTTTGCCTCCGAGAAAATCTTTTAATTTAGGAAAAAGATGAAAGTCAGATGGCGCTAGGTCTGGCTGTTTTACTGCAACCGTACTGGAATGCACAGGTGTAATTATCATGGTGAAAGAGTACTTTCTTAGTAATTCCTGGACGCTTTTCAGCGATAGCTGTCTTCAGATCTAGAAGGTTTGCGATCTTTTGAAGATAGTCTATCCACAATATTCCTTTTGCATCCCAAAATACCGATGCCATCACCTTTCCCGCCGATAAACCTGTCTTGGCCTTCTTTAGAGTTGGTTCTTCACGCTTGTTACGCATCTTCGACTGTTGTTTAGATTCGGTTATATAATAATCAATCCATGTTTCGTCGCAAATCACAAATTGGCGCAAAAAATCTGTTGTGTTGCGTTTAAAAATTTCTAAATTATTCATCGTTATTTGACAGTTCTTTTGCAAAATATAAAGCACTCGTTCTTTTAAAATACCCACTGCCTCTGCTATTTCTAACGCTTTCAACCATCGCTCATGGACTTCATCCACCATTTCTGGACTTGTAGCCGTTTTCGGCCGTCCACTGCGGGGATGCACTAAGCTGTTCCTGCTACGCTTAAATTCATTTTCCATTTTCTGACGGTTGTATACGAAGGACAACCTTCACCCAGTGTATCTTGCATATCATATATCATCATGGATTTCGGTAAATTACATACCTTTCTTTAAATGATACTTTTCACTTAATTAAAGGCAGGGTGAAATTTAAAAAATTGCCTACGAAACACGCTTTGTCACAAAACACTAACAGTAAACTGACAAGGCATCGGTTTTCAAAATGTGATGCGTATTTTTTTCATTTCCCTACTACTCTAGGTGAACGCGCGAATAAATCAACCCACCCTCGAAGTTTAACGAAAAATTTTATGACAACATTTATGTTAAATATTTATGCTCTATAAAAAGAACAGTTATTGTTTATTGTATGTAAAAATCTATGTTTTTTTTTCATGTCTGTTGCTTACAATAACATTATTCTAAAAATTGAAAGGATTTCCCTGGATTTTTACGGAAGCAATTTTCAAATAAATCTTGTAATAAAAACATTTCAGTTTATACAGAAATGTTAATTTGCTTTAATACAGTTTATCGACCCTTTCTATGAAATAATCTTGAGTAGAGAAATTAGTAAATAAAGCTATTAATAGTACCTTACAATTATTATTTTGAAAGCGATGTTTATTTTGGATCAATTTGAATAAATATTAGAAGTTGTCCGGATTTTCGTCACTATGAGAAAAAATACATGTTAGCACGTTTCTATCAATGCAACGAAGGCGACAAAAATACATATTTTTAGATTATTTCGTATTTATAGTTTATATAGAACCAACTGGTTACAATTTATATTTTAACTAGGTAAACAAAATTTAATGCCAGACGCATTATTAAATTGTACATATTTATTGTTACAATATCTATAAACGTATCTGAACATACATTTTTTAGATACGTTGTTAAAAACAATTACGAAAGAAGAAGTAACGATACACAGTACAAATTAAGTTTTAAAATAATATACATATAGAAATCTACAAGGTGATCAAGAGTTATTGTTCTTTAAAGGGATTAAAAAATTTTGAAAAAAAAAACCAACTTTCAAAAAAAAGCCGCAAACAACAAAGCAACAATCAATAATTTTGCTCTAAAAAGGAGAAATAATTGAATTTTTATTTTATTTCATCATTTATTATCAAATTAAACTCTTGGGCGCCAAATTTAAAGCAAAAAGAAAAATCAATGAACATGAATGAACATAACGAAGTACAGTCGAAAGCAAAAAAAAAGTAGAAAGAGTTCTCGCGCTTTGTAAACCTGGCTTGATTTACTTGTCGTTAGTGTCAAGTCATTATTCTATGGAATATCAAATAATTAACAAAACATCGTCTATCTGGTTAATATGAATAAAAATTAAAAAAACATTCTGCTTGCAATCTATTTGGAATAGAGTTATAAAGGTTGGTACAAATATTTTGATTTATTACATTCTCCCATGCTGTGGGATCTACCAGTTCTTGTCTATTTTGAGGTCCTCGATTTAATTTCTTTATTTCTTTGATCATCGACCCCCACACATTTTCGATAATATTTAAATCAGGACTTCTTGGCGGAAAATCCAATACATTGATATTATTTTCTCTGAACCATGTTTTCACTCTGTTCGATGTATGGATGGGACAGTTATCCTGTTGAATTATAAAATTGCGATTTGGAAAAAATAGCTCCACTGAAGGCAACATTACAGTGATATAAGACTCTGAATTTAAGTTTCCTTCTATTTCCCATAAAACACCAGTCCCGTGAATTGAAATCCAACCCCAAAAATTTACTCTGAAATTTTCTGGATACAAATTATTAATAAAGCCCTCTTGGTCGGTATACATGAATGTCCATTTTTCTTGCTTTGAAATAATTTTTCATAAGTAAAAATTACAGTTTCCCAAAACTGTATGTTATTTACCAGATGTTCAAGTGCATATCCTACACGAGTTTCTTTCTGGGTCGCATTCAAATTAAGTTTTTCGGCACTTTTGACTTTAATATATTCATTTATGGAATGCATCTTTATAATAATTTAATATCAACTGTAAGGTTGTCAATTCTGGTAGATAACCAAATATTGGCAATGTGACTTTGAAGCCACTCTTACACTAATCATTTTTAGAAAGTCTATAACAGAAACCTGTATTTTTGTCTACTTTTTTTGCATTCGACTGTAACACACTAGGTAGTTAAACGCCATAATCAACTTAAGCTTTTAAATAAATAATCAGCATTAAAAACCCAAATAGGTGGAGACTGTGGCTTGTAGTCTGTAGCAGACAGAAACTATAAAAATCCCAAACCACAAGATAAATTAATAAACCATCTTCAGTAGAGCAATCTGAAAAACAGTATTAAACGTAGCGTCTAAGGTACAACCTTTGAAGATATGCTCTTTACAAAATCGCCAGTAGGATAACACTAAATTCCTAACAAAACAAACCTTTACATACTACTTAAACCTATCGTAAAAACTAAAGAATCATTAAGCATGAAAAACATGGCTAAACCCAAACTAAAGTAGTTACATACCGAGACTTGTGGAGCCGTACGGAGACCTGTGGTCTTTAAGTTTCTCCGTAGAACACCAGACAAAATGCCCTTGTATTTAGCCTTATCTAGTGAAGCGAGGCGCTGATATGATGGCTTATTATTTCCTTTACTATTCATGGGAACAGTATGGATAAAGTGTAAAGTACGTAACTAAAGCTGCAAGGCAGGAGTCTCCATGAATAAATTAATAATAATAATAATAATGCCCAACAGATCTCTCCATTAAAAGGACAATACAATAATAAAGTAGTGTCAAAAAACTGAATTAAATTATAATCCGTAAACTAATAACAGTAAACATGACAATTTAAATAAAGAAAATCACAAGAAATACTAATCGAGTTATTAGCTTGTCAATTGCGCAAACGTGGGAAATTTACCTAAATCGCCTATAAGGTATAGCAAGTTTCGTCCTATCATCATATGGTGCTACCTGATAGGACGAAACTTGCTATACCTTATAGGCGATTTAAGCTTTATTTACTTCACTAGCTTAACTGATGACGCCTAATAGTAGATGGCAGAAACACGTGTCTTAAGCAGAAGTAAATGCTGGCAAATACGAGGTGTATTGTCCATGTGTACAGTTACAGATGTGTATATTGCATGTCTGTTTCATTTGTAAAATAAAAATTAAATGAAATAAATTAATTTCGTAATTACGTACCAGAATAATTCTCGTGTTTTTTTTTTGTATACACAACTTATTGGTCGTTCATGGAAACGAATCCACTCTCTTTACCGTAAAATTCCCTGTACGTGTAATTGCTACTTCCAATAAATTACGTGATTCTTTATAAATCCCTAATGCAGGAAGGGCTCGGAATAAGAAAGATACGTCGTGAGAAAACGATAATTAGGCCCTTTAACCCTTATCCGGGCAAGGGGGGCCTGCCAGGCCCGAGCGAAGATAAAAAATTCGATATCTTAATGAGTAATTTTAGTACGACTTAATGCTCTTTAGAATTCCTCAGAAATGTTAGTTACTGTTTTCTTGTTAAGTAATATTTGTTAAATTATGAATAATCGTTAGTTAATTGACGGACTGTACTTAAAATCCCATTAACGGGCAAGCCGGGCTTAGCAGGCCCATACTTTAAGCAATTATGGTAACTTTATTTTCCGTTTTTGTTTTCTAGTCCTCTTTACGTAATTAGTGTTTCCGATCATTTTTGTGTCATTTGTGCAGCAAATATACATTTGATGACGTATATAGGTCGTAATTTTTCGAGGAAAGTAATATTAGGTAAAATAAGGGTTCCCTGTCTATTTGTATATATACGAGCATTATTTGTTCATTGCTTTTAGTTTATGCATTATAGTGAAAGTGTTATAATCATTCAGCAATGTCGAGAAAATTTTTATCGGACGCCGAACTCGCAGATATACTGGAAAACCTATCGGACGATGACCAGGCGCCTGTAAATTTTGAGTCGGATGTCGAGGATGAGGACGAAGAGGACCACCTTTCTAATGCTAGTGAAACGGAAGACGTGCAAGAAGGCAGTGAGGGACTGTGTGACACTCCAGTTGTCAGTATTTTCAAATTTGTTGCTAAAGATGTTTCAGTGTGGAGCAGCCAGCCTCCTTCGACAGGACGGGTTCGTTCGTGCAATATAATAAAATCGCAAATGCATAAAGTTATCTAACCGCCGGGAAAAATTGTTGAAGATCCAATTGATACATTTCTCTTATTTATTGATGAAGCTGTACTTACCGAAATTGCTTCACATACAAACAAGGAGGCAGAGAGGGTACTGATAGATATTCCCTGGAAACCATGTGATAATATCGAAATTCGCGCTTTTCTTGGTTTGCTTCTAACTGCCGGTCACCTAAGTGCTAATGATACTAGCTACGATGTGCTATGGAGTCGATTATATGGCCCTTAAATTTTTCGAGCAACGATGGGATTGAAACGATTCAAAAGCTTCCTGCGATTTACATACGATTTGATGACAAAGGTACACGTTCCGAAAGAAGGAAGAACGATAAACTTGCACCTATACGAGTTATTTGGGAAAAAGTAAATAACAATCTGAAAAAGCACTACCTGCCCCGAGAAAACATCACAGTGGACGAACAACTTGTACCCTTTCGAGAAAGATGTCCATTTAGACAATATATGCCTTCCAAACCAGACAAATATGGAATGAAGATCTGGTGGGCGTATGACTCTGAAACCTACTATCCTCTAAATGGTATTCATTATATTGGAAAGGAAGGAAATAAAATCACCAAGGACCTCGCAACACAGGTAGTGGAGCAGCTCGTACAACCGTATTATAATACAAACAGAAATGTCACATTCGACAATTATTTTACGGACTTATCATTAGCAAAAACATTATTGACAAATGGGTTGACGAGCGTTGGTACCGTAAGGAAAAATAAACGCTTCATCCCAACCGAATTTTTGCCCAATAGAAATCGTGAAGAAGAAACGTCCATTTTCGGATTTACAGAAAAAGCGTCTTTAGTGTCCTACGTTCCAAAGAAAAACAAAAGTGTTTTGGCTCTGTCAACGATGCATCATACTAATAACTGTAACGATGACGATAAAAAAAGCCAGAAATAATTCTGTATTATAACAGTACAAAATGTGGCGTGGACACGTTAGACCAATTGGCTCATAAATACACATGTAAACGCAGAACAAATCGTTGGTCATTTACATTTTTTATGAACCTTCTCGACGTAAACGTCATTGCAGCATATGTTACTTGGATGAATTTGAACCCAAATTGGAATAAAGCTAAACACCAAAAAAGGAGATTGTTTCTAGTAGATGTATCTGAAAACCTAGTTCTTCCGCACATTCAAAGAAGGAAGGCGAATGGACTTCCTCGTACCATCCAACACTGTGTCAGCGAGTTTGTAGGTGAAGAAGCAACGCCGGCAAAGAGAGCAAGAACTGAAACTAAAGCAAATTCTAGAAGAAGGTGCTACATGTGTCCTAAAACAAAAGACAGGAAACAAAGACAATGTTGTGATGAGTGCAAACAAAACATTTGTAACGAACATTCTTCATCAAAAGTTTTGTGTTATAATTGCAAGAAATGACTAAAATTTAAGATCAGTAAGTAATTAATGTTATTTATAAATGGTATTAAATATATAGTTCCCATAAACTCTTTGTTTCATTAATTCTGTAAGTAAAAACATATACTAAAAGCACCGAGCCTACCAGGCCCGAACTGCCCGGTTACGTTAGTAAAATGTCTTGCCCGGACAAGGGTTAATAAAGAACACGTGGTTTACGAAAGCGGCATCCGATCGATGGCATTACGACTCAGAGATATCGATATCTCTGAGTCTGCGCGATCGAATGTTCGCGGTCGACAATCAGAGTGACGAAAGCAACGAAGAAAAAAACTAATACGCAATCATACCTACAGATATATGAACGCAAGCATATGAACTTACAGGTATGTTCAAAATTAATAGAACAGAATAAAATAAAGAAAGACACTAATTTGCGACAAAATAATTAAGTGTATACGAACACGTAACTAAGTAATCTAATCTATTTTATGATAGATCTTTTTTTCGTCCATTTACGAATAATTGAAAACACAACACTGCAACACATATCAAAATTAACAGATCTTGAACGAAAAAAAAAAAGCATTTGAAATTTGGAGCTTAATAATGTCAGTACTGCCTTCACATGGACAGACTGTAGGATTAAGTAAGTAATTAATGTCAGTAAGTGCTAAGTTTATAAAAGCAATTTTTTAATTTGTCAGTGAAAGGTTGCTTTGTTATAGTATAATAGTACTATACGAACTTTCGTCGTAAATATATTCTTAATGCATAGCAACCTCTAACAGTTAACTACTTCCAAATTATGTAAGCACCTGAAATTTAGAGTATAATAATATCAGTAAATCTCAAAGCTGCAAAAACATATTTTTCATTTATGTATCAAAGGCTGTATGGTAAAAATAATACTTTATGAACTCTCGTAAATAGATTAATAATAATAATAATATACAGCAACATCAAACAGGAAGCTACTTCTAAAGTGCGTTGTGACCTGACATGTATCTTGAAATAATTAGAGTAAAATAAAATACACAAAACTACCTAATCCCCGCGGTTCCCACGCAAAAATGACGCGCGACTAGAATGAAATATCTATTGATTTAAAAATAATAAAGTCAAACATGTGTATACATCGGTCCCTGCAAACATGACGAAATGGCAGACAGGCAATTCCGACAATATACAATGCACTAAAATGAATTCGTTCTATATTAATATCTTAGTTATTCCAAAAATTATTTTTTTAAATTTTCACCTTCAAAGCAGCCACCTAGTTTAAAGAAATAAGGTTTTGGCGTTACCGTATGTTGCGTTATATCAAAAACGTCTACCTAAGTTTACATATGTTTAGGATTCACTTCAATTTCGTTTAGATTTCTTTAAAAGTATCAAAACGATACATTTTTGAACAAAATTCATTTTAGCAAAAAAAATATCGGGGTGCAATTTTTGAAGACGAGTATGAGTGAAAAGCGTTGACTAGGTCTTTGCTTGTGAGAGGTATGTGAATAGATGTTATTGTGGTAATCACAAATTAACAAATACACAACTCAAATGGGCACCTTATACCGGTGATATCTTAGAATTAACAGAGCGAAGGGAAGGGAACACATTAATATTTTTCATTTTAGTATTTTGCATGTGGTGATATAATTTGGTGCTGCGGTAACAATTATAGAAATTGCAAAGGTTATTTACCCGTTTGTGAAATATATACCGTATGGAACTGGGGTGAAAGAACCTAAGTACACTAGACAAGAGAGAAGGGACGATTATAGCACCAGGCGCCAGGCGTGTCTGTGCAAGACCTCTCATCATTGAAATACGTTGCGTATACACATACGCAATACGTAGGTGTATACCACACCTACTCCTGAAGTATCATTGCTTATCCAATCGTACGTATGTGTAGACCAAACCTACTTCTAACGTATCATTGCTTATCCAATCATACGTATGTGTATACGACACCTACATCTGACCTATCCTTATGCTGACCTATGCTTATCCAATCAAATGCTACACTATACATTCAATAAACATATCGGAGAAGTAAAGCGGCGGGGACGCGTCTTGCGCAACAATGTCGTTTTATAACCTCGTTTACACACGGTATATGATTCTTCTTTAGAAGAAAGACTTATTTTTTGGACACATTCACAAAAAAGAGCCACATCACCGCATCACTGAAATTATGCAGACCGGGCGTAGAAGTAAATTCAGGGCTGCCTGTTATATTAATATATATACCGTGAGGTTTTTATAACACCGTACATAGCCCCTATGTTCGATTTTATTTGTCCCATGTCAACGCATGGGCAGTTATGCAACTAACATTACTCCTATTAGATTTCTACATAAACAATTTTATCGATAACTGTCAAAGTCGTGACAAGATAGAATAATTCATACAATGTATTCTAAAGACGAAAAAATTGAATTTATAAATTTGTATCAAGCTGGAAACAGTATTAGAAGTATACGAGATCTGTTTGCTGCAAAGTATCCCGATCCTGCAGTCAGAGGGGTACATTCCAGGAGAGAACTTAGATGAATAATGTAATTTGAAATTGGACACTGTAATAACAGTAACGCAATAATACGTAACAAACTGTAAATTAACATCTATAGACATAATCCGACGGGTTAGTCGGCGGTGACTCATCCCCGAGTGCCAGTACTTTCTCGAAAACCGATTCAGCTAAAGCCGTGTTGACACCCCGGTGAGCATCAAGGGGGCTCCGAAAAACCTCATAGGGTAACGTCTTACGCTTTCTTTAGAACCAGATTGCGGTATTTCGCTACCCTCTAGCAGCTAAGCTGAGCCGTTTTGATGTCATCCACCTTCCACCCGCCCCTCGTATTCCGACGTACCCCAAAATCCTCATGTAGATAGTCCCCATTGCTTACGGTTCCTTGACGTTTGAATTTCGCACGGGTTATGGGCGTGGTCACGTGAGATAGGTAATGGAGCGGATAAAAAGTGCCTTAATATCCTTGTGTTAAATCTGATGGGATTTTCGTCTAAAATTACACAGGCCTGCACAAAATTTGTGATGACGTGATTTTTGTTTGTTAAGATCAGTTTTTATATAGTAATAACTAGAGCTGAGGATGTTTGCGGTACGGCAGGACCGTATGTAGTGCATCCCCACCAGCGTATAAACACGATGCAGCGAAACACTTTAGTTAGTCGTGAACTGGCAACGTGATCGTGTGTTGTCTTGAGCTCTATTTAATAAGTATGACGGACGTGCCCAAGCCAAGAAAGCGCCCATTGTATAACGACGTGAAGAAATTTATCCGAGACTTTCCCGATTTGTATTATAATGGAGCAAAAGTGGTTTGTAAATTATGCGATAAACAGTTACTTTGCTGGGACAAATACGACTGTAAAAGACATGTTGAAAGTGTACACCACAAAGACAAAAAAAATAATGTGCTGTCTAAAACGCAATTCATTTTCGATTTATTGACAATGCTACTCGTCTGCGATGTGCCAGTTCACCTGCTAGATAAAAAAGCCTTTCACGACTTTTGGAATAAATACAATTCCAACAAAAAGCTACCGTCACGGAGAACGTTACTCACCTATTTACCAATTGTGCGTGAGGACATTGAAAACAGAATGAAAGCAGTAGTAAATGATAAACAGTTATGGGTATGTGTCGACGAAACGACAGATCGAAAAAAACATTCTATTGTGAATATTATAGTGCGTGTACTAGATCCTGTCAAATCAACATTTCCCATTTTATTAGCCAGCAAAAGATTGGAAAAGTGCACTAGCGAAGTAATTACGAAGGTAGTGCTCGATACGCTACAAAAATTTCAAGTTTCAACTAATCAACTCCTGATGTTTATGAGCGATGGTGCTGCGACAATGCGTTCTGTAGGCCGTTCTCATAAAGCAGATTGTGAGAGACTTTTGCATGTGACATGTAAAGTTCATGCTTTACACCTTGTGGCACAAACTATTCGGCAATGTTATCCAGAGGTGGATGCATTAATAGCAACCAATCTCCCAAACGAATTCGAGAGTTTCACAGTCGGTGCCCTGGTATTCCCGAACCACCAGAGCCAATCCTTACACGTTGGGGAAGTTGGTTAAAGGCGGCATTTTATTATGCCAAGTATTTCCAACAAATAAAATCTGTGGTCCTACAATTCAATCCTGCCGAAGCTGTAGCCATTAAGGAAAGCCAGAGACTCTTTCAAAACCCTTCCCTTGATGCAGATTTACAAACTATTTATAACAATCATATAGGATTGTTTAACGCAATCGAGAAATTTCAAAATACTGCATTATCGTTAGCGGAGTCACTGCAAATACTGGACGATGTACACGCCCAGCTATGCGCAGTAAATGACAACAAAAATGTTAATGTAATAGAAAAGTTCGAGAGTGTGATAAACAATGATTTTGATTTTACCAGATTAAAACAAATTAGTAATGGTGCAAGTGTAGATTCGGTTTCTATCTATAAAGATTATTTTAATTGTGCGTGTGTTACATCCGTAGATGTCGAGCAGTCTTTCTCAAAATATAAAAAAATTTATTCATCACGGCGTACATCGCTCACCGCTACAAATATGGAAACGTATCTAATGCTACAAACTTACTGCAAGTCTTATCCACTTGGCGCTATGCTATAATAATCGTAAATAAGGTAAGTGTGTTATTTATATACAGTACACCTAACTGACATACCTAAGTGATATAAATAGCGAATGCATGTAAAGCAATAAAATCACGCATGCATCACCGATCGAAACAAGGTCATTATATACGTGCGTTTAACTGAATACTATCCTGGCACACCGCAAACATCCCCAGCTCTAGTAATAACTAATTAAGATACAGTTGGTCTCTACCACCAACAGATTTTTTTTTTTAATTTGTCTTTAGTGTTGTGCATGGTATTTGATAACTAAACATTGCTTAAAAATATGTCTAGCCGGTATTGCAAAAACAAACCAGATGATTTCTGTTATATTTGTGGATATTTCGTCTTGAAAAAGTTTAAGAGACCAATTGGTGAATTTGTGAAAAATGCATATTATGCTTATTTCAAAATCAAATTAGGAGATCAAGATAAAGATTGGGCACCGCACGTTGTTAGTAAGGTATGTGAAGAAGATTTAAGACATTGGACCAAAGGGAATAGAAAAAGCCTTCCTTTTGGAATACCGATGGTTTGGAGAGAACCGCAAAATCATCATTGAGATTGCTACTTTTGTCTTTGTGATATTAAGGGGCATAATAGCAAAACTTTGAAACATATTTTGTACCCAAACAATATTAAATCAGCTATCAGAGCAGTTCCTCACAGTGATCATGTACCTATACCTATACCCCAAAGTACTACAAGAAGATATTGAAACCTCTTCAACTTCCGGCTCCGTACAGATGGGTAGTGATTTTGAACCATCAACCTCAGGTCAAAACCAACATCAGCTATTTTCACAAGCCGAACTGAATGATTTAGTAAGAGATTTGAGACTTTCAAAAGATCTTTCTGAAGTACTGGGGTCTAGGTTGAAACAAAAAAATTTGCTTGCCCCAGAAACTACCTTCTCTTTGTAGAGATCTTCCTTTAACTGAATATGACAGAAAAACAACCAAACGAAGCTTTTCTGAAAAACGAAAACGTTTTTTTAAGAAGCATAAAGAATAAATAACTATTTATAATAGTTTCTACGTGTATATTTTTGTATTACTTTTAATATAATATAAAACTAGCTTATAAATGAAATAAATTGTGTTTTCTATATTTTTTGATTTTACTGGTTTGAAAAATAACCTTACGTGATACAAAAAAAATAAAAGCAGATTTGAAATCAGCGCTACCCAATTACTAGAAAACAGTTAAAATTTTTAAATCAACTTTCAAAGTGTTGAAAAATGCAGGCCTGTGTTATCTTAGGTATACCACTCAACCCAATCCAACCTATAATATTCTGAAACTAGTCTTTCATGTTTTGCATACCGCGACATAGAGGACGCCACTAATCAAATTTCAGTACTAAAAATTAACCTCCATCTTTAGTTAGCCTAAATCCAAAGCTTCAGTGCGATACGTGTCGTATTGCAGTTACAACGAACTGTCAAAGTTACAAGTTAGTTGAAAAATGAATTAAACCGTGAAAATTTTTGTGCAATAATTTTTTATAATTTTCGAAGACAATTATCTCAACAAGAATGCCTCGCCGAGTTGGTTTCTGTTTTAGGTAATGAAGCATCATGTCAGTCAACAATTTATCGTTGGAATGGAGAATTCAAATGTGGACGGATTAGTCTCAGCAACGATCCAAGAGCAGATGAACAAAAAACGGCAATCATTCAGGAAAACGTCGATGCTGTGCACAAGCTCATCAACGAAGATCAACAAGTGACATATCGCGAAATTGAGGCATCATTGGGGACTTCTGGGGAATTTTGCATGAAGAATTATGTGTAATAAAATTAGTTCCCGTTGGATACCGCATCTGTTGACCGAAGAACAGAAAACAGTTAGGGTGAATTGGTGTCAAAAAACCGTTTCAACGCAGTAAACTAAAAATGTGTACAACATCGTGAGTAGTGATGAAAATAAACACCAGTCGTCTGTTTGGGTGTTCCAAGGTGAAGAAAAGCCGACAAAAGTCGCCCGTTCTCGAAATGTCTCCAAAAAGATGGTCGCGACATTTGTCTCGAAAGCAGGTCATGTAGCAACAATTTTTCTACAGGATCAAAGAACTGTTACTGTCGATTGATATACAACCATTTGTTTGCCGCAAGTTCTCAAAACAATTGAATTTTTAACGCAACAAAACGTCAAATTGTTAGGCCATCCTCCGTACAATCCCGAAAACCAAGAATGGACTGTGTAGTTAAAGGTTCCAGTCGTCAGAAGGAGCAGTCGACGCCTTCAAAAACTCAATATTGGCTGTGCCAACAAACAATTGGAATAACTGCTTCCAGAGTTGATTCGAGCGCATAAAACTTCGTGAAAAATACTTCGAAAAACAATAACGTCTTTAACCCATTACTAGCCATAATTCGATTGGTGCAAATTTTCAATTTTTTTCATCCAATACCAACTAAATGCTTACAAATTAAGATATTGTGATGGTTTTTTCGAAAAAATATTCACAACAGTAGAGCTCATAATAAATAATACAGAAAGTTTAATTGATTGAAAACAATAATAGTGTAATATTGCAGTAATATTGAAAATAATACATTTATTTTGTATAGAATGGAGCAAAACATCTATCATGTAGAGGTACATCGCATTTGCCACAAAGTCTCATTGTTTTTTTACTACAGAAGGCGCACCTGCGTTGTGTCGTAATTGGCGTTATCAAATGACTTTTACCGTCAAATCTTACGTCACAGCTCACTACTCTTCTACCTAGCAATTTAGATGTTTGTAGCCCCGTCCTTTTTGGGGTAGAAGTTGTTTTGGAAATATAAGCCAACACTATTCTTCTACGTACGTCTAGAAGCGATATCTTGTCTTCAGGATTTGTTACTTGATAGAGTCTCCAAGTGTTTACAATGCTTATATCTAAAAGTTGGGTGAATAAAGGCCACCACCATTTTTTGGAACGAATTCTAATCCTATAAAGTGAAACTTGTTTATCTAACATATCCACTCCATCCATGTGCGAGTTATATTCCTGTATGACCTTCGGTATTGGAATTTGAATTTGCTTTCTGTCCTTACGGGAATAACGTTTGGTTTGCCCTAAAGGTTGAACGCAACTATAATTAGTGGCAAGTGAAACGGCACTATTGTCATTCCATTTTAGAATAAGCACTTCATTTGATCGGTCGAATTTATAATCGAAATAACCTCGTTCCTTCTCTTTTTCCATTGTTTTGTTTGAAATCAATGGGCATTTCTGAGTACGGTTTTCTCGAATTGTTCCCGTTGCTTTCATTTTCAGTGCTCTTAGATTGCACATTATTTCATGACTTGTGGAAAAATTATCAAAAAATAATTCGTGTTTTTCATACTCTTCGGCTGGTATTGAAGAGATAAGATTTGTAATTACCCGAACACCCAACGGTCCTTCCACGTTTTCGCTTTGCCACAATATGTCTCAAAATTGTATAAATAACCATTCGAACTACACAAGCACCAGAGTTTATAGCCAAATTTTATTGGCTTTCCGCGCATATACATTTTTGGGGAATGTCGCCCGTAATACCGCACCATCATTTCATCTATAGATAATTGGGATTGAAACACATCGAATTTCAAAAAGTGTTGCTTGAGCATCTCAAAATACGGTCGTAGTTTGTACATTTTATCCTCTTTATCTAAAAGCGTGTTATTAGCTAAATGAATATATTTCTTTATTTCTTTGAATCGTCTTCTCGGCAGTGCGTTATATACTAAAGGTACACCAGCATCAGGATATTGTTGCCAATACATGTCCTCCTGAGGCAACTTGTGATAGCCACTGAACAATAGAACGCCAATGAAAACTCGCATCTCTTCAGCCGTGAGTGAAAAGTCTTGATCGTTTTTTTGCCGGGCGTACAATATGCTTTGCTGTACTATGTAATCTATTACATATTCGGTAAAAAATTGCTCAAAAATATCCACAACAGTTTTTCCATGTAACAGTGATGTGACATTTTCGAAATCATTTTCCGATGCACCGTTTGTGTCAGTGTATTTTATTTCATCTACCCAGTGCGGTGTTTTTGCTGTTTTTCCAAAGTTTGAGTTATTTTTCTTATCAAATTCAGATGCTCTTTTTTCTTTCGTTTTAGATACTCTACGCTTTTTCACGGCAAGTAGTTCATCATCGCTGCTGAATTCAGATTCGTCGCGGATATTAGGTATCAATAGCTCTAGAGTACCTGCAACATCTTGTACTTCTTCTCCTTGTAGATTATTTTCGTCGAAATTCCCCGTATCAGTCACTTCATCTGGCTGTGGTGGAATGATTGCGATTTGAATATCTTCGCCATCAACGTCGTTATTATTCATGTCTTCCCAAAACGCTGGATCCTGTAAAATTTCCTCAACTTCTGTTGTAGTTAGACATTTCGCACCATTGTACTTTGCAGAGTTCATACAGGTTTTATTTTGATAATTTTATGAATATCCTTCACGCGTATTTTACTATGTCTCTGGAGACCTACACAAACCTGTTGATACTAATATCAACCAATGTCCTAATATTGGGACGCTAACATAAACAACATATACACTATAAATACCAGAAAATATAACATCAAATTTCAGTTTAATCACATACTGTAACTCGAGAAGCCTATTGATCAAGAGCAATTATATTGTTTTGATTGCATTTACAGTTGTTATGTACTTGTATTTCTTCCGATGCACGTGAGCTTGAAAGCGTTAAACTTCTAACCACTTTCTAACCTTACTTGTTGTATTTTATCGCCATCTGGCGATAAAAGTCGATTACGCGTATAAGACCCAAACCACAGCCCAAATTACAATACAGATTTCTATTGTTTTAGTATTGTTATGTTGATTCAAAGTCACGTCTCATAAATGGGGCAATGGCTGGTATTGGGTTAAAAGCTATCTACTGTTTCACTCCAACTATATATGCAAAATATAAAAGACAACCCTCGTATGTACAATATTCGATTTCGTCAATTACTTTTCCAATTACCTGAAGCTGTTGCTGATAATGTAAAACAAAATTTGAGGTAGTTCTAAGTGAGATTCAGTTATAACATAAAATTCTTGACGAAAAAATTAAATAGACCCAAAAATATGATTAACGAATATAATAAGGCAGAAGAGCCGTCATATATTACAATAAAATTTTGGTCTGTACAATTTCGATGAGGTGGGAAATTCATTCAAGACGATCTAAGAGGCGGAAGGCGTATCGAAGCAAGAACTAAGGAAGACATCAAGAAAATCCAGGAACATGTCTTAGTAGTTGAAGTGAAGATATTAGAAGCCATAGAGTTAAAAGTTTTACCTGATGATTTAGGAATGAACAAAGTGCCGAAGTGCGAATAGAAAATTGTTTCGGCAATCAATTTGTACTTTATCTGAAGATAAAAACTTTTTTCTTAAATTATAACAGATAATGAGATATGGGTGTATCATTGGGACCCACCGACAAAACAAGAAGCTATGCAGTGGGCACACACAGATCCCCGCCACCAAAAAAAGGCAAGGACGCGAAATTCATCTGGAACGGTGGAAAGACCCCAAAACTTTACTTATGTTGCTCCATGACAATTGCTGAGATCTCAAGGCTCACTAAATCCGAGAAATAATCAACGTCTGTGGTATTATAAAGATGAAACATTCACTCTACAGCCTGACTTAGCACTAAATGATTATTATCTCTTTACTACATTAAAAAGCATCTGCCCGGACGACGTTTTTCTTCAGATGATTGCCTCAAAAAAGCAGGGAAAGGTTTTTTGAAGACTTACCAAAAGAAGGTATAGCCTTATTAGAAAAACGCTAGAATAAATTTGTAACCGTTAATGGATCATATGTTGAAAAATAAAATATAACTTTTCTTACAACGCCTCTCATTCATAGATAAGTAGATAATAAAGAAATCTTATATATTTATTGGATAAAATCGCTAGATTAAAAAAGAAAAAAAAATGGAAAACCACACTAGAAGATAAGTAGAATTTTTTGTTAAAAAGCTAGATGAAAATCGTGAAAATCACTCTGGAAGAATATATGTTTACTTATAATGCACATTTAAAGATATGATTTTTATATGTGGTTTATATAGGAATAAAGAGACAACGTATGCAAAAGTGCATCGATCATCAGGGAGAATATTTGGAAAAACAAAACTATTTTCAATGATGAATATCTATTTTTGTTTGTCATTCATTGTTTGTCATAGCAACTCTTGTACAAATATGAACGAAGATGGTTGGATGTGTTTGGGAAATTTTCATGAGATGACACCACAGGTCGTTTAGAAGCGTCACTACCGTAAAGTGTCTGTCTTTCATCAAACTGGGTCATAAGAAAAATTTCCCAACCCGGAAGCACCGATTTGAATGAAAGTTTGCAATTACGAAGCCCTATAAGAACTATGCAAGAAATTATTTTCGGTTGGTGCGGTAAAAGTGTTTTAAGGATCGATTATTTGCTACGTAATCGTAAGAAAAAATATTGATTGGCATGTAGCCTCTTCTGAAAGCTATATAAATATAAAACGGGGTCACCAAGGTACTTTTCGGTGCGGAAACTCAATCAAATATCTTCTAGGAAACACAATAGATAGAGCAGATATAAATAAGAAATCCAGTATATATGAAATTAATTGCCGAGACTGTAAATTGACATATATTGGTTAAACACAACCCTTAATAGTAACCAGTTATAAAGTACATATATCGCATATTAAATTCAATTGACCCGATAAATCGAGTGTTGCCCGTCATACATTAGAAACTGATCATAATATAACGTCAGATTGTTTAAAACTAATTAAAAATATAAACAATCCCAGGAACTTGGACATCTATGAAAGTATTTGTATCATTAAAAACAATAATAACGTTTATAACGCAAATAAAGGTCCATTTCCACATACCTGTTCGTATCGCTTCCTAGAAAAGTTACAAGGAGAAAGGGTAAGAGGACATGTGTTCCTTCTTGTAAAGAGCTAAGTGGCCTAAAAAATTTCTTAAAATCCAGTGTGTATAGGGACGTCATATAAAGTTATTCGCGATTTTTGTGTTAGCTTTAGTGTGCCTCATGTTCAACACTGTTTTCCTAAAGACGATGACAACTTAGGCGTCTAAATACGTATTTAAAATACGAATATTAATGTAATAAAGGACTGTCAACATTTTTTTTAAGTTTGTACTTAACCACAGTCTCCAGTTAATGGCTTTTTTACTTATGTAATAGAAATAAAAGATGTCCTTAGTACTGCGGAAGATAACTGGCACTGGATATTACATTTTAAAGATCCTCATAGAATTGGGTCAAGAAAAATTATAAAGTTCGTAAATCCAACTATACGTCAAATGCAAAACAGGAAATAGTATTAAAACGATTCACTGACCTCCGACGGAAATCTATTTGAAAACGCATAAAGTAAAAGGCTCGTGGAAAGCAAAACTATGCCACCAAACAGTCTCCGACAGTGTAATGGCGATCGCTACTGACTAGTTACCCGGATAATTTGCTTCAAGTTTTTATCGCAACAATAAACTTCAGAAGCAATGGATCATAGATGTTTTTAAAAATAGCTCAAGATACGAATGCAGCTAAATGGTACGTGTTTATACACATGCTATCTGTTTTTACACTTGCAGACAATCAGATACTTAATACACTTAGACAAACAAATTAGAAAATTGTTTTTATATAAATAATTTTTTTATTTTATTTCACATTTTTTAAATAAATCTGAAATAGAAATACTCATTTCGGAGCGATAATCAGCCAGTAAGTAAAACATATTTAACTTTTGTAACTATATTTGTGAATTATAATAATTCACAAATATAGTTAGACACACGTGACTGCATTTATAAATTTATGGAAATAGGTAATTACTAGACTGCGGAACCGGCGTTGTCCCGTATCGGGTGTGATTCATCGGCGCCGACAATGTACAATCGACCCACTTAACATGTATATATGAACGTTATAGCGGAATGGTATTGATAAAAGTTGTGTGTTTGTACGTCTTTTAATGCAAACAGACGGAGTGTGAATTGTGAATTATATTTCGCCAGAGTCGTAATAAAGGCAATGAAATGTATATACGGAAACTTATTTTTATGAAAATAAATAAAACACTGAAATTAAATGAATTTAAATTAACTTGAATTGAAATTAATTCAAGATATATATACAGTAGTACCCCCATATCCGCGGGGGTTTGGTTCTGTGGTCTTCCGCGGATACTGAAAACCGCGGATAGTAGCGAACGCTTTATTTTCGAGTACAATATGAAATATGAAGCAAAGTTAAAACAATGAAACAAGAAAAAATAAGTTATATAATATTTATTTAAAATAAATAAACAATAAATAAATAAATATTCTTGTGCTGTGGCACAAATAGAATTTACGTTTAATAAATATATAAGTTCATACATATGTACATATAGTACATATTTACATACACAACAAGAAAATATACAACAAGAAAAACTTTATCATCGTGAGCTACATATTTATTCATCTTCCTCCAAGTCCAAGTTAGCAGTCGATTGTTTACTCAGATCCGAAGCAAACGATGTTGATGGCTGTGCATTATCGATAGTTTTGTCGACTTTTTCAAAGAACATTGTTATTGGTAGTTGTCGTTTTTGTCTTTTCATTTCAATAAACAAATCCTCCAAAGGTTTCAAGGCTTCTGTTATAGTGCGAGTAATTTTTATACTGCGTTCCATTATTGGATCATATTCTACTATCTGTTCTTTTAATGTTTGAGCAGTTCGAAATATCGCTGAAAATTTTTCAAGCGTCCATGCTGGCGGTTCTTGTTGACCCTCATCCTCATCGTCACTCGCTTCTGGAGAAGATTTCACAAGGTCTTCCAATTCCTCGTTGGTGAATACTTGCTCCTCTTCGTTTATGTAATCACTGAGTTCCTCTTGGGTTATATCGTTAAATCCTTCTCCATCTATTTTCTGCGCTATGTTAAATATCGTTGTTAGATGTGAATTAATATCATGTGTGTCTTCAGAACTAAGAACGATGTCATTCCACAGATTTTTCCAACATGCTATTGTCGTTTCTGACTTTAATTTCTCCATCGCTCCTTTGATAAATAGAATTGCGTCAGCAATTGTAAATGACTTCCAGCATTCCATGAGCCCGATATCAGAGCATTCGTTAGCCATTGTATACAGCATTTCGAAAACCTGTCGAATATATATGGCTTTAAAGCATCTAATGACACCTTGATCAAGGGGCTGAAGCAATGAGGTCGCGTTAGGTGGTAAAAAAAGCACTTCGACATTTTTATCTTCTGTGCCTAGTGAGACAGGATGCCCAGGAGCATTGTCTAGTATCAGCAGCACTTTAAATGGTAATTCTTCCTTTTCCAAATATCTTTCACTTCCGCAATAAAGCATTGATGAAACCATTGTGTAAATAGAACAGCCGTAACCCACGCCTTTCGATTTGATTGCCAAAACACAGGCAGGCAAGCTTTATCTTTGTATTTAAGAGCACGTGGATTCTGTGATCGGTAAACAAGTCCGGGTTTAATCATATGACCAGCTGCATTTGTACAAAATATCAAGGTAAGTCTGTCCTTAATTGCTTTAAAGCCTGGTGCACTCTTTGCAGTCTTATGAATATAAGTCCGTTGAGGCATTTTTTTCCACATAAGACCAGTCTCATCGCAGTTAAAAACTTGCTTAGGATGATAATTCTTTTCTGCAATAATTTGTTTAATTTTTTCTGGATACAGGGCAGCAGCTACATGATCAGCCGACGCAGATTCCCCCGTCATTTTTATATTTTTTAGATTAAACCGAGTTTTAAATCTATGCAGCCACCCCCTACTTGCTGTGAATGATTTTCCTTCCTCTTCAGTATAATCTTGGGTCTGCATATCTTCATATAAAACCAACGCCTTTTGTTGCAGCACTTTGCCATCGATAGGAATATGTTTTCTTGTCATATCTTCCACCCATAAATTTAAGGCATTTTCTACCTTAAGTAACACTTTATTACGTATTGTGGTTGCAACTTTTGCAGTTTGGGGTGCACTAGAAAAACTAGCTCGAATCTTATCTTTGTTTTTTAACACTTCTCGTATCGAAGATTCGTTTTTATTGTATATTTTAGCAACAGTTGCAATAGATTTTTTTTCTATTCAATCATATTAATGATTTTTATTTTTTCACTAATAGTGAGCATTTCACGTTTTCTTTTTGGTTTAGAAGCCATTTTAAAATGATTTTCAAATTTACTTGCTTTATTTAAAAACTATTGCAAGCACTGTCTTGTCCGACAATTCGAATAGTACTAAACTCATAGTTAACAGGAGCGTTTATAGGTACAAGTAAAAGCGAGTGGCACCTTAAGCACGTTCGAACTTGTTTAACTTATCATAAGAGAGCGCCGAATTCAGGGGATGACTCATATATACGACGATATATCGACAAATGCTCCTATAACTTTTATATTTATTGATATAACGCGTTTTCTGCTCATCATAGGTAAATCGCGGATGACTGAAATCGCGGATACGGAGTCAGCGGATAACGGGGTACTACTGTATGTATATATATATATATATACAAGGTGTCCCGCATCGTTATGTTCAAATTTTAGGAGTGTAAAGTAGACTTCGTTTCAAGTAACAAAAACGCAAAAGTTGTATATCCATTTTTATTTGTTTCAAAGTTACAGATCTATAAATGTGATTGTCAGATCATGAAAAAAAAATGTAATCCTAGTCAATACAAACTGATTTTATTTAAAAAAAAGTTATATAGTTCAATAACAGGCCTGATATTGTTAACGTCGTATAATAAAATGTTATCCTAAAATAAATAAACACGTGTCGTAGTGCATACAGTAATTTTTTGGAGATCTACAAAAAAGAGTAATGGAAATGGATTTATGACAAAGAAGGTTCTTACTTATTTCGTAAGTGCTGAACCATGAATATCATACAATAAACAAATGTTCAGATGACTGTTAACGTTGCATTTTTTTAATAAAGGATTACATTACGTTTCAGTTCATACAACAGCTTATTAGTGAGTGGACACGTTTTCTTTATTCAAAATGCCTTATCGATTTTCTTCTCAAGAGTATGCGGACATGCATTTTGTGTATGGCTACAGCAACGGCAGTGCACGTCAAGCAGTTATTGAATACCGACATCGGTTTCCCGATAGGCGCATTCCTCATTACAGACCGTTCCTGGAAGTACATAGACAATTTCGGGAATACGGACTGCGTGATTATCTTTTCGACCGAGGAGTAAATTTGCCAGCAGACTTAGAGGAAGAAGCAGTAGCTATTGTTACAAGATCCAACTCTCAGTGTACGTCGAATCGCTAGACAACTAGGAGTGCCACGAACGACAGTTTGGCGAATTTTAAAACGTGAGGGCTTATATCCATATCACTATCGAAGGGGACACGGTTTGCTTGAGGCAGACCACTATGCTCGTCTAGTTTATTCGACCTGGATATTAAGATTAAGAGTCACGGCTTCATTTTAATTTCTGCAGACACGGTCCTCTGGACAGATGAATCTACGTTCACGAGAAGTGATGTTACAAATCTGAGAAACATGCACAGGTGGTCATCAGAAAATCCCAAAGCTATACGCCCATCTAAATTTCAACATGAATTTTCTATTAACGTTTGGGCGGCCCTAATCGATGACTTGTTGATCCTGTCGTTCTTCCTGGGAGGTTAAATGCGGACAAATACCTTCAATTTCTTATTGACGAACTGCCAGGTCTTTTAGAGGATGTCCCACTGAATGTTCGACGAGACATGCGGTTTCACATGGATGGGGCACCACCACATTTCGGAATTGCTGTCCGAAATTGGGTTAACGTCAATTATCCAAGATGAATTGGTCGAGGTGGTACTGTTGCATGGCCACCCAGATCACCCGTTCTTAATCCCCTTGACTTTTATTTATGGGGGTACATGAAAAATTTAGTCTACGCGAAAGTTTCGAACACAAGAGAATAGTTGTTGGATCGTATTCACCTGGCTGCCGAGCAAATCCGACAAAACAAGTATGAAATTCGGATAAGTACTCTTCTGTTGGCTTACGGGCACGAGCCTGCATTCAACAAGGAGGTGGACATTTCGAAAATATTATTAATTGAACTTTTTTAAATAAAATCAGTTTTTATTGACTTTAGGATTACATTTTTTTTCATGATCTGATAATCACATTCAATAGATCTGTAACCTTGAGACAAATAAAAATGGATATACAAGTTTTGCGTTTTTGTTACTTGAAATGAAGTCTACTTTACACTCCTAAAATTTGAACATAACGATACGGGACACTTCTATATACATATACACAAAATTACTTTATGCAGTGAAAAAACTCAAAATATTGAAAAAGTATAAACTTAAAATTAATTATACCACCTAAAATTAAAGTCAATGCTTTGTCACAGCACAGTAAACATTTTTTATTCACAATATATTCTAAACTTTGTTCTGTAAAGTGCGTTCTTTTATTGGAGAGTATGTCCTTAAATATATAAAAACTTCGCTCAACATCAGAGCTAGTGAGTGGCGCATAGAAATAATAATCTTTAAATTTAATATATCTACCGATTTCCGTATTTTGAACATTTCTAAAAAAGCCTTTCAGGACATTAAAGTCAGTGTTACAAGCGAATATTGCATCAATCTTATTATTTAAGCGAAACCGACTGTCTCTGTGCCTGCATGACTCATTAGAGGATTGCGTCTGTTCCGCAGTCTAGTAATTACTAAAGAGGTTCATTCGAGTAACATCGCACCGGCGGTTCGTCTGCGCGCGTATATATATTTTGTCAGTTTCCGCCAGACAATGTTGAGCGCACTTCGCTCGTTTAGAGTAATAAATTATTACTGTTAAAACCCGAAGCGCACCAAAACCTATATAAATAAATAATAAGATATAAATTTATAAAGTGGTGGAACACTTACGTTTTAAATTTCCGTGAAGTCACAAATTGGGTAAAATCGGTTAAATAATTGCAATATCAGATGTATTTCCACAGTAATTTCCGCAAATCGTTGCGGAGAACTAATGTGCTTATATGAAAAAAACGAGCGTTCTACATCTACTGATGTTATATTTGCATAATTAAAATAATCTTTAAAACAACTTAACGGTTCTGTTGACGTACCTCCACAAGTTTGTCTCAATGTGGCAAAATCTGAATCTTTCTCTAAAACACTTTCTAACTTTTCTAAAACACAGACTTTTTTGCGTCTTCTACTGCGTATAGCTGTGCGCAAACATGTTGAACTATTTGCAGATATTCCACTAACGATACTGAAGGATCTTCTAATTTTTCTATTGCCTTCATTAGACCGACGTAATTGTTCTGAATAGTTTCTAAATCTGTTTTAACTTTTCTTCTAATTTTAACTGGCTTTTCTTGATAGCTGCAGCTTCTTTTGAATCGAATTTAAAAACCACGTTCTTAAATATCATAAATATAAAAATATTTATGACGCTGCCTGTAACCATATTCCCCAACGTGCAAGAATCTTGCAAATAATGCATCTACATCTGGATAACATCTACAAATAGTTTCAGTCACCAGATGTAAAGCATAGATTTTACACGTTATATGTAACAAGTTAGACACTTACAGAGAGCCTGTTTGTGGCACCATCACTCGCAAACATTAGCACTTGGTTTGTTGAAAGTTCAAACTTTTCCAATGTATTTAACATTAACTATGAAATTATCTCGGCACAACGTTGTTGTACTCTTCTGGAAGCTAGTAAAATTGAAGGCGACGATTGATGTGGTTCCATTGTTCGTACCATAACATTAACAACCGAATTTTTTTTACAATCTGTTGTTTCGTCCACAGATAACCTCTGTTTCTTAGTTTTCAATTCGGATTTAATCACATGAAAATTGACTATTTTTTCCCGCTAGGTAACGTTCCTTCGCCGTAGTGCTTCCAAAGTGAACGAAATGATTTGTTGTATACTAACTTAAATGGTACATTACACAATATGAAAGCTACATATAAATGAAACAAAAATGCCTTTGCGATTATACATTAAGTTCACTATTAACGTGTCTTTCGCAGTGAAATTTGCTTGAACACATTAGCGGTATATCCCAAACTTTACACTGCCATTGTATATTAAATCCAGAAATCCCTTTATCAATTTACGGGTTACATTGTAAAACACATTTTCACCGTTCAGAAAGATCAGCAAATTTTGTTGAAAGTCGTCTCAACGCTTTAATTTAAACGATGTATGTCAATCAACTCAATATCAAGCTATAATCAGAATAATTGAAACATATATGAGTAGGTAAACCCCACCAGTTTTGTATAATACAAAGGTATTTTTAATAATATAAAATATTATTCTTCACACCAGATTTTTAATAATCTTTTATATTATTAAAAATACCTTTGTATCAAGCTATAATAATAATAATTTATTTTCATCCCTTTGACTACAATAGCATAAGATAAGTCAACAATTTAAAGTAAAATAAAATCTTAATAGTGGTCACAGTTCTTCTTACATATTGTAAAGTTTGTCTTTTCGGGTTCTTAAATAAAACTAACGATAACTTTAGACACACACTATATTAATAATAAGACGAATAACAACAGGTTCGTTCCAACACGCAGTTTGTGTATCGTACAATGTATTGTTCATGAACCACTTTATGCGCATGCGTTAACATTGTACTACAGTTGACTGATCCGTTCATCGCTTTGTGTTGGAACGGTCTTTTTTGGCTAGCTGTCGACAGTTTCGACTAGCACGTAGATAAAGAAGGTTTCTTCGTTAATTCAAGTTCTAAATCTTTATCTTCGCTATTAGATACGGACTCAATGTCATCAGAGAATCCCTCCGTATCTGAATCACTCATATTTGATAATACAAAATAACAAATAACAGTAATAACACACTAAAATCAAGTACGGATCAAAAGAGATACTAACACTTGTTGACAGTCGAGGGACTCCAAATCATTTGAGGTTATTACGTTCTGCGCATGTCTGGTATAACCGGGGCTAAACGGTTCGATAAAAATCTACGTACTCGTTTGATCGTACAAGTACCGATTCATGTACCGCCTAACAGTGTGTTGGAACCAACGGCTGCTAGTACATATCACGGTCAGACGTTGTGTTGGAACACTAAATTCATTCTGCGCAGAGACCCGTTCGTCCGAGTAACGATCAAACGGTGTGTTGGAACGAACCTAATATAAAAACTAATTTCTAACAATAATCACATTTATGTATTTATATTTATGTTCACTCCGCGAGGTTCTCGTATCGAATGGTTCAATCCCTTCTTCGACGACTTTTATACCGCGGCTTATATTTTCTCGATGCATGCAGAACGCTCGAGGAAATGCCAGAGTTATGACGCGCGACGCGTCGTTGGATGAGTCATCACAATATGTAAGATCGTCAACATCCATATATAAAATAAACACTGATATCTAATACTACTACTTTAAGAAGAGTACAAAAGAAAATGTGCAAGAAACAAAATACATATTAAAAAACCTACGCAATAACTTAGAGTTTAGAGAGGTTACATTGCAACTAACATTATACATCACAATCATGAACAAACTCCTGGACTGAATAATAGACTTTCAAGATTAATAGGTCCCTAATACTGCATTCAAACATATCTAGTGGTAGCTGTCTATACTTAAGTGGTAATCTATTGTACAAATTGATTGCCTGATACTTAGGATTTTTTTCAGTAAATGCTAACCTATGTTTGGGAATTTCCAATATATGACTATTGCGTGTATGATAATGATGGTTCTCATTTAATTTTGTGAAAATATTAAAATTTTGCTTGACAAATTAATAATTTATGGCAATGTCATAATGTTCATTTCCTTGAATAAGTTTTTGCAACTTACTCTTACACTGATTTTGTTCATTAATCTAATCGCTCTTTCGTGAAGTCTAAAAATTTTTAGTACTTTTATTGAACCGCCCCAAGCTAGTATTCCATATGTAAGTAGGGAATGGAAATTAGCAAAATAGTACATTCTCACGACACACGTATCTACCCTGTTACGCAATTGACTTATTGCGTAACATACACTAGTCAATTTTTTTGCCAAGCAATCAATGTGCTCATTAAAAGAGCAGTTCTCATCTATATATATATATATATATATATATATATATATATATATATATATATATATATATAGTAAATTCAATCAGTTGGCGATTAAAGGTCTGTTTTACTTCAAAGTATATATATTTAAAAAAACCCTACATGTTTCGGCAATGATGCCTTTATCTATCAAGGATATAAAATATAAATGTCATTTATATTTTATACAATAAGACGGTAACTGGCTATTTACATAAATATATAAATGCAGTGCAATGGTCACGTGTCTAAAACTAGATTTGTGAATTAGAATAATTCACAAGTATAGTTAATGTTACACTTCGCATATAGGTATCAAGAATTTTTTAAATCCGGTTTTAAATTGTATTATTTGCAAATAAATCAAATTTAAAAATGTTGGAAACCCGTAAGAAACTTTGTGGCCTTTTATTCATATTTTCAAGAGAAAGCCTTTCTTTTGTACCATTAGTAGAGTGGACCAATTCGGAGCGAAAGCAGAGGCGTGGCTAACGAATTGGTTCCCGCATGCGAAACATTATTAATATCTAGAGATATACTATCACGAACGGTGTTATTATTATGTTAGATACAAAAAAAAATGTAGGACGGTTATCTAGATTATGAAACGTTCTCGATGATACGTATAAAAAATAAAATCTAAAATGTATGTAATTAGATGATTAAAAAAAACTTACTTATGCGTTTTCCGTGACTTGAAAATCTGGAGAAGCGCGATGAAATATTGTTAACATAAGGTGCGTCTCCAAAATTATTTCTCATCATTGTACACAAATCAAATAAGAACACTTCGTATTTTGTATCGGCACCAGTGTCTCTATCTTTATGTCTTGCGCTATGCACGTGGCGTTGCAAATTTGATTTTGTTAAATGGTTTATAAACATTTTACATTTACCCCATTGTAAGATAAACTAGGATGGTTCTCAATAAACCTATTGACTAACTTTGATGATAGCGGTTTTTTTACTGTACGCTCCTTCAACATTATTAAATACACAGAATACACTTTCCTGCTGCTATTATACGTGTACACACGATGACCGTGAACAACATACTAAGTAATCGTATGTGCGATGGGGCACGCGGGAACTAATTCGTTAGTCACGCCTCTGCTTTCGCTCCGAATTGGTCCACTCTAACCATCAGTCTCGTTATAAACGACAGCCTTCCGAGAATCTATCGACCGAACGGTATTTAATATTCTGAAATTTCTTTTCTAATTTATATCTTATAATAATAATAATTTATATAACAAGTGTTCATTTGAAAAGTCAATCTAGTAGCATGTGATTTACTGAGAACATTTTGAAGTATGTCGTAAATTAAAATTTACTACTTAACCTACGAAGTCGTATATTTTGACAGTTTCATACATACAAATAAATAACAAATGTGATTGACATTATCAAATGTCATTTGGATTTACGTTTACGGAACAACAAACACATACTAATATATTTGCGTCTCATTCTATCAAAATTTCAAAGTAACCTAGATTGACTTTTCAAATGAACACACGTTAATTTATAATAATATAATTTATATATTATATTTTAATTTAGTTAATTAATTACGAACAACTTCTATTCTAATTATATCTTAATTAGTAATTTTATTTATTGAGGTATTTTTTTCTACATGTCAAAATTATACCGGTCGCGTATAAATTGACGTTTTCTTAATACCCGCATTTAATTTTAAAGTATTTTTCACAAGGAATATTTTAATAATATTAATTTCCTTGGCGTCACAACCCTTCATCTCGTGTTTTCAATTAACCGTTAATTCTTTAGACATCGCTACTTGCAATATGATTGGATATCCCTAAACTAGATCATAAAAACTAGATAAGCTCTCTTAGTCTCTGACCTATACCTTTCAACACAACTGCTCGTTCAAGCATACACAGTGATGCGCTTTGGGTTTTTTACCACGTATCTGTTCGCGATACCATTCAAAGCTGGTATAGTTTGTATCGACCGATACGAATATGATTTTAATTACATTTACAAAGCCCTCAATTTATTTTAAGTTTGTAAATACTTATTCTTCATTACCTGTACATATAGCTTTCATTTAATTATTTTAATATCGTTCAATATCGCTTCTCGATATGTGTGAATTTTTTGAGCCAGCTCATAGTTGCCCAGGGTCTACCACTAGGAGGTAATCCACACTTACACCCACTAACAGAATTAAAAAACAGAACGAAAAGACGATAAAGTAGCAAAATTGTTACTATGACATTTAATTATAAAAAAATAAGCCTTTCCACCAAAAAAAAAAAAACAGGTGAAAAAGAAACCATAGCAAGCAAACTCATAAATTATTAATTAATGAGCTAGTATCCAACTCAGAATGATAAATCAAAAAATAATAAAGGCTACAATTAGAATTTGTGAAATCTAAAATTGGGTGCCTTGCCAAATTCGGCGACAAAAAAGCAAATCCATACTTAATAGGGAACGCTACCAACAGCTAATCAAAGTAACATTTGTAAAAATACACACGAAATTATAATTTGAATCTAAAACGCAGAATACATTTGAATATGTCATATGATCACGCTCAATTCCTTCACTATGAAGATTGCTCCTTATTCGGTTTCAGAACGAGAAGGAACTGCTGTAATCAAATCTTGGCGATAACAACGCACATTGAAGCAAGTTTGCAAAAGGGTCTGAAAACATCCGCTGCTTTTGTGGATCTCTCCAGTGCCTATGACACTGCCTGGAAGAATGGAATGATTTTTAAATTCCAAAAATCCATCCCAAATTAAGCCAAACTTGTCCAGACTATGTTGAGTAATCGCCGAATCGTAGCCTGGCTAAACAATCGAACTAGTAATGGTAAAACCTTCGTTAAGGATTAGTCAAAAGGTGAAGACCTGTAATAATATATTATATAAACTTGCTAGCAATTAATGAAGTGCGAATGGGAAGACCTGGCGAACGGCAGCCATTGCACTGGCTTACTCTCGTGCTGAATACTGTGCTGCTGTTTTGTGTCGAAGCTCTCACGCCAAGCTAGTAGATGTTCAACTTAACGATACAATGAAGATCGTCACCGGTACTGTTAGATCCACTTCTTGTCTCTGGTTACCGATTCTTTCTAACAGTGCCTCGCTGGATATCGCGGACATCTCGCTGCAGCACAGAATGAATGGGCTAAGTTTAACAACATTTATCTTCCCATACACGATGATTTGGAGAGAGTGTCCAGAACTCGACTGAAATCTAGGAGACCGATTTGGTTGGATAGCATTCCTCAAGAGCACAATTGAGGAATAGCATAAATTGTAATAGGTACTTTGCATAGAGTGCAAATGCATTGAAGATTTATTGGTTTGAAAAATTGCCTCATTTCAAAATATATTTGTGTGAAATTACACCGCTTTCTTTGAAGAAGGTTAAAAAAACACTTTGCATAGAGTGCAAATTCAGTGAAGAGGTATTGGTTTAGAAAATTGCCTCATGTCAAAATATACGAGTATTTGTGTGGAATTACACCGCTTTCTTTGAAGAAGGTTAAAAAAGACAGTTTCCCAAACTATAAACTCTAAGTGAAACGACAATTTATTCTACTCTGCAGACGGTGCCAATCCACTACAGTATAAGGTGTATCACATAGTAAATGATATGTTAAGCATGTCAATATAGCATTAACCGAAGCTATCAAAAGGTATAATGATTGCTAAAACTTTTTAGATTAGTAAAATGTACTATTCAATTGGTATCGCACCTACAAAATAATATCTGAAGATTGTAGTTGACTAGGAACGTGTAAAGACAACAACGAATAACATGGCCATAAAATTCTAGCCTCGAGTTTGAAATTACAGAAAAATTTTCTGAGAACATTATCTCCAAACCACTGACTACAACGAAGTAATAGATATTTAGTTGGCTTTCAACTGGTACTGACTACGAAACTAGTTACTTACAGATTAGTTGCGAACATTGGTAGATTGATGGTTAATATGAGGAAGTGGCTGCATTCTAAAACAACCTAAGGTAATTGAATGGAGAAATAAATCAAACGTATCGAAATCCACGCCATTAATGAAGCTCTTGACATGAGAAAGTAAATTATATATTGGCATATATTCCTCATTAATTATTGCAATCATTTAGTAGATGTCATTTTTATTTAAATAGCTATTTACAACTGTAAGAAATCCAAGGTAAATTTAGGTAATAGTGTGGTAATAGTAATTATATTATATAAAATAACATAAACACCAAAACTTGTAAAAAGAATAAAGCACAGTTATAATTATTCCCTCATACATTGCCTGACAATTAAATAATGAGACTGATTTTATTGTAAGGAGAAGAGAAATTCCATCGATACATTGTATGCTATCTAGAAACATTACATCGAATGACGGGAATTAAGCTACCATTTTCTGTGCTAGTACGAAAGTGCGACCGAGACTATGCAATTGATGCGACAAGTGTAAGAAGATAAGATCTCATGTACAGATACCTAGATGATATGAGCGATTTAAAAGTCATGTGGAAACAATAGAAGATAACTGAGACACTGTTAGCAGAGTCTAAAAATGATATATCATATCTTAGTGGAAGATTTAGGAAACTTGATGTTTCCGCTTTGATTCCTCATAAAGCCAGAGTGTATAAATCACCTTCATCGCAAAAGGGGAAAATAGTTCGTCTGCACAAAAATCGACAGTGAAGAAAATGTTGGTGGGCTTTTACAATAGGGTGTTTTGGAACGTCTAGAGAACGCCACAAGACATTGGTTCCTGCTTTAAGATAATGTATCAGTTCACAAAGCAGTAATTGTACAGATATTTTTAGTCCGAAAACAAGTAAGTGTGCTCAATCACTTATCCTATTCGCCAGATTTGCCCCATGCGACTATTTCCTTTTAGTAAAACAGAAGTTGCCGTTCAAAGGGAGACTCTTTGAAGATGTTGAACACATTCAAAGGACTGGAAATCGTTCCAGTCGTTGCTTGATCTCGTTGTATCGACTAGGAAGCAATGTTCTTTGAATGAAAGACATGTGCTTTGTTTCCATCTTATGCTATGAACTTAGTCTCATTATTTAATTGTCAGACTATGAATGCCCGCATAAAAAAATATCATATGGAGGCTATTTAATATGTAGAGAAAACGACTAAGAAGTCGAAGAGCACATGAATTATATTACAATATCATTAACACACCCGTGACAATCATGTGTCAGTATTATTACATAATATAGTAACCCACTGTTAATGAAAATATCAGACCACAAAACTAAATTTTCTAATAAGAAAAGTCAATATTTCAAAATTATATTGCTAGAAATATGGGATTATAAAACAGTATTTATTAATCGATTATCAATTGCTTTGCAAATATATTCTATGTTATGTTTTAGTATCAATATACAAGCGCGACTTTAGTAAATAAATTAAAATATCTTTAACAAATCTATTCAAAATGTAGTTAACTACATTGTGGATCTATAAGATTTATTAATTAAGGATTTTATCGAATTTATTTCTTATTTATTTATTTTGATTAAAAGAAATATAGAATTAATAAAGTTTTAACAAATAAAATGTGGTGTAGGTAAAAAAAATAAATTTTATTGCTATTGTCAATAATAGTCTTATTTTTTATAATTACTACCAGCCCTAGCCGGTTATAACTTACATCTCTTTTAACACAAAATTACTATAATATATTGTCATATTGTCAGCTCTCATCAATACTTAAAACCATAACGTATATTATGTATTTGAGATACGCGAGATTAGGTTTAATTAAACTCAATCTATCAAACGAGATTAGTAATGAACATCTTCATTAAAAATGATCATAGATCTATATATATCTCAACATAAAAAATGAGTAAATATAGTCCAACTGTACATATTATACAAACGCGATTTTTTATTAATAAATAAACTGCAAACTACAGGTAAACAAATTCTGGATTTATTCAAAATTATTTAATTAATACATATTAAGTGCATTAAGTATTAATAAACATTATTATTATCTAATGTAGACGTAAGTATTTTGATTAATTTAAATTAAAGAACATCATAAATAATATTTTTCAAACGCATAATTCAAGGAAAGATTGAAATAAAGCGCCTTTTTCAGTAATAACATCTTCGGCAGATGTCGTATTTCCGAAAGGAACGTTTACAGAATAGCCATTTTGTGAGAAAATCTAGTGATTAGTTTGTACAAGTGATTGTTTGTGCATCGCAAATATACGAAATATTATAAGTTATAAATTCGCCATAATACGTTAATAGTGTTGAATAATATTCTTACCTCGTAATTTATATATTGTTTTCTCCATTCTGGCGTGATATGGGCTGATAAGTGTTCCGCAAACTTCATATTTCAACTGTGAACAAAAAATCTAATCCAATCTGCTGTTCTTTAGCCTGCCCCCTATTTCGTGCTTTTTGTCGCTCTCAATCTTCTAAAAAGACTTAATAATTCTCTGTACGGTGTTTTATTAGTTATCTATTTATTTATCTACGGGCGTATAACAAAAGCATTATGTTTATTACTTTATTGGTTGTGTTATTAGTGAAGTGTATCCTACCCGAAATAACGATAATCGCTTAAAGTACAAATAAATTATTTTAAAATAACTGTTTACGCCTGATTTTCAGAAAAACACGAACGAAAATAAATCATGTACAATGAAACCGGAACTTGGATGTTCACAAATGCATAAAAATCTTTCTTCGAAAATGTGCATTTCCTTGCTCAACGTATTGGCAAACATGGCTGACGGCGAAGAAAATATTGCCGCAAACCTTTCGTCGTCATAATACCAAGGTTATAAAATAATAAAGTTAAGAACACTTTTGCTAATACTAAATAAACGATAATTAAATTTGTGTGTCTTGCAAAACTGCTACTGTTTTAAAATTAAAGATGCGCGATTCCAGGCAAAAGTTACTGCTAAATAAACACTTATGAAAGACGCGATAGTGCTAAATATTACTGTTTGACATTCCGTAATCGATATCTGTATAACAATGATCGAAATGGCACGTGCTATTGCTCAATCTTTAATAGATAGAATGGAAACTGATAGAGGAATGGAATTGAATTCGCAACTCGTCGGTTTAGCGATAGTTGCCGGAAATATATTCATGTAAATATGTAAATAAGACTGGTAAATTAAATTGCCAGTAAGCACGCTAATCGAATAGCAGATTTTGTTTGTTTGTTTTGAAATCATAGCAAGTACCTAAAAGCTAACTAAAAATAATAAATATGTATGTTTAAATTAATGTTATCAAAATAACAAAAGTAGGATGCTATGAAATTCAAATTTTTTGTGGCTATAGAAAATGCATTTTGTTATTTTTGACATTCTTTTTCGATGTAAGGTGAGTGTTTCATTGTGTTTTAAAAAATTGCCTAGGGTTTCAAAGCTAATATTAAGAGTACAATCTTCTGGATTTGATCGTATATTCAAATTGTTTTCAGACTAAAGAAATTAACAATATGGAAGTCGGAATGCTTGAGATTGTAGTGCCAAACAATCTATTATTAATTATAACTTACTTCTTATCTCTTATTTCCAGATTTAAAAAAAAATCTGCATTACAACATTTTTTTCCCAAATATCTTAAATTACGGGCAAGATAGATATTACCAAGTTGTATCATATTGTATGTTCCTACAAACTGGCTCAAGTAAAGTTTAAAAAATTAATTTTCCTTTACGCAACAATATGGAAACATATCTTCGATCAAACAGTTATTTGTCCCCAGCCTATATTATATCTTTATTTTAATTAGAATATTTCACTATTAGAATGTATCAGTGGCTACTTAATTAATGGAGAGTGGTCGAAAACTTTTCCAATCGATTTCGTCATTGGATTAGCTCAAATTCTAAATTTTTGTTTAAACAAAACTTATAAGTAAAAAATAACGAGAGGTTTTTATTAAATTAAAACTTGCTTATAATCAAAATAAGATCCTACGTATTTATTGTTTCATCTTATATTTCCACCAGTTTATGATATCAGTAATATTACATACAAAAGGAATTCCGAATAAAATAAATATGAGTATAAGTGAAAAACTGTGTGTTACAATACCTTCTAATAATTGAATTTATTTTATTTTTGTATAAAATGCAAAACGTGAAACCCTTTCTCGTGTATTCTTTCCAAGTTCAATTTAAATTAAAAAAAAATTAAAATTAGGTATATTTTTAAATAATCAATTTATCATTTTGAATCTTGAAATATTTTAAATTTACTTGCTTCATGATGAAACAAATAACAAAATACTTACGAATGAAGGCATAAAAAGGTAATTTACCAGTTTTTATTTACATATTTTAAAAGTCTAATTACATAATCATGTAATAGACTGATGAAATTATAAAATCACATGAATACTTTCTATTTTACATCAGCCTATATGAAAGATTTAACATTGTGTGGTTAGAGAAATAAAATTTCAGCTATTTGCAGAATTGTTTACGGCTTGTTAAAAGAGTAAAGAAATTGGTTTGGTTTTTCCAAATTAAAATGTTTTTCCATTTAAACCTCAGCATAGAACAAATTTTTTATTACAATAAAAAGTTAGAAAATCTAAATTCAAACTTTTCTGAGAACAAGTTCTATGTGTCAATATTTTAACTATTTTTACATTAAAGAAAAGTTTGTTTAATTTTTAAAATTTTAAGGGAAAAACAAAAATAAATTTACAATAAATATGTGAATAACTATTTAAACGACACAATATTATCTTTCTGTTCAATTAATGTAAAATAAAAATATTTGTGTAGTTTTATAGTTTAGATTACCTAAATGGTAATGGAAAAAAGGCGTTAATGCCATATTTATAAATCGGTGGTATATGTATATCACCGATTTAAACACTGTCAGTGGCTTTGCAAAAAGCTCAATTGCTCACCTTTTTTAAAGAGAGCATGGTGTGACAGTTTACAAACAAAGCCAACAAATCATGCAAACCCAAAACTAGTAGATGTAGTTGTAGTTGTGTAGCTTACATACATACATACATATTATGTATTTCACTTTTAGAGACGATTATAGTATTTTTGTTATATTCGTGAAAGGCAATTATGAATTTAATACATAATATGCGTGTATAAAATTGCATGTGCATGTTGCTTAATAACCTTCGGTAATTTAATTTTATGCTATTATTTGTCTACATAAATGGGAAATTAAATTATTTTGTATAGAATTGCAAGGATATGACAGCGAATTCAGCCGATCTGCAGAGAAATTGAACGTTCGTCTAGGATTAAACAAGAGGATTTAAGATTATATGTTTTTTGAATGTTTATTGTTTTCTTACTCTATTTTCATATGAATTTTTTATCGTTTAATAATATTTTGTGCATATCATAATGTATTGCATTTGCCAATAATTACATGTTAGGTATTACATTATCACAGCTATAAATCTTGGGATTGTCACACGTGCTATTGTTTTCCGTGATGAAGCACAATTTAACTCAAGAGAATTGGAATGTAGGATCACTAATACATATACTTTAAATAAATCTCACTGCATTCTGCATTGTTGTAAGGCACTCTTTATCTTATAAACGTGGAATGAATTTTGTAAATATAGTATCATTTAAAAAGGTATTCTTCATTTTTGTTTATTTTAATTCGATTTTCGTAACTTTGTCTTTTGATTCAGAAGCTGTAATGGAACAACACAAAAAAGTACAGAGTGAAGAAATATTGTAGTCCTTTATTCGACACTTTCAACACTTTTAAATATAAACTTCACCATCAACTCTGTCAGTATGAATTTCCCCACATTGAAAAAGGCCATATTTATGTAAGCATGACTCGGTAGTTCTTTGTTTCCTTAAAAATAGGTACACAGCCATAATGAAGGAAATTGGATTTTTAGCTAATTGGTTCTACTTCGTATTAATCTTCCAAAGACTTTTCATTGGAAAAATTTGGGGAGTCGTGAACACATGTAAAGTGAGCTTAAAATATATTTTTTTGAGTAGGTAAAAATTGATTAATACAATTTAACATTCTAGATAAATGATATGACGCAATTGAACAATCAAATATAAATGTTGTAAATTACCAACACTGGATAATCTGCTACTAACATTACCTATGTGGCAATTGAAAACAACAAGGAGCATATTCGTTTACGTTAAAAACTCTTCGACGAGCGCACCTTCTATTTTCGAATGGAGAAGCTGTTCAAAATGAATATAAAAATAGGTATACAGGTATTCGTAAGTACTTTTATTCACTAGGTAAATAGGTCTCTGCAATTCTTTCCACCAATGAAGAATTAATGGTTCAAAACGCACCCAGGAATCCCGCATTGTCAACATCTACGGATTTTATTTCTGCTTTAGACCATATAGGTAGTTTCTTGTTTCTTTCTCAATAGGTATGCAAAACTAAGACGTACAAGATGAGAAGTTTCTTCGAACGCCTATTTTGTACATTGGTAGCACCAAAAAGCTACCGTTTCACCTTTATTAGAAAACTTCTTAAAAAATTCGAGGATCCAAACATATTATGAATTTAAGGTATTGATTTTACATTTCAATCTAACGTTTGACTAAATCAAGTTTTTCAGATGAATGTTATGGTGACATCGAAGCGATAGAATAATTAGAGAAACTAATTTCATCAATCCAACATTTCCAATATGAGTTCTACTTCAAATTAGTATCGTTTGGACTATATAGAATTTGTCGTTGGAGGGGTGAAAAAAGGTAATTTTCTTTCAACAGGTAGGCGATAGCAATGCAAGAAAAAGGAATTCTGCACTCCAAGCGTCACGTCATTCATCATAACCAGCTTTATATCAACAACATTCTCCAGACCACATTTCCTTATCAGCAGCATGAGATGATGTCAGCATTAGCGTTTCCTGCATTAACCTCAACGACCAACTAGAATGCAAGAAGGGATTAAACTATTTAAGGTATTTCTTTCACTTTCCCTAGGTAATCATCAGTTGCAGTAACAGACGGAATCCAGATTCATATAGATGCCACGGATACGTTTTGAAGCAAGGACTTTTTTCATATTAACATTACTAGGTATTCTTTTTCCATTTTCCAACATGTTCCCTTAGTTTAGTTGTTATAACCGAATTACCATGGCAACATTCAGTACACTACAATGGTCTTTTGAAAAGTAAAGCATATCTACAGAATAATGGAGTTGTATTAATTTCTTTTGTAACAATGGTTTTACTGGTGAAACGTTTGCATCTACTTTTCGATTAATTTCATTCGTTCTTATATCATTAGAAGAATTCTACGGTTTAATTGTTCGAAATTAAAGAACTTTTGCTATAAAATATCAACCATAAATAGTGCAGGTATATTTCCATTCTAAAAAATCAACAAGTATTCTATTTATATGTTTTATCCAGATAAACTTGCAACTCTATTATCAGAAAAATTCTCTATTGGTAATGGATATGAAATCAAGAAATTCCATTGGTTTTTTAAAGCAGCAGGATTAAAAGTACCAGCAAAGACTTTTAAACGATATTTAGTAATTGAGAACGAAAAGCTACCAATAGCACCAGTATCAGATTAAAGATAAAAGAATGCCCGATTATAAATGTTGACAAACATTTATCTTTTTACATGGTAAAATAATAATTTGACCAACAAATATTTTGTAATTTCTATATTTTAACTAGGTAAACGTTGCAACTATTCTATTGTTTCTTCATACGGATTAATGGAAGTTTTACTGGTTTTCGTCTAACATTGTCAGCTGCAGAAACCGCAAAGATATCCATATAACGGTAGACGAAACGTTAGCAATATTAGTAGTTCCCAAGATATAGCGACAAATCAGAAACAAGAAATATTTTATAGTGTATGTATAATTTATATTTAAATATAACCAAATATAGGGTTTTTCCATTGAGAGGTTGCATTCTAAAGTTGGCATCGTTTATTAACTGTCAAATATACCACTGCCATTCCTTCACATTTGTATATTTCAAACTGCAATTTAAAATAATGAAACAATATATTTCAGTAACTCATACAAATAGCAAAAATTCACTACAAGTACGTTTGAGGTGTTTTCGTTTGCAATCAAGGATCAGCCCGGCCACATCACGATCACACGGTCAAGTTACTAATGCTAAAATGCCAGTCCGCCGTCGTAGTGCAAGATCAGGCCAAAACATTGATATTGTGGTTCAAAATGTTGCAGTAAATCCAGATTTGTCAATTCCAATTTCTTTTTTCTCAAGAAAATTATCCTAAGCGATGAGGCCCATTTTAATCTTCCTGGATTCGTTAATAAACATCTTGTTCTCGGAAAACCCTAGAACAATTGAGAAACCAATTTATCCACAATGTGCTGTGGTTTGTGGGCTGGCGCTGTGATCAGTCTGTATTTTTTTGGAGACTAATGCAGGTGTTATGATGCACATCGTTACTGTACTATGTTAACTGACTTTTTATGACCTATTTTAAGTCAAATGGAAGTAAATGACATTACTTTCAGCAGGATGTTGCTACAAGATACACAAGTCGTCAAATAGCCTTATTACGTGAGAAACTTCCTGAATGTATTATTTCGCGAAACGCAGACATCAGTTGACCTCCGAGATCGTGCGATCTCGTATTTTTTTGGAGACTAATGCAGGTGTTATGATTAGTTAATGCACATCGTTACTGTACTATGTTAACTGACTTTTTATGACCTATTTTAAATCAAATGGAAGTAAATGACATTACTTTCAAGCACGATGTCGCTACAAGATACACAAGTCGTCAAATAGCCTTATTACGTGAGAAACTTCCTGAATGTATTATTTCGCGAAACGGAGACATCAGTTGACCACCAAGATCGTGCGATCTCAGACTGCTAAGACTTTTTTTAGGGCTACGTGAAGGTCAAAGTCTATGCTAATGATCCACAAACAATTCCAGTACTGAAAGACAGTCTTCTCTTCTTCTGATTCTTTGGGTGGACGCCAGTAAGTCTAGGCACTTGAGCACACTACTCTTTGTACCACCATAGATCTCTCAGTTCCACTCTGTTAGTATTGTATCCTCGATAAAAATGGGAAATTTGAGTATCTTCGTAGAATCCAATAGATCTCCCTAAGTTTCTGTCTGAGTACCTTCAGTTTCCAATAAGTGCATAATACATGAAGGCTAATTTCCTCCTGTTTTTCACATCTGCACCAGGGCTCGCTAACAAAAGCCATGTTGTACAGATGCTTCCTTAAAGGACAATGTCCGGTTATTAAACCGGTAATAATTTTGTAACTGAAAGACAGTATTTGCATTCGCGGTATAGGGCCCCAATCATACAAAAACGTGATGTATTCTTTCCTCAAAAGAATTACTAAATGCAATAAAAGCGGAAGCGATCACTTCAATCAGAGAATTTATACTTTAACTGGAATAAAAACATTCTTTAATAAAAAAATTTTCTTTGTAATTCAAAATGACACCTCATAATGGAAAACACTTTATTTGATTTATCTATTTTATCCAGATGAATATGCCAGCTTCATTTTATTGTATTTAAAATTAAAAACTTTCTTCAAAAAAGAAAACATTTGGAGCTGAATGTTCATTGTTCGATCCTGCTCATCTAGCTCTTACATTAATTTGACATTTTAAATTTATTTACAGTCAATCATTTTATACTGCAAAATTAATTTAAAGATTGCTATTTTTCCAATGAAGGATTAGTAAATGGAATTGGGAAATATTAATAGTGTGCCCAACCACATTGAACATCTGAAAATTTGTAGTTCTCAAAGGAGTTTCTCGTAGAAATACTAAAATCCTGCAACGACACTGCAGTCTCTGTTTATGGTCTTAATAATTTCATGTCCTCAACACAATTAAGGATTAAATTGAAATAAGAGATTAAATTGAAATAAGAGAGTAAATACCTGACAAATTCTTGGAATTAAATAATAATGTCAACTATGGATAATGAACCACACCAAAATTTTAAAAAGTCAGTAATGGTTGTAGATTGCTGCAATTATCTTGGTGTACTTGCATTGAGTTTTAACGGTAAGTAATAACCTTAATCAATTCTAATTAAATGCAGCCCATATCATATCAAGATGGAATTGCATCATGTTCAATAACTTATTTCTTTGAGATCTGACCCAGGGAGATCCATTTACCCGTCCATTTAAAAGGCAGTGATAGATTGAATGAGTTAATTTCTTAAATTTCAGTGGATGACGGGAAAATATTCAGGAGTCACTACACCTTGCAATCAGTAATGAATGCCGCACATTTGTACAGTATACCGGTTCCTATTCGTAAGTATCATAAGTACAAGAGGCGAGGACATTCTTAGCTGAAATAGTTGAAGTGGCAAGCTCTCACTACATGAAGATTTTGAGAAATGTGTGGCAAAATGTATACGATTATTAAAAAGCCTGGTAAGTAAAAGTGAATACAGACATATATTGTAGATATTCTAATAAATTTTCTTGAATTTTTTACAGGTGTGGTTTGAGTAGAGAACAGATTTTAAATCTAGTACAAATATATATTGTCAAGAACAATGTAAAAACCAGATGTTCCTGATACAAGTGTTGTATAGGTACCCTGTAGAAATTGGAAAATAAAATATCGTTCATAAAATGAGATATAGAGTGAACATTTTTGACTTGTTTTGAAATTATTTCAATGGCATTGTTAATATTCATGTTTCTCCATTATATTCGTTTAGCATACCTATCTTTTATTTTTTCTTCTATTCAGTATACCTATTGAGCTTTACTAAAAATAAGTATTAACTCAGTTTACTTGAAACATAATAGTACATATATTAAAACACAAGTTACATAAGGTACCATTTTGTGTCACGAGCTCAGAACGTCAGAACGAGTGCGACAAAAGGCCTTATGAAACGAGTTTTTTATACTATTTTACATTTTTTACATTAATAAATTGAAATTATTTAATTCAGAAAGTTCAACGTTTTATGTTTACATAAAGTATGCAGTTGGTCACATTGATACTTGACATTTTCAAATTTAAATCTTGCTATCCGCGAAATATTTATTAATTTTCGTTAACATTACTTGATATTTTATTTAAAAATATGAACATGAGTCACAGAAACTAATACGTCTCGTCAATTGTATTCAATGTAGCATTTTCCTTTTCTAGGTATATAATTCTGTCAAATGTACTTGAACTTTTAAAAAGCGTATTGAAATGAAGCACATTTCGATAGTGTTTTGGGTGTCATACTGAGTTCATTACGAACGCAAAATAGAAAAAATTAAATTTCCAAATCGTTGAGGAAGGAGGTAGGTACTCATAACGTTATAATTAGCGATTGGCAGTCAGGGGTACATTCCAGAAGGGGACTTAAATGAATTTGTAGCGAGGCGATCTGTTGTTTAGTTTTCTTAAGTGAAGTTTCCACTTGGGCATTTCTATGCAGTTTATTAAAGATCATGAATCAAAACGTGCACAACTTTGGGATGCACGGCATTAGATCCGGTTCTAATTTTGTGAAGTTAAATGCATACTTTTCGTAACCAACATAAACTGTGAATGATTTTATATTGGCTACAAACATGTGTGCAATTGTATTTGTGACGGATAATTGTAATCAACTTAACCCAGATACTCCCAAATTAATTTTTTCTTGAAAATATACATTTGTTGTCTATTTCTACATTAACTGGAACCCAATCAACAACTTTTCATTTTAACTTTTTTTATTTTTTTTAGTAGTTTTTTAGATAAGGGCCGACCTTTTTAAAGGACAGTGGCATTATAAGGTGTAATCAGAACTAACTTTAAAAAACTTAAGTTTATTTAAATACAATCTTCAATTTGATATTGGAACATAATAAACATAAAAAAATATTGCGTGTGATATTCAACAAAACATTGTTTAGGATGTAACCCCACTTTGCATTTGGCACACCTAAATTGGACTTTCTTGTGGCACCGTCCACATCTGATTTGATTTTCTTGGTAAACAATCAAATGATCTTTACCATCAAATCGCGAAATTTCGTTTTCATTGACACTTGTTCGTATACGTCCTCTCTTAGTGTTTTTCTTATGGGTTTCTAAAATACCTTTACAAAGAGATCGAAGGAAGCCATACTAGTCCATTTTCCCTCCACAGTGGCGGTGAAGTTGCCAGGCGTTATGAATAGCCATATCCAAGCCATGACAAATTATAGGAAAGTACCACTTTTTTCCTCTGATACTCACGCGATAAAGACTGATATTCTGATCTGCCCTGTCTTCTCCAAACATATTCTGATTGTATTTTTTTACCAACTTGGGCTGAGGCACAGATATTTTCTTCTTCTCTTTTTGAGAAAATCGAGTCACATTAGTCGTTGGTAGTACAGATTTACAATTGGAAGCAATGGTAACAATATTATTATCATTCCATCGGCAGACTATTATATTCTTCTCCAGTTCTAAAGCATATTCAAATGTCCCTCTTTCTGTTTTTCTCAATTCTTTACCAGACCTTATAATTGATACTGGAATTCTGTTCTCAACATTCTATGTAGCCGTTTATAGTTGTGGCCATCCAAAATTTAAAACCCCATCTAATGGGCTTGCCCCTGATAAATTGTTTCAAACCATGCCGTCCAAAATACGGAATCATGGACTCGTCTACACTATGGTTTTCTTGTATAGGGGCAAAAGAAAGAAATTTCTGGTTTAATCTTTCTAACAGTGGACTAACTTTTGCAAATTTGTCACCAACTTTTAGATTTGTATTGTCACAACAGTGTAGGTTTTGCATTATAAAATTAAAACGATTCCGTGAAATTGCGGTGTACACAATTTGATGATTAGCATCAGAGCTGTTTTCCCAATACAAAGATCTTCTTGAGACACTTGTATAATCGCTGTAAATAAGTACTCCAAAAAAACATTTTATTTCATCTAGTGTAATATCTCCATTTCTGTTATGTTGCACTGCATAAAGATTACTATAATTTAGTCTCATTTGCCAAAGTTTCTCGTCAAAAAAGAGACTGAACAAGTCCAAGGAAAACATATTATTTGCCGTACTTTCATCTTGCCATTTTGGTAAATTATTTGTAATGTCTTCCCTAACCCAATGATTACTTTTCTGTCTTTTTTATATTTTTTAAAATGTGACAATGGGATATCATCATCACTATCGTGATCGGTATCAAAAATAGCTTCAGCTTGAGTATTCAATATTCTACCTGGAAGACTGTTCATAGTAACAATTTCATCATCTCCGGAGTCTTCATCGGTAACCTCTTCATTAGCGTTAACGGGAGGAAACACTGCTATAGCGTCTGGTATACTGTGAACATCATCAATGTATTCTACTTCTTCTAATAGCTCATGGAGTGTAAGAGGTCTTTTCAAATAACTGAAAACAAAATAGTACGTGTTTTAACCATTGTCCTTTTAAAAGGACGGTTGTGTTTGTAAGGTTATGTTGCAAAAATGAAGCAAAAAACAAAGATGTCTAAGTGTAAAACCATAAAGTTATGACTATACCAACTCATCAGTGTAAAGAAATAGTAATGTTATGTTTGTAATTACGTAATTATTCTTACCACCAATTGTCCATGACAGAACGTAAAAAAATGTTTCACACACAATTTACAATATCTGCAAGTCTTCAAAACTTACACTGCTGCAAATCTTGGAAAGACGTTGTACATGCTCTGTTTAATGATAGACTGGAGCACCATCTTTCGGAAAGTAGTTTAACTTGTACAAAAAAAAAGATTTCTGTACCGACATTTTAAAAGGACGTTGGTAGTAATTTTATATGTGTGCCTAATTTTGTCTATAATATAAATATATTTTTATATAGTAGTAATGTCCCCAAACATAAAGAAGGCAACATAGTCAAGAGATACTATATTAGAACCAATAGTTTTATGTAGCAATCGATCGACCAGTTTTGTATATGGTAAAACATACAGAAAAGGAAAACTGGGTAATAGATAAAACAGTGGGATCGAATTATGGCACAGATCGAATTTTCAGATAAAATGACACAAACTACTTTGACATGAAAACAGATAATGCCAACATAAATACAAACATTCAGAGTAAGTTAGTGAAAACAATTTACTATAAAAATTACTTATCGAACTAAAAGTTGCACGTATGTGTAAACGCACACGCATTTTAGTTACTCCAGTTCTAATACATAAATATGTAATGGCACCGACACGGCAATGTCTACACATCTACTTACTCCAGGACAACTGATACATCTAATGCAGGATTTATATCACCTAACGTAACATCGCGTTTGAAATCGCTATGAGGTGAAAAGCACGATATAAATAAAGAAAAACTGTTATTATTTGTAACAGACTGAGCTGCATATATGAAGGCTGCTGATCGGCTCTTACAAGAAACACAGTAGTATGCCGCATATCACATGTTTCGCACATGCTCTTCATTGAGTATCGGAAGAAGTCAGACAATTATACCCGAATGCAGATAAATTGATATCTTCTGTCAAGAAAGTTTTTGTGGCGGCACCTGCACGCAAGAATTTTTATATCATGAAAAACTGCCACATGTGCCACTACCACTAGCCTGTTATAACACGTTGGAGCACATGGATAGAAGCAGTATCCTATTATCACATGCATTTTGACAACCTTAAAACTACAATACTGTTACTGGATCCGAATGATACTGTTTATAACGCTCAACAAATATTTATGAACTCAACTATCCAGGTAGATTTAGCCATTTTATTCATGAACATTACAGAATACCGGTAACCATCCGCCATCTAGAGGTTACTCCGACAAGCCCAAAATATTTAATGACTAACGTCATGAATATGATATGTATATGATCTTCGTCAATTCCTTTCCCAAATACCTGTAGCTGCTGCTGATAATGTAAAAAGAAAATTTCAAGCAGTTCTAAATAACAATCCAGGATTTCGTACTGTACACCGAATTGTTGATTTGTTCGACGGTAAAGAAGTAGATTTTTCCGAACCGGGGATAAATGTGCCATCACTAAAAACTCTATGTACTTTAAATATGCCCCTATTTCATCGGTATAGGTTGAACGATCGTTTTCAATGTATAAATCGATTTACAGTGCCGAGATAATTATTAACACATGAGTATATGGAACAATTATTTGTGATTTATTATCATTTGAACTGGATATAAACGGTGAACAGTTAGGATCTATGATATGTTTTATAAACCCTTCAATATTCCTTCTGGAAAAGTATTTACTCTTACTTGGTAAGCAGTTGTATCTCTATACGTGTTTTGATTCGCTTGTGAAAAATGTTAAATCGGGATTCATGATTTCTTCGCTCCGTTCCTCTGGCACTGACGTCATGTCTCCCTCAGTGCTGATCCTTAGTTTCGTAATTAAGTTGCAATAAGTATGCATTGTATAGTGAAACAATATTTTAGTGGTTTACAATAAATATTTGAAAGTATAGATTCATTGCTTATTTTTGAACGTAATAAAAGTTCCCTAAACATTTTGCGTTTGTTGAGAATGTGCGTGCTAATTAAAATCTGGAAGTTTCAAAATAACGGAAATTTACCGATAATCCTGCGTCATTTTGATTCAGTAATTGTACAGAGATTTAGTTATACAAATATTTAGAAGAGATTTAAATAAACCTATATACTGCATTATTATTGATATAACAGCGGTACATACAATCTTGTTCGGAAGGAATGTTATTACCCAATATGTGTAATAGGTATTATGCTTAATATATGATGGATAATAAGATGTATTAGTTAATCTCTTGATAAGGGTGATCAATATTTGGTTTTTATTAGGTTGTTCTGCAGATTACGAAAATGATTTATAATAATCTGATACATATCTAAATAATTTAAACAATCTCTTATATAAACAGCTAGGTAGATAATATTTATAAATAACTCATACACAAAGGAATACTCTTTTTTCCATATAGCACAATATACAATTCGTTATTATTTGCTCTGCTCAAAGTAAATTGTAGGTACTTTATCTTTTTCTAACATTCATAAATAGTCATTTAAGATATTCCTGTAGTTAATCATTTTAAGATATTCTTATGCCTTAAATTTGGTCTTGGACTGAGAAGAAATACTATCACAACTATACAATGCTAGTTGTGTATAGTGACCAAGAAAAAAGGTGAGAAAGGTATATGCGAGTGTGAGTAATGTCTTCTCGCGCTCCAATATTTACGTAGTAACTAGAAAATGATTTTTCTTTATTCGAGTCTGGCTCTGACGCAGTTAAATGTACGGACGGTAATACGAGGATCCACCGCTAGAACTAACGCTGAGATTTACATTTTAATATGGGAATAGTCTTCATTGTGGCTAGATACGTTTACAATGACATCCTATCCGAATATACTGATATGATTTTAATTTATGGCGAAACTTGTACGCAGAACTTTTCCCAAATCGACGTCTTCCTTCGAATAAGACAATTGTGACAGCCGTGTATCGACTTCGGGATAGAGGATCAGTAATTTCACGGTTCGAATGTTGTAGCTCTCAAAGATCAAGCAGAGTACAACAAGCAGAAGAGGATATTTTAAATATCATCGAACCGAATGCTAAGTATGACGACCCTAGCACGGGAGGTAAATGTGTGTCAGACTACGGTGCGGCAAATTTTTAAAACTAATTTACTTCATCCTTATCATATCCAACTTAACGGAATTAGATTTTTCCCGCCGAGTTAGCTTGTGTGAGTGGTTTACACATAGAAATTCATCAACCAGATCTTTCGTTAGTAATTTTTCTTTGCCGACGAATCTACGTTTTCCAAAGATGATATTTTGAATTATCATATCATAATATTCACGACTATGAAAATTCCCACGATTTACACCCAAATTACTTTTATTTAACAATATTTCCAAAAATTGTTGACATATTCAATGTAAATATTATTGATATCCACAAAAAAAAAACAAAAATAAAAGAACCAAATGTTCGGTTCCTTGTATTGTATAAATCGTTTACTAAACACACAACAATGTTCACTATTCATAACGTGTAACAAGTGCATATTTAGAAATTCCATCGATTTTTTTATGAAGGTCTATGAACTTGAATAATCAGCTGTACTTACCTATATAAATGATAAACAAAGATATGGACCGACTTTAACTACATTTTGACCCTAAATACTTGGAAATTTTTGAAGAATTACAAGTAAATTTCTTTTCATATAATACGTGGAGTTCCAGCGTGTAGCTACGTCTTGCAAAAATTTTTTGGGTTCTTTACCTGCCTGTTTCTGCAGATCTAATAATTTTGCATTAGATTCAGTGCTGCTTTTAAAATGAGCAACAGTTGCTTTGACCTTTTTGACAAGTTTATGAATTAACTGAAATGGCATAGATACAATAAGATCAAAACAACCTAAGTGCTTAGTGCTTTTTATTGCTAGAGATACAATTATAAACCCATTTATATATTTCTTTACCTGCACAAGTGTGCTGTTCTAGACTTTAAAATTAACAGAAAATTATGCTATTTATATTTCGCTGCTTATAAGAAATATTTACATATATTTATTAGTCGATTATGATTAGTTATAAAAGTGATATATCTCACAGGCACAAAATTCGATCCATATACTTTTTTTCGTTTGTTCTTTTTTTTCGTTTTATCCATAAATTTGGAGGTAATGGTTATCTGTCATAAATATTATGTCAACTGGGCTTTGTTGAAATTTTTTGGAACTGTTTAAAACCTCATTTTTACATTAAAAGCGTACTTATTCCGTTGTTAGTATTAGTTAAATTTAAACTGTTTTTTTAATTTGGTTTATTTTTTTAATCGTTCATTTTGCTTCCTTTTTTTAATTCGTGTTCAACAAAGTTCGTCTTTTGTTTTTTAAATTTAAATATGATCGTAAATCCAACAGACACTTACAGAACAATAGCTGTGATATAAGATGGGCGATCGCAATATTACGTGCGTATTTCTAGATGTTCTGTTCAAAGAGCAGTAGAGCGGTTCCGTGTAATTAGTGGATACACTAAATGAGTCGGTTCTGGTAGAAGAAAGTGTACAAGCGCTCAGGATGACCGCTGTCTTAAATTGGGAGTCCAGAGAAAGAGGGACACTACACCAGTTTGTGTGATAAACGATTTAGAATACGCATGTGGTATAGTAGTTAATGAAAGAACAGTAAGAAGAAGGTTGCAGGAATATGCATTGACTGCTAGAAGATCTGTACACGGTCCGCAGCTGACCAGAGAACATCGCGTAGAGCGGTTGCGCTTTGGTCGTGAACATCAGAACTGGGTTAGTAAGGAATGGAGCCATATAATTTTTACAGACGAGTCGAGATTTAATCTCAGCTCTCCTGATGGACGTCAAAGAGAATGGCGAAGAGCCGGTGAAAGGTTTGCCCAATGTAATATTTTTCCAAAGCTTAGTTTCGACGGTGGATCAGTTATGGTTTGAGGGTGGACTAATATGGAAGCTCGTACGGATTTATTGGTGGTAGATGGAGGAGCTCTGAATGCAGGCAGATACATTACGGATATTCTAGAACCACATATGGTGCCTTTTGCTCCATTTGTTGACGAAAATTTTATTCTAATGCATGATAACGCCCCTCTTACGTTACTCGAGTTTGATTGGCCAGCAAGAAGTCCAGACCCAACTCCGACCGAACATGGTCGGAAGGCGACTTCGATCTCAAATTCCAACATCAAGAAACATGTAAGAGCTAAGCGCGGATTTAATCACCATTCCATGTTTTACATTATTTTTGTTATTCCGATTATATATTTTTTTTAAATTGATTTAAATTCATTACAATTATTTGCTTTACTGTTACAAAAAACAACTAAAATTTAAAACTTAGAAAACAATAACCAAATTAGTACATGGATCGAATTTTGTGCTGGTGAGTATTTGTTTTAATATACATACATATACATATTTGAATTTCCTAGTTTTCTAAATAAATGATCGTACGTACCTAATATTATGCCACCTAAATTTATACACCCGTTATGCACAATTAATATTAATATTATATGAACAGCGAGTTATAAAGTTAATAATCAATTAAATAAAAATATGAATTCTCTTCTTCTAATAAATCATTATCATATGACTATTTGCAGTATTTGCCTCAATAAAAAATAAAATATTTACAAAGAATTGGACCATTTTCACTAAATTACATTATGTGTATACACACTCAAACGAATCTAACCGTTATAGCAGTATTCTGCTAGTAGCGCCAACAGTAATGGAAAGTTGAAGAAACATTTATATCAATAAATATTGTCTCGTAAATAAAACTACTACAAAATGTAGCAGCTTTTTTAAACTGCTAACCAAATGTAGCTGTTTGTATCTGCTAACGCAACAATTCACTAAATTTAATAACTATAACGGTTGTTCAGAAACATTCGAAGTCAAGTGGGCTCTGAACAAAAAATCGTATATCTTTACTTAAGTATCTGATTTGTAATAATTATTAAATGTCAACTGTTGTCTGTCAAAAATCAATCTATCTCAGACATGACTTCATATTTTCAAGGACTACTTTGACTTCGAATGTTTCTGAACAACCGTTATTTGGTTTATATTTATTAGCAGGGCGACACTGTACTGTTGTTATTCCGCCATGTAGAGTCTAGGGTTTTTGTTGTTCCAAATTGGCGCACGCAGCTTCTACTTACTTCTCACCCAAGGATTGTATAAGAACATAGGATAGCCAGATCCCTACACCGGCAGTGTTGTCGCATCGAGCCGAGACTCCGCTGCCTGTGACGTCACAAACGGACCAGTCGCACCGATAAATAGTTGAGGTCTTGGGTTGCTTGAGTTAAAGTAAAGTGTTTTAATTTAGTTTTCGCCGTTACCCTTTGTAAATTAGCGACTGAAATGCCGGGACGTCGTTGTGCGGTAGTTGACTGTAATAAAAGTCGTATTTCTACGAAAATTACCAATAGAGAAATCGTTTATCACAACTTTCCAAAGGCGACAAACTTCGTATCCGATACTGTCCGTAAAGAAGGGATAAGGCGCTGCAAACGAGCAGATAAGTGGAATCCAAATACTAGCCAAATTTGCTCAATCCACTTTAATGCAAACGATTATGAACGTGATATGCGGAACGAATTATTAGGTAATAAATGTATTTATACGTTATGAGATAAATTATTCTAATACATAGTAATTATTGCTAGGGTTACCTGTACGAAAACAGCTTAAATACACTGCTGTGCCTAGTGTAAATCTTCCACAAATGTCCAAAGATATAAAGAAAGTTGCGACAAGAGGGGAAGCATATTTAAAAAGGAAAATGAAAGGAAAGAAGAAGTAAATAGATTGATTGCCGAACAATCGACAGCTTCATGTTTAGCGGCAAGTGAGCTGTCAACAGCGTCTTCAACAGCAGAATTTAAAACCGATAAGCCTTTAACTGTCCCAGCAGAAAATATATTATCTACACAATATGCGGAGCTTCGTGAAAGTCACACTAAATTATCTACAGAGATGGAAATTATGAAACGCAAATTGAATTTGCAGAGAAAACAACTTTTATAGTATAGAAGAAAGAACAAGCAAGATAAACCTGCACAAAAACAGGAAACGGTAAAAATACTGAGAAAACTCTTAACAGAAAATCAAATTTCTATTCTTCTGAACAAAAAGAAACGCGTTAATTGGACTACTGAAGAGATTGCAGTTGCTTTTACTATTCGTTACCTCAGCAAGAAATGCTATATATTTTGCGAACTAAACTTAATTTTCCGTTGCCAGCGTTGTCATCTTTGAGAAAGTGGGCATCAAAAATCAGAATAACGCCGGGAGTTTTAGAAGATGTACTAACTTTTCTAAAGGTAGCAGGAGAAAATATGTCTGCAAGAGAGAAAACTGTAGTCATTTCTTTTGATGAAGTCAAAGTTAAAACCACTTTAGAGTATTGTGTTGGTGAAGATCAGGTGCTAGGTCCTTACAATTTAATGCAAGTCTGTATGGTTAGTAGCTTATTTTCTACTTGGAAACAGCCTATCTATCTAGACTTTGACAAAAAGATGACAAAGGATGTGTTAATGGATCTGATCACCCAATTGCATAAAATATCATATAACTGTGTTGCAATTGTAAGTGATTGCGGAAGCAGTAATGTTGGTCTCTGGAAAGCGTTGTCCGTTGACATAAATAAGACCTATTTCGAGCATCCGCAAACCAAGAAAAATGTTTATGTTTTCGCAGATGCTCCCCATTTACTGAAACTTCTCCGTAATTGGTTTTTGGACACAGGATTTATATTGAGAAGTGCTGGAAAGAAAGAGATAAGAAAAGAACCTTTAGAAAGTTTGATAGAATTAACCAATGTAGAAGTAAATTCCTGTTATAAAATTTCTGAAAAGCATATTACAGTTGAAAAGAGTAAAAGACAAAATGTAAGACTAGCGGCTGAATTGTTATCACATAAGACCGCCCAGGCATTATTACGATACAAACCAGACCCTGATAAAAAACTTGCTAAAGATGTCGGAATGTTCATAGACAATATTAATTCTTGGTTTGATATTTTTAATAGCCATGTGAATAGATCTCCTGGCCCTGACCCTATGAAAGCCCCTTTTGGAATTTATTTACAGGACCAAGAACAACACTTAAATAAAGTTAGATATTTGACATGAGAGCTGAAGGAAAAAACACTTTGCAAATTATTCAGAAAGGAATAATAATTTCTATAGAATCGTTGAAACTACTTTTACGAGATATCATTATATATGTACTCATAAACTTAATCAGGACTGTTTGGAGAATTTTTTCTTCCAGCTTAGATGTCGAGGGCCGAATGAACATCCATCTCCATTGGAAGCCATCAAAAGAATAAGAATGATTATTCTTGGGAAGAATCCTGGTATTTTAGAAGCACAGGTACATAAAATGTGTTATTAATTCTTTACATATTCCTAGTATTATATAGGTACCTATCTACATAGCTATACTTTTTTTAAAGGTGAACACACAAGATGCTGTTCCTGAAGAATATATAGTGGCCACAGTTTTGGAACAAGCGAAAGTTTCACTTGAATTACCGGAAGAGAAGTTTGACAGCAATGTAACTCAAAGTAGCAATGGAAGCTCGTTTTCATCATCAGGGATTTCAGAAATATCTGATGCAAAATCACCAGAAACAACGGACGATGCATTTGAGTACATTGCTGGTTTTATAGCGAAGAAATTTAAAAACAGTCACCCCAACTCGGCGATTATACTTATAAAATTAAAGCCGATCACGCCTACAATTTACCCTCATGGGTACAACAGCTCTCTTTTGGTGGTCTTATTAAGCCCTCAACAGATTTCTTAAGTACCATTAAACAGTGGAACAAATATTTTGAGATATATCATGGCGATAATAAACTGCGGAAAGAAACACTGGTTGTTAAAAGACTAGCTTTAAAAATTAAAAAGCGAGAAAATTTGTAAAATTATTTTGTAAATTAAGAACTGTTATCCGTATGAATTATTTAAATACAAAAAGAACCCTTGACAATGCTAAAACATCGAGTAAAAGTAAGATTTCTACTAGTACACCGTCAGACACTCAACGAACACTAGCTAAAAAAATGCGAAAAACCACTACTTGATTCGTTTTTATTTAATTACTGCGTAATAAAACATTGCTATATACTGACTCTTTTAATTGAAAAATATATATATTTTGCTTTGTATAGAGAATACATGCTCATCGGCTTTCTTTATTTATGTTTATATACCTAATAAATGTGTTTATTTGAAGTTGGAAAAGTTTTTTTTTTAAATTATAAACCAAAGTATAACCTTATGGCAATAAAAACGTGTATTATATTTATAAAAAAGTGTATTATATTTATCTAGAGCTGAGGATGTTTGCGGTATAACCATGGTTATATCATGTAACCATAGTAAATTACTATGGTTACATGATATAACCATGGTTATACCGCAAACATCCTCAGCTCTATTATAACAGTACACTGACGGATATGTTATTATTAGAGCTGGGGATGTTTGCGGTGTGCCAGGATAGTATTCAGTTAAACGCACGAATATAACAATAACATCATGCGTTTGAAATTCGTTTACGTTAGACAACCTAAATAAACACATATATATGTATGGATGTTTTTATTGATTGTTAAATATAAAAAAAAAGCCGAAAAGAACAATCAATAAAAACATCCATACATATATGTGTGTTTATTTAAGTTGTCTAACGTAAACGAATTTCAAACGCATGATGTTATTGTTATATAATATAACAATAACTTTGTCTGGGATGCATGTATTGTAAGGACGGCTTGTCGTTAAAATATTACGATTCGTTTTAAGTTTAAATTGAATTCACAACCAAATACAAATCCATGCGTATTATTATTTATGATCCATAAATACAAATGGCTATTATGATTTTGTATAATAACAATATCCAGTGCATACTAAAATATCACTCTATTAATTTATGAGATCCGGCAAATCATTTCAGAGAATATTTAGATAAATAGTTAAATGTGGGGATGCACTACATACGGTCCTGCCGTACCGCAAACATCCTCAGCTCTAGTTATTATCAAATGAAATATTATATACCATAATAATAGCACTAATATAACTCGATAATTAATTGTTGTAGTAGCTAATAGTATATTAAAAAACGAGTTTCATAAGGCACCATTTTACCGCACGAGATCAGTCAGAGGGAGTGCGGCAAAAGGCCTTATGAAACGAGTTTTTTATACTATTTTTTCTATTTTGCGTTTTTTACATTAATAAATTGCTTAAATTGGAATTATTTAATTTGAAAGTTCAGAGTTTAATTTTTATATAAAGCATGCAGTTGGTCACATTGATACTTGACATTTTCAAATTTAAATCTTGCTATCCGCGAAGTATATTATATTACATATTATTTACTAATTTTCGTTAACATTACTTGATACTTCATTTAAAAATATAAACATGAGGGACATAGAAACATATATATGTTGTTGTCAATTGTATACAAAATACGTTGTTTGTGTAAAATACGGACATATATCATATATGTCAAATGTACATAAATTCTTAAAATCAAATGACAGCAATGCTATTTATTTATGTATTCGAATAACGCCAACATTGAAAAATAAAAAAAAGCGTATCGAAATGGAGCTCATTTCGATAGTGTTTTGGGTTTCATAATGAGTTCATTTCGAACGCAAAATAGAAAAACACATTTTATAAGGTGCTTTACAGTAGTGAACGCGTTCAACCTGGTCCGTTTGTGACGTCATGGCTCCCCACTACGCGGCGAAAATTGTGCCTGTGTTCTTATACAATCCTTGCTTCTCACGCACATATTTTCAAACACATCATGTATGCAAATTTGAACATTCTCGAGAGTTTATGCCAATTAGTAGTAAGTTATCATAATCGGAGATAGTGTTTACGGTAAAACCTGGCAAAATATATCTAAACAAATAGGATGCCATGAATGCCAAACCAACCCGTGACGATCTTCATATTCATCAATCATCAATGTCTGTTAGTCTTCCTGAATGTTGATAATCGTCTATGTCAAAATGGCTATTTTTAAATCGAGAAAACTATTTCTATTAATTACATTACTGTATATATCTGCTTTTATATAAATTTAATATGGGGTGTCCGTTTAATTGCGTTTAATTCTGAAGCTGACAGCAATCACTTTTGACGTAAATATAAAAATTGATCAAATCAAGCACAATACCCTTACTTTTCGAATTGTTTATTGCCAATATTTGCTAATTATAATTATTTAAGAAAATGGGATAGGTTGTGCCGCGTTCAAACAAAAAATGTGAATAATAAAAACTAACGGAAAACAGGCATGTACGACCATGTTAAAAGATGTTAAACATCAATAATTATTAATCAATAATAATAACAATAATAAAATAACTATAATTCTCAGTATGACAAATACAAAGAAAAGAAATTTCCAAATTTGGCAAACGTTAAACTGACACCCGATAGCAATAAAAATAACGTACGTAATCTTTAATGTATTGTATTGAATGAAGTAAACAAAGTTATTACTAAATAATTTATTTTCACAAATCACAATTTAATCATTTCGTAAAAATTTATATAGGTAAAATTCTTTTAAAATCTCTGATTTACATTCTTCTGCCCATTCTTCATCTCTTTCAACAACAAAGAGTTCGGCAGCAGTCTCATTTAAAAAAAGCGTTGCCAAGCAATTTGTTTCTGAATTACTTAAATATTTTGAACAAGTTTCGGAACGTATTATGCATTCCTAACTATATGTTAAACAATTTTATATATATAATAAATGTATGTGTATACTTCAATGTAGCTCTAAATATATGCAATAAATAAACAAATATTTTTAAAATTTGAAATTATAAATTTGTAGGCTACGTTCAAATTGGAAAGGACATTTTAATGGTTCCTGAACGCAATCTGTGATATAACAGCCGACAAATTGCCAAAGATAAAGTACCAAATTTCTTCCGATTCTCGAACAAAAATTATAAATATATATTAAAATGTCTGCCTGGAGACAAGCTGGTTTAAAGTAAGTTAATCAAAATTGGAAACTTTTAATTAACGATTTTAATTTATCATTGTAGCTACATTAACTATTCAAATATTGCGGCGAGGTTATTAAGAAAAGCACTAAAACCTGAATTAAGGGCAGAGGCTGTTCGAAGGGATGAATCTCACATCAAATTCACACCATGGGTAGATGGTAAACCAACAGGTATATGAAAATGATCCATTCTTATATAAAGAAACTTTTATATCGGTAGCAAATTTATCAAAATTCAAATGTATATTCTATTTTAACAAAAAAATATATTTAGAAGTTTATCAGATGAATTTTGGAAAAAATATACCATATTTCTAAAGACATTTGAATAATGTAGTATATTGTGCAAACTACATATAACAATAATCGGTTCTCTTTTGTAGATCATAAAATTATTTGTTCTACACTATTTTTAAATAGGTATAGAAGTAACACTGAGGCATGAACTTCATATCTGTTTAATATTCTAGATGAAATAGAATACAAAATTATAATACTATTCTTCCATTAAATATTTCTTTAGATAATTTTTTAAATTTTTAAGATTCTTTTTTAGGGATAGAAATTATGAACGGATTCAGAATTGTAGTATACAGTTCTATGGAATTTAGAAACCTGAACATGACAACTTCAACATAATCTATCTCATTGACAATATTATAACTATTTCATAAATAGAGAACAAAACCATGATACTAGCACAATTTTAGTTTTAAAAAAATGAAAAATTATATAGATATAATATGGAGAATTATACAGTGCTTTTTTTAAGTTTGGCTATAAGCTTCCAATATTTCCACCATATGTCAATTTCTTTTAGAAAAATATTGTTTTGTATAAAGCCTCTCGTAGTATACATAGGCAATTAGAGAATGTGAAGAATGACTTTTACGATAGATTGAGTCATTTCTTAGTTGCCTATGGAGGTCACTTCGTAAAAGTATTTCCCATTTTATTTAATGTAAAAATAAGTTAAAATGAAATATTTATCATACAAAATTATAATAAATTTTGCTCTAGTTCACGGGTTTCCTCATGGTAACAAGCTGTGCGAAAATGTTAACGTTATATACTAGACAATCAAAAAATATAGGTCTAGGGTACGTTCATTAGTGATTAATATAAATTGTACGGTCGCGGTGACATAAAAGCGACCACTAATTTGACATTTTGTGTTATTTTCATAAATTTTGGTAAATCAGGTTTTTAAAATGTTATATATGTTGTCAGCAATGACAGCAAAAATTAAATAATATGATAATAAAACGTCAAAGTGACAAATATTATTACAACAACTTTAATGTAAAATCAATAATGTTACTACGAAAATAATTACAAATCTTTATTAATTTTAATGTTAGAAATTTAGTGTCATCCCACTGACAATTTGGTGAAGAGCATATCTTCAAAAGGTTTTACCTTAGCCAAAGACGCTACGCTATTTTCTGTTTTCAGTTTGTTCTACTGAAGATGGCAACTTAGTTGCCGAAATACGCATTTATAATTTATTGATATAACGAGCCATCGAAAAAATTTATAATTGGAGTGGAATGTGAAATTGGGTTGATACTTTAACCACTTCCACATAATGACATTTATTATTTGACATTGAAACTATAAGTTTGTGTCAAATTTTTCAAAACTCTTATTAAGAAAATTGTTTGTGTTTAGATGCAAATGGACAACATTTTCAACAACTTCTGTAGCTATATGTAAATTTTGATTATGATTTCGATATTAAATAAATTATTTGTTTTGTTTTTTGTTGTAGTATCATTTCAATGCCATAACCTTTTTTTACAATGAAACTGTCAAGCATCAAGTAATGTGTCATTATGTGGAAGTGGTTAAAGTACCAACCCAATTTCGCAGTCTACTCCAATTATGAATTTTTTCGATGGCTCGTTATATTGTAGTTAGGGATTTTATTTTTTTCTGTCTGTTTTAAGCCACAGTCTCCACCAAATTCAGAATAGCTACTTAGATTTAAAATGTGAAATATATACTTGTAAAGGAACTACAGCTATTTATTTATTACATTATTATTATAACCCGATAAAATGAATTGATAGTTTTTCAAAAGAATATGGAAATAAAGTAAGTGTCGTTATGCAGAAACCTATGACCAAATCTTTAAAAAAGCACTGTACTATCACAATTCTAATAAAATCTGTTCTTGACTTATTATAACTTTAATTTGCATTGTTTCTAAATTTGACTGCACCTATTGATATGTATTGATATATTCTTAGACTACTATTGAAACAATTTAAAGTTGGGAATATTTTATTATTCAACATAATCTCCTCTTACATTAACACACTTAATACAGCGATCCTGCAACGCCTTTAACCCTTATAGAAAAAAAGATTATTCTTGGTCTGCAGATTTTGTTCTGGATCTCCTTCAAAACGGGCACATTTTTACCGTGATGCTTTCACTCTTGCTCATTTGTGATCGGCATTCAAACATTTAGGAATCCATTTATAGAAACGTTTTTCATACCAAAATCGAGGTGAACTATATAATGGACGCGTTCATATGAAATCTTTAGTGCCTCAGCTATATGTTTCAGTCCAATTCAACGGTCTGATAATATCATGTCATGAACTGCTTCAATAGTTTCGGGACTGGACACCGAAATCGGTCTTCCTGATCGCTTCTCAACTTCCTCTTTTGAATAACGCGATCCAATTTTTAACAGTCGCATATGATGGGCATTGATCGCCAAGTGTGTTAAGCATGTCTTCGTAAATGTCCTTATCACATAACCTCTTCAAATATAAGTATTTGATGATACCTCGATACACCAATTTATTAATTTTCACATTTGCATTCGACATACTTTCAAAATTTACTGCACAGCAATACTTCAACTTTTTGATGTAAGATTTTACTAATACACTTTTAAAATGTCAATATTTCTTGCCATTATAACAAGATTTTTTTTTGTTCAAGGAAAATAGCCTAGGCTAAGTAGCTATCAATACCCCCTCGTAAAAGATTTTAAAGAAATATTATTTAAATACAGAATATAAGTAATTGTGTGTGTGTGTGTATTGTTTCTGAATTCTCACTTTATTTATGATCAAATATATATATATATATTTATATATATGCGCCATAAAATAAACTTCAATACTGATTTATACAAAAACGTCTGTTTTTTAGTATGTTTGCAAGATTAATCTAATTGTGATGCAATTGCATTTATTAGTTACAGATTTGTACAGTATTTCAGTTTAGTTTATTAACTTTAAATAAAAATATTAAAAAAATCAAATATTTTTGTCGCGTTATTCAGAAGATATATTACATTAACATAAAATCATTTAGTTATTCTAATACAGTGAAACTTTTCTATAATAGAAACTCGTGGGACCGAGTTCTTTTTCCATTATGCGCAGGTTCCCATTATAGACAGGTTCGCGCTTATTTAATGGAATATATCACAAATTTTACTAAATTTATGTTGTAGGCAGGTTAGGCGATCATAATATCTAAAAGTAGACATGGCCTATCATAAGATACATTTAGCAAACTTTAAACTAAATTTATTTATAATAAACAATCATATAGAACTTTATATATAAAAATATAACATAACTAAATTAATCGCATAAAAACTCAATATTTTTTTGTTTCATTTTAGTAAATAAAATTTTGCTTTCTACATAATATTTACTAGAACTATTTATAATTTCTGGAAAACTAGGGTCGCATTTATTTAAAGAAAAAATTTCCTAAAACTTTAAACGCTTTAGGGCGTCCCTGTATGATATAATGGAATTCTCCTCAAGGTTCTTCTTCTTGTTGATTTGTTTCTGTCACATGATCTGTTTCAGCGATCACGTCTAAGTGATCACGGTAAATAAATTATCATCGACTACAATAAATTCTCTTGTTTTAATTTCAAACGTGGAGTGTTGTGTTTACTTCATTTTCCTGTAATTTCTGTGTCACTAATTTCTTGATGGTGAAATAAAAACCCTGCTTTTCGAAAACATTTCATAATTGCTTCCTATGTCACCTTTTCAAGTCCTGCAGTAATCCACTTTATAGAAATGTATTTTACAATGCCGCTCAATTTGTCTTGAGTTTCTATAGCTGCTAGTAACGACTGTATTAATAGTTTTCTGTAATGCCGTTTTAAGCAGTAAATTACGCCTTAATCCATTGGTTGGGTTATACTGGTTGTATTTGCAGGGAATCAGGCTACCTCAACATTACGCAGTTGTAATTTTGGATGGCAGTTGCATTATCCAAAAATAAAATTACTTTTCGGTTTTCATTTTTCATCTATTGATTGAAATATTGCAGTCGCTCTTCCATAAAAGAAACTGTATTCCTAACTTTAGAATTATATCTTCAGATAACTGGCAAATCTGAAAGTGGTAAATTTTTAAGACGTCTGCGTTTTTGTTGACTTTCCTATTCAAATTCCCCGCTTAAATTGGCATAAACAAATAACGTTAGCCTTTCTTTTGGCCATTTTCCTTCCTTGTATGCGTTTGCTTTCTAAGATAAGAGTCTTGGAAAGAATAGAAGAAAAAGAGCCTAGTTTTGTCTTCATTATAAATGTCTTGTGGTTTATAATTTCCAATCATTTGGCTAATTCTCTGCTGCCAGTTATTTACGATGTCGATATTTAGATCGCTTGACTTTATGGCCGTGTATGGCGTGCTTTAAAACTATCTAGTCAACCGTTAGAAGCTTTAAACTTCTTCGCCACCAGTTATCATAATTTTTCGTTTAGAACCCAGCTTTGCATCTAAATAAAAACGTTAACAATTAACGCCTAACTTACATATGTCCTTCTATGCACAGATGAATTTTTTAATTTGATCCCGGAAATAATTGTTTTTTTTTACAATGTTACATAAATAGAAATAAAACTAATGTTAAAATCTTCACATTATTAATATGTAATCGTAAAACGACAATTGTTTGCTAGCAGACACTGGCTTCATCAGGTACTTACTAGAGCACGTTACAAACTCCTTAAAAACTTAAATTGTTGTCTTATGTAATTTTTTTCGGCATATTTCATGTTTTTAACTTTGTCGTATCATTTTTTCTATACGGGGGCCATTTTAAAAATTTTCACACAAAAGTACGTTATAGACAGGTTTTTGCTTTTTATTATAAATATATTTCCACGTTAAACAAGTTCCAGTATACACAGGTTTCTTATGCACGTAAATCTGCTAAGGTTTAGCCGGAACGGAATGATTTTTCTGTTGGAGATGGGTTTCACTGGATAATGAAAGTTACAAGTAATATACGCCTTTATTTCTGTCTTCAGAATATACGGTTTATACAAAATTGATAAGTAAATGTTATGAAAGCTTATTATTTATTGTATTTTCTAATACATAAAATTAACTAACCTTATGAAAAATTAATATGTGAATTAAACTTTATATAAATAGGTATGTTAAATTAAGAAATGATTGTTTATACTAATACAATACCTCCTTGACAAAGTTTAAAAAAATTGATAGCTTGGACCATGTTTACCTAATTATGCTACTTTATTTTCTTGTCTAATTCGTAGTCAATTCCTTTCTAATTATATATTTTGTCGCAGGTCGTAAGGAATAATAATTTAAAGGTAACTTATTTTTTTGTAGTGCCATGCTCACCTTCACAAATTAATACTTTGTGTTTTGTTCATACTAACAAGCAATTAAACGCATGTATATATATTGTTGCAGGATAAATTCATCATACAGTTGCGCATGTTTTAAAGCATGTTATGAGGATTATTTTATAAGAATTTTCTTATTTTATTATGAGTTTCTTTTTATTTTTAGGTCAGAAGAAATGACTATAGTGTTCAAATAGTTTTATTATTCTTTGTATAAGAACTGGCTAATAATAAATTATTTTAATAGAATTTAATGAGTTTTAATATAATAATAATAATAAAAAAAAACTATTTATAGAAATAAATATTGTCCAATATAAATTTTAATTGATCAAATTTATTGGTAATCCATCCTCATTTAGAAGATGGTCCAAGGAATCTGTTAATACTTGTGGTCCTTCACCAACTTTGGTAATTATGATGTATTTCAAGAGATTTGTTGGATATTTGGCTGAGGAAAATTTCCCAATTATATCCTGAAAAAATAATGAAAATAAAATTGATTGTTAATTAAAATACAAACTTTTTAAGATAATAAGTGAATAAATAAATTTAAAAAAACACTTTAAATATGTATGTTTGGATATTTTGTCAAACAAAATTTCTCAATTAGATCCTGAAAAAATAATAAATATAAAATTGATTGTTAATTTAAAGTACAAACTTTTTAAGGTAAGTGAATAAATAAATTTAAAAAAAACACTTTAAATATGTATGTTTGGATATTAATTAGGCTAAGGAAAATTTCTCAATTCCATATATCCTGAAAAAATAATAGTATAAAATTCATTGTTAATTAAACTACAAACTTTTTAAGTGAATAAGTAAATTTAAACAAAAAAAAAACACTTTAAATTTATTTAACTACTACTATTTAACATATTGCTATGGTTTTTCCCCCAATAAATATTAAAAATTTATTAAAAATGTATGTACATTATTTTTGAACTTAAGTGTATATTTTTGTGATAAAAACTAGTTTTACATTGAAGCCGCCGCGCTTGATGTGGACTGAGAGACAACTTTAAATCTTTAGACACAGTTTACCAGTAAGACGAGAACGTTTATTTTTATTTTTTTAAAATAGATAATTATCTATATAATGTAATTTCGGTTTGAATTTGAGTTAATTAGTTTATGGTGGTTGTATTTCAATTCCCGTTTATTCTACGAGATTGTTGCTCTCGTAATTTTGATTTATATATTTAAAAGACAACGTTTTCTTGTCTACGTCTCACACAATTTTTTTTTATCTAAGTAAAAATATATACATATATATTTTTAAAGGATATCTTATTAATTCAAAAGATTTGAATATTGTATTTCAATTGTATTGACATTGTTATTTAAGAGATTTAGTCTTAGTTAATTGAGATAGATGACAAAGGATTTTTAAAATTTCTAAGTAAAAGAAGTTAGCTGTAAAAATTTTATACGTTTGGATTTCAAGGGCTGTTTTTTTGTGACATGTGTGTGCGCATGTTTTAGATTTTGTTCGAGCTGTCAAGTTTGTTTATATTTTTATATTGTTCTTTGGGGAGAAATTAAAAATTGTCTTTGTGATTTAGTTAATTTGTTCGATTGTCATTGAGGTTTTTTGAATGCACGTAGCGGTCATTTCCGTGTGTTATTTTTACCTCTGGGTGTAATAAGTATATTATTACACAATCTTTATACTTTTTGATTTAAATTTTATATTGTGATCTTTATTTAATTAACCTTTCATCACGAATTTTATAAGTAACTCAAAGAAATATTATTATTATATTTGTCAATACATTTTGACTGGCGCCAAGTATTTTCGTAGAGACAACCACGTTTCCGATTGGAACCCTGAGAAGAAAGAAGTCCCATTTGATTTTGGAAATAAACCAACCGAGTATCCTAGTTGGGTAGATTAGTTGTGAACCGTGGTGCAGTTAATTTTAAAACCACCGTTCATAGCAATATGTTTCAGTATTTTCCTACTATCCTACTATCAAAACTTTACTGAGAATCTGTTTTAAAGGGAGTTTTATATATTATGGTGTTAATTGCATTTTTATGACTGCGATTATTATTGATGTGTGTGTAAACTCTGTTTACGTGTTGGTTACATTCTCGTTTCTTAACCAACACGCAAACAGTTTATATAATGACAAAAATATTTAAAAAAATTTATCATGCCACTGTGAAAAAAGCATCAGAGATGATATCTTAAAGTTGACCGACAATAACAAAAATAATAGTTTTGTTAATTATCCAGCTGTTACGTATGTAACAGCTTACCTTACACACACGTGCGCTATAGCGCACGTGTGTGTAAGGTATTTATTATTTATATACATTCTGAAAATTTTGAATTCATAGGTGTCAGGTAATACGATTTCAGAGTTCGTGTCGTAATTTAGTCACAATATTTTGGATTTATATTCTACGTAATTACATCTTTCATTTATCATATGTTATCTCTTTATTTCAAGGACATCCTGTATATTCAAAGTGTTTTTATTTATTTACTGATTGGTATCCTATACAACATGTTTCACTAAGAGCTTGATCTAAAAAGTACAAATATCATTTAATAGCAGAAAAATTAAATATCTAATTTTTAGCTTCAATTATGTTTATATTAACATTACGTACGAAGGATGTTCTAATATTGAACTCAACACAATAAAGTACAATCCTTTATTTAGAATTTTCATTGCAATATTTTTGGAAGGGTGTGAATAAAATGCATACTCCGCCATTTACAGCATAGTAGGGAAATTAATTAGTCATTTTTTTGTGGTTTATTTATATTTTTCTTTTATCATTACACATAGGTATAATACATTGATTTTTGTTTATTTAGCTTTACACATAGGGATAAATGTATGGTGGCATAGTAGGCAACCAGTTATACACCAGTGACATTTTCCAATTGTCAAACGTTTCTGTTTTTCATTCATACTTAAATCTTAAATTAAATACATTTGATTGAAGAATACATAATTGATTTAAAACAGTTAATTATCTCAACAGGCGTATACCTTGTGCGAAGACAATTTTTAAATATTTTTAACAAATTCAAAGAAGATGAATAGAATTTCTTTAAGGATGAAATATATCTAAGATAGTAAAGTTAGTGTATCAAAAAAGGTAGAAAATGTAACAAAAAAGTACAGATTTTACCATTTTATGAAATTGAAGGACGTCGTCGCATTTCACTAACATGATAAATACAAATATCACCTCATGGTTTCTTACGAATAAGTGGTTTTATAAACTGGAGAAATGTATTTTAAAAAGCAGTAGTGGGAAATTATTGTGTAGGTAAATAAATATGTTACTATTTCTTTAATAATCCCAATAACTTTTGGACTGTACAATTATCTGACAGCATAACTACTGGAATTAAAGATTGAGGAAGGGAAGACACTATGCAACAAACTTTTGGAATCTGTTAAAGCAAGGCTATTTTCATATTAAGGAGGATCAGTTAGTAGAGTAGCAACTGTTTGAGACCCTCGATTTAAAAGGGAAGGTTTTCGTAGTACTGAAAATGCTATCAAGGCTACTTCTTTTCTAGAACAAGAAATGTTTTTAATATTATGAAAAAAATAGATCCTGAAAATAAAGAACAAATTTTCATTTGGATTATTGCAAGAAAGAATAAGAGAAAATAAAATCAATTACATCTAATGTAATAATAACTAAAAGGCAATACCTCGAAAGGGCAAATTCAAATGAGGACGTAGATCCTCTTTTATTTTGGAAGGTAAGGTTAAAAAAAAGGGTAATTGCGCTTCTTATTTGTGTTTCCTTTTAGGTAAGAGGAATGGAGTTGAAACCCTTAAAACAATGTGCTAGGATATACTTCCGTTTTCCAGAGTTCAGTAGAAAGTGAGAGTGTACAGTACAGCTCGTTTGATAATAGAACATAGGTGTGGAAGACTAAAACTGAAAAATGTTAATATGATAATGTTCCTAAATAAAAATTTTAAAAATATTAATAGGTAACCTAAGTATTTATTTTATTAAAATTACACCCAATCGTTTCCCATTACTTAAGAAATAAAGAAAACTCAATGGGTTTCATCTTACTATGCTTCCTAACTATTAAAGACATGCATGTTTAAGCATTCAAAGGGAAATTATTTAGTTTGCCATACAGAATGTACATGAAACTCTTTAAATCTATTACGGAACTGTTTGTTTTATCAGTAAAAATTATTTTATTTAAAATTTCGTTTTCATTTAACAAATTAAACATATAAAAATCAGTTTGTTTTACTTTATCTTCCTCCAAAAGCTCTTGATGGTTTGATATCTTGTATGGCTTATATTTTAATTCTTTCAGCGTTTTGAACACCAAACTGTACCATATTCCAAAATGGCCTGGCTACATCTAAAAGCGATCTTACAGACCGTTCTCCTACATAACACAGGATATTCAGCTTCATGTGTTCTGTTAACACTGATTGGTTTTTTTTCCATCTTTGAATCTGTTAAAATAATTTGAAATTGTCTTCGCACAAGGTGTACGTCTGTTGGGATAATTAACTATTTTAAATAAATTATGTATTTTTAATAAAATGTATTTAATTTAAGATTTAAATATGATTAAAAAACAGTAACATTTGACAATTGGAAAAATTTCGCTGGTGGCCTACTATGCCACCATACATTTATCCCTATGTGTAAAGCTAAATGAATAAAAATCAATGCATTATACCTATGTGTAATGATAAAAGAAGAAGCCGGTATATATATTATATGTACAAGGTTTCAGACCACAACTGCGCCTGTGCAATTTAGTAAAGCTATATTTTGCTTATCCAATTGAAGCTTTAGTATTTTATCTATTTAAAATATATATGAGGAGAGATTTTTATATCATCTATCTAGCTATGAATGAAAGGCGTTATAAGAAAAGCTATACTTTATTCTTCAACATATGATCCACTAACGGTTACGCACTTATTTAAGCGATTTTATAATAAGGCTATATCTGCTAAAAAAAATTCTGGTAAGTCTCCAGAAAACTCCACCGCTTCTTTCAGGTAATCATCTGGCGAAAGACGTCATCCGCGTAGATGCTTTTATGTCATGGAACAGCATAATCTATTAAGTAAAGTTTTGAGGTCTTTTTTTTTGCTATTTGGCAGTTCTCAAATTATATATTGCTTCCTTAGATGATTCTTACTGTAGAACCTTGCTTCATTGTATTCAATTAACAAGATTCCATCTGCTGACACAATTTTTGTTCGAGAGTAAGCAATCTGAGAATCCATCGTGCTGATTCTTTATTCATTCCTCAACCAACATGTAAAATTTTTAATACTGTGGCCTCTGATATCTCGACTTCAACAGTAATAATTGACACATTTCTTCGATTAGCTAAGACCTGTTCCTCCAATTTTCTTCTTTGTTATTAGTTCTTGCTTTGATAGGCCTTCCGCGTCTTGGATCGTCTTGAATTGATTCCCTACGCTATCGAAATTGCTTAGACCAAAATTTCACTATAAAATATGGCGACGCATTTTCCTCATACACGTTAGTCATCCTCTGATGAATATTTATAGGTCCATTTTCTTCTTTCGTCAATAATTTTATCACGCTTCAATGTTCTAACTAAATTTCACTCGTTCTTTGTTAAATAAAGCTCTGTAAAAACAGCAAGACTATCTGGATTTGGACTAAACTTGGTCAGTGTAAATCTAAATGTCAGCTATTGGACAGCAAAAGCTTGCTATTATCACTTAATTAATTTTCCATGACCTAGGTAGATAATATAAAGATATCCCCTCATATCTAGCAATTCAGTTTTGGTGAAATTAAGGCAGACACACTTTTGAGTGCTCACACACAGCTATTCATGACCGGAAGACAAACAACAAATCAATACCATTCTGTGATATGTATAATTACCTCATTTATACAAATTTCACTGACGGGAATTCCTCTTATATACTCTTCTCTAGGCGTTGTTGTTGGAAAGACAGCATTTATTATAGTTACGAGTTCGTTCATATTATGATCTAGAGTATACAGACAAACGTTCGATCCTGCATCACATGTATATGCAACCTAAAATTAAAAATCAAAATTCTAATAATACGAAAAAAAGTCAAATAATTTTGAAATTTCAAAACAAGTTTAATATCGGATAACTTTCTGAAAATTTCTGTTAAACAAGTATTTTTATGGAATTTGTATTTTATAGATTTTTATTTTATCACTCATAATTAAAAAATAAATTATCTTGGAAGTCTTTCTGAAGTTACAGATATGTCTAGTTCATTCTAATTTATAAGAAACAAATGTGAAATTTGTGTCCCTATTGTCTTCCAAACTTACTCTACATTTACCAAAAATATGAGCAATACATAAAGACGATTATGTTTTTTTCCTGTAATTTAAAGTTTGAAATATATTTTGTTAAGTATGTTCTATAATGTATTGCAGACTAAACTAAAAAATATTCTCTTAAACAATAAATACTTCAATGATTAGATGAAATAATAAAATAACCAAAATACCGAGGCTTTTATTCAAAGTTATGATCTGAATATTCTAACATTTGTCACTCTTGTTTCCGTTCCCAAACAATGGCGATTAATTAAAAAAAAAACATACGCCCCTCTCCCCCAGCTGCTTGAAATATAAAATTAATCAATTTGGCGAAGATAAAAAATTCCAGTGAAATCATTATTTTTGTAGTACAAGTTTCGCAGTGTCGTAATTTCACTCGACGTTTCGCTGTCTATACTGCTAGCTTTTTCAGGATCTGATATCAAACTGATTCTTTTTGTTATCGATCTTCTTTATATATGGCCTTGGTTCACTCCTGTGGTACCGTCTTTGGTTCATTGGTCGTAACGGATTCTCGTAGCAGGCTCTTCCAGGCGCCCTCGCGACCAATGGAGAAAGACGGTCACACACCAGTGAAGTAAGGTCCTATATAAGGAAGAACGACAACAAAGAGAATAAGTCTGATACCAGATCCTGAAGAAGGCTGACAGTATGGATAGCGAAACGTCGAGTGAAATTACAGCACGGCGAAACTCGCAATAAGATTATATTACAAGTGACATCGGCAGTGAAAGCCTACGGAACTTTATTGTTACTTTTATTAAAACAATCAGCCTAAAATCATGTTTTTCGTCTAATTTTTAACAATATATATTACATAAAATGTGGTAGCTTAGTAGTAGGTACATAACTAGACTACGACCAAGTAAATCTGACCCCCGGAAAATATGCGAACTTATTTACCAACGTCTTGTTCACGCCCTCTAACCCACACTTTACACGTTCGACAGCTGTGTACAGTCCCGTTCATGCTCCGTCATTTACAGTGCTCGTTTACTTGTTTATTAAATCGTTGTTTTCATATTCTCTTGTGTTCTTACTCGTTTCTATTATTTTTTGCTTCTTTTTGAATATCCGAACAGTTTTTCTTAAAAGTATTTCATTTTCTATTGTTAGCTAAAGGTAAGTAATAATATAACGTATCAGAATAATTGAAACATACATGAGTAGGTAAACCCCACCAGTTTTGTATAATACAAAGGTATTTTTAATAATATAAAATATTACTAAAAATCTGGTGTGAAGAACACAAATGCAGGTTCACTATTAATATTTTCTGTGAACGTGTCCGAATATATCCTATCCCCAGAGACGTAGATACGTATTTCGCTTTTCTACAAGCTCATCGGTACGCCCCTGCTGGAGAAAGGATATTTCCAGACACATTCACAGAAAATAAATTCAGATTATTATAAAATAAAAACTTGGAGGTAACTTTGGTACGGTTAATGTGTTACCTGCTTTCAAAGCCTGTTACAAGTACAGTCGCGAGCAATAAATTCTGGTCGTCAAAGTCATGCTTTGACATAGTGGCAAATGCCCCATTGTATAACCGTCGTAAAAGTCATAACCTATAATCATGTTGCATGACAATAATGGTCATGTTTTCTTTGTAAAATTTCATTCATGTTGACAATTCATTGACATAGGTATTATCAGGCGGGGGAAATTTACAATTTAATCAAATTTTGAAGTACCATTGACGACCCGAAATTATGGCTCGCAACAGTACCTGCTATTATTACTTTAATAAATAAGTATCTAATTTGAACAATAATAAAATAATAGCTATAATATTATTAAAAATACCTTTGTATTATACAAAACTGGTGGGGTTTACCTACTCATGTATGTTTCAATTATTCTGATAAAATAATAGCTGTTGACCAAAATCTACTTACAAATTGATTTTTTTAACTTAGAATTTCACCTGATATGGGAACTTAAATCGCTAATTACACTAGCTGACACGATTTTTATAACTGACTTAACAATCTAACATTTTAGTATTTTGCATTGTTTCAAACATAAAAACTGTATTCTAACAAGGTATCACGTCACATTTTCAAAATAATATTTTTCTGTTTTCACTAAGATTAACGTAAAATTAAAAAAGTAATGTAACAAGCTATTCCACGAAGAACAGTGGCAACTGCAAAGGATACAACTTCACGTATTCCAGAGATAAGATAAATTAGTCATGGCGGAATAAATATACTAAAATGAAATCTTCCGGAATCGCTACGTGCAGATGTGAAGGTTGCAGTCGGCGTAGTGATTCATTTATTTAGTTGTTAACGTGATCTGGCAAAAGGCAAACGATATGTCACTGAACTGTCATTTAGTTAAGAAAGTTTGACAAGTTGTTGCGTGTGATGTTCAAAAATGAAAAACCGTGCAAGAGGCTGTCAAAATTCTCCGGACAGTTTTTGTTATGTTTGTGGATTATATGCTACAAAATCGCAAAAGAAGCCTTAGTGTATTCATTCAAAGATGTTATGACTTTTATATGAAATGGGTATTGAATATAACCCTGCAGAATTACTATTGTTTATCGACTCGTCGAAAACAAGTCTCAAAGGCATTTTACTTTATAATGGTAATTCGAAACCATTAATTTCATTGACTTATTCTACAAACACAAAAGAAACGTATGACAGTATGTCAACTATATTAAATCTCATTCAATATTCAAATCATCTTTGGCAAATCTGTGGTGTATACCTTATTATTTGGACTGCAAGGAGGGTTTACCAAATATTGTTATTTTTTGTGTCTGTGGGGTAGCCGAGTAGTTCAGCAACATTACCAAATAAAAGAATGGCAGCCACGGACCAACATTGTTCCTGGAAAATTTAATATAAAATTTGAGCCGTTAGTGGATTCTAATTTGGTGATTCTACGCCCTCTACACATTAAATAAGGATTTATTAAACAGTTTGTGAAAGCACTAAAAAAAATAAAAATTTAAATACTTAAGTCTTCAAAGTTGTCCGATGCGAAAGTTCGTGAAGGAATATTTGTTGGTCCGCAAGTTAGGAAGCTGCTCAAAGATGAAAATTTTGAACGTACCATGAATGATTTAGAGCTGGCAGCGTGGACTTCTTTTAAAAATGTTTGCAAACATTTCCTAGGGAATTAAAAGAGTGAAAACTACCAAGATATCGAGGAAAACTATAAAAGCTTAGGGTGCCGAATGTCGCTCAAAAATTCATTTTTTGCATTCACATTTGGATTTCTTCCTTGCTAATTTAGGAAAGGTGAGTAATGAATAGAGGGAAAGATTCCATCAAGACATTGCAGAAATGACATCAGGGTAGGTGAAATCCCGTCATGATGTGAGATTCTTGCTGGTTCTCATTAGAAGGTAACAGCCAACATAAAAGAAAGAAACAGCTCTATTTGTGCAAAACATTGATATATCAGCAATTTTCCGTTGTGTACAGTTAAGTGTTTTTGTATTCTTGATACTAATTAAACATTCTAGTATTTGTTATGTGAAGATTTTTGTACTTATCTATTTTTTTAATAACTTCTGTTTAACAAAATTTGTAAATACAATTATTATTTATCTACTCGCGGAGTATCATTATAACTCTAAAACTAAACGTGGCGGAAAGATTTGGTTTTCGATTATGCCTTCAGTTAAAGAGTAAGAACTTTACACCTATTTTTACAACAGTTATTAAAAAAAAAATTAAATTGTCGACTAGTATTATTATCGTATTTCAATAACTGCATATGTATTGTAGTTATGATTTTGTGTTTGAATTGTGAATTAAGTTTTTTGACTTTTGATAATGAGCGTTACCTGATTACTTCCTTTAAATTCGTTATACGAGTGGGCAAACTCCATAATTGCATGAGCTGCGTCATTCAAATAAAAACAGGGAGGGTAAGTATCTAAACAAATTGCGTGGAACTGATTTGAATCACGCATCGTTAATTCAGCAAACATTGAAAAATCTTTCAATTTTATTGCAGATTCCATGTCCTTAATCCTGCCAGGTACTATCGTCTCTGCTCTTATCTTTAGTAAAGCGGAAGTTGCCACGCTTCTTTTCATAGCGGAGGTAGAAGGATGTTTTTTACGAGATTCATTAGCGACGAGTATTATTATTCTCATATCGGGCCAATGAGATGTTGGTGCTAATTGAACAGCTGTAGAATCTGTTCCATCTGTCTTAATGCCTCTACACCATTTAACCTGAAAATTTTTTTTTATTTAAGTCTTACCTGGAAATTATTTTTTTTTTTGAAAAAATTCGCCATATCAGTTGAAATACCGACATCAGCAAATTTAAAGGAACATATTGTAAATTTAGTTTATTTCTTACTTTTATTATTTTATAGCCTATATCTAGATAGCTAGTAAATAATTGAAGTTTTTAATAGCAAAACGTCAAACGTGTAGTTGTGTGTGCCCGTGTGATGGGTAGATAACAATTAAGTTAAGTAATCAGTTTAATTTTTCGGGTTGTAATTTCCTTTTTTTTTTTATTCAGTTGTTTGCCTTCAGTTTGTTTGTATTGTAAAAACTAGGTAATAATAATAATAAAGTTGCTCGAAGGTTCGTTAAATCAGAATCAACCATCCATCGTAATTAGATCGGGGAGTATGTGAAAAGAATAAGCAAGGCGGAAAACTTTCAACCACGATTGCAAATGATCGTTTTATAAAGTTGCAAACACTGCGAAATAAACGTCAAACGACAGTTTAAAGCATACTGGAAGTTGTTCGGGGAACCACCATAAGTGAGTGTACAGTAAGAACACTTAAAGATGTTGTCTCAATTCATATGTGCCAAAAAAAATCTCCAAGACTCCAACGACGTCATTGTGTAGCGTGACTTGAATATAGTTGAGAACATCGAAATTGGAATGATGACCAGTGTGGACAAATTTTGTTCAGACGAGAGCCGCTTCTGTGTAAATTCAATTGACGGTAGGGAAAGATTGTATCGACGTCAAGAACAAAATGCACTATTTAATTTTACTACTACAGTATCTTGTGGTGGAGGTTCAATTATGTTGCAGAGAGGTACATTAGAGATATTCTCTAAGACTATGAGGTACCTTTTGCCCTATATATCTGAGAAAATTTTACCTTAATGCAGAGTATAATGCGCGCTCGCACGTCGCTCACTGTGTAACAAACTTTTTAAACGAAGTGGATATAACAGCAATGAATTTCCAGCGTGTTTCCCTGACTTGAACCCGATCGAACATGTGTGGGGCATCCTAGCAAGGATTCCTGCTGTTCAAAACAGAAGTAAGAGTTGCATTGATTGAGGAATGGGATAGATTGCCTCCAGAACTGATCAATAGCCTCATCAGAAATATGGGAAGACGAATGACTGCAGTTGTAAAGGCTCGTGGGGGCAACACACGCTATTGAAGTAAAAGAAAAAACATATTACATGATTAACCATGAAAAAATGAAATGAACCAACAAAAACTAGATTGTAGTTTTAATTTATTTTTTTTATTATTAAGATTGTTATAATCTATCCAAATTTTGTACAATGTATAATACGAGAAAAATTCGGACTATTAACACACAGATGACGTAAGAATAGTTGAATGACTATGATATTTGTTAGGTGTTATCAGAGTTGCATGTGTTAACTAGTTTGACCCCGACGGACAACATAAAAAAGAGCTTTCCACTTTAAAGGACTCTTCAACTTCGTTTTCAACGATGAAAAGTGGGTTGCTGAATTTAAATAGGTTGTACATCCACTGCAGACGATAAACGCTTGGGACATCCAAAAACCGCTACGTCGACGAAATCGCTACAAAAATCCACAATGCCATATTAAACGACAGCCTACTGAAGGTGCGTGATCTTGTCGTCATCGCAAAGATCTTGATAGACTGCGTCCACTATATTTTGCACAATGTTTTAGGAATGAAAAAGTTTTCCACTCGATGGATACCGCATTTGTTGAAAGTTGAAATAAATGCATTCGATGGTTTTTCGAAATTTTATAACAGTAGATGAAACATGAATTCGTCATTATATACCAGAGACAAAGCAGTAGTCCAAATAATAGATGGAAACAGGTGTGTGAAAGTACTTCAAAGGCAGCGAAAACAGTTCCATCTGCGGGGAAAGTAATGTCTACCTACGGCTTTTTGGGATTCTCGAGGTGTGGTCAATGACTGCATGAAACAAGCTAGGACCATCACGTGCATTACACTTCAATACTGAATCAATTCGACCCAAGTAGTAGGAGTAACAATGGATCGAACACTCATATAAAAAACATGTAAAGAACACAACAGCTAAAATAAACACTAGAAATAACATAATCCACAAACTCTGCAGTACTGCTTGAGGTGCGAACTGGCAGCTGAATACTGCGCCCGTCTGGCTAAATAGCTGCCACGCAAAGATGATCGACATCAAACTCAATGAGACTATGAGATTAATTAGTGGTTGTTTAAAAAGTAGACCTCTACCCTGGCTCCCCGTTCTAAGCCATATTACACCTCCCACCACCTGGAGACAGAAAAGCCTGGTTAGAGAATATAATAAAATAATATCGAATCCCCACCTTCCACTACACAGTGACCTGTCTGATGCTGACTTGTCGAAACTGAAATCTAGATCTCCCCCACTACTGCTAACATAACTTATAGCAGAAAAAAAATCAACCCAAATGATAGACGGTGAATACTCTTGAAGCCTTGAAACCCGCTCAATCGGCCCATATTACAGATTCTACCGTACTCTGACCAGGAATCGAACACGCTCAATAGAATAAAAAAGTTTTCCGGCATCTGCCATGACTCATTCTATAAATGGGGGCTAGCTGAGATACCGACTTGCGAATGCGGAAAACCTCGCCAGACTATTCACCATATTACAACTGAGTGCCCCCTTACAGCAATGAAGGTGAGATGAGTGACTTCTTTGAAGCCACTGACTTCGTGTTCGATTGGATTGATGACCTTGATTTTAAAATTTAACTCTGTTCTGTGGATGTATATGTAATTTTAAATTTAAATCCATTAAGTAAATCAGGCTAAGCGACATCTGACCAAAAGAAAATGCATTTTCGCCACGATAATGTGCTTGCGCACAAATCTCAGTCAGTCGTAAAACACCATGACATATTTATGGCGTTTGGCTTCCAGCGATTACTAACTTCTTTCCTAACCTGAAGAAATGGTTTACTGGATGAAGATTCACTTCAAAACTACTTATTTCACAGAGTTGGACAAATCATATTAAGCTGAGTGTAATAAGAATTTGGACAGCTGTTGGTTTAAATCTATTGCATTACAAAGTGACTACGTTTAAAAATAGAATAAAATTCTTAAAATATTTTTATTGTCAAGTCGAGAATATTCCAAGATCCCCTCCTATATATTTGAACAGTCAGTTATTTGCATTATACATATACAAAATGTCACATATTAAGTAAATTTATACCATAAGTGCATCACTAAAACTATATTTTAAACCCTCACTACACTAATTATATACCAACTGAAATTAGTCTAAATTTAATCTAAAACTCAATGAAAAACTATTTTACATTCTCACAAGCAACTAAATGATTTGGATATTACGAAATAATTTAATTATTTTTAAAAGTATATAAGGTATATTTTGCAATATATTAAATGTATAATAAAATGAAAGTTGAAAAAACATAAATTACTCTATTTATAAAATTAAAGATTAATTACCCATCCACCATAAACACTCCTACAAGCACTGCCTGAACCTCTTCGAGCTAAGGCTGAAATATCATCTGTAATATCATATAATTTTGCTAAAGCAAAAACAAGGCATGCAAATCCAGCAGCAGAAGATGCTAAACCTGCAGCTGTAGGGAAATTATTTTCAGAACAAATATGTATGTTCCAATCAATCATATCAGTTCCTGCTTCTTTTTCAACAGCTCTTTTCTTTACTGTAAAATTTGTGTTAAAAAGTATTATTTATCTTTTTATGTTTAAAGGAAAACATAATGGCAAAATTAGCATTTCAATAAGCTAAATTTAGTACTGTAATGTTACAAACCTATGACCTGAATTTAAATATTACTAACTTTCTTTCAAACAATTTTGTAATCGAGTGCTATTAAACGATTCTTCTTGACCATTTAACCACATTTTATTTTCGATAAAATTAGGACTAGCCATAATTGTAGTCTTTGCACACATCTACAATGTAGTTTTAATATAAAAATAATAGTTATTACACTATACATATATATATTTACTTGGTTTGTATCCAAAGTGCTGCTGATTGAATCATTAATAGGTAAAATAAGCTCTTCACTTCGTTTACCCCCTAAAATAGTAATATGCACATAAAATAGAATTATTATTATTTAAATAACTACATACAATATTTTATTACAGCTATGTTAACTGGTGCAATACATGTTATAATTTTCATATTATAAATTATTTTCACAGATTTTTGAATAAAAGATACTTCAAAAAAGGCCACACCTCACGTTATTGCTAGCTAGGCTATATATCAACTATAAAACTTACCAAACAAAAAAGTAAAATGCAATTTTAATTTATTCTGACCTATTTATTATTTATTTACATATGTATACTGGCGGGGAAGGAGTTTGGGATGGAATAGTGGGTTGCATACATTGTACAATTAGTTGCCTATGTAACTTTTGATCTTACAGTCAAGAATTATATTTAAATAATTTTCATTGTGTAGGCTTAATTATTATACAGTAAGTTTATGCGTTTATATGAAAATCATTAAATTATTGGATAAATCAGTTTGCTAGTTAACAATACATGTAATAAGTTATTTTTTCAGTTTTTATTTGGGAAAAGAATTAAAAAATTACTCGAATTAAATGATTACATTGAGGCAATTATTCAGACGCAGGAATTTTGAAAAATATATTAATTCTGGAGAAATGTAGAAATATTAATTTAATTGATATAATCAATTTTTTTTTAAATTATCAATGTCAGTAAGCTATTCAAGGAATAACTTTAGTATACAATCAATTACAGTAATATCTTTCATAAACTTTAAGCAATCATTTCATTAAAATCGCCATTGTATGTAGGTATAATAATGCAAGAGACAATTGAATGGAATTTTCTCTTCCTGTCCCATTTTATATTCTTCAGGGAATATTTCGAAATATATAAATAGGTTTTAAAGACACTGAATGCTACTTGAACACACATTAACAAAAATATGGAACAAAAAATTACTTTATAAGGAAATTATATTTGATATAAATAACTGTTAAATAATAAATATGAATATGAATTAATTATGGTAGTGTATTTTCTTAGTTTTTGCAATCGTATTTGGTACCTACGAGTTTGGTGTTAAGGACATATGCATGTATATCTAAAACACAGAAGTCAAAAATATTTGACAAAATTCAAAAAACTAAATATAGTCTGCCTTCGTTTCTTTTTTGTTAGTATCGAAATAAACATAACATGTCTTTATCGGATATTCCCGGAAAAATCCCGGGCAAGAGATCTATAGGAAGAAGACGGAATTCATGGCTGAAGAACCTTAGGGACTGGTTTGGATGTAATAATAATGAACTGTTTAGAGCTGCGGTTTCAAAAGTAAGAATTGCTATGATAATTGCCAACCTTCGAAGCGGAGACGGCACTTAAAGAAGAAGAAGAAGATCGGATATTCAATAACATAATTAGAATTTGCTTTGAGTTTATGTCTGTTAGCTCTTAAACATGACCGCGACCTAAACTGAGATGGCAAGAATCCCTTACACAATATTCGATAAATTTATGACATAATTAACATAATCGAAACGCTTCAATGATTTATTTGTAGTACCATGTAAACATTTTCCCAATATATGCACACTAATTTCACTACAATAACATCGCAAAAAAAAGAATCTTGAAGATGTTCAATGTACCTAATTGAGGCCGAAACGTTAACAGCAGTAGTCTTGTCCAATATGTGGTATCAGAATTTAAATTAAAAAATTATGTAGTTGCCCTTTCCCATTCGCAAATATATAGTTAGAAATTAAGAGAAGTACCTATTTGGTCTTTTGATTTTGAAATTAACTAGCTGTAAAAATATGTGTATTTGGTATTTTCAATTGTACTACAAATCTACACTAAGTTTGTCCAAACTTAGGTTAGTACTTACTTGTTAAGCATTTTTATTTCTAGAAATGAATGAGCAGTCATTAGGTTATTCATTTTGGAGAACAGACAATATTCATAAACTTACGACAAAAGTTCTGAATTACGAGTACTTAATAGCATCAGACTTTTAGAATTTTCATCAAGAATAGCAAAACCGTTGGTTTTAAGTAACATATTTTGAAGGATATGCTATTCAACTCTGAAGAAAATCAATTAATATACAGCCTCAGATCTCAGCTACTTCAGGACATGTTGCTTAATTCATTCATGTTATTTTTATTGTTACGCGTTCCATAACTTGCTAATTGGTCCAAATTTTCCACCGGAAAGACACAGTCGTAAATTTTTCTTTTCAAGAAAACTGGTGCATCTACGTATATATCTTTTTCAAAATTTCCTAAAGCTGCTCAAGCAAGATTTGCAGTTCTAAATCTATTTATCCCGTTCTACTCCGAAATATTTATATGAATTTATTTGTTCAGGTGTGCATTTTCCACAAATGCGTTATTACTAAATAAGATTTGTTATCAATTTGGTCTTGCAACAAATTATTTTCGATCCTATCTAAAGTAATGCTATTTGCTATTCTAAGACAATCTTATCTTACTTGCTGCTTGCTGCATAAAATCGATCGGTAATGATCGTCTGAAAATCTTGATGGTTCAAGATCCCAACCAATTTTCCTGAACATAAACTTCTAATAAAATGATAAACAATTTTGAGGATATATCTATTGGATCTTAAATGCCATTTAATAAACATGTAGTTGTGCAGGACTTTGTTAAGACGTTTACAAAAAAATATATAAAAATCGATATTCCGGGCTGTTGGCTGACACAATCCGTTCATGCAATATAAATATATGACTAAAGAGCAGTTTAGAGAAAATATAAACTTAAAACATGAAGGAGTAGCAATAACTGCTTGGATACCCATAACCATTAAAGCTTGAAACGCCCAGTCTAAAACATTCTGCGATTTAACTAATAAGCGTCTTAGTCTCATTATATATTTACGTACACCAAATGGAGGTAGTTTTCACTTAAACCGATGAGTAAACGATCAAAGAAGTCGGTATCGGAGCTCTGAGAGCTTACAAGACCATTGGAAAGTCTGAGAGTCATAGCATGATATGCATCTGGATCATCTGGCATTATTGAAGAACTCTTTTTTATCTTTTATCTTTTCCATTAGACTCAAGAATTGGATCGGTTTCCACAAATTACAAAGTTTTACTAAAATGAGGTTATGAGTTATGTTGTTCGTGTCTATGACTTTGAAGAACTCTTTTCGAATCGTATCATTTGCAAAAATTAATTGCCTGGTCAGCTGGATCTCCTAAATTATTTATATGTTCTGTGAAGAGAAAAATATATGTTGAACGAGCACAAACTGCAGTGCAACTAAATAACTCGAAACTTTCCGATAGCGTCGTACAGTTTTTTCTTTTAATAGAGTCATACGCTTGCCTATAGGCGATGAACAGCAGCGGATGTGAGCCTAAATTTTGCTTGTACCAATGTATTTTGTTGGAGTTGTTTCAGAATAAATATTTGGTAATTGGTTTATCTTATTGCTTTAAACGCTCTCTGGTATACCCTTACTTGCTCGCTATTGTACCTATCTAGCCGATTTTTTAAAATGATTTTGCCCAAGACTTTATAGGCGCGGCTCGGGATGACGTATTTGGGAGTGCAAGTACAATGATGCGAGTATCTCGTGTGTTTTCGGTGTTTACTAAGAAAACGTTACAGTTAGTACACGAGAATACACGAAGCACTCGCATCATTGTACTTGCACTCCCAAAAACGTCATCACGAGCCGCGCCTGCATACGTTACATCTAACGCTATTCCCTGATAACACAGGCCTGCATTTTACAACTCTTTGAATGTTGATTTAAAAATTTTAACTGTTTTCTAGTAATTGGGTAGCGCTGATTTCAAATCTGCTTTTATTTTTTTTGTATCACGTAAGGTTATTTTTCAAACCAGTAAAATCAAAAAAAAAAATAGAAAAAACACGATTTATTTCATTTATAAGCTAGTTTTATATTATATTAAAAAAAATACAAAAATATACACATAGAAACTATTAGAAAGAAATATGTAGTTATTTATTCTTTATGCTTCTTAAAAAAACCTTTTCGTTTTTCAGAAAAGCTTCGTTTGGTTGTTTTTCTGTCATATTCAGCTAAAGGAAGATCTGAAGGTAGTTTCTGGGGCAAGCAAATTTTTTTGTTTCAACCTAGACCCCAGTACTTCAGAAAGATCTTTTGAAAGTCCCAAATCTCTTACTAAATCATTCAGTTCGGTTTGTGAAAATAGGTGAGGTTGGTTTTGACCTGAGGTTGATGGTTCAAAATCACTATCCATCTGTACGGAGTCGGAAGTTGAAGAGGTTTCAATATCTTCTTGTAGTACTTTGGGGGGTATAGGTATAGGTACATGATCACTGTGAGGAACTGGTCTGATTTAATATTATTTGGGTACAAAATATGTTTCAAAGTTTTTCTATTATGCCCCTTAATATCACAAAGACAAAAGTAGCAATCTTCATGATGATTTTGCGGTTCTCTCCAAACCATCGGTATTCCAAAAGGAAGGCTTTTTCTATTCCCTTTCGTCCAATGTCTTAAACCTTCTCCACATACCTTACAAACAACGTGCGGTGCCCAATCTTTATCTTGATCTCCTAATTTGATTTTGAAATAAACATAATATGCATTTTTCACAAATTCATCAATTGGTCTCTTAAACTTTTTCAAGACGAAATATCCACGAATATAACAGAAATCATCTGGTTTGTTTTTGCAACACCGGCTAGACATATTTTTAAGCAATGTTTATTTATCAAATACTACGCACAACACTAAAGACAAATTAATTTTACTTGTTTACTGATCGACACTCAGAGCTATAATGAAGTAAATGACATTAAAATATACATTTTGTTTGGAGTGATAAACTTGAAATCCTTCTTCGCAGTACTAATAAAGTGAAAGCATAATAAATAGGATTTAGCAGGTAAAAATTCCCGGAAATCTTGTCCAAAATTAATACATGTAATAAAAGATTTACATCAGGTAATGAGAGCCTATTTAACAAATTTCTTTAAAACCACAACAGAAAATCATTTTTGGGTTAATACCTAGAATTTGAAGTAGTACATTCATTTTAAAATGTTTTAAAACGCCTATTATAAGATCTTTTTATATTTTGTTCTTTTTCTTTTGTGCAAAAAAAAATCTGTGGGTGGTGGAGACCAACTGTATTTTAATTAGTTATTGCTATATAAAAACTGAGCTTAACAAACAAAAATCACGTCATCACAAATTTTATGCAGGCCTGTGTAATTAATGCAGTCCTCTCTCGTTCCCTTCTTATGTACTTGCTTTCTCCCAATCTTTTGGTATTTTTCTTCCTTCCAAATTTTTGCAACGATTTTCCAAATTCTTGTGGTTAAAGCTTTATCGTTGATGATAGGTCAAATATTTAACATTTTAAGTGATATTATGAGAGTCTATAAATTGAAATGCTGCCCATCTATTAAGCGTTATTGATTCGTAAGAAAATGAAAACTTCTTTATATAAATTATAAATTTAAAAATTTTCTGTTTCATTGGGAGAATTACCTTCATTGCAAGATTAATTAACCACTTCGAAATAAATAGTTTGAATTACCTAGGTACCTACTTTTAAAAAGATTTTTGCAATAATCAGTTCTTTAATTTTTTAAATATTGATGGTAGTATTTAATAAAATAGTTTTAATTACCTAGGTAAAAAAACACAATAAATTGTTCTTACAAATTATTCACTATCTCTCCTTTCAAAGTATTCTCCTTCCGCATACATTGATCCCAGCGACTTATCCATGATTGGAAGCAGTATTGGGGGCTTTCGCTTGTTAACGTGTTCAACATCATCTGCGATTCGGTCTAGATCTTCTCAATCGTCTTAAAATGTTGCCCCTTGGGCTTCAGTTTCAATTTCGGGAACAAGAAGAAGTCACGAGGGATAAGATCTAGGGAGTAGGGAGGGTGGGGTAGTACTGCCGTCTTCGTTGAGGCTAGAAACTGACGCACAAGTGACGTGTGGGTTGGTGCATTGTCGTGGGGTAAGATCAACAAATTGTGGCGCCACTTGGCAGCCCGATTACGTCGAACGTTTTTTCTTAGTCGCTAAAGAACGTCGCAATTAAATCGTGAATTAACTGTTTCACCTGATGGGAGAAATTCTCTGTGTATGATGCCATCAGCATCAAAGAAGCAAATCAACATTGACTTGACGTTGCTTCGAACTTGCTGTGTTTTCTCCGGTCGTGCTGATCACGGCATCTTCCACTGCGATGACTGCTGCTTTGTTTCGGGATCATACCCGTATACCCATGATTCGTCGCCAGTAATGATTCTGGTACTGAAGTTCGCATGCCTTTCGACAGTTTCTTTCAGCTCTGTGTACACATGAACACGGTGCCGTTTTTGTTCAATGCTAAATAACCTTGACACAAACTTCGTAGAAATACGTCGCATGTTGATTTCGCCGGACAGAATAACCTGACAAACGCCGTACGATAAGCCGACAATGTTACAAATGTCATGGATTGTTCACCTTCGGTCTTGCAGGATAGTATGACGCACTTGTGGCACATTTTGTCGCATGTTTTTCGTTGATGGACGTCCGGAACGCTCATCATCATCAACTGGTACACGTTACACGTCCATTTTTAAAAAGGTTGTACCTCTCATAAGTTTGCGTCTGACTTAAAGCATCCTCACAAAACGCTTGTTTAGGCATTTTCAGAGTTTCCGCAGCCGTTTTACTAATTTTGAAGCAGAATTTGATGCACATTCCTTGCTCTTTCACATCAGACATCGTGGTGTGGCAGAATAACTCAAACATAACTAACCAAATATAAACACAAGAGCTGTTTGTTACCACTTACGTACCGTTGATAGATTAACTTAGTATAGACGTAGCTCACATCATCTGGCGCTATAGAGCTGTACTACTATCCCTTCGCGCGCCACATTCAAATTCTGGGAATTTCTGGGTAGCACCTCGTATTATATAAAATCGAAATGCAATTAACCTATTATCTTATTAGTAATCAGGAAATGCTCTTTCAGCAAGATCGAGTAGCACTATCTAGATATGTAATAATAGATAACATCTGCAATAAAGATTAGAATTTAATAACCTTTGTTTTTCAATAGTTAAATAATATGTGTGACACGTTTTATGAATTAGTAATGTAATAAATCATTCGAATAGACTTGTTTCTATGGCGAAATTGACATATTTTTTGGATTATATTATAACACAACAATTTGAAATATATATATATACAATTTTGTGATTTTTGTGTAAATTATTTATCAAATGTTTTTAGAATGAATATATGTACTTAATACAAATTATAATAAAAATGTAAATGGGATTTAAGTAAAACACTTATACTAATTTCCAGTATATATTACACTTTATTATATATATTAATAAATAGACGACATGTTTCGCTACGATGTAGCTTCTTCAGATCTTATATTAATACTGAACATGCTCTTCACAAATGTATGGCTTTTTTCTAAACTATTTCAATGGGTTGCACTTGTCTACATTAGAATCGTCTCTTACCGATATATCGTCTGAAGTTATTGTTATCTTAATATTTAATGAAACCAGTTTAAAAGTGGGGAATTATTAAGGTCTAATTGGTCATTTAACAATATATCTGCATATTTAAGTTTATTTATTTCTAAGGATTCCAGTAAATTTAACTTTAATCCTTTTTGTTGTGACTGTAAAATTTCGAAATCTTTATTGAAACTATGATTATTTTCCAACAAATGAAGTGCATAATTGGAATCTTTTTGTTAATAAAACTTTTAAAATGTTCCTGTATTCTTTTCTCAAAGCTCCTACCAGTTTGGCCTATGTGTGTCTTAGGGCACTTTTTACATGTTAGTTTGTATACTGTATACTGTTAGTATACAAACTAACATGTAAAGAGTGCCCTAAAACATACATAGGCCAAACTGGTAGGAGCTTTGAGAAAAGAATACAGGAACATTTTAAAAGTTTTATTGTCAAAAAGACAGATTCCAATTATGCACTTCATTTGTTGTAAAATATTCATAGTTTCAATAAAGATTTCAAAATTTTACAGTCACAACAAAAAGGATTAAAGTTAAATTTACTGGAATCCTTAGAAATAAATAAACTTAAATATGCAGATATATTGTTAAATGACCAATTAGACCTTAATAATTCCCCACTTTTAAACTGGTTTCATTAAATATTAAGATAACAATAACTTTAGACGATATATCGGTAAGAGACGATTCTAATGTAGACAAGTGCAACCCATTGAAATAGTTTAGAAAAAAGCTATACATTTGTGAAGAGCGTGTTCAGTAGTAATATAAGATCTGAAGAAGCTACATCGTAGCGAAGCATGTCGTCTATTTATTAATATATATATAATAGAGTTTAATATATACTGGAAATTAGTATAAGTGTTTTACTTAAATCCCATTTACATATACCTAATGGATTTCCAGCAAGTATCGGCCGATTCAATTAAATATAATAAAAATACTTATAAAGTCTCACTGTTTTATTTTATTGTTCTGACAATATTGTTTCCGAAATTGCTACCATTCTCAAAGAAATATCTTATTTTGAATAAGATTTTTCTTTGAGAAAAAATTTAATATTAATACTCTGCTCTAAATTTATGTAATCGTTAACTAGCAACTGTCTCCATTAACTTGAAATTTATGCCAGTATTTGTTCAAGCACATCGAAACATAAATACTCATGTTATTTCTATACAATTATATAATAAATAATATTACGCGGCAATTTCAGAAAATTGAATTGTTACATTTCATGTGTCTTAGTTATAATGTAATGTCAATAGCCAACGAAGAGATATACAGAGTGTCCTTAAAAGAAAAAGACAACGTATAAAAAATGGAAAGATGTAATTATATAGAATATGACTCCAAAACATTGTGATATGAACGCCAAAATTAAAAACCCCCTTAAAATTGTATTATTTGTCGCCTATGAAGTCAGAATGTGTATAAATAATAAATGCGTCTATTGAACTTACACACACACACATAAGCTACAGCGTATATGTATAGCTGTCGATGTTATAAAAACTAGAATATTGTTGTGCTAAGGTTCAAGAACCTCGATATATTTACATACAAAATCAGCTGGCTATACAAGTGAATTATTAAAAATTAAGATGTGTGCTCTACGGGTATTTCACGTTTTTCGGCTGTATGATTACTTTGTGAGATTAATTTATTGTTTTGTTCAGTTTCACTGTTTTTTTTATTTTGCTCTAAATCAATACTATATTACACAAATTTAGCATAAATTTACAAATCCATTTTAATTTTGTTTTTGGTATATTTATTTATATTATTTTATGGTTTATGTCTTAAACTTGAGTTATTAAGTTTATGACTTATATTAAAGTTTAAACGATTTCTTTTCACTGTAATTGGACTGATTTATCTGTTGGGTTAATAAATAGATTATTATCATTACACATTACAGCATGGATATTTTGAGTGACACACCTTAGTTTTAACGATGAACTAGCATCTTAATGCCCTCTTATAAAAACACTGGTTATTATGGTCCCTTGTTCCATAAAGTCTACAACAAGGACGCCTTTCTTGTCCCAAGGAACAGTAACCATAACTTTTCTCCCAGAAAAAGTTTGACGGGACTTTAAAGGTTTCCCCGTAGGCGAGTTAGGGTGACCTCGCTGCACTGACTCTTTTTTCATCTCAACGTTGATATGGGCGACCAAAGTCTCATCATCTGTTACAATATGCCTGAGGAAATCTTCACCTTCAATATCATAACTGTCAGAAATGTTAGTGCCGATCCCATTCGCTTTGTTTTACGTTCTTCGGTAAGTATTGGCACCCATCGTGAACAAAATTTGTGGTAACCTAAATAAAATAAATAAATAAAATAACTATTCAGTAACAACTCCGTATAAAATTATACATGAAATTTGAGGGAAAAAAGCACTCATTTTTGTGATTATGAATCGCCGATTTTGACGAATTTTGTCATCGACATTAACCACAAGTTCGTTCGCCACAACAGTTGCTCTTCTACTCCGTTCTTTATCATGGATATTAGTTCGCCCTTCTCGAAAGACACAGCACCATCTTCTAACCATACTGTCACTCATGACATTTTCACCATAAACAGAACAAAGTTCTCGATGAATCTCAGCAGATTTCATATTCTTTGCACACAGAATTCGGATAACAGCTTACAGGATATTGAATTGCAACAGCCACTTTAAACGGCCAAAATAGCACGAGAGAATGTCCGAACGATTCTCTCACTAGCACTTCCAGACTCTCACTGAACCAGACTACACCGCAGCACTGCGATCGCACCGGTATCCCCACTCCCCTACTCACTAGGCGAAAACGGAACTTACTTTACGAATCGCCCTCGTAGATACTTTACGTTTTTTATATTCTCCTAGACGACTTTATTTTGTTTTTCCAACTCACTGTTCCATGAATCTTTTAAAGATGCGTATCCGTACTTCCGTTTCTAATTATTCACACAATATTTGCTCCATAATTTTCTTTAGAATTTTGATAACGGCTGTTATTTGAATCTTGTGCTGAATAAATTTTTGGTTGATAATAGTTCGTCATTAGAGTAGACTGAAAAATTCGGTCGGCCCTTCATAAGGCGTGCAGATGTATTTATGTATGTAGTGCAGTCTGCATCTTGTTCGAACGTGCTTACCTGTGTTACAGTATTTTATACGTTGTATAGAAGTATGTCGCTGCTTAAAAGGGATATAACTATTTATTTTATTTATTAAGCGCAAGGCTCTGACCATATTTCGCAGTCTAGTTATGAGTTAAGTGTTACTGGTTTCGTAAAATTATTCGTGGAAGGGATAAATTAGAAGATGAATCAAGATCTGGGTGGCCTGCAGTAACTATTTGTACTGAAAATATTATAGACACAAAAAAGCTAATTAAGGGTAATCTCAAGAACTAGAGATCATTCAATCTGTAGTAGGTTACTGAATTTTCAGAAACATTTTGATGACTTGCCAATAGAAAAGCTTTCTATATGTCTCGAGAAGAATGAACAATGTATTTCGGCTAAAGGTACTTATTATTTTCAAAAGCAGTAAAATTATCCTGTACTTTTTTGTAACATTGTTTTGCATTTGGAAATATTGTTGTTCTTTTGGAGCCGAAACGACCTTTGTAATCGCTTGCATTAGTATATCACAAAAGAAAATTAAATTCGTTATTATGTTATAAGAAGCGTGTGAATGATAAAAATTTCGTAATTAATCATAATAAATTAATTTTCGACATAGTTTTGACCTTGTTTCCAGTTAATGTCTTAATTTAGATATATTGATATCTAAATTTAAATGCGTACAATTTTAATGTTTATAACAATTTAAATAAGAAATCTGTTCTCTTTCTCTTGAGTCTAGTAAAATAATATACAATTTCTTGACAAAACGCATTTGTTTATAATGAATTACGAGTACTTAATAGCATCACACTTTTAGAATTTGCTTCAAGTATAGCAAAACCGTTGGTTTCAAGTAACATATTTAGAAGGATATGCCATTCAACTCTGGATAAAATCAAACATAGAGCTTCAGGTCTTAGCTACTTCAGGATATGATGCTTAATTTTTTCATGTTAGTTTTATTGTTGAGCGTGCCATAACTTGTTAAGAATCAATCTTCAAAGCATTTCAAAGCGTGCCATAACTTATTAAGAATCAATCTTCAAAGCATTTTCTTCAATCTTGGTGTTAGGTTGCTTATTTGAATTGCTTTCTTTGGCAATGTAAATGTAAATCCTATAATTTACTCTTGGCGCGTAGAAATTAAAAAAATATATTTGGTTCCAGGTCTGGACTATACGGCGAATGAATAATTATTTCAATATTTTGGACATTCAAATACTTAATTTCAGTAATTTAATTAAACCAACCATACAATGAAGTGATCTATGCCTAAAATTCAATTCCTACTGAAAAATGTCAGAAGCTTATGAATTACTGCCTGTAAAATATATGGCAGCTATTCAATATTATTTTAATATTTCTACGAAATATTGAAGATTATTTTTGGATAACACATTGCTTAACAAAACAATATTGTATTAGTGGGCCTTCTTAATTAAATGTCTATTGAAAACGTACCCAAACTTTTATTAATAAATACAACTATGTGATGATGCTATGTGTTATTGCTGCTATAAAAGCAGCAATAACAATACTGCTCAACAAGTGCCTACATGATGGAAAAATCCCAAAGGAGTGGTGTACTTCTGAAGTTATACTGATGTTTAAGAAAGGCGACAATACAAATATCGAAAACTATCGCCCAATATATCTTCTATAGCACCTATATAAGCTATTCACAAAAATCTTAACAAGTCGTCTATCAAGGAAACTGGACTTTTATCAACCAGTGGAACAGGCCGGCTTTAGGAGGGGTTACAGTACGATAGACCATATCCATACAATACGTACTCTGGTAGAGAAATGTACGGAATACAATGTACCAATGCACCTGGCCTTCATTGACTTTCAGAAAGCGTTTGACACCATCGATATTACGGCAATATTAAACTCACTATAAAGCGCACGAATAGACTCTAGATATATACAAATAATCCAACACATCTATGAGGAAGCATCAATACATATTAAAATTGATGAAACCACGAAAACAGACAAAATACCACTACAAAGAGGAGTACGCCAGGGCGATGTCATTTCACCGAAACTATTCACGTTGGCCCTGAAAGATGTTTTTAAACGGCTAGATTGGCACAACAAAGGTATCAACGTTAATGGTACTAGACTAAACCACCTTAGGTTTGCTGATGATATAGTCTTGATAGCAGACAGCATTGAAGAACTAAATGAAATGCTACAACAATTGGGCCGAACATCTGCAGACATAGGTCTAAAAATGAATTACAGCAAGACGAAAATACTAAGCACTGATGATGCCAACATATACATAAACAATAACCACATTGAATGCGTAGAGGAATATATATATCTGGGTCACGTTATTAAGCTTGGAAAAGAAAACCAGCATGCAGAAATCACTAGACGAATCAGGCTCGCCTGGATAGCTTTCGGCAAGTTGGGACACGTACTTAGAAATAAGGAAATTCCAATAAACCTAAAAACTAAAGTATACAATACATGTGTTCTGCCAGTCCAAACCTACGGACTTGAAACTATAAGCCTGACCAAGGCTTCCGCCAATAAATTCAGAACATCACAAAGAGCCATGGAAAGGAGCATGCTTGGTATTTCACTAAGAGATAGGATCAGGTGCGAAGATATCAGAAAAAGCACGAAGATAAGAGACGTTATATGGGAAATAGCAAAAATGAAATGGGCGTGGGCCGGACACATAGCTAGACAAACCGAGGATAGATGGTCACACAAAATCACGGAATGGAGACCAAGACAAACAAAAAGAGGTGTGGGACGCCCTGCGTGAGATGGGTGGATGATATCAGAAGCGTAGCGGGAAGGCGATGGGTCCATACTGCACAAGATAGAGACGAGTGGGAAAGATTGAGAGAGACCTACGTCCAGGAGTGGACGGATACAGGTTGAGAAAGAAGAAGAAGAAGATGTGATGATGTATATTCTTACTCAGTTGACCGTTACTGTATAAAAGAAAAGTGCCGATAAAGGTATTAAGAAATAACTATGTTTGTCATTGCACGATATAACAATGTCACATAGAAGCCAAATGTAGACGTAAATATATTGTCTTGAATATTTTCTTTTTTTTTAATAGCATACTTATGCATAAACTTATAAATTACAGCATTATATTATCTCACAGTTTTTATATTTATTTAGAGCGTTCGATTCTTTGGGCGCAAATGATGAAGATATTCGAAAATGCATCATAAAGACGCAAAGGGTTATGGAAAAAGTGCTCAGATCAAGACCAAAGTGTAAGATTACAGCAATACATTGTTTACACTCACTTAGCCGATTAGTACAGCAATTACATATCATTTCAAGATCATATGGTTTTGAGGTCGCTTATGTCGCTTCTAACTGATTCACTATTAAGCGCTACTCCTTTAGCATTGTGTAATCTTTTACAATAATTTTCACTGGCTAAAAACCTTTGCTTCAAACAAGTTGTCGTTCAATTACTAGACACAGTCACTTCAAAACCGGAACCTGCTCTCAGACTAAACGGAATGTAGGTTTTAATGAACGTGACTTTCCAAACAGATCAAAGAGTGAAATCCCAAATTTTAACAGCTCTAGGTACAGATAAAATTTTCGCCTACTTGCCAACTTGTACGTATGAGTTTTAATGAAAACATTGGGTTTGCTGAGAAATTTGGTGTCACCCAGGAATCATATGGATACGACGATGGCAATGCATGGTTCTCAAGTGATGCAAGCGGTAGCTCTGGTACTGGAAGGTTCACATTCTCCCGAAGTCAAAGAGCAACTGTATCCTAGGAAATATTGCAGATACTGAGAGGGCAAGGGTCATATCATGGCCAATGATGATGTATTCAAAACATTGATAGACTATATGACCATAGCGACAGAAGTTTACAAACAGCAGCCATCTACTATATAGGTAATTTAGTACGAAGGGAAGAACCAGGATAGGCAGAACGGGAGGCAGGATTGCGAGATATGGGATTATTAAACATATTACATTAATTGATGTAGCAGACACTTCTTGGTGAAACATTTTGTAATTAACAAATTATTATAAAAACACACTTGGCTATTTCACAATTTTTTATTAGATCTATGTCTAACATATGTTTCGGCTGTTATGCCATTGTCAAAGAGTATCTTAAAACTAACTTACTACTAATTGTTAGACATAGATCTAATAAAAAATTGTGAAATAGCCAAGTGTGTTTTTATAATAATTTGTTAAACATATTACATCAATTAGTATCGACAGTTAGTAATAACTTTTTGTATGACAAGTAAGTATATTAAAATGTTTAGTTCTTTTACAATCTATTGAACAATTTACGTTTTTCTATAACGTAAATTTGTTCGAATTTATTGTTCTCAAATGAAACCAAAAAATATACATAAATTTGTAATGCTGTTGCTTTTCTTCAGTTTTCAAAATAGAAAATTCCAAAAGTTATCCAAGATTTTCTAAGTAGATTTTGGTGGGTACATAGTTCATATAATTAAGTAATATTTTTTCTTTAGATTAACAAGTCATGTATGTGGGTATATCAGATATAAACGAGACTGATTTTTTAATGACTCGTACAAAAGTTTTTTGAATCGGCGAAGTAGGTGGCTATGTAGACAAAGCACTTAGGGTGGGGAGAGCAACGTCTGAAATTCCGTCGAGACCGTTCAGTAGTGAAGTGACCATGAGTGAGCAAGCTGTGCACGTTTCCTTGGAGCAGCGGATAATTATTAAGTTTTTGACCAATGAGGAGGTGAATCCAACAGACATTTTACGCAGATTGCACGCACAGTTCGGGGAGAACACCCTTTCACAACCTCGCGTGTTTGCATGGCATAAACAATTTTCTGGAGGCCGGCAGAAAGTTGAAAACCAGAGCCACGTTCGACGCCCACGGACGAGCGTTACAGAAGCCAACATTGAGGCTTGATTTTCTTCATGATCGCCGCACAATTAATGCCCAATATTATTGCGACGTTTTGGATGCCGCAAAATTGTCTTTACGACGAAAAAGAAAGACGCAATCCGTTAAAAATGTAATTCTCCTTCACGACAACGCCAGACCACATTCGGCAAACATTACGAGGCAAAAAGTGGAATAATTCGTCTGGGAAATCTTGGAACATCCTGCTTACAGACCAGACTTGTCACCCTGTGACTACCATTTGTTTGGACCTCTGAAAGAAGCTCTTGGAGGCCAGCGTTTCGACAGCGACCAAGCGGTAGAGACATTTGTGCTCCAGTGGCTGTGTGACCGGCCTAAAAGTTTTTACGATAACGGGATTAAAAAGCTTCCAATCCGTTGGGAAAAATGTATTGCGCGGGCGGGATATTATGTAGAAAAATAGTACACTTGTATTAACCTTGTTCAATAAAGCATTAATAGTTTAAAAAAATCAATCTCGTTTATATCTGATATACCCTCGTAAAAACTAAAATAGAACACGTATTGTTTTCGGTGATTAAAAATTACTGTAACTTATAATTTTAGGAACTTACCTTGATAAATTACCGTTATTTTTTACCAAAATTTATTTCCGTGTAATTTACCATTTCTTCATTGGAACAGTGATGCCAGCCTGAGAGTTATCACGACCTAAGTCTTGGGCGATTTCGCAGACATTTTGGAGAATAAGCAAACAAACTGTAATGTACCATTTTGTATTAACAGTACGACGATACTTCAGCGCTACAGTGAAAACATGTTAATTAATTGCAGAAAATCTTTTTGTTTCGTTTTTTTTTTTCTCGAACAACTTTTGTAGAAGAGGATTCGTTTTCGAAGATCCAAACGTAATTGTTGCGTTTTTCCATACCAATATACCCAAGTTTCATAACCTGAAATAATAGATCTCGTGGTCTTCTTTATGAACTGGACTCAAATTGTGGGAAATCCACCGAAAACAAAGCTTACGTACATTCAAATGTTTGTTGAAGATTACGTTAATTGCCTTTATTCTAATCTTTAAGTAATCTGTAAAAATTCACAGGAGAACGCTCTCATACAAATAAATGATGTTAGCATAGCTAAGTTAGTGTATGCTCAAAGACCTACTGTTTCAAAGTTTCCTTCCTTGTGGAACATTTCAGTCATTCTTCTCAAGCTACAATTGAAACTCGAACGCGCAGTGGCCGGATCTATCACCTTGTTTAGTCGCGACATGCTTCTATATCAGGTTATTACGGTTAGAGAGGAGTTCTAGATGCGTCTCGAAAATATTGAGCAGAGGTTCTGTATTCGGGTTGAGGTCGGAGCGTGTCCTGTATCTCGACTATGCCTTAAGTTCGTTTTCCAATTCCGTCGAAATTGACAGGCGCCTAGGTAGAAATAACAGTTTTAGTTTAAATTTATGGATGTTTCGTTTGTATTACATGTTGAGCTATAACTGACCTTCCACTCGATTTCTTATAGGAACCTTGTGTTATTTTCTCAACTTGATCCGTTTATTTGTCTGTCCGATATATGCTTACGGACATTTCATGCAAGGAATTTTGTAGACGATCTTACCTTCTAGTTTAATTTTGTATTTTGAAGTAATAAATATTTCTTCTATTTTTCATCTGTGGTGAAACTTCCTATATTGGTCTTCGTATTCTATTGATTGGTCCTCTTACGCAAAGAAGCAATATTTCCAAGGTTCCGTTTTTTTTTAAATCTATTTTCTGCCATGTTCTCTTTGTTTCTAATGATTGAATTCAATGAAAAAAATGCGTGAGAAGCACGTCCATCCCAAAACATGTAAATACTGGCATTTCATTCTCATTAGAAATCGTCAGTAAGCGATATTCGGAAACAGACATGCCTCTCACTTCTACACTGCGTGTATTTATATTTAACAAGTCGAACTTTATGCAAATAAGAATTAATTATCATTAAAATCTCATTCCACATGCATTCTTCGCCAAATGTGTTACATCTGTTTTTACGATCCGCTAAACTAAGCTTGTACTTTTATCCTCACAACCAGGGAAGATTGATTTCGTTGGGTGTTGCGTCTACATTTTAGTACAAACTTAGTTTGGCGGATTGTAGAAACAAACACAACACATTTGGCGAAGAATGCCTGTGGAATGAGATTTTAATGATACTTAATTCTCATTTGCATTAAGTTTAAGATTGAATTCAGATCAGGCAATTGCGCCCTGAAGATAGTAGCAGCGAGTCTATAGAAAACTCGACAAGAAACTGAAGGAATTCCCCTTACAGACTCTACAACACGCTGGCCACATTCAGAAATACTGACAAAACAGTAATAATAATATAGATAATAAGCAAGTATTTATTATTACTATAAATTAAAGAAGCTGCGAATTTTAGTGCTATCCAAAATAAATCACAATAAAGTGAATTTACTAGAAGTAACATTCAGATAGGCAAGAAAGTAATTTCGATTTTTTCAAATATATGACGTAGTTATTGCTTGAATTACCTCTGTCAATATTATGATTTATAATTTTTTTCCTTTAACAATTGATAACTTCACTGTTAATTTTAACATGGACTGCAAAAAGAACATTTTCGACATATTTTGCTTTTTTTTTAATTATTGAATTACCTCTGTCAATATTATGATTTATAATTTTTTTCCTTTAACAATTGATAACTTCACTGTCAATTTTAACATGGACTGCAAAAAGAACATTTTCGACATATTTTGCTTTTTTTTTATTTCCCCAAAAGTAAGAAAGCTGCTGAGGCTCACAAAAAGATATGTGTAGTTTTATGTAGCAGAACACACCTGTTAGAATTGGTTTAGAAAATTCTGTTCGACATATTTTTTACTCAAAAATTCTCAACGTGCTGTGTCAATCTACGACCATATCATGGCCATAGTTGAATCGGATCCTCAAGTAACTATGCGAGAATTGAAAGAAATTCACTTAACACAATGATTCAATGTTTGCGATATGTATCTGAAACGTAATAAAATCGACCATTTTTTCAGACGAATTATTACTAGTGATGAAAAATGTATTAACTACAATAACATGAATCGAAAACAATCATGGTTCAAACATGATGAACCAGCACAAGCCACATCGCAAGCTGAATTGCATCGAAAAAATATTTGGTGAGATTATAAAGGTGTTGTGTGTTTTGAGCTGATTTAAATGAACGAAGCGATTAATTCAAATGTTTATTGTCAGCAACTAATGAAACTGGAGGAACCAATGAAAGATAAAACGGCCAACATTGGCAAATCGTGTTCCACCATGACAACGCTAAAACACACACGTCTCTGATACCTAGTGAAAAATTATTGGCGCTTGTTTGGGGCGTGATGTCGCATTCACGATATAACTCTGACCTTGTGCCATCTTATTGCTATTTATTTAGTTGTTTGCAAAACTTTTTAAATGGTAAAACTCTCACCAATGATGATGACTTGAAATCGCACTTGTATCAGTTTGTTGCTGATATCTTATCAGCAACAAACTGATCAGAACTTATCAGTGATAAGGACTGCAAGTTCTATGAGCACGGAAAATCGTGAAGTTTCAGGAAAGATGGTAAGAGGACCAAGAGGTCACTGAATGAAATGAAATATTGATTAATTTAGTCTTTGTATATATATTTTTTTAATTTAATTCATATTAAAAAAACCGAAATTCTTGTTGCCATTTTTATAATTAACTTTTTGTCTTTAACAAATTCAAATTTCTTTCTTCTTTTCAAATTTCACAATGTATTTCTTCTTTGAACAAATAAGTGATGGTAAATACATCTATTTACCTTTTTTGCTTATCTCGCGTAATATTTACTCTTTTCTTTAGATCGCGAATAATTATGTAACTGTGAAGATTGGGTTATTCTGTACTATAAATGAACTAATATCACTTTCAATGATAACGAAAAACATAAATAAATTTTATAAATAAAACAATAATTACATACATAAATTGTTAGAGCAAGATCACAGGTCAAGGAAAGATTAAACTCCTATATCTTGAGAAAATTATTTGAGAAAACACTTTTTAATGTTTCTGATCGTTACTCGGAAAACAATTTTGAAGTAATATCTTTTGTATTTGTTGATAAATATGTCATTAGTCCCGTTCTGATACATACATATAATGACCGATTATCTCGTTGCATTACCATTTGATATGCAAAGTTGTTTACCCACAAATAAAAATGAAGAGCAACGCGATTAACAGTTTTTGTTCTGATACACATAATAGCTTAATGTTGTCGCAATTAGTATTGTAACAGAGCTTATAAGACATTATATTATAATCGTTGTAATGCAGAAGACACAATGGTTATAGGATATAATTCGCGTCAAGTAGATAGTTTTGTCACTCAATATTCTCTTATCGATAAGTCAACCTAGTATTTAATCTAATCGTATTGGAATCAAGGAGTGCGTACATTTTTTCCAGTTTCAGTTTTTGTTTGTGAGTTCGTGTATTTGGACGGCGGGCGTCAGCGACGCAGTCAGAAATTTGCCGCGTTAAATTAAATAATGATATTCGGATGTGACAATATGTAAAGTGAAGAAAAAAGTAACATATTCTTTGTTGTGGATTTATTTAAATATATTTATCTTCAAGTAAAATGAGTCAAGGTAATTATTTTTATTTTCGATATTTTTGCTTAGTTTTTAGGTAATACGCTATGAAATTTTTTATTACTTAAGGTCTAGTGTTTATTTTTCTTCTTTGATTTATACTTCTCCTAAATTAAATTGCGTTATGGGACTCAAACTATCTGAGCAGAATGAAAAATTGTGTTTCAATTTATGGAATTAATATAAAAAATTGAAAAATAAGAGAAATTATCTGCCTTTATTTTTCTAATATTTGTATTAACATTTTTTGTGGTTAATGTTCTTAAAAATATTTTCTGTCCGCAAAAAAAAAAGGTAAATTGTGATCGAACATGTTTTTTACTTCTAAAATAACTATCGTTTTAAATTAAAAAAGGGTAGTTTTTGGAATGGCTGCGCGAATTTTTATCGAAACAAATATTTGTGATTGACAAACAGAGAGTAGAGAAAAAGTGGAAGTTTCTTTATCACGATATAGACTCAGGAATGTTGCTCCTCATCCTGTGCAAAATCAATGATTCCATTACCTCAAAGCTTCAATATAGGAAGATAGTTTTATTTCTGAAATAACAGCATTATAAAATTTTATGCATGTAATAGCGATATTACACACACCAATTTATTTACCAAGAAATCGACCAAAAAATTCATCAATTTCTAGACGAAACGAATTTCGTTTTACACTCATCAATGCCCAATTTTTCATAAAACAAACCGCTTACTAAATTTAATTTGCGATTGGTAGTAGTTACGTGCTTTGACAAACGAAACTTAAAATCATAAACACTAAAATTAACCAAGGATTGTTTAAGAACATAGGATTGCTCGATCCCGCAATATTTTCGCCGCGTAGTGGGGAGCCATGACGTCACAAACGGACCAGGTTGAACGCGTTCACTACTGTAAAGCACCTTATAAAATGTGTTTAGCTACTACAATTAATTATCGAGTTATATTAGTGCTATTATTATGGTATATAATATTTCATTTGATAATAACATATCCGTCAGTGTACTGTTATAAATATAATACACGTTTTTATTGCCATAAGGTTATACTTTGGTTTATAATTTAAAAAAAAAACTTTTCCAACTTCAAATAAACACATTTATTAGGTACATAAACATAAATAAAGAAAGCCGATGAGCATGTATTCTCTATACAAAGCAAAAAATATATATTTTTCAATTAAAAGAGTCAGTATATAGCAATGTTTTATTACTATTATTACGCAGTAATTAAATAAAAACGAATCAAGTAGTGGTTTTTCGCATTTTTTTAGCTAGTGTTCGTTGAGTGTCTGACGGTGTACTAGTAGAAATCTTACTTTTACTCGATGTTTTAGCATTGTCAAGGGTTCTTTTTGTATTTAAATAATTCATACGGATAACAGTTCTTAATTTACAAAATAATTTTACAAATTTTCTCGCTTTTTAATTTTTAAAGCTAGTCTTTTAACAACCAGTGTTTCTTTCCGCAGTTTATTATCGCCATGATATATCTCAAAATATTTGTTCCACTGTTTAATGGTACTTAAGAAATCTGTTGAGGGCTTAATAAGACCACGAAAAGAGAGCTGTTGTACCCATGAGGGTAAATTGTAGGCGTGATCGGCTTTAATTTTATAAGTATAATCGCCGAGTTGGGGATGACTGTTTTTAAATTTCTTCGCTATAAAACCAGCAATGTACTCAAATGCATCGTCCGTTGTTTAGAAAAGTTAGTACATCTTCTAAAACTCCCGGCGTTATTCTGATTTTTGATGCCCACTTTCTCAAAGATGACAACGCTGGCAACGGAAAATTAAGTTTAGTTCGCAAAAATATATAGTATTTCTTGCTGAGGTAACGAATAGTAAAAGCAACTCTTCAGTAGTCCAATTAACGCGTTTCTTTTTGTTTAGAAGAATAGAAATTTGATTTTCTGTTAAGAGTTTTCTCAGTATTTTTACCATTTCCTGTTTTTGTGCAGGTTTATCTTGCTTGTTCTTTCTTCTATAGTATAAAAGTTGTTTTCTCTGCAAATTAAATTTGCGTTTCATAATTTCCATCTCTGTAGATAATTTAGTGTGACTTTCACGAAGCTCCGCATATTGTTTAGATAATATATTTTCTGCTGGGACAGTTAAAGGCTTATCGGTTTTAAATTCTGCTGTTGAAGACGCTGTTGACCGCTCACTTGCCGCTAAACATGAAGCTATCGATTGTTCGGCAATCAATCTATTTACTTCTTCTTTCCTTTCATTTTCCTTTTTTCTTTTTAAATATGCTTCCCCTCTTGTCGCAACTTTCTTTATATCTTTGGACATTTGTGGAAAATTTACACTAGGCACAGCAGCTTATTTAAGCTGTTTTCGTACAGGTAACCCTAGCAATAATTACTATGTATTAGAATAATTTATCTCATAACGTATAAATACATTTATTACCTAATAATTCGTTCCGCATATCACGTTCATAATCGTTTGCATTAAAGTGGATTGAGCAAATTTGGCTAGTATCGGATACGAAGTTTGTCGCCTTTGGAAAGTTGTGATAAACGATTTCTCTATTGGTAATTTTCGTAGAAATACGACTGTTATTACAGCCAACTACCGCACAACGACGTCCCGGCATTTCAGTCGCTAATTTACAAAGGGTAACGGCGAAAACTAAATTAAAACACTTTACTTTAACTCAAGCAACCCAAGACCTCAACTATTTATCGGTGTGACTGGTCCGTTTGTGACGTCACAGGAGGCGGAGTCACGGCTCGATGCGAACAACACTGCCGGTATAGGGATCTGGCTATCCTATGTTCTTATACAATCCTTGAAAATTAACCAACTAATACAATGTTTGTAGTCCGAAAAAAGTTACTAAAAAATTGTCGAAAAATTGTAGAAAATTAGAACACGTTCTAATTGTCTAATTTCTTGGCCAAGTTGAATTTTCGTTTTAGACATGGCAATAAATTAAAGGTCGCAAAATTGGCCAATAAATTGCTACGTGCAATACATCATAAGGGGTTTCTTTTTAAAAATGCTATAACAAAAACACCATTCAATATTTTTCAATATTTGTTTTATTAGGAAGAGTAAACTTTCCGATTAATTGTGGAATATATCTTCATTCAAATGGGTGCCTGGGCTGGTCCTGCATTAGCTCATCTTGTCAACCCAATTTTACAGCACATTTCCGATTGTTTCAGCCTCTATTTCAGCAATATCGCGAACATTATTGTGTCCAATTCTTCAATGTGCTGACAAAAAAAAATTAGTCAGCATGTCTCTGTAGCGCTCTCCGTTAACCGTAACATTGTTGCAGTTTTCATTTCCTAAGAAAAATGGGCCAATAATGCCGCTGCTCCAAAAACCACACCTAACACTCACACGTTCAGGATGCACTTCTCTACGACTACGCGTGGGTTTTCCGAGCCCCAAATAGGGCAATTTTGCTTGTTAACTTAAAACTAGTAAAAATATTTTTTAAAAAAGCGATCTTCAAAAACTTATCACAAAAGTCCTAAGTATCTGTAAGATAGAAAACTTCGGCACTTCAAAAGTACTTTCTTCTACAATTGCGGTTGGTGCTCAGCTAGAATAAGTATCTTGAGTGTGGAAGGTATCGGCATATGACCGAGGCGGTGAAATACAAACTCACCATATATTTGACGGATACACGCCACTAACGGAAGGTTAATCACGATTTGCGAATGAGAAAGCTTTCGGCAAACTGGAATTAGCGATGCTTGAATGCTGATCAGAAGCGCACACGATTAACAATAAGAAAATGAAGAAAATATGCCGCTGTTTTGAAGAAGATTCTCCAACCTTTGTGGATCGACTTGTTATTATGGACGAAACGTGGGTCGATTACTCCCATCCAGAGATTAGAAACATTTTGGTTCTTTGCAGCCCAAAAAATTCAGTTTAGAAAATAAAAGAATATGAAGAATATGATAAATTCTTTGGAAATGAGTTGTTAACTAAATCGCCGCGAAAAACTTGCCCAATGTGTGCTCCTTTTGCAAGACAACACTCCTGGTCACGAGTCCTTGATTGTACTGCAAAAAAAATGATGAAGTCGGTTTGGAATTGGTCTCTTCTTCAGATTTAACACCGACAGACTACTGCATATTCCCAAAATAAAAAAAAAACATTTGAAAGGAAGAGCTTGGAATTACTTTATGACCTTTTGCTAAATGTATGACTTTTATAGGAGATCCTGTTGAATAAATAAAATTATGTACTGAAATACTGCAGCGTTGTATATGATAGCCTGAGTAACCTATAATGATTGATACGAGCAAAAATGCCTATCCTATGCACACGATTTCATATTACTAGCATTAGCTATAATTCTGAGTACTCACTTCTGCAAAACTAGAATTTTATTTATGTGAACTAGAGCTCCCCCCCCCCCACCCCTTCAAAAAGAATCCAAGGTTAATTACGAAAGAATCTATGAATGCCAATTTCAATACTTCTTCCTTTAATAGGTATAAGCAGTATTCTCTATATCAGGGGAGCCTAAACGGTCGATCACGATCGACCGGTCGATCGCGAGTGCTTTTGGATCGCAAAAAAATAAAAAATAGTCACTCCTCAAACTCGAGATCTCTCGAACGTCAACTTTAGACCGTCTCTGTCTCTAATTGGAATTTGCGAGACTCCCGAGGCAATACAACTGCGCAACGTTCGGAGACCCTTTCCGATTCTTCTCGAATTAGTCAGATTCATATAAAAATCCACGACGACACGATACTATGCCAGTCATAACTGAGTATCTGAACGACACGTAATATTTTCGCGGGAACTTAGAAAGACATTATAAAACTATGCATAAAAACTATAAAAACAAAAGGTGGAAGATTTGAAAAGTAGTTTACAGGGAGAGCGAACCATGTTTACTAGGCCAGCGAAATAATCAGTAGCTGCAACAATCGCGTCTTTCAAAATTTCCTACATACTAACACAAGAAACCTTTCGAAGATGGAGTGGTAGTAAAGGAATAATTGTTAAAGCGGCGAATGTATTATTCGATGACTTCAAAAATAAAACAGAGATTATATCTGTTATCAAGGATATTCAATTATCTCGCCCAAATGTTTGTTACTAGACATATCAAAATAATGAACGCAGATTTGGAATCCAAACTAAAAAATGATATTATGGAATGTACATACTTTTCCTTGCAAATGACTGATACTACTCAATTATGTATTTTCATTTGGATAGTATTTTCTGATATGTCGGCTAAAGAAAAATTGTTTACGTTGATGCCTCTGAAAGAAAGAACTCGCGGAGAAGCTATTTACAAAGTTTTCCTAAATTTTGTAATACAATATGAGCTATCGATTTACAAACTCCTGTCCATTACAACTGATGGAACACTATCAATGACAGGCAATCAATTGCTACAATTTGTTACATTGTGTCGAACTAACGAAGACTTCCCATCATTTTTCGCATTCCATTGCATCATTCATCAGCAAGTTCTATGTTCAAAAATACTAAATATGAATGATGTCGCGGATATTGCCACAAAGATCGTGAATTAAATTAGTGCGCGAAGCTTGCGACGACGCCTCTTCAAAGTGCAATTGGAGGCTAGCGACTCTGCCGAGCACACTGATTTACTTCTTTATACAGACATAGAGTAAAATTACTTTCGGATGAGACTGAAGATGCGCGAGCGATGACGTTACAAAAATACTGAACACCTTAAAAACATTGAGCAGTCTTGACAATATAGGCGGCAGTTTTAAATTTAAATAATATTTAGTTATATTAAACCATAATAATTATGTTTTGTTGTCGATTTTAAATAAACTTATTACTTCGCGAAGAATAAAATAATTATTAAATAAATAGGTATTATGTAACAAATTTTTTATAAGTTGTATTTTACAATGAAATATTTCTTTTTATAGTGCTTTCACATTTAAGTCTTTGTATTTACAAATTATTATTATATTAATCCATATTTTGTAATATGGTTTTCATTAACCTTAATTTTGGTTTTTCTCATTATAATTTTACTCCTAACCAAAATCTCACTTTAGAGACATTAAAAGAAGATAAATACACAAGCATGTGCCTAAAAAAAATTTTGTATTTATTAAAACAAATATATATACATACAATGTATAATCAAATATTTATTTTCGCTGATGACAAAATTAATATAATATATTTTGAAACATTTAAAATCTTCAGTCTTCAGCGCTTGAAAAATCGTAGAAATCATCTTCAGAGTCATTATTGACATTAATAATAAATTATTCACAAAAATCATCCATTATGTGCTCCTTCATAATGTAATCTTTTTCTGCACCTTCTACATGTCGACAAGTTTCTGACCATTCCTCTATCTTGATGTTTGAAAATTCTTCTCTCGCCAATTTTTCAACATCATTTATATGAAATGTAACATTTCTTGGTGCACCCCGATTCTTTACAATGCCCCATATTTTTTCAATCGGGTTTAGTTCTGGGTGGTATGGTGGCAATCTCAGGACGGTGTGGCCTTTTTTTGCAAATATACCATCTATGCTGTACTGTATATGTTTTGGCTTGTGAAGTTTTACTAAATTGTACAACTCCGGTTTAGTACAATTTGCATCGTAAGTTATGCCCCTTTCGTTTAGCCACTGTATCATATCACACTTTCTACTGGCTGATGTTGGATGTTTATATGACATAACATTATGGTAGCTGGCATTATCCACAACAATCACAGAATTATCAGGCAAATTAGGAATTAAAGATGTTTCTAACCATTTTTTATAATTTATGAAGTTCATGTCGTCATGGTAGTCGCCACTTTTTTGACCTGATTTGAAAATTAATAACGCATCATTAACAAAACCCTCTGCAGAACCAGCATGAACAATTATTAAACGCTTCCCTTTTGAAATTGGACACTTTAATCCTTCATTAGATTGATCGACCCATCCAAAAGGAGATGTATGCCCTGCATGTATGTAAGTTTCATCTAAAAATTACTTATGTACTTAAAATATGTACTAAATAGATTTTCTAAATGCTTTTTATACCTGTATATGTTATTGGACGTCCTTGGGTACGATAATTTGTATTTTGCGGATGTAAGAACACCTCAGCTCTCTTATGTCAAACCGCTCCATTAAAATCTTACGGTTATCAGTTGTTTTTTTTCCATCTAGCATATAAAAAGTTTAGAGTGATATTACTAAAAATAATAAAAAAGTACCTGAATCCTATTCGCAGCAATAATTTCCTAAAAGATGATAGCCCTCCTGCAAAACCGATTCCTTCATCATCGTGAATTTTATTATAAACGGCTTTTATTGTGGGTCTTCTCTTTTCAGTCACATGAAAATTATGTATACTTCTGCGAATAATTTCTTCCCCACAGTTATCGACAGTAGATTTTGGTGATAGTTTTGGTGGTTTTATTTTTTTCGATAAGAATGAATTTACTTTTCTTGTTTCAACAGCATGACCTTCTTTAATTATTCGACCTACAGTGCTCCTAGAAATACCTGTTGCTTCTGCAACTGTATCTAGCAGCTGACCTATAAATGATGAGCAACATAAATTATAATTTTGAATTTGATTTAAAAAAAGTAATATTATTACAGGTTAAATATTATGTATCCACCTAATTTGTAAATACATATATTTACCTGTCACACATTGTTTTTTAAAATAGTTATATATATTAAAAATTATTTCACGAGATTGTTCAAGAATAACTTTTCTCTTTTTCGAACAAGGGCTCACTTCCTCCAGGACAGAGTTTATTACCATATCAGACATTTTACTCTGTGTAAATAAATACAACTAAATTTTCAGGAATTTTATGATAAGTATATTTCTACTTACAAGAGGATGCATTCTTACTCTTGAATAGCTTTGAAAAAAGAATAATTAATAGATAAAACACAACAATAATATTACAAATAGGAAAACTCTCAATGTACTTACAACACCACTACGAAACACACCGATCAAATGCCTGGTACCGACTGACAAATAATCGATAAACGTTTGTGGCTCGTATAGTACACGGATTTATACTACTAGCTGTTTCTCTCATTTATGAGGTGGCTCTCTTTCTAATTACTAAAATATGTTTCTGCGCCAGTTTCATCCGAAAATGATTTTACTCTAAGATGTTTGAGCCGTGGAAAATTTTTAGAAAGATTTCAAGAACTATTACCTGAAATCATTTTTTTTTTTTGTGTTGTTACACTTACTTGTGTTCTTACACTTACAGAGCGTACATGCATATTTTAACGTTCCTATAATTTTATAATTTGTTTGGTAGTTATTAATATCACGATATTTTTTATTTTATACCAGTGTTTAGTGCTAAAGTTTATCTATTCGTTGGTGTAATTATTATTTAAGTTGTTATATTTTTATAGCTGCAATTGAAGTAGCAAGTATTTCGTTTAATTTTATCTGGACTGTTTTGCATCTGCTCTTCCTTTTTGTAATACTATATTTTGTTGCACGTTTGCACATATACACGTCCTTGTCTTTAACCTCTTGTTTCTGTTGCTGATCCGTTCCGTTGCCTTCAGCCTATGTGTGTATCACTTGAAAGTCCCTGCGACGGGCAGCGCTAGGGTGAAGTGTGTGTCCTTGTTTTTTCCTCACCTTTTTTTTCTTTTAAGTATAAATTATGAATTCTGTAAAATGTAATTTTTGTGGTGCCTGGGCAGAACCACATAAGACCGTATCATGTTCGATTTGTAGTCAATGTTTTAAAATTGAATGCGTAGATATTACGAATGCAGGGGCGCGTAAAATACATTCTAAGTCCGGTCTGTCTTGGTCTTGTAATTCTTGTGCCAGTCTCGGAGATGATCTGAATAGTTTAAAGGCGGCAATAGTCTCACTTCGTGAGGAAATAAAAACTTTGAAGGACTCGGTTAATACTTCTGCTTCTCCCTCGCTGCTTTTATTAGAGACGGAGAAAATTATAGAGGAGATCGCTGATCGTGAAACTCGTAAAACTAATATTATTGTAACAATTGTTCTGAAACTGGCAATTCTAATAACGAACAAATGACACTAGATTTTGCGCAGTTGCGAGAAATATTTACTGCTGTAGAGTTAGATGTGCCTGAATTTCAAGTGTTGAGGTTGGGTCGATTTGACTCGAATAATGCTGCTAGATGTCGTCCAATTAGAATTAGATTTCCTTCTGAAGCTAAGGTTTTCGAAGTATTAAAAAAATTGGCACGGATAAGATCTTTCGATCAGTGGTCTCGCCTGGGTTTTTCTCGTGATCAAACAATCATGCAACGTGAACTGTATAAAAGCGTTAAAATTCAATTGCAAGCACGTATGGTGACTGGAGAGCGAAACCTGAAAATCAAATATAGAAATGGCATTCCCATAATTATAGCTTTGGAAAACTAGCTTCGCCCGACAGTAATTTGTACCCGCTTAAATTATACTATCAAAACACTCGAGGTTTTCGTTCAAAATCGCATTTATTTTTTCCTAACTGTTGTGATTTGTCATTCGACATTGTCCTTATCGCTGAAACTTGGTTAAATGATTCCTTTGAAAACTCAGAGTTTTTCCCACCTCATTATAATGTAATTAGATGTGATCGTAAGTTTGCTACTGTGGGAAGGTCCTACTGGTGGCGGTGTGATTATTGCTCTGGTTAATATAATTTCGTTCGAAATTATAGACACTTTTGAATTTGCTACATTGATTCCGTTAATTGATTTAATAGCCTGCAAATGTGAATTCATCCACTTATACTATACATATGTGTTATATATATTCCACCTGATGTGCCCAGTGATGACGTTGAATTATTTCTTGAATCTTTTGCAATTTTTTTCATGAATAAACCACTTTTATTCATTGGAGACTTCAACTTATCACACTTTCACGAGGATACAAATCTTAATTTACGTCACTCGGAAGTTTCTTCTTTTTTGAATTTTTGTAACTTGCTACAACTGAAACAATATAATACAATCTTAAATACTGACAATCGACTTCTGGATCTTGTTTTTTCTAACTTAAATAATCTTCGATATAATCTTCGCGATATCGGGAATCTTCGGGATAATCTTCGAATATCCCACGATGATTTGCCTTTGGTTCCTGACGATGCACGTCACCCAGCTTTATCGATTAATATGGAAATTGCATCATCTCCTGATACAGTAAACTTTCCTACGTCTGGGAGCAGTTCCTATAATTTCAGAAAGTAGAACTTTCATCAGCTTTATGATGATTTGCAGCAACTTGACTGGTCATTTTTGGATGATATGAATGACGCTAACTACTCTTTAAACTGTTTCAATAACATTTTAAATAACACCTTTGAGTCCTCTGTTCCTAAATGGTCTGCTCGTCCTTCATCTTACCCATCTTGGTTTACTTTGGAACTTAAGCGCAATTTAGAAACGAAACAATATTACCGGCGTAAATAGAGATTAATAAGAACCCCTTTTATCTTAGTGAGTACAAAAGAATGAGAAGCTTGACGAAGTTACAAATTTCCCGTAGTTATAAAGAATATTTGAATGGCATAGAAACTTCTATCAAAGAAAATCCTAAAGAAATTTGGTCTTTTGTACGTGCAAGGCAGGGTACTTTACGGATTCCTGGCAAATTACTTTACAATGGAACTTGGACTGACTTACCTCAAGACATCGTCGATTGTTTTGCATCACATCAATGGCGGCTCTTGATGACGTTCGATGTGCGCTGCTGCACGGATGAGACTGCTTCGTTTAAGCTTTCATATATACAGAGAAGCAAGTAACCGTACCGAAATCTTCCGAAATAGTTCGAAGTTGTCTCATCCGTGCAGCAGCGCACATCGTACGTCATCAAGAGCCGCCACTGCATCACATTTCACCGTAGCCTATTCGGGTGCGGATATTCATACCTTCCAGTTTGGATGATATCCTGAGTGATTTTGAGTGACCTCCCAGAACGAATCTAGTTTAGATTTCTTTGTTGATGAGGGACTCCAGGTTTTTTCACAGAGCGAGCTTAATGACCTGATTAAATATTTAGGCTTTTCAAAAGATCTTGCTGAATTGGTGCTGGGGTTAAGACTAAAAAATAAAAACCTGTTGTCTCTCGGAACCTAATTTTTGGTGGTACAGACAACAAGAGAGAGAATTCACTAAATTTTTCTCCAAAGAGGGAAATCTCGTTTTTGTAGTGACGTTCAAGGGCTAATAAAGTGATTTGAAATAGAATATGATTCATCTGATTGGTGCCTATTCCTTGATTCGTCAAAAAGAAGCCTCGAGGTCGTCTTGTTACATAATGGGAATAAATTTGCATTTGTATTCACACAAAAAAAAACTGTACGTAGTGGAGGGGAAAATGCATCATTTTCGGATTCAGCAGACTATAAAACATTAATATTTACCAAAAATATACCATGCAGACCTGTGTTATTTGAATTATTGCTTAGATTTCTATTGTCGAAACTTTAATAATTCAATTTTTAATTAAAAACACAAATGAAGTGCGAAATTTAAGTAAATAAGATGGCCGTATTTACTTAAATTATATACATTTATTTATTTAATATCATAATATACAGGGTCAGGCCAATATGTGGGAACACCAGATTTCTTGCAAAATTATGCGTTCTATTAAAAAATATCCTTAATAAAAATATTTTTAATAATATAAAATATTATTAAAAATCTGGTGTGAAGAACACAAATGCAGGTTCACTATTAATATTTTCTGTGAACGTGTCCGAATATATCCTATCCCCAGAGACGTAGATACGTATTTCACCTTTCTACAGGCTCATCGGTACGCCCCTGCTGGAGAAAGGATATTCCCAGACACATTCACAGAAAAGAACCACATCGCCCTTTTAATAATATTTTATATTATTAAAAATACCTTTGTATTATACAAAACTGGTGGGGTTTACCTACTCATGTATGTTTCAATTATTCTGATAAAAATATTTGTAATGTTTTTATTCTACTCAATCACATACTTTGATTTTCTACAACTTTCACTTGTTTCGGGATATGGCGTCATCGGTGGGGTTTTTTTTTTAATGGAACAGCCTGTATATTTTAACATTTTTGGATAGACACATTTTCAAGAATTACAATGATATACGGTTTGATTGGTGGTGTATTGTTGACTATGATGTTGACTATAAACATTTTTTTGTCAGATACATCGATAAAAAAATATTCGTATTTTTATGTTGCCATGCAAACCTTTTAAGCAAAAATAAAAGTATTGGAATTACTTAGTGTTACTGACAGTGAGAACGTGAAAGAATTACTTTGTTAGTGATGGTTGGTTTTGGAGACAGGCAGAAATCTCTACAAGATGCATGCAATATTTTTAAATATTTCAGAATCAACAGTATTAAGGGTGTTGCGAAAGTTTAATGTAACGGGAAGTGTTAAAAAATTTGCCAAAAACCGGTCGACGTAGAACTGTTACAAATGGTGATAAATCATTGCATGTCCTTATTAATCTTCAAGAAGAACCAAAAACATTACTATCAAGACAGTCTTTATATCACGATATTAGCGATAGATCAGTAAAGAGGATATTGTCGAAAAATAAGTTTCATCCGTATAAAGTACATTTAGTACAAGAATTAAATGAAGGTGATCCCGATAAAAGGATGCAGTTTTGTCAAGAAATGATGAATATATTGATCGTAATGGTAACTTTATCAATAACATTTTATTCTCCGACGAAGCGACATTTTTCATACATGGACATGTAAATCGACATAACTGTCGCTACTGGAGTAATCGGAATCCTCATTGGATGGGAGAAAATTACATACAATATCCTCAAAAATTAAATGTATGGACAAGTTTAATCGGAGGATACATAATCGGACCTTTCATTTTTAGGGAAAATTTGAACGCTATTCGTTACTTACAATTATTGCGCAATGAAATTGTTTCAGTATTAATTCATTTATTTCCAAATCCCATAAATTCTGCACTATTCTCAAATGCCATCTGGTATCAGCAAGATGGAGTCCCGCCGCATTATGGAATTGACGTGCGTGAAATGAAGTATTTTCACAGCGTTGGATAGGTCGAGTAGGATATATTGAATGGCCTTCGCGACCGCCCGATTTAAGTCCTTTAGACTTTTCCTTTGGGGGCATTTGAAACCTAATGTCTAAGACTAAATCTCAGTCGCTCGAAGAGTTGGAAGATCGAATTAGGATGGCCTTTCAAGAGATAACACAAGACGTGATTCAGAAGTCATTAAGGCCCTTCGTTGATAGACTAGGATACTGTCATGCTGCAGAAGGTCACCAGTTTGAACATTTACTATGAATTGTCTTGTTTTCAATATTTTCTTGATACTAACCTTTTCCAATATGTTATAAGATATAAATCGTATATCATTGTAATTCTTGAAAATGTGTCTATCCAAAAATGTTAAAATATACAGGGTAATCCATTTAAAAAAACTACCGATAACATCATATCTCGAAACAAGTGAAAGTTTTTGAAAAACAAAGTATGTGATAGAGTAGAATAGAAATACTACAAAAACTTTTGTTAAGGATATTTGTTAAAAGAATACACAATTTTGCCAGAAATCTGGTGTTCCCACACATTTGCTTGGCCGTGTATCAGTGGCGGCTGGCGCATAAGCGCTGCAGTGCTGCAGAGCTCCCAAAAAATTGGGCGGGCGAACCTGTATTAGTTATAACTAGTTTTCTTTTACATAATTTTTCCGACATTTCTGATGTTTATAAAAGCGATATTGTTGTGAAAATTCTCCCCCTGTATATCAAAAAATTTGCATATTTTACTACATCATCCTGTAGAGGATATCAAACCCTACAATTTGACATCTTAATCATCAAAATCCGATCAGTAGAAGCCGAGATATTCGCTTCCGAAATTCCAACACTAACGCCGGTTATATATAGTATATTATCAAATAATATACAATAGGCGACCAGTGGAATAACCAACCTAATTCGCGCGATCGCTCACTTGTTCCTTATCTGGTCCACACGTACGTGCGCTCAGAGCTCTTTCAAACACCCGCGCGCACCCCGCTACCCCCGCGGATGTCTAAAACCAATGCGTTATTTTATCAGGCATGTTCGCTGCATTCAGTCCAGCGCGGTCATATGATTCGGTATAGGTATTTAATATTTTCGCGTGTTTTTTACTGTGCGGCGAGTTTAACGTAAAAACAATAATATTGTTGTGCTTGTTTTTGTGTATTGTTGACAATTTATATAAACTCTGTGTATTATGGAGGTGGTCTTTAATTTAATTAATGTGAAGAGATTCTTTAAATATTCATTCGAAGAAAAGATAAAATTAAAAGCAAATGGTAGGCCATTAGTAGATATCACTATTGAAAAAACTGGTGTAAGTAGAGGGAAAAATTATACACGTAAATTTAGTAGCGATATTTATTCAAAAAACGAATGGATTTGTGGATGCAACAAAAAAAATGCTTTATATTGTTTTCCCTGTTTACTTTTTGGTGGCGATAAAGCTTGGACGGAAATAGGGGTCACGGATCTAGAGCACTTGAGTTTGAAAATAAAAAGACATGAGAATTCTAAAAGCCATCTTCATAATTGTATGGAATTTGCGTTACTAGGGTCAGCTAATATTATGGCTCAACTAGATTCTGCTTATTGGGTAAATATACAGAGACATAATGAAAATGTGTCAAAGAATCGTTATATTTTATCAAAAATTATTAATTGTATAAAATTTTGTGGAGCTTTTGAATTGGCCCTTCGGGGACATGATGAGAGCGATACTTCCGAGAATCCGGGGATATTTCGTGGACTTATTAATTTTTCGGCTGAATTAGATGCAACTCTAAGTGAGCACCTAAAAAATTTTTCGGTATTTAAAGGCACTTCCAAAGAAATACAGAATGATCTGTTACAGTGCATACTTGAAGTCTGCCAAGAACAAATAATTGAGGAAATTAATAATTCTCCGTTTTTGGCGATCATGGCGGACGAAACAACGGATGTTGCTGCAAAAACTCAAATGGTAGTTATTTTTAGATATGTTCGTGATGGTGAGCCAATTGAACGTTTTTGGAACTACGTCATTCCTGAAAAATGTGATGCAGAAACACTTAGCAAAACAATTTTAAGTGTCATAGATGCTTTAATTCAAAATTCACCTAACAAACTGATTGCACAGAGTTACGATGGAGCAGCGGTGATGAGCGGACAACACGCAGGCGTTCAAGCATTGATTAAAAAAAGTACCCTTTTGCGCACAATGTACATTGCTATGCCCATCAATTAAATTTAATTATATCTAAAACTGCTTCTGCAAATTCGCAAGTACGTGTATTTTTTGGAAATCTACAAGACATTCCCGGCTTTTTTAATAATTCACCCCAACGAGTAGAAGTGTTAAACAAGATTGTAAACAGAAGGATCCCCCACGGCGCTACAACCCGTTGGAATTTTAATATCAAGACCATTAATGCTGTGTACGAAAATAGGGCCTCTCTCATTGAGTGTATGGAAGAAATAGAAGAACAATTCTCCAACAACACAGTCTGTAGTGCAGCCGCCTCTATTCGCCGTACATTAAATGATCCGATCTTCAATTTTTGGCTGACTTTTTTCCATCATGTAATGCCCCATGTAGATATCCTGTTTAATCAATTGCAGAAAAGAAAAATTGAACCCACTCTAGTAAAAGACGCTATCGAAAATTTTGAACGCAGTATAGGCCAAGTTCGAAATAATATTGACAACATCATAAGTGAAGCATCAGATTTAATAAACGATGAGCCACCGCCAGAAAAACGCAAACGTCCAAATAACAGCAGATTTAATCATCGAATTTCATTTTAAAGAGCATCTAGTAGTGGCATCACTTTTTTTTTCGGAATGCTTTGGAGAGTATTGCAGTAAATTTCCTGAGAACAAACTCACTTCCGCATGCTCCTATTATCCCACCCTTGATAAAGAAAGATTACGAACTGAATTGTCTGTTATTTACTCAAGAACTGATTGTAGATCTTTAAAAGGCGCACTACCTCTTCTAAAATTTTTAATAAAAAACAATCTGGGAGATACGTTGCAGGAGACTAGAAAATTATTAGAAATTGTAATAACAACTCCCATGACAACATCAGAGGCCGAACGATGCTTTTCAACACTAAATCGAATTAAGACGTTTCTCAGAAATTCAATGACCGAAGATCGTTTAACATCTCTTTCCATGCTATCTATCGAAAAAAAGTTTATTTCCGAAATAGACAATTTTAATGACAAAGTGATAACAAAATTTGCAAATCGAAAAGAACGTAGAATAGATTTAATTTATAAGAAATAATTTGTTAGTAAAGTAGTGCTTAGTGACTCTTATTTTTTTGTGTGACAATTGACAATCGTTCCAGAAATACATTACTTCAGTGCGGAAGGCGAAGAAAGCACGATAAGATCGATGGGAGACAACCTCTTACTGCCCGTGCAAGGTAATTTTTTTTGTAAAACTTGCAGAACACCTTAAAATTTTTAGCACGAGCCGCCACTGCCCTGTATATTATTATAACACATTGGTTTATTTATGTAAAATATAAATAGTGTAATTTGTAATACATTAAATAAATATTATTTCCATTTATAATTACAAATAAGTGCGTAATGAAGCTGTTAGACGTCTTAAATAATCTACGTATATCATAATGAATTTAAACATGAACAAATTTATCCGAAAATATTAACTTGCAATAATAAAGATTACACTGGTGTACAATGGTTTTCCCCTTTAGGTTCTGAGTAGCGTTCCTCATCATTTTTAATGGGATCATTACGGGAAAAATAATCGAAAAAATCCGTCACGTAAGAATATATTTTTATTTAGCATTTTAGATTTTGCATGAAATTCGAAAATGGTTAAAACTTTTTTAAACGAGTTCTAACTTCTAACTAATCGCGATAATGCATTTAAGACTCTATTAGGATAATAGATTAAATTCCGATTCATAATACAAGGGGCAAGCTGAAATTATTGAGAATAAAAAACAGGATTTTATTTTCAATATGCTCAAAGTAATTCCCTTCAGCAATGATACACTTGACCATTCTTTTTTTTCACTGTTTAAAAGCACCCAACCAATCTTCTTTCAGAATATCTTCAAAATAAGCGTGAACTGCGGTATCAATCTCTTCTTCAGACGAAAACCTTCTACTCCGCAAATTGCGTTTAAGTCAAAAGAATAGCCAAAAGTCACACATGCTAAATCAGGTGAGTACGGCTGATGTTTTATTACTTTTACATTTTGTCCAGGCAAAAACTGGAGAGTTAAAACTGCCGTATGGGACGATACATTATCATGGTGGAGCATAATTCCCTTGTCTGGAACTCTACTGAACATTTCAGGCAAACATTTCTCATTGTACCACTGTCTCTTATCCATTTAGCTTAATTACATTTACTAAGCCCGTACTTCTGAAGAATACCACATACATAACCTTTTTCATATCTCGCTGCTTCTTAGTCATTGTAGGAGTTTCCCTGATCTTCGGGAAATCCATACACAACTCTCTTGGCGGGTATGTAGGTAGGTCGAAAGAAGGAATATAAGTTTCGTCACCTGTCACTATTTTGGAAAAAATTTGGTGCCCGCAAATATTTAAGAAATTTAAAGTTTAATGGCAAATTCTTACACGCTCTGCTTTTTGGAGGATGCAATCTTGAGTTGACGATCTATTACCGCATCAGTGGCTTTATTGGCCTCTTCAATTATTTTTTTAACAGCAGCAATGTTTTTGTCGGTAACAGCAATAGGAGGACGCCCTGGTCCTTTTTAATGCTGAACAGAATTCCTTTCGCGTTTAAATTCCTTATACCATTGATAAAATGTACCCAAGGAAGGTGCTTGTTCACTAAAAACTGAATCTAAACTCTCTTTGCACTCATAAGCGCTTAAACCTCTTTTAAAATCATAATAAATTATGATTCGAAAGTGCTCTATTGTTAATTCCATTTTCTTCTACTTTTAAAAAATAAGTAGCTGAGTTATAACTAGAGACCAGACCCGAGAGGCCCATGACTTATCGCCCACGGACGTACTATTAAAAATTTGTAACGAGCCATCGAAAAAATTCATAATTGGAGGAGACTGTGAAATTGGGTTGGTACTTTAGCCACTTCCACATAATGACATTTATTATTTGACATTGAAACTAAAAGTTTGTGTCAAATTTTTCAAAACTTTATTAAGAAAATTAAATTTATTTAAAAAATGGTATTCAACATAGAACAAAAAGCAAAAATTATCGAATGTTACTTCCGTACAGGTGAGAAAGTAAATGGCGAGTGGCAGAATTCAATTACGGAATGCATGAAGAACATCCTGAATTAGTGTTTGACTACAATTATTTTTACAATGTTTTAACAAATTATGTAAAGTTATTCAGAGAGACTGGTAGCGTCGGTCGAAAAACTGGTAGTGGGCGGCCATCTAAACGTACAGCTGATAATATTGAAGCCATTCAGCATATTATTGATGAAAATCCAAAAACATCCATTTCAGTAGTGACCCAACATACAAATTTATCTTATGGTACGTGCCAATTCATTCTTAAAAAAGTCTTACATTGTCATCCATACAAGCTGCAATATTTTCATGAACTTTATCCAGTGGATTATTTAAGACGAGTGGAATTTTGTCGATAGTTTCAAAATAATCTACACAATCAGGATATCCTTAACACAGTTTTTTTCTCAGATGAGGCCTGGTTTTATCTTTCCGGATATGTTAATTCACAGAATATGAGGTGTTGGTCCCCCAAAAATCCTCATTTTTTTGTTGAAAAAACATTGCATCCCCAAAAAGTTGGTGTTTGGGTTGGAATATGTCGAAGAAGATTGGTAGGTCCCATTTTTTTTCAAGGTACACTTACTGCTGCACGATATCGTAATGAGATACTCGGCTCATTCGTAAATCAACTGGATGATGAGGAATTACAAAATGGGTATTTCCAACAAGATGGTGCAACAGCACATACGACCAGAGAAACACTTTAATATCTCAGAGAATTTTTTGATAACAGAATAATAAGCAGGAACACTGAAATCCCATATTCAACTAGGTCTTGCGATTTAAACATATGTGATTTTTTCGTATGACCATACATCAAAAATTCGATTTATTCAACGCCAATTCATAATCATAATCATATTCATAATCTGGAACAACTGAGAATTCGCATAACAGAAAAGTGTGAAGAGATCAACAACTCACCGCAAATGCTGCATAAAGTTTTTGCTGGATTGTGGAAAAGGGTTGGTTTGTGTTTAGATGTAAATGGACAACATTTTCAACAACTTCTGTAGCTATGATTATGATTTCGATATTAAATAAATTATTTGTTTTCTTTTTTGTTGTAGTATAATTTCAATGCCATAACCTTTTTTTACAATGAAACCAAATGAAACTGTCAAGCATCAAGTAATGTGTCATTATATGGAAGTGGCTAAAGTACCAACCCAATTTCACAGTTTACTCCAATTATGAATTTTTTCGATGGCTCGTTATTTTTAAAGAGTTTTTAATTTTATTTAAATAATTGGAAAAGAAACGGGTAGTGATCTATAAAATACGAAATACATTTTTATTTGTTCATTTTGTAGTTCAAGTTGAGTAAAGGAGTATTAATATTAACTAGAAATACTTTCTCAAGGTTCTCTTCTGTAAAATTTGTTCTCTTTGAACTAAATACATCCTCGTAGATAGAAAACGTCCTTTCTACATCGCAACTGGTTATAGGTGCATACTGGATATATTCTTTTATTTCAGCGTATTTAGCAGTTGGATTTTGAGGCATTGTCCCCTTACACAATTGTCGAATGTTATTAAATCTGGATTTCTATTAAAAACTGCGTCTGAAGGCCACATCCAAAGTCACTTGGAATATTTTTCAAATTATTACTATCCACATCTAATGTGGCTAATCCAACATTTAATTTGAGATTTTGATTTTCAAAATAAGTAATTAGTTTTGGCTAATTTCCAAAGTTTTCATGAAGAAAGTACAACTGATTTTTTAAATTTGGAATTTGTGTTAGTTCCTTGCACTCAGAAATACTTCGAGCATCATACATTTAAAAATGTATCGAAATTTTGTAAACTATCGAAATTCTCTGCATAAACACTAGTAGCTTCCAACCATGTTTTCCATCTACTTATTACTGAAGGGCGAGGCAGTGACAAAGTTTTTCCCTATAAAGAGCTACTCTCAATGGTGCTTTTCCGGAAACTTTTTAAAAAGCGGATACAAGTCTATCAACTTCCGGAAAGGTGTCTCTGATATAGTCACTGATTCTATGGAGAGCATGTGGTACAAAAGTAATATACTGCATATTAGGACATGTTTCCTTTAATAGTCTGCCTGTTTTTAACATATATGCACTGTCACTGACAAATAAAAGTACTTTTCTTTGTACCTGTCGTCCGAATGAAGCATTTGGTGCATATTCTCGTAAATGGTTTTAGCTACTGTTTCCGCATCAACTGTATATGTAACTTTTGTTTCTATTTCATATGCGTTATATGGAATAGTTGGATATAGTACACCAGCTACAACATTTACCACACAGCGTCCTAATATATCGACAGTTTCGTCGGCACTTATTCATAGGTAATGATTTGAAAGATGGCTTCTAATGCATTCTACTACTTTCGTGTAGCACTTAGAAACATAATATTTGCGTAAGGTGGATTCATCACGAACATTTCGACCAGTATGTTTTTGGATAAATGCTTTGAAGGTAGGATTGTTAAGTTTATTTAATAGAATATTTGCCGCCATTAAAGTTTTACAGATTCCTTCGTTAAAATTGTCAAATTCCAATCGGTCTAATTTCTGTGTATGTATTTGCGATGCTAAGTGACGTTTTACGTGCGATTTCTTGAAATGTTTTAGCGATATTTTACAGAATTTGCAATATTTCGGAATCACTGGCAATGGACTTACAATCAGTTTGACCCTTAATCCAACTCGCCATTGTTTCACGATGCCATTCTCGACGTTGTTCCATATCATATCTGAAAAAGTAACTTAAACAATGTTCTAGATCTAAATAAATGAAAATTGAAAATGTATGCGTAAGTTATTGAAACTTAACGAAATTCACTGGACACTTACATATATGAGTAATTAACAGTTAAAACAATGAAAAAAAGAACCTAACACTCCGTACTTTATTTATCTTACGAAATATAAACTAATAAATCAAATAAATTATAAAAACTCCTCACGCCTCTATCTACGCCCATGACGAAAGGAATTTAAGTGTAATATAGAAGTAATTGCTCCACAATTCAACGACAAAAAACAGATGTGCGGTTAACCGAATGAATAGTGCTATTCAATAACTGCGTGTTGTACTTAGCGATGTTGTAGACTATTTATATGGTCCATCGTAATTTCGGCCTGACGTGTCCGGTCTCAAATAATAATTTACATTTAGATTCCGAACATCTGGCGTCATTAACATATCCACCTATCACTTCAGTTGAAGTCGAAAGAATGTTTTCAACATATAAAAATATTTTTTAAGAGATAGAAGACAAAATTTTAGTGTCAAGAATATAGAAAAGCACTTAATTATTAATTAGTACAATAATAAGTTAGGTAGATCTCATTGCGAAAGTGGATAGTTATTAATAATAACTAAACATATAATTCTATGGATGTTACTTATCCATGTATAAATTAATTTAGACTACTTTTTGTTGTTTTACTACTCTTTCCTTGATTTCCAGTTAGCAAAATACAACATAAAAAATAAAGTGCATAAAAATGCATAAATAGTAAAAATGAGGCATATATTTGACATAATTTTGGGAAGAATGTGACGACATATTTATGCGCATTGTTAAAACGTTTCTTATGCACAAAAATCCGAACTTTATTTATTACGCAATTCCATCATGATTAATATCTAGTAAATTTTACACATGTTTACATTAATTACGAAAAAAATTATCTTTTCGAGTTTCTTCTTAACGTTTTCCATAAATTAAATAGGTACTTTTTCATTTTTAATGTGCCTACTTCATGTCATCTAATGATGAAATAAGTCACTGATTAGTAATAATACAGACACAGTAATCAATTGCTTACTAATATACTCGCACGTAAGTATTTGAGATACACTATAACATACATGATAAAAAAAATAAACAGTTTGATATATAATGAGTATATTTCTGTAATAAATGGTGTTTTATTTATAATATTTCTATTAGATTATCGCCGCAATTTGTCGGCGCGCAGTTTTTATTATAGCTGAACTAAATTTGATAATATTTAATAGTTAAAATTGGGTAAAAAAATTAAAAATGTTATCACAGTACAGAAGTCTTTGATATTAGAACAGTGAAGAAATAAGTTCTATTTAAGCAAACAAATTAAATTTTTATTTCGAATAAATAATACATCATTATTAAAACGGGTGTTAAAAAAAGATTGTCAGATATTTTACCCAATTATTGTGCTGATGGAAACAATCAAAAAAAGTTTTAGTCAACAAGGACCGACTTTCCTCGGAGCAACCTGTGTCGAGGAAATTCGAAAAACCGGCGTAAACAAAAGTCAACATAATGGCTAATAGTGAAGCCACTATAAGTCCATCTACCAGGTCTAACCAGCTCTGGTGAAACATTGTAAACAGATTCTCAATAGACTGCCACAAGATAATGCCGTATCATTGATATGGCTGCCAGGACATGAGGAGATTAAAGGCAATAAGAACTGGCCAAGAAAGGTTCCAAGAGAAATTTCATACGACCAGAATCTGTATGTGGAATTCTCTAGAACTCCACTAGAAGGGAGAACTGGTTATGGCTAGAATAGAAACATAAAAAGAAATGGAGGGTAACGGAAAGTCATCTCTATACTAAGACACTACTAGAGAAGATGAATGCTAGGCTTTCAACCAACCTAATTCGTAACAATAAATAAGAAATTAAAACTTTTACCGGCTCGATAACCGAACACTGGCCTTTTAGGAAGCATCTGTATAGCATGGGCTTAAATAGCGAGCTCTAGTGTAGGAGATGTGAAAAACAGGAGGAAACTAGCCTTAATGTATAATGCACTTGTGAGGAACTGAAAGGATTCAGACAGAAACATTTCGGAAGAGATCAATTGTATTCTAAATTTCCCCTAAAGAGGATAGTGGTTTTCATCAAGGACACAAGACTAACAGAGTGGAACTGAAAAATCTATTGGTGGGATAATATCCATGTCGGCAATTTCTGCATTTGTGTACTCACCTATAATTTGAAAACAAAAAAATTTGACGCAAACGATAAGTAATCCAGTAACAGATCTATAACAGAACTGTTTTTACGTCACAATAAATTGTTTGCAAAGGTGGACTACTGTTGAGATCCAAAAATTAAATTTTTGGTTTTAAAAAATATAATCGAATATATAAAAAGACTTTTTTCTTTTTTTCCGTATAGATCGTATACGACTTGTTTTCCATTCAGATGATAATTTACGATTTTATATAAAAAAAAATTCATGTTTCAAATATGTAAGGATCATCCACAAATTCTTTCACTACTTAATCAAGATGAACCATTCAATGCCATTGGTGAAGATGAGATACCCACAAGTCTTCTGAAATGCTGTGCTGATTGCCTGTCGGTGCCTTTGGCACATATAGTAAATACTTGGTATATTACTCATACCTTTCCGACTACTATAAGAACAATGTTCGGGCAAAATAGATTTAATTTTGTATTTTTAGTTTTATTTAGATGTAGGTATAATATATTTAATTCTAGTTTTTAAATTGTAAATATTATATATTGTTATAGAAAAGGTCTTGGAGTTCAGATATCTTTAATATTGTTAATTACTTTAGGACTGGTCAGGTATTACATTTCTTCATTGTCTTATTTTCTACAGTCATAAAAACTATTTATTTTATTACAGGCAAAACCCTCTGGTTAATCCATTCATTATGTAAATAATGTATTTGAATAAGCATAAATATAATAAAATAAGTTTTATTGTACATATTTCCTGTTATATATTATTATAATAGATTTAATAATTTGGTTCGAGGCGATTCTGCGAAATATTAGTTTATCTCTGTGCATTGTATATTTATTACTTTAAGAGGTATTTTATTTTCTATAATTAAGGGTTTCCGGCGTATATTGTTTATTTTAATACATTTATGACGTCGGAAACTACAGCATATACTTTTCTTGGAAAGGCAAAAATGGTTATATGGAAATTTCCGTATACTCTTTTTCATTGTTTTCTCCATCTCTTTGATTGGCGGGGAGAAAACTTTCTTGCCGAAAAATAAGGGAATGAAGAAATAGTTCCAAACAAGATCTCTTAGAGCTCACTACAGTTACAAGTACGATCTCTTCGAGTTAAAGCTTAGGTCTCAGTGATCTAACAAACAGTTCCAAACAAGATCTCTTAGAGCTCACTACAGTTACAAGTACGATCTCTTCGAGTTAAAGCTTAGGTCTCAGTGATCTAACAAACAGTTCCAAACAAGATCTCTTAGAGCTCACTACAGTTACAAGTACGATCTCTTCGAGTTAAAGCTTAGGTCTCAGTGATCTAACAAACAGTTCCTACTAAGATCTCAGTGATCTAAATAGGAGCAAATATTATTTATCAGCCAGTTTTTCTCGGTCTTTAGTATTAAGACCAGATACTGCATTTATTTAACGGAACTCCAAGATTAAACTTGTAAATATATTAGTGTAATACAAAAAAATATTGTATTATTTCAACACATACTTCGGTCTACACATACCGACTTCCTTCAAACCAGGAGGAAGAAACAAACAATATACAAGAAAAGTAATAAAAGCGACTTTAAAATTTACAGGGCTATTGCTATTATATCCAACATTTCGAAGATATTTGAAAAACGTATGTATTCTAGGATGCAAAGTTTCATTGACAAGCATCAGTTAAATGATCAGTTAAATGATAACCAGAATGGAAATATTAATGACAGGTCTACATTGAGAGCAACATACTAACTGCTCGAAGAAGTAATAATTGGTTTGAATAATAAGGAAGTGACTACATGTTTGTTTATGGACTTGTCAAGGGCATTCGACAGTGTTCATCACTGTATCCTTTTAAGGAAGTTGGAGGTCATCGGTTTCCGTTGTATAGCGCAAAAGTGGATGACATCGTATTTGTCACATAGAAAGCAGAGAGTGGTGTGTTATGACGACTCGGGGGAACCGATACGATCGACCTGGCGTAATGTGAAGCATGGTGTGCCACAGGGGTCTATTTTGGGACCATTGTTCTTTCTCCTTTATGTCAATGATCTACCACACGTTATAAATAGCCTACTAATATTGTACGCACATGACACGTCTGCTATTGTCCGCGTTGAGGATAGGGATCAGACTACGGACATATTGGAGTTGTATGGAAGTTCTGGATGGGTGGTTTTTCACGGCACCATCTAAAACTAAATGTAGACAAAACGTCTTTGATAAATTTTAATAATCTAACTGAGAGGCTAGAGTTTCATCGTGGGAAAGAAACACTTACAGATGTCGACGACATCATGTTTTTAGAGTTGAAACTGGATGGTGGACTGACGTAACGTCCTCACATTGACGAACTTGCTACAAAACTATCTAAAACTATGCTTTAAAAATAACAGCGAATAACGTGTAAGTATTGGTACGCTATTAGCGCTTACTATGGATATGTGCAATCGCGACTGAAATATGATTTTCTGGGGTAGTGCAGTGGATGTAAAACACATTTTTATTCTACAAAAATCTTCAATAAGAACTATTTTTAAATTAAACCACCGAGATTCTTGCAAACCAATATTTATAAATAAGAAAATACTCACGTTGCTATCAATTTATGTGTTAAGAGTGCGCGTTGTTTGTAAGAAGAAATTATAATGATTTTTTTGAGAAATTTGAAGTTGACGACTGTCATAATACCAGAGGTAACTTGCACACGTATCTAAGTCCGCCACAAATGAAACTGACGAAAGTGCAAAAAAGTTTAGTCTTTCGGTGCATAAAAATCACGTTGCCAACAACATAAAAGACAAATATAATAAAATATTTAAAAGGATACTAAAGACACACTTACTCGAGAAAGCACGTATTCAGTGGACGATTTCTTTCGGGAAGATATAAAAACAATTTAAATTTTGGTTATATATGTGTCAATGTTTGTCATTTCCTATCGTGTATTTGTTTTTTTACTTATTTGTTATACACTATTTTATATTTGTTTATGTGCTTGACATATTTTTTATATTTGACATATTCTATGCTTTTTGCCTGATTGAACGAAATATATAACAAGTGTTCATTTGAAAAGTTAATCTAGGTTACTTTGAAATTTTGATAGAATAAGACGCAAATATATTAATATGTGTTTGTTATTCCGTAAACGTAAATCCAAATGACATTTGATAATGTCAATCACAAATATCAGTTAGTGCATAAAAAAATCGTGCGTCGATTCTGGTTTAAATAAATTGCTTCTCAGTTTTAAAATGGCTTTTACTTTAGAATTAGAACATAAATTTTTTTTACTCTAAGCTTATTTTCGAAGTGGTAATAAAATTGTTGGTTTATGGGTTTATTCAGTTCAAGATTGCATGGTAGAATTTCAAGTTGAGTTTCCACATTTTGTAATAGATTATATACAATTTAAGAATACTTTGGATAGAACTTTCAAAATTTTTTTCTGAAACTGCGACTTCTTTTTGTGGCCTTATCTAAAAAATAATATATTTCGAACACCTATACTGAATTTGAATGATATGCTACAGAGAATCGAACAGAAATGCATGGAAATTAATAACAATCCATTAATGTTGCAGAATATCATCAGAAATTTTGAACGGAGGATTTTAAAGTGCATTGATCTTGAAGGACAACATTTTCAACATTTGTTATAGTTTTCAATAAATACCTATTATTTGTTATTTATTTGTATATGAAACTGTCAAAATATACGACTTCGTAGGTTAAGTAGTAAATTTTAATTTACGACATACTTCAAAATGTTCTCAGTAAATCACATGCTACTAGATTGACTTTTCAAATGAACACTTGTTATATATTGTATATGGAAATCGAACTATGTATAGTAAAGAATAATAATTGTGCAGGAAGTTAACACAGAATCTTTAAATCGGAAAATGTAACCAGGAACACGAAGCTAAGGATAGACACGTTGAGACGTATGTGAAACCAGGGTTTTGAACCGAAAAAATCAAGACAAGGTAGAAATACGGAAGAACAAAATGTTAAACAGAATCTTTGAAAGAAAGACGACTGAATGTGGGAAGTAAAGAAGAAGAAACGCAGAATTGCATACATTTCTTTGAAGAGAAACCAATAGAAGATTAAGTTAAAATCAGAAAGATACAATGGCTTTGATACCTTTAAACGAATAAGCAATAAGAGAAATGTTAAGAAAATGTACTTTAAATAACAGTTCAACGATATCCCGAAAATACTTAATTTCTTAGTATTTTACTAGTAATATGAAACAACACCATAAATATGCTTATTTTTCTTGCTACTATTCTTCCAATCATGTCTGCAAAGCTACTATTGTTTTGTAAGCCTGTCTCATAGATCATGGTTTTTCATAAAAACACTATCTCTCGTAATGCACGCAAATAATTTGAAAGTTAGCATTCGAAATATGTATACAATCGTTTTTATAATCCTGATTTAAAGATTAGATCGTTATTTTAAAAAGATTATATTGTCTTTTCTCAACTTACAGCATTTAAATAGAATTACTTAAATTATTATAACTAGAGAGGTTCATTCGACTAACATCCCCATCGACGTAACATCCCACGAGCGACGTGGGTTCAACCTTATCTGGTGACTGACAAAATAAACAGTGTTAGTAAAAAGTATGGAAACCTCTAAGTATCTCTGGAATAATGTGCATGAAAGTTGGGTACATCTACCTGAATAGTCACGTCCATAAATACTTGTTGAGCATGCAAAAAATTAGAAACAGCATCATTCGGATCCAGTAGCTGTGTTATACTTTTAACGTCGTCAAAATGTATGTGATAATAGGATGTTACTTCTATATATGTGCCCCAGCGCGTTATAACAGGTTCAGGTGGTAGTGGGACATGTGGAAATTTTTCAGGAAATAAATCCTTGCATGCAGGTGCCTTTAAAAAAACTTTCTCGACAGAAGATATCAATTTATCTGCATTCAGGTAGCATTTTCTGACTTCCTCTGATACTCGATGAAAATCATGTACGAAACATGTGATATGTGGCATACTACTGTATGTTTGTTGTAAAAACCGACCAGCTGCCTTCACATATGCGGCTCCATCTATTACAAATAATAACACTTTATCTTTATTTATATCGTGCTTTTCACCCCTTTGCGATTTCAAACACAAGGTTACATTACGTGATATAAATTCTGCTGTCTATCAGATATTTGCGCAATAGAACTCGAGTAACTAATAAAACAAAACGATATATCGGCCTGCTACGAATTTATTTAAGTGCCGTCCTGGAATGTACCCCTGATTGCCGATCCCTAGTGATAACTTCATTAGGCCGACCTGGACGCAGAATCATCATTTAATGATTCTCGACCTTGTTTAAACAATTTTGACCACTCAAAAATAGTTAACTTGAAAGTACAATCATTCCCGTGACACCCAACTTTTGACAAGAATAATTTTTGGAGCTTTTCTTTGTTTTGTAAGGAACTTTATGACGGCTCGATATTCGATTTTATGCATGTTGTTGTCAATGCATGACAACACAAACTGACAGATAATAAAATTAATAATGTTGCAAATCTTTTCTAAATTGGCACACAAGTTACGATTTAAAAAAAGTATAATGTGAAATTGCCTTAAAATTTAAAGCTGCCTAGTTCAGGAAGATAGAAACAGCCCCTCATATACTACCAAATTCCTAGACGTCTTTTCTTTCGGCTCAATTATAATTAATCCGAAAAAAATAATTATTTTTATTTTTTGGTCCTATTTACAGAGAAATTCAATGATTTTATTGTCGATTATGTATTAACTTTAGAGGTCTTAGTGTGTATACTTTGTTCTTACCTGAAGATGAGTATCGCTCCCTTGTTTATTTCTGTCATATGTGTCAATGGGGATTCACGTTAGTCATTGAAATAACGTAGAGATACACCTATAATGGGGGTTTGAGAACCACTATCAATGAAAATTGTATAGCTAACCTTTTATTTCAGAAATCTTGAATTTGCCTTTTCTTTTTATGAATCATATAAGATGAATCTTTTGTGATTTTTTTATAAATTTAAGAGTTAGCTTATTTCAAGAATTTTTGTTCAGATTTTTGATAGTTTTAGTTGAGATTTTTTAAAAATTTATGCCTTAAATTATTAAAAAGTAGTAATATTTAATACAAAGGTATTTTTAATAATATAAACTATTATTAAAAATCTGGTGTGAAGAACACATATACAGGTTCACTATTAATATTTTTGTGAACGTGTCCGAACATATCCCTCCCCAGAGACGTAGATACGTATTTCACCTTTCTACAGGCTCATCGGTACGCCCCTGCTGGAGAAAGGATATTCTCAGACACATTCACAAAAAAGAACCACATCGCCACATCACAGAAATTATCCAGAACGGGCGCAGAAGTAAATTCAGCGCTGCCTGTTGTCAGACAGCCGAAGTACCTCGCCCCGTCCACATAACCAACGTGAAGTAACGACGCCCTTCCAAAGGTGGCACAGCCATCCCTCTAGAAACTGCATTTTGTTTGTTTTCTCCAGCAGGGGCGTACCGATGGGCCTGTAGAAAGGCGAAATACGTATCTACGTCTCTGGGAAGGGATATGTTCGGACACGTTAACAAAAATATTAATAGTGAACCTGTATTTGTGTTCTTCACACCAGATTTTTAATAATATTTTATATTATTAAAAATACCTTTGTATTATACAAAACTAGTGGGATTTACCTACTCATGTATGTTTCAATTATTCTGATATAGTAATATTTATGTGTAACTTTGTAATAAAGCTGCAAGTTTACTATTTCATTTAATTAAATTTTTCTTGAAAATTGTAGGCTTGCAAAATATGATATTGATCAACTTACGTGTTGACCTATATACCTTTCCTTTTCCCATATTTAACTTCGGAAATGTTGTCCTTGCTTTATCATTAGTCGTTCCAAAACAATCAGATAGCCTCGGTCTTGTAGATTGATTAGCTTTTCACGCAAATAACGACACCAGATCAAACCGCACAGTACTGACTACGTACGTTCCACGTTTAGAGCGAATCAATGTAGACAAAAGCTAAAGTCAACAATCACTGTAATAACTGAATATTTGTGAAACTAAGGATAACTACAATTTATTTTAAATTGTTTCGTTTATTTATTGAATGCATATTAAAAAATATTACCAAATATATACGAGGACAATCTGCAAACTAACCTCCGTTTTGTGTAGCGCGGGGTGCAAAGGGGGAACGGCACCATTGTTGTGTCTGCGAACCCAGGGGCACAGTATAAACCCAACCAGTAGTATAACTAATGAAAATTATTGAAATAAAATCGAACTCTCGCAGTAACTGCACATGTATTTCTTTCTTTCCTATTATGTATTAAATGCAGGTTTCAACTGAGATAGATAGACGGCTTATTCAAAGAGGGAAATAGTCTGATATCCCTTACGCTTATTTAAGAGAGAAAGAGAACATGTGCAGTTACGTGCGCGCATTACGGTTTTATTTCAGAAGATCAAAGGCGCCGAAAAAAAGTGGTCCTATTGGATAAGGTTTATACTGCTCCGTACGCGCCTAACTCTGCCATTGTGAAAATCGTGCCACGTTTCGTTAGCCTGTAATATTGATTCGAAATGGCCGCTGTAATTAAAAATGCCGCCAAGCGTAAAATCCGTTCTGTGATACTACTTTTATTGGTAAATATGTACTGTTTACAGACCAAGTGTCATGAGTGATGGAGTTCTACATTAATGGTGCCATATGTTTAAATAAGGAAGAACGAACATTTAATACTAGGAGAGGAGTGGCCATCTATCCGTAGTCAGAAAATTGACAACGAAATCCTTGTCACGATATCAACACTTTCTAGAAATTTCGCAGTGTCTTTTGCACGAGGTAGTTTCAGAAAACTTAAGCTATCAAAAGTTCTGTACTTGATGGGTTCCAAAAGTGTTTTCTGAAAATCACAAGACACAAAGAATGGCCTTTCATATACTTTCTCTTTTTGCTACCAAACGTGCTGAAATCTTGCTCACTTTCCAATGACTCATGAACTTGCCCTATATCAGTACTTATGTTAATCTCACGAATTGTTGCTTATTTGTCGTTCTTCAACAGGTTCTCGATCTACCCTACATTAAACACTACTTTTCGATTCTGTTGAATGATTACAGGTGTTCTAACATCCACTTTGCGTCTTTTATACTAGCAAAACTAACGCTTCAAATCATTTCTATATTCATTAAAGGGTATACTAACTGGAATTGACCAACATGACTGATTAAACCTGTTAGTACTTGGCTGTACTTAAGAGCATTAGTCGTTTGCGCTGCAGTATTTTCTAGGATCGCAATTTCCAGAACACAACATACGTTTAACAGCTATAAACGAATCTTCGGAAAAATATATTCCTACAAATATTAGGCCTAAAATTAGCTTTAGAGTTTTCATAAAATTATATAAACGTTTTCTTAAAATAGAACAGTTCAAATATGTACTACCCTTAATAAAGTTTTAATTTCAATATGAGAACTGCTGGGATTTGGGCCTTTGACATTAATACACTATTGCATACGTTTTAACTAGGAATCATTTTTTTCACCCTAAAAGAAGGGATTTATTCATTCGATACCAAATCATCGCCGAATGAACTTACATAAATATAAATACATAAATATGTTTATTGTTAGTAATTAGTTTTAAATTGTTATTCGTTTTTATTATTAATATAGAGTGTGACTAAAGTTACCGTTAGTTTTATTTAGAACCCGCAGAAAGACAAGTATTTTACAATATTTTGTCAGTCGCCGCCAGACAACGTTGAGCACACTTCGCTCGTTTATAGTAATAAATTATTACTGTTAAAAACCTAAGCGCATCGAAATCTATATAAATAAATAATAATATGTAAATTCATAAAAAGCGGTGGAACACTTACCGTTTTAAATGTCTTCCGTGAAGTCACAAACTGGGTAAAATCGATTAAATGTTTGCAATATCAGATGTGTTGCCACACTAATTTCCGCAAACCGAGCGCGTTGCTGAGAAAGATATGCTTATATGCAGAAAACGAACGTTCTACATCTTCTGGTGTTATACAGGGTGTCCAGAAACTCTCCTGACAAACGAAGACCGGAGTTTCCTCAGATAATTTTAAGACAATTAAACCCAAATTCACCTAGTCCGAAAATGCTTCCTAAGGTAGCTAGAGTTCTTTGAAGATGGCGCCTTGTATTTATTTTTTTTTAAATTCCTCCAAAACGCTTCTATTTAGAAAAACAGAAACTGGTATGCTTATTTATCCTCCAGAAATGAATCGATTCCATCAATTGCGAATTTCTAGTACCGGTCATAGGCGTCCGTTTTGGGTAGGTCAACAGTTATTTTAAGGCATAACTTTTTTGTCTTTAACTTTTAAGCATTTGTGACACTAGATTATTAAATTTTCAGGTATTCCAGTACTAAAAGGTACTCTTACTTTAAGTCGGTAGAATACACCGTTTTCTAGAAAAATCGATTTGTAAATTTTTCGTTTTTTCTTCATTAAAGTTCAATTTTTTATTTTTTGCAATAGTTAGCTCTGAACTGCCAACAGAAGTAAAACCTACGTTTTTCATTGTCAAATTGTTGTCAGTTCGCGAAGTTTATCTTTTCATTTTTTACTTTGTGTTATTCAAACACAACGATTTCAATTTTTAAAAAAATGGTTTTTACTAATGAGGAATACGCCGATATGCATTTAGTTTAAGGCGAAATGAGGTGTAACGCTCGAGCGGCGCAACGTAGATACGCTGAAAAATTTCCCAATCGTCAGCATCCCACTCACTCAACATTTACAGCTCTTCATCATCGATTAAGAGAAACAGGTTCAGCGGTCCCAAAAAATAATGAAACAGGGAGACATAATGATGTAACAGCAGAACATGAAGATGTTATTTTAATGGAAGTTGAGGAAAATCCAGAAATTAGCGTTCGAAGACTATCTGCCATGTACCCCACAATTTCAAAATCTTCCGTAGGAAATATCTTACACAAAGAAAATTTATATCCTTTTCATTTTACAAAGGTGCAAGCACTGCTAGAAGGAGATTTTCCTGCTCGCCTAGAATTCGCTAGATGGTTACAAAATCAGAAAAATCAAGATGAAGATTTCTTCAGGAACATTTTGTTTGGTGACGAAGCTACATTCTCAAAAAATGGAATTTTTAATGTACATAATGCACATTATTATTCGTACGTTGGTGACAATCCCCACGTTGTTCAAGAATTTAAGCATCAGCATAGGTTTAGCATAAACGTCTGAATATGAGTAGTTGACGATTATCTACTTGGATCTGTGGAATTACCTGCTCGTTTAAATGGTGCTGATTACTTACATTTCCTGCAAAATATTTTACCTGATTTGTTAGATGAGGTGCGTTTAAATATTCGGCAAAACTTATGGTTTCTACAGGACGGCTGTCCGGCCCACTTTAGCAGGAATGTACGAGACTTTCTAGATAATAACTACGAAGACCATTGGATTGGAAGAGGCGGTCCAGTTGCTTGGCCAGTAAGGTCGCCGGATTTGAATCCTTGCGATTATTGTGTTTGGGGATACATAAAAGCATTTGTTTATTCCGTTCCGATACAAAATCGCGCACAACTCTGGCTAAGGATACAAGATGCTTGCAACGAATTTAGAAATAACTTTGGAATTTTTGCAAGAATTCGGCATTCTCTAAGCAAAAGGGTAAACTTATGCATAGAGACTAATGGTCATCACATCGAGAAACTTTTGTAACAATCTACCTTTGATACTTGTTCTTTTTTTGTTAGTTTCGTTCCATTGTAATAAATAATTTGTTTTTAATTTATTAAATTAATTTTCATACATGCTTTGATAGTCCAAGCCAACTTCGTCGCTAAAAATAAGTAGGTACATAATAAATTGAACTTTAATGAAGAAAAAACGAAAAATTTACAAATCGATTTTTCTAGAAAACGGTGTATCCTACCGACATAAAGTAAGAGTACATTTTAGTACTGGAATACCTGAAAATTTAATAATCTAGTGTCACAAATGCTTAAAAGTTAAAGACAAAAAAGTTATGCCTTAAAATAACCGTTGACCTACCCAAAACGGACGCCTATGACCGGTACTAGAAATTCGCAATTGATGGAATCGATTCATCTCTGGAGGATAAATAAGCATACCAGTTTTTGTTTTTCTAAATAGAAGCGTTCTGGAGGAATTAAAAAAAAAATAAATACAAGGCGCCATCTTCAAAGAACTCTAGCTCCCTTAGGAAGCATTTTCGGACTAGGTGAATTTGGGTTTAATTGTCTTAAAATTATCAGAGGAATCTCCGGTCTTCGTTTGTCAGGAGAGTTTCTGGACACCCTGTATTTGTATAATTAAGATAATCTTTAAAACAACTTAATGGTTCTGTTGGCGCACTTTCACAAATTTGTCTTAATGTGTCAAAATCTAAATCCTTCTCTAAAATACTTTCAAACCTTTTTAGAACCGAAACCATTTTTTGCATCTTCTGCAGCGCATAGCTGTGCGTGAACATGTTGCACTATTTGCAGAGATTCCACTAACGACACGGATTTTCCAATTTTTCTATTGCCTCCACTATTCCGACGTAATTGTTCTGAATAGTTTTTAAATATGTTTTTACCTGACTATCTTGATATTTTGACTGGCTTTCCTTAATAGTTGCAGCTTCTTTAGTATCGAATTTAAAAACCACGTTCTTAATACATATTATCAAAATATTTATGATAGTAAAAAGCTGTCTGTAGCCATGTTCCTCAACGTATAAGAATTGGCTGTGGTAGTTTAGGAATATCGGGGCACAGTCTGTGAAATTGGCGAACACGGTTACGGGATTTGAGAAACACAGCCTTTGTACTTGCAATTAACGAATCTACATCCGGATAGCATCTACGAATAGTTTCTGCCACCAGATGTAAAGGATGGATTTTACACGTAAGATGTAACAAGTTAACACAATCTTTTTTTAGATTAGATTTTTTTAGAGACCGGTCTACAGAGAGCACGTTTGCAGCACTATGTCTCACAAACATTAACAGTTGATTTGTTAAAAGTTCAACTTTTTCCATTTCGGCAGTACATTGTTGTACTCTTCTGCAAGTTAGTAAAACTGAATTCCAAAGTTTCTTATTTTTGAATTAGAATTTACTTATACGTTCAGTACGTTCACGGAGGGATGGTAGACAATTTAGTAATCTTTTCCGGCTAGGTACTTCTTCTTATTGTAATGCTTTCAAAATGAACGAAATGATTCATTGTCTACTGACTTAAACGGTACATTACACAATATGAAATTTACACATAAATGAAACAAAAATGTCTCGACACTTTTTTTGCGATTATGCATTACACTATCTACGTGTATTTCGCATGAAAACGTCACGTTAGCGGTATATCATATTTCTGGCTATTTATGACATTATATATAAAATTATTATTTATTACTGTTGCCGCCTGTAGGATGTTACTGAACCTTTCCAGTTATCATATGTCCAGTAAAATCGACGTAGTGAGCGGTTATTTTCACTACGTAGATAAACTATTTTCATAGGTTTTGGCTAGAGTTGAACGACTTTACTTTCAGGATCGTACAAATAAACCCAAATTTTATCATCAATAAAAATGTTATAGACCAAATTTGAACGACCTTGGTTGAATTCTTTTATCGTTTCTTTGTACCATTTGACACAACCTTGTTTTTCAAATTTTGCCAAATTCCCAAGGATGCTTCGATCTCACGGCATGTGGCATACCGACCCCGTTCAATCAGCACATACACAGCATCAACATTAGTGACAACAACAGACGCCGATAGGCGACAATCACGAAATTCGTTCTTGAGAGTGGTCATTCCACGCTAAAAATCGGCAAACCAACTTTAAACACTATTTTTGGATGGTGCTTCATCCTCAAAAGCCAAATCAAGTGGATCGATGCATTTTTTCGGTGTTAAACCACATTTGAAATAATGAAAAATAAGTACAAACTGTCAACTAAATTATTGGTTAGAAATACCAAATTTTATGAATATGACAGTGAAAAGCGTCGCCACCACTACTAAATCCCAGAAATTTTCGCAGCAGTCATCGTATTACATATCGACTGTCAAAATTTCGTTCACAATTACTATACTTATTTTTTTTCACGAATGTTACATCATTATGCATTTTATTGGTAAGTGGTACTCATCTTCTATCAATAGTTTGCAAGATAATTATATTTACAAAAGAATTAAATGTTCAAAAACTTTTTCAATATCTGGATAATTGATCCATTAGATTAATCCTTTCGATTGGTACAATCTTCCATTATGAATCATGTTTTTCGAACGAGATGTATCTACTTATGTATAATAGGCGCGTACTATGAGAACATAAAAACTAAATGCTATTCAATGTTCTGATAATTATTATGTCATGTCGTTATCGGTTGTTTATTTTATGAGTGCGACCAAATATGAGTATTTCTGTTATTTATTTCTACATAAACTTTAGTTAGGTAAGTAAATTATTAGAATATGGATCTTCTGATTTCCGACTCATATACGAGGGTGGTTCGGAAACTACGTGGCCTAACAAAGAAAACAAGTTTTTTTTGACAAAAAACATTTTGTTTTTCAATATAGTCTCCTGCTCGCTCAACACAATTATTCCAACGATATTCCAAATTAGTAATGCCTTCATTGTAGGTCAATGAATCCAAATCCTCGAAATAGCTATTTACAGCAGCAATTACCTCGGAATTCGACAAAAATCTCTTACCGCCGAGAAAATTTTTCAGGTTTGGAAAGAGATGGTAATCGCTAGGACCCCAATCTGGGGAACAGAGTGAATGAAGCACTAATTCAAATTCCAATTCATGAATTTGTCTATTGGAATCGCAGGATTGTGGGCAGGTGCGTTATCCTGAAGGAAAAGCACTTCTTTCTTGGCCAGATGAGGCCGTTTCTCTTTGATTTTGTCGCTTAATTGTTACAACAAATTGACATAATACTCCTCATTTATTGTTTTACCCTTTTTTAAGTAGTCGACCACGATAATTCCATGAGAATCCCCAAAAAACTGTTGCCATAGCCTTTTCTGCTGACAAAATTGTTTTTGCCTTCTTTGGTGGCGGAGAACCTTTTTTTTGTCATTTGTTTGGATTGTCCTATGGTTTCGAGGTGTAATGCTGGACCCAAGTTTCATCGACGGTAATGAAACAGCATACAAAGTCCTTCTGATTGCGGCGAAATCGTACCGAAAGGTCGCAAGAAACACTTAAACAATTCAGTTTTTGCTCCTGTGTGAGTAACCGTAGCACCCAACGTGCCAAATATTTTTCCATTTCCAATTTTTCAGTTAAAATTCTGTGCACACTGTCATTTGAGATACCTACAATGTTTGCTATCTCGCGCAATTTTACTCCAGGATAATCCAAAACGATACTGTGAGTTTTTGGACGTCCACTACGGGGTTCATCCTTTGTGCTCATACGACAACTCTTAAATTCGCCAATCCAGTTTTAACCATTGAAAAGGAAGGAGCGGATTCTAATAGTGTTGAATCCAGCTCTGCTTTGATTTCGGTTGGTGTTAAGCCTTTCAAATGAAAGTACTTTATCACTGCTCTAGACTCAGTTTTTTCCATTATTACAAAATCACACGAATGTTCATTTTGGCGTACTGTCAGAAACAGATTAATTGACAGATCGCTCTGTACTTGTCATATTTGACCTACCAAAGGATGATTCTACAGAATGGTAAAGAAGATTCCTGCGAATTCGCGCCATCTCTCTGTTAGGCCACATAGTTTCCGAACAATCCGCGTACTGTATTAATAATAATTTTTTCAATTCTTTTATATAGCATCATTATGCATATAGTAGTTGTATTCAGAAAAGCATATCCAAATTAAAACTTTGATCTATTAAATGTCTGATTCAGGTAACCGAATTACGATAATAAGTAAATCGTTACTTGCTGAACAATTTCTTTTTCTACAACGGTGTCAAGACATATGAAGCGACTCATAGCAGTGGTAAGCAGCGCAGCTACATATCATATAGATCCACGGTACTCAAACGATTGGTGGTGATAATATAGCAGAAATATTTCCCGAACGAAATTCTGAAATACTGCCTTATTGGCCACGTACAACTTTCAAACACTTTCTGATAAAAGGAACTTGCTGAATTTCTGTTGAAATTAATTTACAATAAGATTTATTATTCTACTCTTTCATATCATTTTAATTTTCATGTTCCACCATGTTTGATAACTTTCAGGGTAAACGGAGCCAAAGCCAATGTTTTAATCACCAGATTCACATATATCCGGGAACATCGATAAGTTCAATATGAAACAAACATGTAAATAATTTACATATCTGTAACTACGCACATGGACAAAAACGCAATGTCCATGTGCGTAGATACAGATATGTAAATTATTTACATGTTTGTTTCATATTGTACAAACGCTTTATACGTGCTTAACGTATTGTCATACTTAAACAAAACCTTTTTGTATATCGATAAGTTCTTTAAAGATTTTAGTCAACTTACGCAATTAATGAATGTAATTAATAATATATATTGTATACAACGGCTGGAACATTTTCCACTTATGAAATAATTTAATTTAATTATTTGGAATCCAAATCCTATTTCACGCATAATTTAATACATGCCTTCATGCTTTTTAAGTTCTTTTGTCTTTGTATAAATTTTCCTTTTTGGTAAGATACGTGGGATGCCTTTTATATTTCGGGAATAGAGAACAGAAACTAAGATTAATCATCCTACATCACTTTATAGTTTTTCGAAATATTCTCCATTAAGATCAATATAGTTTTGCATGTGCTTGAACCAATTTTCGAAGTACTTTTCCACTCCAATTGAGATACCTCCAAACCATGCATTTTGAAAGCATCAACCGATTTGTCAGACGTCGAAAAACGTTTACCTCATAATTTATTTCGATTTGCGGGAATAGAAAGAAGTCATTGGATGCCAAATCAGGGCTGTACGGCGGATGATCCATTAATTCTAATTTTTCAGTTGTAGAAACCTCTCTTGTTTGAGCCGATATGTGAGAACTCGCGTTGCCCTGATCGAAAAGGATCCCTCTTCGACGATTGGTTTCCCTTATTTTTCCGAATACTTCTGGCAAGCAAATGCTTGTGTACCATTCAGAATTAACCGTTCAACGTTTCACAATGCTACAGTTGCCACATGTCTGGTTTTTCCAAAGAAACAAGCGACCATTTGCTTCAAAGTGCCTCGTGCGCGAACAACTTTTGTTAGATTTTGCTGATCTTGAAAGACCCATACAGTTGACTGTTGCTTACTTTCGTGCTCATACGCGTAGAACCATAATTCGTCACCTGTTACGATGTCAAGACGTGAAGTCCTGATCGTATTTTTTTAGCATTTCTTTCGACCAATCGACACGAGCCTTTTTGAGCGGTTGTCAAATTATGTAGGATCCAACACGAACAAAATCTTTTGACGGTCGAATGTTCATGCAAAATTGAATCTATGCTGGCCCACTAATGCCCAAGAATGTCTCTATCTCAGGATAAGTCACATGACGATCTTGCAATAGAAGTTCACAAACAGTAGCAATGCTTTTCGGAACAACCGATTTTGGGCAACCTTCACGAAATTCGTCAGTGAGCGAAGCACAACCACGATTGAATTCAGTATAGCACCGATATACGCTGTTTTTTTTATGGTGATTCGTCGCCAAATTGACAGGTGCAAAAAATAATCGCACGAAAATGTTCACGAGTTAATTTCATGTTTAGGTTGAGATGAATTTTTAAGTCACTGTAAACAACACAAATAGCACCTATACGTCAAAACGTTCTGATAAATATTCTATCAAAAATGTCGAACTTTATGATAAGAGACATCGGTTGTCAGATGGCAGCACCAGGATCGCCTATTCCCAAAATATAAAAAATACTTGTCTTTTGGGTTTGTTTAAATAAAACTATAGGTAATTTAAAATACACTCTATTAATAATAAAACACACTAAGTAACATTTAATAACTAATAACTAATAATAGTATTTATTTCACATTTATATAACAATATCAACACAACGGCGATTACTTGTTGAATGGATCGTCCCCTCTATTTCTTATATAGGTCTATACACAATCCAGAATTATTCGGAGCTTCTGGACTTTTCCAGGCGACAGCTGGCATGTTCGGCGCATAATGTCATCGCCAGACTGTCGCCTGACGTACTGCGGGTGACTCATATCACAGTATATTGCTTATATTTACTTATATGATTTGTGTGTTTCCAATAAATGTAATCATAATCTTATAAGTGGTTTCTGTTGGTTCACTAAATTATTATTAAAGACCGCCATTCTCGGTCGGCTCACAGACGGGTGGCCGAGCGAGAGGTTCAGGAGACTAATTTTTTAGCGTGATATATATGTATACATGAACACCTATCATAGTATGAAGTTGTTTATAGATGTATTTACGAATACGCGTAGGTGTAATTCGAGAGGAAAACATTTTTATAAATAACGCTCACTTTTGTTTCAGTAAAGGCAACACGGTGAGGCCACTGCTTGCTTACCTAAGTGGCGGTCTTTAATTATTATTACATATTATTATTTGCTAGATTGTACAGAATATTGTATTAGAGCAGTGGCGGTTCGTCGGGTTGGGCAGGCTGGGCAGTGCCCACCCTATCTTGTTCAAGCTAATTAATATAAATTCATCTTTAAATATTTGTATTTGTATATCTTTACACTCCTTTAATTTTTGAATGTTATATCATATAGTAACCGAATAAGATTTTAAATCTGATTCCATAGTCCAAACCTTTTGTTCAGTTTAATTATACAGTTGCAAAAGTATAATATTCATAAATAAATAATAGAGTAATATTAAATAGATTTCACCTTATCTTTGTACAAAGAGATTTGGTTTTGAACATTTTGCAATCTAAATTTTCAGATATAGATATATTCAGAAAATCTTCTTTTAGTATTAAAGAATTTTAGAGAATTAATTTTGATAGAATATATAACAATTTTTGCGACATTGGGCCACGAAACGTAAAGGAGATCACGATGCATTTAATGATTCGAAATCATATTTTAGGCGGCTTTATAATTAAATATTAGATTTAATTATGAACCAAATAGATGTTGTATTTAAAGATTTTGGTTCTTTACATTTCCTGGACTTAAATATAAATTTGCCTCCTTTAAAACAGTGATTCCACACAACCTGTTAAATTTGTTGGTGAAGCAGTATCCAAAATTATTTGTGAAAAAAAATTACCGAATGAGTTACAAGTTTAGTATTCAGATATAAATATCATCATCAATAAATAATAATTCGAAACATACATGAGTTGGTAAAACCTCACCAATTTTGTATAATACAAAAGTATTTTTAATAATATAAAATATTATTAAAAATCTGGTGTGAAGAACATAATACAAGTTCAATATTAATATTTTTGTGAACGTATTCTTCTCCAGAGACTCAGATACCTATTTCATCTTTCTACAGATTCTTCAGTACGTCTATGCTAGATACATTCACAAAAAAAAACAACTTCGCTATCTCACCGAGAAGGATACGTTCACAAAAATATTAATATTGAGCTTGCATTGTATTCTTCACACCAGATTTTTAATAATATTTTATATTATTAAAAATACTTTTGTATTATACAAAATTGGTGAGTTATAAATATATTCGGTACTTCTTCAAATTATTCAGAAATTCATTTAGAGTTCATTTATTCCAACGGATTGCATATTATTGTTCCAGGAATTTATGAATTATTATGTGTCGTTTTGTCTTTACAGCTAGGGGAAGGACGGGTAAGATGACGATGGTAAGCTTATTAATTTCTTTTTTCTGCGTGATTTCAATATAGCGTCTTGTTTTTTATCTAAGAGTCATCATTCTATATTCAGATTCAAAACATATTTTCCTTACTTTAGTATTTCTAAATTTACCTATTTTTTTGTACCTTTCTAATTTAGATATCAAAATCGTCATCTTACCCTCATGTGCGGGTAAGATGACTTTACTAGGTGGGTAAGATGACGAAAGAACAATAGAACTCTTAAAAATATACTTATTATCTACTTGTCTTGACAAAAGTCACAAACATATGCTTTGCGTTTAGATTCAATTGAGGTCAGACCAGTACAGGCTGCATGCGCCCACTTCTTACACAAGAAACAGGCATACCAGACCTCATCTTTACCGAAATCATTGCAAATTATGCAAACGTCTTCCATATCCACCACATAATCGTTATCATCATCTTCTTCCATATAACTGATTGATAGGGAAGAATCAGAGGATTCCTTGTCATCATCAAACGTTATTTTTCTGACATGCTTCTGTTTTCGTCTCTTTAGGGTCTCGTTATTTTCTTGCTTTTCAGTTTTCTTCTTTTGGTTTTCTTCTCTTCTCTTTCGATTTTTCTCTTTCTTCTCTTCTTTGGTTTGTTTCTCAGCTTCTTTATTTTCTAAGGCATTCTTCACAGGAGTGCTAGTTATATGCAATGACGGTAGCTTCTTTCTTTGTATTTTTTTCCCTTTAGAAGCAGTAAGAGGCAAAGGAGGTAGACCAAATAATTTAACATTAGACGGTCCAGCTGCCGCACTATCCAAGGTAGCCGAGAAAGTATTTTGAGATGTTTCAGCCACCTCGGTGTTCAGATTCGCTGAATGAACATCATGATGTGACTCTGATTCTTCAGTGGCTATAGTCGGCAATAATGTGATGTCATAAGACGATTCGGTTGTTTCTCTGTCTACGTTTGCCGAAGCTTCGAATGACTTCTCTGTAGTCATTGACGGCTCAAAGTCAGAATCATCAAATATTTGAGAATTCAGTGGAACTAGGCCACTTGCTTTAAAACCTTGTACAGCATTGTTTATTGTGGCAACCTTGCCATAAGCTACGTTAAATATTTTGGCCACATCTTTAATGGTAATGACTTGTCCTGGATGTTGCGACAAATAGTCATTGCATGCCCGGCTATAAGCGGTTTTAAAAGGTCCGTAAAAAGAAACATCCAGCGGTTGCATGCGATGGCTTGTGTGGGGAGGAAAACCCAACACAGTAATATAGTTTTCTCGACATAAATTCACTGCTCGTAGAGTAACATGCGAAGAATGGTTGTCCATAAACAGCAAAATTGGACTTTCCTTAGAAGGTCTTACATTTTTTATAAAATGTTGTACCCATTGGAGAAAAGACCCAGCGTCCATCCACCCTGACCCATTGCACACGCCCGAAGATCCCGGTGGTGCATCGTTTAAGAAATGCTGATGCCATCTGACTCTTGGAAAGAGGAAGAACGGAGGAACATAATGGCCAACAACACTAAAACAGCAGGCCACACTCACATTTGTACCCTTTTCAGCAGAAGATACTTTTATGACTCTACGGGTTCCTGTTGGACTTAGCACGTTCGGTGTCTTAGTTGGCACCGTAGGACAGCCAGTCTCATCTACATTGAAGATTTGATGAGGAGCGTAATTTATTTTGGCTAAAATTTCTTCATATGTAACAAAAAATGATTCTATATTTGTTCTGTTAAAGGCTGCCAACCTCGCCGCCGAAGTAGCTTCTGGCTTTCTCAATGAAAACTTACATCTTGTCATAAAACTTTGAATAAAATCTTTCCCCGCCTTTTTACTTTCATTATTAAAGCGGTGAGGAATCTTCAAAGTTTCGGCGTAATCATAAACAATCTTCGAAAACTGTTCTCGGGTTACACCAAACGCCCTTTTATTTAGATCCTCTACATATTGCTTTAAGTTGTTCACTTGCTCATCGGTAAATGTGCACCTGAATCTTCCGCTATTAATTGGCATAGTCTCCTCAGTATATTTCTTGACATAGCGCCGCAAGGTAGCTTCCGGAAGATTGTATTGTTTGGCTGTACTATTCACCGACGCCCCACTCTTAACCTTCTCCACAGCCGCGGTCATTTTTTCCTTTGACCAACTTTGCCGGTTCGTCTTTCGTTGGTAAATTTTAACCATAATTATTCACTGCAAATTAAACATGACACTTTACGCTAAAATATAAAATAATATATACGTAATAAAATTATATACTTGTCGGGTAAGATGACGAGCTCGCCATCTTGTCCGCTTGTCGGGTTCGTCAACTTACCCTACACGACTACTTTTAAATAAATTTTACAACAGACAAAAATGTATACGTATTTTGAGAAGCGTCTATAAGCTATGGTCATACAATAATAATATCTTACATAAAATACTTACTGCAGAAAGAAAGCACTAATAACAAACAATCTACAGCTTGTTTTATAACGAACTAATTTTACAAGCGCACAGGGTCAAAACATTAATGGCGTCATCGCGCCACAAAACTATGACAAACTTTACTATCCTCGCACTGCAAAGTAAGAAACAATGTTGACACACGAGATACTTCTAAGACGTGGCGCTATCTATTTACCTTTTCCGAAATGAAACAATTCGTCATCTTAGCCGATTCGTCATCTTACCCGCCCTTCCCCTACTTCTGCTTCAGTAGAAAGAAGCTTTTCAGCTCTAAAACGTATTAAGACACTTACAAGAAACTTCTGAAAACATCGCCATTTTACGACAAAATAATAGATCATTTCGCATCAAGCAAAATTAATTTACAAACACGATGCGTCAATATGTTCAATATTACATACTTACCAGTTTCAATTCTACATAGACTTAGTCTTAGTATTACATATTTATTTCGTTATATTCTGCAGAATTTTTAGTTATTATTTTGAGAGTATATTTTAGTTATTCTTTTGAATGTTGTTTTATTTCATTTTATTTTTGTTTTGTTTATATATGAGCAACAAGAGTTGCTCAAAATAGTTGAACAATATATTGTATACTTACAGTTTTACACAATTAATAAATGGTATAACATATTGATTAACATAGAGCACCGAAATAGATAAAAACTAGTTTGCCTGTAAACTGGTTAAGCATTCAAGTTAACCAATTATACTAACAGTAATGTTAAATTAAATTTCGCTGAGGACAAAACCTCTTTTTATAGAGAGTTAAGGCGTCCTCGTGCCAATTTTTTTTGAGATGATTTCCCACCCGCTGCAAATTATTACGAGCCGCCACTATAGAGTAGTAGAGTAGTTAGAGTAGTTATTAAATTTATTAAATTAATATTAAAAGTACAATCATTTTAATTTTAGATATACAGGAAACCAAGAAAAATGGAAAAGTCGAACTTAAAAGGGAACTGGGTTTATTTTCCGCCATAAATATGATATTGGCTGTTATGATTGGTTCAGGAATATTTATATCACCTGCATCAGCATTATTCCATTCTGGTTCAGTTGCAATGTGTATAATTATTTGGACAGTATGCGGAGTTATTTCTCTGTTAGGTAAGGATATATTAGAAGAAATATAGGTATGTTTTACATTGACTATTTCAGGTGCTTTAGCCTTTGCGGAATTAGGCACAGTCGTTCCAAGATCTGGTGCGGAATACGCATACTTCATGGATTCTTTTGGACCTCTGCACCCGTTTTGGGGAAACCTGCCAGCATTTTTGGCATCGTGGATTTACGTCGTTGTTTTGAGACCTGCCGAGGTTGCTGTGATAGTGTTAACTTTTGCCGAATATTTTTGTCAACCTATATTAGATGTTTTCTGTATTAAAGACGTAATTGTAGGAGATAATGTAAAAAAACTGATAGCTTTATTCTCATTAGGTACGTATTTAAGAGTCTTAATTTTCTATTTTTTCTAAAATCTATTAAATTTGAAAATAAAAATTTTGAAGTCATAATTTATCCTAAATGAAACGATCATTTTCGAAAGAAGTTATAATCTAGTATTAACGTTAGATGGTTCTTATCGACCAAAAACTATTCTGTTTCTCAGTGTTCATATTGAAAACATAAATCTATATATCTTGAAGTACGAGAGCGTAGGCGTAGGCCGTGAAATATAAAAATACACATAATATTTTGACAAGCGATGCTTTGTCAGTTTATTGTTTGTTTGATGTCTTGTCTGTTTATCTGTTTGATAAATTCGTGATAAAGCGCTTTTTGTGCAGTGACTAAGTATGTCTAAAAGAAAGGCATGTCCTTTACCGAAATCCATGATGATATGCGAGATACAGTGGGTGAGGGTTGTCCTTCGTATACAACTGACAGAAAATGGAGAAATTAATTTAAGCGTGGCAGGAATAGCTTAGAAAATGATCCCCACACTGGACGGCCGAAAACGATTACAAGTCTAGAAATTGTGGATAAGTCCATGATTTGTTGCTAAGTGACTGACGATTGAAAGCGTTAGAAATTGCAGAAGCAGTGAGCATTTCAAAGAAACGGATGCTTTATATTTTGCACGAAGAACTTGATATGAGAAAGCTTTCGACGACGGAACAAAGACGTGTTTGCTGTCAAATATCAATGAATAATTACGAAATTTTTAAACGCAACAAGATTTTTTCGGCGATTTGTTACTTGTGGCGAAACATGGGTCATTATTATAACAGGTGAAGACAGTTTTATCGGCGGGAAAGGTGATGGCAACGGTATTTTGGGATGCAAAAGGAATATTGTCTGTGGATAGATTATCTTCAAAGGATCACAAATCTTCTAGATCGCTTGAAGACAGCTATCGCTGAAAAGCGTCCAGGAATTACTAAGGAAGTGCTCTTTCATCTTGATAATGCATTCTAGTACGGTTGCTGCAAAAAAAATATTGAAGAATTAAGGTTTGCATTAGTACCCCCCCCCCCCCCCATATTCGCCAGATTTAGCACCATCTGACTTTCATTTACTAAATTCTGCACAAATGGCGAGCTAACTTTTCAACAGTGGACGACTATTTTGCAGGGTTAGAAGAAAATCACTTTCAAGACGGAATAAAGAAGCTTGAACACAGATGCACCAAATGTACCAAATTAAGAGGATATTATGTAGAAAAATAAAGTTTGTTTATTTAAATTATTTCGTTATTTTTGTACTATTGCACGAATTAATCAACCCGCCCTCGTAACTTAAAAATCACGTGCAGTATTAGTAAGGTTTAACAACAAAAATACTTTAATAAATTGAATCATGATAAGCAAAACTACGTTCCAACAAAATTATGTAATAGAATTATAAATCGTTTTAGGAATTTCATGTATAACTTAGTATTTTATATTCGAATTATCATTTATTTTACGGTAACAGGTCAAGTTTGGTTAATTTTTTATTCCGATTGATTCCGATTGATTATAATAGCGTGAATAAAGGTCTAAATGCAAAATCCTAAAATGCGTAAATTCGCAATTCATTGCACAATCCAATATTTATTTTCTAAATGTTGGCTAATATGCAACAAATTTTTTGTGACAATACTTGTCCGAATGCCACAATTTGTCGCTGTGTTGTCCAATTTAAACTTGGCGACATAACCATCGAAACAACTCCGGAAATGATCAAATTAATGATATTGTTTAGAACAACTGAAAAACTGACATTAAGGAGGTAGCTAGACAATATGAGCATAGCGTAAATCTTGAATTGTGATCAAAAACGTGAAAGAATGATAACGTCAGCTTATTTTTGCGAAGATATATATATAAGATTGGTGAATTCACCACTTTATTCCTGAATCCAAATGGCAATCTCAACGGTGAATACATCCTGGCACCCCCCCCCCCTCCCGACGAAGAAAATCAAGATATTTTTATTAGTGGATAAGGTAATGACTTCGATTTTTTGGGGATTCGATGGATACTGTTCATATACTAACTTACAGAAGGCCAAATCAACCGTATTATACTGTTCTATTAGAAAAATTGAAGGAAATAATATTCGAAAAATGGCCCATAAAAAGTTATCTTTTATCACAACCACGTGCTCACACCAGTCAATTTTTTCGTGAAAAATTGGATTAATTCAGATATCAGGTTATGCCTGACCCACCCGTTCCTGGAAGGAAGTTTTGGCCGAATGAAGAATTTGTTGCAGCAATGGAGCAGTGCTTTGATAACCTTGAGAAGCATTATTGTACAAATGGCATAATGGCACTTCAGCTTCATTTGTCCGAGTGTGATGAAGGAGAATATGTTGAAAAATGATAAAAGACTTAATACCCTAACTCATTTGATTTATTCTTTAACATCTGTATATATAGTTAGGAAGCTTAATTCCCGTGGATGAAATCTTTTATAGTTACAAGTCATTCTGACATTAGTTCATATTTTTATAGTTACTTGAACACAAACGTTTCGAGTGAAAGTAAAAATGGATAAAATTGATATTTGTCGTGTGAGTCAATTCTTTTTTCTTGAAGGGAAAAAATCTAAGGATATTCATGAGAAGATTGTGCTTACATTAAGTGACTCATGCCTTTCCTGGGATCATGAGTTAACGAACTGAAGCGAAGTAGGACAACCGTCGTAGACCAACCATATTCTAGGACTCCAAAATCTGCTGTGACTCAGTATTAGTTTAACCGATGGGCAAGTGAAAGTGCGGGAGTTAATAGAGACTACACAAATCTAACCGAGTGCATTTCATTTTTCATAATGAACTACACATGAAAAAATTTAGCACAAGATGATGCCGCGTTTGCTCATTCCAGAACAGAGACGAAATCGCATGGAAACGTTGAATTTGCAACCGTTCGAGAAGAATTCAGCGGATTTTTTTGTCGTTTTGTAACACTGAACGAATCTTGGATTCATCACAATACGCTATAAACAGAACAACAGTCAAAGCGATAAATTACACGAGGAGAACCGGGTCCAAAAAAGGTGAAATGCGTTCCATCAACTAAGAAGGCGATGACGTCAGTCTTTCGGGACGCAAAGGGAATTCTTCTGATTTACTACCTCGTGAAGGAAAAAATCATCACCATCACTTTTGCACAGACTTAAGACAGTAATCACGGAAGAACGTCCTCAAATGGTTAAGAAAAAAGGTGTTGTTACACCATGATAACGGACAAATTCATTCAAGTCGTGTCGCTCAGCAAAAATTAATCGAAATTCGCTTCGATCTATTCCGCATCCAGCCTATTCACCTAATTTGTCTCCTTCAAATGTTCATTTGTTTCCGAAACTCAAAACTTTCCCAGCTAGACAAAAATTTTACTGTAATGAAGAAGCCATCAGGCGGTTAACGAGTATTTTGAAGGTCTTGAAGAAAACCTCTTCGGGGAAGTAATCGGGAACTTAGAGACTTATTGGACCAAGTGCGTTGAACTTCGAAGGGTTATGTTGAAAAATGAAGTGCGATACGAAACTCAGATTGTTGCTCTTCAAAACGAACCAAGTTAATTATCGAACCACCCTCGTATATGATAGATTTGTATATATAATAAGGGAAATCTCATTGAAACATTGAGCAATTGAAGGTTTTCGAGGAACCAGCTATATGCTTTGATCAATACCCAGAAGAAGCACGTAACAAGTTTTATCTAAATGATGTAGGATCAAAATAAGGAGTGAGCTACAAAAAAAGTTTTCAGAGGATGTCATGGAATAAATCAGTTATGTTTTAGATTGATTAAGTAATCAGACCTTCATTTCGTACTATTAGTACATAATAGGTTAAAGGCTGATTTATAAACTTGACGTTGCCGTTACCGTTGACGGTGGCAGTTGCCGTTCGTTCTGTTGGTACGTTCAGAAATAGCATTTATAAACTTTCTGTTCGCGCAAACTGCTAACGGAAACGTTGAAAGTTGGCAAATAAATAATGTATACATAAGCTAGCTATTTCTTTGTTAATTCAATTCAAAAAACATTTCGAAAATGGATATAATGAGAGAACATAACTATTATCAGGATAAAATAAAACAAATTTTAATGAATTTCACTTTTTAATTTACACCGTAACGATCGTTTCGCTCCAACCTGAGCTTTATCAGACATATAACTGAGTTATATAATTAAAATTTGTTTTATTTTATCCTGATAATAGTTATAATGGAATTTCATCAAGTAAAGGCTGAAACAATAATATATTTTAGAGAACATAAGTTTTTCAAATATGGATAATCAAAACTGCTGTGTCCTGGCCTCCACTTCACTGGTCATGTGACATTGGGTTGCTATTTGATTGGTTTGCCGTTCGACGTCATCCAACGGCAACGATGAAAGATAAAAGTTGGTTATGTATAGCAAGCGCCAATTAAGTTGGCGCGAGGAGGGGGTGCGCAGAAGCCGTTTTTAAAAACGTCCACCCCCACTACTCAAGTAATTGTCAGAATACATTTGTCATTGACGTTTGACGGAACATAATGCCTTTGCTAGGGGATCATTAAGTGATACACGCTCAGAGGTTAGAATTATCTGACATTTGATGTAAAACCAAATATGTACAAATCTCCCCACTACTTCTAATCCTGCGCGAACTTACCCCTCCTCGCGCCAAGTTAATTGGCGTTTGCTATACGAACGGAATCGAACGACAACTCAACGTCGAACGGTAACAGTAACGAAGTTTATAAATGGCTCCATAGTTTCCCGTATATTTAACTTTGGACGGGAACGGCAACGTCATGTTTATAAATCGACCATAACTCGTAACTTTTCAATTTAACTTATGGTTATTTACAAATGACACTTCGTCAATTCTCTAAGCTCAGACGTGACTTATATGTCTATCTCAGTCGTTCACGGCCTACCTAGGATACAAATTTTGTGGCTCGGTTGATATGATTTCTTGTGTTCTTGACCGTTTCTGACTTCAATCCTGAGAAAGAACGATATCTCTATGTTTCAGTGAGATCACATTTGTAATCCTCTGAAACTATTCCCTGGCCAGTAAGTATTAGAATTCCAGATCCAGCTCTTGCTCTTAAAAATGCGCTTCAATATGTGTAGCCCAAAGTAAAGCTCCTACATTGGAAAGCAAATGCATTTAAACAAGAAGTTATCTCAATGTAAAGAAATTATTTACTTTTTTTCTTTTTTTCAGCAACAATAACATATATCAACGTAAGCAGCGTAAAATTATATGTAAAAATTCAAAACATCTTTAGTTCCTTTAAAGTCGCTGCCTGTCTCATAGTTATTTTCGGAGGTATATACGAAATAGCTATAGGTTTGTTAAATTATGTATTAAAATTAACTTTACATTCACACTTGATTTTTTAACAGGAAATACCGCCAATTTAGAAAAAGGATTCGAAGGAACGAATTACAATCCAGGTAGCATGGCTTTAGCGTTTTACAGTGGATTGTGGGCGTATGATGGCTGGTATAACTATAACATAAATATATTACACGTGAAAGATTAGGATAATCCTATATTAATGGCAATCAGATTATCTATCATATCAAATTGATATAAATATAGAGTGTTTCATTATTAATTAACTATTGTCAGCTAATTAATTCATAGAAATGGAACAGTGTTCCAGTTAATGCCTACATATTAGAGATTTTTAATTTTTAATAGTAATATACGAGACATAGTCGGAAAATAAGCTTCGCGTACTTCTATATCCAAAGAGCATAGAGATTTGGGGTGGGATATTGTTCTTATATGGACATAATTCCTCTTCTGTTTTGTTCCACACAACCTTTATTTTACAGGCAATGCTAACGTATAGCTGTAACGAAGAAAAACGGACTTGTCACCATGTGATCGTTTGGCATGAAGAATAAAGATGTTTTACAATTATGAACAAACGATAAAGTACGAACAGTTGCTATCGGAAGAACAGAAAATGCGAATTAGCATGGAACATTTTTTTGGCTTTGCAACTAACTGAAATTCTATATTCTATGGCTGAGTCGAGGACCGCCGTAATGGACTGGAAACGAAAATTAATTTAAAAGTAAAGTAATTTCCGTTGATTTTTAGAACACCAAAGCGGGCCCATTTTCGGAGAGGTGAAGCGTTAATACGATGTGCATTCAAGTTCTAAGGCCTCCGATTTTTTTCTAACTAACTACTCACCCGAAAACTATGAAACTGGTGTTACTTCTTGACGTAATCTCCCTGCAGACGTACACATTTTTCACAACGTCGACGCCATGATTCCATGGCCGCGGCGAAGGTTTCTTTAGGAGTCTGTTTCGACCACTGGAAAATCGCTGAAGCAATAGCAGCACGGCTGGTGAATGTGCGGCCACGGACAGTGTCTTTCGTTGTTGGAAACAGCCAAAAGTCACTAGGAGCCAGGTCAGGTGAGTAGGGAGCATGAGAAATCACTTCAAAGTTGTTTTCACGAAGAAACTGTTGCGTAACGTTAGCCCGATGTGCGGATGCGTTGTCTTGGTGAAACAGCACACGCGCAGCCTTTCCCGGACGTTTTTGTTGCAGTGCAGGAAGGAACTTGTTCTCCAAAACATTTTCGTAGGATGCACCTGTCACCGTAGTGCCCTTTGGAACACAATGGATAAGGATTACGCCCTCACTGTCCCAGAACATGGACACCATCATTTTTTCAGCACTGGCGGTTACCCAAAATTTTTTTGGTGGCGGTGAATCTGTGTGCTTCCATTGAGCTGACTGACGCTTTGTTTCTGGATTGAAAAATGGCATCCACTTCTCATCCATTGTCACAATCGACGAAAAGAAAGTCCCATTCATGCCTTGGTTGCGCGTCAACATTGCTTGGCAACATGCCACACGAGCAGCCTTGTGGTCGTCCGTCAGCATTCGTGGCACCCAACTGGAGGACACTTTTCGCATTTTCAGGTCATCATGCAGGTCATCGTGCATTGTGTGCACAGAACCCACGGAAATGCTAACACTGGAGGCGATCTGTTCAACTGTCATTCGGCGATCCCCCAAAACAAGTCTCTCCACTTTCTCGATCATGTCGTCAGACCGGCTTGTGCGAGTCCGCGGTTGTTTCGGTTTGTTGTCACACGATGTTCTGCCTTCATTAAACTGTCGCACCCACGAACGCACTTTCGACACATCTATAACTCCATCACCACATGTCTCCTTCAACTGTCGATGAATTTCAATTGGTGTCACACCACGAAAATTCAGAAAACGAATGATTGCACGCTGTTCAAGTAAGGAAAACGTAGCCATTTGAAGTATCTAAAACAGTTCTCATTCTCGACGCTGCCGCTACAATTCCTTCTGCTGTACAGTGCTGCCATCTCTGTGACGTATTGACAACGAACGCACGCTCATTTTAAAGCAATGCACATGCTTCTATCTCTTTCCAGTCTGGAGAAAAAGAATCGGAGGCCTTAGAACTTGTATGCACCTCGTACATTAACAGTATAATACTCACCGCATCTTACTACAATCGAGTGATGTCGCCTGGATTAGCTGCCATGTAATTCAGACTTTGCATCCAGTGACTTAACTTTTTTATTGTTCTGAAAAAGACATGGGAATGGAAACATTGCATTCTTTCAACAGAAGTAAAAGCTGCTCCACGAAATTTCATCTCTCACCAGGAACATGCAGTTTCATGAACATGTTTTTTCAACGTTTATGAAATGGTACAACATGTGTCGACGGGAACTAATGGAAAAATACAGCAAAACATATTTACTTCTGTTAATTTTGCAGAATAAAACTGTCTAACTTTTCTAATCCCATGCTGGGGAAACTTATTTTCTAACTATTTCTCGTACTATATAAGAAAAGTATGACGTTTAAAAGGTTAATTTACAAGATTAACCATTTTAAATTTTAGAAAATAATAAATTTTCAGCCCAAAAAAATATTTAAAATACGCAAAATATATCAGGTTGATGCATAAGTTCGTCGTTTTTGTATTAATTACACTTGTCAAGTCAGAGTTTGGTTTTCTTGTATAAATTTCGGGAAAGCAATGGATAAAGATGATCGTGGATTTCAACACCTTAAACAAAAATTTTCCATAGTCTCAGATGCAAAACTTAAAGAGGAAATTTTTGTAGGACTCGAAATTAAACTTCTACAACTTGATAAAAATTTGAAGAAATCTTAAATGACTTGAAGCATGTTGCTTCGAACGCTTTTAAAAATGCGACTCAATTTTCTAAGAAACAGAAAATCTGATATTTATATAGCACTTGTTAATGAACTTCTTTGAGTTACCATAAATTGGGCTGCAATATGAGCCTTAAAATACATTTTTTGCACTCGCATCTGGAACCTCGGCGACGTGAGTGATGAACACGGTGAGAGGCTTCATCAAGAGATTTCTGTTATTGAAAAACATTATCAGGGCAAGTGGTACAGTGAAATGTTTGGTGATTATTGTTGGACACTGCTTTCAGAAAGTGCCGAAGAACAGAGTATAAAAGAAAAGTGAAAAGAAAAACATTTTAAACAGGACAATACCATACAGCTCCATATAATGTACAGTCGGCGCCCTAGAAATCGGGACACTCAAGTTGTTGTGTTGTAATTATAGCTGTTAGTAAGCATTGATAAACTTTGAATTTTGTGTGACACAGACATATGCTTGACATAAGTAATACTACAACCATCATAAAAAAATATGACTGCTTCTAAATTTTATTATTAATTTTATTGTAGAAGTGATCAGAAAAAAACAAAATAGACAAATGATAAATATTTTTACTCGAGGACAAAAATGTTTATTATATAACACAAACAAGAAATAAGTTATTAATTAAGGCAAATTTAAAAAGCATTTAATATCTTGTTATTGCTCCATTTTTAACAATCATTGTTTCTAATCGCTTTGGCATAGTATATATTACATTAGCTACAACATTCGGATCTAGATTTTCTCAATGATGTAAAACGTTATCACGAAGTTCGTCATAATTCCTAGAATGAAAATTATTTTTATTCATTTTCTCCGCCAATAACCCTCAAATACTTTCAATAGGGTTTAGATCTGGACTCCTGGATTAATATCATTATTTAATAACCAAGTCCGGACCACATTTGCAATTGGAGAGTTATTATGTTGAAAAGTAAAGTCTCGATATAATTGTTGTACCGACGGTAGCATTATATTCTCCAAAATGTCAACGTAAACTGTTGCAGTTAATCGCTCCGCAATATCCCAACAAATTCCAAGACCCACAGAACTGATCCATACCCACATATTTACTCAAAAAAAAAAAAACGCTTCTGCGTACTTCATGCACGTATGTCTCATAATAACGTCTATTCACTGGTCTTAAAATTCTAACCCGACCACTGACACGACTGAAACATCTTTTCGTCATTAAACACGACAGCATTTCAAAATGCAGCATCGCTATTAATAAATTGTTGCCTGTTTTGCTCTGTTAAGAACGGTTTGTTTGCAGTTGAATAATTTCTTCATTCGCTAGCTTTGAATCTTTTTTGTGCAGTTCTAACGCTACCAGGAAATTTCACGAAGTCTACCGCACTGTTTGCGAACTCGAATGGATTGTTTCTTATAAAATTTACAAGCGCTTCATCTTGCTCCGGCGTAGATACTTTTCTATAGTCTGTTCCTAATTGTCTATTTATTGTATGCTGCTGTCTTCATTTTTGTAATATTCTGTGTATAGTACTTTTGCCTACGTTGAACTCCATGGTTAATTGTCGTGTAGACCATCTGTCTTGAAGTCCCTGAAGTATTTTTGTTTTCGTTACATCATTAGCGTCATGTGCCATGATAAATTCTAAGAAACACTGATAGTGAGTAACATACACTCAATACTGACATATAATACTATAAATATACTGAAAACCATAACAACAGTATACGTCCTGTTTATACGATAGAAAATTCATCAAATTATGTTATACCACTTGTCCCGATTTCTTGGGCGCCAACTGTACATACCTAATTAATATTATTTAATTTACTTTTCACTATTTTTTTTTCCAAAACCTGATGTACTAGAATAAATTTGTTGTTATTACTATTGTTAGAACTATAAAAGAAAAGAAAATTGTACATAGTTTCTAAAGAAAAAATTAAAACATGAAAATTTGTTGACCACTGTTATTGACAAAATAAAATGGAATATCAAGTAGAAAAAAAGAGCATTTTCGACAGACCATTTTGCGGAGAAGTTAATATACCGAGGGCTGCTAAAATCATTTGTGCCGTTCACGGAGAAAACGTTGGGGAGAGTAAACCACGGAAATGGTTTTCTCGATTTAAAGAGAGCCATTTTGACATAAACAATTCTCAACTTTCTGGAAGACTATAGGACTTTGATGAAGACCGTCTGAACGCTGAAATTCAAGATGATTGGAACCAATTGATCATAATATATTGTATTCCATGGACAAAATTAAAAAACTGAGTGTTTGGTTGCCGCATGTTTTGGACGAAAATAATAAGAATCAGCTTGTCAACATTTGGGACTCTTTCCTAGCACCGTCATCGTTTAGCCCGTCAACAACATCAACGATTTTTGTCGTGCATTATTACTGGCGACGAAAATGGTAACATGAAGAGAAGAAAAGAATGGCTTAGCCCAGATAGAAGGCAACTCCTAGCAAAATCTGGTACGCATTTGCATAAACGGATATTGTACATATGGTGGGACAAAGAAGGCGTCGCCTATAATGAATTGTTTCTAGAGAATGTAACCATCACTGCTGAGATTTATGTCAACAGCTGAGTCGGCTCGAGGGCGCAATTATAAAAAAGCTCGGGAAGACCCTGTCATTTTACAGCACGATAATGCTCGCCGTCATACTGCGAACATTATGAGACTATTCCAGAATTCGGTAGGCAATTACACATCCGTCTTATTCCCCTGATCTCGCTCCGTCAGATTTCTATCTCTTTTGCTCTGCATCAAAGAACTTTTGAAGGATCTCCTTTGATAACGATGTCGTGGTTCAAAATAGGCTTGAGAATTTCTTCACTTACAACCAAACCACCGGATTGCTTCAGGTATTGAATCAAAAAATTGCTAGATCGTTGGTGGGATCGTAATTAATGGAGGACAATATATTCGTAATTAGTTCATGTATTTTGTTTGTTATAAAGTTAATATATTTTGAGTTCAATAAAAACACTTCGAATTCATGCTTTAACTTGATATTTACATTGCTTCTAAATTCCAGGTCATCTGTTACTACAGTAACAGAAGAAGTGAAACGACCAGAAGTCAACATTCCAAGAAGTATAATGATAAGCGTTCCGTTAGTTACAATTTTATACGTTTTTATGAATATAGCTTACATGACAGTACTCACCATTCCTGAAATGACCAGCGAACCTGCTGTTGCAGTGGCCTTTGGAGAACGTGTTCTAGGGACTTTTTCCTTTTTAATTCCAGTTGGCGTCGCTTTAAGTACTTTTGGCTGTGCTCTGGCTGTGCAATTTGGAGTTACAAGGTATGAAAATATTGGTTTATTCATATACTTATATTGAAATAATATAATCAGGTATTTAAATCGAAGGTTTTCAAAATTAATTTTTTATATACGAAAATGATTTGATGGAAAACGAGCTTCGAAATGACACAATGAGTTAGGGCATTAAGTTTTTCATCGTCTTCCAACGCATTTTCTTTCAGCTTGAATCACATGGATGATCTGTTTCGAGATTCTCAATATACTAATACTTCGCTGAATTAAGTTCTTCAAACGACTGGAACTTCTTTCTAGCACAAATATTTCACTTTGGGGGCATAATCTGCCGAATAGGGTGGGTAAAGCACAACCTGATATCTCAAATGATCCAATACCAGGTCGATTTCCAGAAATTTCTTTCTTTTTTTCAATTTTTCTGGCAGAGCGACATAAAACGTTTAGCGATTTGACGCTTTGCAAGATAGGTCTATGAAAATTGGTTGACTAAATGCCTTTGGGTGAGAAACGTTTAGGATATTGACGATTCTGCATTAAAATATTTTTCATGCTTGGTTAGTAACCAAACACAAGGATCCAAATTAATTTTGTCTAAACTCTTTAAATTGACAACCCAGCAAGATCAAATAGTCCATAGTCCAATAACAGGGTTACACTATAATTGAAGCACCTCCAATTTTGCTACAGGTGTCCTTGAAATCAAGAGACAAAGCAGGCGCGGCTCGTGATGACGTATTTGGGAGTGCAAGTACAATGATGCGAGTGCTTCGTGTATTCTCATGTACTAACTGTAACGTTTTCTTAGTAAACACCGAAAACACACGAGGCACTCGCATCATTGTACTTGCACTCCCAAATACGTCATCACGAGCCGCGCCTGAGACATAGTATGGAAATTGTAAAGATGCAATTATATAGAATATATACCCAAAAAATTGTGAGATAATTACGACGCGAACCCCAAAATTGAAAACCCCCTGAAAATTAAAGCATGTGCCATCTATGTATCGGAATGTCTATTAGAAATACCTCCTTTGAATTTAAACATATGCTACAATGTTTATGTTTACAAAAACTGTAACAGATTGTGTATTACGTTTTTTTGTTACGTGAAGTAGCAAATATAAAATATTAATATGGATATAAAAAATACCGCTATTTTAAACACACACTGCAATGTTTAAGTTTACAAAAACATTAGAAAATAACACTGTGTATTAGTTATGTTATGGTAAGGGTTCGGCAACTTGGCACGAAAGTTAACTGTTAAAAATTTAGGTATTGTGAATTTTGAAGATAATGTATTAAAAGAACATGTAAGATGTATGCTCTACAGGCATTTAATATTCTATTTAGTAACAATCCATCTTTAATCGAAGACTTAAATGTAAATTGTATCAAACCTAAGTAACTATCGACACCGAACGAAACTTAAAGCAAATGGACAATAACAAAACTATTCTTTTTGTTATTGTCGGTCAACTTTAAGATATCGTCTTTTATAATATAGTCTATCACACAGTGGCGTCGTATTTTTTTTTTATATCTTTGTCATATTTTTCTCGCTTATGAGAAAGAATTTTGAGAAAATATTTTGGGTATATATTCTTTGTAATACAAATTTCAAGGACACAATTTTAAATAAATATTTGATATGTGACACCGATGGAAAGAATAGCAGACCTTTCCCATATGCGATTGAGGACAGAACTCTAGCACCAACAGTAGTGCTTGTTAATAACGTAAACACCTACATTAGAAAATCTTGTTTTTCTATCATGAACTCACACAAAAGTGTTCAAAGTGAGTGGCAAAATGGTTTCAAAATGAAAATTACCAAGAAAAAATAATTGTTCATTTTCTATATACTGTATTACATTTGTACGAGTATAAATGTATTTGACCGTCTTGAAGGAATAAATTAATTTTGGCATATTTTAGATTATGTTACGTAGCCAGTCAGGATGGAAACATGTTAAGGAGTATGTCCTATATTAATATTAAAAGACTGACACCAGCCCCTGCTGTAGTAACTCAGGTAATGATGATGATACGTCTGAATAACTTTTTAATCATTTTGCTTTTTATTCTAGGGTCTCATAGCTTTTCTATTTATCTTAGTAGGTAATATAGTAGCGTTAATAGAATTTGCCAGTTTTTTCATATGGTTATTTTATGGAACAGCAATGATTTCACTAATCATTTTACGAAAAACGATGAAAGATGTTCCTAGACCATATAGTGTAAGACAGTACTAGGGAACTGGAAGAATAAATAATTTTTTAGATCACTATTATTGTATAATGTTACACTTCATTTAATATCGTTACATGGCGCTTATACAACCAGTTTAACAGATTGGTAGTAGCCTGAATAAAAGTCTCCAATGTTTGAAATGTCATGACTGTCATGAGAATTTTATAAGAAGACTTAAAATAGCGTAACTTTCTTTCGTGAATAAAACCGAACATTTTATTAATAATAAAAGAGGTAAAATTATATTATGATTTTTATTGTACAGATTGTAATATTTACGATAAATGTTGAAAATGTTGTACCACGACAAACGTGCATTGCAAATTGGGGTGCAGAAGTATCCTGTTACGATATAAAATGAAGACGCGGTACATGGTTAGAGTAAAATTACTTTCGGATGAGACTGAAGATGCGCGAGCGATGACATTACAAAAATACTGAACACCTTAAAAACATTGAGCAGTCGCAGCAGTCGGCAGCGGGAGCAATGTACGTACAAGACCACTACGAAACACACAGATCAAATGCCTGGTATCGACTGACAAATAATCGATAAACGTTTGTGGCTCGTATAGTACACGGATTTATACTACTAGCTGTTTCTCTCATTTATGAGGTGGCTCTCTTTCTAAACTAATTACTAAAATGTGTTTCTGCGCCAGTCTCATCCGAAAGTAATTTTACTCTATGAACGTATAGTTGTTTTAAAATTATAAGAATATAACTTTGAACGGCTCTAATGCTTTTATTGCACCACCTTCTGTGATGATAGTTATTATACCTGGTCTCCTTATTGGACGGGTACGGTTTACCTATTTGCAACGTATGAATCTAGGGGCCGTATTGACTATAAATTACGGCCCTATAATATAATAATAAAACGCTGTTAATTTCAAGTATATAATAAAAAACATCTGTACATTGGGTTTATATACAAAGAAAAAATTACAAATCGTGTGGCAACATGTGTAGTGAATACATATAGATATATAAAGCTAATTTATTTGTAATACACAATAAAATTTTTATGTGTCACCGCATTTCATAAATAATCTGTGATCGAGTCGTCTTGCAAATCGGTGTCTGTGTCTGAATCGTATTGCAAATTTATAATCAAAGGTGCTACTATTTTGTACATGCGCATATATTCGTCCTCTTTTGCTATTGCGTGTTTAACAGCATTTTTCCAATTTACAGCAGTTATATGTTCCATAGCATTTTTTATGTGTGTTACACTGCTTTCACTAAATTTCGGTGTTCGATTTGTTCGTCTTATGGTATTTTTCAGTTGGGCCCATATCAATTCAATGGGATTGAAAATGCAATGGTATGGTGATCAAAGCAAAATTGTATAGCCTGCTTCTTTGGTTCTGTTATCCACATAATAATCCTTTAAATATTCTTTTGTCTTCATCACTTCTATTAATTGTTTTTTTGTATAATGATCCTCAAAATATAAATTGATTTGCTTCTAAAAATGTTTTAATATCTTTCTTATTATTACATTTTGTAGGAACTTTGGTTTGCTGTCGAGAATGATACGGAGCGTTGTCCATCACTATCACACTATCTTTTGGTAAATTTGGCAGCAAAGTGTTACAAAACCATTTTTCAAATAAAGATGAGGTCATATCCTCATGGTAATCTAAACTTGAGGATTTAACATTTTTAGCAGATAATAGCGGCTGTCCGATCCATCATTTTTCTGACCCAGCATGAAGAATGATTATTCTCTTCCCTCTCGAAACCGGCGCGTCCAACTGACACATACTTGAACTATCCACCCAACCTTTGCAAATTGTGTCATGGGTGTCATACCACGTCTCGTCTAAATAACATATGAATCGTCCTTCCTGTCTATACCTTCTAATTGCCGTTAAGTATTCATATCGAAGTTTCTGTAACCTCGGGCTTTCCATAATTGTGCGACGTTTGTCTATAGTGCCAAACTTAAAACCAGCTTTCTTTAGCGTCCGCCACAAGGTTGCTTTAGAACAATGAATATTTATAGGCTCATCACTGATTCTTTTATGTAAGCAGTCAAGTGTAGATACAACATTTCCTCTGTAGAAGGAGTATACTTGCTGCCTAATAGTATCAATTTCATACTCTTCAATTTTTCTCGGTGCTCTTTGTCACTTCTTTGCTTTTGAGGCCCTGCGTTATTCTTAATTATTTTATATATTGTTCCAAAAGGCACCTTGGTTAATTGCGACGTTCGTTGAATGTTCTGGGTTTGTAGTTCGTTATTTTCTTCCATCAGGGTATGATAGACATTGAAAATTATCTGTTTTGCATCTTCTGATATATGCTTTCTCTGTCGTGCTCCAACAGTATTATCACTATCCATATATAATAACTAAATTAACAAATTAACAACTGTTGGCACTTATATTATTATTAAATTGTATTTCATCTAAATTGTAATTTAATGACTATTTAACTATATATAATAACTATATATTCAAATTAACAACTGTTGGTACTTATATTATTACTAAATTATATTTCATCTAAATTGCAGTAATTACAATTTACTTAAATTACACATGTTTGTCCGCTACAACATACAACAGAATCGTGGTGCGTTAAAGTTGAAGGGAAATATGTTGGGAAATAATAAAATACCCTAACTCAGTGCGAAGCACTTCTCCTCAAATAATCGTCGTAATGTGTCCGTCCATATAATGATATCGGTAAAAGATAATCGTATTGAGCGGCCAGGTAGTTATTGCCGCAGGTGGTGCAATAAAAGCATTAGAGCCGTTCAAAGTTATATTCTTATAATTTGAAAACAACTAAATTTCAGAAACGATATGATTAAGTGAAGTTTAATCAATTACAAGTTATACACCATAGTTTATTTCTCAAATCTCATTTCCGAAATCTTTATTGATCTCGGCGTCACGACAATGCGCCGTGTCACCGTTCTTTTTCCACATATGAAAACATCATTGAAGTGAATTTTGCGATCGTTTCGAATGTGGTAGAATACAAATTCCCAAAAAATCTCCATATTGCTGCGTCATGCGCTCGCATTTGCTTTCGTCCAAGTGCCACTCCAGTGGTAGAATCGCGCCGAATTGACAGTGCAATCGCCTCGACAGTGATACCGAGAGAGTTCTTGTCGAGTCGGGCAATATTTGCCACTACGCCCAAACAGTTTAGCAGTATCGACAACGAGGTCGTTTAAGATCGGTAAATCGACTACCTATGACTGATCATCTTAAAAATGTTAGTTTTCGTTCTGGTATTATGCGCTCATTTAAATTTCGTTTTATTATTTAAAATTACGTTTTATTAGTATTGTTATTTTAAATTACGTTACACATAGATGCCATTATGTTGCCGGTAAATATGGCATTATATATGATAGACGAAGAAAGAGAAAGAAGGGAATGTTTTCGGAATTTCAAAATCGAAAGAAGAAATATGAGAAATATAACAGATGTTTTCGCACTTGGCGAATACGAATTTAAAAAGAGTTTTAGGCTTAGGCTCTCATATCAATTAGCAACAAATTTAATGCATATTTTGATGCCGTTAATGAATACGAACAATCATCCCAATTCTTTGCCAGCGGAGTTAAAGATATTTATAACACTATCATTTTATGCCACCGGCAGCTATCAAAAATTAATTGGTCAAAGTTACAATATCACCGTTGTAATAATTTGTAATAATGTAATAATTTAATTTAAAATTAATGGAACATATTTTAAGTTTCATCATCTTCAAATTTGCAAATGTGAACTATTCGCAGCATGTATCATGTTAAATACGCTAGTATATTATTAAATTATGTGGCATCGATAAGAAGGCGACCACACTGTGACGGTCGTCTTGGGTGCGCTCCATTAGGCACGCACAACGCTCAAAACGCACTGTGAGCTGTGAGTCGTTCCACATAACAATCACGGTCGTTATGGGCGGGCTAAAAACGTCATAAATGATGTCATTGTTCTCGATCGCGTCGAGTTCACGGCGACCCATGTTTAGAGGGTTGCATTCCACTAGCCGCACACAACGCTCGCGATTGCGGTCATTTCCGTTCCACTAGTGTATGACTAGCTCATAAGTATTTTGGTTATCATACCAAGTGGAATGAGTTGGAATGGGTTTCATTTGATTGAAGTTGGAGAACGATGAGAAATGGATGATAATTTTTGTTTTAATTTGTGAATATTTAAAAAATATCAATTCATAATAGTGATCAGACGTATTTTATAAAATAATTTTAACAAAATGTTCAATTCAAGAAATACTTGTACATTCACTTCTGGAAGTGAATCTTTTTCTGAATCATACACTGTTATTATTTCGGGTATTGAACTTTTATAATCATGAACAACCACTTCAACCCACCTAAGGTGCGTTCCACTAGGCAACCACAACGCTCAAAACGCTCGTGAGAGTCGTTCCAAGTAGTTCCACATAACGATCATGGTCGTTGTGGGCGTGCTGAAAACGTCATAAATGACGTCATTGTTCTCGATCACGGCGACCCATGTCTTTAGGTGGGTTCAAGTCGTTGTTTATGATTTTAAAAGTTCAATGATGGGTTTAAATTGTGATTACTTAAGTGGCTATCTTTACTCATAATAGTAAGTCAGGAATTGTCAAAAATGTATGTTTCATTGACATTTATTAAACATTTTTAAAATATATATAAATAAAAAATTACTAAAAACGATAAAGAATATAATTAAAATAATTAATATTTCGTCATTTCACCGTTATTAATAGTTATTATTTATAACTGCATCTAATCTTGTAGACATTGAAGCGACAATATTTCGTAGAACATTTATAGGAATTTGATGTCTAGCATTTTGAACAATCTCCCAAAATTCTTGCAGGGGAGCTGCTCTGTCTCATTAATCCCCATACATTATCAATGAGATTTAAATAGCCCGTAGGGCTATCTAAATCTCAAGTTTAACGATTTTGACACTGTCCCGATTTTTTTGCGCACGACAGTATTTCTTCGTTGCATTAGTGCAATAATTGCATTATTTGGATTGAACATTTTGTTAAAGCTTTTTGTTAAAATTATTTTATAAAATACGTCTTATCAACATTGTGAATTAATATTTTTAAAATACTGATGGAAAAAAGTGACGAGCACACTCTGCATAATCTGAACGTGTCGAGATAAATGCGTTGATTTAGCGGAGCATTAAGGTTTTCTCTAGACGAGTTTGCGCAGCGAGTTTTGACTTTTTCTATCGCTGCATTTTTTACTGCCTCCGACAACTGCAATATGTTGTCTCCATGGAGGCCGATGCGGGGAGGGAGAAACCGGTTATTGTTAGTGTGGTGGAAGCGGGTAGTTGTAGTAGTACTTTGTGCGTGATGGAAGGCCATTCGCGTTATCTGAGTGAGTTTGAGCGAGGAATGGTTGTGGGGATGCACATGACAGGAGTATCCTTCCGTGATATCGCGCGCCGTCTCGAGCGGTCTTTATCGGCAGTGCAGCGGGCATGACGAGAATGGATGGAGCAAGGACGTACGTGCCTTCAGCCGCGAGCGGGACGGCCCCGCGCGGGCACAGCACGCGAGAATCGCGCCCTTGTGCACAGCATTTTAGCGTCGCGTACGTCTTCCTCAAGGCAACTTGGAGCCGTTTAGCCAGCAGGAATGGAAGGCGTACTCACTTCGCGAACTGTACGTTTGCTAGAAAGTGGACTGCGAGCGCGCTGGGCGTTGCAGCGGATTCCACTGACTCGCGACTACCGTACACGGCGCCAGTGGGTGGAGGCTAGACATCAGTGGGTTGTCGAGTGGAGGCACATTTTGTTTTCCGACGAATCAAAATTCGAATTGAGCACCGGTGACGCGCGAATTTTGGTTCATCGGAGACGTGGTGAGCGTCACCTCGAGGAGTGCATTCAACCACGCCCTATCCACCGCCAGCAGGGCATTATGGTATGGGGTGCTATTACACATGGTGGATGTACACGTCTGCTGCGTATACAGCATACGATGACGGCTCGCCGCTACGTAGATGAGGTGCTACGGCCCGTTGTGCTTCCCTTCGACGGCGCCCACGTCTTCTATACATGCATGACAACGTCCGACCGCACACTGCACGTGTTGCAAAGACCTTTGTGGAAGAGAACCATATGCGAATGCTTCCATGGCCGGCACATTCTCCGGATCTCAATCCGATCGAACATGTCTGAGATGTGATCGGTCAGAGACTTCAACGTTATCCGGCTCCCCCGGGTAACGTTGAGGAGCTATGGAGGCGAGTTGAAGCAGCATGGTTGGATATCCCTCCCGCTACCATACGACTTATTGACTCCATGCTTCGTCGTGTAGCGAAGGTACGCGCTGCTCGCGGGGATACTCCCGCTATTAATGCATCCCTTCCCAACAGGGCTGCGCCGCTCTCCAGGTGAGGGTAAGTTATGCTACGTTAGTACTACTTCCATACCAAATTTCATTGCGTTAGAACCACTTCTTCAGATTATACAGGTGTGCTAGTCACTTTTTTCAACAATGTACCACAAATCAAAACAAAGATTATCATCCATTTATCATCGCTCTTCAACTTCAATCAAATGAAACCCATTCCACTTGGTAGGATAACCAAAATACTTATGAGCTGGTCATACGCTAGTGGAACGGGAATGACCGCAATTGCGAGCGTTATGTGCGGCTAGTGGAACGCACACCTCTAAAGACATGACGTTTTCAGCATGTCCACAACGTCCGTGATCGTTATGTGGAATGAATCACACAAGCGTTTTGCGTGCCTAGTGGAACGCACGTGGGTTGAAGTGGTTGTTTATGATAATAAAAGTTCAATGATGGCGACCGAAACAATAACCATGTATGATTCAGAGAAAAATTTACTTCTAGAAGGGAGTGTATCTCCAGAAGATGTGCATGAGTGCAATAATTGCATTATTATTTGGATTGAACATTTTGTTAATGCGTTTTGTTAAAATTATTTTATAAAATACGTCTTATCACTATTGTGAATTTATATTTTCTAAATATTCACAAATCAAAAAGATTATCTTCAATTTGTCATGGCTCTTTAACTTCAATCAAATGAAATCCATTCCACTTGGTAGGATAACCAAAATACTTACGAGCTAGTCATACACTAGTGGAACGGGAATGACAGCAATCGCGAGCGTTGTCTGGGGCTAGTGGAACGCACTCCTTGTGAGCTGTCGAGTTGGACTACAAATTTATGGGAGGGGAATCGATGACGATTTGGCATAGTAGCTATTTGGATCGACAACATTCGTTTAGAGGCAAGGGCGAGAGTAGTGTGTGGAGAAGATATCGCGGCGACCAATTTCTTCGGCGCGGTTCCACCCCAGATCCTTTAATTTCGTGACTTTTAAAAATACATGTGCTCAAATGGTTACATTTATATAGCGTATATAAACCTATGTATGTGTGATTTAGTATATCTTACATCCGTATGACTCCTTAGCTTTCAATTATATTCACAGAATTTTCAAATTTATTTGGTTAAAAATGGATGAAACATACCGGGAAAATTGAATGATTTCTTGTTATTCTATATACTTTATTAATTTAAAAAGTGATTTGTTAAAAATATTTTATATAAATTTGTGAACAATTTTTTATTGTCGTTGTACACAACTATATGTCTTTGTCGGTCGGTCTTAAACTCCCGAAATACACGTTATGCTAACACTGGTTTTAGTCTTGTACGGAAGATACAAACTCAAATATATTTTACAATGTGTAAGTTTTCTTAAGCATTTTATATTTTATTTATATTTATTTCTGTAACATATTGTAATTTTATCCTATAGGTGAACTTAATCTGTTAAATAACAAAAAGGATCATTATGATTGACCTGGCTTTTTGCGCCCAAATGAAGAATTGAGACAATAGAGAATTACAACTTGCTGAAAATCTGCAAGCTTTAGACAAATATGATGAAAAATGGCGCTTGTTGGGGAAATCGCAATGATTATTTTATTTGATAGAATAACAAACTCACTCTCAATTTGTTGTACGTTTAATGCAAATATATCGCGTGCTATGTACAGAGATAATATACTATGTATGTCTAATGTCAAATCTTACACATGAATATATGGTTGGGTGTGTCTCACTGATATGCATGTCTGGTGGCATGCATCTCAGGGGTCAGCTGGGCCGTCTGTTCCCATAATTGCTCCAACATCCTCCGCGGCCTTGAAATTTCCAATTTCAACACTCTTCGGTAAGGGGCAGAGCCTAGCCATGGGGCGTACCAATTCCTTTCCCTTGGTGAAGATAGTAGCGACACGATTTTTGCCGTCGGCTCCAGGATGTAAGCTTAAAATTCTACCCATCGGCCAATGTTGCGGTGGAGTTCCATCTTCTTTGATGATAACTATGTCGTTAACTTCTGGGAGGTTGTGCCTATCTTCTGTCCATTTAGCTCTCACTTGTAAAGTGTTCAGATAGTCTCTTCTCCAGCGTTTCCAAAAGTGTTGGTATATTTGTTGTAGCTGCTCATACTGCTTCAAACGATTTGATTGAATGTTGGTATGATCTATTTGAGGTATTGCTGTCATAGGGCTTCCAATTAAGAAGTGTCCTGGCGTGAGTATCGATAAATCGTTGGGGTCATTGGTAAAGGGGTAAAGAGGACGGGAATTTAAGATGGATTCTATTTGACACAATAACGTCATAAAATTCTCAACAGTTAGAATGTGATTAGATACTACCTTTTTCAAATGAGTTTTCATGGACTTTACAGCTGCTTCGTGTAATCCACCAAAGTGAGGTGCCCGTGGTGGCATAAATTTCCATGATATAAGGTTTTCTGTTAAGAACTTAATCACGGATGCGTCCTTGGTATAGTTTATTAGCCTTTTGAAATCATTGTGCAATACCTTGTTAGCCGCAATAAATGTTTTTGCATTATCCGAATATAACTCGGCGGGTAAACCACGTCTAGCAATAAATCTCTTTAGACAATTGAGAAATGTTGCGCATGTTAAGTCTGAAATCAATTCTAAATGAACGGCCTTAGAGCTGAAGCAAACAAACACACAAACATAAGACTTTATGAATTTTCTGTTCCGAAATTTGGTTTCTCTGACTAAAAAAGGACCAGCAAAGTCCAGTGCTGTATGTAAAAATGGACGCGAAGGCGTAGTTCGGCTTGTTGGCAATTTGGCCATTTGCAATTGAACATGTTTTGGCGAGTATTTGAAGCAAACAATGCACGACCGTAAAATACCTTTAACGGTAGATGCGCCCGAGATCGGCCAATAATTCTGTCGCACGGCAGACAATGATCCTTGTACGCCAGCATGAAAATCTTTATGATGTTCGTATAGAATAATTAATCGTGTTAAAGCATGTCGTTTCGGCAGTATAATTTGATGTTTTGCGTCATATGACATTTCAATGTTTTGAAGTCTACCACCTACTCGTAGTAAACCGAACTCATCAATGAATGGTGATAAAGACCTTAAAGTGCTAGTATTAGATACCTTATTGTGCCGTTCCAGGTGCTTAATATCTGTGTGAAACACCTGCCGCTGAGCAACTCTTAGAAGTGTCGTCATAGCATTTTGCGTTTCCTCGGGTAAAAGTGGTCCGAGACATTTTATTTTAGAGGAAACAGACGTGTTTTTTTGAAAACGCAAGATGTACGCAGTTATACGTTTTAATCTTTCTAGCGACGAATATCTATTGAATAAGTCAATACATGGGGTCGAAGCCAACACTAATTTAGGCGCTCGCATTTCGGGTGTGTGTTTCGTACTCACATGCCCATATATTGGCCACGAATCTTGTTCGCACAGTAAGAATTCAGGTCCGGTCCACCACATTGAATTATTTAATTTAGTTATTTCAGCACCCCGAGTGGCGATGTCAGCTGGATTTTTCTTACCTGGAATGTGATGCCAATCGTTGCTTTTCGTAAGATGCTGAATCCTTGCTACTCTGTTAGCTACAAAGCTCTTTAATCTCGACTGTTGAGTGTTCAACCAGTCGATAACAATAGATGAATCAGTGAAATAAGTTACTTTGTCAATGGGTGAATTAAACGATTTGATGACCACGTTGACAAGTTCCGCTAGCAGCAGCGCTCCACACAATTCTAATCTCGGCAAGGACAATTTCTTTATAGGTGCTACACGTGTCTTAGAACATAACAGTGCTGTTTTGATGTCATTAGATTCGTTGGCGCTTCGCACATACACAGCGGCTGCATAAGCCATTTCACTGCTATCACAAAATGCACAAAGTTGTATATTCAGGGGGTTTTTGCACAGAACTTGACGTGGTACGCTTACTTCGTTAATAGAATTCAATTGTGCTTCCAAACGAAACCAAGTTCCTTGAATGTCATCAGGAAGAATATCATCCCAATCTAGTTTGAGAGTCCAGAGCTGCTGTATGAATGATTTAGCCTGAATAACAAGCGGCGTTGATAGTCCCAAAGGATCGAAAATCCTTGAAACTGTTGATAATATTGTCCTTTTCGTCACTGCCTTGTATTCGTTTTTATGTTCAAATGTAAATCTGAATGTATCGTCGGAAGATAGCCAAACTACCCCGAGCGTTCGGTTGTCGTCCTTATCCTTGATCAGGTGTTTGTCGTTGTCATCTTCTTGCACGCAAGCATTAAGTAGTTCGCTCGAGTTGCTGCCCCATTTTCGCAAATTAAAACCTCCATCCATAAGTATTTGAGTGATTTCGTTTTTCAGTTCGATAGCGTCATGTACAGTATCACTGCCTGTTATCAAATCATCGACATACATGTCCTCCATTGTGGCACGAGCGGCAAGTGGATATTGATCCAAATTACGTTCAGCGATATCTTTCAAACATCGCGTGGTTAAGAATGTGGCTGGCGCAGTGCCATATGTGACTGTACACAAGTGGTAAATACCAACAGGCTTGTCCTTATCATTTCTCCAAAGTATACTCTGAAATTTGCGATGATGTTGAATGATATTAACCTGTCTGAACATCTTCTCGATATCCGCCACCAAGGCAACGTTATATTTTCTAAATCTGATTAAAATATTGAATAATTCCCCTTGAATGTTAGGACCAACTAATAAAACATTATTCAGTGATAAAGAAAGTAAAGCCTTGGACAGTAAAAGCCTGTGTCTGTTGGTGTTGATGCGTCAAATACAACTCTGAGCTTTGTTGTGGAACTAGAGGTTTTAAATACTGGGTGATGTGGTATATAATATTCATTCTTACCTTCGCGTTTTTCTGTTGTTTCCGGTGTTAAATCACAAATACGCTTCATATGTCCCAAAGTCTCATATTCCGACATAAATCTTGAGTAATCCCTTTTCAAATCTTCATTTCGTTCTAATCTCAATTCTAATTTTTGAAAACGCGAAAGCGCCTCGCGCAAATTCTCTCCTAATTTATCACGATTTTCATTAAAGGGAAGAGCAACAGTATAGCGTCCACTTCCATCCCGAGTTGTATTCTCTAGAAAGTTATTTTCACATTTTATTTCATCATTAGTAAATTATTTTTCTTCAGGATATTCATCGAATTTCCAAAATCGTTCCAATTGCTCACGTAAAACGGAGTTATTTTGAATGCTTAAGTTACAAATAGATTTACTCTTTGTACCGTAATCCAGTCGTCCCGTAACTAACCATCCCAATTTTGAGTCGCGTAATACCGGTTTATTCCGACCTAGTATTATTTTTCCGTTTTCTATTAGTTCGAAGAATATTTCCGCACCTATCAAGATGTCAATATCCTCAGGTCTTTGAAATTCTGGATCCGCCAAATGTATGTCATGAGGTATATTTAAATGTTCAATATTTAAAGTGATCATCGGTATTCGTTCAGTAATTCTGTCTACTATTAAAAAAGTCAAAAACGCTTCGTAATTTTTATGAGTAGATTTAATGATTAGATCTACCTGTTTGTTTACTGCTGAAGTAGTACCGTTTACACCGGCTATTGTTATCGTATTTATGTTACGATGTTTGAGTCCGATTTTATCAAATAATTTTGTTGTTATATAATTACTATCACTACCACTGTCTATAAGAGCGCGAGCTTGTACTAATTCTTCACGATGATTTTTTATGTAAATTATTGCAGTTGATAAGAGAACGTGAGTGCCTTTATTGAGCGCATGCGACGTAATTGTTTTAGGTTGAATTTCTTGAATGTGTAAGAGAGTATGATGACGTTTGTTACACTTAAAACAACTACGGTTTGATCTGCATTGTTGTGCTGCATGTCGTGAACCTAAACAATTTGTACAAATTTTAGAATCTTTTACAAATTTAAAACGTTCTTCCGGATTTTTTCTTAAAAAGTTTTCACATTGATATATCGCATGAGCCCCTGATCAACAAATACAATCCAATTTCTTGGAGGAGATGTTGGTAAAGGCCCTTGTTCTCTCCGAGGCTTTCTTGATTGTACCGCTGTTAGACATCGACTCTAACACTTGACATCTATCCTTTAAAAATCTAATTAAATCGTTAATCATAGGTAAATCGTTTCCCGTAGAAGATTGTTCCCAAAGTTTTCTAGTATTATGGTCAAGTTTATTCGTTAATATATAAACTAATGGAACATCCCAATGTCTCACTGGCAGTCCTAGAGCGTTTAATGATCTAAAATGTTTTAAAAATTCATCGAGTAAATGACGCAGTGTCACTGAAGATTCACGAGTTACGTTTTCTAATTCGAATAGAGACCGCATGTGACTGTTTACAATAATTTTTTTGTTTTCGAAACGATCTTTCAATAAGTCTAAAGCTACGTTGTAATTATGTGAGGATATTTCTAATGCCCTAATTACTTCAGATGCAGAGCCCTTTAACGACAAGGATAGATACATAAATTTCTGAACGTCTGTTAGTTTTGTGTTGTTATTAACTAAAGTATTAAAAACATCGCGAAATTGAAACCAATTTTCATAATTACCGTCAAATTGTGGCAAGTTTATAGTGGGTAATCGTACGTTATTTGCTTCAACAACATTGTTAAAATCAAGCATTTGAATATTGTTTGGTTCGCTTAATTGAACGCTTCCCGCTGAACCCGAAATGGTATCGACCGAATCAGACGCTTTTAACAATTGCTTAGCCAACGCTATCGCCTTATAATATAAGTTTTCAAATTCTTCTCGTTCTTTTTCATTGTTGTCGTTATCTAAACCCGAGATTTCAATATCGTCTTGTAAAGCGTCAAAATCTTTAAGTAATCGCACATGATTTTCTAACCTAGATTGACATTCCGTTTGATTTGATTCATCATATTTTGAGAGAAAATTCATAAATCTTGTTACAGAAGCCTTTAGCACACCTCTTTTGCGTATTAAATGTTGAGAATCTTGTTTGTTTTCTGGGGGCGACATCGTTGCAGTTAGCAAGGCAATCACAATGATTGTACGCACAATGCGCTTACAATATCAGATAATTTGAATTTTACGAGAGTTCATAAATTAAATGACGTTATTGTGTTTACCAAGAAAGGATAATTACAGTGAAAGTAAAGGGTACTCACGACTTAGCAGTGGTTTGTCGAATTGGATCTCGAGCATGCTTGTTCCGCTTGTTCAATCTTCAACTCTTGCGATCTTCTCAATAACAAGAGATGCGGGTCGAAGGACCAGAAATGTTGGGGAAATCGCAATGATTATTTTATTTGATAGAATAACAAACTCACTCTCAATTTGTTGTACGTTTAATGCAAATATATCGCGTGCTATGTACAGAGATAATATACTATGTATGTCTAATGTCAAATGTTACACATGAATATATGGTTGGGTGTGTCTCACTGATATGCATGTCTGGTGGCATGCATCTCAGGGGTCAGCTGGGCCGTCTGTTCCCATAATTGCTCCAACAGCGCTTACAACCAAACCCTTCAAAATCCGAATCATGTACCTTCATTGTGTAACATAGAAGCCAATAGAGAGCTGAATGTTGAATCTAGTGATTGTCGGATCGACCATAACCCCCACCATAAATATCTGGGCGTAATGTTAGACCGGTCTCTGACATTGAAGCAGCACCTCTATGAAATTAGTCAAAAGGTCAAGAATATATTATGTAAACTTGGCAGCAATTCATGGGGAGACCTTGTGAACGACAGCCATTGCATTGGCTTACTCTTCTGCTGAATGTTGTGCTGCTGTCTGATTCGAAGCTCTCACACCAAGCTAATAGATATACAACTTAACAATACAATGAGGATTGTCATCGGTACTGTTAGATCTACACATAGTCTCTAGCTACCGATCCTTTCCAACATTGCCCCACCGGATATCAGAGGACTCGCTGCAGCACGGAAGGAATGGGCTAAGATTAACAGCAATACTGATGTTCCTGTATACGATGAATCTAGGAAACGAATTGGTTGGAGACTAAAGTTCAGCATCTTATTGATATGAGTAATAACTGGATAGGCCTCCTTGAACAACTTCAGGAATAAATTTAATTTTTAATCTTTCGGAACCTCTGCAGGACGTAGCGGTCCCACGTATGCAATGATCTCAACTAAATAAGTTCTGCACAGGCCACGGAAAGTGTAACTCAATGTTGCGTAATTAGGAACTAGCAGATATTAGCCTCTGCGATTGCGGAACAAAATATAGCATAAATGGTAAGCAACTGCCACAGAAGAAGTTTCCCTGGTGGTATTCACGAGCTGAGCAAGGCAACTCCTGCAGCTCTAGACTGGTTGAAAAATTTGGTTATTAAAGTATAAATTTTTGACCTTTTTTATTTTAATGATTTTTAACATGTATTATACATATACATTTTTTAAGTTCTTGTATTTATATCGCTTCTGATACGAAATAAATAAATCTGCAGGATTTATAAAACGACATAACTCTCTTCCAGTTCCTCTAATATTAGTTTAAGGTTAATCACATTAATATCTTGTATATATTTTAGGTTCCTATATGGATACCAGTTTTTATAGCATTGGTAGCTGTATTCTTAAGTGTTGTACCTATTGTAACAGAGCCTTCACTCAAATATCTATTTTCAATTGGTTTTTTACTTTTGGGTACTTTAGTATACTATTTTTTCGTATATAAAAAGCGAAGACCGAAAATTATGGGTAAACAATATAATCCAAACACTGTACTTAATGTTTGACATTTTTTCTTCTTTCAGATAAAGTATCATATTTTATTCAGGTACTATTTGAAGCAGTTCCGCCACATGGGGAATAATAATATAAGAAAAAGTATTTGTTTTTTTTTATAAAAAAATATTACAGTTTTATATAATAAATACAAATAGAAAACGAATGCATTCATTGTTCTTTGTATACTTATAAAAATAATAATATTATACCTACATATTCAACTATGTATTATCTAGAAACAAATTTGAATGTAAATAATCATATGAAATATTATCGACCTGAGAATTACAATCTTCCGTTTCTTGAAGAGGTTCTTCTTTACTGTAATAATTATGATTATTTTCGAAATTGTTCGTGTTTAATATATGTTCTTTCTTAATAAAAATTTGGTTATTATCGATTGCTTCTGGTTGTTCAGATAGTTCTTGGTTGATATAGTCTTCGAAATCATCACTATCCATTTCGCTAGATTCTATATCTCTATTGGAATCGTCCACCATACTTTCAGATATAGATTCACCGGACGAATCTGTAGATATTATCGTTTTATCGTCACGCACTATTACAAACTTATGGGTTGGAGGATGTTTGGTGTCTGTATACATTTGCGAGAGCATACAATCTGTACAAAAGTCTATAGATTTTGGTTCACATGTTGAACAATGCCACCTACTGCCGGAAATTGGTTCTTCATCACAGTAATCACACTGAAACAGGAATTAATAGTAATATTTTCTCAATAATCTAAATTAATAATACTTTGTAGGGTTTTACAAAATTATCGATTAACTAAAGTAAACTTAGTTAATCTCTTAGTAATGCCAAATGCTAAAATCCTCATAGAGAAATAATATAATTTTTAGAAACTATAACAAGTGTTATTAATTGTTATTAACACTACCTACAAACTTAAAAATGGAATTAAAATAATACGAGGAGAGATTTTTACATTATCTATATTGTACCTAGTCATGAAAAATTAAGTGACCTTGTTGTCAAATAGCTGTCATATTTGGATTTATATTGGCCCTTCCAAATAATAACAGGATAGAGCAAGAGTAAAATGAGACATCTCAATAATGGTTTGCCTCAAGGATCGGTACTGCCATACACAAAGTCAAAAAAGTTTTGATATGCCGATGACCTGGCATTCGCATGTCGGGAGTAAAGCCATAGAGTGAACTAATAATATAGTTTCCGTTCTTGAAAAGTACTTCGTCGACTGGAGACTAATCCCGAATATGAATAAAACAGAAGCGCCGTGCTTTCACCTCAATAATAAATAAGCACGTCTAGAGCCACAAATGTACTTCAATAACAAATTGCTACGTTATAATCCTTACCCAAAATATCTAAGAGTAACAACGGATCGAACACTCATATAAAAAACATGTAGAGAACATCCCAGCTAAAATAAACACTAGAAATAACATAATCCGCAACCTCTGCGGTACTGCTTGGGGTGCGAACGCATCCACCGTTAAAACGTCAGCTCTTAGCATAAGGAGGTGAGATGAGTAACTTCTTTGAAGCCACTGACTTCGTGCTAGACTGGATCAATGGCCTTGATTTTAAAATTTAACATTGTTCTGTGTAGATGTATATTTTCAATCCATGTTAGCCATACGCTAAATAATTAAATTATATTGGCCAAGTTTAGTACAAATCCAGGGAGTTTTACTGTTATTACAGGAGCTTTACTTAGCCAAAAAATGAATGAAATTCAGTTAAAACAGAAACGTGATAAAATTTTTGACGAAAGAAGGAAATGGACCCAAAAATATTCATCATAGGATAACTAACGTGTATAAGGAAGATGTGCCGCCATATTTTATAGTAAATTTTTCGATGGGGTAAAGAATCAATTCAAGACGATCCAAGATGTGGAAGGCCTATCGAGGCAAGAAGTAAGATAAACATAAAAAAGTCGACGAACAGGTCGTAGCAGATCAAATAACGAAGGTATCGATTATTGCAATTGAAACGGAGATATCAGAAGCCAAAGTATCAATAATTTTACATGATGATTTAGGAATGAGCAAAGTGTCAGCACGATGAATTCCCAGATTGCTTATTCCCGAACAAAAATTGTGTCGGCAACAAATTTGAGAGAAAAACTTGAGGGTTTTAGCTAACGATAAAACCTTTTTTCGAAAATTATAACTGGTGATGAAACGTGGGTATATCTTCTTATTTTAAACTAAAAGAAAAGCTCTACAATTACAAGAAACGTATATAAGGAAACAATCCGAAATTACCATACCGCAATAAAGACCTCAAAACGTTGCTCAAAAGATTGTGCTGCGCCATGAAAATTCCAGAGTTCACAAGGCTCGCCAAGTCCGAGAAATAATGAATAACTATGGGTTTATAGAGATGGAACATTTATCCTACAGCCTGGACTTGGCACCGAGCGGTTATTATTTCTTTCCTAAATTAAACAGGCATCTGCGTAGACGAGGTTTCTTTGAAAGGTGTAGTTTTATTAGAAAAACGCTGAGTGTAATCGTTAGTGGATTATATGTTGAAAAATAAAATATAACGCCTTTCTTCCATAACTAAATAGAGAATATAAAAATCTCTGACGTAGTATAAGAAAAAGAATATAACATTAAAATTGTAAATATGCGAAAACTCACAAATTCACCAAAACATTAAATGACAATAAGATACGTTCGATAGATATTGCGAGAGTGTAGTATGGTAGAGACTAAATGTCACATGCACAATTTTGTTTATGTATTGTTTATACCGTTTTTTTTTAAATAATTACACATACATCGCCCTATGTGTAGAGCTAAAAAAATAAAAGACAATGCATTGGTGGCATAGTAGGCAACCAGTTACCCAGTGACGTATTTTTCTAAATGTCAAATATTTCTGATTTTTCATGCATACTTAAATCTTAAATTAAATACATTTTATTGAAAAATAGATCATTTATTTAAAACAGTTAATTATCCTAACAGGCGTATACCCTGTGCGAAGACAATTTTAAATATTTTTAACAAATTCAAAGAAGATGGATAGCATTTTCTTTACGAATTAAATATATCTTAGATATATATATTAAAGATATCTAAGATATATCAAAAAAGGTAAAAAATATGAAAGCGTTGATAACAAAAAAGTACAAATAGATTTTACCATTCTATGAGATTGTAGAACATCCTCACATTACTTCTAGTGAATTACTGAACGTAACCCACGTATTGGGGTCATCCCAGTAACACGATAAAAACAAATAACACCTTTTATAAGGTTTTATAAAATGGTGAAATTTATCTTAAAAAGCAGTAATGGGAAATTCTTGTAGGTAATAAGTATGTTACTATTTCTTTAATAATCACAATAACTTTTGGACTGTACAATTATCTGACATCACTACTGGAATTAAAGATTGAAGAAGGGAAGATATTATGCAACAAACTCTTGGAATCTGTTAAAACAAGGCTATTTTCATATGAAGGACAATCACTTATTAGAGTAGCAACTGTTTTAGACCCTCGATTTAAAAGAGAAGGTTTTTGTAGTACTGGAAATGCTACTGGGGCTGCTTTCCTAGAACAAGAAATGTTTAATATTATGAAGAAAATGGATCCTGAAAATAAAGAACATTAAGCCTGTAATCAAAACAGACATTAGTCCACATCAAAAGTCACTTTCATTATTTGGATTTTGGCAAGAAAGAATAAGAGAAAGCAAAATCAATTACAGCTGATGTACGTAATAATAACTAAAAGGCAATACCTCGACAGGCCAAATTCAAATCAGGTCTTCTTTTGTTTTGGAATGTAAGTTTAAAAAAGAAGAGTAATTGCATTTTGTATTTGGATTTTTTTTAGGTAACAGGAATGGAGCTGAAACCCTTAGAATAATGTGCTAGGAAATACTTCTGTATTTCAGCAAGTTCAGCAGAAAGTGAAAGAGTGTTTAGTATAGCTAGTTTAATAATAGAACAAAGATGTGCAAGACTAAAACCGAAAAATGTTAATATGATAATGTGCCTAAATAAAAATTTTAAAAATATTAATAACTAACCTAAGTACTTATTTTTTTATTAAAATTACACCCAACTTTTCCTATTAGCTAAAAAAATAATTCAATGGGTTTCATCTTACTATGCTTTCTAACTATTAGAGATATGAATGTTCAATCATTCAAAGGGAAATTATTTAGATTGCCATACAGAATGTACATGAAACTCTTTAAATCTAGTACGGAACTGTTTGCTTTATCAGTAAAAATTATTTTATTTAAAATTTCTTCGTTTTCATTTAACAAATTAAACATTATATCACAAAAATCAGTTCGTTTTACTTTATCTTCCTTGAAAAGCTCTTGCTGGTTTGATATCTTGTATGACTTATATTTGAATTCTTTCAGGATTTTGAACACCGAACTATACGATACTCCAAAATGCCCGGCTACATTTAAAAGCGATCCTACAGACTGTTCTTCTACATAACACAGGATATTCAGCTTCATGTGTTCTATACACACGTGATTGGTTTTATTCCTTTTTGTGTGTGAATTTAGAAAACAACCATCATCTTTGAATTTGTTAAAAAATATTTAAAATTGTCTTCACACACGGTATACGCCTGTTGGGATAATTAACTGTTTTAAATAATCTATTTTTCAATAAAATGTATTTAATTTAAGATTTAAGTATGAATGAAAAATCGAAAATATTTGACAATTGGAAAAATACGTCACTGGTGTATAACTGGTTGCCTACTATGCCACTAATGCATTGACTTTTATTTTTTTAACTCTACACATAGGGCGATGTATGTGTAATGATAAAAAAGAACCCGGTATATTAACACAAACTGAAAATATTTCAACAGGGATTGCTCAATTCCATATCCCCTCGAAGTATCTATTTAAACTATCTTTATCTCACATGGCATGTTCCTCAACATATACATAAAAAGTAATAATAAGCTTAAGGTCGATAACAGTGGAATATTAGAAGTAACATGCAAATATTTAGAAACATTCCCATTAACAACTTTCAACTGCAAGTTGTAAACAGCTGATATGATACTATGCAAAAGTTAGCCGTAATTTTTCATGAATTTTTTGGTTTTCATGCATGGTGCCTGTATAGAAAAATCAAAAGATAATCTGAAAATAAGTTATCCTGGTTGTGTTGTAATATTTGCTTTTACTGTTGATAAAGTACATATCTCTTAGTCATATAATCAGCCGTTGCTATTAATTCATGAATATAAAATGTATGCGTCAAAAAAATTCAAGCTGTAAAAATAAACATGCTTGTAGCAAAACTCTAGTAACAATTAGCAGCCCTTTAGAAACCATAAAAGAGGATGAGGGCTATTGCATAACTCATAACGATATCGTTAAGCACCAGTCACAACTCGATTTTCATTCTGACAACCATCTCCCGATAAAACTCAATTTTTTAAGTTTTCAGAATGATTGCTAGACGATAAAATCGTTATGATATAATCGTCACAGAACAGCACCTCTGCTAGCAGTCGTTAAGGAACGGTAGTTACCATTTTTGTTAAGTTACACTTACCACTTCATTGTTTTAATCATTATTCTTGTTACAATTATTGAAATAATTTTTTATGAATAGACATAATAACTTAGAAGCTTTGGCGGAGCTAGAAAGAATGTGGGTAGGTTTCAAGATATTTATATTGAATGAGATATGTATATTGCTCTAGTACACAAAAATAATTTGTTGCTTGATTTTACTCCATTTTGCATTATGGTTTACGAATAAGACGATTTGCTGCTGACTATATTGAGATAGTGTATGATGAACCTTCCCCTCAAAATCTATTAATTGAATCCGAAAAAAATTGGCTCCAGCAGGGACGTCAAATAAGAAATTATATAACATTTTAGATAGAATAAATTTTTAGATATATTTATTAGTAGAACGTTTAAATATAAGTACAACAAAAATAAAGCTTTTTGTACTGCCCATATTCATAAACCGGGTGTCCTTGAAATAAAAAGACAATGTATGACCGACGATAACAAAAAGAATAGTTTTGTTATTGTCCATCTCATCCGGCTGTTACGTATATGTATGTGTATCAAGTATTTATTATTTATACACATTCTGAATATTTTGAATTCATAGGCGTCAGGTAATACAATTTTCAGGATGTTTTTAATTTCAGGGTTCGCGTCGTAATTGACTCACAATTTAAAAGATCAAATATAGACCACTTAACACCTCAAAGACTTATCTAGACATTTTTAACATAATGAAAAAAAACTCTCGGCAAGAGCAGATTTATAATCATCAATCAATGTGAGCAAAGTACCAAGCCAAATTTCGACGCGTAGCTATTCATTGATATTGTTCTCAGTATGAATTTTAGGATAAAAAAGTTCAAGAGTAAGCCTAGCTAGTAGAAACTAACATGTGAAAATATCTTTACATGATTTTGTATTGTACTCTTTTCCAAAACCAAATAATTGTGGATAGCAGTTTCCTTTGAGACACGGTGTTTTAACAAAAAGCAGAGTTCTTGCTTAAACAGTCTTTTCTAAAAAAATAATTTCAACTCGCTGATGAGCATGACTTTTAATCGTGAGAATATTAGCCTCAATAGTTAATTTAAATCTCAGTATTTCATATATGTGAACTTATTCTTAAATGAACTTACAGATAATTATAGATTGTTTAAAATTTACTTAGGTAAGGGTGCTATATAGGTATTCAACTGAAATATAATCTCCAAAATATCGTTGTATTGAAATATTAATATCTGATCAGCAAGCACCATATAACTGATCTGTCAGAAATCGCGATTATACCAGGAAAAGCAAAATGGTCCGTTTAGAAATTTCTTAATAGATTGCACACAAATGCTGATATGTTAATTTGAATACTTTTACCTAAAAGTTTTTTATCGAAGGAAAGAACAAACCATTTAATATATATATGGATATTCTTGAATTATAACTGAAAAAGATTTTAGTAATTATTCTGTTCACATATTTTAATTTAATTTAAAACCATATCCTGTGTTGAATATGTACATTAAATGTAATGTTTTTGCATACGTTCATATTTATTTCTGATTTATAGTATATGATTTGTATTCCTACCTTAAAACCAATATGTTGGAAGAGTTGCGTAGAGTCATTGTTTTCTAACTCTTTCTCTTGTCTAATATTTTTTAATATATACAGTTGTAAATCGATTTCATTTTTGTTAGTTTCTAACTTTCTCTCTTCGTGATAGCTAGATGTCAATAAATAATTGGAAGAATTAGAATCATAAGCAGTATCAGGCAATTTGGAAGTTTGACTAGGTCCTGGTATCTCGTCCTGTTCATTCATTACCACTGGAATGTCTAGGTGAGGGAAGAATGTTGATGGTTTAATCAAGAGATGATTCAAACGTTGGTGTTTATGGGTTCGCTTCAAATAAAAATTACAGTATGAAAACAATTGTAATTTACTACTATAGAGTTATGATAAACTATAAGTGTCATAAAATAATTTTTCAACACTTGTTAGACTGTAAATAAAATACCTTTCTTTCAAAAATTCGTGGAATTCGACCTGGTATTGGCAGGCCAGCTTTCCTCAATTTTAGGAAGTATTTTTGAACTCTACTGCAAACTTGTTTTACACTTCTAGTTCCTAATGCTGCAGAAATTTTTTTAAATCTTCGTAATTCAATTGGCTCAGGAGGAAACTGAATTAATAATTCCTCAAGACGCTTTTGTTCTTCTACAGTCCATGGCTAAAGTAATAATTTTTGTTTTGATGAAAATAACAATTTGTGATAATATAATTACTACTAACTTTATTACGAGTATTTAAGGAATTCTTTTGCTTTAAATCATCAGATTTCAACCGACACCCTGTATCTTCTTCATCTTTATTTATTGAGGAAATTACTTGTTCTGGTATGTTTGCTTTAAATTTGGACCAATTAATTTTAGGAACATCGAGGATGTGCTGTAAATCTGGAGTTCCTAAATTTTCCCCGTTTTTCAATTTTTCTACCATCGATATTGGATCTTTATCAAATTCTTTTTGTAAATGAACAACTTTATTGTAATCCTATAAACAAATTTATAATAATTCAAAATTTTAAAGTGAACAGTAATTTAGAATTTTACATCTATGGCTCTCTTCCTTTGTGCTTCTAGTACAAAAAGTGTTTTTACTAAGTCGCTGTATTCTAAATTGCCTTTTAGAGCTAAATGATCTGATTCAAAATAAAATAGATCATCTTCTTCATTTTTTGAGGACTCATCAGTCATTCTGGAAAATATGAAATCAGCTATATTAATAATTATAAATATAAATGTTATCTACATATATATTGATAATATTTATACTAAATCTTATTTCAAATTGCTTTCTTAGTGCATAAAATTAACAACTAAAATATTAAATATGTAGGTACTTGAGTAAAAAGTAATTCATGTAGATATATACCTAAATATATTCATTTTCTAAGGATTTAATAGTAAATAAATATAATTTGATTGTTTTGAAATAATTATATGTAACAGGAAAATAATGAAATTTTTCATTATTCATTTTTCATATTTAATTTAATTAATTTTAAAGTTTGAGAAAACTGTGCCCATATATAAAAATTTATTTGAAATTAAAGCGTTTGAAAAATTTGGAGCAAATTGGTTAATCCTGAAACTCTTCGTATGCAGCACATGATACACAGTCTACCTAAAAATAATATTTGCATTGTATAGAAATACAAATAGTTTAAAAGTTTAGTAGAATAAGCTAAGGATTTATTATAAAAAATACATATATATGGATTTAACATTCCTAAGGTACCCAAATTTTTAAACAAATAAATGAATTCAAATGAATCTGTCTCTTTTTAACACACGCATTTTAGTACATCGCAGTTACACGGTAATACACGGAGGTTTTTTAATCTGTGAAAATCTATATAAAAAGCAACAATCACTAGATTTTCTCATTTTTAAAATATTGCAAGAACTTTAGAAGTTCCTTTATTACTATCGTAGAGGACATTATTGCAGAGTTCTCATAATAAAATTATTTAAACACGTGAAAGTGACAGTTGTGAAGACATAACCTGTTGTAGTGTCTTTAGAAATACTTATTATTTCCCTCAGTAGTGCTTTGTAAAACAACATTAACGAGCTATTACTCTGAAAAACTTACATTCCATACAATTCCTATAATGCTACACATTTATTTTTAGTGTTTATTTATGTAAACGCAATAATAAAACTGTATTGTAGTGTTTTTTGTGACCGGCATTGAACTTAACTGATGGCGCTTAATTTAAAATAAGAAATGAATATTACAAGGCTAGTTAGATTAAAAAACATAAATTTTAATGATTTAAACTTTGTGAATTACAATAAATGTAATTTGCATAAATCGGTTATTTTGAAAAATGCTGAAAAAGATAATAAAAATAATGAAACACAAGAAAAATCTACTGATACAAGTAAGCGGGAATCTCCACTTAAAAAACTGTTGGAAGATGCAGCGACATTTGAGGACATGAAAACTATTAAATTAGAACAAAAATGGGTTACATTACCGTATGGTAACAGTGCTCAGATAAGAAAGCAAGGTGAATTTTATAAAAAAGAAAAAAAGGATCCAAGGGATGCTTCAATAATACTTTTTCCTGGCCAAGGTAACCAATATGTGGGAATGGCCAAGGATCTCTTGAAGTTTCCTATTGTTAAGGAACTCTTTGAATTAGCTAATTATATATTAAAATACGATTTATTAAAAATTTGTTTGGAAGGTCCGAAAGAGAAATTAGAACAAACTAAATATTGCCAACCGGCGATAATGATTACGTCATTGGCGGCATTAGAAAAGTTAAAGGAAGAGAGACCAAACGCAATAGATAATTGCGTAGGTACTGCTGGATTTAGTTTAGGTGAAATTACTGCGCTAGTTTTTGCCGGGGCATTAGGATTTGAAAGAGCCTTAGAATTAGTTAAAATTCGAGCTGAAGCCATGCAACTTGCTAGTGACGTTTATAAAGGGGGTATGGTGCGAATATTGTATTCACCTGAAAGCAAATTAAATCAAGCATGTTTTAAAGCAAAGGAGTGGGCAAGAGAAAAAGGAGATGAATATCCAGAGTGCCGGATAGCTAATTATTTATTTCCAGATTGCAAAGTCGTGGCCGGTAGCATTTCGGCATTGGATTATTTAGAAAAAAATGTGAAAGAATTTAAATTAAAGAAAGTTAGTCGTTTGCCCGTGTCTGGCGCCTTTCATTCGGATCTAATGTTACCTGCTGTAGAACCTTTTAAAAAAGCTTTGCAAAAAACAAAAATCGAAGATCCTGTTATTAGCGTTTATTCAAACGTAGATGGAAAGAAGTACAGAAATGCAGATCATATAAGAAGACAGCTACCAAAACAGGTAAAGGTTCAAATTTGATTACCCTTATCGTGTTGCAATTTATTTATTTTTTCAGATAATGAAACCTGTAAAATGGGAGCAAACCATGCATGTGATATATGAAAGAGATCCTGATGAATATTTTCCAAGAACATTTGAATGTGGTCCTGGAAGTTCATTAAAGACTATTTTAAAACAAGTAAATGCAAAAGCGTGGGATCATTGTTTTAGTATAACGGCGTAATTGTATATATTTAAAATTCAGTGGCGGTTCTTGATGACGTACGATGTAAGCTGCTGCACGGATGAGACAACTTCGTTTAAGCTTTCATATACATACAGTGAAGTACCTATAAGTAGCTGCAACCAAAATTGTTTGAAGCAGTCTCATCAGTGCAGCAGCTTACGTACGTCATCAAGAACCGCCACTGTAATCAAATTTTTAATAAAAATATTTTAAAACTAACATGGACTTAATTAATATGTTCTACATCAATTTGATGAGGTGCCATTTGCATGTATTTTCTAAAATTTTCGGTATTTTTGTAAGATTTTAAGGTGTGTTTATATTAAAAATAGATAAATGGTGGATTTTAGCGAATATCAAGTTATCCTCTTGTTTCAAAACAAGTAAATGAATTTATCGAATTACCGCATAAAAGAAAGTATAAAAAGTCCCTATTTACTACAAGTGAAACGTCCGAAATCTTGATATGCTTCAAGTGTAAGGTATTGCTTGGTGGTGTACAACAAACAAGTTAGAAGTACAAACAGCATTCGCCATGCACCAGGCTATTTTTATTTAAAATTATTGTTTTGCACTAAATATTAACCTAATTTTTGAAAAAGAACGATTCTCATTTTGATTTCAGCACGATATCTACATAAGTAAGTACTATCGCGTTCATGGAAAAGTAGGACAATAAATTGACAGTTTTTAGACAGTTTTTTAAAATTTTGGCATTGTAACATTCATGTACGTATAGCAAACGCCAATTAAGTTGGCGCGAGGAGGGGTAAGTTCGCGCAGGATTAGAAGTAGTGGGGAAATTTGTATTTGGTTTTACATCAAATGTCAAATAATTCTAACCTCTGAGCGTGTATCACTTTATGATCCCCTAGCAAAGCCATTATGTTACGTCAAACGTCAATGACAAATGTATTCTGACAATTACTTGAGTAGTGGAGGTGGACGTTTTTAAAAACGGATTCTGAGCGCCAACTTAATTGGCGCTTGCTATACTTATGATCGTAGAAATGGTACTTTTAAACGTCAACGTAATAATACAAAATGACATGCGTATTTGGCACCTACGTTTGTATCTACATTTATGCAGCCAAATTTAATGCAATTAAAATACGACTGGCTTAGTTTTCCATGAACGCGATAGTACCATCGAATGCAAGAAAAAGTGGTAGAGTCATATTTTAATCGGTTTAAATTAGGCTGCGTGAATGTAGATATATATTAAATGTAGGCGTCAAATGAAAATATTCAAATAACCTATAAGTGTCAAATAACATATACGTTGATATACAGATAGGTGTAAGTGTCAAAAATGACTTTTGCCCGTTACTACGATCCTAAGTACCTTAGCAACGTCACAATACTAAAATATTTAAAAATTTACTTTACATATAACTTCACTACTGTACCACTTTTTTTTTGGATTCGATAGTATAGCAGCGCTAATTAAGTTGGTGCGCAGAAGCCATTTTTAAAAACGTCCACCCCCACTACTCATGTAATTGTCAGAATACATTTGTCATTGACGTTTGACGGAACATAATGTCTTTGCAAGGGGACCATAAAGTGATACACGCTCAGAGGTTAGAATTATCTGACATTTGATGTAAAACCAAATACCAATCTCCCCACTACTTTTAATCCTGCGCGAACTTACCCCTCCTCACGCCAACTTAATTGGCGTTTGCTATACATTAATTGTATAATTGATCAGCTGTTAGTTGTCTCCGATTAAGTGTGATTTGTTTTTTTCGCCGACTTTTGGTGAGGCAATCCAATTTTTAGTAGAGATAGCTGTCAAAGTGACACCTTTAGATTACATTAATTCTTGTACCCATCATTGTTTTTGATTTATCGTTTTGAGTTGGATACTAGGTTATTAATTTATTAGTTTGCTTGGTATAGTTTCTTTTATACCTGCTTTTTTTGGTAAAAAGTTTTAATTTTTATAATTAAACGTCCATGCGACAATTTTGTTGATTTTTCTTCTTTTTGATCGGTTTTAATTCTGTCGGTGGGTGTAAGTGTGGATTACTTTGTCTTGGTATATCCTAGGCAACCTTGATCTAGCTCAACGGTAAAAATCCACACACATAGAGAAGTGCGATATTGATAAATTGTAAAATAGATTTTAAATCTGCTAATTAAAATTTAGAGAAGATAATATTAGACAATGGGTAGACGTGAGTTGCTAATTGAAAATAAAATAAGAAATGAAGCGTATAAAAATTAACAAAATGTACAAAAGTTTAAAAATACTTTGAAATCAAATATATTTCGTTGATGACAATTCATTTATGTTTTATAAAATTGTGTAAGACGTCGAATATGCCCATTTCCGTGTATTCTTAAACAAGTTATTTAAGTCTGTCTTCTAGTAAACTATTTGACGCATTTCCTTTTTAATTTTTTGTAAAAGTTACATCTATGGTTCATTTCCATACCGGCCTGGTATGAATTTATGGACGATCGATCTTCCCATTTCGTGATAGAGGTGTAATGTTGCTCTTGTAAAAAAAAATGAGAATTCACCTGTAAATAAAATATATATATATATATATATATAATTATCGTTTTCGATCTTCTTCAGCAAATGCTAAGCACTTTGTGATGTCCTTGGGAAAGACTTCTTGCCGGATCGATATTTTGTAACTTTTATAGTCATACCTTTTCAAATTATTGTGAACTAGTACCCACTTCTTCGGATATTTGACGGGATGAGCACAGTTCATTTTTTTCAACTACACAACATACATAAAAATCTCGTCGCTGCCTTTCGCCATTCCTATGATTTACAAGTTCTCGGACGCTTAAATTCTTAGATTTTCTACAGTTTGTTATAGATACTGTGGATTCAAATCTATGCAAGTACGATTTTTGATACCGAACAGCAAGGAACAGGTCTATTTTCAAACGTAAAATCGATACGACGAACAACCTCATTTGCAGTACTAGCACTAGCGTAGTACCGTTTAATGATTTGTAACTTCTCTTCTCTAATGTACAACAACATAATTTTTAAATAAAAAAGAAATAACAAGACAGCCAAATAAAATCCTTAAGGAATGAAAAAGAAAACAATAAACAATTCTATCAGCCAATAAAGTACAAGCTAATGTCAAAACTGACCCTCCTTAACTACCATTCGGGTCAATACTGAATTCCACGTCTGTGTATGTGTATTATACAACTCTCACTTTTATTTATATCACTGTTTTAGCGGGAGGATATTGCAACAGTGCATATGTCTTTTAACGGTCACATTCTTACAATATTTTCCAGCCTGGTATCTGATACATTTAGTTCGCGTATAGACAACACAAATTGCAGACGTGCAACAAGTTTGGATTTCACATTTAGTAACAACAGAAAGATGTCGAACTTCGCTTGGTACACATCTGCAATTTGTGTTGTCTATACGCAAACAGGTGTATCATTATTCATTACTTTAGAGGGTTGCTGTATGAAAATATTATTCCAAGATCGTATTGTAAAATAAATGCAAGAATGAACTAGATTTTATACCAAGCCTTCGAATTCACAAGTTGTATAATTAATTTGAAACATTAAATTTGCCTTAAAAAACTATTAGCTAACATTGGACTTAAACATTGACTAATTTTATTGTGTCGACTTAATGTTATATCACGAAAACAAACTTCTGATATTTTTGGGCAACTGAATGTATCCATTGTTTGTATTGAACATTATTGTTCGTCTATGTATATTTTTATTTTAAGTGAAAGCAGTTTTGCTTATTTTGACATTTCTGAAAAAAATATATCTTTTTCAATAGGATACATACTTATGTTACACCTCGATTTCCAATAAGAACGTCTAAAAAAGTAAGATTATAAAAATATAGTTACATTTATAGTTTTTAGTTTAACCTCACTTTATTCAAACATCTTGTAGATGACGCTACAAACTTTGTGTTGTATAACGGGTGTTCAGAAACATTCGATGTCAAGTGGGCTCTGAACAAAAAATCGTATATCTTTACTTAAGTATCTGATTTGTAATAATTATTAAATGTCAACTGTTGTCTGTCAAAAATCAATCTATCTCAGACATGACTTCATATTTTCAAGGACTACTTTGACTTCGAATGTTTCTGAACACCCGTTATATGTTCAAACAAATTTTTAAATTTATGTCTAGGTTTAAATATTTTTATAGTCTCTAAGTCAGAGTTTTTATCTCTATTTATTAATATTGAATAACAAATAATAGACAATTTAGCTTGAGTGCCTATTATTATGCTTCCCAGTGATGGTATATGGGAGGGAAATTCCCTTTTTTGTGGGAATTTATCACTAACATGGTAAAAAGGAATTCTTTCTCAAAACGTTGGAATTTTTTAGTTTACCGTGAAATTATCCAATTATGTGTTCGCTATTTAGGAATATAATAATAAGTCTGAGACAATACAAATTGTCACATTTTGCATTGATTCTACATGGGAAATAAAAAAAAAGTATGTTCTATACCACAACTATATTCTCCACTCTACAAACATCGGGTGCAAACCGAGTGCAAAATATGCCAGAGTTTTTTCGTATGAAGCATTATAAAATATTAAAGGTATCTGGAACTTGCTGGCTTTCCACTCATCAATGTGTTGAATGAATTCTTTGTAATTGGGAGGTTTTAAAATCCTATTTTGAAATTACTTATCTTAAAGATAATCTAAATAGTGCACATCAAAAATTAAATGTTACTTTTTATTTATGGAGTATAGCTTAAATTATTTGAATAGTTTTAATGCACTGTTTCAATCAAAAACCACACATATACTACATATTGTACATAGTTTACAAAAAGAAAGTGGGAGACTACTTATGCAATTATGCCAGAATTTCATAAAATCAAGTGTTCTGAAAGAAGAAAATCTAAAAGCGAGTTTAATTCATCATAATTATTTAGACATTGAAAGGCACTATGAAGGATTTGATTGTGAAACAATTTTAAATACTCTAAATGTAGCTGATCAAAGAGAAGTAAGTCTGAAAATATTAAGCTATGTGTGTGTTTCACAAGAAATTATTAAAAGACTTCCTATAAATAATAATTTATTTTCTGAATTAGAATTTTTGTTGCCAACAGTTGCTTTTTATAAAAACAGATATCATTCGAATGAATTGTCATATTTGTGTAATCAATTTAAAAATTATATTAACATTTCTGATGCTATGAATGAATGGAAATGTTTACCTGTTTATTTTTCTAATGATATTGAAGATTTTGGACGCCTCAGTGTTGCAGAGATGTGGTCAAAAATAAGTAAAAATTTTGCTGGTCAATTAAAATTTCATAATATTGGAAAATTGGCATTATTAGCACTCACACTACCTCATTCTAATGCCGAATACGAGCGAATAAAAAAAAAAGGAATAAAATGGGTTGCAACAATTTAAGTGCAGTGTGCGTAGTGGGGTCAACATTCAAATCAAAAAATACTACCTGTGTTGTCATTTGAACCGACTCAATCTTAGATTATTTAATACCAATATTTATCAAATCAAAGAGTAAATAAACTTTTTTAATGTTTTTTTTAAAGTATTATTAAAAAGCAAAAATGTTTGTAAATAAAATTTTAATGCTAACTTTCATTATTATTTACATCCAATATACCCAGAAATAGGTAATTGTAGCACATACTACTGTAAAATTATACTGATAGGGGGAAATTATGACAGAAAGTGGGAATATTTCTTGCTGATAGAGGGAGATTCAATGGACCTAATATATCATCAGTGATGATATGTTTCCAAAATGTTTCAGATAATGGGAAGTAGAGCAGGCGAAGTATCGATACATCGTCCAATACCCGATACCATAACTGGTATCGATTCCCCGATAACGAAGGTATCTATTCTAAGGTATCGATTCCAAAGCATCGATACTTTACCGATTTCAGTACTCGCTAGCGATGTATCGGGTAGCTTACTTTATGCATTTTTTTAAATGTACATAAAGGATACAATAACTTTTGAAGTAAAGAATTTTTTAAGTATGTATGCATTATATATGTTATATAATATGTATATACATATAGCAAAAAATAGATTGCTTGTCGATGCGATAATTCACATCAAGCTTTTCTGTATATACATATTTAAAAGATGTTGTTATTATGCGTAGCAAATATCCATATTATGACATAACTATAATTATTACAAAAAAACAAAATATCACAATATTGCAAATTTCATACCGTAGATATGGTAGAATCGGTAAATTAATTTTATGCCTCTTGAAACCGATATAAAACAATCAACACCCAGAAAACGGGTTATGAATACTGATTCCTAGGTATTGAATCAAGGTATCGATTCCAAGGTATCGATTCAAGGTACCGATTCCAAAGCATAGATACTTTACCGATTCCAGTACTCAGAATCGATACCGTGCACAGACCCGATACATCGCTAAGTATCGATATTTCGATTGGTATCGGTACCCGATACCGAAAACGTCGGTATCGCCCAGCCCTAATGAGAAGCATCCATTATCCGAAACATTTTATTTGCTGCGAGCAATAAATTTTGGTCGTCAATGTCATTGTAAAATTTAAGGAAATTGTCACAATGTAGGTTTTTGCCCTGATTGATTATATCAATTGTCAATGAAATGTCAATATAAATTTGCAGTTTGTCAGTCTTGTTTTTTTAATATTTTTAATATGGCCACAATATTCTATTTTAACAAAATAAGGATTAGTTCCAGTGTTGTTCCGTCTACCGATTTTTCGGTAGATCTACCGATTTTTCTACACTTCTACCGATCTACCGATGAAGCCATCATATCTACCGATTTTTAAACGAATGAGAAAAAAAAATAAAATTGTGCTAAAACTGTTTATATTCATGTAAATAATACGTGTTAATGAAATATTTATAGGGGTATTTTTTTTAATGTATAATAAAAACTTATAATTATAATAACTAATAACAGTAGTAATAACTAGAGAACGGACACGCTTACCACTCAGTGCAGTACTGGCGAAAGGCTGTATTTCTAAAATATTTAATTTTATTTATATAATTGGAAAACGAACGGGTGGTGATCTATAAAATTACGAAATACATATTTATTTGTTGAAAAGTTGTATTTATAAAGTTCTTAATTTTATTTATATAATTGGAAAACAAACGGGTGGTGATCTATAAAATTACGAAATACATATGTATTTGTTGAAAAGTTGTATTTTTAAAGTTTTTAATTTTATTTCTATAATTGGAACATTTTTATTTGTTCATTTTGTCGTTCAAGTTGAGTAAAGGAGTATTAATATTGACTAGCAATAGTTTCTCACGGTTTTCTTCTGTCAATTTTGTTCTCTTTGAATTAAGTACATCCTTATAAATAGAAAACGTCCTTTCTACATCGCAACTGGTTATAGGTGCATACTGGAAATATTCTTTTATTTCTTCATACTTAGCCGTTAGATTTTGTGGAATTGTCTCCGTTACATAATTGCTGCAATGTAATTAAATCTGGATTTCTATTAAGAATTGCTTCAAACTTTTGCCGAAGGCCACATCCGAAGTCACTTGGAGTACTTTTCAAATTATTAACAGCCACATCTAATGTGGTTAGTCCGTCATTTAATTTGAGATTTCGATTTTCAAAATAAGTGATTAGTTTTGGCAATTTTCCAAAGTGTTCGTGAAGAAAGTACAACTGATTTTTTAAATTTGGGATTTGTGTGAGCTCCTTGCACTCACCAATACTTCTTTATCTTCTTTTTCTTACGAAATGTTTTAGACTATCGAAATTCTCAGCATAATAACTAGTAGCTTCCAGCCATGTTCCCCATCTAGTTATTACTGGAGTGGGAGGCAGTGACAGAGATGGAAATTTTTCGCTGAAAAGAGCTACTCTCAATGGTGCTTTTCTGAAAACTTTTTTAAAAGCTGATACAAGTCTATCAACTTCCGGAAAAGTGTCTCTGATATATTCACAGATTCTGTGGAGAGCATGTGGTACACAAGTAATATGCAGCATATTAGGATATGTTTTCTTCAATAGTCTGCCTGTTTTTAACATATACGCAACACTATCACTGACAAATAAAAGTATTTTTTCTTTGTACGTGGCGTCCGAATGAAGCATTTTTTGCATATTCTCCTTAATGGTTTCAGCAACTTTTTCCGCATCAACTCTATTTATAACACTTGTTGCTATTACATATAAGTTATAGGGAATAGTTGGATGTAGTACACGAGCTACAACATTTACCACACAGCGTCCTAACATATCCACCGTTTCGTCGGCGCTTATCCATATGTATTGATTTAAAAGATGGCTTCTAATGCATTCTACTGTTCTCGTGTAGCACCTAGAAACATAATACATATTTGAGTAAGTTGATTCATCAGGAACACTTCGACCAGTATATTTTTGAAGAAATATTTTTAAAGTGGGGTTGCTAAGTTTATTTAATGGAATATTAGCCGCCATAAAAGTTTTACAGAGTTCAGATGTGTTTGCGACTTTGCGATCCTAAGTGACGAATTTTTGACGATATTTTACGGATTTTGTAATCAATTTCGGAATCACTGACAATGGACATACAATCAGTATGACCGTCAATCCAACTAGCCATTGTTTAACAATGCCGTTCTCGACATTCTTCCATATCATGTCTGAAAACGTAACTTAAACAATGCTCTAGATCTAAATAAATGAAAACTAAAAATGTGTGCGTAAGTTATTGAAACTGAACGAAATTCAATGCACACTCTTACGTCGAAATAATTGGTAGAAATAGATTCAATCAAACGATATTAAACAGGATCTATCATAAAAATTACGATGTAATTAACAGTTAAAACTATGAAAACAAGAAACTTACTCACAGCACTTTATTTATCTTACGAAATATAAACTATAATAAATAAAATACATACATTATAAATACCCCACTTCTATCTACGCTCATGAAAACACTTTAAAAAGCACTATATTCTCGGAATACAATAGATGGCTTGTCTATTGTTATCGCGGCGAGACCAGGTGTCCGAGTAAGTCAAACAAATACTTCATTGAATTACGCCGGGATGTACTGAGCGACGTTATACACAATTCCAATTGCCGATTGCGTTTTATGGAAATTGCGTCCGTTCTCTAGTAATAACAGCCTTTAAGTATAAACCAATAAAGAAACTATTCATAAATATTTTAAAAATCTAGGTTGGACGCTTGAATTGTAAGAATATAAACAATAGCATAATTCATTTGTTTCCAATAAGTAAATGCTTACTTTGTTAGTTTTCAAATAATATAATAGGATACTGTTTAAATGTAATTTTTTTTAAAAAAACTTGAATAGGCTATTCATCAATTGGATTTACAATGAATTTAATGCATATCTGTTGTATTCGGTTTGGTTCACAGATTTGTTAGAAAATAAATTGCAAGACAATAAAAGCTTTTTCTTCATTTATCCTAATTTAATAATTTTATTCTACATATAACTATAATTTCTATTATTAACAAACAACAAACAAATTATTGTTTTTGTATTATTTCAATCATTATCATTACTTTAAACGAGCGAAGTGCGCTCAACGTTGTCCAGTGGCGACTGACAAAATATACAAGTGTCCCGTATCGTTATGTTCAAATTTTAGGAGTGTAAAGTAGACTTCATTTCAAGTAACAAAAACGCAAAACATGTATATCCCTTTTTATTTGTTTCAAAGTAATAGATCTATGAATGTGATTTTCAGATAATGAAAAAAAATGTAATCCTAAAGTCAACAAAAACTGATTTTATTTAAAAAAAGTTATACGATTCAATAACAGGCCTGTGATTGTTAACGTCGCATAATAAAATGTTATCCTAAAATAAATAAGCACGTGTCGTGGTGCATACAGTAATTTCTTGGAGATCTACAAAAAAGACTACTGGAAATTGATTTATGATAAAGAAGGTTCTCACTTATTTCGTTGAGTGCCGAACCATGAATATCATACAATAAACAAATGTTCAGATGACTGTTAACATTGCATTTTTTAATAAAGTATTACATTACGTTTCAGTTCATTAGTGAGTGGACACGTTTTCTTTATTCAAAATGCCTTACCAATTTTCTTCTCAAGAGTATGCGGCCATGCATTTTGTGTATGGCTACTGTAACGGCAGTGCAAGTCAAGCAGTTATTGAATACCGACATCGGATTCCCAAGAGGCGCATTCCTCATTACAGAATGTTTCTGGAAGTATACAGACAATTTCGGGAATGCGGACTGCGTGATCATCTTTTCGACCGAGGAGTAAATTTGCCAGCAGACTTAGAGGAAGAAGCAGTAGCTATTGTTACAAGGGATCCAACTCTCAGTGTACGTCGAATCGCTAGACAACTAGGAGTGCCACGAACGACAGTTTGGCGAATTTTAAAACGTGAGGGCTTATATCCATATCACTATTGCAGTGGACACGGTTTGCTTGAGGCAGACCACTATGCTCGTCTAATTTATTCTACCTGGATATTAAGACAGTCACGGCTTCATTTTAATTTCTGCAGAATAGTCCTCTGGACAGATGAATCTACGTTCACGAGAATTGGTGCTACAAATCTGAGAAACCTGCACAGGTGGTCATCAGAAAATCCCAAAGCTATACGCCCATCTAAATTTCAACATGAATTGTCTATTAACGTTTGGGCGGCCCTAATCGATGACATGTTGATTGGTCCTGTCGTTCTTCCTGGGAGATTAAATGCGGACAATTACCTTCAATTTCTTTTTGACGAACTGCCAGGTCTTTTAGAGGATGTCCCACTGAATGTGCGACAAGACATGTAGTTTCTCATGGATAGGGCACCACCACATTTCGGAATTGCTGTCCGAAATTGGGTTAACGTCAATTATCCAAGATGAATCGGTCGAGGTGGTCGTGTTGCATGGCCACCCAGATCACCCGATCTTAATGCCCTTGACTTTTATTTATGGGGGTACATGAAAAATTTAATCTACGCGCAAGTTTCGAACACAAGAGAAGAGTTGTTGGATCGTATTCACCTGGTTGCCGAGCAAATCCGACCAAACAAGTATGAAATTCGGATAAGTACTTCTTCTGTTTGCTTACGGGCACAAGCCTGCATTCAACAAGGAGGTGGACATTTCGAAAATATTATGAATTGAACTTTTTTAAATAAAATCAGTTTTTGTTGACTTTTGGATTACATTTTTTTTTCATGATCTGACAATCACATTCATAGATCTGTAACTTTCAAACAAATAAAAATGGATATACAAGTTTTGCGCTTTTGTTACTTGAAATGAAGTCTATTTTACACTCCTAAAATTTGAACATAACGATACGGGGCACTTGTTACTTGTTACTCGAATGAACCTTTCTATAGATAATCTATAAGGTGCGTAATATATTTTATTTAATTTCAGCTTAAAGTTTTTATAAGAATAAATTGCTTCTTTAAAGCTTCCAATAATTATTTTTGAAAAAATTTTGTATACATATTATTTACTTTAGTCAAAGTTGCATCTGTAAGGGAAAGTTCACAACTAAATTGTTTTAACAACAGATTATATTCAAATTCGAATAGAAGGAAGCCGAAATAAATCAGTTAGACAATAGTCACAACAAGCAATCAACTATATTAATTAATATCTTTATAGACGTATCTTGGGATTCTTGTCGAATATCACTGAAAAAGACTGTATTCAGCAGATACTGTAATAAATTTAATCACACTGAAATATTTTATATTTACGAAATATACACCAAATAGATTTATTTGTAGCAAGTGTTTCAACATCAAGTGTAAACAATATCAGTTTCTAAAATTTTGCAAAAAAAATGAAATTAAGCTAAAATTGCCTACCTAATTTAAAAGTACATGATATAACTGAATTTTAGAATTTTCTTATGCAGGAATTCCAATCGGGGTATATTTGGTTGCATATGCATGCAGTTGTTTGACTAGCATTTTATTTGAAGGCATGAACTTGGAATAAATGGATTATTTATTTCTAATAAGACATTGAGGATAAATACTTATTCAAAGTATGTATATGCGATTTATAATTTTTTAAAGATGGCAGGCACTGTTATACTAAACACTGAAATAAATAGACTTAGAAAGAATCAAATAGTTTTTTAATAAGTGAACAACTAGAGATTAAAGCTTTAGCATATAATACAAAAAAGATTTAACAGCCCCGAGGGTCGTATTTCCTAATAATTCGAACATGTTGGATTCGGGTTTCGCGATTCTTTGTGTTAGCCTTACTGTGTCCCAAGTTCAACACTGTTTTTAGATTTCTAATGATTATTAATTGTGGTAAGGGGATTTATATCTTCTTTACGTTTTTTACTTAACCACAGTCGCCAAAGAAAGACTTTTTAAGTATATTGCAATGATTCCGAATAAAAGGAATAATCGGTTCGATATTTGAAAATGAATTGGCGTCAGCAAAAAGTTGTTCGAGAAAAAATATTTTTTGGTATTCATAGCCATATTTCTTTTGTAGCGCTGGAAGACAATCGTTTTCTGAAATGAAAATTGGTAAGTACACTACAGTTTGTTTACCTCAAGTTCTTCAAAGCACCTGCGAAAATGGTCCAAGGGGAAGAATCATTTCGCATCACGATAACTTGGATATTCACTGTTGCTCGAAGTAAATTACCCTGGCCCGAACATTGAAATAATGAGTCATTTGTCGTATAGTGCACACCTGATACATAATGATTCTTTTTGATTGATGATTGATTTTCACGCAAACGCATTGAGTGCGGAGGGAAATACATTGAAAAATTGTATATAAATGTGTTTTGGCTAAAAATGTGTAGACTCAACGCAAAGAGAACAGCTCTCGTCTATGCCAAATCAAATCATTTTTGGTACAAAGCATTTATATAGTAGTTTTTACTTGGTTAATATTTTTCTTCTTTTGATGGCTTCACAACCTATTATAGGTTTTAGGCTTTTCAGTAATACCTATTGTCTTCTCTCGCGCATCTTCTCCTCCAGCCTTCTTCTTCTTCAGGTGCCATCTCCTCTCAGAAGGTTGGCTATCATCACGGCTATTCTCATCTTTGATGCTGCGGCTCTGAATAGTTCAATGGAGCTGCATTTATACCACTGTCTCAAATTATTTAACCAGAAAATACGTCTTCTTCCTATATTTCTTCTTCCCTGTATCTTACCCTGAATAATTATCTGTAGCAGAGCATATCTTTCCCCTCTCAACACGTGGCCCAGATATTGTAGTTTTCTTATCTTTATTGTGTTCAATATTTCCTTCTCTTTCCCAATTCTTTTAAGTACTTCACTATTCGAAACCCTATCGATCCATCTTATCTTCAGGATCCTCCTATATGCCCACATTTCAAATGCCTCTAGACACTTGTTAGTGTCTTGCTTTAGCGTCCAGGCTTCCATCCCGTACAGCAGCACCGGGAACACGTAACATTTCAATACCCTGATCTTGAGACGCAGACTAAGGTCATTGCCACACAATACTTTCCTCATCTTGTTGAATATATTCCTGGCTTGGCCGATTCTCGTTCGAATTTCTTCTGTATATTCATTTGTGTCGGTAACAGTTGTTCCCAAATATTAGTATTTCTTTACTCTCTCTATTGGCTGTTCTCCAATCCATAAGCCTTCTTGATGTCGGTTAGACTTTGTAATAATCATGAATTTAGTTAGTCTAACATTTAGTGTGAGGCCACTTTCTTCGCCATTTATTACAACCTGGTCCATTAATCTTTGTAAGTCTTCCAGTGATTCTGCGATAATAATGGTGTCATCCGCATATCTAATGTTATTAATAATTCTTCCGTTAACTTTTATTCCTAGTGTTGTTTCTGCTAACGCTTTCTGAATGATGTTCTCAGAGTATAAATTGAACAACAACGGGGACAACACACATCCTTGTCTCACACCGCGCTTTATCCTTATATCTTCCGATACCTCTTCACCCAGCCTGACATTCGCTGTCTGGTTATAATACAAATAAGCTATTATCCGAATATCCTTGTTGTCTATGTCTTTAGCTTTGAGAAGCCGAATCAAGTCGTCATGGCGAACCCCGTCAAATGCCTTGTTGTAGTCCAAAAAGCAGATGTACAACGGTTGATTAACGTCCATGCATCTCTGAGTCAGCACGTTAAAGCCAAATAGTGCTTCTCTTGTTCCCATTGAATTCCTGAATCCGAATTGAGAGTCACTATGATCTTGTTCTAATTTTCTGAATATTCTCTGGTGTATGATCTTCAGGAATATCTTGAGGGTGTGGCTCATCAGGCTGATTGTCCGATGGTCATTGCATTCCTTTGCGTTAGGTGTTTTTGGCAGGGCAATAAATGTTGATCTCAACCATTCTGTGGGAATGATGCCTGTGTTATAGATTGTGTTGTATAGATCCACCATTACTCCTATTCGCCCCTCTGTTATGAGTTTAATCAATTCTGTTGGTATTTCATCAGGACCTGGAGCCTTATTATTTTTTGCTAATTTGACTGCATGTTGTACTTCTTCTCTTGTTATGCTTGGACCTGTACGACCACTGCCTTCATCCTCCACAGCTTCACGTCGGTGATCCTCGGACAGCTCCTGCACATATTCTTTACACCTCTCAAGCTTTCGCTTTGTTTCAGCAATTATTTGTCCGTTTTTGTCTAAGAGAATATTACATTTATTTGTGCGCTTTATACCAGTTAATTCTTTAATCTTTTTATGTAGATTAAAATCGTCATTTTTTCTTTGTAACTCTTCTATTTCAGCGCATTTATCTCCGTACCATTTCTCTTTGGCTTCTCTTATTTTCTTTCTTATCTCTTTATTTGTATTATTGTATTCCTCAATGTCTCTATTTTTTTGCAGTCGTCTTCTTTCCATTAACTTTAGTATCTCATTGGTCATCCAGGATCTATTGCTATGCACTACTTTCTTTTGTAGTATTTCACGACTGGGTGTCATTATCGCTTCTTTAATGGATTTCCACTTTTCGTTCGGATCTTCATCTTTATTTAACCTTATTCTGCCAAACTCCTCATTGATCTTCTCAGCCTATCACCCCCATATTTCGCAGGTCCTGCCCGACCTCTAGTCGCGTAGTACAGTAAGGAAATTTAGGTCTTGCTGACAGTGTCCTAACCGTTGCTCAACTACTGCGTTTTCTGCGATCTACACTTCTTGTCTCCCTAAATAACTACCCAAAACGGAGAATATATATAATGATCACTCAGGATAGCTTCATTTACCTAGAGAATTTTTACGTAAGTCTCTTAAAGAATAAACTTGTTCATCATTGAATTTTCTGCCATTTACTAAATCAATTTCCACTGTATGTCATTGTAATTATAATTATTCCTATTCTTACACATACTTTTATAAATTATACTTATGTAGCAACAATGCTTGAAAATTGGAATTTTATTTTGAAAATCGTGGTTCTGTCGTCTAAACCCAAAGGTCGCTTCGTGCATTTTATGGTTGACATTCTATTTCGGGGGATTATTGAGCGAACCATTGATAGATTTCGGTCCTCCTACACGTCCACTTATCCACAAAAGCAATGAACAGTTCGTACGGAAGAGAATATCGCCGTTGTTAGGCGTAGTATTGGGAAAGATCCAAATGAGTCGATTTAGAATAGTGCGTAGCATGTGGCCTTGTGTCCGCGACAATTTTGGGGAAAGATCTTGGCCTTCATCCTTATAGGATCCAGCTCATCCACGATGAAAACTGGATGCATTACTATACTCGAGGGACAAAACCACAGTAGACATGATTTTTTAGTATTCTAAAGACGACTATTTACAGAAGGAACGTACAATAACTGGCCAAAAGGGACCGCATTTACTTAGAAAAAATGTTATGTTCCATCAGGATAACGCGTCCTCTCAATCAACCGTTATTTCCACGACTAAATTGATCGAGTCAAGATACAAATTGCTGCCTCATCCCATCATATTCACCAGATCTGGATCCGAGTGATTTTGTATTTTTTCCAATCTTGAAAAAATGGCTTTATGGAAAGAGATTTGGGGCAAATGAGGAGGTGATAGCTTCCGAAATATTATTTTTTAAACGGCTTAAGAAATTAGAAAATCGGTGAGCTAAGTGCTTAAAATTGGATGCGAATTATGTTGAAAAATTAAGTATGTTATTATCGCCAACCGTCAATATATCCATGCATTACAATAGCGATTTTCGGAAGTAAACAAACACTTTATCTTACTATACAAATCAAACACTTTACCTGCCGCTAATATCTATAACTGTATTCAAACTCCTTCGAGTTCAGGAATTAATTTTTATAATGCGTCAGGGTGTACCTTCACGTTTAATTAAATCAAATAATAAGTAGATTTGTTTTGTATTCGCTGTTATTTTTCTGTTTACTTTGTCACAATAAAATGTAATAAGTTATAATATCTCCATTTTTTTAATTATGAATTTTTAAGGTTGGCGGTAAAATTTTGTATTCACCACTTCAGTAAAGTGTCTTTATCGAACTCACCTGTTACTCGCTTCGCTCGCTCGCTCGGCTCATAATCTCGAGCTCCTTCAATAAAGAATCACTTTACTGACTTGGTACATAAATAACTATTTTACCCCAAAGTAAGTGTTTAATTAAAAGTCATTCTCTCGTTAAATCGCGCTCATAGCTACTATAAATGTTTAAAGTGTGTTCAACCCAACCCAGCCTTCATTTTTAATACGTAGCGCCACTCTTCGTTTCATGCTATTGAACGCATTCTTTAAATTTTGTGGCATAATTGTTTCACAAACATTTCGTATAGTTTTGGTGACATCCAGGGTGGCCAACTTGGAGGTTTTGCCTCCAAGATTTTTTTAGGGCCAAACATTTTTTGGGATATTTTTAGGGACATACATACTCTATTTGTCACCCTTGAAAAAAAGGAATCTCACTAAAGTTAAATTTTACCTAATGCCACTCTGTCATCAACTCACGGCTGCACTTTTTTTAGGATCATGCTATGGAATCAGTATTTAATTGCAATAAATGAGGTAAAGCCAAACTCGACTTTTTCACAGAACTAGTCTATGATTATTAATTACATACTCTACTGTTAAGTAAGATTAGTCTGTGCTACTCACATATATATAAATAAATATACTGCTCATTGTCCACTGCGCATTTGTACGGAGTTTCGAATAAAATGAATAAAATTTGACGACATTTTTTACGTATTTCCTGCTGTTTAGGCAATCTAGTAACTGCCATTGTATATAAACATCTTTGATAGTAGTGTTCACAGGTAGAGTTTACTGTTTAATACATGTGACGTTTTTTTCAATTCCGTTGATTATTGAGATATATCCACGTTATATTGTGTATTGTAGTTTAAAATAATATTAACTGTATTTTACTTTAAAACATTTTATGTTACATAACTGTGCCGATGTGTGCATATGATTTAATATATATAATTTTTCTTTTTAATAATTATATTTAACATAAGCTTCGACTTCAAAATAATAAAACTCTTATTTAGTAGCGTGTGTCCGTTTTTATTATAATTCCGGGGAAAATAATAAAAAGGCTATTTTACTAACTAAAATTGTTGTAATAGCAAACGAGAGAAAAATTTAAGTTGAAGTGCAAACAAACCTTTTATTTTACATCTACTGAGTTTGTTTTTAAGAAGAAAAATATTGGTGTGTGACAATATTTAAATATCAAAAGATATTTTAAAATTAAATGTTCAAAGATATTTTCATGTGATTTTTAAACGAGTAAAATTACCACATCTAACTGAAATACTTATTTTAACTTTATAGATAGTTATGCAGTCAATATAGAACATTTACAAGTTGGATAGTCTATCCTTTAGAAAATACGTAAAAATGGCAGCTTCCATGTTTCAGCGTGTCGGACGTCTCTTTTGCACGGTATATCTGTTTAAGTATGTGGTTCTACTGTGAATCAAAAATTTGTAAATCGCCAAAAACAAAATGAATCAACTAAAAAATACCGTGAAAAATATAGGACAAATACAGAGATTTATTTGAGACAATGAACAATAGCCGAAATCCTAAAAAAATCAAGGTGGTGATACAATGAATAGGTACAATATTAGAACAGTAGGATGAACTAAAGTTATTGTTCTCTATTGTCAAATCTGATGATAAATGCTATTTGTCAGAACATCTTACGATATTATGAAGCGATTACTATTTAAACCATTCTTAATTTTTTTTGAGAAGCAAATTGAAAATATACAACCGAATCTACTTTTTCAAAGTAAAAATGCTGATCGGACGAAGTTGTTTAAAAACTTGTTTTTCTTAAACAAAGAAATTGGTTGTGCCTTCTCAGTTAAAAATGGTATACTGTGAATGAATATGTCCAGGTGTTTCGGCTACAATTTTCAATGTATATGTTAAGATATTGAAGAAAGGGATTTAGCAGATGTCAGAGAGAGATGTAAGAGGTTTTATGTTGTTTAAGAAAACACAGAAAATCGGCTTCCAGAAAATATAACCACTTTAAAAATAGTGACTTATCTCCATCCAAAAGTTGCCACTTTGCGAGTGAAATCGGAAATAAACAGAATGTTAACGCAAATTCAGGGAACTGATGTATATGGTAATAAAAATAACATTAGTCCTAATAGTATCAATTAAGCAACAAACAGTGGCCTAATACCACAACGTCAGTTGGATTTTATTCTGAAGTGTATGATGATTGTGATGCTGCTAAGCAGAAACGTTTTGGAAACATTGCAAAGTTGCAAATTATCAATTGATTATAGTTATGGTGAGATTCGTCTTACAAGGAGATAATTTTAAGAAGTATGAACTTTGAAATGAAACAGACAGCGATGCTGTTCCTTTTTTAATATAGGGACTTTTACGGGGAATTGAAAGTTGAATTTGGGGTTATTTGAATTTGGTTTTAGAGGTGAATTTCTCGACCCTGGTGAGTTCTTCTATTGTATGAGGACGATTCGTATTATTTAGGTGTAGATAAATGAAATAATCTAGCATTATTAAATACGGACTACTGCTGCTGCGTTACTGCAAAATTGGAAAATTATGTCCAAAATTCTTCCATGCCTGCAAAGTATATGACCATTCTCCATTTTTTAGTTTTAACTATTTCGAAAGTAGATTTCGATAATGAAAACTTTGCGATTAATTCTAAACATTTTCGGAGTGGCAATAAACCTGTACAATATATACAATAACAATTCTGTTTTATTTGTCACTGTCAATACAATGTTTTTGAAAAAATCAGTTGATAGCTTTTTAGTATATAAAAGATTTAAATAGTTAATTGACGAAGGATATACTTGTTGAAACTTCATTATAACGCTAAGAAATAAGTAATTAAACTTCTAGTTTCAAAAATTATTTTATTGTAAATACCACTACAATATTATTTCGCCATACAATGGCTTCATCAGGTGGATGAAATACTGAATATGTACAATTTTATATGAGTCCTTTTGAGTTTGTTTGGTGGTCGGAGTTGCCTCCATTTCCACTCCAATTTCATTACCCGGGGTTGTGTATGTTTTGTGTTATTGTGTGTAGTTGTGTGTTTGTGTGTTACGATTGTTTATCCTATATGGAATGCTGTGTGTTTTGCTACATTTTTGAATATGTACAATGCAAGTTTAAATATTTATGTGAAAATTATTGGGGAAATGGTGGTGGAAAAATTTTTACAATCTTAAATTTAGTAGAGGGGAGTTGTTTAAATTTAGTTGGTCATTTAAAGCTAATCCTAAACTATTGTATCTATTAATTTCTAAGTTTTCTTACAGGTTAAGTTTTTTACTTTTTTCTTGAATGTGTAAAATTTTGAAATCCATATTAAATCTATGATTGATATCTATACAAGGACTTGCGAAAGTTGAATCTGTTTTCTTTTCTTTATGGCTTCTCTCGTGTTCTTTCATCCTAATTTTGAATGTCCTCCCCGTTTGTCCTATGTATACCTTATTACAATCTTCGCATGTTAACTTATATACACCAGAGTTTGATTCTTTGTCTATTTTATCTTTGTTGTTTTTAATAATGTTCTGTATAGTATTGTCTGTTTTAAATGATATATGTTCGTTATTCAGTTTTTTAATGAAAGTACCAATTTTTTCCGAAATTTTTCCTAAGTGATTGAATTATAGCAATTAATTATCTTGTATTTTAATTTTGGATAAACTAAGGAAAGGGTTTTAGATTTTTGTTGGCTATTTAGGATGTTATTGACAATATTTATAGAGTAACCATTGTTTAATGCTATTGTGTATATTCTATTTAGTTCAAGGTCGAAATTACTTTTGCTCATAGGTACATGAATTAATCTATATACCATTGATTGGTATGCTGATAATTTGTGTGTTATAGGATGAAAAGAATTAGCGTGTATTGTGGTATCTGTATGTGTTGGTTTATGGTATATAGCGAACTCGTGTTTATTAGTTTTGTGTGATATGGTTAAATCTAGAAAATTAATGCTTTTATTTATTTCTGTTTCTATAGTAAAATTTATTTTGGGGTGAATAGTGTTGATATAATTATGTAAAGTTTTTAATTGTCTATCTGAACCGTTAAAGCAAATTAATATGTCATCAACATACCTAAACCAATATACACAATTACCAAACAAGGGATGTGTACTAATTATAGTTTCTAAATTATTCATGAAAATTTCCGCTAATAAGGAGCTTAGTGGGTTTCCCATTGCTAGACCCTCTGTTTGTTTATAAAATTTCTTTTTAAATTGAAAATAATTTTGTTCCTGGGAAACCCACTAAGCCCATTATTAGTGGAAATTTTCATGAATAATTTAGAAACTATAATTAGTACACATCCCTTGTTTGGTAATTGTGTATATTGGTTGTGTATATTGGTTTAGATAATTTGCTTTAACGGTTCAGATAGACAATTAAAAACTTTACATAATTATATCAACACTATTCACCCCAAAATAAATTTTACTATAGAAACAGAAATAAAAGCATTAATTTTCTAGATTTAACCATATCACACAAAACTAATAAACACGAGTTCGCTATATACCATAAACCAACACATACAGATACCACAATATACGCTAATTCTCTTCATCCTATAACACACAAATTATCAGCATACCAATCAATGGTATATAGATTAATTCATGTACCTATGAGCAAAAGTAATTTCGACCTTGAACTAAATAGAATATACACAATAGCATTAAACAATGGTTACTCTATAAATATTGTCAATAACATCCTAAATAGCCAACAAAAATCTAAAACCCTTTCCTTAGTTTATCCAAAATTAAAATACAAGATAATTAATTCCTATAATTCAATCACTTACTTAGGAAAAATTTCGGAAAAAATTGGTACTTTCATTAAAAAACTTAATTACGAACATATACCATTTAAAACAGACAATACTATACTGAACATTATTAAAAACAACAAAGATAAAATAGACAAAGAATGAAACTCTGGTGTATATAAGTTAACATGCGAAGATTGTAATAAGGTATACATATGACAAACGGGGAGGACATTCAAAATTAGGATGAAAGAACACGAGAGAAGCCATAAAGAAAAGAAAACAGATTCAACTTTCGCAAGTCATTGTATAGATATCAATCATATCAATCATAGATTTAATATAGATTTCAAAATTTTACACCTTCAAGAAAAAAGTAAAAAACTTAACCTGTTAGAAAACTTAGAAATTAATAGATACAATACTTTAGGATTAGCTTTAAATGACCAACTAGATTTAAACAACTCCCCTCTACTAAATTTAAGATTGTAAAAATTTTTCCACCACCATTTCCCCAATAATTTTCACATAAATATTCAAACTTGCATTGTACATATTCAGTATTTCATCCATCTGATGAAGCCATTGTATGCCGAAACAATATTGTAGTGGTATTTACAATAAAAGAATTTTTGAAACTAGAAGTTTAATTACTTATTTCTTAGCGTTATAAAAGATTTCGATCGTATGGTATATGTATAACCGTCAAACAAGTTACAAAATTTAGACATGGTTTTACATGCCGTTACCATTTTGAAAATTACTAGAAAAACAATTGCATTTTAATTATAATGCGAGTCTTTAATCAAATTACATAATGTTATACTTTCGATATATCTTAAAATGATCCTAAAACGTCCACTGCCTACCACGCGATGTATAACGTATACGAGTTTTGACATTAATAACTTTCGTTTTTTTCACGTGTGTGTTATCCTCATTTCAAACAAGTTTTTCTGCATTTTTTTGCATAGATAACTAGGTTGTTCTCTGAACACTTTTAATTACATTACCGTCACAATTAAGTAAACCAGTTCTGCTCTTTAATTAAGTAAACGAAGACAAATTAATTTCTAGAATTCAGACTACTATTGAAGAGTCGCTGATAAAGTTGCGTTAATGAAAATCTAATTTTGTCATTGAAATTAAGTGTTAATTACATAGTTATGTTTACACGAAAAAACACACTTAATTATTGAGACATTATTAGTATTACGTATTATTTGTATTAGATTTCCAAACTATTTCTTATTTTTCGTTTACCATTTTGCTATGATATTTTACTGCGATACAAATTTAATAAAGAAAAATGAGAATAAATGAGAATTAAACGAATTCAAAACAGGTAAATGCAATGAATCTTAGGTTACGATTCAATAGTTATAACTAATTAATAAAATTTCAAACCTATGTATACTGTGCAACATATAAAACCCGTACAACTCTTATGAGCATAAAATCAGAGTTTTTATGTTGCGTAAACGGGACAAATATATTCATACTTCATAGGTTATACATCCATTGCTATTACCTATAACTTAAGTAAAATTTGATAAAACAAATAAGACATTTCAAATATGATAAGCCTGGCTTACATTGATAATATTTTAGTGTACCGGTTTTATATGTCGCGCAGTGTACCAAATAAAAATAGTTATTTATGATACAAGTGTGAAGTAAGGCTTTTATGCACGAATTGCGAAGTTTAAAGCACGAGCCGAAGACGAGTGTTTTAATCGCAAGGAGTGCATAAAAGCCTTTCACACACGTGTGTCATACAATTTTTTATCAACGACCTAGTTAAAAAAAAATTTAATCAGTCAACTTTTTCAAATTTACATTAATTGTCAAATTTGTACAGTTATTAATGTTACTAATTATTACATTTGGAATATTTTCTTTTCTTTCTTGGTGCACTACTACTTCTCTTGTAATAGTGTGTGTTTGAGATGTCGATGGCTGAAGTTGTTGATTTCCTATTCCAAAGATTTTTCTCGATGTTTCTTTTTTATTTTCTAGGGAATTCTCTCTAAATAATCAAAATGTGTGTTTAAATACCATTGAATTCGCAATAAATTAGTTGTTTCTCACCGTTAGGACTGAAAAATTGTAATTTACAGACTGTACAATAGACAAAATCACTTTTGTTTTGTTTGTTGTCGCTTGGCGTCGTTGTCAACAGAAATCATTTAATAATGATAGTCCCATTTAATTTACATTGGGTTTTTACGCATGATTTAATTCATTTACGCACGATTTATTTAATGTAGCTCTTTACACATAAAAACTTATTAAATAAATTGTTAATTATAGGATGGTCGTAGATAAAGGTATATTAAGATCATTTTAATATTTAAAATCCAATATTTGTGAAATAACCTGTAGATAGATTACATAAAATCTAACACTTCATAGAATATCTTGATGACAATGCATGATTAGTTCATAAGGTATATAATTCACAAAATACCATTCACAAACAGCCTAAAAACAAATAACTAAATGTATTATGTACAAACAATACGTTTCAAATGCATTAATAACAACATCTTACACTGAAAAGACAATAAGAGGGAACAATATATTCACTAAGTAAAGAACTGGACAAAATAAATTCAACAGGCATCAAAACGATCCATTTACGGTAAAAGAAGTCCCAGGATATGTCAATCATGGCAATCATTTACATTTCGCCAAAGGCGTATGAAGAAAGAAAAGAAATAAATAATAACAAATCAAAACAAACAAAAATAAATGTCAAAGTTCATGAAAAGTAAGAAAAGTCTTTCTTTGGAGACTGTGGTTAAGTAAAAACTTAAAAAAAGTATATAACCCCTTACCACAATTACTAATCGTATTCTAAATACGTATTTTGACAACTAAGTTCGGTAGGTAAAACCACTAATCAAAGTGCGACACTTTGACTAGTGGTTTTACCTACTGATGATGACAACTTAGTTGTCAAAATACGTATTTAGGATACGATTAGTAATTGTAATTAGTAATTCGATTTCGGTTCACCTCTGTTCTTTGGGAAATAAAGATCTCTAGTTGACCGCTTTAACACCAGCTGAGGCGTATTGATGCTCTGAATCGATTTGTGATGACCGTAATTCGCTGGGAGGTTCGATTCGCAAGTTAAGTCCGAAAAAATTCTCCAAAACGCACACGCCACTGTTCCGAAATTTAGGGCTGCTCTAGCTGCCAAACAGTTACTCCTATCTACAGACGATTTGTACTTGTCTTAATTCCTACGACGAGAGCTTTAATTTGCCGCAATTTTTACGCTGATCAGATAATAGATGGGGGAGCTATGGCGATTATTCGCGTTTTTTTTACCCTTTCGTTTCGGTTCACCTCTGTATCTTAGAAATTGCAGCCATCTCACTAGCAGTTCGAACACTGGATGACGCGTATTTCGAGACTTCTGTCTCGAATGGATTGGTGAAAACTACAATCCGCTGCGAAGCTGGGTTCTCAAGTTATGTTCGAAAAAAGAAATTTTCCAGAACTCTTTGTTCTAGCTACCAAATGGCTATTTCTACCTATGCACAATTTATACTAGTTTTAATCCTCTCGACAAGCGTTTTAATTTGCCGTAACTTTCACGCAAATCGAATAAAAAATTGGGGAGTTATGGCGATTATTTCCGATCTTTTTTGCCCTTTGGTTTCAGTTAACCTCTGTATTTCGGAAATTAGAGGCCTCTCGCCAACTGCTAACACAAGCTGGCACGTATTCATGTTCTGAAGTAATTGATGAAAATCGCAATTCGCTGCGAGGCTTAGTTATCAAGTTAAGTTCGGAGAACAAAATTTTCCAAAACGCGAACATCACTTCTGCGATATTTAGGGTTGCTCTAGTTGGCAAAGTATTAGTCCTAGCTATACACAATTTATACTCGTTTTAATCTACTCGATGAGAACTTTAATTTACCGCGATTTTCATACCGATCGGATAAGAAACCGGCATGTTGGATATTAGAGACTTCTCACCAACCGTTCTAGCACCAGCTGAAGCTTTGACTTGTTTTAATCTTCTCAATGAGAGCTTTAATTTATCGCAATTTTTATGCCGATCAGAATCACCTATATATCTTGGAACTTAAATTGTCCATATACTGGGTGTCCTTGAATGAAAAAGGAAAGGTATGAAAAATGGAAAAATGTAATTATATATAACATGAATCCAAAATATTTTCCGCAAATTCCCTTGCAGACGCGAGATAAAGAAATTACAAAGTTATTTAAAAAAATTTGGCACGCCACTATGCGGTCGACTATATCAGAGACGATATCTTAAAGCTGACGCACAATAACAAAGAATAGTTTTGTTATTGTCTATCTTGCTTTATGGCCTGTCTAGTTCTCGATCGTTACGATACTTCTTCAATTAAAGAAAGACTGCTACCAAATTGGACGTTAAATGCCCGTAAATCTCGTTGTTTTAATACATCGTGTTTAAAAATTTACATTTTCTAGCGTTTTTATAAACATAAATATTGCTGCGTTAAGCTAATCTAAAAACATCTTGTTCAGCAAGTGTGAAGTTTGGTGAACACGTTCTTTGCATAAAAACTACAATTTTTCTGCTTAAACTTTTACGTTGGTTTAAAAAAAATCGCGCAAAAAGCTTTTCATTAAATGATGAAAATGATCGGAGTCGTGCGTCTAATTTTGATCAAGAAACGTTACACGCCCTTTTAGTTCAATATCCTCAAGTAACGCAGAGCTTACTACGTCATTAAATTGTACGCCAAAAACTTTAGCAAAGAGTTTTGGTTTAAAGTTTAATGATATTTCGGTGAGATATTAACCCTAACATTAAGTCAAATATTTTAAGGAATCATTATTTATAGACTTACATGCAAATTAAATTGAGCTACCATTTTATGGTAAATATCCGAATATTTAAGGTGGCCTTGTCGTTGTCGCGACAAGACTACACCTTCCTCCGACGGAGTATATAGGCAGAAGCAGGATGCAACAACGGCATGCATTCGATCGCCAACTTCGACCAGCGCAAGACCAAGTCCAAGATAACGAATGCGATCTCGTTGAAACATCGAGAAAATTAGTCCTTTTCCCGACCTATCTCACACGCGGAGAAGAACTCGAGAAACAACGATTTCATATTATATTAGAGTGTCCCTTATTTTAAAATTTTTTGAAATGTTGAAACGGTACCCTCTCATTTTTTTCCATTGAAATAGAAAATAACTCACGTAAAATTTTATGCCCTCATGACCACGCCTTCCCTAAGCGACGGGGCCTTAAAATGCGAAATATGCATTTTTTATATGATCGAGCTACTTTTGGACTTAAAAATTTTTGTTTTGTTTATTTTTATGATAAATAAAAGAATTAGAAAAAACGAGCTTTACTTCTTTTCAATCGGAGAAGAAATAAAATTATTAATACGATTACTTAGAACGATAAGAACGTCACCAAAGCTACAGCTACTATCCAATTTGTGGATTTGTGTTCTTCTTTGGTATGTAAACTTTGCATGCAACAAGAAATTATTTAAACAGTCAAACAAACGAAGAATAAATAAGAAAGGGGTTTCCCCGAAAACGACACAAAGCAAAAAATAAACTTGGCATTACATAAAGCACAGTGCGACAGCATAACTGAGAGCAAACAATAAATCTGTATTTTGCCTTGTGCTTAATTCAGGATTTTCCTGATTCTAGCCAAAATCTTTTCTTTTTGTTCAACTGTTAAAGTTTTTGGTCGTCCGCCAGGATTTTTGTTATAAAACAAACTTGTTTCACCTAACTGATTGAATATTCTTTGAAATATTTTTCGGTCTACAATGATTCTGTAGAGTTCTTCATACCTTTTAAGTGAAGCATGGCTGTTGTGATTTTTTTTTATATAAACGCAGAGCATATCTCGTATATCACGGTTAGAAAACTTATTAAACCTGTGCGTTTTTAATTGGAAAGATTACAGTACTTGGATAATGTAAAAACTAGTTTTTGACGTACCTGTGACAGGAAAAGGTAGAGAAACATTGAATGGTTTGTCTATATTAAAAGCATATTTCGCATTTCGTATTTCGCATTTAAATGCGAAAATCTGGGAAACTGCTTGAAAATTAGCTATCACTTTCAACACCCTGTATCTTTTTAACCTGAAACATTTTACTAAAGCAAACTATGTTTAAAATAACTACTCTTATGTCTATTATCTCCAAATGGTGTACGACCCATAAGTTATGGGACCCTGTGTATATCTTAAATGCCGGTAGATAATAAATATTACTGTTGCAAACTGTTCACCAGACCGACCTACTGTAATTTTTTCAAAAAGTTTACAAATCATGTGCGTATCACGTACTTATGTACATTAGATTCGTGCATATCAAATGATTTTTTTCTTTTGTGTAGTAATAGTGTTACAATATTGTGTAATATTTGTGACAAAGAGAAATTCGCGAGGTGAATAAGTTGGTCTTTGTGATGGGTATGATATAAATTTAAACTCCAGCGACCCCAGTTCTAATGTAAATAGAGTCGATGGAGAGGCTACCGTACCCGAACGATTTGTACAACGTCGACTCGAGAAGTTCCGTGATGGAGATGAGTTAGTCTCGGGGTAAACCTGAATCCTCTGCCGACAATGAACTTTTAAGAACTTTACTGAAAGCAGATTCAAGCCGAGTCTCAAGAGAATTTGTGGATAGATTAACTTTTAACTATTATATGGTATCTTGCCTATGCCATGCAAATTTTAAAAATAAAATAGATATTTATCTCATTAACTTTCTCAAACAAAGAAGCTGAATTGTTTAAGAGCACGTTCTTTGCATTTGATAGCAGACAGTTTTTTCTAGAACATCTAGACTGGTTGGTGATATGTACAAACGAAACATCTTGATGCTTCGATAAATATAGAGCCAATATTGTCAACAAATGTACAATAAATACAGCATTCAGCTTACTAAAACAAAGACAAACCTGTTTCGTTAAACTATAACGCAAAACAACTAACATCGCGAATAATAATTTGAGGATTTATTATTAGTACATATTATTATTATTATTACAAGCTCTACAGTTCCTAAAAAATTGAATTTTTTCTCAATGATTTTTAAAAAGTCTATTAACAGGATTTAGTCTATATTTTTTTCTTCTTTATCCTCTACATATTACTTGAGGCGGTCACAGAACCTACTGTGGTTCTTGTTAGAGTATCTTCTCTAGCCCTGGTTCTTTAAATTAAGCTTAGCAGAGGTTCTATAGATAGAGGTTCTTCTAAATATAGTTCCACTATCGATCTCCGATTTGTAAGAATCGCTTCCTTGTCAGACTTTCGCATTGGCATAGTACATGAATTGCTGTTTCTTCTTCTTCTTGGCAGAATCGGCATACTGTTTCATCAATCAAGCTCATATTATTCACATGTTTGCTGAGGTTATAATGCCGTGTTAATAGCCCCACTATCATCTAAACAGACTTTCTGCCTCTATTCAGTAGATTCATTGTAAGCTTGGGTGAATGTTCTTTAAGGGACTGTTTGGCCTGTCTTTGTCCTGGGAGAGTTTTTTCGCCTTCCGCTAGAACTATTCGGTCCACTTTTTATGGCTGTTTTGATATTTCTTTTTGCAATGTCATAGGAAGGCTCCGGTCTTAAGAAGGCTATAGACAAAGCTTATCGTGTCAGTTCATCTGTCTTTTTATTAGATCTATAGTCTTCGTGCCCTGGTACCCAGACTAATGTACTTGCGACTACTTACCTCGTTTAGGGCATACTGACAATCCCATACAAACTTAGATTTAACTTGTGCCAAATCCAATGCCTTTAACATTGCTTGGCTGTTGGAGTAAATGGCCACGATGCGATTCGTTCCACCCTATATATTAATTTCTGCTACGCAATGGCGCAATGTTGCAACTTCCGCTCGAAATACCGTAGTACCTCTACCTAGGCTCATTTGGATTAACGTCCGTTATTTGAGCCCATTCAACACCTTGTTCTGTTTTAGAGCCATCAGTGTACTAGAGACATACTTTTTTCCAATCTTTTCTATCTCGTATAACTATTTTATGTTTCTTATTAATGTTGAAGCATGGCATCACTCAACTTCCATGTAATGGCATCTTCTGCCTTGAGTTCTTTTATCAACTTATAATGTCAGTGCCGTAGACCTGGCGTATAGGCATTAATCTGTTAGCTGCTGATCTTGCCTCTCCTTGTAGATGGTTTTCTAGGGGGCGGTAAATCAAGTCCCACCTCCAGCTCAGCGGCAGGAGTTGTTCCTCTGCGGTGTGTTTGTACCTATTTCAATTCGTTTCAACGTCTTATTTTCAATTGCTATTTTTCAAATGTTTCATTTCGTACTTATCGTATAGATTTTATTCTACTTTTCCTTGTATTTCCTACATGAGAAAATCGTAATCTTTCGAAAAACTAGAATTTTAGAACAAGAACCCATAGAATAATGCTACATATACGAGAAATGTTCTTTGCTGCAGACAGTGTCACCTGTCCCACAAGAATGTATGGGCGATCTTTTTAGAGAAAACAATAAATTTCTATATTATTAGAAGGCATATTTAGAGTACTAATTCGCAATTACTTAATATCATGTTCAGTCGCCATTACTATAGACTATTGCTTGACAGCGTTTTCCATTTTTGCATTTTTCTGCATAATTTATGCTGAGAGACCGCTAAATTCATTATTCTTTGTATTTACTGTTATAATTAATGCTGGGAATTCTATGCACACGGAAAGTGCATTATATGCGCATATAAGTTTCCAAAATTCGATGAAAATATGCACAACTTTTATTAAAATATGCAAAAATATGTAAAGTTTAAGTGATAATTACATAACTAAATTATTGTCAAAATATTAAATAATGTTAATATAAATTTGGAGATATAGGTCTTTCACGATAACAGACGAGACACGTGATAAACAGTTACTTCGAAACAAGTAACACTTAAATTACAATAATATCTAATAATCCTAGTATTTCTCTCTATTGAGTGAATATATTATGTTACCAGAACTGAGCATGGTTGCCAGCTTGGATTTTGTCAAACATCATTCGAATAAGTTGTTTACAATGAGTTCATATTTACAAGTTCCTACCTATTTCATTTTATTTATAAATCGATATTATATACAATGTGTCCGGGAAAATGTGGGAAATCTCTCGGATTCAGATAGAACATTAAAAAATAAGATGACAAGTTCCCATAATTTTTTTCCTAGCGGCCCTTCCTACGGAGATACGGCCTCCTAAAGGACGCCACTGGAAATCAATTTTTCTTGAATAACTTTTAAACTACTTATTATAATTTAATGAAAATTTAATATGATAAACAGTAGTAAGGACCTCTTAAAATACTGCCCTTAAATTTAAATCAGCATGTTTAGTTTACCAGGGGCGGACTAGGTTGTACATTTCAATGCTTACATTTTTAACACCCTGTATGATAAGGAGTTAAAAAAACAAATTTGGATACCTTGAATATTAAGCTAAAGAAAAGGTACTCTTGTTCATTGTCGATAAAATGAACTGTTTTCGAGGAAAAAAAAATAAAAGAATTAATGTTTTATTTCTATTAAAAAGAACCATGTTTTTTATTTTTTTTTGTCTGCAACAAAGTGTGATACAAAATTCATTCCAGGAACAAAAAAGTTTTAGTTTAGGTTATTTAATACGACAAAATTACAAAGATTCTTAGAAATGCAGTTTTGTCCCAGAAAGGCACCTTAACAAAAATTATGTTTAGAAATGTACTCACTAAAGCTTGCAAAGATTGAACCTAAAAACGCTAATTAGAAATAATCAATTAAAAATTTCATAAGTGGGTTCAACATGGGCTCCGTGAACTCTGATACACTCGCGGGCACGACGAATAGAGGACTGCTGTACTCGCCACAACAACCCAGCATTGTTTCTTATCACATCACAATGAAATGTGATTCTCTGTAAAAGTTCCTCCCTAGTATCAACCGGAGAGGAATACACCAAGGTTTTGAGATGACCCCACAGGTGAAAATCCATTGGCGTTAGGTCGGGAGACCGTGGAGGCTAGGCAATGGGACCTCCTCTGCCTATCCAACGGTTTGGATAGACGTTATTCAGGTGGTCGCGTACAGCAACGCTAAAATGAGGTGGGGCCCCATCATGAATAAAATACATGCTTTGGCGGGTTGCAAGTGGCAAATGCTCTATTGAATCCAGAAAAGGGTTCTGAAGGAACTGTAAATAAAGTTCACCATTCAATCGTGGCGGCAGTAAGCATGGTCCAATCAAAAAATTGCCAATTATTCCTGCCAAAACATTAATTGATTGGAACTGATGTTGATAATGATGAACGACAGTGGCATGAGGGGTTTCATCAGCCCATACATGCGAGTTATGTAAATTTACAATACCATTTTTGGTAAACCCTGCTTCATCGGTAAAAAGAATAGTGCTAATGAAGTTTGGGTTTGTTCGTTGCTGATCTAACAGCCAGTTTGCGAACTGGATTCTACGAGGAAAATCTTCAGGAAGTAGTAGATGCACTTTTTGCAGATGATAAGGGTAAAACAACTGTTCTTTAAGTACTTCATGAATTGTCGTTTTTGACGTATTAAGCTGCGCGGCTAATCTTCGAGTGCTTATTGAAGGAGTATCACCTACAGTACCCAAAATATTTTCCTCCAACTGCACCGTACGTACTGTTCTTCTCACACCAGCATCAGTACTTTTTTTCGCAAAACTTCCTAAAACATTAAAGAAAGTCAATAATGTTACCTTATTAAATGGAATCGCCCACCAGTCTCTCTTAGACGTTGGTCAAGTCGCTGAAATGTTTTCTGATTTGGAATATTGCGATTAGGATATCTTTCTTCATACAACCTTCTTGCTTCCAAAGCATTGCAAGATGCAAGACCGTACATAAGATGCATATCTGCATACTTACTAAATGTGTATCCCATTATCAAATTAAATTTACCAAGATATTCAAAATTCAATAAATTAATATCGAAGTAAAGGATCAACGTGTTAACAATATGAAAGATTACAAGATTTAAAATTTACACGTCAATGCAAAATATTTATTAATTCGTGGGTAGTAACGTTTGTAAAAACAATGCGTTTTTTAGTACTGAAAACAGTTTTATTTCAGACTTTTGTATCACACTTTGTTGAAGACAAACAAAAAAAAAGCCTGGTTCTTTTTAATAGAAATAAAACATTAATTCTTTTATTTTTTTTTTCCTCGAAAACGGTTCATTTTATCGACAATGAACAAGAGTACCTTTTCTTTAGCTTAATGTTCAAGGTATCCAAATTTGTTTTTTTTTAACTCCTTATCATACAGGGTGTTAAAAATGTAAGCATTTTGAGTATGTTTGGTATTACGCGATCCAGATTCAGAAGAATTCAGAACCATTTACTAAATAGAGGATCAACACCTTGTGACGGGAAAGGCAAGCACTCAAACAGGTTTAATTAAACTGCAGATTCAATACTTGAATTAGCAATCTGTCACATTCAACCATTTAAAGCACGTCAGTCACATACCTCGCGCAGGGATAATTCTCATCGTTTATATCAACCAAGTCTATCCGTAAGCATTATGCATCAACTGTTCTTAGAAAAATTTCGGATTAACATTCCGTATAAACTGTAATGGAAAGTCTTCAATGAAAAGTTTAATATTCGTTTCGGGTTATCATGGTCAGATACGTGCACAATTTGTGATCAGCTTAGTTCAACTCTAAATGCCTACTCTAACCTGGATTAACAAAAAAAACTAGAAACTGAAAGAGTACTTCATCACGCTAAAGCTGAGAAATCAGAAGGCAGTCAAACAGAAAGTACAGCAGAACCTACCATTGCTCCATATTAGGGCAAACGAAGTATTTTATGTAAGCCAGTTTTGGTATTACGTTTTTGAGGTGAATGATTTGGCATCAAATGATGCTACCATGTTTGTATGATGAAACAGTTCCGAAGAAAGGGCAGAATAATGTCATGTCTTTGTTATTATACAGTAAAAACGTGCGAGGTAGGAATATATAGCAATAGAAGAATATAGTGAGGATGTTAGTTGGTTGGTCGGAAGATAAAAAATGGATGATCCAAAAGATGATTTGGAATTATTCAGCGGCGGCTGTTCAGGTCAGAACTTGTTTGCCTTGGTGCACATTTTTAAAAGTATTACGTATTACTTTTCTATAAGAGGACACTCAAGATTAGCAAATGATTAAGATTTCAGCTTGATAGAATCCAAAATGAGGAGAAATGTGGCAGAAGTTCAATCAGATTGGGACCATCTTATTTTAGAAGCACGAAGAAAGCCCAAACTATTCGATTTAGTGAAAATGAGACATGCTGATTTCTTCAGTTTTTTGGAAGCCTTACAGCCATATTTCTTACCCCGGTCAAAACCACCAAGATTAAATATGTCAAAGTTTTAGGTTTCTCCTGTGAATTAACTGATCACGCTAAAGTGAAACATTCCTATTCTGGATCATGGGAAACTATTACTGTGCGAACAGAAAGAAACTACCCTCCTAACTATCACTTTCTCCTTTGTATGATGGAGAAATAAAAATAAGTCCCCAAAAACTAAACTGTCTATACAGCTTATCACAATGTCTCCAAGTTCCGGATCATCGTCAGCACTATTTAAACTACTTATAAAACGAAAATCATCTTCATACAGACGAAGTTTCAGATTGGCGTGGTGTATTGGTAGATTTTGATAGCGATGAAAACAGCAGTGGTGGGGAAGACTAAGTTACGGTTTTTATTGGTTAAGTTATCAATAAATATTTAATTTCTAGTTTTTTTTTGGATTTTATTTCTTTTACTGAGAATAAAGCCTTTTTTTCTTTCTTGTATCGTTTTCTATAACTTGTTCTGGCAAAAACAACCTAGTCCTCCATTTTTAAGTCCAAACCCTTTTTTTTTATATAAAAAAAGGCAATTCGAAGGCTTTAGTTATCACTATATTATCAAAGTAACATAAACGGAAACGATTATCCCAAAAAAATAGAACTTTGCAATAAGGCATCAGTGAAAGGATGTTTTTTTTTAATTTACCAAAAAAATGAAAATCGGACTAAGGCTGTTTTTGTAAAAAACCCTTCAATTGTTTTACCACGTTCAGTCGCTACTTCTTTGCGGTCGTTATTATCGTCCAAATTGAAGAAAAATTAAACATCTTGTGCAAAAATTCAAAAATCTTATTGACATCATAACGTTACTAAGTGAAAGGTCTGTTACAAAAACTTTAAGAAGGTACAATATAAATGGCGGTGTTCGCAATTTGCAAGAATTCTTTTCATCCTATAACACACAAATTATCAGCATACCAATCAATGGTATGGTATATAGATTAATTCATGTACCTATGAGTAATAGGTAATATGAACTAAATAGAATATACACAATAGCATTAAACAATGGTTACTCTATAAATATTGTCAATAACATCCTAAATAGCCAACAAAAATCTAAAACCCTTTCCTTAGTTTATCCAAAATTAAAATACAGGATAATTAATTCCTATAATTCAATCACTTACTTAGGAAAAATTTCGGAAAAAATTGGTACTTTCATTAAAAAACTTAATAACGAACATATATCATTTAAAACAGACAATACTATACAGAACATTATTAAAAACAACAAAGATAAAATAGACAAAGAATCAAACTCTGGTGTATATAAGTTAACATGCGAAGATTGTAATAAGGTATACATAGGACAAACGGGGAGGACATTCAAAATTAGGATGAAAGAACACGAGAGAAGCCATAAAGAAAAGAAAACAGATTCAACTTTCGTAAGTCATTGTATAGATATCAATCATAGATTTAATATAGATTTCAAAATTTTACACATTCAAGGAAAAAGTAAAAAACTTAACCTGTTAGAAAACTTAGAAATTAATAGATACAATAGTTTAGGATTAGCTTTAAATGACCAACTAGATTTAAACAACTCCCCTCTATTAAATTTAAGATTGTAAAAATTTTTCCACTACCATCTCCCCAATAATTTTCACATAAATATTCAAACTTGTATTGTACATATTCAGTATTTCATCCACCTGATGAAGCCATTGTATGGCGAAACAATATTGTAGTCGTATTTACAATAAAAGAATTTTTGAAACTAGAAGTTTAATTACTTATTTCTTAGCGTTATTATGAAGTTTCAAGAAGTATCTCCTTCGTCAATTAACTACTCATAAATTTAGTTTAACTTTGTTTGTATGACCAGTTTATTTTCTTTTCCTTATCAAGTAATAAATAAAAAATACTTTAGACCACAGGGGTTGTAATTTGTTGAAATTTTGTTATCGAGGAGAATCCCAAAATGCAAAAAAAATATGGAGCGTTTAATTTTAGAAAATATAACTTTAGTACGTTACATTTTTTTGAATACTCTGTATATTAAAAAAAATACTGCAAATGATGGCTCTTCATTACTAATTTTCGTGTCTAAAATTTTATTATAATATATTTTTTAATTTAACAGATATCTACATAGTTCCGCACATTTGCCCACCTGTATAAAAATATTATCAGTCTTGATAAAATTGCGGGTATAAGTAAATAAAACATGTAAGTTGGAAATGTATTTATACTATAAATTAGTACTAGTATAATTTATTAATTTTAACAGGACATTTAATAGTAGGTACATTTTTAAAAATTGTCCATTAAACATGTTTTTTATTATATTTGAATAATCAAGATTTATTTTTGGTTGCCTGTTCATCTACAATCTATGACGCAAATTATTCAATCATCTGATTAATATTTATTATGCATCACGCAAATCCCCACTGGACCTAGTACTTCTTGCCTGCGGTCGCACAAAAAGCCAATCGAAAGTGATCGGGACGCCGATGACCGATCGCCAAACCGGACTTCTTGCCTCAGTTTATCTGTCATTGCGAATAGTCCGTTGCTATGGTTATTCTCAGCGCGTCAAACAACCGTAGTGGTCGTCCCGTGTAACGCTCTAGTGCCTACCACGATCCTCTCGAATAATATTTAAATAACCATTGTGTTTTTTATTATTGCCTACATAAATTCCGTAGTTTTCACGTTTACAATTGTTTTATTCAATATACGGATTATATTAACAAAAATCGCAATACTATTTTTTCTCCAACTCTAACCTCAACAATGTTCCCGCTGAAAGTATTTGAATTGACGTTTAATCGTTGATAGAAGGTGACTAATATTTATTATTGTATGTAGGTGTTTTTGCGATAACGCAGTAGATAACAAACGAATCATTTTAATTCAGGGCGATAAAATATTTTATTAGAGATTGTAGAGAGATCGACGCGAATCGGTTACAGTGATAAGTGCGATTTCAGCGTTTTTACCCAGTGTTTTTTTGTATTGTTTTTCTGTGTTTTCTCGAAATATTCGAGAAATGCGTCAGAAATGGAATAAAAAAGAGGACGAACCTGCGGATCCTGGCGACGGGCAACCGGTATGTAGTTTTACAATTATAATCATAGAAATATAATAGATTAAAGAGAATTACCGATTGGATGGTTGTTATATACCTATAATATATATAATATATATAATATATAATATGTTTAAGTATATAGGTCCTATATACTTAAACATAGTCCAAAAAATGTTCAAATATTCTAGTTTTTACAGTATATTTAAATCATGATTGTCGATATTTTAATAAAATTTTAATTAAGAATTGTATGGTTATATTGAATATTGTATTCTACCTTCAAATTCGACTAACTAAAACTAGAAATTGTATTTTTTTCAGTTTATTTAGCACATTTGAAAAATCAGATACCTATGCATCTAGATGCTCTTATTTTAGTTTTATTTATTTATTTTTTTTTTTTTTGCTAAATTGAATATATCAATATTATTAAAGTAATATTTTACTTTGGTGGTGTCTTTTTCAATAACATTGCTATTTATCAGATAATTTCTAATAATTAATAACAATAATAACATATCCCAACGTTTAGGTTTCAAAAAGGTATAATATAGACACTATACTATGTTTCGTTACATCGTGGGTTCATCAGATGAGGATAAATACAAACTCAGTTTAAAAAATTGCTACAAAGACAAGTTCGAGTTAGAAAAAAATAAGATTTCCACGATAGTTATTCAATAGATATGGTAAATGATATTTCAACAAAACAGCTAAAGTCTAAAACACTCTCTTTAATTTAGCCTATAATAAAAATCAAACAGTTTAATATTTACTTATATTGGAAACATAGGTAGCGACCATTATCAAAAAATCTAATAACGAATCAATTTCATTTAGAACTAACAACTCCATACTGAAAGCCTAAAATTGAACTCAAGTGTTTATAAGTTAGCTAGCGAGGAATGTAGAAAAGTCTACATATGGCAGACAGGGAGGACTTTTGAAGCCAGCTTTACGTTTAACGCCCTAGCACTTACTATCTGTCTGTTTAGTTTCCCCAGATTCTTTTCATGATTGTGTTTTATTTCATTGCGACCAATTAAATTTTCTGCACCCACAGTAAAAACTTTTGCCTTACAAGAGCGATTCGAACATCGCCAACATATTTCACCACTTTTTAAGGATTTGTGTTTGGTAAATTTTACAGAGTTTGAAATTAGCACTTGATTTCCACGTTTACTCAAATAAAAAGCCAGGAATGTTATTTCAGACTAACGAATATAGTATATATGATATATTTGGGTAAATTTTAAATTTAGATAAATTTGAATTTAATTTGTATTTAATAGACAACTTTGTATTTATATTTCCAAGAAAGTATAAATTTCTTAATCCCTTGTCCGGGGACAAATTAAGGTAAGGGATTAAGACACCGTAATTAGCATGGGGGCGAATTAATGTAGCAAACATTAGATAGTAGGTACCTGATCGGGGACGACTTTAGGGCAGCCCGAAAAAACATACTACTTTTTCTAATCACTGCTCAGTATTTAATCATAAATTTAATAACACAGGTCTCCAGTGGTTTTCCCCTTTGTGATCTGAGTAGCGTTCCCGATCATTTTTAATGCAGTGATTACGAGGAAAATCGTCAAAAAATCAGAATATTTTTTTATTTAGCGTTTAGATTTTGCTTAAAATTGCTCGGAGGATTTAATTCTAAAATGAATCAAACTTTTTCCAATTCATAATTCGTTAAATATTAAATAATTACAATAAGTAATACGTCTTTATTACGCTACGAATTGGTGATTTTAGCCTCATTAAGTAATAAGTAGAGAACGGACACACTTACCACCCAGTGCAGTACTAGCGAAAGGCTGTATTTCTAAAATATTTAATTTTATTTATATAATTGGAAAACGAACGGGTGGTGATCTATAAAATTACGAAATACATATTTATTTGTTGAAAAGTTGTATTTATAAAGTTTTTAATTTTATTTATATTATTGGAAAACAAACGGGTGGTGATCTATAAAATTACGAAATACATATGTATTTGTTGAAAAGTTGTATTTTTAAAGTTTTTAATTTTATTTCTATAATTGGAACATTTTTATTTGTTCATTTTGTCGTTCAAGTTGAGTGAAGGAGTATTAATATTGACTGGCAATAGTTTCTCAAGGTTTTCTTCTGTCAATTTTGTTCTCTTTGAATTAAGTACATCCTTATAAATAGAAAACGTCCTTTCTACATCGCAACTGGTTATAGGTGCATACTGGTAATATTCTTTTATTTCTTCATATTTAGCAGTTAGATTTTGTGGAAAATTACGATGTAATTAACAGTTAAAACTATGCAAACAAGAAACTTACTCACAGTACTTTATTTATCTTACGAAATATAAACTAATAAATAAAATACATTATAAAAACCCCGCTTCTATCTACGCTCATGAAAACACTTTAAAAAGCACTATATTCTCGGAATACAATAGCTGGCTTGTCCATTGTTATCGCGGCGAGACCAGGTGTCCGAGTAAGTCAAACAAATACTTCATTGAATTACGCCGGGATGTACTGAGCGACGTTATACACAATTCCAATTGCCGATTGCGTTTTATGGAAATTGCGTCCGTTCTCTAGTAATAAGCTTATTAATTTACGCATTGTTCAAATTTTTTCATATATCCAAAGTTCTCAAGGTAGAAAATAGCTGGACAAGAAATTCTGCGAATTAAATTTTTTTTGTTGAAGTAATAGGCACTTGAAATTTGCGGTTACGTTTTATTAAAAATGTACATGTACCTATAATGTTAGGCTGGGTATGGTGAAACAATTTGTGAAGGCTTTAAATAAAGAAGGAGAAAGTTTCAAATATCTGCATATAATTTTCCCATCGTTGTCAGACGCTAAATTGAAAGAAGGAATTTTCGTTGGCCCTGATATAAGAAAATTAATGAAGGATGAAAAATTACATGAAAATCTCCAAATTGAGTTAGAATCATGGAAATCTTTTAAGGAGGTGGTGAAAATTTCTTTAGGGAACAATAAAAATCCAGATTATAAAGAAATAATGGTGAATAAGATTGCAAGTTTTGGCTTAATGGGGTGTTTTATGAGTATTAAACTTAATTTCCTGAATTCGCACATTGACTACTTACCGGAAAATTTAGGAGCCGTTAGCGAAGAGCAAGGTGAAAGATTTTACCAAGATTTGAAAGATATGTATGAACATGTTGTCGGACTACTATTGGCTGCTGAGGTGAGATGAGCCAAACCGAAAACAACTAATCATTTATCAAATTTCAATAGTTTTCAAGTTCTAGAATTAAGTACTCTTTTAATATACTTTTTCTAAGTAAGTGTCTTTTTTGAAATTTTCTTCCTATGTTTATTCTGAAAAATCTAGACGTGATGAAGAAAAACTGAATACCTACTACATATTCGCAATTAGCGCATCAAAATACTTCAGAATCAGTATCAAATGCAAAAGGGGACGAAATTTTACATATACAGGAGAAAGGTAGATAACTTAACTTATTGAAAAGTTTGGAAACTAATAAATTAATAAAACAGGTTGAATTTTAAATGATCAATTAGATTTAATTAGCTTCCCCCTTTTAAATCTAAATCTAAAATAATCTAAAAATTTTTATTCGACACCAGGAGTCCTTAGGTCCTCGTTTGCGTTTGTTGTCCACAGTCGAGAAATGGGGCACTCATCTCACATATAAATTTTTCATGCCCAATTTGTTATGCAAAATCGACATCACTGCTCCAAATGAGATACGTTGAGCTTCTGCTATCTAGCACCATATCATATACTTTTCATATCATATCTGGAGCACACACGTTTTTTGGGCCTCCACTGCTCTGGCCACTTTTAAATTCAGCCGTCCATCTTTTTATGGTTGCAATTGATAGAAATTAGTCTCCATTAACAGACATCAGCTCAGCTTTGATTTCATAATTAGTTCTGTTCTTTAAAAATAAGAACTTAATCATACATAATTGAAATTAACGTTTAGACTTAAAAATAGGAAATAAATAAAACAATATACAGTGTGGAGATAACCGTTATGTTACATAGGGTACGGTACGTTCTCACAAGGCATAGGGTAAATAACACACTTTGTTTAGTTAGTGATCCCATACCATTGCTACTTTTAAAGAGATCTTTATTTTTTAGGGATAATCGGTGTGTTAATTTATTTTTAAGTTTTTCTGTCGTGTTCGCTATATTTCCGTGTTACAAAACGCTTTGATAGTACTTATTTTTAATACCGGTGTACCAAATAACAATAGTAATTACCGGCTAATTAGCACTTTATCAGTTTCTTCAAAAGCATATGAAGTCGTGGTAAACGAAAGGTTATTAAACCACTGCGACCGATTCCGTCTTTCTGAATCAATATGGTTATTCATTCAGAAAAATCCTCAGAAATAGCCATATTCAATTTCTTTAGCAACGTTTATTCTTTCATTGATTATAAGTAGGGACCGAGAGGCCAATGACTCATCGCCCATGGGTGTACTATGTATCTGTATTTTTAAAGAGTTTTTAATTTTATTTATATAATTCGAAAACAAACGTGTGGTGATCTATAAAATACGAAATACATTTTTATTTGTTCATTTTGTAGTTCAAGTTGAGTAAAGGAGTATTATTATTATTTATATTATTATTATTAACTAGCAATACTTTCTCAAGGTTCTCTTCTGTAAAATTTGTTCTCTTTGAATGAAATACATCCTTGTATATATATAGAAAATGTCCTTTCTACATCGCAAATCGCAACTGATTATAGGTGCATATTGGTAATATTCTTTTATTTCAGCATATTTAGCAGTTCGATTTTGAGGCATTGCCCCCATACACCATTGCCGCAATGTTATTAAATCTGGATTTCCATTAAAAACCGCGTCAAACTTTTGCCGAAGGCCACCTCCGAAGTCACTTAGAATATTTTTTTAAAATTATTAATAGCCACATCTAATGTGGCTAATCCATCATTTAATTTGAGATTTTGATTTTCAAAATAAGTAATTAGTTTTGGCAAATTTTCAAAGTGTTCATGAAGAATGTACAACTGATTTTTTTAAATTTGGAATTTGTATTAGTTTCTTGCACTCAAAAATACTAGTAGCTTCCAACCATGTTCCCCATCTAGTTATTACTGGAGAGAGAGGCAATGACAAAGATGGAAGTGCTTTTCTGAAAAGATTTTTAAAAGCGAATACAAGTCTATCAACTTCCGGAAAGGTGTCTGTGATATATTCACAGATTCTGTGGAGAGCATGGGCTACTCAAGTAATTTGCAGCATATTAGGATATGTTTCCTTTAATAGTCTGCCTGTTTTTAACATATATGCAGCACTGTGATTGACAAATAAAGGTATTTTTTCTTTGTACCTGTCGTCCGAATGAAGCATTTGGTGCATATTTTCGTAAATGGTTTTAGCTACTGTTACATATGCGTTATATGGAATAGTTGGATGTAGTATACCAAGTACAACATTTACCACACAGCGTCCTAATATACGACAGCTTCACTTATCCATAGGTACTGATTTGAAAGATAGCCTCTAATGCGTTCTACTGCTTTTGTGTAGCACGTAGAAACATAATATTTGCGTAAAGTGGATTCATCAGGAACATTTCGACCAGTATATTTTTGAAGAAATGTTTTGAAGGTGGAATTGTAAAATTTATATAATGGAATATTTTCGATGAAACTATATTAAACAGGATCTATTACAAAAATTACGAACTATGTGAACAATGAACAAAGGAAACTAACTCACCGTACTTTATTTATCTTACGAAATACTAACTAATGAATAAAATAGATTATAAAAACTCACGCTTCTATCTACGCCCATGAAGAAAGGAATTTAACTGTAAAATTGAAGTAATTGCAATTCAATGACAAAAAACAGATGTGAGGTTAACCCAATGAATAGTGCTATTCAATAACTGCGTGTTGTACTTAGCGATGTTATAGACTATTTATATGGTCCATCGTAATTTTGGTCTTTCGTGTCCCATCCCTAATTATACGGTTCATGTCTTTGCATGCTCACCGACTTAGCTTTTTGATTCTGTAGATCAAGTACATAGGCGCAATTACTATCGAATTGAATAGAATTTACGTGGAATGTTCGTTATTGTGACGTACCTATGCATTTGTGTTTCGCAGAATTTTATTCTAGGCCCAATATTATTTCCGTTATTTATTAATGACGGCTCAAATGGGTAATATTTTGTACATAGGTAATCTTATAATATCGTTTAAGAATATTAATAATCATTTTTATATGGTCGATTATGTTATATTTAGAATTGATAAATGGATAGAATTTAATAGGTTTGTTGTAACTATTAATAAAATACAATCGACAATTTTTTATAAAGATTGAAAGTAGAGTGTTTTTAATTTGGATTTTAATTTGGTTCTCTGGAACAAACCTGGTCTTTTATTGACGAAAATTTAAAATTATCCCACTGTGCTTGGGCTTGCTAAGTCATATTATGTTCTATTTTAGTTGGAAAAGTAGTAATTTGCACCCGTTGAAATCGTTCCGCTATTCCAATTAATTCAAGAATTCGTGACGGTATTATTCATTGAGGTATCGAGTAGTGACGATTACCACAGTTTTATTTTTCAAATGAGAGCGATAAGAACTACATATACATATTCAACTTACGACAAGGTGATTCACGTAAAGTTAAAATGATTATTTTTACTTTTTATGATGTGTACGTTTTCGAAATTTTGTGTTATGTTAACAAATATTACAGTTAGTCACAAGAATTTTCGTACATTTAGCTAAAGAACGTCAATTTAAACATGTATTCTGATGCAGTATTTTTATTTATTTTGAACAAAGTTAGAAAACGCTCATTACAGCATGAAAGCCGTTATTATTTAAAACTACTAGAGAAAATGCTATTATAATATTGAATGTCACAAAAGTTTTCATACGTAAAACAAATATAAATTATAAAATAACTTGGGCCTCCGTAAGTTTCTTGCGGCTGCTAACCATCCCGGAATGGAAGAAACAAAATTTTATGTAAAACTTTCCGGAATTTTTTGCCATTCCTCTTGTAATACTACCCTCAATGTTTTCTTACTGGTTATACCAGGGTGGATCATTATATCCGTTACTTTTTAACTGAAAGATGTTTTTTTCAGCAAAAAGGCGTTTTATTTTTCAACATAATGAATAGATTTCGTCAACGTTTTTCTTATTTTTTGAACCCTTCCAAATAATACGATTTATCGAGGTTCTCAAAATAGGCATTTGTTTCAGCGATAATTTCATCGTTGGGGCCAAATATCCTCTCGCCGAGTTTTTTCTTCAGGTTTGTAAATAGCAAATAGTCACTGAGGCTTGAATCTGGAGAATATGGCGGATGAGGGAGCAATTCGTAGCCCAATTCATGAAATTTTGCAATGGCGACTACGCACTTATGCACTGTCTTGATGGATGAGCACTTCTTTCTTGGCCAAACGCGGCCGATGTTCTTCAAATCGCCGTTGAACCGGGCCAATATCTTGCCGTAATGTTCGCGATCATTCACTATCGAACCACCGATTGTGAGCCATATGAAATGCCTATGACTTCTACAATCTTGCCTTTCAATCTCCTATAGACCAATATCATCTTGTGTATTTTTTAATTTTATTTTTGATTTTAAAATTTGAAACTTCGAGACGTAATATCGACATCAGAATTGAATATTTAATAAATTTATTCTATTCTGCATTTTGAATTAAGTTTATATTATATATTAAGTAATTATAATGCTGAAAACGAAACCGCACCGTTACTAATTTGTCAAATATTATCATAAGTAACATTAATTTTATGGCACAATTACGTGATGAAATAAATATGTGAATAAAGTATGCGAAGTGTAAATAAAAAAGTGAGAACGTGATGATTAAACAAAACGTTCTTCCGCGATAGCACGCTGATGATAAAACCGTTGAAGAATTATTAAATTATCTTGACTAAAGCAAACTTTAAATATAGACGCGTCGAAAAGAATTAAATCATGTATGATGAAAAGCGACAGAATTTTAAAATTGTATTTTTTGAAAAAGTGTAGTTTAGTACAGGTAGAACTAGTTTGGATTAAAAAATAGTGAAAAGAAGAAAATGTTCAGGCGAATCTTTTAAGTCGACTCTTCATAAATTATTTCCAAAATATACACCATTGCTCTTGTTCATATTGTTTCAAGTTTTATATTATTTTATTTAAAACAAAAGCATTTTTAATAATTTAACAATATTATTAAAAACTGGTGTGGAGAACACATTGCGAGTTTATATTCGTGTGGAAATGTCTTCTCAGACATGTAGAAAAGTGTTTCATTTTGCTATAGAATCGTCAGTACATGATGGCGGAAAGATAATTTCACAGGAAATAACACCCTTACTGCATTACACAAGTCATTAATACATAGCCTAGAAGAACATTCAGCACCGCTCATTGAGTAATATCAATATCACGATCGCCAAAACAACCATCGCTATCTTCATGACAAATGCAAGATTTGGCAAGGGGTTCCCATCGCACAGTCACAGTTGTAACCGATGAAAACTGTATTAACATGCCTCCACTATTCATAGTATTCATGGGATACGTATAACAAAATAATTTGAAACATACATGTTTCAAATTATTTTGTTATATTATTATCTATTTATTGTTGCTTTTAAAAATATATTATTGCTTTGTTTACGTTCATAATCTATTAATTAATTTGATATGTATCATTATTTATACTAATATTGTGAGTTATTATTTACTTTAGGCTTGTTATAAGTTATAATGAAGTAAATATATCAACCATAAATATTTTCGCAAAGAAATTAATCGTTTTATCGCTGTTGTGTATCTAACTTTACGAATCAAACGCATATTTCTACTAGCTTCATTATGTATATTAATAAACGTCGTAGTCAGTGTTATTTTCCTTTTATGTGCTATGTTTTTCTTTTTGTGTGGAAAGAGATAAATCTTAAATAATAATAATAAGCTTTATTGCTGAGTAAAAATTTAATTCCAATTACAGAATAATTTAATATACGAGGGGGTATTGATATCTAGTTAGTTTGGGCCATTCTTCTTGAACAAAACAAAACCTTGTTATAATGGCAAGGTATAATGACATTTTAAAAGTGTCACTGTAAAACTTTACGTCAAAAAATTGAAGTATTGCTGTGAAATAAATTTTGAAAGAAAACATGTCGAATGCAAATGTGAAAATCGATAAATTGGAGTATCGAGGTATCATCAAATACTTGTATTTGAAGAGGTTAAGTGGTAAGGAAATTTACGAAGATGCTTGACAGACTTGGCGATCACTGCTCATCATATGCGACTGTCAAAAATTGGATTGCGTCACTTAAAAGTGGAAAACCTTCCGTTGAAGATGAGAAGCGACCAGGAAGACTGATTTCGGTGTCCCCCCCCCAAAATATTGACGCAGTTCATGACATAATATTATCAGATCTTTGAATTGGCTTGAAACATATAGCTGAGGCACTAAAGATTTCATATGAATGCGTCCATCATATAGTTTACGTCGATTTAGATATGAAAAAAATTTCTGCAAAATGGTTTCCTAAATGCTTGAACGCCGAACACAAACGAGCAAGAGTAAAAGCATCACGGTCAATCTGTGCTCGTTTTGAAGGAGATCCAGATTTTTTGAACCATCTTGTGACTATGGATGAAACATGGGTTCATTTTTACGATCATCATGGTTCTCCAAAGCCTACGAAGTTTCGAGTTAAAAAATTTGCTGGAAAAGTTCTTGCTTCAGTTTTTTTGAGATATCAGTGGAATAATTATGATCGATTACCTAAAAAAGGGTCATACCGTCACTGAAGATCTTCTTCTTAAATTACTAACCACTCTAAGAGAGAAAATGATGGAAACATGACGTGGCATGTTAGGGAAAGGTGTTTTGATTTTGCAGGACAATGCCCCCGCACAGAAATCGCGCATTACCATGAATACAATTCGGGATCTAGGATTAGAATTACTGGAATACCCGCCCTATTCCCCAGATATAGCCTCCTCAGACTATTATCAGTTCCCTGGATTGAAAAAAATTTAAAAGGGCGTCAATTTTTGTCTAACGAAGAGGTAATAGAAGCCCTGGAGGGCTGGTTTGCAGACTAAGAAGAATCGTTTTTTTTAGAAGGATTAAAGACGTTGCAGGATAGCGTATTAATTTTAAAAGGAGACTATGTTGAATAATAAAATATTTTAAGTCCCAATTTTAAATTGTTTCAATAGTGGGCTAAGAATATATCAATACCCCCACGTGATAATACCCAGTGACTAAATAATAATTAATTAATTGAAGAAAATATTTAATTTGGCCTGCCTGGTCATTTACTTTTATATTTATCTCGTCGGGTTAGAATATTTTACCTAACTATGGATGACATATGGTTAGAATTACTAGTATATTAATATTAACTGATATCAGAAGTGGGATTTATATAAAATGATAGTTGAAACAAATTTTTCGAACATATTATACAATAGACAGAGACAATTATATACAGAGAAAATTATTCCAACAAAATACGTTTAATAAGTCGTTATGACAAATTGCACATTTGGAATTGCCACTAATTACGTACCGTAGTTTATGTAAATTGTTTGTGGGATTTCGGAATATTACGTTTTTTAGATAAGACATCCAGAGACGAATCAAGCGATCTACTTGCCCATAAACCTATATTTACTTATAAAATAACCTGGGAAAAATTGCTGTAAATAATTCATAATTGTATGTGCAGTGTGTTGTGTGACAGAATTCTGTTCAAAATAACCATTAGTTAATAACTTGATTAATTCGAAAATAAAACACTTGGCTTAGTTTCACAACTTCTTTAATTAGATACACTAACATTTGTTTCGGCTATTAGGCCATTATCAAAGAGCTATCTCAAACTAAAACTTACTCTACTTAAGGTTAACATAACATTAGTTAATTCTATGTTATTCAAATGACTCTAAAATAATGGTTTCGTATCTTTGGGCGTAAATTGTTTCTTGAAGGAATATTGGCCCAATAATTCGTTATCTTGAGATTTTGCCACCAAAACATTAATTTTAATTAAACTTGCTTCAATTAAATTGTGTGGATTATTTGCTGACCAAGTTCTATAATTCTCCGCATTAACACAAACAGACAGGTGAAACCACGCTTTATATGTATATATTATTGTTTTGTGTCTTTTTTGTTTTACATTCATTTAGTTTAGTTTATCTGTATTTAGCTACTTACTTTCCTTAAATTCATACTCATCATGTACTTTGTATACTTAAAAAGGTCTTGCATTTTGGTCATACGAATTACTATTCAAAGTTAATTACATATCTTTACAATTCATTACCAAAATTTCCAAATGATGTCTAGTTGATTTAACATAATAAATGTAATTCTTTGGCCCGTCACGTGCCCGTTATTTGGTCAATTATGCAAAGGCGAAATTGAATGTACTTTTCCATTAAGAGTTCTACGGTTACAGTTTATTGCCTTCTTTGGCCTATTCATTGAGGGGTTTTCCGTTACCTATTGATTAATATTCTAGATTTCTTAACATAAATTTAATTTAATTTTATTACCTCGTCGGAATAATTGTGAAAGCGAACCTATAATTTACCTGGGATAGAAGAACAGTATCTACAAGAAAATATCTAGCGAGAACTCGTAAAGATTCGAGCTAAACAGAAAACTCGGCATTCACTCAGGCATTCAAGTATCTTTTATAGAATAATTAAATAGTTATGTACATAATAGATTAAAATATTTTAGTTCACAAGCAAGTGTTTTATTCGGAAAAATTGTGCATAACAAAAAACCTCAGGAATAGAAAGTACTATTTTGCTGGTCAATGTTATTATCCAGATGATCATTATACTATGAAAAACTAAATTTGCTGTAAAAAATCAGATGGGTGATTTTGATGGACAATTTAAAATTTATATGGATATAAATGCTGCGTTTCTCAGGTTCTTACCTTAATTTTCTTATGAATCCGAGAGGATTCATAGGGAAGTTCTAGAATGGAAGTAGGAAAGGTTAAAAGAACAGATTAATTGTTAAGTTAAGCTTATAGTCCTTGCAGCGATATAACGATCCGACTAAACGATTAAAATCGTAAAGTCTATTACGGGCAACTAACTGAGCACGTGACAGATAAGTTCATACAAACGAGCGATTATAAATGTTAGAACATATCGATACCCATCCAGGACTGTATTCACAAAATTATACAATGCACATGTATTATATATTTACTGTCGTGAGCAAAAAAAACGGGACACTGTTTCTGCGTGGGTTTAAATTGAGACTACTTAAGTGGCTATCTTTCCTCATAATAGTAAGTCAGGAATTGTCAAAAATGTGTGTCTTATTGACATTTATTAAACATTTTTAAAATAAATGTAAATAAAAATTACTAAAAACGATAGAGAAAGATTATTTATTAAATTAAAATAATTATTACATTAAAATAATTAGTATTTCGTCATTCCACCGTTATTATTAACTGCATCTAATCTTGTAGACATTGAAGCGACAATATTTTGTACAAAATTTCTAGAAATTTGATGCCAAGCATTATGAACAATCTCGCAAAATTCTTCCTGGGTAGAGCTCTATCTAATTAATCCCCATACATTTTCGATGGGATTTAGATAAGGACTATAGGGCTGGATATCTCAAGTTTAAATTTAATTCTCTTGTAACCATTGTATTACAAGATAAGACAGGAAATTGTGTTGTTCTTATAGCTTCCTTTAATATTTTGAAAGGGTTGTGCCTAATCTCAGTAACTAATGTTTCGTCTTCCTGCGTATTCGAAATTTTGTTACGTGCGGAAATTATTTTCCGATTTAAATTATCCTCTTCCCTCCATTTTTTTTTATATATTCTTGCGGCTGAAGTTTTACCAATATTAAATTGATCCGATACACTTCTTAATGATTTCCCATTTTTCAAACTAGTAACAAGTCTAGCTTTATCAGTTTTCTAAAGATGCGGCATTTTCAATTTTGAATTATCAACTATGATATATAATTTGACGTAGAGTTTGACAGTTAATCAAATGTTAAAATTACAACGCTAAAAAAAAAGGAAATTGACATAACGAGTTTGACACTGTCCCGTTTTTTTTGCTCACGACAGTATATAATTATATAAAATTGTATAATCATTAAAATTTTCACTCGTAGCTGGCCGTGTATATAAAAATTATGTCGTAGCTTTAGTCATTAAGATGTTATTTCAAACACCTATCAGTGTCCAATATATATTTTAAAGTTTCATCAAAAGAAAAAGTAATGGCCTTTAATGATATGCATAAAGCGTTTATGGTAGAATGTTACTTCCTGACATCTCAAAAATTTTATGGTATTTGGCAGCATTCAATAGAAAATTGCCTTGCGGAGCTTGAAGAGAGATATCCAAATACTGTTCCTAGCTATAAAACTTTCCGTGATACGCTAATGCATTGTGTAAATCTTTTTCGTCAAACAGGCAGTATTTTAAGGAAAAAAGGAATCGGTCCTCCTCTCAAGAGAAGTCGCGGCGTAATTGAAAATGTCAGACAAATTATTAACGAATCTCCTCAAACATCTATTCGCAGAGTTTCGCAACAAGTTGGGCTTTCGTATGGAACATGTCAAAAAATTTTAAAAAAGGACTTGCACATGTATCCATATAAATTAATTTCTGTACAAAATCTATTACCTACGGATTATGAAAAAAGGACACAATTTTGCCAATGGTTTATTCAAACAATGACAGACAATATTTTAAATCATACTTTTTTCACCGATGAAGCTTGGTTTTATTTGAAAGGTTATGTTAATTCGCAAAATATGCGTATGTGGTCCAGTGAAAATCCTCATTTCTACAGAGAAGTTCCTCTACATCCAGAAAAAATAGGCGTATGGGTAGGTATGAGTCGTCACCGATTAATAGGACCAATATTCTTTGAAGGCACGATAACATCGGAGAAATATCGTAACGAAATTCTCAGTGTTTTTACTAATCAATTGACTAATGATGAACTCCAGGTCGGATATTTTCAACAGGATGGGGCTACATCTCACGTTACACTTGAAAAATATTCAGTTTTTGCAACAATTTTATGGCGATAGGATAATAAGTAGAAATACAGCGATTCCATATCCACCACGATCGTGTGATTTAACAGTCATGGATTTTTTTGTGTGGCCATATATAAAGAATATTATTTATGAAACACCAATTAATAATCTACATGAGTTAAGACATAAAATCATAGAAAAATGTGAACACATCAATAACTCACCGCAAATACTGATCAATGTTTTCAATGCTCTACGAAATAGAGTGCGATTATGCTTGGTGGAGAATGGTCAACATTTTACACATTTTTTATAATATTCTATTACTTTGTATAAAAATTATAAATATATTTAATATAAAAGTCAGTATTTCAAATTATTTTTTAACAATCATGTAAAGACGGCAGACTATGTGCCCACACTGTTAAATTTAATAATACACATAAGGTGTATTAGATAAAAATGTAGATTTTACAAAATTAGGGCAACTTTTTACCAATAGTGAAGATCCATTGTACAGATACAAAGAGCACTTTAACAACGTCGAACAATCCTTCCTGAAATTATAATGAAAGATCTCCTCTAATAACTTAAGTTAGGACATACTTTTTGTGTACATGGCTTACTTGAGCGAAAATTTTAATGATCACTCGTTATTTATAAACAAATTAAATAAATGTACTAGAAGTCTTCACAGTTGTCAGAATAGTCATAGTCAGTGATATGAGTTTTACGCTACACTACGTTAAAAGTAGATAAAGGACGGTCCATTTGAATTTCGACTATCCAAAACATACCTACCTGTTCGTTATATCATTGAAAAAACTATACCTCTTCGACGTACAGAAGTATGAGGATTTTTTCCAACAATTTAATATATATTTTCCAAAATATCACATATGACCAGTGTTTAAAAACAGTTCGACTATTCTAACACTTATATAATGAAACAGATATGTAAAATACATATCCGTCACAGTAAATGCTAAAAATACGAGGTGTTTGTCCATGTTTACTGTGACGGATATGTATTTTACATATCTGTTTCATTATATAACAACTGCGTAATACGGCAAAAATGTATTGATAAATATCCCTTTTTTGTATATTCTAACACTGTTGTGAATAGTAAGAACATTGAATTAAATTTGTTCTTCTGAATACATTTCGATAAATTAATCATAAGCAAACTGCTTGGACTAAATCCAATTACCATTTTTATTTTACGAGCCGCTTCCGAAATACGCTATTACAATAAATGTATTTTGCTCGACAGTAAAGACCCACTTTGTAATTAAAAACAAAAAATTGTTTTATTTATTTGAGTGTTTAAATTTTACTTGCCAAATTTTTGACCAATTTGAGTTTAAAAATCAGACATGTCAACATAACGTTGCAGAATTGTCGCCAGCTTAAGAAAAAAAAGTAACAATTATTTCGTCGTGCGTTTCCAAACATAAATATTTTCGCAAAAAAGTAATCGTTTTGTCGTTGTTGTGTATCTAACTTTGCGAATAAAAGCATAATAATAAATGAGCGAATGAAGCCCATATTATATTTTTATTAATTTTATTATGTGTCTTAATAAACGTTGTAGTCAGTGTCATTTACTCTTATGTACTAGGTTTTTCTTTTTTGAGTAATAAAAGATAAAACTCATATATGTAATAATAAGTTTTATTGTCTAACAGAAATTAAATTTTAATTCCAGAACAATTTAATATAGAAATATAAATGAGTATACAATTAACAAAAAAGGAAAGGAATGTGTCCTATACAAGTAATAACACATTCTGCGTATTGATTAGACGATGCATAATATTTATTACATTACACAAAATTATTATAACTAAGAGCAGCAATATTTCTAATTTCAGTTATAGAAAAGTTAAAAATGTGCCAGTGAGAAGAGATACAGTTAATTACTTCTACGCTCGGTCTGGATAATTTCTGTGATGTGGCGATGTGGTTCTTTTTTGTGAATGTGTCTGAAGATATCCTTTCTCCAGCAGGGGCGTACCGATGAGCCTGTAGAAAGGCGAAATACGTATCTACGTCTCTGGCGAGGGATATGTTCGGACACGTTCACAAAAATATTAATAGTGAACCTGTATTTGTGTTCTGCACACCAGATTTTTAATAATATTTTATATTATTAAAAATACCATTGTAAGATACAGTTAATTTTAGAACACCTTAAATTAATAGATGACTTCATTAATATGTTTGTACTTAGGTGAAAATTACAAATAAAACGTGTCAAAGTTACGAGCTGCAAATCGCAGGACATGAAAATTTAACTGATTACAATCGATGTAATTATGACACAGTTTATATAAAAAATATGCTAGTGGATATTCATCGCACACTAAGAGAAAGTAAATTGACAGGAGACAAAAGTACATCTTCATCTGAATCGTAATTTGGGAAAACACCATTGTTAAGAAAATCACTTTGTGTATTTTGAATATTTCAGACTATACAGGCTGATTCATTTTCGGCCCTCACCATGGGGATCTCGCTTATTATTGGAGATAGAGTATAGGTTTAAATTTGGCAAAGTTGTTAAATTTGGTGTTTGTTATAAATCCGTAAAGAAAATAGACCTGTGATAAATGACCTTCGTTATTAAAAAAAAAAAACGCGAAAACCCCATTTTCTTCTTTTACCTGTAGCACCGACATTTGGCCTTGTAGAGAAAATATAAAAACACATCCTTGTGGCCATTTCTAAACCTCTATCCAGTTGTGTACTCTAAATTTTTATACGACGTTTCGTTTCTTTCTGGCCATCATCAACTATCTAATTTATTATAGGCGCCATATTGGATTTAGACATCTTCAGAAAGAGTTTTTTTTTTCTAATTTCAACCATGTACCACATGCTGACTAAAGTTTTTGACATTAGGTTTTATTTGAAAGAATAAATTATAAGATTAAATAAGGTAGCCATGGAATTTCAATCTGTCAAACATTTCATTTATTGTTCATTAATAATACAAAAATGTCATACACTAACGAAGAGAAACGAGATATGATAAGTATTTTTTATTCTTCGAACCGAAATTCAACAGTAGCGAGTACAAGATATCTACAATTATATCCAGAACGACAACAGCCTCATCGTACCATTTTTCTAGATCTCGACAGAAATTTGGTCGAGAATTGATCATTTACTAAGCCGCGTAATGATCAAGACAACAGGAATTTAAATGAAAATCGACAAGATATTTTACAAATGGTAAATTGAATGCATGTTTTCAAATTTCATGTTAATCTTGTATTTTTATAGATAAATAATAATCCATCAATTTCTACACGCGAAGTAGCGTCAGAATTAAATTTGTGCCAGTCCAGAGTTTGGAGAACTTTACATAAAAGTAGGTTTAAACCATACAGGATCCATGTTAGTCACTCTTTACTGCCTGGAGATAATTTGAGAAGGCTAGAATATTGTAATTGGTTAATGGGAAGGATAGAAAATGACGAAAATTTTTTTAAGCAAAATCATCTGGTCAGATGAAACAAAATTTACAAATTCTGGAATGTTCAACAGAAATACGGAGCACTATTGGACAGTACAAAATCCCCGAAAAAACAGGGCTAGAAGACCACAACATCGTTTTGGAATAAACGTTTGGATGGGTATTTTGGCAAATCGTCTCTTAGGACCAGTTATGTATGAAGAACATTTAAATGGAGAAAGATATTTAAACATTTTACGTACATACGTATCTGACTATCTTGACGACAATATCCCATTAAATCAATTACAATATTTATGGTGGCAACAAGATGGCGCACCAGCACACAATGCAGCTGTTGTTAGAAATTTCTTAAATCAAGAGTTTGCAAACCGTTGGATTGGAAATAGGGGAGTTGTTGAATGGCCTGCGAGATCACCTGATTTAAGGCCGCTAGATTTTTTTTTATGGGGATATGTTAAAAATAATATTTATAAAGTAGATGCGCCACAAAACATTGAAGAATTACGAGACAGACTTCAGAATGCCTTCGATGCAGTTCCTAGAAGAACTATACAAAGGGCAGTGCAAAATGCCAGAAGGCGTGCCCAATTGTGCATTACCGAAGATGGCCAGATAATTGAACATTTACTGTAATTGTTTATTGTTTACTTTTCTATGTATTTTTATTAATGTTTTTGTTATCTTGTACTCGCTACTGTTGAATTTCGTTTCGAAGAATAAAAAATACTTAACATATCTCGTTTCTCTTCGTTAGTGTATGACATTTTTGTATTATTAATGAACAATAAATGAAATGTTTGACGGATTGAAATTCCAAAGGCTACCTTATTTAATCTTATAATTTATTCTTTCAAATAAAACCTAATGTCAAAAACTTTGGTCAGCATGTGGTACATGGTTGAAATCAGAAAGAAAAACTCTTTCTGAAGATGTCTAAATCCAATATGGCGCCTATAAGAAATTAGATAGTTGATGATGGCCAGAAAGAAACGAAACGTCGTATAAAAATTTAGAGTACACCACTGGATAGAGGCTTAGAAATGGCCACAAGGATGTGTTTTTATTTTTTCTCTAGAAGGCCAAATGTCGGTGCTACAGGCAAAACAAGAAAATGGGGTTTTCGCGTTTTTTTTTTAAATAACGAAGGTCATTTGTCACAGGTCTATTTTCTTTACGGATTTATAACAAACACAAAATTTAACAACTTTGCCAAATTGAGACCTATACTCTATCTCCAATAATAAGAGAGATCCTCATGGTGAGGGCCGAAAATGAATCAGCCTGTATTCTTACAATTCTTAGTAGCATCATAATTGTTCTAAGACCTTGAAGAAAATTTAATTCTATATTCTAGGTACGTTATATTCAGATTTAGTTTAGTATATTCAATAAGGATGAATTGATCCGAAACGTGCTAATCATAAAACCCCAACCCTACAGTAGGATTAGTCCGTACATGATAATAGCCGGTGTAAACCTTTGTAAAATGCAAATTATACACGGGTCTATGTAATGAAATTTTTGTAATTTAGTTCAAAGAAATAACAGATACCCTATCGTATAAGTGTAATTAAATCAGGGATCTTTGAAAGGGATGCATTTGCTGAATTGCTTACTTACCCAGTTTTATTGCTCCATTCATTCAATTTGGGAAAAGTATCTTTCATGGATATTTGTTGATGATTCAACGAAATGTACTCAACTAGTCTTAAAACGTCTTTTGTCATTTTAACTACTCACATCAATAGCGATCAAATAAATTTCCTAATTAAAGTATTTGAAGATAGGACTAGAACAAAAGTGAGTATAATCTGTCCATATTTCTAAAGACTTGACTTATTAAATTCCACTCGATCTTCAAAAGAAAGTTTACCTATCGTTGTAATCCTTTTAGAGATGGGCGGTTAACAGGGACGTATACACAGAATTCACAGAAATTATTATACTAAAAGTGTATTATAAAAAGATTAATGTTCGATTTATAATATATATCTATATATTTTCAAAGACATTTATAATGTCTTTGAAAATAATTCAGGGATAATAATAAACTAAATATTAAAGTACATACAATTTTGGAATTTGAGATAATATGGTAATAAAATGTAATATGCATGTTTGTAATATGTTACAATGGTGTTGGCTACGATTATTTGTGTCTATATATGTGTGTGTAAGAAGTATAACAAAGATTTAAACTAAGTATAAGGCTTGCCAGAATAGCTGCTCCATTTATGTATGCTGATAAAAAAATATGTAAAATAATATAGATAAATGATTAAAAATAAATTTCTTTGTTTACAGAAACAAACTTCTATTTATTTATTATTAGGAGTTATATTTTGATATTTTAAAATTGAGTTCTAAGATATAAATAGACAAATTTCCCTAAATATATCAATAAATGAAAAGAATGCAAAATTAATAATAATAATAATAATAATTAACATAATCGGTTATCCATTTCATGGTTTCAAAACCGTAGGGCTGTCATTTGACAGCTGTCAAATATTTATGTCAACCGAAACAACAAATTTTGAGTTGCATGTTTGCCATTTACGAAAATGCATAAAATAATAACAGAAAAACGAACTAAAATTGTTAAAACATACTACAAAAGTGGGGATTCAAACGTAGTCACGTTTCGCGCAGTTAGAAACGACTTTGGCCGTCATAATCGACCTACTGTGCAAGCAATTGGCAAGATAGTGAAAAAATTTGAAGAAACGGGGACCGGGTTAGATATTCATCATCGTAATGTACGCTCTGCTGCCGTGAGTGAAAGTGTAGCCGAAGAGCCGAATTTGGGAATTCCACGGCGTTCTCAACAATTGTGCCTGTCTTACGGCTCTTTATGGCGTATTTTGCATCTGAATTTACACCTGTATCCGTATAAAGTTCAGCTCACCCAACAATTAAAGCCTGCTGACCGTCAACAACGCAGGAGATACGTCAAATGGGTCCATGAACAACAGGCCATAAATGATGATTTTTCGAAGAAATTCTCTTCAGCGATGAGGCGCATTTCTCACGCGATGGTTACGAAAATAAGCAAAATTGTCGCATGTGGGGCTCTGAAAATCCTCAAACAATTGAAGAGGCCGTTACATCCAGAAAAAGTGACTGTGTGGTGCGCATTATGGTCTGGAAGCGTTATAGGGCCGTATTTTTTCGAAGATGACGAGGCAAGGGCGGCTACTGTCAATTCGGAGAGGTATGGTGGAATGATAACAGACTTTTTTTTGGACCGAGATTGATAATATGGACTTGGACGATATGTGGTTCCAGCAAGACGGTGCAACAAGCCACACAACACGATCGATTTTGGCTCTATTACATGAGAAGTTTGCTGGACGTCTAATTTCACGTTTTGGTGACGTCAATTGGCCGCTGAGATCATGCGATTTGACGCCGTTAGACCTTTCTTTGTGGGGTTACGCAAAAGACGATGTTTATGCGAAGTTAAGTTAATGCTCTAACTTTAGAGCATTCGAAAGACAACATTCGTCAACTGATGGCCGAGATACCGGGCAAAATGTGCCGAAAAGTGCTCCAAAATTACCTCAAAAGGATCGAGTGTTGCCACAAATCCAGAGGTGGCCATTTGAATGAAATTGTATTTCACACATAATGGCAAGGTCCAAACTTTATAATAAATAGAAATTTCGTCAAAAATTAAATTCTATACGTTTTTTTTGAAACCTAAAAATGGATAACCATGTATTTATATTATTCGTATTTTTAACTATTATAGTTGTATATGTGCTACAGATATATGGTTAAGTAGGTATCTCGATCAAAAATATTTTAGATTTTAGATAACACATTTATAGAAAATTTAATAAAATTTCTGTGTTCAGGCGAAATGCACGATTGTCATTTAACTGTTTTAGTAGTAGAGGTAAAAAAATCGAAATACGTGACAGTGCTTTATGAAGTACAAAGAGTAGAAAACATACTTGTTGTGATCAAAGTAATATACCAGGGCGATTCGTAAAGTAAGTTCCGTTAGGTTATTAAAAAGAAGACCAATGCGTAAAGAGGTTTTTATTATATACATATACAAGGTGTGTATAAATTGGCGGACCCACTACACGTGGCGACATTCTTGGTCAAATTTTGAGTTAAAAGTCCTAATCCTAAAACGATGTAACAGGCTTCCTTTGTCTTCAGAATGAATTTGAAAGAAACATACATTTGGCAACATTGAACACGCATGTGCTAGTTATAATCTTCGGAACATTTTTACACGTCGTCATGTGAACCTTACATTTTAAATTTAAAAAAGAAACAAACGAAATAAAATTGGTTTCTTAGATTACATATTTATTACGAAAATATTACAAAGTTTTAAAAATTTTTGATAATATTAAGTATTCATACACTAAGTTCTTCTTGATCTTCTTGATAAGAAATCAATGTAATTATTACCTACATAATTGTTCGAATTGAAATCCATCAGAAAACTAAACAAAATTATACAAATAAACACGAAAAATAAGCAAGTCGAATGAAATAGGTAGATTACATAAGTGTCAAAATTTGACAGTAGTAATATATTTGACTAGAACAACATTAGGCTGCCTACTTATTGTTTTACAACGTTGTCAGATGTGTTTTTCGTCAAAATAAGTTAATAAACAAATATTAAAAACAAACTTTAAAATCAAAAAGAAAACTTTAACGAAAGGATAATAACAACAATTCTTCTTTCTTCTAAATTGTAGCTCTTTCTGTCAACAAATATCGAGTAATAATGCTTATTTCAAGACTGAAAGTCCGAACTTTAGGAACCTCGTGCAAAGATATGGAGCATGGTACAACATTTTCGTATTAGGATTTTGGACTCCGAATTTAACGAAGAACATCGCCGCGTGTAGTGGGTCCGCCAATTTATACACACCTTGTATATATTTTTGAATTTTCTGCATAGTTGCCATTAAGATTGAGACATTCGTCATAGAGATGAACCAGCTTTTTAATGCCCTCGTCATAGAACTGCCTATGAATTGAGCCATGCCGTAACATGTCCTGTAACTCTTCATCGCTCTCAAACCGTTGACTCGCAAGTCATTTCTTCATGTTAGAGAAAAGATTGTAGTTGCTAGGAGCCAAATCAAGGCCGAAGGGAGGATGCTCTAACACTTCCCACTTAAAAGTGTCCAGTAAGCCTACCATGCGAGCGGCGATAAGCGGGCAGCCGTTGTCGTGAAGAACTGTACGTGAAATTTGAGGAAAAGGGCTCAGTTCTGTGATCGTGAATCGCCGATTTTCACGTATTGTTTCTTCGACATTGCCCACAATTTCGTTCGTCATAACAGTTGGTCTTTCACTCCGTTCTTCATCATGTACATTAGTTCGTTATTCTCGATCTTCTAACCAATGATCTTCTAACCAAACTAATCACTCATGACATTTTCACCATAAACAGAACAAAGTTTACAATGAATCTCAGCAGCCTTCATGGTCTTTGCACGCAGAAATCGGATAGCAGCACGCACTTTACATTGGTTTTCAATTGCAGCAGTCATTTTAAGCGATCAAAATAGCATGAAAGAATGTCCGAACGATATTCTCACTAGCACTGCCAGACTCACGCTGAACCAAACTGCACCGCAGCGCTGTGATCGCACCGATATCCCCACTCCTCTGCTCACTAAGCGGAAACGAAAGTTTTTTTACGAATCGCCCTCACAGTTAAAGGTATCGTTAACTACGAGTCTTCTATGTCCAGGCGATAAATGCACGATGATAATTGATAACACTGTAGTAGAGGTAAACAAAATGGAAATACGTGACTGTATTTTATTAAGTACATAAGAGCAGACAACATACTTGTTCTGATCAAAGTAATATATACTGAAACCGGCGAGGCAGTTAATGTACGTATTTATGACGTTCCATGACAATCTCACAACTTAAAATTTATGTAAATTAAAATAACTATTAATAACCTATATATTTGTTATTAATTAATTATTTTGTTAATATTATAGGTGTTTAACTTTACATAAGCATGTTATAATATGTAGTTCTTTTAAGAAATTATAAAGAGTTTGTATTTTTTGTATATTGACAGTAAAATTCGATGTTGTCATTTTGCCATTTTTATTGTCAGTACCGCTAATGCCGCTAATCTGATGTCATTATACTTGTAATTTTTTTAAATTATTTACCTGCTTTCTATTTAGTATTTGTCATAGTTATCAATTCTTTTGTGAACTAATTTTGAGATAATTACATTTCTGCATTAAAATGCCGAAAGCAAAGCAAGATGCTAGTTCCATCATTGATCAACTATTTTATAAAAGAACGAAATAATGGAGGACCATTGCTACCAAACAATGCTATTAATGAGGTATATATTAATTATATATAGTATCTAATAAGAATATTAATAATGTTTTGACGTGCATTAACGAACTCCCCAATTTCAGTATACCTATAATTATATGAAGTAGTTACTTTTGCTATTTATATGATTATCACTGTAGTTATACGAGGGTATATCAGATATAAACGAGACTGATGTTTTAATGACTCGTACAAAAGTTCTTTGAATCGGCGAAGTAGGTGGCTATGTAGACAAAGCACTTAGGGTGGGGAGAGCAACGTCTGAAATTCCGTCGAGACCGTTCAGTAGTGCAGTGACCATGAGTGAGCAAGCGGTGCACGTTTCCGTGGAGCAGCGGATAATTATTAAGTTTTTGACCAATGAGGGGGTGAATCCAACAGACATTTTACGCAGATTGCACGCACAGTTCGGGGAGAACACCCTTTCACGACCTCGCATGTTTGCATGGCATAAACAATTTTCTGGAGGCCGGGAGAAAGTTGAAAACCAGAGCCACGTTCGACGCCCACGGACGAGCGTTACCGAAGCCAACATTGAGGCTTGATTTTCTTCATGATCGCCGCATAATTAATGCCCAATATTATTGCGACGTTTTGGATGCCGCAAAATTGTCTTTACGACGAAAAAGAAAGACGCAATCCGTTAAAAATGTCATTCTCCTTCACGACAACGCCAGACCACATTCGGCAAACATTACGAGGCAAAAAGTGGAACAATTCGGCTGGGAAATCTTGGAACATCCTGCTTACAGTCCAGACTTGTCACCCTGTGACTACCATTTGTTTGGACCTCTAAAAGAAGCTCTTGGAGGCCAGCGTTTCGACAGCGACCAAGCGGTAGAGACATTTGTGCTCCAGTGGCTGTGTGACCGGCCTAAAAGTTTTTACGATAACGGGATTAAAAAGCTTCCAATACGTTGGGAAAAATGTATTGCGCGGGCGGGAGATTATGTAGAAAAATAGTACATTTGTACCGCGATATCATAAAGTTTCTGGGTCAACGGTGGCCATGGGGTGAAAAACGTCTGTCTTAATTTATGTCATCCTTTTGAGAAAAATCTGATAGAATTTTCAGGTTAAGTGTCATGCTGACGATAAAATTTGTCAATATATTAATCTTAATGTCAGTATGACACATAACCTGAAAATTTTATCAGATTTTTCTCAAAAGGATGATATAAATTAAGACAGACGTTTTTCACCCCATGGCCACCGTTGACCCAGAAACTTTATGATATCGCGGTATTAACCTTGTTCAATAAAGCATTAATAGTTAAAAAAAATCAGTCTCATTTATATCTGATATACCCTCGTATGTATATAAATAAAAATGTATAAAGCAAACAAGAAAAAAGGAATAAACTTTTTTGCTTTTTCTTCGACATACAAAAATAGGTATAAATATTTTCTTTAATGGACTCATTTTAACAAGGAGAAATATGTTACTTGTGGTTATTCCCTTGTTGCTAGTAGAAGCTTTGCCACATTTTACACACTTTCACGTTTTAATACTTCACTTCTCTAATGGTAAAGTTGTGTTTAGCTCGTTGAAGGCTTTGTGGTTTCCTTTCTTCCCTGTCAGTTTGTATCAGGTCAATCTATTTGTACATGGTTTTGATGTATATCCCCAACCATTATCGACAAATACATTGGAATTTATTTGAGAATTTGAACTAAATTGGAATTAAATTAAATTATTTTATTTCGCATTATTGTATGATTCGTCTAATATCGCGGATATTATTCAAACGTGTAAGTATTAAAAGTTATTAAAATCTTAATTATATTTCAAATTTTAATAAAAAATATGAAAAGAACATTAAGATTGTATTAATTTGCCCGTTATAAAAATATCAATAAGTGAATGACCTAACGACACTTCCTTGCACATCGACGTGAAACCTATCAAATACCACAAGATTGAAATTGTATCTTTATCGTGCGTGCGGAAAATACATAGATAATTATCGTAAATCCTTGCCTGTCTATCTTTACTGAAAGGAATTTCGTCAAAAATAATATTACATCTGGCTCTATATATCAATTTATTGAACTTGCAAGACTCGTTGATCCGTTTAATTACTGTTATTCTTTGTATTTACTGTTATAATAATCTCTTAGTATAGTTGAATCATTTTCAACGGCTAATATTGTTTGTTCTTCTTTGGGTTTATATCACTTTAAAGGAATAATTTCTGTCAAATCATGCAATGCTTTTATGAAGAAAACTCCTTTTTGTTCAAAATGTTACAATTTATTGGTAATTATTAAAATTTTTGAATAACTACATCTATGGATAAGATGCAGCAAACGTAGACATGTTTTTTTTTGTTATACATTGTTATATGAGTTAATTCCGGTTGTTTCTAAAAATAATGCACTAAAATATACAAGTGTCCGCGAAATAAAAAGACAACGTATGAAAAATGGAAAGATGTATTAATAATGTATTAGTATTATATGGTATACGAATCCAAAATATAGTGAGTCAACGCGAACCCCAAAATTAAAAACCCTGAAAACTGTATTGCGTGACTTCTATGAATTCAAAATATTCGAAATTCATAAGTAATAAATAACGTGTGTTCATTTGAAAATTCAATCTAGGCTACTTTGAAATTTTGATAGAATAAGACGCATATATATTAGTATGTGTTTGTTGTTCCGTAAACGTAAATCCAAATGACATTTGATAATGTCAATCACAAATATCAGTTAGTGCATAAAATAATCGTGCGTCGATTCTGGTTTAAATAAATTGCTTCTCAGTTTTAAAATGGCTTTCACTTTAGAACATAAAATTTTTTTAGTCCAGGCTTATTTTCGAAGTGCTAATAAAATTGATGGTTTATGGGTTTATTCAGTTCAAGATTGCATGATAGAATTTCAAGTTGAGTTTCCACATTTTGTAATAGATTATATACAATTTAAGAATACTTTGGATATAACTTTAAAACTTTTTTCTGAAATTGGTAGTCTCTTAAGAAAATCAGGCAGCGGAGCAGTTAAGAAACGTACACCTCAAGTTGTCAATCGTGTTGAAGATTTCTTCAACACGATATATGAACCACAAACATCTGTTCGACATTTGAGTTAACAAATAAACCTTTCTGTTGGTACAACTCACAAATTATTAAAAAAAGATATGCAACTTTATCGATACCGTGTCACAGCAGTACAAGAATTGTTAGAAATTGATTACCCACGTAGACTACAGTTTTGTAATTGGTTTGTAAATATGAACAATAATGGAGAACTTTCGTAAAGAGTCATCTTTACTGATGAAGCATGGTTTTATAAAACGGGATACCTAAATTCACAAAATACAAGAATTTGGAGTAGTGAAAATCCACATGTAATTAATGAAGAATTGCTACATCCAGAGAAAATTGGTGTTTGGGTCGCGATAAGCCAAAGGCGAATCATTGGACCAATATTTTTCTGGGAACGTTAACTGCTCAAGGAAATTTTACAACCATTTGTCAATCAGTTTCATGATGATGAACTTCAAAATGCATATTTCCAACAAGACGGAGCACCTTGTCACTGTACTGCAGAATCTTTGGATTATTCAAGAGAATTTTTTGATGAGCGTATAATTAGTTGAAATACTGAAATTGCCTGGCCTACACGTTCATGCGACTTAATTAACACCTTGCGACTTCTTTTTGTGGCCTTATCTAAAAAATAACATATTTCGAACACTTATATTGAATTTGAATGATATGCTACAGAGAATCGAACAGAAATGCATGGAAATTAATAACAATCCAGTAATGTTGCAGAATATCATCAGAAATTTTGAACGGAGGATTTTAAAGTGCATTGATCTTGAAGGACAACATTTTCAACATTTGTTATAGTTTTCAATAAATACCTATTATTTGTTATTTATTTGTATGTATGAAACTGTAAAAATATACGACTTCGTAGGTTAAGTAGTAAATTTTAATTTACGACATACTTCAAGATGTTCTCAGTAAATCACATGCTATTAGATTGACTTTTGAAAAGAACACTTGTTATGTACCTCCATTGAAGTTACACACACCGTATGTTTACATAAGTAACAGCTGTCGATATTATAAAAACTATAACATTCTGTATGCAGTGAATTATTAAAAATTAATTTGCGTGTTACATTAATTTACAATCCCATTTTAAAATTCATACTGAGATGTTTTTTTTTTGTTAAGAGAAGTAAGAAATATAATACCGCTATTGAATTTAAATGCGACAATGTTTATGTTTATAAAAAACTAGAAAGTAGCATTGTCTAAGTTTTGTTATCGTAAGGGTTCGATAACCTGAGTCCGTTATTAAAAATTTATACTTAAATTAATTAAATTTTTAAAGATGATAATGTGTGTTTTTTTGATACCTTTCTTTTTCAATAGAGAGAAACTCTGACATACCGCCATTTTATTCAGTACTATTTGGCATTTCATAATGCAAAAACTTACAGCCTAGCAGTGTTTAGAAATCGTGGAAATTTATTTCTAAAATCAGTGTTCAGTTAAAAATGTTCACTCAATTTTCGACATACACCATCGGTCAACTGAGTATTTGCAATACAATTGGAAAATTTTGCACTCAATTTACTCTTATGGACTCCCATCCACCAACAAGATTGTGTAGAGTGTGCACTGAACAAAATATCGTCGCCGTTTAGACCAGTGTTGAGGATCTAAATTCGTCGATTTGTCATCGTGTGCTGTGCGTATCGACTTTGTAGCAAGAATCTTGGCTTACATGCCTACGATATTAAATTGGTGCAAGAATTGAAACCAACCGACCATTGCTTTCAACGTCAGTTCAGTAATTGGGCGCTTGAACAGTTGGAAGTCTATCTACTGTTTTATGGTCAAATTGTGTTCAGTGATGAGGCTCACTTCTGTCATAGTAGCTTTGGGAAGAAGTACAATTGTCGGATTTGGAGCGACACCAATCTACAGATGACTTATCAACTACCGATTCACTCCGAAAAATGCACTGTTTGGTGCGGTTTGTGGCCCGATATCATAATCGGGCCATTCTTTTTCAAAAACGAAGAAAACCGAGCTGTCATCGGTCAATGACGGCCGGTATAGAGGCATGTCCAACGATTTTTTATTCCCAAAAGTGCATGAACATGGTCTGGAAGACAGACATGGACCTGCACACTGGTCTTCAAGATTATGTGATTTGACGCCTCTAGACTATTTTTTGTAGGGCTATTTGAAGTTACAGCATTGCCAACTTCGTCCTCAAAAAACTAGGAACTAATGAGTCCTCCAGAGGCAGGGCGTCCCAAGTAGTGCATTTTTGTGGACGCACTGATTTTTCAATGAAAAAAGTACAACCGAATTTGAGTTTCGTAGTAGTTAAAACACTTATATGTATGTATATACTTAATCTTTATTGTTAAAATACTATTTATTCACAAAGTTTATTATCACTAATGTATCAAATGTTTTATTATGTACGTGTTACGTATGTAATTTGGTATAGCAAACGACAATTAAGTTGGTGCGAGGAGGGGTAAGTTCGCGCAGGATTAGAAGTAGTGGGGAGATTTGTATTTGGTTTTACATCAAATGTCAGATAATTCTAGCATGAGCGTGTATCACTTTATGATCCCCTAGCAAAGACATTATGTTCCGTCAAACGTCAACGACAAATGTATTCTGACAATTACTTGAGTAGTGGGGGTGGACGTTTATAAAAACAGCTTCTGCGCACCCCCTTCTCGCGCCAACTTAATTGGCGCTTGCTATACATTGGTAATAAATTTAATCTACTTCGAAACATCTGTGAATTAACAATATTTTAACAGCAAGCACTTTGTATATAGACCTTCTTAACTCTTTGCAATATTTTTCATATATCAAGACAACATAATACAAGGGTGCTTCGATATGAAAGAGAACAATCTGAGTTTGGTATTGCACTTTTTGACACAATCACCTCATAGTTCAATGCACTTGGTCCAATGTTTCTCTAGGTTCTCAATTCTTACTTTGAAGTAGTTGCAAACATTCGGTAGATGTTGCCATGCAATTTCGTTTCTGCTCCGGCAAAATGCGGCATCTATCTTACGCAAAATGTGTGATTTATTATGCAAAATGTGTATAGGGGTATACGTGGACGTCTTGTAAAATGTTTCGGGATTTTTGTGTTATCTTTGCTGTGGTCCATTTGCAACAATGCGATTATTAATTTTGATCTACTGAAGATGACAACTTAGTTGTCGAAATACTAATTTAGGGTAAGAATATAATGTGGTAAGGGGTCTTATACACAGGAATTCTTCGATCACATCAACCGACAACACCCATTAAATAAAATTTACAATGGAAATAGAAGAAGAAAAGAGATTACCATTCCTGGATGTATTGCTACACCGCACGCAGTCTGGAATATTACAGCATGGAGTATACAGGAAGAAATCCCAGGGACGATTAGCAACGCCGAATATTTGGAGGAAGAAAAGCGACACGTCAAGGAAGCACTGGAAAAGAACGGTTACAGCAACAAAGAGATAAGAGCTCTGGGAAAGCCTAGAACGGTAATGCCACTTACGGAAACGGAACCAACCAGCGGATTCGCTCGCCTACCTTACATCTCTGGAGTCACCGAGAAAATAGGGAGGATCCTAACCAACAAGAACTTAAAAGTATGTTTTAGTGCTACTATGCCATTCAAGTAGAACCTTTCTGGGATCAAGGATTTACCACATAGTTCAATGAACTTGGTCCAACGTTTCTCTAGGTTATCAATTCTTACTTTGAAGTAGTTGAAAACATTCAGTAGATGTTGCCATGCAATTTCGTTTCTGCTCCGGCAAAATGCGGCATCTATCTTACGCAAAATGTGTGATTTATTATGCAAAATGTGTATAGGGGTATACGTGGACGTCTTGTAAAATGTTTCGGGATTTTTGTGTTATCTTTGCTGTGGTCCACTTGCAACAATGCGATTATTAATTTTGATCTACTGAAGATGACAACTTAGTTGTCGAAATACTAATTTAGGGTAAGAATATAATGTGGTAAGGGGTCTTATACACAGGAATTCTTCGATCACATCAACCGACAACACCCATTAAATAAAATTTACGATGGAAATAGAAGAAGAAAAGAGATTATCATTCCTGGATGTATTGCTACACCGCACGCAGTCTGGAATATTACAGCATGGAGTATATAGGAAGAAAACCCAGGGACGATTAGCAACGCCGAGTATTTGGAGGAAGAAAAGCGACACGTCAAGGAAGCACTGGAAAAGAACGGTTACAGCAACAAAGAGATAAGAGCTCTAGGAAAGCCTAGAACGGTAATGCCACTTACGGAAACGGAACCAACCAGAGGATTCGCTCGCCTACCTTACATCTCTGGAGTCACCGAGAAAATAGGGAGGATCCTAACCAACAAGAACTTAAAAGTATGTTCTAGTGCTACTATGCGAATCAAGTAGAACCTTTCTGGGATCAAGGATTTACCACAAACTAAGGGAGAAGGAGTTTATAAGTTAATATACGAATGTTGAAAGAGCTACGTCAGATAAATAGGAAGATCGATTGGACAAAGAGTCAAGGAACATCAGAACGACACCCGAAGAAAAAGAATTAGACAATCAGCGGTTATGGAACATGTACACGAGAACGGGCACCAAGTGAATTTTGAAGACGCAGAAGTATTAGCTACAACAAAGAATTACCACCGAAGAGTTATTAGAGAAGTTATCGAAATAGAAAAACATCCTAACTTCAACCGCAAGGACGGCTATAAACTCAGCAACACCTGGAAGAGCCTACTACGAGAATCCGCCACGACCAATGGAGGAAGATGATCACATGTCAGTTAACCTAGGCCACATATAAGAAAGATCGACAACGAAGAAAATCAGTTTGATACCAGATCTTGAAGAAGGTGGCAGTATGTACAACGAAACGTCGAGTGAAATTACGATACCACGGCGAAACTCGCAAGAAGATTGTACTACAGGGATTTCATACCTTTTTTAAATCTGAAATTTTGAACGCGACCTAAAATGTTTCTTGAATGTTTGCATGTATGTATAAATATAACCTCAAAATATTTGCTATTTATGAACGTGTTATGTTTGTACATAAGAGTGCACCCTGAATTGAATACTTTTGCCATAAGTGTCATATTTTGTGTCGTGACATTTTTCCCGCACCATGGTATCTTTCGATTTTGCACGAACTCTACATATCTGGTCATTATTTTCTAATGTAATACTTAAATTCTTTGTATTGATACTGTATCCAGTAAATTTATCGATATTTTACACGATTTCCTGAAATTGTAGTATTTCTTCGGATTAGTTAATTAATTTTATTAATGTACTGTATGTTGTTATGAATATGATAAATATGATAAAAATGATGTAGATAAAAGATATCAACACTTAGCATAAATAAACATGTATAGTTAATCGATAGACAATACAACCGAGTACGTGATTTATAAATAAGAATTATTATTCTAATTGTAAGTTGATTTAATAATGCATGAGAAGTAAGCGTTAAGGGAAACTACAAGGTCGGTTAACTAACGTTAATCATATTTTTATGTTGTTTATCTGGATTAATTGTGTACATTTTTTTACGATAATTCATTTGCATCTGCATTGTATGAATTCCATGAAAGTTACGGTTTGGAAATTTTTCTTTAACTAAACCTGCGTTAATCACCTTCGCAAAATCAAGAATTTTAAACGGTGAGAAAGCAAGTATTTTTCAACTTATCATGCCATAATTATTTTCATTCATTAATGGTTATTAATCTGCGTGATGAAAGCACTGTAGAATTTTAGATAAAATGACACTTTTGTTGCACTTATTATTTTATTTTATGCATTAATCGTTACCTAATCACATTTCAGGTGAAATTAAGATAATTCCTTGAATACCACCTGTTCAAAATTTCTTGCTTATTCACAAAGATTGGCAACTTATTTTTAGGAAAATCTTTAGGAAATACTTCTTCTTACGCCCGGTTTCATAATCAAAATAAAGTGTTTTTTATTATTAAAGTGGTCTTTAACTTAAAAAATGCGTTTCATAATGACATTTTAAAGAAAAAGGATTCTTTATCTGAACTTTAAAGTAAAGTGCCGAATTCAGCGCTTTTACATTTTAAACAGTCCTTTATGTATCACGAACAGCGCACGATACCGTACGAGTCCAAACGAAAAGAAGATACTACATAACCTAAGTAATATTTGTTATTTTGTTTTATATATTTGAATTTGTATGTTTGACACGTGTGTAAATATTTAGTAAAATATGAATAATTTACTGGATACATCTTCAAGTTCCTCATCTGATGATGAAATAGTAATGAGAAAGCGCAAAATATATAGAAAGAGAAAAAAATTGGCTAAATAAATATAATGATATTGAATTTTTTAGTAGATTAAGATTAACGAAACCTACTGTAACATTACTGAATCGAATTCAACATCAAATATCTCACCCCACAAATAGGTAAATTGTATTTTTAAATATTAATGAAGTAGTAGTATACTTACATTATTTTATTTTGTAGAGGATGTTGTGTGCAACCAATTATTCAGTTGCTACTCACATTACGATTTTTTTCAACGGGAAGTATGCTGTTATCTGCAGGAAATTTTATGGGGGTATCTAAAGCATCGGCAAGTAGAATAGTGAAGCGTGTTTCAAGTGCTATAGCTTCACTTTATGATGCGTATATACATATGCCAGAAGATGCAGTTGAAGCAGGTAGAATAGTTGAAGACTTCTATAGAATAGCTAGATTTCCTCGGGTTATTGGAGCTATTGATTGTACCCTAATCAAAATACAATCACCTGGAGGAAATGATGCTGAGATATTTAGGTCAAGGAAGGGTTATTTCGCATTAAATGTGCAAACTGTATCTGATGCAAATTTAAAATTTATAAATGTTGTAGCTAGATGGCCAGGTTCTTGTCACGATCAAACTGTTTTTAACAATAGCTATTTAAAACAAGAACTGCAAAATGGTAGATTTGGCCAATATTTATTATTAGGGGATAGTGGTTATGCAATAGAGCCGTATCTAATGACGCCACTACAACATACTGAGACAGCAGCATAAAATTTATACAACGAGTCCCAAATAAGAACTCGTAATGTTGTTGAAAGGCAGTATGGTGTATGGAAAAGGAGGTTTCCCTGTTTTAAGTACTGGAATTAGATTAAATATTGACACTGTAATGACTGTGATAATTGCAACCGCAGTATTGCATAATATTGCAATTGAAATGAAGGAAGATATTCCAGATGACTGACTAGAAAATTTACACATAGAAATAAATGAAAATCCAGTAATTCAAAACAACAGGAACATTAATACAGGCAGACATGTACGACAACTTATTATTAATGAACACTTTTCGCAGTTGTGATCATTTTTTCAATATTAAGATCACTTATTTAATATGTATTTATAAAAATTATTATTCATTAACCATTAAATTTTTTTTATTTGTAATTCTAGAAGTTTTAATTCTAACTTGTGTTTTTCTTGCCTTCTTTCTTCTTCTTTCCTATCCCTTTCAGCTCTTAATCCCTGTTGTTCGATTTCATTTTTCAACAATTCCATTTTTAATTTATAATAATCGTCTTTCTGACAAGTAGAGATTGTTGGGCGTAGCTTTTTATTTATAGGTTGCTTTAATTTTCTGGGGGTATAATTGCTCCATTCATCGTTACTCTAAAAAAATATATTTTAATGAATATAGTAAGATTTATTAGTAAAATTATACATACTCTTTTTCCTTTCCTTTCAGAGTTTAATAATTTCTCCTAAAAAATATCATTTAAAAATATACACATGTTATATTCATTTAATTACCTCAAAATCCTCGATAGGAGCTTTCAATGCAGTACTACATGATTCAGTGCTTTTAGGCACAATCACCTATGACAAAGATTTTTACAATATATTCATCATTATAATATGTACCAAAATACTTCATTAGGAACATCAATGTCCACATAGATCGGCAGGGATAAGTCTGGGATAGTAATTATCTGAAAATGCATATTTAGTTTTATTGATAAATTTACATGCACATTTAAATAATTTACTTACAGGTGACGGTATGTCATGCAATATACAATCAGATTTCATCAGGGTTTTCTGATGCACTACCTGTTTCTGGATTACTCTAAAAAAAAATAAACAATCAATGCATATATTCAGGAAACACAAATGCAAACTTTACAGAAACAGCATCACCACCATAAGCACTATTTAAACCCACTACCGTCTTTACATTCATTATATTTAAAATGGCATTTGTTATAGGATCGAACCCATCACCTGGAAATGGACCACCACCTGTACCTTTCGAAAATACCTTCTGGGTAGAAATTACCTTTCTGGCCTTTGTTTTCAAATTGTCATATTTCGCTTTGATTTGGTCCATTGTGCGATATATATGGTTTTTTGAATTGAAATTATTTCTAACCCTTTCCCATGCTTTTTCCTAAGAATAAAAATTGCATTACAAATTAAAATCATCTAAATTAGATTTAATTAACATACTTTTTCACTATTCGATGTTTTATTTGTCACTTTGCATTCTATAATGTCTTTTTCTCTTGCTACTTCTTCCAGTAGCAACAACTGCTCTTCTTTTGTAAAATTACTGCCTCTCATTTTTTTAACACTATCACACTTTTTTTATAAAATAAAATCACAAATCATACAGATCAAAATCAGGTTAATACAAAATATACAAAATTGCGCCAATTTTTAGTGTCTTCGCAACGTTGAAATAATAAAAGAACTATAAAAAACAAGAAATACATATTGCCAACCGTAAAACCTGGCGTTAAAGTCTATTTTTCGTAAAGATTGAATGCTCTTTCATTATGAAACGCAATTGCATAGAAGTTGCATATAAAGCCTCCTTTATTTAAAAGTACGCTTTACGAAAAGGACTCTTTTCGCGTGCATTATGAAACCGGGCCTTATACTCTTTCTTTTACTTCTAACTTGACACTGTACGATACAATAATTGTAATAGACTTCCATCATGATAAGTTTTTATAGTTTTATTGAAAATTGTTGCCCTGATTCTTCAATATCTAACTTCGCAAAAATATTTGGAATTAGAATTTGTGAGTCTATGTACAAACATGTCAATAAATTTGTTAGTACTAATCAACATGGCTTTGTTAAGGGTAGATTGACGGTGGCGAATCCGTGTAATTTTATTCAAGAAATTTCAGTTGCGTTGGATGAGAGAAAACTAAAATAGACGTGCTTTATACAGACTTTAGTAAGGCGTTCGATTGCATACAGTATCACATTATTTTGCACAAATTTCGGGTTTTCGAATATCATCAAGACATTTTGAAGTTATCGTACAAATAGAGTGCAGTCTGTTGAGTATTGAGGGTTTAAGATCGGGAAAATTCGTCGCAACTACTGATGTCGCACAGGGATCTAATCTAGTTCCATTAATGTTTACATGTTTTACTATCGATATCTGTAACGTCCTTCCCTTCACTTTTCTTTTGTATGGTGATCATTTTAAAATTTTTCAATAAGGATCAATAATTTCTGTGACTGTTTAGTCTTGCCAGGTGATATTAGTAAGCTATCAGATTCGTGTATACAGAACAAATTAATTTTAAATATATTTAAATATGTAAAGTCATGACTTATATCGGAAAATGTATTTAAGTAATACGATTTATTATGTTTTTTGATGGTTACTTATCTAATGTTTTTATATCTACTTCTAGGGTTCCTCAAGTCCACAACCTCGGCACTTTATTATTCTTACTGTTTATAAATTATTTACTTGCAAACTTGCCTTCTAATATCTTAGGTTATGCTGACGATATTAACATTGAAATGTTAAGTGTTGCTGATGTCAAACGTTTGTAAGACAGCATTGATTTTATTATTAATTGGTCTAGTACCAATCACTTGTCACCTTTTCCTTCCTCCTTTTCTATGAACAGCAATATTCTCAAGTCATTTCTATGAACAAACCTGAAATAGTATGCTTAAACTTCAATCTTCAAGTGCAAAACATGTGTCTCTAGGTTCTCTAGGTTATATCTTACGATCTATCAAATTTTCAATAGCGTCGATCATCTCAAAACGTTATATTTTGTGTTTGTTGTGAGTAAGCTTGAATGCGCGTCTGCTACTTAGTATACCTTTTACGGTGCTCTGAATGTTATTGTAGACAGAATTTAGCGTCGAGTATCAAAACATTTGTCATTCATCCGGATTGTGAAATTGGCTATTCTTTATTGCTGGAGCAGCATAAATTCTGTCATTGATTGATCGAAGTAAGCTACAGAGCCCAAGCTTTTTACGTAAATTAATCAATGGCTGGATTGACTGTTCGGACTTGCTTTCTGGCGTTAACTTTCATGCTCCACGCATTACTTTTCGTCAAATTTCCACAAAAGCACATCGCACTCCAAACACAAACATTATTGGAAAGCCTCATTAAATCAGATGATGGAGAATGCAGAGACAATATACGTCGATATATTTACTGGGACCCGGCGTCGTGGATGCATTTGACTCCAGTTTTTCTTTTTGTCTTGAATTTATACAAGATATGTATAAATGTATATTTTATTCTTTTTTCGCTTATGCTACATATTATACATTGTGTTACAGAATAACTATTCCTAATTTTCAGAAATGATAGAAGACACTTAAATAAACATTTTTTATTAATAAACTAGTTAATAAACTAAATTTTTCAGTATCGAAATAAAATGAAAAAAAACAGCTGTCACCCCAGGATCCATGCAAATGCTGTCACCCCAGGACGGTATGCAAAGTAAAAATTGAATCATGGCAACCTTTGAAAAACAACAACCATTTTAGTAGTTGTCATTTTACATCTGTCACAAATTATTCCTTATTAGAGAAGTGTGTTTAATTGTCATTTTACGTGTCACAAATTAATCTTTATTAGATAAATTAGTATTTGATTTAAAATGCATCATTTAACAAATATTGAATTAGCAGACGTGCATCTTATCTACGTAGCAACGGTAATGCTAACGAAACAAGGCGAATTTATGTGGAGCAGCATCCTCTGCGTCACATTCCCTAGCATACATCATTTTTAAGATTGGATCAGCGTATTCTAGATACTGGTGAATTCCAAGTAAAGAAAATAGATTCGGGAACCAATTGTATTGTCCGAAACGTTGACTTTGAGGACCAAGTTCTGCAACAATTTGAAAATAACCCGAAAACAAGAACTCGTGCCATTGCCCATGCAATACATGCAATCACACATCTGTATGGAGGGTATTGAAGGAATATCAGAAGCATCCGTTTCACATTCAAAAAGTGCAAACGTTAATTCCAGCTGATTATCTTAACAGAGTTCAATTTACCGAATGGCACTTGAATAAAATTAACGACGAACCAAGATTTCCTAGGTGTGTATTATGGACAGACCAGGCATGTTTTATAAGAGATGGCTATTTTAATACATAACTATTCTAAATAGTCACATTTGGAGCGAAGAAAATTCTAACGCCGTTCACAGGTTACATCATCAATGGAAGTTTTCTGTTAATATTTGGGCTGGGATTGTAGACTATTATGTAGTGGAATCATATTTATTGGTTACACGGTTAGATGGTCATGTGTTTAAAATTTTTCTGGAACATACTTTACCAGAATTGCTTGAAAATGTCCTACTTAATGTTGCAAGAAATATTGTTTTCCAGCATCATGATGCACCAGCACACTTTGGATTAAATTGCCGAAATTATCTAAATGCATAATTTCCAAATGGATGGATCGGAAGAGGAGGGCCGATTTCTTGACCTGCACGTTCACCAGAGGTGACTCCTGTTGCTTTTTGTATTTGGGGTAATATTAAATGACTAGTTTATGAAACACCTGTTGATACAGAAGAAGAGTGGCTCGAATTATTCTACCGTTTGATGATATTCGTGAACGGCCGCAGTCGATTGCACATCGTTACAACTTGTGTATCGAAAATGGTTGTCGTAACTTCGATTTGTAAAGTTTGATGTAGTATTATTTCTAATAAAATGTTCTAGTTATTCTGACACCCTGTATAAACCTGTACTTTGCATTTGTTTATTTTTGTCCTGTAACTGGGTATAACCTGTTAGGCAATAAACGATATTGTTATTGATATTATTTATTCTTATTATTATTATTAAGAAAGTGAAAACATTGAAAACGAGTATGTAATAATGACCAAAAATTTGGATAGATGTACGACGATTAAAGCTTTGAGAATACTATTTGATATGAAATTGTCCCTTAATGAGCACGTTGCAGATATATTAGGATTTATTATAAGAACATTTTCAAAATTTAATTACTATAATTTTATTATATAATCCACCAATTCATAGTCGACTTGAATATTGCTGTATTGTATAGTCCCCTATGTACTATACTATAAATGTGCCTACTTATTGAAATGATTGTAGAGGATATTTCTCAAATATTTATTCTATAAAAATATGGTGAATATCCGGATATACATTAAATAAGCTTTTTAATTTTAATTAATTGAATAGCAATAGAAAAGTTATTTCTCTCTTATATTTGAATAAATTGATATATAATCATATTAATCATCAATGGATAACACTCTTTATAATACTTGCAACTATGCTTTGGACATATTTGATAATAATTATATGTTGTATGCAAGGTGTGTTAATGAGTACATTAATTTTTATGATTTTTGTAATGATATATAATTATTGGTATTATTTTTTGGTTTATGTTTCATTACATAATTTAAATTTATGGTTCACATCAGAATTTGAGTGATTTTTTTGTATTCATATGTATATACAGGATGTCCCATAACTTATGGGCCATACGGTATTTGGAGATAGTAGACATAAGACTAGTTATTTTGAACATAGTTTGCCCCAGTAAAATTTTTCAGGTTAAAAAGATACAGGGTGTTGAAATATAAAATTATGAAAACACAACGCTGTTTATAAAAAAATGTTTTAGTCTACTTTAATAAATGTTAATGTGCAACAGAACATTCAAATGTGAAAATCTGGGGAAATGCTTGAAAATTCAATTAAATCACTTTCAACACCTTGTATATTTTTAACCTGAAACATTTTACTTAGGCAAACTATGTTCAGAATAACTATTCTTATGTTTATTATCTTCAAATGCTGTATGACTCGTAAGTTATGAGACGCTCTGTATATATATATATATATATATGTATATATAATATGTATATATATGTATATATATGTATATATATATATATATATATATATATATATATATATATATATATGTATATATAATATATATATATAAAAATGTAATTGGACTAATTTTTCTGTTGGGTTTAATGAATGAATTATTATTATTATTATAGTTGCTTGTGAATATACCAACACAAAGGAAAAGACTAACGATTATGGTTCATTAACCTCCGAAATAAATGATTAAAAATATATTTGCATGAGTATACATATTAAAAATATTTCATATTTAGTTAGTTGAAAAGCATGCTTTTTTTAATTTTCTTATTGAAATCTATTTAAAAACTTGGTATTAATTTCTCCAATATTCCATTTCGTACTGTTATTACTTATAATGAGGGTTTTCCCCATAATTTTATTGAAACACTTGTGTGTGAATTGCTTTGTCAAAGTCAAGTTCTTCTGTTTTCAGCATGCAGCAAATGATACTTGCAAAACAGGTGGGGAATTTCAATAACGTATTCCGAAGCATTAATTTGCCATTGATGTCATATACATGTTGTACGTAGTAAGCATCACAAGTTCCTAGTCACAGTAGTATAAAAGTATATTTTTTATTTGTCCATAAAATTTGCTTTTCATTTATATGTATGTATTTATTATATCGCTTACATAATAATTATATATTGGCGTATGTAGAAGTAATTAGTTTTGTGTTCAAACTAAGTTATTACAGTTACAAGCACTTCTTTTTAAGGCCATTTAACAGAAAATAAACACTGGCAGTCAAGCCTGAACTGTAAGGACTTCATTAAATTACATTAGACAACTGATTTTTAATTAAAGCAGAAATACTAGGATCTAAACTTCAAGGACGGAAACTGTTAGCTCCAGATACATATATTTCTGTGTATCGTAATCGTCAGACAGAACTATCATAGTATTTTTCAATCGACGAATGTCTTTCATACTGCAATAATGTCGACGATTTGATGTTGGCATTAGGTCACCAACACCATCCCGAAGAATAGTATGTTTTTAATGATGCTTTGAAATTGAGTTTGAAAGCTGTCTTTCATATAGGAAACATTTATCCAATCATCCCCGTTGGCGACGCAATCCACTTAAAAGAAACGTATAAAATATAATTTTTCTTCTAGACAGAATCAATTGTAAAATGCACAATGGTATATTAGAGCAGACCTCAAAGTTGTAGGTAGCATTTATACTCGGTTTACAACTAGGGTATACAAAGAATTGTTGTTTTCTTTGTGAGTGGGACGGTCGATCAAGAAATTCCCACTACTTTGTTAAATACTGGATAGTCAGGGCTCAGTATACTCTTGGACAAAAGAATGTACCTTATAAGTCACTAGTTGAATCTGATAAAATACTTCTACCGCCATTACACATGAAATTAGATTTGACAAAAATTTTTGGGCAAGCAATGGATGAAGATGACCGTGATTCCAATACTTTAAACAAAAATTTCCCAAAATCTTCCCAAATAAAATTTCTACAAATAGATAAAAAAATTGAAGAAACCTTAAGTGACTTGGAGCGTGTTGCTTGGAAGGCTTTTCAAAATGTGACCCACAATTTTCTAAGAAACAGAAAATCTGACAATTATATGGCACTCGTTAATGAACTTCTTAGAGTTACCATGCAAATACATTTTTTGCACTCGCATCTGGATTTCTTTCCCCGAATCTCGGCGACGTGAGTGGTGAACACGGCGAAAGATTTCATCAAGACATTTCTGTTATTGGAAAACGTTATCAGGGCAAATTATTATTGTTGGATATTGATATCAGAAAATACCGAGTAAGAACAGTATAAAAGAATAGTAAAAAGGAAAACATTTTGAACAAGACGATACAATACAGTTCCATATATTGTACACTACTTAATATTATCTCATTTACTTTTCAATATTATTCTTTTCCAAAACTTGACGTGCCATAATAAATTCGTTGTTATTACTATTGTTAGAAGTATAAAATAAATGAAAATTGTACATACTTTCTAAAGAAAAATGAAAATTTGCTCACCAGTGTTATCTAAATTCCAAATATCTAACAAGAACGATAAACTCCTTCACAATATTAAATTTAATATACCTATTTGGAATAATTGAGATGACTGTTTTTGTCGACCCCGTGTTGGATCACTTGTTATTGTATAAACTGTTGCAGTACATCCAGTTATTATACAAAGCCAATGTATTTCACCATCTATAAATGTATGCGCTCTTCGCTACTTGAAGCTTTCTAAAATCAAACCTTCCCTTCCCTTATTTGTAACATTGTACCCTCCATCGCAACTTTATCGAAAAATATAATATCAGACTCGCTAAACACACGACGAATGCACAAATGATATTTTTAAAGTACGTAAGTATACATATAAATCGGTTTGACGAATGGGGCCAATCAAATTAATGAAGTGCAATTCTAAATTATCTTATTACTTGCTATTTTCTCAGAGAGAGAGAGAGAGATTGACGATTCCATCATACCGTGGCTGTTTTCGATGATACCATTTACAGACTTAAGCTTATCCCGATTTAGCAGATTATCTGTGGCTGTTTTTGACGGTCCCCTATTCCCCTAATCAGTTATTAAGTTACACAAAATTATTTGCCCATTAGTTACGCCGATAACACACGTAAGATTTGTCGAGTGGCAACGAGTTTAATAATTTTCTATTGATATTTTAGGTTAATTGTATTTAAAGTTTTGTAGATCAAATCTGTAGAAGATATTATTGAAAATAGAGATATGACATATTGATGCCACATACATAGCCGGACGTTGTATATATCGGATCTTATCGGGTTTGATATCGGTAGCTAGCCGTATGAATGAAAGGAACCTTGAATTGCAAATTAGTATACAATCGTGTCGTATATAAATATGCCACGATCGGTGAGCTCGCTTAACCGTCCAATGTACCATACAATCCGTAAATTCATTGACAATTTCCCGGCTCTAAAATACGATGGATGTAGAATAAAATGCAATAGATTTTTGATGTGTCGTAGGAGAAGAGATTGCGAAATACACGTAAGCAGCATAACCCGTGGCAACAAAAAAAGGGGTGTGCCAAAAAACAGATTTTATTTTGATTTATGTTTAACTCTTATTGCATGTAATATACCGTTTACTGTACTAAACCGCTATGCATTTATCTCCTTTTGGAATAAATACGCAAAGTGCGAGTTGCCAAGTCAGACAACGTTACGAAATTTTCTATCTTCTGCTCGCAAAGATATTGAAATAAGAATTAAATCGGAATTGAAAAATAAAAAACTGTGGTTGTGCGTGGATGAAGCGACGGATCGAAAAAACAATCAGTGGTTAATGTTATGGTACGTACCAACTGTCACCTGCTATGTTACTTGCTTCCAGACGAATTGAAAAGAGTATTGCCAATGAAATTTTAAAAGTGGTGTTGAAGTCATTGGACAAAGTTGAAATTTCACCAAAGCAAATATTAATGTTTGTGAGTGACGGTGCTGCAATCATGCTGTCTTTAGGTCGATCTCTCAGGGAACATAGTGCCAACCTCTGTAACGTGCAAAATCCATGCTTTGAATCTTGTAGCACAAACGATTCGTGAATGTTTTCCACGAGTAAATGATTTAATAGCTAGTACAAAGGCAGTGTTTCTAAAGTCTCCGAAAGGTACTCGACTATTTTAAAGACTGTGTCCCGAAAAACCTGAAACACCAGAGCCGATAATTACGCGTTCAACAACATGGTTGAAAGCTGCGTTTTACTATCATCAATAGAGTGGACCAATCCCGAGCGATATTGGTAAGTATTTCATATAAAAGCCGAAAAACTCCAATAATTTATCAATTTATATATATACAGTGTGGTCACCATATTATTTTTTTCTCGTTTTTGGTAGATCTTTATATCCACCAAATAGTGATATAAAACAATTGGTATGTTGCATCACAATTTTTTTGAAAAAATGATATAAATTTGGAAAAAAATACGAAAATTTTATTTTTGTACAAAATTAAAATTAAATTAAAAAAAATACATCTGAACTTAAATTTATTGTAACAGTTAACGTAAATTTTCAAAACGGACCCCACCAACCAACTGACACTGTCCCAGCCGAGTGTATTAATTGATAAATTATTGGAGTTTTTCGGCTTTTATATGAAATATTTACCAATATCGCGCCGGATTGGTCCACTCTAATCATCAATATTTTGATCATATAAAGAAGGTAGTTTTAAAATTCAATCCGACGGAAGCTGCAGGTATCAAGAAAAGCCAGGAATTATTTAAAGATCCTCAGGTTAAAGAAGATTTACAAACTGTACACAACAATTACTTTGGATTAGCCGAGAGAATAGAAAAATTTACAAAATATTTCGATGTCGTTTGTGGATTCTATTCAAATCGTGAATGATGTTCACGCACGCTATGCGCTGTAGAAGGCGAAAGAAATAAGTGTGTGATATTAAAACTAATTTGTGAAGGTGCGTGTAAAGAACCATTAAGTTCTTTTCAAGATTATTTTGAATATGCAAATATAACATCATTAGTTGTGAAACGATCGTTTTCGGCATTAAAACCCGTTTATTCCGTATTAAGTGAAACGACTGTTGAGACATCTGATGATTAAAATATTTGAAAAATCTTATCCAGATAATGGATTCACTAATGATTCGTAATGCGGTAAGTGTTTGTGCACGTTTTATAATTTTTCCTTATAATTTAAATTAAATACAAAATTGCATGCGTACGCCGTTGGCATATGTGTCGAATTTGCCATCTCTAAAAGAAAATGAGTTAATTTAATTATTGTAGCAAATCCCGAATGTGAAACGTATACTGTACGTTTTCGTGATAATAATTTAGATAAATGGACAAATAATATATTTCTGAAACGGTTTACGTTTTTTATCTTTTCACAACTTGTGTACCGGGTGTTCTTGAAATAAAAAGACAGCGTATGAAAAATGGAAGGATGTAATTATATAAAATATTAATCCAAAATATTTTCCGCGCAGACGCGAAAAAAAATTACAAAGATATTTATGGAATATTTGTGCTGCCACTGCATTTCAAAAAGTATAAAATAATGAGTAAGGGTAGCGTTAAGTACCGCAACAATTGTCCCACCGATTTAGTTTCGATCGTTAGTTATAGCAAACGCCAATTAAGTTGGCGCGAGGAGGGTTAAGTTCGCGCAGGATTAAAAGTAGTGGGGAGATTTGTATTTGGTTTTACATCAAATGTCAGATAATTCTAACCTCTGAGCGTGTATCACTTTATGATCCCCTAGCAAAGACATTATGTTCCGTCAAACGTCAATGACAAATATATTCTAACAATTACTTGAGTAGTGGGGGTGGGCGTTTTTAAAGCGGCTTCTGCCCACCTCCTCCACGCGCCGACTTAATTGGCGCTTGCTATACATGTATATACATACTCTGTTTCAAGTTATAGTGCGAATGCAAGCTTCCACAGCTGCTTAAATACGATAGTTGGTATGCAATAAAAGTAATCAATATGAGAAACACGCTAGAGGCCCGTATTATCAATACTTGGATATATTTTCCCAAGGTCTGAATATTTTACACTTTTTTACACTTTTGAATTTATAACGCTTGAACACTTTAGTTGTTTAAAATAAACTAAATTGAAAACTTTATTTTACTATTACATATAAGTAAGTATGTATACAGTATTAAAATTAGAGATTTATATTAAAGACTTTATATTCTTTATACGATTAAGCCGGCTGATATAGTTATCAGGTCCTTAAAATTTGTGTTTACCATCGCCGGATTACGGAGGGATTAGCGCAATAGATCCTTAATGGTTTTATTTACGACATCACACTATAACTTGAAACGAAGTATACCTATACATGCGTATGTTCGATATAATTTACATTTAACGTGTTCCGATTAAGGGAAACAGGTAGATTGTTACCAAATTAAAAAGGTTGCGACGTGAAAGGCCTCGTAGAGCACACATCTTAATTTTTAATATTTCATTTGCATACAAAATGATAGTATACATTTTTAACAACTGACTTTCGTATATAAATATATTAAAGTTATTGAACCCTTAGCATACAAAGCTGTTTATTAGTTCTTAGGTATGTAATATACACACACATACGCTGTAGCGTATGTGTGTGTGGCTTAAGTATGTGTAAGTTCAATAGAGATATTATTTATAGACATTTTGAATTCATAGGCGGCACATAGTATAATTTTCAGCAGATTTCGAATTTTGAGGTTCGCGTCGTAATTAATCCACAAGTTTTTGGATTTTATATTTTATATAATTGCATCTTTACATTTTTCATGTTATCTTTTCTCTTTCTAACGTCTTAATTTCTGTTACTTATCCTTCTCAAAATTACTTGGGATTTGTTTGTCAAATAAGTAGAAAGATGAAAGTTTTTTATTCGACATATTTAAGTACCTAATATATTTATTTGTCGAACAACTACTAGGAAACTTATTTGAAACTTGGAAAGACAGGCCCTTGTAAATATTTCAAAATCTTTACCAGATGGAGAAATATTAAAACTACTTTCAAAACCAGGATGTAAAAACGTACAAAATACCCACATTCACAAAGTGCATCTTGAACAATAGCATTGTGTTGAACAGACACATTATCAGGCAATAGTAAAATACCTTTCATTAGTTTACTACTAAAATCACAAAACCCATATCTACAGTTAGAATTGTGTCATCTCTTGTAACGATTTTTTCTCAAATTTAGCATTTATCGTAAATAACAATAATTTTATATTTAAACAACTTTAAATGAATGATGTCTCGTATTTTGCACACTTATAAGTTAGATACTAATCATAATAAGTAATTAAACCTGAAGATAAAATAATGAAGTTCAACTTATTAATAGGGAGCAAAATGATATTAATATCTTCGTATTTCTTCTATTAATTTTACTGTTGAATATTTTATATCATCTTCTATGTGATCATGTAGTGTAATTATGGAGAAGTGCCTATCGATGGTTATTTATTACAGTTATATTACTGGCGAAGTCAACTATTCAAAGTAATATAATTGCGTCCTTAATTAATTTTGATTAGTTTATTTTCGTTTCATGTGCGTGCTAGTTCACGTAACAAACATGTTAATAAATTGTTTTGAAATTTGCACCGCTCAATTTCTGTGATTATATTCACTTAATCAATAAATACAGTGGCGAGATAGTAGGAATAATTTTAGGCTAATAAGCGTGTCCAGCTATTTTTTCCTAAGCCTTGTTATATCTACAGAGTGGTTGGTTTTTCATTTTACACTCAATATTTTCGTTGAGAGTATCATATTTAGAACAAATCAAAACGTATCCGATACTATTTTTTGCCCTCTTTCTTTTCACTGGAAAAACAAAGGATGATTTAATTATTTTTTTTTAATCAAACAGCCTGTATTCTATTTTATATTTGGCTAGTTTATTCAAGTCTGAATATAGTATAATTTTTTTTCGTTAGGCAATGAATAACGCCATCATAATAACAACAAAAAGAAACACATAAGTGGGATATATCTATTGGTTAAAGAACAAAAGATCAGGCGATCTTGGAGGCCATAAATGTGGCTTTTTATTCTCAACTCACCTATTATCAAATTCTAATTGTAGAAAATTTGTTATTAATTGCGTGTTATGCCGTGGTGCGCCGTCATTTTGGAACCACACTTGTCTCCGAATAGCTTTAGGCAGATGGTCTAAATATTCTTAAAATTCCGTTTCAAGAAAGTTTAAATATCGGAATTGATTAAGTGTGCCGTTATAAAAATAGGGTTCCAATAACTGATCCCCTATCACACCTATCTAGAGGCGTTTGTAGAAAAACATATTGGACATCGAGTTTGCTGGATCCTACGAGGATTCACGTCATGCCAAAAGTGATTATTTTGATTATTAAACACACCATTCCTATGAAAATTTACTTCATCCATCCATAAAATGCTAAACTGTGTCACCTCATCAAGTGGTATACGAACAGACATACAATGGCTTCATCAGGTGGATGAATACTGTATTCATCCACCTGATGAAGCCATTGTGTGGCGAAACAATATTGTAGTGATTTACAATAAAAGAATTTTTGAAACTAGAAGTTTAATTACTTATTTCTTAGCGTTAACGTGTGTTCATTTGAAAAGTCAATCTAGGTTACTTTGAAATTTTGATAGAATAAGACGCAAATATATTAGTATGTGTTTGTTGTTCCGTAAACGTAAATCCAAATGACATTTGATAATGTCAATCACAAATATCAGTTAGTGCATAAAATAATCGTGCGTCGATTCTTGTTTAAATAAATTGCTTCTCAGTTTTAAAATGGCTTTCACTTTAGAACATAAAATTTTTTTAGTCCAGGCTTATTTTCGAAGTGGTAATAAAATTGATGGTTTATGGGTTTATTCAGTTCAAGATTGCATGGTAGAATTTCAAGTTGAGTTTCCACATTTTGTAATAGATTATATACAATTTAAGAATACTTTGGATAGAACTTTAAAACTTTTTTCTGAAACTGGTAGTCTCTTAAGAAAATCAGGCAGCGGAGCAGTTAAGAAACGTACACCTCAAGTTGTCAATCGTGTTGAAGAAATAATGGAAAATGAACCACAAACATCTGTTCGACATTTGAGTCAACAAATAAACCTTTCTGTTGGTACAACTCACAAGTTATTAAAAAAAGATATTCAACTTTATCCATACCGTGTCACAGCCGTACAAGAATTGTTAGAAATTGATTACCCACGTAGACTACAGTTTTGTAATTGGTTTGTAAATATGAACAATAATGGAGAACTTTCGCAAAGAGTCATCTTTACTGATGATGCATGTTTTTATAAAACGGGATATCTAAATTCACAAAATACAAGAATTTGAAGTAGTGAAAATCCACATGTAATTAATGAAGAATCGCTACATCCAGGGAAAATTGGTGTTTGGGCAGCGATAAGCCAAAGGCGAATCATTGGACCAATATTTTTTCAGGGAACGTTAAATGCTCAAAGGTACCGTACGGAAATTTTACAACCATTTGTCAATCAGTTGCATGATGATGAACTTCAAAATGCATATTTCCAACAAGACGGAGCACCTTGTCACTGTACTGCAGAATCTTTGTACTATTTAAGAGAATTTTTTGATGAGCGTATAATTAGTCGAAATACTGAAATTCCCTGGCCTGCACGTTCATGCGATTTAACACCTTGCGACTTCTCTTTGTGGCCTTATCTAAAAAATAACATATTTCGAACACCTATATTGAATTTGAATGATATGCTACAGAGAATCGAACAGAAATGCATGGAAATTAATAACAATCCAGTAATGTTGCAGAATATCATCAGAAATTTTGAACGGAGGATTTTAAAGTGCATTGATCTTGAAGGACAACATTGTCAACATTTGTTATAGTTTTCAATAAATTATTATTATTTATTTGTATGTATGAAACTGTCAAAATATACGACTTCGTAGGTTAAGTTAGTAAATTTTAATTTACGACATATGTACTTCAAAATGTTCTCAGTAAGTCACATGCTACTAGATTGACTTTTCAAATGAACACTTGTTATACATATATATAACGGGTGTTAATTTGAAAAGTCAATCCAGTAGCATGTAATTTACTGAGAACATTTTGAAGTATGTCGTAAATTAAAATTTACTACATAACCTACGAAGTCGTATATTTTGACAGTTTCATACATACAAATAAATAACAAATGTGATTGACATTATCAAATGTCATTTGGATTTACGTTTACGGAACAACAAACACATACTAATATATGTATATGCGTCTTATTCTATCAAAATTTCAAAGTAACCTAGATTGACTTTTCAAATGAACACACATTATATATATATATAACAATTGATAAATTAAAAATTGCTGAAAGGCCACGTCCATCAACGGAACGTACAGACGCGTTTCGCTCTTATTGGAGCTTATCAATATACGGTATCTCGAAGACAGATATGGCTTTTCACTTCTATACTTTGTGTATATATAGTTAACATTCTGAACTTACTGCAAATGAGAATTAATGAATATTAAATCTCATTTTTACATGTAAATGTCGCCTTATGTGATACGTTAATAACTACAATCCGACAAACTAAGTTTGTACCAGTATGTAGAACACACCTCGTCGCGACTCCGACCTTCCTGGTAATTAGGATAATTAAAAATTGCTGAAGAGCCACGTCCATCAACGGAACGTATAGACGCGTTTCGCTCTTATTGGAGCTTATCAATATACGGTATCTCGAAGACAGATATGGCTTTTCACTTAGTTAAAGTCAGAACTTCTCAAAGGCGAGCAGAAGAATCGGCAAATCAATGGGCAGAAAGACTTGAAGTCTTACGAGTTGAAGCGAGGAGAAGAAGAGCAGCATAATCGTCTCAGTAACGCCAAGAACAATTAGATCAATAGAGACGTTTTTCGCTTAAAGGCGGCTGAATTTCATGAATGTTGTCTTCGATTTCTTTTGTGAGTTATTGTATTATTCAGGATGGTTCACATAAACACTACTTTTTAAATAACGCTGACGAGAGCAAGGATGAGCTCACCAATGCGAGGTAAGTATGCGTGTTCATCCATGTATACATAAACAGATATGTTTTTTTGACATTTTTTTATTACGGTATTGTCTTGAGCCAATAATTCTGTTATTTTCCAAAGAATGTATCAGAATAGAGATCATTAGTGCAGGCAGAACTGTTTTTTTAGTTTTCTAGAGTCGTTTTCGCTAACGTATCAGCTGTTTTCGTAATTCGAATTTAATTAAAAGTAAGCTATTCTTCTTAGACTTTATTAATTTATGATTTGTTCGTTTTGAACATACTAAAAATATGTATTTATGAAAATCATTAAACAATGCATTGCTATTATACAATGTTCATAAATCCCTAAATAGTAGTATTTGTAGAGTTTTAAAACTTGTAATAAATATTATCTGTTTTCCTAATAATTTGTTATTGCATTATTGATTAATGGTTTTAATAACCTGTTGCGTTAGTGATTGAAATGATAGAACATCGCGTAGTCATTGATTTCCCAACGCTCGCACAAAAATAAATTTACGTAAAAGATGGATAACAATAATTGGAATTTGTTCATGTATCCATATCTTGTGTATCAACATAAAAGAGTATGTCATTTACATTTTATGAAAAATGTAAATGTAGTGTTATGTCATGTTTGTGCGGACGTGTTATGCCGACACAAATAGCATTTTATTTAATTTTATTTATTACTATTTATGACCGCATCCACGTCTTCCGTCTGAGTTGACTTAGTATTAATTTTCACTACACTTTGCGTTTCATTTTCTTCAGTGTTTGAGATTAAATCTTCCGTACATTTGCCACACATCCATAGCTTAATATTTCCACTTTCTCTTAGCTCAGGAAATTTTTCAATACTAATGTCTACATATTTTATACATTTTTGCAGTCACTTCTGCATGCAGAGTATCATATCTTTCGATTTTTTCTGAGAACAATTATTAAAAGTTCAAAACTATTTGTGACTAAAATTCGAACCATTTTTCTTAAATATTCGTTATTCTACTGCAAAACACTATCATATAATATATTGTAAGTTAATGAATTCTGCCCTTTACATAGCTAAAGCTTTACTATTAATTTCAACATCTATGTTAATCTATACTTAGTTACAAATAAAATTCAGATAGCAAATATTTAATAGTGTAAATATTACTACATATAAAAAGTCAGTATTAAAAGCTTTTCACAATTCACTTTTTCATTAAAAAAATCCATTTTTGGTTATTCTACTGGTACAATAAAGAGCAGCTTTTTGACTAAATTGGAAGATGAGTAGTCACAACGAGTTGTTGCTGAACTTAGCGTTAATAAAAATATTGTGTTAGCCATAAAAACATTGAGATGAGCAAGAAACAAAAAGTCGAAGAGTAGCACACTTGCACACCTATTGCTATGCTGGATAGATAGATAGATAGATAACTTTATTGTCCAATAAATAATTTGTATAAAGGGCTCGTCCATGTAAAATACAATTAGAATATCTAATGTGTTCGAGTTATATTTTATCGAGAAATAAAAGACTTGATATGCTATTATAGATACTACATTAACAGTTTAATAAATTGTATAATTACGCGTTACATATTCCTGTTTCTTTCTAAGCGAGATAAATTGAAAAATTAAATAGAGCTGAAAACAGCATTGAAAAATTTAAAACGGGTAAATTTTGAATATGAGCATCGATATAACAAATCTAAGGTTTATTTTATGTAGAGTTTCTCGTTATTTTATGTAAAAAGTTTTAATATACAACAATACAGATCGTGTTAAGAAAAACACATCTGTGTATATTTAGTAAATCTATATTTAATGTTAAATGTCATGTATATTATCATATCTCTTTACGTTTTAGTTTAAAAATACTAATAACTTAAAATTTAGATCATGCTATACCTACCAATTTACACGAAAGGATATTTAAAGTACTGTAGTAATAGCAAACTTCATAATCATTTTTCAAATTTCTTAAATACATATACGTTGTTTATTGTAATTGTTACGATGTACGTGAAATTTCAAACAAAATACATCCATTATGATCTTAAAATATCAAATATATATATATATATATATATATATATATATATATATATATATATAGTATTTTCGTGACCTTGGTATGATAAGGTAAACTTAATTAGTCGGCGATTAAAGGTCTGGTTATTACTTCAAAGTGTATATATTTAAAATAATCCTACATGTTTCGGCAATGATGCCTTTGTCAAGGATATAAAAAAATATTATTTTTTTATATCCTAGGATATCCAAGGATATAAAAAAATATTATTTTTTTATATCCTTGACAAAGGCATCATTGCCGAAACATGTAGGATTATTTTAAATATATACACTTTGAAGTAATAACCAGACCTTTAATCGCCGACTAATTAAGTTTACCTTATATATATATATATATATATATATATATATATATATATATATCTTATTATTATTTGATATGCACCACAAATCAGAATAACCTAAAAGAACAATAACGACGTTGTAATAAACTATACATGATAAAATGTGCATTTTAAAATTGACATTTTGTAATACTTATCTATAAGAACAAGAATGTCATTCGTTTTAAAATGTGTACTATTAATCCAATTAATAACCTAAAAGGTTTTATAATACACAGAATAGAGTCTAATATGATATTTGTCCATCCATTAGAGATAAATATATTTGTTTATATATCGTAAACAATGCAGCTGTCAATTAAGTCCAGAACCACAGGTTAGATATGTTTGATGTTGCGATAGAACACATCAAGCGGAAGATAAGAAAGGATAATCAATTGATTTATAGGAGAAGAAAGATATGACGTATAAATCTATAATATGGAAACGCGAACAATAATATATTATAGCGTCGAACGTTAGAGAAGGACAGAATAAATGAAAAGAAAGCAGATAACATACGGTTTTGAAAAAAAATGGACACCAGAAAATTAAAATAAGAATATATTTAAAATATTTAACACTGTTAGAAAGAAATATTAAGAAAACGTAAACCAATGTAAGAACAAAATATTTTTAAATATGGAATATCATTTAGAAGAGTATTATAACTTACAAAATGTATTTGAAAAAGGATATATATATATATATATATATATATATATATATATAGAAAATTTCTTAAGAAGAGGACACTTACCGAAAGATCGTCTTAAAGCGATGGTCACAAAATAAATATTTGTATTGTAAATTATATTGAATTTAATTCATCATTACAATTTTTATATTTTTAATTTAAAGAGAATTATTACTTTATTTCGTTTCATATAATAATAAATTCGACAGGTCAATAATGTCATAAAGGCATTCAAGACATTGAAATTCATTAAAATAAATTTATAAGGTCATTTGTTTATATGGATATTTGATTGTACGGGAATAATTTTAATTTCTATTTTAAAAACAAAAGATATAACACAGATATCTCTTAAATTGTAAGTAGAGTAAGGTCTCACGAACATTTAAGAATATTTGGTTTTTGAACTCGCAATTAAAACGTTCATCATATATGTATTTGAAATATTGAATAAAATAAATTGTGTGATATTGAGTATCTTATGTGGTAGGGTAAAGCCTCGTCACATGAATATGAAATAACACGTTTCTCTTTTGAAATATTATCATTTTATAATGGATTTAATAATTATTAAATCCACAAACTTTACAATTTATCAATTTTAAATAAAAACACCTTGTCATACTTTAGTATTTTGTAGAGTATAAGGCTCATGGGTCTAAAGTAATACACAGCTGTATTTTGGAAGATTTATTGAAATCTAACAAAGATTTTCAAAGTTATATTTTTAGATATATAGATATGAGTATATTTTGACTAAGATATAAAGATTTACATACCATGTTTTATTAAGAAATAAAAATATAATTGATGATATTTAACACATTTGAACATTAGTGAATATTTTTGCAAAGTGTGGACAATAAATGTATTAAACTTAACATGCTATCGTATTATTTCTCTTCTTATTACATTGGATGCTAGGCCTAGTTGCAAGGATCCCCTTTTTGAAAACAAAAATCCTGAGAACATTTTCAAGAGTTTAAACTATGAATATGTGTGTGTGATTCATGTTTAATAACTGACGATTCACATTTAATAATTGGCGCCCATTTTGAAAATTAAAGTACACAGCAATATGTTTTTATTATAAACTAACTAAACCTAGCCACGCTTCGCCGTGGCTCGGTCTTATATGAAATGAATGGGATTGTAAATAAAATTATTGTAGCGAACATAGATTCACCGAGAAAAGACATCATTCAATTCAATACCCTGCCTTTCATTGTTCTGACTACGTGGAATGAAAGGAAAGAAAGGAAAAAGATGTGTTTCACAAAAAATATTTTTTATTGTAAAGCTAGTGGATTGACTACATTTTCTGTTTGCCTGTTATCTGCAAAAACGTAAATACTAGACAGTTTACCGCCTCTGGAACATGCAACGTATAATTGCCGTATAATGAAAGAAGCAATCGTTTTCTAAATTCAAACCGCACACTTGCAAAGATTGCCCTTGCGCTTTATTGATAGTCATACCAATAAAGCCCATACAGTATTGATATGTACACATAACAGGTTATTAAATCATTAATCAATAATGCAATAACAAATTATTAGGAAAACAGATAATATTTATTACAACCTTTAAAACTCTATAAATACTACTATTTGAGGATTTATGAAACATTGTATAATAGCAATGTATTGTTTAATGATCTTCATAAATACATACTTTTTAGTATGTTCAAAATGAACAAATCATAAATTAATAAAGTCTAAGAAGAATATCTTTCAAACTGAACGTAGCGAGAATGTTTAATTAAATTCGAATTACGAAAACAGATGATACGTTAGCGAAAACGACTCTGTTCTGATACTTCTCTTGCCTGGAAAATAACAGAATTTTTGGCCCAAGACAATACCGTAATACAAAAAGTCAAAAAAAGCATATCCATAAGCTGGTTCATCGCTAGGACAGATGTTTCAATCTTAATGGCAATTATGTAGAAGAATAGCTGAAAGTAGTAGATCTAACTTGTATATAATAAAAATCTCTTCATGAATTGGTGTTTTTTTAAATAACCAAATAGAACTTACGTTACGAATCGTTCTCGTAATTTTATTTTTATAATAAATAACCTTTGTCCCAATAAATTCCGTTTTAGCAATAATACATAATATAAACTTTCGTTGAACTTTTTCAATACCGCTTATAGCATTGCAATAGTGTGGTGACTAAATAACACTCCGATATTCCAATATACATATGTACTTCTAACAGAACACTGGTAAAATAGTTTTGTGTAAAACATTCAATTCTTTTACATAAGTTTCTGTATAGTTTCCTGGCGCACAAATTTTAATTTTTTTTTCTACTTATATTAGAAATTATGTTTTCTATATTTAGTTTTACAACATAGGTGCAGTAGAAGTTATGATTATCTCCGCTCTTAACAGTAAAGTATTGAAAGCGTACATTAAATTATACACACTCACACATCGTTGGACGTAATGGATAACGCCGCTTTGAATGTAAATCATTTTTGTTTCTCCAGAACATTGGTACGCCTACTGCTTAGTGTTAACCCGCCACTGGTTATTGACCTATCTACTTGACTTCTTATGTGACAAGTAATAATAAAAAAATTAGAAATACGATGCACTTAGACTTAGAGACAGAAGTTGTGTCGTGTAGCATGACTCTAATCTCCTCAAATATTTGTCTGGTATATAATGTTCGAGTGTTTGAGTAACCTAATAAAATAATATTACATACATGGACATGCATGGGTATGTATACGTGTGTAACAACAAATATAGATGCACGTAAGGCGATGTAAATAATTTTAAGCAGTTTTAAATACAGATAAGGGATTACGAGTCCACAATCCTTGAAATTTTTTAGTTCGTACTCACGTAGTAGGTAAGTAAGATTTTGATAGTTATTTAATACTGTAATGAATTTGCAGTATCGTTCAAATGTTAGAAAAACATAGCTAAACAGAAAATTCATTTTAATGGCATTTATAAAAAAAACACATATAATGGCGGTCGCCATAAATAAATGAACATTCTGTAAATTTTAGTGAAATTTTCAGAAAATATGTACGAGGTGCATTCAAGTTCTAAGGCCTCCGATTTTTTTTCTAACTAACTACTCACCCGAAAACTATGAAACTGGTGTTACTTCACGACGTAATCTCCCTGCAGACGTACACATTTTTCACAACGTCGACGCCATGATTCCATGGCCGCGGCGAAGGCTTCTTTAGGTGTCTGTTTCGATCACTGGAAAATCGCTGAAGCAATAGCAGCACGGCTGGTGAATGTGCGGCCACGGACAGTGTCTTTCATTGTTGGAAACAGCCAAAAGTCACTAGGAGCCAGGTCAAGTGAGTAGGCAGCATGAGAAATCATTTCAAAGTTGTTTTCACGAAGAAACTGTTGCGTAACGTTAGCCCGATGTGCGGGTGCGTTGTCTTGGTGAAACAGCACACGCGCAGCCTTTCCCGGACGTTTTTGTTGCAGTGCAGGAAGGAACTTGTTCTTCAAAACATTTTCGTAGGATGCACCTGTCACCGTAGTGCCCTTTGGAACGCAATGGGTAAGGATTACGCCCTCACTGTCCTAGAACATGGACACCATAATTTTTTCAGCACTGGCGGTTACCCGAAATTTTTTTGGTGGCGGTGAATCTGTGTGCTTCCAATGAGCTGACTTGCGGTTTGCTTCTGGATTGAAAAATGGCCTCCACGTCTCATCCATTGTCACAATCGACGAAAAGAAAGTCCCATTCATGCCTTGGTTGCGCGTCAACATTGCTTGGCAACATGCCACACGAGCAGCCTTGTGGTCGTCCGTCAGCATTCGTGGCACCCACCTGGAGGACACTTTTCGCATTTTCAGGTCGTCATGCAGGATTGTGTGCACAGTCTTTACAGGGATGCAGTGTATAGTAGTTGTGCGGAAGCGTTTTTCTTACTTTACTGTGCCCCATGTGCGACTTTTAATTAGTAGTTTTTACCTACTGATGATGACAACTTATTTGTCCAAATACGTATTTAGGATACGACTAATAATTGTGGTAAGGGGTTATATACCTTTTTTTAAATTTTTTAACCACAGTCTCCATTGAAAGAATTTTTATGTCTATTATCCTTTGTAAATGCCATATTATCACTTTTTCAAAGTAAAAATAATACTTATATTTTTAATTACATGTTGCAAGGTACTACTCTGGAAAGAGTTCATCATGTCACCGACTTGGTTAGGTCTATACTTGAATATTGTTGTGTGGTGTGATCTCCTTATTATGGGGTTCAGATAGATCGGATTGAGCGAATTCAGCGTAAAATGGCTAATTTTATGCTCTAATTTAAAAATTGATAAAAACTTATACAGGGTGTATCATGAGGGTTTTTCCCGGTTTATGGAGGTGATTCTTGGGGTTATGTGGAGCAAAAAATGTAAATACAATAATAGCATTTATAATTGAGGAGTTGCGGCAATATGAAGAAAACAGAAAAAAAGAACATTTATTGTAAGATAGCACTCACAAAAAATGGAAATTATAGTTAGAATACAAACAATTGTTTTATTTTATACCAGTCTCTTGCATTTAGAGTGAATTTGAAGCAAATGTTCAAAATTTCCTCCCTGCATCTGAAGGTAAAGGTTCGCACGGGTGTGAACGGCGCGTATAGCATTTTGTAACTTCACACGTTTGTGACTTATTGTCGTCGCGGCATTAACGTTAACTCGGGTAACTAGGCGTCTTGTACTAGAACGAACTGCGCTCTACAGCATTTAGGATGTTTTCCTCTTGAACGTCACAATTTCTTTCGGACAGAGTACGAACACTGGGAAGCATGCCAGTTTCTCGCAACGTTCGATATGTTCCACTAAATGTTTTAGAACTTGGAGTCCTACGATTAGGATACCGACGGTAATATTCGACAAGAGCAGCTTTCGCATTACCATCACAAACGCCCAACATAAACACCATATCGGCATATTCCTCAGAAGAAAACTTATAAGTTTTCTTCTGAGGCATTGCGATGCCTTATAAGTTATAAGGCATCGCAATGTCCACAAGAGATAACAACAGTAAACAACGACTGCAAAATAAACAACGTGCTTGTTGTTACGGCAACCACTCGCTAGCGACCGCAAAATAAACAAAGTGCTTGTTGATACAGCAACCACTCGCCCACTCGGTAGTCCTGCGCAAACATGTCTAGCATGAAGCGTCTCGAAAATTTGTTATAACTCTTAATTATGGATGACATCCCATTACTGTATTTACGTTTTTTGGATAACGACCATGATTTATTTTTAAGTGACCGACGATTGAAAGCGTTAGAAATAGTAGAGGCAGTGGGTATTTCAAACGAACGAGTGCTTTATATTTTGCACGAAGAACTTGATGTGATAAAGCTTTCGGCAAGAGGAGTGTCGCGTTTACTGTCGACGGAACAAAGACGTGTTCGCTGTCAAATATCGATAAATAATTTAGAAATTTTTAAACGCAAAACAACAGATTTTTTAGGCTGATTTGTTACTTGTAACAATTAAAATACACCCGAATCTAAACAACAATCGAAAATGTGGACCAAACGTGGAGAACCAACTCCAAAAAAGGTCAAGACAAGTTTATCGACAGGAAAGGTGATGACATCGGTATTTTGGGATGCAAAAGGAATATTGTTGATAGACTATCTTCAAAAGACCAAGACCTTAAACGGCGAATATTACGCAAACCTTCTAGATAGTCTGAAGACAGATATCGCTGAAAAGCGTCCAGAAATTACTAAGAATAAAAGGGTTCTTTCACCATGATAATGCACCTGCACATTCTTGTACGGTTGCTGCAAAAAAATGAAAGAATTAAGGTTCGAATTAGTACCACACCCCCATATTCGACAGACCTAGCACCATCTGACTTTCATCTATTCTCTAAATTAAAAGATTTTCTCCGAGGTTAAAAATCTACACAAATGAAGAGCTAACTCCAACAGCGTACGATTATTTTGCAGGGTTAGTAGAAAATCACTTTCGAAATAGACGGAATAAAGAAGGTTAAGCACAGATGGAACAAATGTATCGAATTAAGAGGAGATTATGTAGAAAAATAAAGTTTTCTTATTTAAATTATTCTTTTGTTTCTGTACGATTGTGCGAATTAATCAACCCGCCCTTGTATCAGTGGTGATTATTTGTATATGTTGGATCGGATAGATGAGGAAGAAAGAAAAAATATCAATGATTTAGAAAATGCATCTTAAATTTAGAGTTTTTGATTTTAGTTCTATATTAATAGCAACAGTGAGAATCTTTACATTCTATTTTTAAAAATGATTTTGGAATTATTACATTCACTAATGGTCGCGGAGAAACATATTTTAAAGTGCTAATTTTATTTACAAACCAAAATAAATCGATTACCTTCAATATAAGAAAAGAAAGAAAAAATTCTTATTTATTTATTAAAAGGATCCACGCAATACTTATTAGCGTTTTTTGGGCATATGAACCATTGGAGCTTTAGCCAAAATATTAGTTCTCGCAGGAGGAACCGAAAATGTAGCCGACGAACGTACCGTAAGTTTGAACAAAGAATTGTGCTTCGCCAAGTAATGATGGAGACTTAATTTTGTTTGTAACAGTTTTAAAAAGTTAGCACTAGAAAAATTCCTCCGTTTCGACAACGACTCCATGCGATACTTGCTCAAAAGGAAAGACTATTGTAGTCTACACCACGCGGTGTATATATTTCGGTAGTTCTAAAAGAAATAAATTTCATAAACCTCCTTTGAATTTTCTCCAAGCCGAGCTGCTGTATGTACATATGGGATACCATACTACAGATGTATGTTCAAGTTTAGAACGAACCAAACTAAAATATAACTTTTTTAGTGTAAACACGTTAGAGAATCCTCTGCACGTTCTTATAAGGAAGCCTAACGGTCGAGAAGCAGAGTTGCAGATTTCTTCTATTTTCCCACTAAATTTTAGCTATGTATCAAATAAAACACCTAGATCTTTAACTACTAGCTTCCTTGGGATAGCAGCGTGTTCAGCAACATAGTTGTAAGAAATAAGTTGGTCGCTCCTGGAATAAGGAACAATAGCACGTTTGCTTATACTTAATTTAAATTTGTTTGCAAAAAGTGGTAATAATATTGATGTTTCTTTGCAATGTTTTATAGGCGGAGATGGTAGCGAACTCTTTTTTTTTATGTTGTCTTCCATTTGCAACACATAACTTTTATAAGCAGATGAAATTTGATTTTTAACAACTCTTCTAAGTTTTCAAAATCATTTTAACAAATTTATTGTATTTTACAAACATTTATTTTTGTATACTAATGTTTATAATCTATTATCTAATAAATAATTATTTGGTGTCAGGTTAGTAAATGGATATAACTTCTTGCGTAAACAAAATAGAATTACCTATTAAAAACAACGGGCTGTTGTTTGTTTTGATTTAGATTATTAATAACATTTTTGTAATCGAGTGTTATCATGTAACAGTAATTTAAGTAATCTTAATTTAAGTTTTGAGTATGTTATGTGTACGACATCATGTAAATGGGTCATAAGTTGTGACATACTTCTGTTTGTTGCAAGATATCTCTTATGGGATTCATCTATCAATTTGTTATATAACTTTGAAGGCGCGTATCCAATTTATACGACCGCTCATTTATACACGATCCTTTACTTATACGCATATGACACTTTTAATTCTAGTATTTGTATTACATCATAATATTGCAACAGAATTTCAGTAGTGGTATTTCAGTGGTTATTTCTTAAAGTGAATTTCTAAATAGTTATTATTTTAAAGTCGTGAATAATAATTGAAATATGTAGGATACTGGGGAAGTTTTTACAAAAAAAATACGAAGAAAATAAAACTGCCTATTTAGGTATTGAAAAACAATTTATTTTTGACGTACGGAAATAAAAATAAATTTCAAGGTAATAAGTCAGGACTATACGCGCAATGAGACATTAATTTCACCTTGCTTGCCTTCAAATATTCGATTGTTTGATCGGCTATCTGAGACCTCGCATTGTCGTGATGAAGAATCTACGCAATTTATTAATTACTTCTGGTAAACAAATTATTGTATCAGAATTAAGTTCTTTGATTTTCTGAAATGGTAATGTAGATTTTTGTGCGCTGGGTTTTTTCACTTCTTTTTGAATCAGGGTTTGTAAGGCCATGAGAACTATTATTTTTTAATATATTATATTAAAAACACTTATGTACTTTTTGGTTATTTTATTAACATAAATAATCTTGTATCTACAGAAACAATGTTTATGTGAGAGATGTTTTCTCGTTGGAAATGAATGCACAACTATTTTTCTTACAAGAGAAATTGTTTAGGTTCAGTCGGTGTTTTCAAAGAGGCCGTAAGGGGGTAAACGGCAATAAAATTTAAAGTATCATCCCTTAACTTAATCAAAATCAGGAAATACGGTTCTAGCAAGATTATGCACCAGCGCACTATGCCATTAACGTTAGAAATTTTCTTATCGGTGTTTTCCCAAACCGATGAATCGGCCGACGAGAAACTATTGAATGGCCGGCAAGATCAGTAGCACTACCAGATTTTTTTTTTTGGTGGAAATATTTAAAAAGTCGGTTTTACGTTAATAGGCCAGAAAATCTAGAAGATCTCAAATTACAAATTCGGCACGAAATTTCATATATATCTTTGATTTGGTGGGAAAACGCAATTCGAGTTTCATTCGACTCATCCATTACTATATGGTGGTCACTTTGAACACGTTTTGTAAATAGTTTCTTATTTAATAAATGTTTGTTATTGTTGTCACCACAAAAGAGACTGAAACACTTTTTATCCGTTTTTTTTAAAACTTTTTGGAAAATAGACATGCTATATTTACATCGCTGAATTCAGAAAAAAATCATCTTTCCAACGAGGCCAAATTCAAGTACTGTTGCCATTTAAAAAAAAATCAAGTTAGCCTTGGATTTCAATTATGCAATAAGAAAAAAATGAAAATATAACCAAAAAGGTTCAAACATTTCCTTATGTTCGTGTGCAAAATGTCTCGAACCATTCTTGAGATGGGTATACGTAAATTGCACGCCAAACCCCCAGGTCAATGTAATCCTACAGGTATTTTGCACTCCGGTTTCTTCATTGCCCATTAATCTGACCGGTAAATTGCACTCTAAACATGAATGAATTTTCTATCATATTTTATTCCATATATGTAGTTAAAAATCCAACATAAAAATACATATATAAAAATATAGTCACTAAATTTTACAGAAAAAAAAGGAATATAGTTTATTACAAAATACATACAATAGATGTGTGAAATACTATGATACATAGAAATGGTCATGTTAATCATGTAGTTATCCTTTGGGAGCACTATGGTAAGATATAACATTTAAGAAGGTATGTCTCTGTATCTCTCCGCTTACGGATAATGAGTTTAGAGTGCAAGAGTGCATTTTACATGTGGGATTAGGGCGCCGGATTTATAAGTAAAACTCAAGCGGATTCAATAGCGTGCAAATTACCTGTGCCCCTTGAGATATTTGACCCTTTCTATACATAATACCGAGCCTGTATATACTCAAATCTAGGAATAACTACGCATTACCGGGTTCGGCTAGTATATTATAAAAATATAATATAAGGATATAAAGAGTCAGATTAAGTTCAAAATATTTAATATATATATATATATATATATATATATGTATGTATATATATATTAAGAACCAATTGTGTTTATTTGACTAAAGGAAATAAAAATCCAAAAACGAAGTTGCTTTGTATGGCAATCTATTTTTTTATGTATTCTATCTTGGTATTGTGCAAAATATGTCACCGTAAGAAGATTAACAATAGATTTCAATCGTTTTGAAAAGTTTTGGCGTGCATTGTACTCCATTCCATCATGCACGCGAGATGTGAGAATGAAAATATTTGATGGTTTCGGAATTCGTACCTACCATATACATGAGAACCACGTTTCCTTTTATCGCTGCGGGTTATTAACCACTGACAAGATTCTGGACCGGCCTTTTTTAGCTCCTTTTTATTATCAGTCATTGACCAAATAACAATACATCAGCGTCGCTTCTTGAACGTTTCGCACTCGATTTTGTCTTGATGTTTTCTTGAAAAAAAGCCTGTTAGCAGGAGCGGCTGTGTGTGTGTTACGGTTTCTTGTTAATTAAATTCGCGAAGATTGATTACTTTTTAATATGTTTAACGTAAATTGTACTAGGTTTTGCAAATTATATTAAAACGAAAAATAATTACAATAAATAAGAAATTTTTTGTTTTTCTTTATTAAGCATGTCCAAAAAATATATAGCATATCGATGCGTAACACATCAAGCGTATACACAATGATACAAATATACATAAACATCTCTTTCTATACACATAGACACAACGGGTGTTCATTTGAAAAGTCAATCTAGGTTACTTTGAAATTTTGATAGAATAAGACGCAAATATATTAGTTTGTGTTTGTTGTTTCGTAAACGTAAATCCAAATGACATTTGATAATGTCAATCACAAATATCAGTTAGCGCATAAAATAATCGTGCGTCGATTCTGGTTTAAATAAAGAAATTTTGAACGGAGGATTTTAAAGTGCATTGATCTTGAAGGACAACATTTTCAACATTTGTTATAGTTTTCAATAAATACCTATTATTTGTTATTTATTTGTATGTATGAAACTGTCAAAATATACGACTTCGTAGGTTAAGTAGTAAATTTTAATACTTCAAAACTCTTTTTCTCAGTAAATCACATTCTACTAGATTGACTTTTCAAATGAACACTTGTTACACCACGTTTTCAATAATGAATAATTAGACGTTACTTCATAAACCCGCACCGATGAACTCGTAAAACAGAAACACATGCGTCTGAGGTTGAAGTGAACACTGATTAAATACGTGGTGTATGTCCATGTGGACAGATACAGATGATATGCTTATGCATATTTGTATAATTGGAAGTATGCCTAAAGTTATTTTGTTTTATAGGTCTAATAATAATTGTAAATCTGATTTCATAGAACTAAATATTGCGTTGTATTCGGCTCGTGAAGGACCATGTATAAGTTTGTGTTTGACCCACTGCTCACGTGGCGTAACTTCCGTATAAGCTGGTTATTTATTTTAGTTGGTGGCAGTTATGTTGAAAGTTGGCGTCGTGTTTTCTAAATACAAATACATATTTTACTCATTAAAAAACACTTAAAACCTAATTTCTTAAGATAAATCTCGCAATGCAGCAATTAATGTAAACTTAAACTTAAATTCTTTATTGTTTGTGTTCTTCAATAATAGATTTTTATAGTACATACATATTTAGGAATCGTAAGCCTATTATGCATATTTAATTAACAATGGGTCATCATATTAAGGGTCTACTGAAATCGTACACTAATAAGTCTATGGCAATAAACAAATGTAAGTAAGTAAAGTAACTATTAAGTAGATTAGCAAATGTAAGTTCTTAGAACCTAAAGAAGATATTATAATTTTGAAAATGCTAATAAAATTATGTTATACAGTGGTTTACACTTGAAAACGCACGTTGAATATTTATAAAATCTGACATGCTATACTCTAATTCTCTTATGCTAAATTTACTTATCTAATAGGTATATACAAGCTGTCCCGTATCGTTATGTTCAAATTTTAGGAGTGTAAAGTAGACTTCATTTCAAGTAACAAAAACGCAAAACTTGTATATCCATTTTTATTTGTTTCAAAGTTACAGATCTATGAATGTGATTGTCAGATCATGAAAAAAAATGTAATCCTAAAGTCAATAAAAACTGATTTTATTTAAAAAAGTTCAATTAATAATATTTTAGAAATGTCCACCTCCTTGTTGAATGCAGACTTGTGCCCGTAAGCCAACAGAAGAAGTACTTATCCGAATTTCATACTTGTTTTGTCGGATTTGCTCGGCAACCAGGTGAATACGATCCAACAACTCTTCTCTTGTGTTCGAAACTTGCGCGTAGACTAAATTTTTCATGTACCCCCATAAATAAAAGTCAAGGGGATTAAGATCGGGTGATCTGGGTGGCCATGCAGCAGGACCACCTCGATCAATCCATCTTGGATAATTGACGTTAACTCAATTTCGGACAGCAATTCCGAAATGTGGTGGTGCCCCATCGATCTGAAACCACATGTCTCGTCGAACATTCAGTGGGACATTCTCTAAAAGACCTGGCAGTTCGTCAATAAGAAATTGAAGGTAATTGTCTGCATCTAACCTCCCAGGAAGAACGACAGGACAAATCAACAAGTCATTGATTAGGGCCGCCGAAACGTTAATAGAAAATTCATGTTGAAATTTAGATGGGCGTATAGCTTTGGGATTTTCTGGTGACGACCTATGCAGGTTTCTCAGATTTGTAACACCATTTCTCGTGAACGTAGATTCATCTGTCCAGAGGACTGTTTTGCAGAAATTAAAATGAAGCCGTGACTGTCTTAATATCCAGGTAGAATAAACTAGACAAGCATAGTGGTCTGCCTCAAGCAAACCGTATCCCCTGCGATAATCATATGGATATAAGCCCTCACGTTTTAAAATTCGCCCAAACTGTCGTTCGTGGCACTCCTAGTTGTCTAGCGATTCGACGTACACGAAGAGTTGGATCATTTGTAACAATAGCTACTGTTTCTTCCTCTAAGTCTGCTAGCAAATTTACTCTTCGGTCGAAAAGATAATCACACAGTCCGCATTCCCAAAATTGTCTGTGTACTTCCAGAAACGTTCTGTAATGAGGAATGCGCCTATCGGGAAACCGATGTCGGTATTCAATAACTGCTTGACGTGCACTGCTGTTACAGTATCCATACACAAAATGCATGTCCGCATACTCTTGAGAAGAAAATCGGTAAGGGATTTTGAATAAAGAAAACGTGTCCACTCACTAATAAGCTGAAAGGTAATATAATCCTTTATTAAAAAATGCAACGTTAACAGTCATCTGAACATTTGTTTATTGTATGATATTCATGGTTCAGAACTTACGAACTAAGTAATAACTAGAGCTGGGGATGTTTGCGGTGTGCCAGGATAGTATTCAGTTAAACGCACGAATATAATGACCTTGTTTCGATCGGTGATGCATGCGTGATTTTATTGCTTTACATGCATTCGCTATTTATATCACTTAGGTATGTCAGTTGTGTACTGTATATAAATAACACACTTACCTTATTTACGATTATTATAGCATAGCGCCAAGTGGATAAGACTTGCAGTAAGTTTGTAGCATTAGATACGTTTCCATATTTGTAGCGGTGAGCGATGTACGCCGTGATGAATAAATTTTTTTATATTTTGAGAAAGACCGCTCGACATCTACGGATGTAACACACGCACAATTAAAATAATCTTTATAGATAGAAACCGAATCTACACTTGCACCATTACTAATTTGTTTTAATCTGGTAAAATCAAAATCATTGTTTATCACACTCTCGAACTTTTCTATTACATTAACATTTTTGTTGTCATTTACTGCTCATAGCTGGGCGTGTACATCGTCCAGTATTTGCAGTGACTCCGCTAACGATAATGCAGTATTTTGAAATTTCTCGATTGCGTTAAACAATCCTATATGATTGTTATAAATAGTTTGTAAATCTGCATCAAGGGAAGGGTTTTGAAAGAGTCTCTGGCTTTCCTTAATGGCTACAGCTTCGGCAGGATTGAATTGTAGAACCACAGATTTTATTTGTTGGAAATACTTGGCATAATAAAATGCCGCCTTTAACCAACTTCCCCAACGTGTAAGGATTGGCTCTGGTGGTTCGGGAATACCAGGGCACCGACTGTGAAACTCTCGAATTCGTTTGGGAGATTTTAGAAACACTTTTTTTGTGGTTGCTATTAATGCATCCACCTCTGGATAACATTGCCGAATAGTTTGTGCCACAAGGTGTAAAGCATGAACTTTACATGTCACATGCAAAAGTCTCTCACAATCTGCTTTAAGAGAACGGCCTACAGAACGCATTGTCGCAGCACCATCGCTCATAAACATCAGGAGTTGATTAGTTGAAACTTGAAATTTTTGTAGCGTATCGAGCACTACCTTCGTAATTACTTCGCTAGTGCACTTTTCCAATCTTTTGCTGGCTAATAAAATGGGAAATGTTGATTTGACAGGATCTAGTACACGCACTATAATATTCACAATAGAATGTTTTTTTCGATCGGTCGTTTCGTCGACACATACCCATAACTGTTTATCATTTACTACTGCGTTTATTCTGTTTTTAATGTCCTCACGCACAATTGGTAAATAGGTGAGTAGCGTTCTCCGTGACGGTAGCTTTATGTTGGAATTGTATTTATTCCAAAAGTCGGGAAAGGCTTTTTTATCTAGCAGGTGAACTGGCACATCGCAGACGAGTAGCATTGTCAATAAATCGAAAATGAATTGCGTTTTAGACAGCACATTATTTTTTTTGTCATTGTGGTGTACACTTTCAACATGTCTTTTACAGTCGTATTTGTCCCAGCAAAGTAACTGTTTATCGCATAATTTACAAACCACTTTTGCTCCATTATAATACAAATCGGGAAAGTCTCGGATAAATTTCTTCACGTCGTTATACAATGGGCGCTTTCTTGGCTTGGGCACGTCCGTCATACTTATTAAATAGAGCTCAAGACAACACACGATCACGTTGCCAGTTCACGACTAACTAAAGTGTTTCGCTGCATCGTGTTTATACGCTGGTGGGGATGCACTACATACGGTCCTGCCGTACCGCAAACATCCTCAGCTCTAGTAATAACCTTCGTTATCATAAATCAACATTTTATAATGACGTTGACAATCACAGGCCTGTTATTGAATCGTATAACCTTTTTAAATAAAATCAGTTTGTATTGACTTTAGAATGACATTTTTTTCATGATCTGACAATCACATTCATAGATCTGTAACTTTGAAACAAATGAAAATGGATATACAAGTTTTGCGTATTTGTAACTTGAAATGAAGTCTACTTTACACTCCTAAAATTTCAACATAACGATACGAGACATTTGTATATAAATATATACAATAAAACAAATTTCTTTTTATGACGAAACAATAATAAAAAACAAAATTCTTTTATCACGTCAAATTTTTTAGGGGAATAAATGACGAATTATTAAATATGAATGAAGTGACACGTACAATTTCTGTATGCTAGTGCTGTGTGTAATTTGTATGAGGAACCCATACCTTGTGTTGATTATTAATTTGTAAACTAATATCGGTAATACGCTTTATCTGTTAAAGGTGTAAAATTTCTTTTACGTCGATGAACAGTGTATGTGCCATTGTTGATATAAACACGTATACACTGTGTATACGTGGACGCCGTGTAAAGTTGTTGCGTAAGCAGTTGTTCTAGCTTTCCTGTGCCCCCCCCCCCATGTGCGACATCTCGTTTAGTGATTTAACCTACTGATGATGACAACTTAGTTGTCGAAATACGTATTTAGGATACGATTAATAATTGTGGTAAGGGGTTATATACCTTTTTTTAAGTTTTTACTTAACCACAGTCTCCAAAGAAAGACTTTTAACAAAGAATTTAAAATACTACACAGAAAATAAGGGCAAAAAGCTTAATTTATTACAGTCACATGAAATTAATAAATTAAAGAAAACGGATAAGATCTTCAATGATCAATTAAAAATTAATCACCGTTACTTCATTTATTTATGTGATTATTTAGACTGCCATATATTATATTTTTTCCAAAGTGCTGCTTTCTCTAACTTCTCTAACATAGATCACATTATGAACTGTATTGTATAAACCATAGTTCAATATTTTTGTAAAGTTTCCGTTCATAGACATTTAGGTAATAAAGACTACCCACCCCTTTAACAAAACATGTGTTTGTTACGGTATATTTGTGTAAAGAAATGTTATTTTCATAAATTAGTTACATGTGTGACGAAGCTCCTACGTGAGTGATACCATCGTAACTTTGTGAAGTAAAAAGTAGTGAAATTCATTAAAATTAGTTTTATTTTATCCCGATAATAGTTATAATGGAATTTCATCAAGCAAAGCCTGAAACAATGCTATACCTTTCCATATTTTTGCTTTTGTGTGACCTGCATTCACCCATTTTTCATCTAAATAATAGATTTTTCTGCCTTCTGCACGAAACTTACTTATGTTTGTCAAATAACGACGTCTCCATAAGACAATATCATTTCCTTCAATTAATATGTTGTTTCGTGTGCGTCTTCCCCACTTAAAACTTAAAGAAACTAGGATTCAAGTTTCTTTAAGTTTCTCCAAAGTGATGTTCATTTTATAAGAGGTAAACTGACATCCCCTCTAATAACCTAACAATAGAATACTTGTATATAGATTAAATTATAATTATAAAAATATAAAAATTACCTCACATATTTTTGTACAAATCTTATTGTAAGCATCCTGGTAACTTTGATTTCTTAAAGGAGAATTTAAAATTCCAGACATTTCAATTTCTTTGATAATGTCAAACACTCTAAATGACTTTATGAATGAATATTAATAATAAATAGCATAATATGCGACTATGTAATAGAATACGTAAATGGGTAGTACTGGAATTAATTAGTACTTGGAATTAGATGAAAACCTCTTATCGCCGGGCCATTTTTTCAGGCTTGGAAAGATATGATAATCGTTGCGAGCAAAATCTGGGGAATAGGGTGAATGAGGCACTAATTCAAATCCCAATTCACGAATTTTTGCCATTGCAATCGCAGGTGCGTTATCCTGATAGAAAAGCACTTTCTTCTTTGCCAAAGGAGGCCTTTTCTCTTCGTTTTTGTCGCTTAATTGTTGCAACAAATTGGCATAATACTCCTCATTTGTTGTTTTCCTCTTTTCTAAGTAGTCGACCAAGATAATTCCATGAGAATCACAAAAAATAGAGTTTCCATAACTTTTCCTACTGACAAAGCCGTTTTTGTCTTCTTTGGTAGCGGAGAACCTTTTTTTTGTCCATTCTTTGAATTGCTCTTTGGTTTCGAGAGTGGAATGGCGGAGACAGGTTTCATCGACAGTAATGAAACGGCGTAGAAAGTCCTTCTGATTGCGGCGAAAGCGTGCTAAAAGGTCGCTAGAAACACTCAAACCATTCAGTTTTTGCTCCGGCGTGAGTAACCGCGACACCCAAAGCGCCAAATATTTTTTCATTTCCAATTCTTCAGTTAAAATTCTGTGAATTCTCATTTGAGATACCTGTAATGTTTGCTATTTCGCGCACTTTTACTCGACGGTCATCCAAGACGATACGGTGGACTTTCTCAATCATATCCGGAACAGTAACAGTTGTTGGACGTCCACTATGAGGTTCATAATTTCTGCTTATACGACCACGCTTAAATTCGGTAACCCAGTTTTTAACCATTAAAAACTAAGGATCGGATTCTGATAGTGTTAATTCCTGCTCTGCTTTGATTTCGGGCTTTGATTTGTCGGGCTAGTGGCTTGGTGGCTTGCACACTTGCCTCGTAGTCCGGCAGTACCGGGTTCGAACCCCGGTGCTTCCTTTCTGAGTTTGGTTTTCTGTAGTTTTCCAAATTCCACGGCAAATGCGGAAAGGTAACATCTTAAGTCGGTCTACAGCCGCAGGCGTAATAATAACTCATGGCCAGCCGATGCCCCCTGTAATTGGCGCAAGCTGCTGGGGGATGCTAAGGCATGGATTATTATTATTATTATTATTATTATTATTATTATTATTATTATTATTTCGGTTGGTGTTAAGCTTTTCAAATGAAAGTACTTTATTACTGCTTTCAACTCAGTTTTTTTCTATTATTACAAAATCATGCGAGACGTTCACTTTGGCGTACTGTCAAAAACAGACTAATTGAAAGATCGCTCTGTACTGTCATATTTAACCTATTAAAGAATGATTCTACATAATGGTAAAGAAGATTCCTGCGAATTCGCGCCATCTCTGTGTTAGGCCACGTAGTTTCCGAACAATCCTCGTATACTTTTTAATGTATAAGAAAAATATCGCATTGATCAGTGTTAATAAAAGTAATGTTACTAAAATTGTTCTTGTTAGAATGTAACCTAAATATTTTAGTATAATTTTTAAAACCTTATCTAATTTAGTACCATATTACATATTATCAAAAAATAAATTTTAGAATGTTCGGCGTAAACGTTTAACCAAAAAAAGAAAAAAATAACCTCGACCTAAAACAATTTAAAGAGAATATCGGCCGCTACAGACAGTATAAGAGATCATTGTTATGTATTTAGTTTACTTTTTCCGTTTCATTAGATAACTATAGTATAAGTGAACTCATAATTCACTTTCGGTATTTCACTAAATTATAAGGCAGTAGTCCGACTTCGACATGTTTACTTGCCCACGCTACAGTAATAGAAATCAACGGCGGTGAGCGAGAAAAAGTACCATTTCGTCGTCCTCTTTTGTAACCGACGACGGTGACTTTAATCAATTCACTGAATAAACGATGACAAATTGCGAAAACAATTGAACAGTACGACCTCATGGCCTCTTATGTATAGCTTTGATGGTAGAAAATGATCAAACGTGCCTGTGCGATAAATACAGCAAAAGGAAAACATGTTTATAAATTTAATTGTTTCACTAATAATTTGAACGATGCAGTGAGAATCATTGTTGCTGTTTAAGTGGCTTCAACTTGACACGATAATTGTTTTGTTTTTATGCGGTACCTTGAATGTTTTCGGGATACCTAATCTTAATAATGAATAATGCGTGAGGCTGTTAGTTCCATGTTTAATTGTTATTTTAGTAACGAGTTTATATGTAAATAATTACTTTATTTTTTCACACATACATATTACGATGGGTTATGTTATGAAAACAATAATCTTTGAATGTATATTTTTCAAAAGTATAGTACAGAAGTTGAACATGGTTATAACAGGAAAACCCAAATATGCAAGTGAAAATCCCAAAAATATGCAAATCATTTAGTCAAAATATGCACAAAAATGTTGCAAATATGCAAATAAAAAACTTATAATACATAAATTTATTGATTCTCTTAAAAATAAACACATTTTAGTTTTTCTACATACTGAACTAAACCTAAATATGCATTTTTTACACAAAGCAGGTTGTCGTTAGTTGTAAAAATAGTAAACCAATAAATGTTTCTCGAAGTTTTCAATTAAAAAATTTTGTCCCCTGTTTGAATATAAAAATTTATAAATGGACAAACTCCTTTCCATAGCAACCGATGTAATAGGGGCGTTTTTAAAATTGCTTAATATTACAGGATCCAAATCAATGGATTCAGTAAATTCTCCCTCTAAAATATTAGCTGCTTAGCTAACAATAAGAAACAGAAATACACAATTTTTTTCCATCACATTTTTGAATTTTTGAACAATTTTGTAGTGTAAGTGTAGTTCTACACTTCAGGCTAATTCCTCCATTTGTGTTATTGTTTTAGAAATAAAGCTGTAATTGGTTTTTATAAACAAAAGTTGTTCTTTTACTTCTTTGTTTTCGAATAATTGCTTAACATCAGTGAGAAATTGGGAAGATTCGTCAGACAATTCTGAAATTAGCTGACAGAAATTTTCGCAATAAAAAAAGCGGCTTCCAACCAAGTGCTCCATCTTGTAATTACAGGTTGAGATGGAAGAGGAGTATTTGGTAGTATTTATTTATAGAACAGAACAGTATAAGCGCTTTAAGGATGATTTTTTTCATGTTGGAAATTAATCTATTTGCAAGAGGAAGATATTTCCTAATCTCTTCAGCAACCCGATTTAAAGCATGAGCAAGCCATGTTATATGTATTAAGTTCAGATAAAAGATTTTCAAATTTTGCCCGGCCTTTATCATGTATGATGCTGCATCTGACAAAATGAGCAGAAAACTATCTCCAGGAACAGGCGTAGGAAGAAAAATGTTAATAGTTCCTCTTGAACAAATCTGGTCACGGTGAGTGCATTTATTTGTTGTAACTCTTTAGAAGCAATGAGGTAAAATTTTGGGAGAATCTCGTTGCGAAGAACACTAGTCAATAAATGAGCAATACAACGTCAACGTTGAGTCGGTGGTTTCATTAATACATATTGCTATGTACTGCGGTGTGTTACGCATACAAATACACTTTCCTGCATACGGCCTATGTAAGTGCAAGTTTTCTCTATTATTTCTCTTAAAACCCTCGTAGCTCTAACATTTAAATAAATTTCTACTAATGATTTTTAATTTGCTTCAAACTCCATTTATCGAACAGTTTAGACCCTTCAACTACAATATTCTCAACCCATTTCATTCGTTCTATTCATCTTGAAAGCCTTTGTATATTAGCAAGCGGTCATCTTCTTAAATTCCCTATCCGAAATGCTCGCAAGATTTTCACTGCTAACTCGCTAAAAGTCACACCGAATTTCAAACCAATTATGAAGGAATTTTTGCTTTGAAATATAGATCTTCTAGACGCATCTGTTTTGGTAAATATTGCCTTTCTATAATTAATTCTAGTTTAATTTTTGATTACAACGCTTATTGCGCCATCTCCTTTTCGTTGTTCGCCCTCTGCGACAGGAAACTCACTTGCCGACTCCTATTAGAAACTTTCGTCTCTGGTCATTAAATTATTTAACGTTTTAAGTTTGGTTTGACACTTTTTGCGATATGAGATCATCCTCGAGATTTTGAAAACTATATCCTCTTCTTTCTTTACTTCCGGCAATTACGATGACGTGTATCCGGCATTTTACTTCTATATCGATACGGCAGCCATTGAGACTTAAGCTTCATAAGCGCTGTGTCGTGTTTGCGTCACGTGTTATTTAAAACTAGATTTCTGCGGTGAGTTTTTGAAATCTCCTTATTAATTTTTACCATATCGCATTTTGAACTTTCAGGATTCTTATAAACGTTTTATAAAACGAGGTTTTCTCTGAATTTCTGAAAAATATTTGGATATCTATTGTGAAGCGTAAGGCGTCTCACCGGTAATTTTAACCTGTGTTTTGGGGCATAATTTTGCTGATCGAAATACTTCGACGCAGTTCTGAAACTCCCTTAAGCCGTCCGCAACCTGTGAATTTTGGGGCACATTTATTCTGCAAGACCTTTTTGGATTAGGAGAAAGGGACGCGGTTCATCCATATTGGATTCCCGTAATGGCGTCGCTGTGAAACCTGCTCGTGAATAAAAGAATTGAATTGCCCTAGTAAGCGATATATTGTACTTGGAAGGAACGAATTCTGATATTGTATCCTAGAAAAAAGTAGGTGTTGCCTTTTAATTCTTGCAGTCCTAAGCTTATAGAAGATCATTTAAATATCGAATAGTGTTTAGTATTTTCTAAATTAATATTATAATCAAGCTGTTACTCTCCTTAAGAGACGCACACCTTGTGTGTTAGTTCAAACTGTTAATTCAGTTTATTTAGAAGGGTTCTTTTCCCTATTTCAAGTTTGTTTTATTGTGTCATTCGAGTCTGATTTTGTAATAAACCCGTTGATAGTCATAAATATCCCCGGGTACTGGTACAGAAACTTAATATTAGCTCCAGAAGACCGACAGCTTCACTGTTTGTCACCTGTTTAGATTTAGTGTCATTTTCGAGGTCAGATCCTTCAGATCGGTCCCTTAATTGTTTGTTTCGATACCTTAAAATCGAAGAACTTTCTGTAGTTTAATGTACTTATTTTGTTATTAACTGTACAGAATCTAGATTACGTATACGGAATTGGTATTCTAATAATTACTTTTGTTAATTAATTTCCTACAGGTTTTTCTGATTTAAATTATATTAAATATTTGCACACCTGATATACAGGGGGTACTCCAAAAGTTCTGCCAGGAATATTAGATCTCATAATTTTGTAACTTTTCTTACCTTTATTATTTTGCTGTAATTAAGGCATAACTTTGATTACTTTCATGAGGTAACCTTCCGTTTCGCTTGTGATTTTGCCATTCTTGTAATTGTTCGCGTTGACGTCTATTGAGACTTCTTTTGATAACTCGTTCGTGGTTTCAAGATTTTATTAACCTGACGAGACAATTTTGGAATAACCCCTCTCGCCTCCCGGTTCAATTATACAGGGGGAGAGAGCTGCTAACTTTTTCCGTACTCAGTATTATTAACTCAAACATCAAGTTGCTATCACTTTTGTTTGGCTGAACAGGGCTTCACCTTTTATTTGCTTCGAAACATTTTAAGTGTCTGTTACTATATTAGTTTAGCGTTTTGACTTTGAATTTTGATGTACGACTGTGTCTAGTTTTATATTTTGTGAGAATTGACAACGCCGAATTGTGGATTGATGTTGGCCCATTTGTAGCCTTTAATAAATTGTAGAATTGTTGATTGTGTCTTGTTCCCTACCCTTCCACTAGTTTTATGAGTATAACAAAGTTTCTTGCTCTGCAACGAGTGATAAGAGGCTGACCCTCTGGTGTTAGTTGGAGCTACCAGGTCCCGCCTGCTCCCGTTATAGCTGAATCTCCGCAGGTGGATATAACGGTGGCGTCTATTTTCCAACTCGCGGCCTTGAATCCGCGACGTTCTCCGAAACAAGAGAGTTAGCCGGCAGAGACCTTCCTGGGGACATAACATCAACAGGTAGGTTCAGACCAGAGAGGATCAGCGAGCGTTCACTCCTTATCACTCGTCACACATTTAATTTTACGCCGCGTTGGTGGCAGGTGTTGCTTAATTTATTTAAATTAGTCCACGATACACAATAGCTTGTTCGGTCTATCTCAAGTCGGGTCAGCCTTCCAGGAGCTCTTGTATCTTCAGGGCTACCCTCACAGGGTACGTAGTAAAGTAAATAAAACAAAAGGTATTAGCAAAGAAACAAACATTCACCACACGAAGATTTAATTAAAAAAAAAAACAAAAAAAAGAAAATTACGACTTTATCAAATATAAAGACGTGCGAGACACTTACTGTGCCCCAATGTGAGGAAAACTTGTATACAAATTTACTGCTATACTAGACTAAAAACCTCACTTTGACCGCGAGCAAAATTTAAACTAATTAAATATTCAGGAAAACTATCAAACTTCATCAATTACGTTATTCCCAACTAAACGTCAAAACAGAAAAATAACTGTATGCGCGCGCATCAATTCTGACCCATGCGTACATTCAACATGGTAAAATATAATTTTCCCACCGATTCCTAACCTTCTAGAATATATTATTGTTAAAAAATACTTCATAAAAAAGTATGAAAATTTTCCTTGATATTTATTTGACTATATAAAAAATATTAAACTAATAATTTGCTGAATTTACGAGCTCATTCAATATTCAAATAACATAACTAAACTAATTTATATATAAAAATAATAATACTTGCTAATATACACTTACATTAATTAATTAATCACACTTCACAAAAAATACAAAAGAGAGATTTCAGATAGGTCGCATAAATCAAAAAAATTTCAAGTATGAGAGAATAAATCGAGACTTATTTTTAACACATCAGTATCACTAAACTAAAACATAAACCGAAATTACTATAATAACCTGAATAAAAAGGAAGTCTTTATTCAGCAGAAAATTAATTAGACCTATCTGTTCAATAGCTGGAAAATCTCTGACTCTTTCCTCTCGGAAATGCCTCGCTCCATACCTAATACAAAATCAACAGACCTGCTATATCAATATACTTCCGCTCGACCGGGACTGCATACATCAAGACTATTTTCGAATAATGTACAGGCGTGGATCAAAATACACATTATAATCAAAATTTCAATAAATATTAAATATTTTTAAATATTTTTCTGGAATAAAATACACATAAATATATAGTCTTTTATAGTTTCTTTAAATTTTCTCTTCGGGGAAAAATTCATAACAATATGTAAAATTGTTTATTCTGAAGTTTAACTCTCATTTCCTCAATTACCTCCTAATACAAGGAACTTATGTCGTTTCTTCGTAGTATTGTTTCACCTGGGACATTGAATTTGCTATACTTCTGGAGAAAAAAGTAAAGATTTGATTACGTAGCTTTGTCAAGGGAATATTTGACGTCATCATTGCATGACATAGGTCTTGGTTAAAGATGTCTTGTTCGTTTAGCTTTTTGGACATTGGTTCGAAACATTGCGTTAATGTGGTTTGTGATACGTCTCCAGATCATCTTAATCAATTTAGTAATCTGAACAGAAGTTTTCACATGTTCGTTATAACTTATAACGAACTCAGTATATAACGAACATTTGGTTATAACTAGGCTTGGGATAATTATGCACTAAAAAACTTCAAAATATGTATGCAAATATGCACAAAAAATATCAGATTATGCACTTAAATATGCACTAAAAATCAACTTTTAAAAAATAAATACTAATTTTTTATATTAAGACATTTTTATTTTTCCGTTAAAACAAACAATTTTTTTAAATTTAAAATTATTGAAATTATAGAAACAAATTACAATTACATTTAACAACAACGTGATGTAACAAATTTTCAAAAATAAATTTGCGCCTATTGTCGACTAGAATATTTTTGTTCTGTGAAAAAGCTCTCTCGATATCACTATCGATACAAATTCATATTTTACAATGTCACTGGCATTTAAATGTTAATTTTTTTCAATAAGGCTTGTTTTATTTCGCAACACCTCATTGATATTCTTCAGTTGTTGATAGCCTGTATTTCTTGACAGCAGTGCGTTCAATTTATTGATGAAACAATTTTTCTGGAGTTTTGCTAAACGTTTAACTACTATATTTTCTACTATATATTTCAATGTAGTCATGTAAAGATAATCCTTTAGTTTCTAGCATAGAGATTGCGGTCGAAATGCAGTTACTTACTTCGAATAAAAATGAAATCCTTTCGAACATTTGTTTTTCGCAGAACACTATGTGCTTCTCCAATGCACTACGCTTCTTCAGAGTCGAATTGATCAACAATTTTCTTCATAATATTGAAATGTTCAGCGTAATATGCAGCAGCGTTTATCCAAGTTCCGCATCTTGTAATGATTGGCGCGGGTGAAAGTGGACCGTCCCCTGCAATTTCCTATCCTCTGTGCTTTAAGAAAAATCTTTTTCGCAGACGATATCAGCATATTAATGTCTGGATAAAGAGTACGAACTAAATCAGCTGCTTGGTGTAAACCATGCGCTACACAGGTCATATATGTCATGTTTGGGTACAAAATCTGAAATCCCCGCATTGCTTTGTACATAATGCGCTTTCAAAAACTTTCCTCATTAGAGATGGCCGAGCTTTTTGATAATGGTTTGTGACAGTGCACGTAATCTATCACAAACGTACAATTTATGGCATATGAATAAGCATGGCCGTCTCTAATGTGAAAACTTTTAGAAGGCACGTAATATGGTGCAGAACCGCTATAAAGTATGTAGTAGCAATTTTTCCTATAAAATCCCGGACGGCCACAATAAACTTAGAGAATCGTTGAAAAAAGCAGTGACTGTTCAATGATTCACTTTGTCCAGCACTTTTAAAGTCAGCAGATATGATTTATCTTTTTCTTTATTAACTCCTGCATCATTTACATAATTTGCTATGCATCTTTGTTTTAGATGGGTTGTTTTATCCAACGACACCCAAATAGAATGATCCTTTTGTATACCTACTCCTCCATAAAATTGCGAAAAGGTTCATTCTTTAATTAAGCTAACGGAATGTCAGCGTAAATAAAAGCCGTACAAAGTTCTTTACCGAATACCCTTCGTATAGGTCCATGCCAGAGTAAATTAGAAATCAACACATCAGACTTAAAATTACACCTATGCACTTTATTTCTTTATTTTTGATGGATGTTAATACTATTGTAATTATTATAGATTGACAACATAATTTGAAACATACTTGAGTGGGTAAAACCTCACTAAATTTGTATAATACAAAAGTATTTTTAATAATATAAAAAAATATTATTAAAAATGGGGTGTGAAGAACACAATACAAGTTCATTTATGTATTTTTGAATTCATTCAAAAATACATAAATGAACTTGTATTGTGTTCTTCACAGCCCATTTTTAATAATATTTTTTTATATTATTAAAAATACTTTTGTATTATTATAGATTGTTGGAATGTAAAATGACCTGGGAAAATTAAGGAAATCCCCGTTATCTTTATTTCTCGTTGTTCGATTATCCGGGCAGTCCCCGGTAATTCTCTTAATACTTCCAAGTATTGTAGTTTCGAAACACTAACTGTTGTGTTGGCTGTTTACAAGAAATCCAGCTTTAACTTGCTATTCACTTCACCTGCTATAAAGTGTCTATTTGCGTTTGGTATTCAATGGGTGTTATTTTATAAGTATCCGAAATGTCTTAGTGCTAAAACGTTTTAAGAAATACTAACCGGTAGACAACAAAAAACGCAAGAGTGTAATTATACTAAAAATTATGGCTCCATTATTTTGGGATATTAGAGGCGTTCTACACAAATTAATAAGATCAGAATTAATTAAGTCACAATTATTGGTGCAAATACAAGGTTTGCAAGCTCATCTAACCCAGCCATTTATGCGACTTCTGACCCTTAGAATCTGATCTGCATAATCTTCAAGATCGATAAGAACTTGGTAAGGCCCAACCGGTTAAGACGAATTCTTGAACATTATCAGAAAACAATTTGTGTATGTCTTCGTCTTGGTAAATTTGTATATTTTTATTACTCAACTATTGAAATTTCATTAATCTATTGGTCAGGTTTTTGTATTTTAACTCTATCACACTGTAAATGATCTTCGCATACACAGTGAATGGGGTTCGTTCTCCAGGCGTTGTCAGCCATTTTTAAACGTTTTGCACTACGCTTATGTTTGACAACGTTTCTTCATGAAACTGTCTTTTAAGCCTTTCACAAATTTCTGAAGATATCACGTCTTAATTTATAAGAAATTTAATAGCATCGCGCATTATTCAGTGTATGTCTTGTTTGTTTCTTAATTTAAGTACGACATTTGAATAATAATTTAATTTGAACGCTCTTAATAATATACGAGGTGCTACCCAGAAATTCCTGGAATTTGAATGTGGCACGCGAAGAGATGGTAATGCAGCACTATAGCGCTAGATGGTGTGAGCTATGTCTATACTAAGTCATTCTGTCAAACGGTACATTGTTAGTTGGCGACAAACAGATCTTGTATTTATATTTGTTGAGTTGTGTTTGAGTTATTCTGCGACACTACAATGTCTGATGTGAAAGAGCAAAGAACGTAAATTAAATTCTGTTTCAAACTTGGTAAAACGGCAACGGCAACTTTGAAAATGCTTAAACAAGCGCCAGATGCAAACTTATGAGTGGCACAATCGTTTTAAAAAGGACGTGTGTCGGTTGATTAACCGGTGTGTTTCGGTCGTACATCAACAGAAAACACGCCAGAAAATGTAGTAAAAGTGCGTGGTACTATCTTGCAAGATCGAAGGAGAACAATCCATTAAACTTGTAACATTCTCGGCTTGTCGTATGCCGTTTGTTGGGGTATTCTGTCCGGCGAATTCAATATGCGGCGTCTTGCTGCGTAGTTTGTGCCAAGGTTACTCAGCATTGAAGAAAAATAGCCTCGTGTTCATGTGTGTACAGAGCTGAAAGGAACTGCTGAAAAAGATGCGAACTTTAGTATCAGGATAATTATTGGCGACGAATCATGGGTGTACAGGTATTGTTTCGTCTTATAAACGAAACGAATTTATATATCGCATAGTAAACATAAATATTATTAATTTTGTATTATATATTAAAATATAAGTATCATTCATTTTAATATTGCACATTAAAATATAAAGAAATCATAGATTATAGTATTTAAATATAAGAGTCAGAAACAAAATTAAAACCTTCTGTATAATTATATTTTCTTATTGTATTAAGATGCAAACGTTTCATAAATTTATGATACCGCGTATTACATATTTGTCAACAGATATTCATGCCGGCACTATTTATTGCCGCATACATATTTGTCGACCGTTGTTTATGGCGGCACTTATTTATTGCCGCATTATTAGATACGTTTCAAATTATATTATTTTTAGATACCTTTCAAATTATATTATTCTATTTAGTGAACGTGCCGTGCCATGTATACAGTTAGATTCAAAAACTAGATGCAACGTTTGCTGGTTTTGTAGGCACAATTTGCACAAGCAAGGCGTTTCTTTGTAACTTGCCGACCTTTTGTTCGTCATTTAGCCGCATGTGGACTATTTTGTTAATTGAAGGGAAGGGTAAATTTTGCTTACAATGTTTAAAAAGTTTTTAAATAGTTCAGCGTGCGATTACAACAGAAGCAAGTCGCGAACGCAAGTCACTAAGACAAGTCGTCAGTAGCAATTCGCCACAGAACAACGTTCTTACAATACTCGTAAGAACAATGTTCAAGACAACAGTCTACATAAATTACTAACAGTCGCAAGTCTTAACATAATAACGTTCTAGACAAACAGTCGTAAGAACAATGTTCAAGACAGCAATCGACTTTTAATATCAAGAGACACCAGTCTCATATTTTATCAAAAGACAACCGTCTTTCATTATACAACAAATTTTATGTATGAAGTAATGTAAATATGTAAATAAAGGTGTTAAATTGGATGTGCCGCATTTCATTAATAACTGTCCGCGAAGATTAAAAAATTAGTGCGTATACGGCCTTACAACCCGTGCGCGGTGAGTCAACATAGGAGCGACGACAAAATCCACTAGTTGCCCCAACAGGTATGATCCCCAAACAAAGTCGATGTTGATTTGTTTCCATGACGTTGAATTACTCCCACCAGGTGACATAGTTAATGGACGATTTTTTCGGGATATTCTTTGGCGACTAAGAGAACACATTCGACGCAAGTGGCGCAACATTTTGTGGATCCTATGACCTGCCACCACGACAATGCACAAACCCACACATCACTTGTTGTGCGACAGTTTCTAGTCTCAACGAAGAAGACAATACTACCCTACCCTCCCTACTCCCAAGATCTTACGCTTTATGCTTCTTCCTGTTTCCGAATTTGAAACTGAACCTCAAGGCGCACCGCTTTAAGACGATTGAGGAGATCCAGACAAAACCGCAGACAGTGTTGATTACTTTAACACGCGAAGACTTCCAATCATGGACAAGTCACTGGGATGGGTATATTCATGTGGAAGGAAAATACTTTGAAGGGAATAGTAGTAAATAAGTTGTATTAACAATTTATTGTGTTTTTTTTCATATTCCGAGAAATTCTGGATGCACCTTTGATAGCATGTTTGATAAATTTAAATGTTGAAAACAATACGAAAACAGTAACACGAATAATGGGGGTTGTGATAACACCTTGATAACGTTATAAAAGCTAGGTAACATATCTTAAATGCAGCAATAACATGGCTTGTATACTAGCAACTTCTGTGGTTTAGGTTGCTAAACTTGTTACTGATTATGACGTGTCTTGCAAATAAACTATAGATTTAAATTTTCCTTCATTTTTGTGGACAGAAATTTTATTTATTCAAAGATCTACATGATCGAAATTTCTTATAGATATTTTATAAATATTTTCTCTAAATTATACTTAATGCCCATGATATATTTAATATTTTGAAATTGTTATGGGTTTGTTATTAATCTTTATTGTTATCCGGCTGTAAAGATAAAAATTCAAATTTGTTTCCTAAAATAACAGTGTTTAAATATTGCACATTAATTTTAATAGTTTTCTTTATTTGCATAATAATAATAACTGTATACACCAATAATTAAAATAAAAGCATGTTATGTTAGTCTTAGAACATTAGTATCATTAGTTATTTTTTAGTATACAATTATATTGTTTTGATCATTTTTATTGACGCGGTACTTATGTATATATGGACGTGTCAATGTTCACCTGTTGAGGTGACCTTGTTTTAATTATACTTTACAATGTTCATATAAGGTTGGTGATATTTTTAAATTGCAATATAATTTTTATTATTCTAATAGTAAATTTTATACGTACATTGTGTTGTTGATATAATAACATGTCTGCAGTGCATTGTTTTAATAGGTTAATATGTGTACAATAGGGTGGAGCGATTTTTTTTATTATTTAGCAATAGCTTTGGAATACCTGTAAAATGTTGCTCTATATCTCCCAAATATATACAGAAAATTTCATTTCGCACATGATATATTTAGAGGTGCCCCGACATTATTAAGTTTGGCAAAATTCATGAATTTAGTCGAAAAATCAAAAATATTTAATGAACACTAAATTACACACTGAGTGTTGCGCAGTTAGTATAAGATAGAAAAATATAATCCGAAGCGAGCGTATTAAGACGCGTGGGTGTTGAAGCACGTGGAGACGATTTCGCAACTCTCCTAAAACGAACGCTATAGTCAACTCGCGTGAGTACTATTTCACTTGTGAAACCCTTTGAATTTTACGTCTGAGATCAAGAAATAAGATGTAGTATTTTCAATTTTCCTTTTGCGATAACAGACGAGGCACGTCATCAACATACGTCATGTTTGCGTCACGCACTCTTGCCAAATCTTTTGTTTACATCTATCACAGAGGTTATGTATTAAAAATAAGTTGACATGTAATCCGCGTTGACAGTTACGTAGGTCTTGTTCATACTTAGGAAATAACGATAATTTACATACTTTTAAAACAATTAGATAAACCTAACGCCTCTCATTCTAACTATAGTTTTATGTATGTGGTAAATTATAACTGACAATTAGCATAATTGAGACATGTTATTAACAGCAATTAAGCTATCGAAATAAAATAGAAATACGTTTATTTCAATAAATATTATTATCAGTATACACAATAAATTGACATTATAATAAAGAAAAGCAAATTTAATATAACATGATATAAATGACAAACATAATTTTTATTCAAAATCGCTGTCATCGGTTGAGCTTTCTTCTGATTAAAATCATCAATGTTCACTACTGGTTTCTTTTTTACCCTTTTCTTCTTTGGACTAGATGGAATAATCCCTTGTTTAGTTATTGAATAAATCTTATTAACCGTAGAAATGTGGATATTTAAAGCATCGGCTACTCTCTATAAAATACGCAAGGTTTAATACTAATAAAAATATATTAATTATTAGAATTACCTCTCTTACTGCTTTCAACGGCAATAGCGTGGCATTGTTATCGCGTTCTTTCTCGAAATACGAGATTAAAGACGCAATGAGCGCTTTTAATTGCCTGCTTAGTGGCTTAGGCATGTTTTATTGGTTATTAAAGGAACCGTTGTTTTAATACAATACGAATAATACGACGAAACTGGATAAAAGGGACACGAAAACTAAAGAACAAACTGCGAACTAATGAAATGCAAATAATACCACAAAACTGAATAAAAGGGACACGAAAAATACAGAACAACAAATGGCGCACAAGTGACAGATACGAATGACAGTAGCGAAAATAGAAGTTGGCAACGTTACGCAGGATAGGAACGTTTGCAAAGAAGAAATCTCTAGATATACGATAGTGAAAGACAGTTCTTTTTGGGTTTAGTATTGTATAGGTAGGTAATTCTGAAGTTTCCGGTTATGACGTGCCTCGTCTGTTATCGTAAAAGGACAATACTTTAGCACATATTATATATCTTTATTACAGTAAAATGTCTCAAGTCAAAACACGACAAATGATGACCTGTGCTGTGTTCGGATTACCAGAGAAGTTACCAGTATCTCAATTACCAACTTATAATGACGTTATGAAAAATTACCTATTCATTAAAAATGAATTAAAGCCCAATAAAACAGTAAAAGAGCCAACCGTTCATGACATATCCGAAATATTGGCTCAAGAAGTTTTAGAAATTTGGCAAAAAGCTTCGCTGCCAACTGTTAGTGTTAAGAGAATTCTACAACTTATTCGTTCCTACCATGACAAATATAGAATCTTAATGAAACCTTATAAAGGTCGCCAAACAAACAAAAATTACGAAGAAAAGATCAATAGATTTATAACTGAGTCCCACAGATTATTTGATGTTTGCAGTTGCAAATGTAAACTTTTCTCAAATTGTAATTGTTTAAAAGGCAGTCGTGTTCCCAAGGAAGAAATCAATTTTTTACTCCATCAAAGAACAACAAGAAAAATGGTCATAGGCGGTGTAGATGTGGTTGAAACTATAAAAAAAGAAGAAAAAAGAAGAAAGAAGACAAAAAAGTTTATCGCGTAACAAAGAGATAACTAATTTTGAGAAACCGTGTTGTTCGCGTTCTTTACCTGAAGACTTGGCAATCGAAAGCGACAGTTCAAGCGATAGCGTAGCTTCTAGTCCTTACCTTGAAGCACAAGAAAAAACAGTTGATCCGCCACCAAAAAAAAAGGAGATTAAATTTACCATCATTAGCTCTTGCCTGTGATCGTACTGGAGTTTCTGACAGAGCCGCTGCCATTATAGCTTCTTCTGTGTTAAAAGATGTTGGCATTATTTCACCAAAGGATCCAAGTGGTGTTATTGATCGTTCAAAGTTGCGCCGTGAAAGAACTAAAGTCAGAACAGCTTTACAGGATGCAGATCGCAAGAAAACCCTACGCGGTATGTATTTTGATGGGAAAAAGGATAAAACGTTGATTAGTATTCGGAAAAAAAATAAATTTTACAGAAAAAGGGTACTAGAAGACCATTATGTGATTTTATCAGAGCCAGGAAGCGACTATTTCGGGCATGCCACATGTGAGTTGGGAACTGCTAAATGTATTAAAGATACTATATTAACTCACTTGAAATCCAAATCGGTGAAACTCAGTGAAATAGTTGTTGTTGGTTGCGATGGAACAGTAGTAAACACAGGTTTTAAAGCTGGTATTATTCGTTTGATGGAAGAAGAACTGAATAAACCATTACAGTGGTTTATCTGCCAGTTGCATTCCAATGAATTACCACTGCGACATCTGTTGTTACATTTGGACGGGAAAACTACAAGGCCTAAATGCTTTTCAGGTGCCATTGGATATCAGTTACAAAAATGTGAAACAATGCCAATAGTCGAATTCAACACCATTCCTACAATATTACCTCAAATTTCCAGGGGTGATTTGAGTACCGACCAAAAATATCTGTACGATATTATGATCGCTATCAGCACTGGCGTTTTTTCTTCAGATTTAGCTAACATCGAACCTGGATCTCTCAACCACTCTAGATGGCTTACAACAGCAAATCGAATTCTTAGATTATATGCTACTAAACCGGACCCCGAAGAAAAATTGGTGATATTAGCCACGTACGTGATGAGAGTTTATGGTCCGATGTGGTTTAGAATAAAATGTAATCCCTCGTGTATAAACGGAGCTAAGCACCAGTGGCAAACAATTAGTCTGAGTCGCTATTTGAACGCCGATATGAAGAAGGTCATTGTCAAGGTAATCCAACGAAATGGATTTTTTGGTCACTCAGAAAATGTTCTTATTTCTATGCTTGGAGATGAAAGGGAAATCATACGAGATCTAGCATATCGACGAATTTTAAAAGCAAGAAGTGAGAAAGCTCCAGGGTTTCGAACGTTTAAACTGCCTTCATTTAATTTCGATGCTGAAGATTATACCGACATTATATCGTGGCGAGACTGTGAGATAACTGAGCCACCTCTGACTTTAAATTTATCTAATGACGACTTGAAAGCCATTGTCAAACACGGTCTCGGCACATGTCAAAAAATTAAAGATTTTCCATGCCATACTCAAGCCGTTGAGCGCTGCATCAAAGTGGTGACAGAAGCTTCAAGTGCAGTTTGTGGAAAAAATAAACGAGACGGTTTCATCAGGACAAGGCTACTATCACGTCAACAAATGCCTACTTTTGATACAAAAAAACAATTTAATATATAATTATTGTATTTCTGAATAATTATCTAGTTTACCATTATTTCTTGTATCTCGCTTCTTTAAATCTGTATAAAAAATATAAGATATTGACCTAACAAATAAAATATATAGTTTGATCACAATATGAAAAATAGGTAATTTTTTTTTAAATTTTCAATTGTGTTGAGGCACCTCAAAACATCATTACAAATAGGTAATATTTCGTACATTTAATTTACTCATTGAAATGCAACTTTATATCGCTATACCATTTTAAAAAACAAAAATTTTTTTTTATTCATACATTATCGCTCCACCCTAGTGTACAACGTGCATGAACTATTAAGAATTGATAAACATAAGTCCTTTAGAAAATAAGAAATTTATACGAGGGGGTATTGATATATTCTTAGGCTACTATTGAAACAATTTAAAGAATATTTTATTATTCAAAAGAGTCTCCTCTTAAATAAATACATTTAATACAGCGACTCTGCAACACTTTTAACCTTTAAAAAAAAAGATTCCTCCTGGTCTGCAAACCAGCTCTCCACAGCTTCTATTATCTCTTCGTTACACAAAAATTGACGTCCTTTTAAACTTTTTTCAATCGAGGGAACAGATAATAGTCTGAGCGGGCTAAGTCTGGGGAATATGACGAGTGTTCCAGTAATTCGAACCCTAGATCTCGAATTGTATTCATGGCAATGCGCGATTTGTATGCAGGGGCATTGTCCTGCAAAAACAACACGCCTTTCGCTAACATGCCACGTCTTGTTTTCTTAATTCTCTCTCAGGGTGGTTAGTAATTTAGAATAAGAATTTCCAGTGATGGTCTGACCCTTTTTTTTTAGGTAATCGATCATAATTATTCCGCGGATATCCCAAAAAATTGAAGCAAGAACTTTTCCAGCGGATCTTTGAATTATAAACTTCTTAGGCCTTGGAGAATCATGATGCTTCCACTCCATCGATTGCTGTCTTGTTTCTGGGTCGTAAAAATGGGCCCATGTTTTATAAATAGTCACAAGACGTTTCAAAAAATCTGGATCTCCTTCAAAACGGGCACAGATTGACCGTGATGTTTTCACTCTTGCTCGTTCGTGTTCGGTGTTCAAGCATTTAGGAATTCATTCTGCAGAAATTTTTTTCATATCTAAATCGACGTGAAATATATTACAGATGCATTCATATGAAATCTTTAGTCCCTTAGCTATTATGTTTCAGCCCAATTCGACGGTCTGATAATATCATGTCATGAACTGCGTCAATATTTTCGGGGGTGGACACTGAAATCGGTCTTCCTGGTCGCTTCTCACCTTCAACAGAAAGTTTTCCTCTTTGGAATGACACTATCCAATTTTTGACAGTCGCATATAATGGGCATTGATCGCCAAGTGTGTTAAGCACGTTTCAAAAAATCTGGATCTCCTTCAAAACGGGCACAGATTGACCGTGATGTTTTCACTCTTGCTCGTTCGTGTTCGGTGTTCAAGCATTTATGAATTCATCCTGCAGAAATTTTTTTCATATCTAAATCGACGTGAACTATATTACAGACGCATTCATATGAAATCTTTAGTCCCTTAGCTAATATGTTTCAGCCCAATTCGACGGTCTGATAATATCATGTCATGAACTGCGTCAATATTTTCGGGGGTGAACACTGAAATCGGTCTTCCTGGTCGCTTCTCACCTTCAACGGAAAGTTTTCCTCTTTCGAATGACACTATCCAATTTTTGACAGTCGCATATAATGGGCATTGATCCCCAAGTGTGTTAAGCATATCTTCGTAAATTTCCTTACCACTTAATACTTTAAGTATTTGATGATGCCTGAATACTGCAATTGATACATTTTCACATTTCGTCATGCTTTCTTTCAAAATTTTCTGCACAGCAATACTTCAACATTTTGACATAAGATTTTACAGTGACACTTTTTATGTACCATTCAGAATTGAACGTTTTACAGTTCTTTAGTGGTGCTGTAGCCACGTGTCCATTTATACCCAAAAAACAGGCAACCATTTGCTTCGAAACGCTTGCTTTTGTTGAGTTTGGCTCATTTTAAAACACCCACACCACCTAATGCTGTTCTTGTTGGTCTCATATGGATAGATCCAAGATTATTCACCTCTAGATGTTGTACATAGTTTTTGACGCATCATGATTGTATTTGGTGAGTATTTGTTCATTTCGCGATGGTGAAGCGATGATGTTCTGTTATAACTCGTTTTCTAAAATGAAATCCAAGGAATGTCGGTGACCAAACAAGAAGTGTAGGTTTCTTGACCAATCAAAGAAAACTATCATTGCAACAGTTTTCTGGAATTGTGAAAGAATACTAATGACCCTACGTCGCTAGTTGTTCCTTCTTACTTCGCCAAATGGTTGTTTACTATTCATAATTAACCGTTCTACGATCCTCTTGTGGTACTGTAACCACATTACCATTTTCCCCCCAAAACAGGCGACTATTTACTTCGAAGTGTTTCTTGCGCGAATAACTTTGTTGGGTCTTACTCAATTTAGAACACCTATATCGTCGACTGGCGTTTCCTTTCGAGCTCATACGCGTAGATCCGAGATTCGTTACTTGTGTAGATGTTATACACGGCCTTCGACGCACCATAATTGCATTTTTTGAGTATTTCTTTACGCCAATTAACACGGGATCCAACGCGAACAAATCTTTTTCATGCTAAATGTTCATGCAATATCTTATGTTTGTTTGACATAATAATTCTCAGAAATGCCTCAATCTCACGGTATATCACATGATGATTTTGCATTATCAACTTCCGCACAGTATCGATGTTTTTTGGCAAAGCAACCGATTTCGAAACTACCTTTTTTAAATTCGCCCGTGACCGAACAACGATCAGGACTGAATTCATTAAACCAATGATATACAGTGGTTTCAGATGGTGCTTATTCGCCGAAAGTCGAAGTGAGTTAATCAAACCACTGTTGTTGAGATAAGCCACGTCGAAAGTGGAATCATGGTGTGAGAATTTTCATGGGTGAATTCCATTTTTTTATGAAATTAAATTTTCATGTCGGTGTAAGCAACATAAATAGCGTCCGTATGACAAAACGTTCTGAGCACGTATACAGTCATAAATGTCAAACTCTAGAATGGATATGACAAATGGCGTCGGGCAGCGCTTGCGGATACATAAATACTACCTTCGTATCAAGTATGGTATCAATACTAAACGCCGTTCACGATACGAAGACGTGCACGTCATGAATAATGTCAAAACAATGTTGCGAAATCATTTGCACATTTCATTTGTTTACATTTTAGGTTAGGGTATTAAACGCTTATGTCAAACTTACGATATTTAGGTTATAATTTATAAATAGCCGAATTTATTAATTCTCTTACAAAGTAATCAAACAATAAAAACTGGTGAAAACTTTATACGTATTTAATAATAAATAGAATATTAGAAAAACATTTGTGTTACATCAGTATATATATTGAAAGAAAATGAAAGATACCAGGTATTATAAATCAACAGCAACTTAAAACTCGTTTTAGAGCAATATGTGGTAATTCCACTAGCGCTCTTCTTGGATCATCCTTTTTATACTGGAACCCAATATTCCGCAACACTTTCCATAAATATGTTTTACCACCCATAAAAATATCCCTTTCGACAAGTATAGTATTTAAAGATATTAGGGTAATATGTTGTTCTATAATTATACCACAATTATATTATAATACAGTCAATTTTTTCCAAATATCTTACTATTTCTTTGCATCTTCTTTCTTTATTTTTGTCATGTTTCCGTTTGGGGCTGCAAATTGCGTGTCCTTTTTGTATTTCCGAGGAAATTCTGCTGACAGATGTCACGCTTACTCCTAAAACTTTTACTGCACGCTACAAAAAAAGTGCAATATGTAATTTGAAATTATAGCAAAATACAAATACGATTTTGCTTCTCTCACTAATAAAGGCAGCAAGTTTGCAATCGCGGATGCAACAAGTCGCTTACATTGGCTGCAAAACGCTTTCCGCATTTCAAACCAAGACTAAACAACCACACGTTAAATATGACAGAACAATATGTGTCAACACTGGACATTCGCACCAACATAAATATGCATTCGTATGATGTTGACATATAAATATTATAGTTCATTTATTGTTTTTGTGATGGTGATTCCGAAAATACTGTTCACGATTGGAAGACGTGCACGTCTTCGAATCGTGAACGGCGTATATAATATTTATCCCATTTTACTTGATTTTTATGGGTTTTTTCTTCTCCTTAGAACTTTTTCGACCTTGTTCCTCAAATCACTGCGGCCATTTGGCTTATTCTACATTCCTTCAATACATATATCCTGCATTCAATCCAGTATTTACGTCCTCTGTACTAGTTTATACAGGCCCGGATAGACTGCCGAATGTTGACTTGTTTACTTTAGGTTGCCTATAAATGGTTTGCCTCTTGTAATTCAATGCCTCATATTCTTGTAAAATGTGGTCAACGGTTTCTAGTACTTTATTGCACAATTTGCAGTTAAGGTCTCCACTATATTGTTACTTTTATTCGGGATTCGTCTCAGATGGTTTCTTTTTAATAAAACGAATTCCCCAAACTATCTGTGATTTAAGTCGCAAATAAGGGTGTTGGTATGTTTGTATTTAGGCTTTTTCCTCTTACATACTGTATACTTTCGACTATATCTATTCATGCTTGGATAATCCATTTAGGCCCTTCCAGTATAGGTTATGGTCCAATATATAATTTTGTACAACTTTACATTCTGGCATATAATTTAAGAATATTACTTCTCTGAAAAATATTTTACATGGAGCAGAAGAAATCAGGCTTGTGACTAGCATTACAGGCATATAGGACTCTATCGAATAAGTACGAAGGCTGTTCTCTTTCTGTTGAATCTCCCTAGCCTGTTATTATATTTTGTTACAAATTTTGTTAGACATTTTATCCTAGTTATTCATAAGTTTAACGATAGTGAGAATTGACATGAATATACTTGACTGTTTTTGAACTGCAAAGGTTTAAAATAAGAGCTGCGATTTAAATTTCAAACGTTGTTAAACTGTAAGGAATGGTTTGAGAAAATAAATCGGATATTTCCAACATTTATGTAGACAAATATGAAAAGGCAAATAATATCGTAATACGAAAGCTAGTGCTGTTAATTAAATAGAAGCAATAAAATGTTAAACCACTTAAAAATAAGACATAATATAATACTTCAATACCTATCATTCGGTACGTTTATAATTAGTTTACAAGTAAACACATATCAAACGATAACTAATGAGTTCAAGACTTAGGAATTCCAAAATTTTTATCAAATTTAGTTTTTATCAACGGTGCCTCTAATTATTTGGTTCACGAGCTCATTTGACAAGAATTTAATGAAAGATAATCAAATTTATTAAAATTTTTGTTGTTAGCAGATAAACTAAAAATGATGCAGGTGGTATATTCGCAGAAAATGTATATGACTATATTTTGTTTGTTGTTAATACCTTTAGTTCGTGCTTGCCGTTAATTACTATTACGTTTTTCAACGATAAGATATATGTACATGCATGTCTGGTATTGTTTAGGAAAACGTGTAGTATATAGTTTCAGATCTGTTGTTGTTTTGAGACGCAATTTCATTATCGCGAAAGATAAAGCGAAGAGTATTTTGTGAATTGAATGACCAAATCAATTATTATGAAATAAACAAAAAAAAAATATGTTGTAGTGAATAACCGAATAATAAAAAAAATGATCGCACGGAATTGTTTCAACAGGTGTTGTTCAGTTACGTGCAGCGGTCAGTTTAGTACCTCCTAATATGAATTTCTAATCCCCGAAAAGGTTACGGGTCAATTGCGCGCCGACACCATATGAACGACTTCTAGGAATTAATGCGATTTGTAAAATACAGTACTTAGGGAATTCCTTAATTACATGCAAGTTTTGAGTTTGCTAAATTTACAGCTATCTTATTTTCGAAGAAGCTACTTTTCTGACCCATGAAAGTATATTGTATAGCATATTTAAAATTATAAGAAACACCTGAAGGGTTGGATAATGATTTTATTGCGGTCTGTTTACACAGCGATTAGGAACTTCCGTGTATCATATGGATGAACTGTAACAGAAATCATTAGGGGCTATAGGGACTTGTAGAATAAATTGCAAAATTGTCAATTATAGTATTCAAACAAGAAAAAGGAGAAGTGATAAAGGATTCTCAAGGAAAATTCAATTGTGGCATGTCGATATCGTCAAGTAATTTATAATATGTATAGACAAAATAAAATTCCTATATCTAAAGTTAATACTTAATACTTTTCTGGTTTCCATGCCGATATTATAATCACTGTTTGCATTTCAAAGTATTTATCGTACGTCAAGGAGCTATTTTTCTTATAATTTGAAATGGACTATACATACATATTAAAATGATTGTGTAATTATACTCCCATTTTACTCTGTTTTCTCCATTTTACTCTGTTTTCCTATAAGTGCAGTTATGGTTCCCAAATCAGCACACGAAGCAGTTACTCGAAATAAATACCTAAATCACCACAAAGTTCAGACACGCCCTAAATGTAAATGTCCCATTTCAGCACAAAAGAAATTTGTGGGTACTAATTGATTGCTTTTGGGGATAATAAAAACGGACATAGGCGAAGGGGGCACCAACGAAATAGATCTGCGCTAATACTATAGGCAAAGTAGGCACCAACAAAAATATTTATAGTTAAGGCAATAAAAATGCAACAAGTATGGGTTGCTCAATGTATCTACTAAGATTTGTCCATTGCAAACGCAATAGAATACAATAATATTCTACCTAACTACACCACTAAGTAAACTGGCGGACAAAAAAACTGTCCGACTCATTTTTTTGCATTGTAAAATGGGTTATCGATCTCTCAAAAATAACATATTGCTGTGAACTTTGCTTTCAAATTTAATTTATTTAAATGAATGATTGTGTGAGCAGTTACACAAGCATAATTTTGTTGAGACTCTGTATAATATTTTGGTATCTCAGGGCTGTCTTTTTGGTTTTATACAATACATTAACAAAATTAACACGTTATGAATCAGTTTTTAGGTTTTGAAGGTTATTGAGATCCAAAATGTCAGTGTAGGTATATTATCTGTCTTATGGATTTATTTAAATATTTTATTTATAACCTATAACAATTACAACAATGTTGATGTGAAATTGACCTGGAGTGGAAAATTCAAAATTAGATTTAATAATGTATAAATTAATTAAACATAACTGGATAAGTAAAAACAAATTAAAAAGAAGTCAACCGAGGTTGTGTATTTTAAATGCACGTCGTATATCATATATTAATGTAGTATTGAAAATTTAGGTGTATATTTCCAAGAATTAATAGGTAAACAAGTAACGTTATGTCAATAAATTTTAGGTTAATTTGATTATTAAATGCTTAGAATGTAAGTAAATTAATAAAAAATGCTGTACGCACCAATAAGATTATAAAAAGGATATAAGCGAATCTGTTCTTTGTACAGCAATAACGTTAGTAACCATATTTAATTTCAATTCATTATATTTTGTAAATAACCTTGTCAAAATGGATACATTGACATAAGACGTGCAATGCAATTTTAAAAATAAGAAAAATTAATTATATAAGCCATACAACCGAGAAATCTGAACCAGCAAAATCTAAGACAACAAGAATGTCAGTAACAAGAAGTAAACAAACATTGTAAAATACAGATAAAGTAATAGTACGATGTAAACAAAACAACGTAAACAAAAGCATATCAAAAGACGCATGCTCAATGAACGCATCGATAGCACGTGCGAATGGAAGCAAAGGACAAGACGACACCATATGAACAAACCCAAGGGAAGAAAGAGAAAGAAAATACTACAGAAGAATGAAGATACTACGTAGAAATGGATTCCGGTTAGAAGTTGCAGGTTTGAACGCGAAATTCAAGCTGTTCCGGGAAGAACGAGACTAAAAGTTCACTATTCTACAATAAAATTTACAAATATTAAAGTTACAACAAAAAGGAAAAATATATAACCTGGGAGACAACCTGGGAGATAATTTGGAGTAGGAACAGAATTATAAGAAGAAAGAAACGCCGGGTATAAAAGCGAAAATCACTGCAAAATGAGGAGATTTATATAACTTCGATGTTCACAAAGATTCTCTGACTTATTGCGCTACTTTTATTTCAGAAATTTTTATTTTAGATATAGTCAATAATCTCTAAAAATATGTTGGCATTCTATTTAGTTAAGAATAAATAAAAGTTACTTTCATTTTAATCATTAATACTGTTATCATTATTATTCTCATCATTATTATAAAAGTTTAATGTTGGGGTAATTACCCCAATGTAATGTATGGGGACAATTCCTCAAAATCTAACTGCAAAATACGCGGAAATAAAAGAATATTTCCAGTATGCACCTATAACCAGTTGCGATGTAGAAAGGACGTTTTCTATTTATAAGGATGTACTTAATTCAAAGAGAACAAAATTGACAGAAGAAAACCTTGGGAAACTATTGCTAGTCAATATTAATACTCCTTTACTCAACTTGAACGACAAAATGAACAAATAAAAATGTTCCAATTATAGAAATAAAATTAAAAACTTTAAAAATACAACTTTTCAACAAATACATATGTATTTCGTAATTTTATAGATCACCACCCGTTTGTTTTCCAATTATATAAATAAAATTAATTAATAAATATGTATTTCGTAATTTTAGATAGATAGATCACCACCCGTATGTTTTCCAATTATATAAATAAAATTAAAAACTTTATAAATACAACTGTTCAACAAATAAATATGTATTTCGTAATTTTATAGATCACCACCCACCCGTTCGTTTTCCAATTATATAAATAAAATTAAAAACTTTATAAATACAACTGTTCAACAAATAAATATGTATTTCGTAATTTTATAGATCACCACCCGTTCGTTTTCCAATTATATAAATAAAATAAAAATATTATAGAAATACAGCCTTTCGCCAGTACTGCACTGAGTGGGATGCGTGTCCGTTCTCTAATCATTATCTTAAATAATTAATTAGTCATAAATACACGATTAAAGTGTATGTTAGGCCGGATATCCGAGTTTGATATTCTCCAAATATCTGTGCTGTTTAAAAATCTTAAATTCAAAACATTCAGCTTTTAGGCGTGAAAATAAGAAAATATTTATACAGCGTGATGATAAGCGTCCTATTCTATAGGGACTCGTTTCCACTTAAATAGGCGCTGAATAGCACACTCGCTTTGTAGAATGTTATCAGTAAAGACCAGAGATCGACATTTCAGACAGAGATAGACTTTGAATACTAATCTCAGCATTTGGAGGGTAAATATCCACCTTTTGCGAGTGAAATCCTCAAGAGTGTTTGTTTGCGATTTCATCTCCTCAAAAATGCTCTTTGTGAGATATTGTATAGCTTTGTTTTGCCAATAGAATATTAACAAATACATTTTTCCATGTGAAATCACATTGTCGTTCCTTCCTTTTCTTTTATTCTTCTATATCTGTATAATATTGCTTTGTAGAAAAATGTCCAATATTTCCTACTATCTTCATGAATTGGTACTGACCAAAAATAATTCTTCACATGGTTTTCTGGAGCTTCAAATTGAGGTTTTGTACGTGCATTTAGATGTCGAGCGTCTAAACACAATGTAAGTTTGACGCAGCTTACAGTCTGCTTGTGAACATATCAACTGGAATCTTGAGCAATGGAGTAATTTATTGTTTACCAATGAGTCTAGGTTCTCTCCATTCACCAGACGAACAGAAATGAGTATGGAGACGGACGGGGGAACGATTTGCAGAGTGTCTTTCCGGCCCCAGGCTTAGTCACAACGGAGGTTCTGTAATTGGTGTTGGCAGGGATATCAATGGAGGCCATTACAGAATCAGTGTTCATCCATGGGGTCTCACTAACGGCACAACGGTATATTGAGGAAGTTATGGCATATCAAGTGGTTTCATTCGCTCGGTAATGACTTTGTCCTGATGCAGGATAACGCGAGATCACATTCAGCGAAATGTGTCAATGAATACTTGAGAGAAGTTGACATTCGAAAATGGCCGACATGGCCAGCAATGTTCTCCGGATGTAAATCCTATAGAACATGTTAGGTAAACGTGTTAGATCTCGTGCAATAGCACCAACCACAATAAACGAGCTTCATGAAATTCTTCAAGAGGAATGGGAGAATATTCTGCAGAATGCAATTCGTGAGCTCATTATACCACACCGTATACAAGCAGTAATTATGTCTAGAGGAAGCAACACAAAATATTGAAGTCTATTTTAAGTTTTAATTTTCGTTTTCTGTACCTCTAAAATGTATTGTCGTTAACATCAATTTTGCTAAATATACACAAACTTTTTATCCAAACTTTTCAACATTTATAGTTCTATTGTCAAATTTTGTGCGATAAATAAGATCCAAGTGATTTTTGAATTTATAGATGAGTGAGCTAATTTTATACCCAAGACTGTAGAAGTAATAAAAGAGAGTAGCGACGTTATCCGTATTTGAATCAAGTTATCATATTTATCAATAATAAACTTTCAAAACGGAGCAATTTAAAAATACCGATAGTAATTTTCGGTAAATTCCATATTTAGGTATGAACAATGAAAGTTCACGAAGAACAAAGACTCAAGCGAAAAAAAAAACAGCGGAACCAAATTGGGAAGGACAATCGACAATAGAAGAGATGAGGCATTAGTATAAGTAAACGAGTAATTTCTTTTTATATGTGTTAGTCGTTAGACGTTTTCTTAAATGAATAATGAAAAAGTGAGCGGTACCACAAAGTTGACCTTCAGAAGAATTTTACACGCAGATGTGAGACTATAAAATTTATTCTTCATCACCTGCTTGAACTTTTTCGGAAGTTTTTTTAATATATTCGAACACCATAATACTTAATTAATGGGAAGAATATAACGCATGAATGATTTTTTTCCAAAAAAGTGATTTCATATACCTTTTGATTAGTAATACAGTCGGCCTTTGTTTCAAAGCATTTCGCTTTTCTTTGATGATAACGGATACGCAATGTGAATCATTACATTAGCATCCTCATACGTGAAATAATTATGTTTAGATTGCCAGAATTATTTTATTTATATTAGCTTATCTCATTAAATAATTAAAGAAACATTTGTTTAACGTTTTATTAGATATCATTTTTTTGTATGTAGAGTCAATATTTTGAAATTATACATACGTATGTAAAAAAGGTAAATATCTACATTATATATCATGTGGCCTTTTATATATGATATAATAATAATAGTCTTTATTATCCAACATATATATAAATCCACTTAACGGATAATGTATAAATACAAATACAGAAACATATTGCTATGAATAGTGGTTTGTAGAATAAATTTGCCACCATCCACAACTAATCTTCTTAACTAGGATACTCAGCCGGTTGACTTCCAAAAAAAATGGGACTTCTTACTTCTCAGGGTTCCAAAAAGGAAATAACGTGGAACTGCAATATTATTTGGACGCCAGTCAATAGTTCATGACAATATTTTATATTATATAAGTTACTTATTTTTTTAAATTAAACAGTAGTAAAGGCCAGAACACAAAATAAACACAGGATAAAATTTAAACTGAATCTTTAATACAAAAAAAATCAAAAAAAGAAAAAAAATCAATCTTTATAAAGTATAAAGATAAAGTATTTACAATATACTTCCTGAGGTAAAATATATCCACTGTATAATTGACAGCTAAGTGGATTAAAATTTCCTCTAAATGACTTCCGAACAATCTTATCTTAAAAATAATAAAGATTATTTTTAATTTCTCGCCAGAGAACCACACTGTATAATATTTATTGAAACACGTTCAAAATTTTTACATATGCGCAATAACATGAACAAAAAATACCCTTGACTTCCAACGAGCAAACTTTTACAATTATAATTTTTTTTTACGTAGAAGTTTAATAATACTCTTTATTATTTTTCTCTACTAATTAAGACTCTTAACTAATTATATTAATACAATTGAAATACAATTTTAAAAGCTTTCTGAATTAAGACGTCTTATAAATATAATTTTACTTACATAAAAAATTATAGGAGACACGTTGACAAGAAAAACGTTGTTTAATCAAATACAATATCAAAATTACGAGAATACAACTCTCTACAATATACGGGAATTGAATAAAAATACCATCAACTAATTAACACAATAAAATCATCCCGAATTAAATTAAATATATATATATATTTTTTTTTTCAAAGAAATACAACGTTCTTGTCTTAGGGCAAAACTTAGTCTCCCCCTCAACACCTCAACTTTCACATCAAGTCGACCTCGGCTTCGGAAAAACAAGTTTTTGCATACGCACATTTTATCTAAATATATCGGATATACACATAAATTCAAAAAATCTGTACATTCATTTTAAATAAATTTTAAATATTATTTAGGGAAAAATCCATAGCAATATGTTATAGTGCTAATTCTGTTTACAAACCAAAATCAATCGGTTACCTTCAATATATAAAAAAAAAGAAATAAAAACTAATTATTCATTTATTAAAAGCATCCACACAATACTTTTTTTGGCTATATGTACCATTGGAGCTTTAGCAAAAATATTAATTCTCGCACGAAAAACCGAAAATATAGCCGATGAACGTTTGTCGTTATTTGGTACAAAAAAATGTGCAAATTTGGCGCATTTACTGATTTCTCAGCTTACCTAATTAAGAAACTTCCAACAAACCCTTTTGAAATGCCAAAAATACCCCTCAAATTGGGGGTCATTTTTTGGGCAATTTGTCTTCGCCAAGTAATGATAAATAGTCAATTTTGTGTGTAACAATAATAATAATGTATTTATTTGTCCAACAGATACAAATCCAATAACAGCGCAATTACTTATAAATTGCCCTATAAAAAAACATTAAAAATTGATACTGTTTACGCTATAAATCAAATATATGCATATATATTCTATACCATACTATAAACTCGCGCTTCAGAGAACGCTGACAAATGTCGACGACAATCTAGGCCCCAAAAATGCAAACGAAGAAAAATTAATTGTTTGCATAACAGAGCTGTGGGATATTTAAGATCCACCAATTTCACAAAGGGCACTCCAGATGTTAATGTGAATAAAATCGGCTGCTGAGCTTATATTATCACACTGTCAGAATGACGTGCCTGCCAAAGTGTCGCCATCAACATGTTCGGTTAAGGCAAATCTCTTTCAAGATGTTACACTTGCCATAATATAAATCTATTTTTATTTTTTTGTAAATAAAACAACAAATTGCGATTCTGAAAAGAATCTTGTTTATTTTTATATACACGAACTTATCATGAAAAATGGGAGAAAAGGTTTAACATAATAATAATAAGAAGAAGAATAATAATAATAATAATAACAGAAACAATATAGCCAAAAGGGCTATGAAACGAGAAATAAATTCAATCAGGGCAAGTGCTCAAAGTGACCACCATTCATTTGCAAGCATAACCGCGCCCGCCGCAAAAGACTCAGTTTAGAATTTGTAATTCAGAAGTAATTGTAGCAAAGGCTTCCAAAACTTCCAAAACTCAACCCCTGAGTTGTTCTTCTGTAGCAATAAAGTGTCTATATACAAAATTTTTAACGCGGCCATAAAGAAAGTAATCCAGAGGATTTAAATCGGGGACCGCGATCATCGATTAGGATACTGTTGATCTAAAATTTCTCGAACTTCTTGACTGAAGTGTGCTGGTGCATCATCGCATTTAAACCAGTTGTTAACACGAAAAAGAAGTGAAATGTCTTCAAGCAAATTGTGAAGTTCTGCGTTAAAAAATTCTGCGCATATGCGTGCAGAGAATTTAAAAGGTCCTACCTAAAGAGATAATTTAGACGACATGTAAACTAATATCTACTGAAGACATACCACATGATTCCTTAATAAACGTTTTTTAAATGCTCTTGAAAATAGAGTATGTGGATTTTCTTCTATCCAGATGTGTAACTTACATTCTTGTCGGCCGAAAATTGATTCATCAGTAAACAAAATCCGAGATACAAAATTAGGATTGTTTTCTTTTTGATTTAAAAGACATGTACAGGTTCCCATCTGGCAGGGTAATCTTCAGGCTGCAAATGCTACACATGCGTATAATATACGGATGTCGTCGTTCAGCCTCCATCACTCGATGTACAGAAGTTTTCAAAATATTTAATTCCTGTGCAATTTCTTTAATACTTTTTAGAACCTGCTTTAAAGACATCTGAAATTTACTGCAAGTGAGAATTAATGAATATTAAATCAGTATTTCTTAATTCTTAATTAACCTAACTACCAGGAAGTTCGTTGTCGCGAAAGAGTGTGTTCTGCATACTAGTACAAACTTAGTTTGACGGATTGTAGATTTATACGCATTAAATAAGTCGACATTTACATGTAAGAATGTGATTTAATATTCATTAATTCTCACTTGCAGTAAATTCCAAATGTTAACTATATATACAGAAAGTATAGAAATGAAAAAGCAAGGTCGTCATCGAAAGGGAATGCCGTACATTGAGAAGTTCCAATTAGAACGAAACGGTCGTCTGTACGTTTCCTCGCGTTGATAGGCTTGTTTTTTCAGTATTTCTTAATTCTTAATTAACCTAACTACCAGGAAGTTCGTTGTCGCGAAAGAGTGTGTTCTGCATACTAGTACAAACTTAGTTTGACGGATTGTAGATTTATACGCATTAAATAAGTCGACATTTACATGTAAGAATGTGATTTAATATTCATCAATTCTCACTTGCAGTAAATTCCAAATGTTAACTATATATACAGAAAGTATAGAAATGAAAAAGCAAGGTCGTCATCGAAAGGGAATGCCGTACATTGAGAAGTTCCAATTAGAACGAAACGGTCGTCTGTACGTTTCCTCGCGTTGATAGGCTTGTTTTTTCAGTATTTCTTAATTCTTAATTAACCTAACTACCAGGAAGTTCGTTGTCGCGAAAGAGTGTGTTCTGCATACTAGTACAAACTTAGTTTGACGGATTGTAGATTTATACGCATTAAATAAGTCGACATTTACATGTAAGAATGTGATTTAATATTCATTAATTCTCACTTGCAGTAAATTCCAAATGTTAACTATATATACAGAAAGTATAGAAATGAAAAAGCAAGGTCGTCATCGAAAGGGAATGCCGTACATTGAGAAGTTCCAATTAGAACGAAACGGTCGTCTGTACGTTTCCTCGCGTTGATAGGCTTGTTTTTTCAGTATTTCTTAATTCTTAATTAACCTAACTACCAGGAAGTTCGTTGTCGCGAAAGAGTGTGTTCTGCATACTAGTACAAACTTAGTTTGACGGATTGTAGATTTATACGCATTAAATAAGTCGACATTTACATGTAAGAATGTGATTTAATATTCATTAATTCTCACTTGCAGTAAATTCCAAATGTTAACTATATATACAGAAAGTATAGAAATGAAAAAGCAAGGTCGTCATCGAAAGGGAATGCCGTACATTGAGAAGTTCCAATTAGAACGAAACGGTCGTCTGTACGTTTCCTCGCGTTGATAGGCTTGTTTTTTCAGTATTTCTTAATTCTTAATTAACCTAACTACCAGGAAGTTCGTTGTCGCGAAAGAGTGTGTTCTGCATACTAGTACAAACTTAGTTTGACGGATTGTAGATTTATACGCATTAAATAAGTCGACATTTACATGTAAGAATGTGATTTAATATTCATTAATTCTCACTTGCAGTAAATTCCAAATGTTAACTATATATACAGAAAGTATAGAAATGAAAAAGCAAGGTCGTCATCGAAAGGGAATGCCGTACATTGAGAAGTTCCAATTAGAACGAAACGGTCGTCTGTACGTTTCCTCGCGTTGATAGGCTTGTTTTTTCAGTATTTCTTAATTCTTAATTAACATCTGAAATACCCCCTTCGTTTTCAACAGAGCCTACAGTCCTAGGCGCACTACAAATCTTTACAAATGTACAAATGTTTTACAAATGTATTATTCAAAGTCACTATAGAACTGCCAAAAATTAGAAAATGAAGATTGGATTTATTCCAGTAATCAGTGCTTACAGGATTTCCGGCAACAGTACCCTAATCTGCCAGTTACTTACGCACAACTGCAAAAGCATATTCAAGCTTGTGTTATTAAATTTGGTGGAACAGGGGCAATAACTCGTAAACGTGGTGGTGGAACACCTAGAAAACGAACAGCAAATTGCATAGAGGATATTTGACGTCGAATGGACAACTCACCCAAAAAATAAATCGCAAAACTATCACAACAAGTTCATTTGTCAGTGGGAACATATTATACTATTTAAAAAAAGGACTTTAAATTGTTTCCATATAAAATTCAAGTAGTTTCGGAACTGAAACAGGTAGATTTTGTTACGAGAACATTTGTCTATGGTTTTTGAATAAGATAAATATTAATGACATTCTCGACAAATGCTTTTTTCGGGTGAGGTTCGGTTCCATCTTTCAGGATATTTAAACAAGCAAAATATTAGAATTTGGTCTACAGAACACCCTTATGAATTTGTGGAAACTACATTACATCCACAAAAAATAGGCGCCTTGTTAGCAATTTCAAGAAGACGAATTATCGGGCCTATATTTTTTAATCAAACCATAACTGCTGAAAAATTTAGAAATGAATTATTAGAGCCGTTTATTAATGTACTTTATGATGATGAACTTACGGAAGGATATTTCCAGCAAAATTTTGCACCAGCGCACAAATCTAGAGAAACAATGGCCTTTTTACAACCATTTTTCGATACAAGAATTAACAATTTTCCTCCAAGATCACCAGATTTGACAATTTTAGACTATATTATTTTTCCATATTTAAAGAATACCATTTTCAAGATCAGACATCACATAATCGAAGAATTTCATATTGCTATTGTGAATTCTTATGCTGACATAACCCAAGAAATTCTAATAAATGGCTTAGAAAGCATGGAGCGTATTGTTTAACTTTGTCTTCAAAATAATTATTAAAATTTCCATTTGCTTTAGTATTTTCTTTTAATTTTGACTATTGTAATAAAATTTTTTTGAAAAACTAAATTATTAATTACTACACACATTTACATGACTTAACCAAACTATCAAAATTATACGTTTGTGACAGATTACGTGCACTGTCACCAACCATTAAAAAAATGTATGGCCGTCTCTAATGAAGGTACGTTACATGTAAAAATTGAACGACAAATTTGCTGTAATACACGCTTTAAGATACATTGTTTAAGAAATGTAGAAATAATGTAATTTATGATGGTGTATGATAGCTTAACCCTTTGCTTCCTAGTGGTTGCAGAGCACAACCACATTTTTAAGTTTTTTTTCCTATCTTCCTTGTGGTGTTATACACTAGCCTCAGTAGGTGGAGTCTAAAACATACTCCCACCCATCGACTCCTGCCTTCGCGTTTGAATCAGTGCATCATTGCAACGGTTATATCTTATTTTTTACCACGTGGAGCATGCAGATGTGACAGTAATTGTTTATAAAATAGATTATGGGCTTATTTATGAAGATGGCTGGTAAGTAAATGTTAAATATTAAAAAAAATATAAGCCTTGCACTTATAGCAAGTGAGAATATTTGTTTACCTTAGTAGATGAGGTTTTGTTTTATACACAAATGTGGTGGTCGCGGCACAAAACCACAAGGAAGATATTAATATTTTTTGTAATAATATTTTTTTCAGCTAAAAGCTCTATATACTCTATTCAAGAATTGGAAGGGCTTGGCCAGGACTAATTGTATACATTGGTAGAAGATATCCCTTCTGGAGATGAGTCGGACATCAATGATGAATGCGAGAATGAAGATGAAGGTGTCGTGGATCAGCCATTTGATATCAATTCAATGGATATCATAATTGCTGGTGAAAATTTTCGTTTTGCAGAAGATGATGGGTGGGATAGCGAAGATGAAATTCCATTGATCAACATTCAAGCTGATCTGATACGGGAAAACCAAAGGAAAAATACTATATGGACTCATGACCCACATCATACACAGAATATTCCCAGACGTACTTTCACTAGTGACAGTGGGTGTAGTGTACCTGAAGAAGTGGAAACACCAACAGATATTTTTTTAAATTTATTTCCAAACACTTTGATAGAACACATTGCATTCTAGACAAATCTTTATGTTTTACAGAAGAACGGTGGTAATCATAATTTCCAGAGAACAAATTCTGACGAAATAAAAAAGTTTATTGCTATAAACCTTTTTATGGGGATCAAACGCCTGCCAAGCTATCGAGACTATTGGTCGTCAAGGTTGGAACTACGAGATAATTTGGTATCTTAGATAATGTCAAGAGATAGATTTGACTGGTTACTGGCGAACATTCATTTGAACGATAATGCACTACAACCACAGCGACAAACTGTAGGATACGATAAACTTTACAAAGTTCGGCCACTGCTAGACAAGCTTTCAGATACATTTCTTCTTTCATATCAACCCTCAAAAAATCAAGCCATTGACGAGTCTATGATCAAATTTAAAGGTAGAAGTAGTTTTCGCCAATATATGCCGTTGAAACCGATAAAACGCGGATATAAAGTGTGGATTAGAGCAGATGAAAGCGGCTATGTACACCAATTCCAGATTTATGTGGGCAAATCCAGCAATGAAGTTGAGAAAAATTTAGGTGCTCGAGTGGTAAAAGATCTAACTCGAAGTTTAGTTGGAAAAGGACATCATTTATATTTTGATAACTTTTTCAACTCAGTCGAACTAGAAAAAGACTTGCACGATGATATGATTTACGCCTGTGGAACATTTAGAAAAGGTAGAAAAGACATGCCAAACGACTTGAAAGAAGACAAAGCCATGCAAAGGGGAGATTCTGGCTGGAGAGTTTCAACTTGCGGATTAACATTCTTGAAATGGAAGGATCGAAAATCAGTGTTCTTCTTGAGTAATTTTCATGATCCGTCTGTTGTTGAAACAATATCAAGAAAAAATAAAGATGGTTCACGAGAAGAAATAGCTTGTCCCATATTAGTGAAGGACTACAATAGCTGTATGGGATATGTGGAGAAAATGGATATGCTCAAAAGTTGCTTTGACATTGATAGAAAGTCCAAGAAATGGTGGTGGCATCGCATAATGTTTTATTTTATTGATGTGGCGTTAGTAAATGCATTTACAATTTATAAAAATCGATGCAGTGAGAAAGTTGGAACTTTGAAACTGTTTAGGTTGTCGGTTATAATAGGCCTAATTGGTGCCGATCAAAATGAACAAAAGAAAGGTAGACGAAGCGCTGCACAACCTCCAAACAATTTTAAAATTACAGTACCATACGAAATTAGGTATGACAAATGTGCACATCTTCCAGTTCATGGAAAATCAAGAAGATGTGCACTTTGTAGTACACGTGCGAAACCCCACAGAACCGTTTGGAGCTGTTTTGTCTGCCAAGTAGGCTTATGTCTAAGCGAAAGCAAAAATTGTTTTACACAATTTCATACCAAGTAATTTTTAAAATAAATTACTTTTATTGAGATTTTGTGCCTCATTTTCCTTGTGGTTACACCCCGAGACCACGGCCTATAAAAAAAATCAAAATTTTGATAATTAGTCTTGTTGCATTTTCCCCCATAAATAAAGCCTAGAAACTATATTTTTCAAAAAACAAGACTTTATTGGCATTTTTAAAAATGTCGGCCTCAAAGGGTTAAGACGCTTCTTCATAAATCTTTGCTGTGACAGCAATATTTTATGTTTGATTTGAGGATATATACTTATTACACAGAGCTGCTTCAAAGCTCTTGTCCAAGTTAAGAGTACAAAGAGAGAGGCCTATAATTCTCTATATTCGAAGGCGCGTAAAAGCCCCCAGCTAGCAGCTTCGTAACGCGGGTTGCATTTTAAATTAATAACCCTGTACAAATTTTGAAAAAAGTGCCTTGCCGATAGCATTTAGCAACAGCTGTTGTCCTTAAGGTATACAGTCTCATAATGCCAATATGTAAAAAATTGGAAATTATATTTCGTAATATGTGCTATGTATAAAATAAAACTAATGCACTCTTACTAGAAAATTAGGCAAAGAATGTCTTATTGATACTCCAGTTTTGTTATTTTACAAATCGATTAGTAACGTGATATTTTATAGGCGAAAGTAGAGATTACTCGACCATAGAATAATTTAAACTCTATCGAAATTATTTTGAAACGTTTTTAAAATTGGTGGACATGCTTTGAATGAATATTCTGACTTACAATTAGTACATAGATTTTAAGTGTAAGTGCAGTGACTAGTGAAAAATTTTCTAATACATATCAAAAGGTAGAAATTATTACTTTGTAAATCGCATGCCGTTATAACTTTGCAATGCATTTTACTCAAATATAATAGTGTAAATACTTTCTATTTGTTTTATGTATCCATCGTATGTGTCAATTTAATAATATTAATTTAATTAATTTAAAAAGCCTACATTCGTACACACTGCAATAATAATAATAGTTATACAAACAATACAAATACAAAAGAATTAATACAAACCTGTGGAAATAAGTACAATAATAGTAAAATAGTTGTTTACCAAATTTATTAATGTAATAATGACCAATTAATATTTAACAATTTAATAATAAAACGTATGGTATGAAAGAATAATAGAAATGTTTACTAAAGAAATTACTAAAATTTTTAAATTGAATATAAAGTTTTATTGGCAATTTAATTATTGTCTAATAAACTCCAAATCGATTTAAAATTACAAGGGTATCAATTTTTAAAATATTTATGTCGGCGGCGGTAGTCTTTCTACCATATGTTGCCCTTTACCTGCATCGATAAGGTAATCTCATAATCTAGCAGGTATTTTCAGCAGTAACAGACTTCAGATAATAAAAGGATTATAAATACCTCTGTAATTTGAAAATATCGAGTTCTTTGCACTTTCATTAACCATAATATTTATTTTTTGTTAATAACAGTTTTCTTAGAAAGTTATTACAGTTTCACAAGTAAGTTTTTTAAATTTTTAATTTCACGTTTTTCGTTATTTTTGTGAACGCATACGAGTTGCGCCAAAGCACCTGAATTAATCTTAGAAATAAAATTTTAGGTATTATCCGACCCCCAATGAACAAATGTCATTAACTAGGTCCTTAAATATTACGCCAAAGATACACCTCGAGGGTTCAAGGTGAAAATAAAGTAGATATAACATACTTTTAAAGTTTAATACAATTTTATTTATGTTATTCTTACACTTTGAAACTCTAAAATAATTACCAGTAATTATAATTAAAACAAACTGAAATATATTAATTGATGTTGCAGACACTTGGAGACTTTGTGAAACATAATAAAATTTGTGAAATATAGCCAAGTGTGTTATTCCTACAAAGTACATCAATAATGAAATATATATATATATATATATATATATATATATATATATATATATATATATATATATATATATATATTACACCTACATCAATATTATATTATACAGAGCTGGGCAAAAATTTATGTGAAACGCATTTGATAAAATCTATTTTACTAATTGTCTTATGCACATATACTTCTTCGATTTTGCTTTATATATGTTTGCTTGTTTTTTATGTCAGTTCTAATTTTCTTCGCAAACTTATTTGCTTTATTAATTTTAACGTGTAAATTTACAAAGTATTTCTACAAAATTTATAATGTTCGGATGTGAATTATAAAAGAAATTGCCAGTTTGGAATGATATGACTCACATAGTATTCACTTCCATGATAACTAAAGACGGCAGACTATGTGCCCCACACTGTTAAATTTAATAATACACATAAGGTGTATTAGATAAAAATGTAGATTTTACAAAATTAGGGCAATTTTTTACCAATACTGAAGATCCATTGTACAGATACAAAGAGCACTTTAACTATGCAAATATAACATCTCTCAACGTCGAACAATCCTTGTCAGTATATAAACATATTATTATTAAATTTGACAGTGTGGGCACATAGTCTGCCGTTTTATTGATAACTAACTAACTTGACGATAAATCAATATCGTCTATAAATATTCAGAAATATTTAAGCAAAATATTTAAAGATCTAATGACATTTTTAAGTACTAGTTAAAGGCTTACTTTTACCTGGAACATTTACCACCCTCGAGGTGTATATTTGACGCAACCCGTATACGGATTTAATAGGGATTACTAATCCCTAGAAACTGTGGCGCAACTCGTACGCACCGATTTTTCTAATATCAACAACAACTGAAGTAAAATTTAAATTTTTTCTATGACCAATTCTTTCAAGAAATCTTTCAACCCTATATTTTATCATTTCGTTCATATACATATACCTCGAATAACTTATTTGCATTGTTTTGGAACTATAAAACAATTTAATATTCATTTTTATAACTATTTATTAACATAACCAACAACTTGTGTGCAAATTAAATGGTTACCTGTCACTTCTGTCAAAGTGTAGCCAATTTAAATACTTTATAATAACAGTAACAAAATCATGGTAAATAAAAAAAAAATGTAAATAATTGCATGCAAATAATTAAAAACCAGTATCTGATAGACACGCTACATAAAATTAGCGAATAACGATTTTTGTTTTATTATAAACATAATAAATAATTCTATTTTAAAAAAACGTTGACGTTTAAATTATTTTACTATAATTACATTCATTAAAATGCGCTATGGGCTTGTCGGCATATTCGACGTAAAGGCTGTTATTGATATCCACAAAGAAAAAAAACATCGCAATCAAAACACCATATGTGCGGGCATAAATGCTTTGGTAAGCAACCAACAACGTTCAACTTATTGTTAGACGTATCGACAAGAATTTTGTCGATTTTTATTCAGGTCAATGAACTTGAATTACAGCTGTATTTCAGTAAATATAGAATAAACAAAGATATGGACCGACTAACTACATTTTGGACTTAAAAATTTGGAAATTTTTATGAATTTCCTTTTTGGTACCAGTTAGACATTTTTACAAATTATTTTCCACTATTCGGCGGTAACCCTATATACTGCATATATACTGCCTGGCTGGGCAGCCAGTTTTTCAACCCTCTCTATGTGGTGTAACTATTTTATATTTATTATCAAAGTTGAATTTCTGAACCATGGCATCACTCGGCTTTTCTGTATGGATTCGGCGTTAAGTTCTTCTTTCAACTTTCTTTCAACATGATCAGACATACTTGGCTTTGTATGCCAATTAGTCGTCTATTAACTCTCTTTTGCTTAGTTTAACCATCATGCGACTATTCCATAGCCTATATTCGGTCTAATTACGCCTTGGGAGACTAAGTCTCTCAAGGTTTTTCAAAGTCAAATGGACTCAGGAATATTACAAAATGTATGTATACAGAGTATAGATCCATACCTCCAACTTTACGCAAATGTGAAAAGTAGATTGTGCAAATGGAAAGTTGGTTACAAATCTTCAATCCTGTTGTAGCGAAATCGTATTTAATAGGTACCGAGTCGGGCGAAGACTACCTATATATCAATTTTCAAGTCGGGGTGTAGATTTAAAAGGTATATAAATGTATATATATATATATATATATATATATATATATATATATATATATATATATAGGAAACTTGGTACTACATATCCTATGACGGTAACTATAAATAAAAATATATGTACATCCTTAGGCACGTACGTTATTCTTAATTAACTTGAGACGACCAATTTTTATATAAATTTAATGCATCATCGCAAATCATAAATTCATAATAATAATTACAAATCGGAATTAACAATTCTAAACTCTAAACTCAACAAAAAATTAGTAAAGGTTCCAGATAAAGATAAATTGATATGAATTAGATTAATCTATTTTACAAGCAAAACAATTACTAACTGTTCAAGGCAAAAGGGGTTAAATTAATGATTGTTTATTCTTTTTTTGGTATGTGACGATAACAACGCTATTAAATAGAACACAAATGCAAGTTTTGAGAAATAATTAATCAGTCGAAACGGCGTAATTAGTACAGCACTACCTTTCGAGTTGTAGATAAAGTCCAAAAATAAACCACATCAAATGGAGTCGTTTCCACTTCACACGTGATCCTCGTTGAAACTACCGGCCCACGTGGATTAATTCACTCCTGAACGGCAAATCTCATCATCAAATAGCTATAAAAGTCGATAGCAGGAAACAGAATCAAGAACTCTACAGATGGTTTTTTATGAATTATAAATAGTGAGACACGTAGATTGGGGCACAAAAATGTCATAAAGAAAATTAGCGAGAGAGACACTCACTTACAGATGTTCGAGGGCACAATTAACCTGTGGCATAGACAATAACACTAATCCAATCGTATAAATTGAGGTTTATCAAACACTGTATGCCGCCAAATAAACCACCTATTTCGGTGTAAATTTACTCTATACAAATCACCACATAGCCGCAAACAAACAAAAATACTGGTTTATTCGAGGTTTTCAACGGTAGTGACGAAGTCCCACGCAACACATATTATCTCTCCGAAGCAATTCACACATGTCCGATAGGATAGCGAAAGTGCTACGGGTGTACACCATTCACTAAAATATCGTAACAAACTATATGTAATACCAACATAAAGATATAATATCACAAAAAAATTATAAGTACAAATACAAATTACAAATCACTGGAAATTCAAATATACTTCTTCCAATTGTAAAACAAATTAAAATAGGAACCGATGTTTTCTATAAAACATCGATATTTTAAGATCGATACATGGATGCTTTCAAAACATCGACATCGATTCCCCAATCCTACGTTGAAGCACCTAACACGTAACATCCACCAAGTTATCGCCGAGATAGTGCTCGAAACTTATTGTAAATTACCTCAAACGAAACAACTACTACGAAGGCCCAGAGGCGGACGTTTGCCTTACATAATTTTCCATAATTAATGAATAATACCACATATTCGACTAATAAAAAAAATAAGACAATGTTACATTTTGTGTTTTTTCTTGATTAAAACTTATGAAACTGGAATTGGATGATTAGAAGGCACCGCTCTCTACATACATCTAGAATATCTCTTGTTATAAAGTAAATAAGTCATTAACATAAACATATTTTTTCATGACATCTATTGTATTTTTAAAACTTAGAATGTATTTTCCTGTAACAATTACAAATAAAACAAACATATTTTTTATATAGTCATAAATACTCGTAAATATAAGTGTATATTTTGTTTATATAAATAAATCAAATTATAATAGGCCAGATAAAGATTACTCAAATAACTCATACATTAAACTGCAGATGATTCACTGATAACGTACTTTATTTTATCTAATTCTACTTAGAATTGCACTAATATATATTTTCATGTCTCTTTTCAGATACCGCAGAAAATCGTCCTTTTTCCTGATGTCACATATCGATTAAAATCCACAACTATGGCTCCGTCTAAACAAGCTATCGATACGTACAACAACATAGCTATGTCTGAAGATTCCACCACAATAGCTTACGATAATTTAGGATATATTCCGCAAAATGGCGATCCCTATGCCAGTAACTTCAGTACAATGTCCAGCACGCGTCCGTTGAACGGCGGTGCCATAGCTCCTTTCGGCCACATTTATACTGCTAACGAGGCGGGATCCGAATATTATACCATTAGGTCCAGTTCGGGTGGCACGAATGCCGGATCACAGACTGACATCACTGGAAAGGATCAAGGCTCCACGGCTAGTCTGGTCAGACCCAAGTTCAGAGATGTAAGTGACCTGTTTGGCTGTTTTATTATGTAGTTTTTAGGGTTGTGTATACATTGTCCGACCTTATACGTCCTTGATTTTTCGCGAACGAGTTTTGGTGCTGGTAGTTCGAAGATGGAGGTTAATTGAATTAAAAGTCTATACCTTTTTAATGCCTCTTTGTTTTTAGATTATACAGTAACGAATAAATTTAAATTAAGTGAATTAAAAACATGCAAGTGTTCGTGATTTTTATAGTAATTTGCTGTTTCGACGATATTTTAAAAATTTTGTAACTAAAAATAAGAAATTAATCTGCATTAGGAATTTTTATTGCAAATATTTATAAATATAAAATAAATTTTTGTAGCCAATATTTGCTGTATCTTTTGTCAAATATAGTTCATTCCAACTTATTTAAGTTTGACTAAATACAAGGTAAATATTTTATAGCAACTCCTGCGATGATGGCTTAATAAAACGTAAATACATCTAAGTTGTAAGCCGTTCCTTACTTTAATAGCCAGAGTGGTAACAAGTAAATTCTGCCTAAATAAGCGAACTTGATTTGCTAAATTTTTATTATTTCTGGGAATTAAACTTAATAGTCATTACCTAACGTCATAATTAAAACGGCATTACAGCTGAACATTTTTACACTTAAGTAATACAGTTCATATAAATTTTCGTTAGCAGCAAAATATAAATTATCAAGTGAGAAAGCATATATTTTATTACCAGAAAAAGTGGATGGCTTAGGAAGAATACAGGGAAGGTGAGCAATATGAAATAAATAACAATAACTGTGACCCTGTGACGCACAATATAAGTAGTACCGCTGAAAAGATTCCTCTGGTAATTAAAGTTAAGAAAATACAGTTAAATATGTACAATAATTTACAAGAAGAAAATGCAGAAGTGACAGAAAAGGTCACCAATTTTGTTTGAAATAAAAAATAATTCAGCGCAAAAGAAATAATTTTAGTTTATAAAAACTATTTATTAAAACATTTAAAATTATTTTGTTACGAGTTATTAGCGATTTATTGGTCGGCCCTGGTATATTTCGCTTTAATATAACGTATCGCTATGTCATCTGTTTTTGAGGGAAGAACTTTTTGATGCGCACGTTGTTTTACGGTTATATCCGTTGCAGACCTCTAGGTGATTAGTAGTTTCTCCATGTGCGTACACGATATCGTTTAGCAGCTTAGACATGTTTCATTGAATTAGTTGGATTACTAGTGTCTGTCGAGATGGTTTTACCACAATTCTAAATGTTGGTACGCCGTGTTTGATTAGGTTGTATATTAATTGTACCCTTCGACAATTTGAAGGGTTTTATTATAGTACCGAGGGTAACACCAAAAGGGTTGAGATCGTGGAGAAACCTTTACCAGCCACGTGTAAGGAACTGACTCCATTTTGCAGAAGAGATCTCTTTGGAGCAACTTTTTAACAAGCCAGTTTTTCGTGGACTTTTATTGCTTGTCCCTTTTGTAGGTAACAATTTATTAAAAACAACATCGAGTAAATGATCACCACGACAAACCAGACGATAACCAACTCTACTTTAAGCGTGCGGCATAATGTTGCGCAATATTACAACTGGAATTGCGCAATTTTTTCACGAATATTTGCCATTAAGTCTTCTAACGTTTGTGTGCGATTAATATTGATTTTACTTTTTAAGTATCCCCACAAGAAAAGCCGGTCACTCAATATCCCCATTTTTTGAGAGCAGTCTGGCAGGGAAAATGTCTCTAAGAAGAGCGACCGTTCCACGAGCTGCGCCATCCTGCTTCAATCAGAAGTTTCCTATGCCAACTTCTTCCAACTGTGTTTGCAGAAATTCGGGTATCATTGTTTGATACCATTCTTCATTAATAGTACTTGCATTACCCCTGCTATCTTCAAAAAAGAAGGGTCCAATGATTCTTTCGGAGTATATTGCCCACCCAAACAACAACTTTTTGATCAAACCGCACGTTCTCTCGAATAAGACGAGGGTTTTTTGTTCCCCAAAAACGATCATTTTACTTATTAACATGACCAGAAAGACAAAAATTTGCTTCAACGCTCATTATCGAATTTCGCCAAAAATTGGGTTGTGCTTCTACTAAGTTTGTAACGATTTGTGCGTATTGCAAACGTCTTTCACTATCAATTGGCCATAGTTTGAACACAGTTTAAATTTTATATGGATACATATTCAAGTCTAAGTGCAAAATTCTTCTTAAAGTTCGTTCAGACAAACTTAATTCTTCTTGTGGAATTTCTTGGTTCTGCCTAGACATCATTTCGAACAAGCTCAATATTTTCATATGAACGACCAGAACGAGGTCTTCCAATATGCTTTACATCACTTAATGTGCCATTTTGTAAAAATATGCATTTGCTAAACGTCGAATTGTTTCTGCGCGTGGACTTCTTTGACCAAGATTAGCACCCTAAAAGCGCGTTGTGTTGAAATTATCGAAGAAAAGTTTTGGAAATACAATTTAACAATTTGTGCGCGTTCTTGAGGCGAATAACGCGTCATAAAAAAATTCTGAATCTTTTTACTTTGATATCAAACTTTGCTTTTGATAGTTGTCAATGAAATAACAAAATACTGACCATATTTCATAGTTGGGTATATTTTGCAGCACCCATTAATATAGTGAAGCATGGTATTACGGAAAGACGAGTTAGAAATGATAAAGTATCTACACTACTCAAAAAATAAAAGTAGTCACTTTTTTTAACTTAGATATTTTTTTATATTTTAGGAGATTTGGATCAAACCTGAAATGTACATTAAACCGTCATTTATTCACGTAATTACAAAATCAAATGTTCGAACAATAAAAAAACTTAAATGAAAAAAAATAACTTGACCAGTTTGACAGTTCATTAACATTTAAAGGAAGCAATGGCTCAGAAATTAACGTCGATAGAAGTTATTAGAGCTGTAACTTTACGTGAAGAAGGATATTCACAACGTTATGTTGCCCAAGAGCTTGGGTTATCAAGAAACAGGCAGCCTAACAAGTCGAGCAGGTACAGGTTGGCAGAGGGAAACTACGGCAGGTGATGACCGTTTTCTGTGATTACAAGCCTTTCGAAATCGGACACAAAAAAGAACACAAACTGGCAACATCGTCATTGCAAGTAAATGCAAGTTTGTTCTGTCAGGTAATAATGGACGTATAACTCGAACGGATATTGTTGTTATTCGCAATGGTGGACTAACACCTCGAAGGTACATTGACGAGATTGTAGAGTCTCAAGTGATCCCAGAAGCAAATGTTGTTGGTCAAAATTTTATTTTAATGCAAGATCACAATATCCGTAAAATGGATTGGCCTGCATGCATCGCAACATGAATCCAATCGAACATGTTTGGGATCAATTAGGGGAACGCGTTCGACGGTGTCCAAATCCGCCAATTACTACTGAACAGTTGGCAGGCCTTAATTGAAGAATGGAACAATAATTTTCCTCAAGACGCCTTGCGAAGGACTATTCGTAGCATGCAATTTATACAAATTAGCGAAGTTGTCACAATTTATTTTTAATTTGATTTGATTCAACCACTTTATTTTTGCACATGTTAGTACACGAAAGTTAGTAGTAGGTTGTTATAGTGTTTTTCTGTTTTTAGTTTGTTCAAATTGGTTCAATAAATAATGGATTATTACATATTTCAAGTTTCATCCAAAAGTCTTAAAATATATAAAAAAATATCCATGTTCAAAAAGGTGACTACTTTTATTTTTTGAGTAGTGTATATAGCATGTACCAAGTTGGGACGTTGATGTTATTCGACAAACTGTATATGCATAAACAGGGTTCACCCTGCTCGTGCATACTATACTGTTTTCGAAAATTGATTAAATGATATCAGGCATTGTAAAATTGTATAAAAATATTTTATTTAAGTTATTTAAATATGAGCAGTTATTTGCTTCGTATTAGTATATTAAACAAATATATATATATATATATATGAGATATTCAAGCGAAAATTGGAGTTGACTTCGGCACGTTTTCTCAAATTTATTTTGTTTCAACTTGACTTCTTGTATTCACCTCATGACCATATTGTATCATTTAGATGTACAGTTTGTCTGCAAATTAATGCCTTCTCTTAGTCACTGCTAAATATCAATCGCCTCCTCTTAGTCACTGCTAAATATCAATCCTGTATTTTAAGACATTTTTGCTTCTAATACGTTACTACTGTTAATGCGAAGAGAATCACTTCGTGTTATATAAAAAAAATTGAGAAAGAAACCATTTCCAAGCTCCTACGTATTCACCTGGGTTGATTGAAAAGAAACCTATTCATAAACTCCCACGTATTTGTCTCGGTTAAAATACACATAAATATTTTTACTTCTTTATTTGCATGTGATTAATATAACTCTTTTTATTGCATGTAGTATACAAGGGGACAACAAAATTCGTTTTCAAGATGTTCTAATTATGCAATAGGTATTTATCGAGTTAAAAACTGTTAAGGTTTTCAAGAAATAATGTATAAAATGACATGGTGTTTAATATACGAGGGCGGATTAATACGAGAACATCATACAGAATTGTTAATACTGTTTAGACTCATTATGCCTGTCACAACTCCACAACATGACAACCCTTGGATGTTTTTGTCATTTGGACATAAAACCGTATCTTACAAACTTGGGACTATTTTCGGAAACAGTTCTTTATTTTTTATAAAATGTATTTAAATGGATGACGCGAGTTTATAGTTTCTATGTGATTTTAATAAATTTAAAAACAAATTGTTCGCCAATTAGTTCGACATGCAAAAAAAACGTGAAATGAAGGTAAGCGATTAGGTCGACCAGTATCAATGACCCATGAGAAGAATCCAAGACAAGTGAGTGAACTGATTCGAAGAAATCGTCGGATTACGCAAAAACAAATTGCTCGGTTATTAGTCACGAAAGACCCCAGTACATTATTCAGACAGAAATACCGAAAAATTTTACAAGCGCGTACAGCCAAATTATCCCAAATTATCTTGCGCATATGTGCATGCGTCTTCGACGTTTTTTAATATGAATAGTAACAACATTTGTGTTTGTGTTAGTTGTGCAAAACAATTTTCTAATTTGTATAATTTGAGACATGTAAAAAAAATTCATTCCAACGACAATATCCTGGAATTATTCGCGTAAAGAAAAGTCCATATTTTTTAATTCAATGTTCAAATTATGTAGTCCATTAAAATGCTTAATCATATCCACTTTAGAAGAAAACTATGTTATTTAATTATCTCAATAAGAAGCAACACAAACTGCAATAAGAAAACCAAGGAAGTGGGCACTTCCTTGGGTTTCCTGTTGCAGTTTGTGTTGCTTTTTATTGAGATGATTAAATTTGTAGATGTTATTTTTTAACAATATTTACAAATTTATCGTCTAAAATTATACAAATTAGAAAATTGTTTTGCACAACTTACATACATATAAATGTTGTTACTATTCATATTATAAAATGTCGGAGGATAATTTGGAAAGATTTGGACCGTAGACGCTTGTAAAATTTGCGCCAGATGGATACTGCGACGTTTAACGGATGTCATGAAGGAACAAAGAAAAAACATTTGTCAAGAACTTCTTAACCATTAACGACGTGAAAAAGATGATTTTCTCATGAACATCACCACCGAACACCGAATCAACCACATCACCGAATTTTGGGTTCATCATTAGGACCCTGAAAACAAAGGGCAGTTAATGTACAAAAATTCAAAAGAGTTCCATTAGCGCCGAAAATTATCCTCATCATTTTCTGAGATGCAAAGGGAATCATTTTTACTGAATATTTGCTGAAGGGATCAATGAGACATTGAACTTCGGGCTGCTGTTCGCAATTACATACATCAACAATAAACGAGAAAGTTTTTTCATGAACGGAATGAAGAAATTGATTCAGGGTTTGGATAAATGTGTTGCAATAATTGATGATTATATGAACAGATAAATATGTACATTGGAATCACAATATATTTACTCCAATTTGAGAAGACTGGTTTCATCATTTTCGTCTTTTCGTATTATTATTTTATAGAGTTGAAGACGCTATGCAGGATGTTTGATGCATCGTTTGGCAAATTAAATTGGCCAATAGAAGGGGTCATTGCTGCCTTTTAAGGCCCAATATCTCAATATTAGTCCCACAGATATATAATTTAGATTTTTTAATTTTTATTTTGCAAAATCCCCAAATTCAGCATTTAAACTTAATTTATAGATCGAACCTCCAAATTTAAATTTAATTTTAATATGTACTGTTGTGTGGTTCAACCAAATTCAAAATTACTTGCAAATTACGTAGTTGTCATTTTATTAACTCACAGAGTTTTTGGAAGAGGTAAAAATAAACTTTAAACTAACTAAGAGCGATCGTGGCCTTCTAATTCTTTTAAAAGCTTCTCTAGCCTATTCCCTTTCCAATGGTATCCAATATGCCATAAAGACCTTGATTTCAACTTTACTAATTCGCTAAATTTGTATATCGGGACACGTGATAACATGATCACAAATCTTGTTCGAATTGCTGAATTCTGTTGCGTATGCATGCGCGACATATTTGCCTTATTTCTAAAGTAGTTGTGTGTAAACGCCATTCTTGTTTAATGGTGTCGAAAACCGCCTCAATACGTTGGACTATAAATCGTCCCTTGTTTCACTTCCGTGGCATATACGAGTCCTTTGGCTCGTCCTCAGACGTAAAAATCTGACGGAGTTAGGTATAGGGAACGTGGAGGCCATAGAATAGGACCATCCCTCCCAATCCATTAATTTGGGAACACATTAATAAGGTACTGCCTGATGGTTAATCTCCAATGTGCAGGACAACCATCATTTTGAAAAACAATAGGCTAATTTCCTTATTTTGTCTTTTCTGATCCTTATTTTATAGAGTTAGACACATTATATGTTAATCCGCCCTTGTATTATGAATTCTGTTTAGTTTATTGACAAAAAAAGCTATCGGCTTTTTCTCTTAGGGCCGACAAAATCTACAGATTTTATTTAGTAAGCAAGTAAATTTAATTTACTCTATAAATTGGGTATTATAAATAGCGAATAAGAAAATTAAGCAAATTGAACCCTAGAAAATCGTGGCATTAAATATTATTCGTTGGTTAAATAAGAACAGCTGTTTGCTCACTTGTATTCAAATAAACATAACCTTATTTTTAAAAGTTGATATTTTGTGTGTGTTTGATAACTTGAGTTTTGATAATGCCAGATTTATCGGTTTGTATTTTACAGATATAAACAAAAAGAAATAGTAAATTAGGATTTTTGTACTTTTTCATTTTATTCGTTTATCGAAACGCTAAACTGTTATTCTACAAATACTTATTTTACTTGCATGCATTTTTTATAATACCAGATTTCAATTTATTCGTTGAATAAATTTATTCAAGTTGTTATTCAGAAATTTATTCGCTGTTTATAATACCGCGCCCTTAGTAAAAAGAAGTGAATAAGTTATACTTTTACAACAAAATAAAAATTACTAACCCATATTTATATATTATAATTAATCTTAAATTATAATACTTTTGCGGTTACCGGGTGCATTTTAGAGTGCTAACTCTTTGTTAATTTTTGCTATTGATAAAAAGTGGTTTTATTTTAAACCTGAAAATTTAAATTATGCTGTCGTAATAACAACTGGACGATTATTTTGTTAAGTTCTTTATGTTAATAAATGCATTGCGCTTTCTTAAAGGATGTGGTCGAAAACACGATGAATCACTACATTTTGTTGACTCAACAGAGTCAAGTGTTTCCCCACATTCGAGAAAATTATTCACCAAAGTAATATATTCTGTATCGAATAGTTTTATTTTTATTTCTCTTAAGTTCTTTAGCCGATGAGTGTAACTTTTGGTATTTCTCTATGTTTGTACGAGAATAATTTGGCGGGAGAGTGACTTTTCAATGAAATACTTATTTTAGAATAAAATAATAGTTTACGATACAAGCAGGCGCGGCTCGTGATGACGTATTTAGGAGTGCAAGTACAATGATGCGAGTACTTCGTGTATTCTCGTGTACTAACTGTAACGTTTTCTTAGTAAACACCGAAAACACATGAGGCACTCGCATCATTGTACTTGCACTCCCAAATACGTCATCACGAGCCGCGCCTGGATACAAGTGCTAAAAATGCGATTTTATCTTTCGAGTAAAAAGTTTGCGGAACGAGCGATAGCGAGTGAAGCAACTTACGAGGAAAATAAATAGCGTTTTATATGTGTATTGTCCAATATTTTTTGTAAAATTGTTCACTGAGGTTTGTATACTATTTTACTCACGATCGGTTAGTAAATAATAGAAAGAAAGAAAGAAAGGAAGGAATGAAAAAAATTAAAAAAAGAAAATAAATGAGAGGTAAACAATGAAAAGAAAAAAGGCAAAGAAGAAAAAAGATGTAGAATTTAATTAATTCAGAAAGAAGGAGGGATTGGAACAAGAAGAGAAAATACCAGGCACGTGTTTAATATCAATTGGTATCTAAGACCTGGCAATGAAGATAAAGTTTAACTAACAGGGTATAGGCTAACGCCTAGATACCGCCATTATATTCTTTTATATATCAATTAAATCGGCTATGTTCATGATCATTCATCAGGACATTAGATGACCAAAGAATATGGATGTAGGGGCCGATGACATTGTCATTGTATCCCAGGAGAAATTCCCGGGGACAGTAGCGAGCTTCATGTGAAATGTTCTACGAATTGTGTAGAGATGGTGCCTTAAGGAGGAGTTGACTGTCAATCCCCCAAAAAACAAGTTGGTAGCTTTTACCAATATGAGAAAACTAAATGATCTGGGCAGCGTAAGACTGTTCGGACAAGAGTTAGAACTAACCAATGAAGTGAAGTATCTAGACATAACACTTGATGCGAATCTGAAATGGAGCAGACACCTAGTCGAAGTGGGGACAGGGAGACGCAGCTCTTTTAGAGATGTAGAAGAACTGTTGACAAGACTTGGGACTAAAACCAAGTGTGGTATACTAATTGTATACAATAGTAGTAAGATAAACCTATGAGGTAGTTTTCTGGTGGAGAAGGATGGAACTGATATCGGCGGCGGGGCTCCTTACGACCCTTCAACGGCACGCTCTGTTGGAAATCACGGGAGCTATTAACAGCACGGGAAGCGTCATCATGGAGGCCATTATGGTTCTTCCTCCGCTAAAACTATTTGTGAAAGCGTCGACCATGGCTGCGATCCCTAAGGCTGAGGGAGGGCTTTTGGCTTATGGTGTCCTAGAATGTTTATAGGGGTCATACAGAAACCACGGGAACTATACTGAGAGCTGATATTATAAATCAAGGCGGACAATATGGCTCCTGACATTATGTTTAGAGCTAAGCTAAACATATCTACACCGATCAATAACTGCAAAAAGTCGCTCCTGCGATTGGGGTGCCGCCACTAAGTACACGGATGGATCACAATCCAGTCGAGGCACGGGTGTAGGTATATGTGGAATGTGCTCTAGAAGGAAGATATAATTAAGTCTGGGGAAATACGACAGTTTTCCGGGCTGAATTGTTTGCAGTCGTAGCTTGCGCCGAGGAAATTCGGCTGCCGGCTGCGCAAACAAATTATTATAATGGCTGTTAGAGTAATTATGAATCAATCTACCAGATCTAAACTTGTTAAACATTGTAAACAGGTCCTCAATAGATTGTCACAAGACAATACTTATGTCACTAATGTGGGTGTCAGGACATGAGGGGATCAAAGGCAAGGGTGGTTCGAAGAAGAATTTAATAGGGCCAAAAACTGTATGTGGAATCGCTATAAGGGAGTTGGTTATGGCTAGAAAGAGAACATAAAAAGAAATGGAGCCTAACGGACTATCATTTCCATACTAAGACACTACTAACGGAGCTGGACGCTAGGCTTTCAGCCAACCTAATTCGTAGTAATTAAAAAGACTATTACTATTATTATTATAAAACTATTACCAGCATTATAACCGGATACTGTCCGGTACAGCAGGAAGTACAGCATGGGCTTAGTTAGGGACGCCAGGAGGAAACTAGCCTGTGCGTAATATGCACATGTAAGGAACTGAAGGGACTCAGACAGAAACATTTCGGAAGAGATCTTTTGGATCCTACGAGGGTACACAAATTTCCCTTGAGGAGGATAATGGTTTTTATTGAGGGCACAAGACTAACAGAGTGGAACTGAGAGATATATTGGGTGTAGTACTAAGCACTGTGCTCAAGTGCCCGAACGTACTGGCGTCCAACCCAAACCAGAAAGAAGAATAATACACATCGTGCCCGACATACGTTAACCCAAGTCGGTGAACAAATTTTTACTGAAAAGAACCGTTTACGGAGCTCTCAATATAGATACTACGCTTCTGACACACAGTTCGATCTTTAGTCGTCTGGATTCCGTTTTGCTTCCAATTTCTACACATAAACTATTAGTTTTTAACAATGTATGTACTAATTCATCAAGGGTTTGTTTCCCATTCAGAAATCTTAAAGCTTGTTTCAATATTCAGGTAGTTGAAACCTCCTATTATTCTCACTTTTGTTCTAAAATGCAACTGTCGGGAAAAGCCGACATTACGTATTATTTATGGTTTACCAAATAAGGACTCTTGCAAGCCTCTATTTGAAGAAAGGAGAATCTTTACTTTTTTTGTTATATATACTGGCAGCTATATATAAATGATCCAGAAATTTTCAAGAAATATTTATCTTATTGGTAACAAAGAAAGACGATAGTAAGATATGATCATAACAATTCATATAAACACTAATAATTCGTCGATCCCCTAAACTTATAAAATCTTTTATTGACGGACATCTATTCTTTCTCTATTCTTTCGGGGTGGTTGTAAATTATTCATCGTTTCCCCTGCCATGTTCTATTGGTGACAAGGTCGGCGAACGAGAAGGCCATGGTAGCCGATCAACATAAACATTAACCAGAACTCCATAGTAACCCTCACGGTATGTGATCGCGCATTATCCTACTGAAAAATTGAATTTACCAATTGTTTAATGTTCATTAAATTATTACTAGAGTATGTCACTATAGAAAAAACTGCAAGTTTCTTTTTTCTTTGGGTCATCTTCTGACCATTTTACAACCATCACGAGCCCATAACAAAATCGAGATTCGTCACTGAAGATGAACTGAGAGATCTATTGAGTATGGTACAAAGAGGGAGCACTGTGCTCAAGTGTCTGGACCTATTGGTACCCAGCCCAAAGAATATTAGATAGATAGATAGATAATGTAGATAGATGATACTTTAGAAAGTATGAATTACTTACAAATCATTCCATAGCAAGAAGCAGATTCATATAACTTTTCTTCAATTATTTTAATGGTTTTCCATCTAAAAAATAGTGTTTAATTAACACAGGAAATTCTTTTTCTCAATATTAACACAAAATAATAAATAGTTTACTTTAAGCAATTGTAAAAAAAACTATCTAGGCGACAGATTTAGGCGAAATTTTGATAGTGAGCTTCTAAAATATGGCTTCTAAAACATTGCTTAATAAATATAAAAAGTGTTTCTCCAATTTTTAAAAAATCTCTTCCCTTAAAGCACCCTCGTATATGTGTATATATGAAAGCTTTTAAATATTTTGCATTCATAACTCTGTCGTCATAAAACAAAAATAAATCCAACGGGAATATTTAAACAAGTATGACAAAATAAATAACCCCAGATTCAATTGCTTACGTTTCCTAGGACAGATTAAGGGGCTATTAAGCGCGCGAACCTTTGTCTTAAAATTTATGACGTTGTTCAATAGAATACTAATTAATACATTGGTAAACATTATGTGCAGCAATGATGACCTTTATTGTCTTATTTACCAAGGAAAAACAGTATTATATTAGTACATGTACCTATAGACTTGGCGTCCCATAAGAATTCACGATTCATCGACAAATTTAGTATTTGTATTTACGCTAAAGTCTACTGATCGTATCTAAATGAAATGAGTAGGTATAAATAACCTTTCGGTTTAACTTGACGATTTCTAAGAACGATGACGAACCTCTTCACAATGTTCGACCTTGTTCGTCCTTCCATCGTTCGAGGAAAGAGAACAAGAAAAAAGATGTTGACGTTAGTACAGGAATAATCTGTATGATATGTATGTATGTAAATTCACATGTGAGATAAATGGAAACACGTGCCTTGTATATTTCATTTTATCCTATTGACGTTTGGAAATGTCTGCGTTTGTATGCTTCAACAAAAATTATTTATGAAATTTGCATTTCTATTAATACATGTATATATTATTTATGGGCTTTATCTAACGAGAATTTTAAATTTACGCACGTACTCGTAAGTAATAAATCTAATAAAAAGGAAAGCCATTCAATCTGTGATTTTTATCAGGAACATGTACAAATAAGGAATATCGATCAAATGACCTTGAAATTAAAAATATAATTAAACCAATTAAATTATTATGTATACTGTTTTAATGTATGTCAGTAGATACCCGTGTTTTGGACTTGCTCTGATGATATGGTATTTATGGGTAAATCCTAGAAGGAAATAAGAATATTTACGTTGCTGGAATAGAGAGATAGAGAATATGGCTCAAAAATGAACGAAAAGAAAACAAAGTATACGGTAATTGGAGATAAAGATTAACTGTGCAGAAAATAGACAACATTCTATAGAGAAAGTGGAACAAATTGATTATCTGGCAGTAACGATAATATGCAAATGAATGAAGAGAAGGAAATAGAAAAAAGGGTTTCCCAAAGGAAATAGAGCTGCGGAAATATTAACAAAAATTATAAAGACAAAGAAATGTATCTATAACTTCATTTACGTTAAGAATATATCGTTGGGATAGGACAGTATTTTCTGGTATATGATAAAAGTGGAGCAAAATTTACATACTGGAAACGCGAACTTCATTGAATTTATGGCGAATAAAAACAAATATCGCTAACATTTACAAATATCATTTTTGTTTACGTTGTTGTAGTTTTATTCAGTCCTATATTTTTCATTTCAAATCCTTTAAGTTAAATATTACTAGGGCGGATTGATATACCGTGTGTCCTTGAAATAAAAAGACAACATAAGAAAAATGGAAAGAATATATATAGCGCCTCATTCTGAGCAAATGCAACGATCCGAATGTATGAATATTTCTCCCGCTCCGAATACAAATCCCCTGAAGACAGACTGTTTTGTGATTGCCTAAACGCGTTCGGGGGATTTGTATTCGGAGCGGGAGAAATATTCATACATTCGGATCGTTGCGTTTGCTCAGAATAAGGCGATATATATACATATATATATATATATAATTTAAACGAAATTATCGACCGTAATATATTGAATAAAATAAATTAAAAGCGGGCAAGCGGTATGTCAATTAAAAACTCATTTATTAAGTATCCCTATATTTCGCAACAACTTTGTTGCTTCTTCCGGAGATAAAAATGTAGAGTTGAAAAAATAATAATAGTACGTCAATTTTATTATTTTTTCAACTCTACATTTTTATCTCCGGAAGAAGCAACAAAGTTGTTGCGAAATATAGGGATACTTAATAAATGAGTTTTTTAATTGACAGACCGCTTGCCCGCTTTTAATTTATTTTATTCTATATATATTTATATATATATATATATATATATATATATATATATATTGTAGTGAGGCATACCCATGAACATGAGAGGCCTAGAATAAAAATACAGAATTTAGATTTAAAATGTTAATTTTAGAATATAAGATACTGTTGGAACTGCATTTTTCACGTGCCATATCAATAAAGTTAATCCGCGTTTTTAATTACTCAAATTTGAATCACATATTTATTTATTTTCTTGTAGTCATTTACTTAAGTCATTTTCATTTACATTATAATTGTACCGAAGATATTTAACTTAATTGATTGGAAATATTTGTGACACATATTATGGTCATAGCTGTACCTAATTTGAATTGTATAAGGCGGGAATTATCCCAATTGTAAACAGGTATTTAGCGGAAAATTGAACATTCAAAATACGCTTTTGTCTATTATAAAATTAAAACAATAATTTATGTGAAATATCTAAACGATTAGTAATAGTAATTTATTTCATTTTTATAAATTTATTAACGAGATTAAATAAATACAAACAAGCATTACAAATAAGACGCCTGGATATTGAAGAAAAACAAGAGAGAGTTGGCTTGGGTAATTAAGAATATTTTTCAACGCGTCGAGTTTTTATAAAAGTGTGTTCCTGAAATTAAGTGATAAAATAGAAAATAAATTAGTTAAATCTTACCATAAAACATATCCTACGAATCTCCTACCTACCAGGCGTCGTTTTACGAAGTTTACACAACCTTAGACCTGCCTGATCGTTTGTAAACGAAATTCCATCTTCCAAAGGGCGCCAACCCACGCTTAGATCGATACCAGTATATTTCTTCAACCAGAGCCTGTTATCCTGTGTATAGAGAGCCTAACATCCTTTGAACATCCAGAATTCACAGCAATATCAAATTGAGTACATATTTATTTACATCTCCTAAAATATAAAATTTTTTTATTTAAATTTTAAAATAATCGTTGATATTCTTATATGAATACCAAAAATGTTAGTATTTAATCTATATACCTTTTAAACGGAAGAATACAGTTCCCTTAGGTTAGAATTATAGTTACATAGATCAAATTTTTAAGCATTTATCATTTTATAAACAATAACAATTAACCGTGCAATGTATCGCACTGGTGGAAAATGGCCGTAGCATGCGGTAAGTAGCACGGTTTAGGGAAACGGGGAACTATAAAAGAAGGCCTAGGTAAGGTCGCAAAAGAGCTACTACCCCACGAGATAATCGTTTTCTGCGGTTAATTGCTCTGCGTACGCGTCATTTCACCGCTAAATTTCTCAAGAATGAGCTTTTAGGGGCTAGAAATGTAAATCTTTCCACAGAAACTATCCGCAACCGTCTTCGAGAAGATGAGATAACACCTCATGTTCCTGCTCACGGGCCACTTCTCACCAGAGAGCACCGGGTAGCCCGATTACAGTTTGCAATGTCATCTTTACGGATGAGTCTAGGTTTGCTTTATGGTCTTCTGACAGACGTGTGCCGGTGTACAGACGACCTGGCGAACGTTATACTGTCTGTAACTTCCGTCCACGTGTCCCTTTTGGTGGAGGATCCGTGATGTTATGGGGAGGCATCTCTTTACAGAGCCATACAGCATTGGTACCATTACCTGGGGCTAGATTAACAGCAGCTAGATATGTTACCGACATTTTAGAAGAACATGTGATACCATATACGCCCTTTGTTGGCGAAAATTGTGTTCTTATGCGCGACCCCACATAGCAGGAATTGTACAGCAATATTTGCAGGAAGTTCAATTGCCAGTATTAAGGTGGCCTGCACGAAGCCCAGACATGAACCCTATCTAGCATGTCTGGGACCATCTAGGACAACCTTTAGAACGGCACCAGCGATCATTCCGTAACCTTGAAGAACTCGAAGATGTACTTTTACAAGAATGGGAAAATCTTTCACAAGACTATGTTGCAGACCTCATACGCAGCATGCCAAGGAGGATGCAAGCTGTAATTCAAGCCAGGGGTGGATATACCAGATACTAGTGCCATTTTAAACCAGTATTTATTATTTTGTAATTTTGAATAAGGTGTTCTTTTGTTATTTTCTGCATTATATGAGTTGAACAGTGCTGTTAATTATCTGTTTTGTTTTTCCATGACCTAACATTTATAAGTAGAATAGTTTAGATATTCAGAAATGACATTTTATGTAAAAAAGGTGTCGCGATAATTATTTTGCGGGGTGTATTTAAAAAAAAGCTACTGTCCGACCGACTATATTATAAAAAGTATGATAGACGATATCTTAAAGTTGAGCTATAATAACAAAAAGAATTAGTTTTGATATTGTCGATCTTCCTTTAAATTTCGGCTAGTTGTCGATCGTTACGTTCGATACGATTTACATTTATGTCTTCGATTAAAGATAGATTCTTACCAAATAGGACGTTAAATTGCCATAGAGCACACTTCTTACATGTTCTTTTAATATATCGTTTTTAAAAATTCACGCGCAAGTATTAATTTTTAATAGCTGACTTTCGTATCAGGTTATCGAACCTTTACTAAACAAAACTTATGCACAATATTATCTTCTAGTGTTTTTATAAACATAAACATTGCAGTGTGTAAATTCAATAGAGGCATTCTGAATCCATATTAATATTTTATATTTCTTACTTCTCGTAGCAAAAAAACATTCACGTAATACACATGAAATGATGTCAGTTCTAAAAGACCACAAATTATTTTTAGCATGATTTTTAAAATGGGTTTGTAAACTAAAATTAATGTCACACATATCTTAATTTTTAATAATACACTTGAATGTATAAACAGCTGATTGTGTACGAGGTTATTGACCTTAACATACAAAAAGTTATAGTTTTTATAATATTACATCTTTCCATTTTTCATACGTTGTCTCTTTAAGGACAGGTCTCTAACATCGCCACTGTGTGAGTAGTGGGGATGTAAACAAGTTCTAAGGTGCAACCGATAATTTCCAGTATCTCGTGTGTTCAGATCATGCACCTCATACTTTTTAGTCATTAACTCTGATTTGGCAGAATAATCAAATATATTAACAATCTCAGATCTGTCACCTTTCTTGAACATAGGAATGATTTTACACACCTTCCAGATGCGTGGAAATATATATGTGTATTTATAATTAAATTATATAGAACTGTTAATGGACTATCCAACACTGCCGCAGTCACCTACTAATAAATTGTGTACACGATCGTCCTCAGCGGTTGCGTCAGATTTAAGCCGGGCCGCTCTAAAAATCACATCTTCCTCCCTAACACCAAACGAAGGATAATTAAGCAAACAACACTGATAACACGGTTTTACTTAGGTGAAAATATTTGGAAAACTCTTCAGCAAACTTGTTCACCTCTTGTGTTAGTTCACCCTCTTCATAAAACATGTGTCCAGGAATTCTAGATGTTGCACGTTTGCTGTTGATAAATTTCCAGAATATCTTTGGGTTTTGTGTATTGTCCGTTTCAACCCAAGTTTCATAGGTGTCATAAGCGTATTTAGTTTCTTGCTTATGCAATTGTCTTAATCTCTTAACTCCTCATAGTAATAAGATTTAAATTAAATCGAATACTACATGTTGATAATGGCTCGATTTAAGATTTAAATTAAATCGTCTATAATACTACATGTTGATAATGGCACGATGACTGTCTATATTTTCTATTTTATGAAAGGGTCTTTCGATTGGAATTGTATCGTAAGTTTTTCAGGCCATTTAGTATTTGTACCTTGTTCTTTACTAAAAAATAGAAATAATTTATTTTTTAGAATTTGATAATGTGTAAACAGTGATTATTTTAGGCACATGTATTGTTGTTATAATATGAACGACCAAGAAATTAGTTTAGATGTACTTTTGCTCCTTCCAACGCAATTAGATCTATACAAAAATCGGACGGGAGGTGTACCAGTACCGTGGAAGAGACTTTAGAGTATCTTCTGGGGGTACACTTTCCAGGTTCGGAGCGTATGGATTATTGTGATACCAATCAAGTTGTCACCTCTTGGAGGGCGACTAAGAATGATTGGGAGATATCAAACGAGATCTTCAAGCCCCATTTAATTAGATGGGCGATAGGATAGTTTGAACCATATAAATCCGCAGGACCAGACGGAGTGTTTCCCAAGCTCCTTCAAGAGGGAATTGGGGAAATTATGGGTCCTCTATTGGAGATATTCGCGTCTAGCCATGCTATGGGTTATATTCCTAGGGCATGGAGAGAAACTAGGGTAGTGTTTATTCCGAAGCCCGGAAAAGGAACATATACCCAACCTAAATCATTTAGACCAATTAGTCTTACCTCTTTTATGTTGAAGACTATGGAAAAAATGAATATTTAAATATTAAAGACGGGGCTCTGGATAGATCGCCTCTACACCCACTGCAATGGGCATACCAGATGGGAAAATCAGGTGAGCGTGCCCTGCATAGCCTGGTGAGAGGGCTCGAAAGGAGCCTACACTACAAGGAAATTGCACTTGCAGTCTTCTTAGACATAGAGGGAGCTTACAGTAATACCTTTATTCGATCTTTAAGAGATAAAAATAAAAAGCACCACATGCAACTGGGTCCATAACATGCTGCGTAGCAGAGTAGTTCGTGCCCAAATGCAAAACAAAACGATCTCCATGAGGACAACAAAAGGGTGTTCTCAAGGAGGCGTATTGTCACCGCTACTATGGAGTCTAGTAGTGGATAATCTCCTCATTAAATGACCAGGGAATATGGACGCAGGTGTTCATCGATGACATTGTCATAGAAAAAGAACATAAAAACAAATGGAGGTTAACGGAAGGTCAACTCCATACCAAAACACTACTAAGGGAGCTGGGCGGAAAGTTTTCAGCCAACCTAATTCGTAGTAACAAAAAAGAAATTAAAATAAGTACCGGGTTAATAACCGGACATTATCCTTTAAGGAAGCATTTGTACAGCATGGGCTTGGTTAGCGAGCCCTGGTGTAGAAGATGTGAAAAACAGGAGGAAACTAGCCTTCAAGTAATATGCACGTGTGAGGAACTGAAGGAACTCAGACAGAAATATTTCGGGAGAGATCTATTGGATCCTTCGAGTGTACTCAAACTTCCCCTGTGGAGGATAGTGGCTTTTATCGAGGACACAAGACTAACAGAGTGGAACTGAGAGATCTATTGGGGATAGTTCAAAGAGCAGTGTGCTCAAGTGCCTGGACGTGCTGGCGTCCAACCCAAAACATAAGAAGAAGAAGAAGATGTACTTTTGCTGTTCTTTAGTTTTGTCCGAAATTTAGAAATTAATAATAACCGACTACAAGTAACATTTATTTTATTTACTGACTTTTAAATATTTACTTTTTTTTCTTAAATCAAGATCAATAAAATTTAGTTGTTATTCAAACAGGAGACTAAATATTTGGAAATTCGATTGTTGGGGCATACGTTTATTGTTACATGGAATTGAACGCTTCTTCACTGCGCACGGGCTGTAAAGTCGTATAGGCGCTAATTATTTACTCGTCGGTGACAGTTTTTAATAAAATGCGGCACTCCACTATAACTAAAGACGCCAGACTATGTGCAGCAGTAGCGTTGCGTGGAGAGTTTAGCAGAATAACAGTGCGCTTACTTAAAAATAAATATATCGAATCCCTATACAAAACGTTAAGAAAAAACATAAATAACTTACCCAACATGTTTACATTGTTGCAAAAAAATGCGGATGTGCGCGATGAAAAAACTGCACCATAATATATGTTTCTGTATTAGTCTCGGAAATGTTCGTACGTAGCGACGTATATATATGTTTATATACAGAGAAGGATTGTTCGACGTTGAGAGGTGTTATATTTGCATAGTTAAAGCGCTCTTTGTATCTGTACAACGGATCTTCAGTATTGGTAAAAAGTTGCCCTAATTTTGTAAAATCTACATTTTTATCTAATACACTGTTAAATTTTCCACGGACACAATCACTTTTTTCATCTTCAAGGATATGCAGCACTAGTTTTACGTGGTCAATAATTGCTAATGAGTCCGATAAGGAGAGCGCAGTGTTCTGTAAATTTTTTATTGCGTCCAGTATTGGAACGTAACTGTCGTAAATAATTTTTAAATTTGCTGCAACTTGAGGATTTTTAAATTGAACCTGGCTGAGCCGTATTGCAGCTGCTTCTTTGGCATCTAGTTGTAAAATCACTGATTTAATTTTTTCAAAATGTTTATAAATTATAAACACTGATTTAATTTTTTCAAAATGTTTATAAATTATAAACATTTACAAATTAATAACTTTCGTTCTAAGATAAAATTTTTACTTAACTTAACTTAACTTATAATAACTCATAAGTTCTCATAACTGTGCTAGTTTTAGTATATGTATATCATAAGCAGCTATAAAATAAAGAAGAAGAAAAACACGTCGTACACATATGGACAATTTTGTGAAACAGAAAGTAGTTAAGTAATAATTTTTATCATAACATAAATAAAACACTAAACATACCATTACTATTGTCAAATTCTCTTTCGTAAAAGACAACTGTACATTTTGCTGTACTGTAATTTTGAAATTTTGTTGAGATAGCGGCGAAAATAAGATTACTTACTTTGTTTTGTAGGTTTTATGGCTGTCTGTAAAAGACTTAAGTTTTAACGAAACGATGACAACGAAATGGAAAGGGTGACGCAACGACTGAGAAATTCTACTTCTCATATCTCTTTCGAGTTGTCGTGCATGAGAAATATACACTTTGTGTACATTAATAAGCACAATGATATGTACCACATTATTACGTGTTATAAGCTGAAGTGTTATCTTTTCGAATCTGTTCTACATGTATGTCATAATGTAATCTTTATGCTGCATTGTATTTATGTGCTTGTTAAAAAAACAATCTATATGTATACGTAGGAATGAGAATGGAATAAATAACATTTTCAAATTTACAGTAGAACAGGAATTTACTAAATTGTGGACGGTTTTTAACCTAGAATACTGTTTCTGATTTTGTCGATGATTTAAAAATGTTAGGTGAAATTTTTTTCAAAAATCTTAAGGAAAATTTTGTATTTTATATCGTAATTCTCCGTAGAACGTGTAAATTGAAGAAGTATAGGTTATAATTAGAGCTGAGGATGTTTGCGGTACGGCAGGACCGTATGTAGTGCATCCCCACCAGCGTATAAACACGATGCAGCGAAACACTTTAGTTAGTCGTGAACTGGCAACGTGATCGTGTGTTGTCTTGAGCTCTATTTAATAAGTATGACGGACGTGCCCAAGCCAAGAAAGCGCCCATTGTATAACGACGTGAAGAAATTTATCCGAGACTTTCCCGATTTGTATTATAATGGAGCAAAAGTGGTTTGTAAATTATGCGATAAACAGTTACTTTGCTGGGACAAATACGACTGTAAAAGACATGTTGAAAGTGTACACCACAAAGACAAAAAAAATAATGTGCTGTCTAAAACGCAATTCATTTTCGATTTATTGACAATGCTACTCGTCTGCGATGTGCCAGTTCACCTGCTAGATAAAAAAGCCTTTCACGACTTTTGGAATAAATACAATTCCAACATAAAGCTACCGTCACGGAGAACGTTACTCACCTATTTACCAATTGTGCGTGAGGACATTGAAAACAGAATTAAAGCAGTAGTAAATGATAAACAGTTATGGGTATGTGTCGACGAAACGACAGACTGAAAAAAACATTCTATTGTGAATATTATAGTGCGTGTACTAGATCCTGTCAAATCAACATTTCCCATTTTATTAGCCAGCAAAAGATTGGAAAAGTGCACTAGCGAAGTAATTACGAAGGTAGTGCTCGATACGCTACAAAAATTTCAAGTTTCAACTAATCAACTCCTGATGTTTATGAGCGATGGTGCTGCGACAATGCGTTCTGTAGGCCGTTCTCTTAAAGCAGATTGTGAGAGACTTTTGCATGTGACATGTAAAGTTCATGCTTTACACCTTGTGGCACAAACTATTCGGCAATGTTATCCAGAGGTGGATGAATTAATAGCAACCACAAAAAAAGTGTTTCTAAAATCTCCCAAACGAATTCGAGAGTTTCACAGTCGGTGCCCTGGTATTCCCGAACCACCAGAGCCAATCCTTACACGTTGGGGAAGTTGGTTAAAGGCGGCATTTTATTATGCCAAGTATTTCCAACAATAAAATCTGTGGTTCTACAATTCAATCCTGCCGAAGCTGTAGCCATTAAGGAAAGCCAGAGATTCTTTCAAAACCCTTCCCTTGATGCAGATTTACAAACTATTTATAACAATCATATAGGATTGTTTAACGCAATCGAGAAATTTCAAAATACTGCATTATCGTTAGCGGAGTCACTGCAAATACTGGACGATGTACACGCCCAGCTATGCGCAGTAAATGACAACAAAAATGTTAATGTAATAGAAAAGTTCGAGAGTGTGATAAACAATGATTTTGATTTTACCAGATTAAAACAAATTAGTAATGGTGCAAGTGTAGATTCGGTTTCTATCTATAAAGATTATTTTAATTGTGCGTGTGTTACATCCGTAGATGTCGAGCGGTCTTTCTCAAAATATAAAAAAATTTATTCATCACGGCGTACATCGCTCACCGCTACAAATATGGAAACGTATCTAATGCTACAAACTTACTGCAAGTCTTATCCACTTGGCGCTATGCTATAATAATCGTAAATAAGGTAAGTGTGTTATTTATATACAGTACACATAACTGACATACCTAAGTGATATAAATAGCGAATGCATGTAAAGCAATAAAATCACGCATGCATCACCGATCGAAACAAGGTCATTATATTCGTGCGTTTAACTGAATACTATCCTGGCACACCGCAAACATCCCCAACTCTAGTTATAATTATAGAATACATTCTGTCTGACTCTTCTTTTTTATAACAGGAATAAAAGTTGTCAAAAGTTTTATGTCTGTTATTTAGGTTCGCTAGCACTTTCGCTTCATCAGATATATACAGTACCGGGATAAAGTATTGGGACACTCTTCATCTGAAAAAAGTGAAGCTTTCTCTGCACTAAACCATAAGTACGAGAAGTAACTATTTATGTATCCAGATCTAGTAACACTAATCCTGTTGGCGCCATCTAACATCTTCATCGTTAAGTTTGACATTTTTGCCGATATTTGTACTCGCAATGTTTTGTCATATGGACGCTATTTGTGTTGTTTACAGTGGCTTTTGAAAATTTCGACCCAGTCAAAAAATGTAATGTATATCACTGGTTTAGTGAATTCAATATTGGCCGTCGTTTTCTCACTACCGAATTTAAAGATAGTCGTCCAAAATCGGTTGTTGTGCCAGAAAACATCGATATATGTGCGTGAACTGATAATGCAAAATCATCAGGCGACATACCGCGAGACTGAGACATCTCTGGGTATTAGTATGATAAGCATTCAGAAGATATTGCAAGAACACTTAGCAGTGAAAAGATTTGTTCGCGTTGAAACTCGCATAATTATGCAATCACTCTAAAAAAGTGTCGATCGATGTAAAGAAATACTCAAAAAATGCGATCATGATGCGTCAAAAGTCGTGTATAACATATACACCGGTGTCGAATCCCGGATCTATGCGTATGAGCTCCAAAGCAAACAGCAGTCAAAGATATGGGTGTTCTAAAATGAGCAAGGCCCAACAAAAATTGTTCGCAGAAGAAGCAATTCAAAGGAAATGTTTTTTGGAGAAAATGGACATGTGGCTACAGTGCCACTAAAGGATCGTAGAACGGTTAATTCTGAATGGTATTCAACCATTTGTTTGCCAAAAGACTTCGGCGAAATAAGAAAGAATAACCAGCGAAATATTCTTTCACAATTCCAGCAAACTATTACCATGGTAATTTTCTTTGATTTGGTCAAGAAACACACACTTCTTGTTTGGTCTCCTACATTCCATGGACTTCATTTTCGAAAAGGAGTGATAACACACCATCATCGTTTCACCATCGGTAATGATGTTTTTCTTTATTCGTTTCACGAAGTTCCAAGAACGAATGACGACAAGCAACACAAATTAACTTTTAACAGTGGAAAGCAGTTTTGGTATTAAATTTGCACTTTGTTAATCGCCAAATGAACACATCTTCCATTGCAACTAGGTGTTGCATTATTTTTAGGGGATTTTTGGCCCATACGAGATTTTTTGTACTAATGAAATAGGACAATTTTCTAGACATTTTTCAAATGATATATACGAGTAAATATTAGAAAATAACGAGACTGGTTATTTAGAAAACTTCAACTATCCTTCAGTACTCTCGTTATACTTGTCCCATCGTTTTGTCTACTTGTCATAAATATTTGAAAAATCATTTTGTGAGAGTCTATTTAGTATACCCATCACCGCGTTGTTGAGCTCTAAATTTGACTCAAATTTTCGACCTCTCAATTTTTTTTTGACTTCAGGAGACAAATGGAAGTCACATGGAGCAAGGTCAGGTGAGTAGAGAGGGTGAACCATAATTTCCACCCCCCAATTCTTCAAGTGTTCGTTGACAAATCGTTGTTCTGTGGGTCGGAGCATTGTCGTGATGCAGGATACAACCGATGTCGATTCTCTAATCTAGGTTTTATAGTTCCTCGAAGTACTTTAAAATAGTACTTTACAGATACTGTATGTTCTCTAGGTACAATGTGATCATTAAAGACCGGATTATATGCAAAAAAAAAACTGAAAATATGCGCATAAATATGCAGATGTTTTAGCCTAAATATGCACTTATGAAAAATATGCACGTAAAAAAATACGAGGAATGTTAGAAAATGGAATACTGTAGAAAAAAATATTCTATTATGTTTACTACAAGTTTATTTAGAACATTTTACAACATAATTAACTATGAAAACAATTTACAATCACATATTTCTCAAAGTTTTCAACAGAAAAATTGTGACGCTTGTCTGAAAACATGTATTTTTATGTTGAAAAGGTTTGTTCTACGTCGACGCTTGTTATAGGAGCATATTTCAAATTAGAAATATCATCAAATTTGTTTATTATTTCAACGCTCTCGATTAGCGACATAATTTGTTTTTCCAACTGCAATATAGAAGTGGAAATAAAACCGTAATTGGATTTAATAAACGCCAATTGCTGAGGTATTTCTTTACTCGAATACACCTTTTGGGCGTCTATCACAGATTGTGCATCCCTATCAAGATCCATAATAATTGTCTTTATTCCTTCATCATGATTTGCATAAAAAATAGCAGCCTCAACCACGTTCCCCATCATGTGATTACTTGTTGAGGAGGAAGCAGAACACCAAGTAGATGTTGTTTGTAAAACTGAACTTGTAATGGGGCCTTTAAAAATACTTTCTTAACACTACTAAAACACTAAAAGTATTTACTAAGGGAAAATGGTTTCTGACTTCTTCTGTAACACGATTTAGTCCATGCGGCAAGCAAGTTGTGTGAATTAAATTAAATTAAAGATTTTCAAGTTGAAAGCTGCCTTCACCATCTATGGTGCAGCATCCATAAAAAACAATAGAATTTTCTCTGTTGGAATCGATTCCGGTAAGAAGAAAGTTGTCAGATCTTCCTGTATAAATCTTGTTATTGTCAAAGTATTTGCGTTTTCCAACTGTTTGGATGAAATTAAATAAGATTTTGCTGGAACCGATACGTTAAGGATACCAATCATTAAATGAACTATGTATCGGCCCACACGATCAGTAGTATTATCTACGCATATATAAAAATAATTGTTTGCAACCTTTAATGCTATTCAATGTTTCTGTATAGATACAGCGAATAATTTTTTTCTTAACATGCTTTCGTCGGGAATGTTATATTTGCTGATGTACTTTTGCAAAAATAACTTGACATTTAAATTGTTTAATTTATGTAGTGGAATATCTACCGACACAAACATTTGACATAAATCTTCATTAAATTGCTCTTGTTCCGATTTTTTGGAAGTTGATGGCAAACATTGCGATAATGTTTGCTGACTCTTCTTCGCCAATTTCATATTTGTTAGTTCTGCAGCATGGGATGGAGTTTTCATATGTTGGTCGACTTGGAACTTTCTCTCACTTGTAATCTGCAAAAAAATATCACGTCATCGGTTGTTTTCTTATAAAATAAATGTTAGTAAAAGATAAAGGAATAATTAAAAACTTAATTAATTAATTAATAAGAGGAAATAAACTCCATCCATACGCAATTCTGAATAATGTGCAATCCATCCGCACAGTCGCTATTTTCGGCATTTTTGCTATTATATATCACAACGCACAAGTTTATACTTCGAAAAGCCAACGTAAAATGACGTTTAAAATAAACTTACTTTCGAATATAGGAATAAATTTCTCCGAATAGCAAATAAACACATATACTCCTAATTTTCTGGTAAAATGTATTTTTATATTTATTTAGAAGTTTTAAGGTATTAGCTGTTCCTGGAATTTGGTCTCGGCCTGGATGCTTGGGAAGAGCATTAATAAATTCTTGGAGACGCTTATCGGAAAAGTAACGGGAAGAGGCTTAATAAAATGCTATTTTTAATTTAAGGAGGGCTGTTTAATTTTTGTTTGTTTGTTACATCCACGACATATCGTTAGTAATGCCTATAAAATATGCAAAAATGCTGAATTACTACACAATATGCAAATAATATACAAAATGCATATATTATGCAAATTTATGCAAACTGCATTTAGTGATCATAAATAATGCCCCATTTATCAAAAATAATTAAGTGTATCACTTTACCGGCGCTTTTCACAGTTTTCGCCTTCTATGATCTTGGACTGCCTTTGTGCTTCCATTGCACACTTTGAGACTTTAATTGAGGGTCATAATCATAGAACCAACTGCCACATGAAACCACATTGTTTAAAAACTGGTTTATGTTGCAGTTGCCTTTTCCACTGACGACAAATTGTCACTCGATCGACTAAATGAATATTTTTTTAAGTGGAACCATAAAACAAATTAACAATGCCAGAAATTCGATATATGCTAATCAGCCGATCATTTTTGATCAAGTCGTTATTTTCTGCAATTTTTTAATCAATCCGTGCAGGTGGTCGCCCGCGTTGAGGTACATCTTCCACTGATTCACAACCGTCTTTGAATTTCTTATGTCACTCAAACACTCTACATCGTGATAAACTATCATCTGGGTATGCAGTTTCAGTTGGAGTTTTACCCACCCGAACACAAAATTTTATCGCATATCTTTGCTCCACTCTCATTTCTTCGATGGATACGTCAAACGCTGACAATTCAGTAATTAATTTGTAATATTATCGCTTTATATTTAGTTTTTGAAATATCATCTTGAATTGTCGTTTTTGTTTAAAATATTATTGAGTAATTTTAAGGGGTTCTCTCACCATGTACTTACGCCTCGACCGACACTTTATTTCGTGTTGTGCATATTAGAAAGGGAATTATTTGTGATGGAGCATATGCATGTGGCAAAAATTACGTTTGATGAAACTTCCTGCTAGTTCAATCATTAATGCTTTGCTACTGCACAATTTAAACCATTATTTGCCTCCCAATAAAACTACGTAGTAATGATATTGCCTCTTATAATCAATTTACGTTGCAACCACGCACATAGGTATTATATCCGCATTTTTTCAGAATTGATTATTGCCAATCTAATCTATAGAAAATTACATACAATAAACATTATTATTTAAAAATAATTAATTTAAAAGTAATTTATATGCGTTGCATAATTTTCTCATTGATTTTATACTTGTTATTTACATATTTTAATTTCAATTATAGTAGCCCGTAATCATTTAATAAATAATTAATTATTACTAAACTCGAGTACAGATTAACATTAATTTCCTGTTAAATAAAAGGCGGACAAAAACAACGGAAAAGAAAAAGGTAATTAAAAAAAAATACAAAACTAAAATCGAAATAATTCATTTTTCTTGAAAGATTTCCATTAGTTTCGCCACTAATTTTAAAAATGAATTAATATCAGGTGTTACATATGTAAACTCATACTTTAAGACAATATTAACTTACAGAGCGGAAACTTGAACTGATAATATTAAAACAAAACTACTGTATACACTACTACAAATATAATTTTTTACTAATTGCAAAAAAAGGAGCAGCATATGAGTTAAAATACAATCAAAAACGATATATAATTGTATGAAAAGATTTGGTTCAGTAATAATACTGAGGTTTCAATATTTTTAATAATAACAAAACAAAAACCAGAATTCGTGATTCAACAGTTGAATTACAACTAGAGTTGGCACTGCGAACATTCGGTCAGTAGCGTGCGCGAAAGCGGTTTAGCTTACTCTTTTGCAGTGTTTTCAGTATCCAGTTGCACAAAATGGATAAGATCGGTTAAATATTTGCAACATCAGGTATGTTTCAACAGTTTCTTTATAAACCGTGTTCACCGTGAGCAAAAAATGGTCTTATGTGCAGCGAACGGGATCTAATGATGTCGTTCTCTCCATATAGTAGTATGAGTATAGTTAAAATAATCTCGCTAAATATTTAACGGATCTATAAATCTACTATTACAAAAATTTGTTTTAACCAGTTAAAATCTGAAGCTTTCGTTAACATAGCAACTTTAGCAATAACACTATTATTTCTTGCGTCGCTGAAGGCATGTAGTTGTGTCTGAAACGTTTCAACTATTTGGATTGATTTCACTAATTACAGAGAAGAATTTTGTAATTTTTCAAGTAATTCAACCAGACCATTTTAATAATATAAAAAAGAATTTGTAAATCTGCCTCAACTTCGGCATCTTGCAATTTCTTTTGACTTTCTTTGATGGACATTGGTTCCTTAGAACTAAATTGTCAAACTACAGACTTATTTTTTTGTAAATGCTGAAAATAATAAAATTATGTTTTTAACCATGTATTCCAACATGTAAGAATCGACTGTGGAGGTTCAGAGATGTCTCTGTATGACACCTTCGAATAGTTTCCGTCACACGATGTAAAGCATGGATTTTACACGTCACATGTAACAAGTTCTTTGAGATAGTTACGGAATTGTGTTCGTCAACTATGAATTTGAAACTTGAAAACAACTTGAACTTGAAAAGGATAAAACAATAAAGGGAGTGTATTACTCATCATTACTTGATAAGCTGGAGGCAGAAATTGCTAAAAAAACGGCCGCGCTTGAAGAAGAAGAAGAAAGTACTTTTCCATCAAAACAACGTACTTGCTCACACATCGACAGTCGCCATTGCCAAAATTCACAAATTGACTGACCACCCAGATCCCAACGACTTCTTCCTGATTCCCAATCTTAAAGTTTTGCTTGGAGGATAGAGATTTACATCGAATGTGGAAATCATTGCATACCTAAACGCTTATTTTGTGGCGCAAGACGCCAGTTACTGTTTGGAATTGTTAAGCAGGTTAAAGCATCGCTGGGAAAAGTGTATGAACTTAAAAGGAGACTATGTTGAAGAATGAAACTACGAGGGATGTCTGGTTACTAAGGTACATTCATTAGGCAGGCAGACTACTTTATTTATAGAAATCAAACACACTTCCTCTTCGTTTCTGTCGAATGGCTTGGTGTAATTTTTCGAGAGTTTGACAATAAATATCGCTGCTGATTGTCGTTTTTGGTGGTAAAAACTCCATGAGCAAAATGCCTTGCATAACCCAGAGCACAGTTGCCATTGTCTTTTTTTGTAGACTGCTGAACTTTTTTTGGTGTTGGTGAACTCTGATGATTCCACGTCATTGAGTTTTTTTTTGATTTGGGGTATGGTGGTATACCCACGTTTCGTCTCCTAGAAATCCTCTAAAAATCCGCTTTCCTGAAGATAGCACGTTAAACGTTCCATTGCCGCTATCATTAGTTGCATTTTGTGTTGGTCGGTCAACAGTTTTGGTACCCATCGCGGACACTTTCGATAGCGTAATTCAGATTTTATTAACAGAGCTTTTAGGAATGCCGGTCAGTAGAGCAATTTCACGTATTTTCTTCTCGAATCAGCGTATCGACCTTTAATTGATTCTCATCCGTTTTCGTTGTTGATGGTGTTTTTCACATCATAGTTCAGAGCTGTGCGTCCACTTTTGAACTATTTACACAAAACGCTAACTTGTTTTCTACTCATATCGTATGTATTTTTTTTATGAATTTCGGTAGGTGTTTCATTATTTGCATGCAAGAAACGAATGATGGCTCGCACTTCAAACTTGGAGTATGTTTCGATCGGAACTGACATTGTGCGGCTGTCACTGCACACGTTGTACGGAACCTAAGGCGGTGACAATAGCCACTTATGCAGTACATATGCGCATCTAAAATGCATGCAAGTTTCAACACGTAGGCGGTGTGCCGCGCAAACGTACCTTCAGAACCAGACATCCCTCGTACATTTGACCAGAAAAATACTTGTTTCTATGTTAGGCTCAAAACATTTCAGACTACCCTCGTATGTTACTCAATATCGGAGGAATATTCTAATACGTTGGATACATAATTTCATATTTTGTATAATATACCATTAAAATTTCCTTACATCGAATAAAAACTTCTTTACGGAAAAAGAATTAATGCAAACATAATATGTATTCGGCATGCTTTGCGAAATAGAAAGAAGATGCCGGTACTTTAGACTATTTTATGAACATGATGTGATGGGAAGATTGTTTTGATACCGTGTTTCCTGTATTGTGCAGGAAACGAAAACTATTTATGATAATATACGATACCAAATTATTGTCTCTGAATAAGCGTTTCTATTTATAGAGTAAACGGAAACTGGAGTATCCTTGTTTATTGTAAACTGCACAGTTCTTGCTGCTCAAATTAAAACGAATTCATCCATTTATTTGTTTATATAAAATTAACTTTGTTTTAGATATGTGTAAGATATTGCTTTTTTCTTTAAAAAATACGTCAATATATTATATCTAGAGAACGGACACGCTTACCACCCAGTGCAGTGCTGGCGAAAGGCTGTATTTCTAAAATATTTAATTTTATTTATATAATTGGAAAACGAACGGGTGGTGATCTATAAAATTACGAAATACATATTTATTTGTTGAAAAGTTGTATTTATAAAGTTTTTAATTTTATTTATATAATTGGAAAACAAACGGGTGGTGATCTATAAAATTACGAAATACATATATATTTGTTGAGAAGTTGTATTTTTAAAGTTTTTAATTTTATTTCTATAATTGGAACTTTTATTTGTTCATTTTGTCGTTCAAGTTGAGTAAAGGAGTATTAATATTGATTAGCAATAGTTTCTCAAGGTTTTCTTCTGTCAATTTTGTTCTCTTTGAATTAAGTACATCCTTATAAATAGAAAACGTCCTTTCTACATCGCAACTGGTTATAGGTGCATACTGGAAATATTCTTTTATTTCTTCATATTTAGCCGTTAGGTTTTGTGGAATTGTCTCCATACATAATTGCTGCAATGTAATTAAATCTGGATTTCTATTAAGAATTGCTTCAAACTTTTGCCGAAGGCCACATTCGAAGTCACTTGGAATACTTTTCAAATTATTAACAGCCACATCTAATGTGGATAATCCGTCATTTAATTTGAGATTTCGATTTTCAAAATAAGTGATTAGTTTTGGCAATTTTCCAAAGTGTTCGTGAAGAAAGTACAACTGATTTTTTAAATTTGGGATTTGTGTGAGCTCCTTGCACTCACCAATACTTCTAGCATCCTCCTTTAGCAGTGTTACGAAATGTTTTAGACTATCGAAATTCTCAGCATAATAACTAGTAGCTTCCAGCCATGTTCCCCATCTAGTTATTACTGGAGTGGGAGGCAGTGACAGAGATGGAAATTTTTCCCTGAAAAGAGCTACTCTCAATGGTGCTTTTCTGAAAACTTTTTTAAAAGCTGATACAAGTCTATCAACTTCGGGAAAAGTGTCTCTGATATATTCACAGATTCTGTGGAGAGCATACGCATATACGCAGCACTATCACTGACAAATAAAAGTATTTTTTCTTTGTACGTGGCGTCCGAATGAAGCATTTTTTGCATATTCTCCTTAATGGTTTCAGCAACTGTTTCCGCATCAACTCTATTTATAACACTTGTTGCTATTACATATGAGTTATAGGGAATAGTTGGATGTAGTACATCAGCTACGACATTTACCACACAGCGTCCTAACATATCCACCGTTTCGTCGGCGCTTATCCATATGTATTGATTTAAAAGATGGCTTCTAATGCGTTCTACTGTTCTCGTATAGCACCTAGAAACATAATATTTGCGTAAAGTTGATTCATCAGGAACATTTCGACCAGTATATTTTTGAAGAAATATTTTTAAAGTGGGATTGCTAAGTTTATTTAATGGAATATTAGCCGCCATAAAAGTTTTACAGAGTTCAGATGTGTTTGCGATCCTAAGTGACGATTTTTGACGATATTTTACGGATTTTGTATTAAATTTCGGAATTACTGACAATGGACATACAATCAGTATGACCGTCAATCCAACTCGCCATTGTTTTACAATGCCGTTCTCAACATTCTTCCATATCATGTCTGAAAAAGTAACTTAAACAATGCTCTAGATCTAAATAAATGAAAACTAAAAATGTGTGCGTAAGTTATTGAAACTGAACGAAATTCAATGCACACTCTTACGTCGAAATAATTGGTAGAAATAGATTCAATCAAACGATATTAAACAGGATCTATCACAAAAATTACGTTGTAATTAACAGTTAAAACTATGAAAACAAGAAACTTACTCACAGCACTTTATTTATCTTACGAAATATAAACTAATAAATAAAATACATTATAAAAACCCCGCTTCTATCTACGCTCATGAAAACACTTTAAGAAGCACTATATTCTCGGAATACAATAGCTGGCTTGTCCATTGTTATCGCGGCGAGAGCAGGTGTCCGAGTAAGTCAAACAAATACTTCATTGAATTACGCCGGGATGTACTGAGCGACGTTATACACAATTCCAATTGCCGATTGCGTTTTATGGAAATTGCGTCCGTTCTCTAAATTCATATCTATTCACTTATAATTTTTTAAAAGAAATGTGATTCTGACGTAAAGAAGACAATCTATGTGAAACAATAAATATACAAAATCATTTACATCGTTAGTATTTAACTAATATACAACGTGTTTCGAAAAGAATTACGTCTAGTTGTCCATGAATTTCTCCTATAAATTATGATGTTCTGCATTCTTGAAATGCTGATATAGGATTAAATGATATGAAGGCTATCTACTTGTCACTGTCAAAATTTATCATCGCGAGATATGGTGATGAAAGATGGGATATTAATCAAACAACCAAGGTAAATAACTAATTTGTAGAAATATTTGAATTTGTAGAAGTGTTCCAAATGGTCACCATTCTGTTGAATGCATAATGCAATACGATGTTTCATGTTGTCAAAAATATTCTGCAATACATTTGGTGTTATTTCATTACATTTAATTGTAATTGTATTCATCAAGTCATTTAAGTAATTTATTCTTGACTTCATTTTTTAGAAATCCGAAAATAGAGAAATCTAACGGAGTAAGATTTGGTGACCGGGCAGGTCAAACACCTCTACTTATTCTGCCAAAATTTGTTTACAGTCAATACTGCCGATTTGCACATTTTAAAAGTTGTTTATTGTGCTCCCCAACCACAAAATAAATTAATAAACTTTAAATACGTATTTCGGCAACTAAGTTAGCAGAAGATTGCAACTTAGTTCCCGGAACACGTATTTAGAGTTTATTAATTTATATTGTGGTTAGGAATTTTTCGTGTCTTCTATCTGTTTTAGATTTAAGCCGTTTATTGTGCTGTTTACTATTAATATTCTTCACACCCCATTTTTAATAATATTATATATTATTAAAAATACTTTTGTATTAATATTCATTAAAAATAGTTCTTTTTAACAAGTGTTTTAATGATCAGTTATCCACAAATACTCTACATTATTTTATTTTATTGATGCGTTTTAAAATAATGTTTTATTGGTTTCAATACTACAAATATCAATACGAACCAATAATGTAAAATTGTTGGATGTGATGTGACATGTATACCGTTGACTGCCATGAAAATGAGTAAACTAAAAATTAATTTGTAAACAATCTGTCACATAACAGTTATTGAGTTATTGGTGTGTAATGATGAGTTTTAAGATTGACTATTTAAGTAATAAAGTCAAGTGTAGATTGCTGAGTGCTGAGAACAATTACAAATGCACCCTGGTTTGTAACAAGTGCCCATTCTACATCATGATCTTTACATGCAGACAGTGTGCGAGGAAGCAAAAGTAGCAAGTATCTCACACGCCTTGAAGCACATCTATAGGCTTTGGCATTGAACCTTTTGGATAATAGTGCACAAACATACCGTCTAAAACGTGTAACGCCTTTAGATACAGTGAACTCACACAGTTAATTGACATATTTGTAGTAATGCCTTGCTATAGCTTTCGAACTCTTTCCCTTTTGTATATAATTACAACTTTCATTTAATACCAACTCTGGGTAGATTATGAAATTTACATGAGTTATTAAAAAAGTGTAGATTAATACCGTAAAAGTCGAAAACCGCATATAAAAATAAGTACAACATATTTATCAAATGGATGGAAGAGCAACAGGCTACAGTTATAGATGAACAAGTTATGGCTTGCCTTCAGGAAATGTCGGAGCAGCACAAGGCCTCAACAATGTGGGCTATCCATTCGAAATTAAACAAAGTATGTTGCGAATAAATAAGGAATTGATATAAAATCATTTGTGAAAGTGCATGCATTCATGACGGTAATTAGCAAGAATGACGTAGCAAAGAAAGCTTATGTATTCAAGGAAGACGATTTGCGGAATTATTTTAAAGATGCATCGGACATTACGTATTCATTTTTGAAGGTGGTAGCAATTTGAGGTACCTTTAGATCTTGTAGAAGATGCGAATTGTGTGATTTACACCTATACCGATTATCTAAGACAGTGAAGGCTCGACGTTGTACTGTTGCCGACAGTGATGTAAGTTAGGTGAAACAGTATTTATCATGTCCTCAAAATGTGAGCACGGACCGAGTTTTCTTACAGTATGGCAGGAGGAAGTGGATTAATCAAGTAATGGGTATTAATATGTTTGGATCATGTCCATTGAAAATTGCACGTTACCTTAAATTGGACGATCCTGAAAAATACTAGGGACATGCGTTTCGACGTACATCCACTACCATTATGGCGAATGGTGGTATGATGATCGACCAAATCCAATGACAAGTAGGTTAGCAATCGGCAGCTGTGGCGAGTGGTTACGTTGGAGAGCGTATCAGTAATAAGAAGAATGTTTCAAACATTATTGGAAGTGCCATTAGTGGAAGCACGATGCCAGTGACTTCCGGAAATAGTGTTAGAAGTATGCATTTGAATAGCATCTCTTCTGATTTAAAAAACCTAGGATTTAATATTTCAAACAATATCAACTGTATATTTCATTACAAATGAAACAGACATGCAAATATACACGCCTGTATCTGTACACATGAACATACACATGCTACCTAATAAGAGAAAATTTGCTATACCTATAAAGCGATTAATTAACTTCACAAGCCTAACTGATGAAGTGTTATAGTTGTTGACAAAAACACGTGTCTTAGGCGGAAGTAAATGTTGGAAAATACGAGGTGTATGTCCATGTGTCAGATACAGACGTGTATATTTGCATGTCTGTTTCATTTGTAACAAATGCGTAATACGTGCTTAACGTATTGATATACTCAAACTTTTTTGGTATATGTACATTTTATCTTTATTTAAAGTAAGAGTTTCTTCGATCAAATTATTATGAAATATATCATTACAACTTTTGACACATTTATTAGCAACATTTTATTTATTGTTAAGAGGTTATTCTGTCAGATCCATTAATAAAAAAATGACTTTTATACTTATTTCGATTTGTTCACATTTTCCCTAAAACACGCGCGTTTTTTAATGATTGATTTATACACGCGCTGACCTGTTTTAAACACGCAAAATAATTTGCCAATAAAAAAAATATTTATGTACAGAAAAATTTCATTTTGTCTTTTTTGTTAATAAACTTAAAACTATTATTTTATAAATACATTAATTTATCGTCACGGAACGTACTTTTTCCTTAGGTGACAATAGATATCTTAACTGTAAAATTTTAATCTTTATTGTTTGCATGACTCAAGACTACAATGTTATTGAATTATAGCTTCGTAAATCAAAACAATGCACATATAATGCGAAGGTATTTCTGTATGCAACACTTCAGTATGCAAAATAATTAGAAATCCAATTTCTACTCGTAAATTTGGGCGTACATTTATTGTATGCTAATAAAGTAATACATGTAATCAAACCGTTACGTTGTGAAATATATGCAGTTATTATATATTCGCTTCTTCAAGTATTGCGCACTTTTTTGTAATATTACTACACCACTATTATTTTGCTGGATTACTGTAATTGTTAAAAACATTCAAATATCGACTCGATCTGAAAAACGTACATTATTCATAATTTTAAATTTGAATTCAATACATACATCTATATCTACTTATTTTATTTGCAGGCCTTCTCATATTTTGTGTATATTAGCTTGTTTCTAATATTACATACTAGAAAACGTAGAATACATGATCAAGTGATGGTTTTGTAAACATTCCTTTTTTAATTAAAACGTTCGACGTATGAGTGCCAATAAAGATTTTATGTAGATTTCAGAAATAAATAGGTATAGTTTTATGCTTCTTTCGATGGCTTCGCAATATTCTTGATTTTATATTTTCCATTTTCTTTTATGTATTTTAAACAAGAAGTTGCATATCTACATACATTATCATTATTATTATACATTTTTACGATATTTTTATGTAACAACATAAATTGCTTCTGTCTACACACGTTATTAAAAGTTTTTTTTACAAGTTACATAGTTTCTTTATTATTAACAACAAAACTGAACGAAGAAAATAAATTAGATTTTTTTTTAAATCTCAGAATAGGACATGTAGCAAATCATAATAAGTTTTATGACCCTTTCTTCGGCTAGAAAAGTGATTTATACCTATACTAATATCTAAATTTTGATTTCGCTTCACATACGAAATAATAATGAAAATTAGTTCAATTGGCATCCAGGAGAATGTTTAATAACCGCCTCCTATAAAATCCAACCATTATTGATTTTTTCGAAGCATTGGAAAATTTAACTTAACACAAAATACTTCAAATCCAGTCATAAGGTTTGCGAGGTCGTACGGCTTAAGTCTACGATTACTAAATATGTAGCTTCTTATAACTAGATTGCGGAACCGGCGCTATCCCGTATCGGGTGTGATTCATTGGTGCCGACAATGTAATGGGTGATTCATTTGGAGGTACTTTTTTAGGTGGGGATTTAATGGCTGAGCGCGCATGCGACGCGTCAGCGGACTGCGCATTCTGGTTCAGTACTATTTGACATTACGTAATGGAAAGACTTAGTCCGGCACAGCGTCTACAAATAGTACAGCTTTATTACAAAAATGGGCATTCTACAAGGAATGTGTATCGTGTGCTTAGAGCAACATATGGGCCACATAATCGGCCTACCGTACGCACAATTCGCTATACCATCAATAAGTTTGAAAGTCAATTTACAATAATGGATAATACGCGACCACATAGACCTCATCCAGCACGTAGTGAAGGAAATATAGCGGCGGTAGCAGCGAGTGTACGCGAAGACCGGGAAGAATCAATTCGTCGCCGTTCTCAACAGCTTGGTTTGTCGTATGCAACAACTTGGCGTATTTTACGAAAGGATCTTGGTTTAAAAGCATACAAAATTCAACTAGTGCAAGAACTAAAGGCGACCGACCTTCCGAATCGTTTCCGTTTCAGCCGTTGGACTCTTGATAAACTTGCAGAAGATCCACTGTTTTCGACAAAAATTTTGTTCTCCGATGAGGCCCATTTCTGGCTTAATGAGGTACGTGAATAAGCAAAATGCCCGTATTTGGGGTGATAAGCAACCTGAAGAGATTGAAGTGCTACCATTACATCCAGACAAAACAACTGTTTGGTGCGGATTATGGGCCGGTGGAATAATTGGTCCATATTTCTTCAAAACAGAAGCCGGCCGGAATGTGACTGTGAATGGCGACCGTTATCGCGCCTTGATAAGGGACTATTTGCTGCCTGAACTTGACACCCGTAGTCTACAAGACATTTACTTCCAACAAGATGGCGCCACTAGCCATGCTTTTGCTAACTTGTTCGAGTGAGTGTTTAGTCTCCGTTGGTACTTAGCACTATAGTTTCGCACTTCTTGTTTAACTCATTTCACTTTGTTATCCACGCCTTATCACACAAACGATCTTGCATCAACGATCATCCGAAACACTTCTGACTGGATTCTTTCCAAGATCTCAATGCAGTTTGCTCAATTAAGAGTAAAGAGAGTCAAAAGTTTGCTTTCAAACATCTTGGAATATATTTTAGTTTTAGTGGTTGTACAGTAATGTTGGCTAAAATGCAATCACTTTTTCGATGTATTTTTTGTATGCAGTATATAATTCTATTCTACAGGGATGCCATCGCTGTTTATGCCGCTATTCATAACCGGAGTACTTATTATTATATCAAATAGATGTTCTATAGGTTAATTAATAATCATTGCATATTTTATTTTCTTTTTAACTATTTGTTACTGTTACTTTACATTTAAATAAATCATTCTTCTGTATATTCAATTTCGCATTTCCACTTTAATACATATTTCATCATACGTGTATCTAAATGATCCAATCCAAAATAGTAAGTTGACTCATAGTTTCCACTGCATTTGTCAGAGTTGCATAATTGGGCCGACGGTCGGCAAAAAATAAACTATTTTCTAGTAGACCGTTCGGCTCGCAAACAAATCGCGAAAAATGATACGCCAGTTATGTAAAAGCCATCCAGGGCCGCAGTTTTAATTGTTCAAGCTGCGACTGCGGGCATATTGAATTTCATTTCGTGTTGAAATATCTTCATGGCCACGGGTTCGTCGTAAAAATGTTCATATGTATGTTTTCATATAAAAAAATACAGGTAGAAATTAAATTTGCATTTTTAAAAACATCATACAAAAAAAAGACAGCGATTGTTCCATTTATGGAACTATAATCATATTAATCATCTATTTCTTGTTTATTTTCATAAGCACTATGAAGCGATTTGTGTTGAAACAATAGTTTTAACAATTTAGTAAACAAATCTAATCTATTCTAAAAGAAACTAATGTATTTTCACGACGAAATATAGGGTACGGAACAAGTTGTTCGATTTCAGTTTTCTAAGTGTTAAAGTTAAAATTATTGTTTCTAGTTTCGGAGTCGGTATTACTAACTTCCGCGACAACTAAGTTTCTTATTTTTGAATACTTGTAAATACATAAACATTTAAAAGTAAATTTCTTAATAAACATCAGCAATAGGTAGGGACCGGACACAAGAGGCCGATTATTCATCGAGCTTTTAATTTCATTTATATAATTGGAAAACAAAGGAGTGGTGATCTATAAAATACGAATTATGTATATTTTTATTTGTTCATTTTGTAGTTCAAGTTGAGTAAAGGAGTATTTATATTAACTAGCAATACTTTCTCAAGGTTCTCTTCGGTAAAATTTGTTCTCTTTGAATGAAATACAGCAGACCGATTTTCATGTGGCCGGTTAGAAGTACCGCCCTCGAGATGCGCACGAAATTCATAGGTAGGGGAACCTCTGGCATTCAGTGTTTTACATCGTTTTAAGCGATAAACACAGTAGTGCAGTGCCGTATTAAGGTAGTGAGTAATGGAGTTTAAAAGTAAATTAAATAAATGTGTTTTACACAGTCAAACTCGTGAAGTAATCTCAAATGTATTTAAATATGTATATGCAAGAAGAAAAAACTTCAGGGGTACTCAAAATTCCACTGGATCAGTTATATGAACGCGTTATTGCCGCAACGGGTGTTTCTGAGAGAAGTATTAGACGGATTGTTAAAGAAAAAAGTGAAATAAACGCAGGTGCCGGTTCATCTTTTACATCGCCAAAGAAAAAAAAAAACCTAGGCCAAAACCGACTTAGACGATGCAGATAAAGGTGCGCTACGTAGAACAATTTTAAATACCTTTATTGTTGACAAAATTGTGCCTACAATGCCAAACATTCTAAGAAAATTTAAAGAAACAAGATACACTGGAGGAATAGATTCTCTTCGGAAAGTAGGAAAAGATATGGGCTTTCGTTGGAGAAAAACAAAAACCAACAGAAAGTTGTTAATGGAAAAGCACGACATTCGTCAGTTAAGAGTGTCTTATTTGCGTACCATTCAAAGCTACAGAAATGAAAAAAGACCGATTATATATATGGATGAAACTTACATCCACAGTTCGCATACCGTGGCTACTTGTTGGAGTGACAATTCCAATGAAGGATTAGCAAGGCCTATATCAAAAGGTCTAAGACTAATTATTGTTCATGCTGGCTGCGAGACGGGATTAATTCCGAATGCTAAATTGATTTTTAAGTCTAATACCACAACGGGAGATTATCATCACGAGATGAATTATGAAAATTACAAAAAATGGTTGTTAGAAAAATTAATTCCAAACCTGCCTCCAAAGTCTGTCCTAGTAATTGACAATGTTCCTTATCATAATGTCCAAAAAGATAAACCACCGAATTCTAATAGCAGGAAATCAGTTATGATAGACTGGTTAAGGTCTAAAAATATTTACTTCGACAATAACATGCTCAAGCCCGATTTATATAATATTATTAAAGTACATAAGCCAACATTTAAAACGTTCGAGATAGATGAAATGTTAACACAACGTGGCCATAGTGTTTTGCGATTACCGCCATACCAACGAGATTTAAATCCGATTGAGTTAGTATGGGCATCTCTTAAACAATATGTGGCACAAAAAAATGTATCATTCACTATTAGATATGTTCAACAGTTATGTGATAACTTTATTGATGAATTTAGTGCTGCTGAATGGAATAAATGTTGTGACCACGCGATAAAGTGGGAGCAAAAGTTTTTGGAAGCGGAACCTCTCATAGACGAAGTTACAGACCAGTTCATTATTAATTTGGGTGAAGACTCTGAATCGGAGAGCGAAGAGGAAGTCAGTGATAGTGATTCTACATAACTTTTTATATAATTATATGTATAATTTACCGTAATTTTTTTGAAACTTAGTTATTCTTCATTATTGTTTTCTCCTATAATTATTTTTGAGTATTTATGTATTATTTCTTATTGTAATTATTATTTTCATTGTTATTTCCAATAATATTAGTATTAATAATATTATTTTCTCCACGACTATTAAATAATGTTATTACAACACTCGCCTACGCTCGTTGAAGAATATACTGTTCTTTTGTACACATAGAAAGTTTACAATGTGATTATAATGAGAAAGAGATTAGCATAAACATTATTTGCCAATAATTCAGTTAATTATCCAAATTAGTTTTACTTAATCCTAAGCCTTTCTACCGTTAAGTGTAGCTGACAATCTTATTCAGTCATCCCCTTAATGTCATGTTAGTACGCTATTAGCTAGTAGGTAAGGTAAGACATTTTAATTAAACATGTTACATGAAACTATGCGTTTTTACTTCTATTTGCCTTAATTTAGTGAAATACAAACCATTATAAACATGTTCAACAATGTGATTTTCTGAATTTATCCCTTACTACGTCCCAATGCACGACTCGCACAAAGAGTTTGCATTTCATTTTTCCGAATACTGTCTCTATCTAACACTGACCCTTACTTGACGCACTTACAAATATTCTCCCACCGGCCACATGAAAATCGGTCTGCTGTACATCCTTGTAGATAGAATACGTCCTTTCTACATCGCAACTGGTTTTAGGTGCATACTGGAAATATTCCTTTATTTCAGCGTATTTAGCAATTAGATTTTGAGGCTTGTCCCCATACACAATTGCCGAAATGTTATTAAATCTGGCTTTCTGTTAAAAGCTGCATCTAACTTGGAATATTTTTCAAATTATTAATAGCCACATCTAATGTGGTTAATTCATCATTTAATTTGAGATTTTGATTTTCAAAATAAGTGATTAGTTTTGGCAATTTCCAAAGTGTTCCTGAAGACAGTACACCATCGTCATTTAAACATGTAACGCTATTTTGTAAACTATCGAAATTCTCTGCATAAAAACTAGTAGCTTCCAACCATGTTCCCCATCCAGTTATTACTGGAGAGGAAGGAAGTGGGAAAGATGGAAATTTTTCCCTGTAAGGATCTACTCTCAATGGTGCTTTTCTAAAATCTTTTTTAAGAGCGGATACAAGTCTATCAACTTCAGGAAAGGTGTCTCTGATATATTCACAGATTCTGTGGAGAGCATGTGCTACACAAGTGCTATGCAGCATATTAGGATATGTTTCCTCAGAGAGACCTTTTCGGAAGTTGATAGACTTGTATCCGCTTTTAAGAAAGTTTTCAGAAAAGTATCATTGCAATAACATCTCTTTACAGGGAAAAACTTCCATCTTTGTCACTGTCTCCCTCTCAAGTAATAACTAGATGGGGAACATTGTTGGAAGCTACTGGTTTTTATACAGAGAATTTCGATAGTTTACAATAGTTTCGTTACATGTTTAAATGACGGTGCTCGCAGTATTTCTGAGTGCAAGGAAATAATACAAATTCAAAATTTAAAAAATCAGTTGTGCTTTCTTCAGTAACACTTTGTAAAGTTGTCAAAACTAATCACTTATTTTAAAAATCAAAATCTCAGATTAAATGATGGATTAACCACTTTAGTGATTTCGGATGTAGCCTTGGGCGAAAGTTAGACGCAATTTTTAATAGAAACCCAGATCTAATAACATTGCGGCAATTATGTATGGAAACAATGCCTCAAAATCTAACTACTAAATAAGCTGAAATAAAAAATATTTCCAGTATGCACCTATGACCAGCTGCAATGTAGAAAGGACGTTTTATATCTACAAGGATGTATTTCATTCAAAGAGAACACATTTTACCTTAAGAAAGTATTGCTAGATAATATTAATACTCCTTTACTCAACTTGAACTGCAAAATGAACAAATACAAATGTATTTCGTATTTTATAGATCACCACCCGTTTGTTTTCCAATTATATAAATGAAATTAATAGCTCTTTAAAAATACAAATTTTGAATAGTACGCCTGTAGGCGATGGGTCATCGGCCTCTCGTGTCCGGTCCCAAAGTCATGAGTACAATACTCGCACAACCGATTATTTATACCGGCACCTCATAAAACTGCAATGTTTCAAAAAGGGACTTATCATAACGGATGTAAGTTCTTCAATAATCTCCCCCCGAATGATATTAGAAATTTAAGAACCTTCGTCCTACTTAAAAACCGAGTGAGGAATTATCTTCTTGAAATTAATTGTTGCAGTCTAAATTATTTTTAGATGTAATATTTTTCTCTTTTGACATTTTTCAAACACATGTAGTTTTTTCTTTTGAATTTATTGTATGTTGTTTTGAAATAAAGCATTATTATTATTATTTAATTGAGTTAAGATCAATTTGTCTTTATACATATAGCACCTATATAGCACCTGCACAATGACTACCCGGTACTTTGGCGTATCAGTCGTTTTTACTTGTAACTGACTAACTTGTAATAAATAATATAAAGAACAGTAGAAGACTAAATATAATAAATAACGGCATAACAAGTAAAAGTGTCAAATAAACGGTAATCAAAAAACTGCAAATAACAATATAATAGCATAGGTCGCGACATATTTAGAACACAGTTGACGTCCCGTAGCCACATGATTTGAAAAGCATTTCAAGCATTGAGCAATAATCCTGTTGTTATACGTTTACTATCCTTGATTATAAGTACAGTTGGTTGCAAAAAAAAAAAACGGAAAATGTCATGGAATAAAAATATCAGATTTTTATATTTTTCCATAGTTTTGAAAATGGCTTATTCTAAAAGGTTATGTTAGAATTGGCAATAAAATAAACTTGACAACTTTGACGCAGGCATCAAATTATGTGAGCTGGTAGTTTTTGAAATTAAATGGTAAAAGTAATGTTAATCCTCGTCGCGTTGCATAAAATCAAGACGACTTATATTCAATAAGGTCAATAATTTAAAAACAAGTTAACAAATTAACAATTATCTATATTTGGTCATGGCTCCGTTTTCTTCAATAACTAAATGCAGACGCCTAGTCATTGAATTAATTAGGCTTTGACAATATTCCACTGTTAAATTGTGCCACCCATCTATTATTGCATTGATCAAATCTTGACGGTTTTGAGGGAAAATTTTTCTCCAAGCATTTTTTTCACCATCGAGCCCCATACATTTTCAATGGAATTAACGTCAGAGCTCTTGGAAAACAAAGTTATTGAGAGGAAAGACTTCACCGACCGATGGAAGCATAACTTCTTCAAGAATTCTGGTGTAAGTATTAGCGATGAGTCTGCCCTCCATAATACATAACCCATCCATGCTCAGACATTAACAGAAAACCAGCCAGATGAATTAGTTTGCTACGTGTATTTTTCTACAAAACGGGTATTTATTGGCCTATACACCTTCACCCTTCCATCATAATTTGATTTAAATGTTTTCTCATCTGAAAACACCATATTATTCCAAAGATGTTCTTCTTGGAAAAACTAAAGCGCAAAACAAACTCGTTGCTTTTTATGAGCATTAGTGAGAAAATGTTTTTTTGCAGCATAAAAATTTCTCAGCTCTGATCTCACAATCCGGCGAGACACTGTTGATCGAGACGCTGGGAAGCGACTCTCCCCTATAGCTTTTACAGCAGTACTCATCGGGATTTGTCGTAAATATTCAATTAATTCATTATATTCATTTACGTTTGATGCTTTCGGTCGACCTAATCCATCTTTTCGTCTTACAATACCCTCATGCAATAATTTATCTGTATTTGCCATATCTTACCTGTTTCATCCTCCTGGTTTGAAGGAAGTTCGGTATGACCGAGAAAAACTGGCTAATAAATAATATTGCTCCTATTTAGATCACTGAGATCTTAGTAGGAACTGTTAATTAGATCACTGAGACCTAAGCTTTAACTCGAAGAGATCGTACTTGGAATGTAGTGAGCTCTAAGAGATCTTGTTTGGAACTGTTTCTTCATTCCCTTATTTTTCGGCAAGAAAGTTTTGTCCCCGCCAGTCAAAGAGAGGGAGAAAACAATGAATAGAGTATACGGAAATTTCCATAACATTATTTTTACCTTTCCAAGAAAAGTATATGCTGTAGTTTCCAACGTCATAAATGTATTAAATAAACAATATACGCCGGAAACCCTTAATTATAGAAAATAAAATACCTCTTAGAGTAATAAATATACAATGCACAATACTTCGCAATACTAATACTTCGCAGAATCGCATCGAACCCAATTATTTCACCTATTATAATAATATATAACAGGAAATATGTACAATAAAACTTATTCTATTATATGTAGATCTCGGTTTCCCGGTTGGAACCGCGTCAAGTTAGGCGTAATTGCCAACGTTTCGTCCACTGTTTCAAGGGACATCTTCAGGGCTGTACGTAGATGTTCGTCGTTTCTAAGTAGCTTGAAGAATTCTTCAAGCTACTTAAGCTACTAGGCGTAATTGCCAACGTATCGTCCACTGTTTCAAGAGACATCTTCAGGGCTGTACGTAGATGTTCGCCGTTTCTAAGTAGCTTGAAGAATTCTTCAAGCTACTTAGAAACGACTTACTTAGAAACTTACTGAAACGACGAACATCTACGTACAGCCCTGAAGATGTCCCTTGAAACAGTGGACGAAACGTTGGCAATTACGCCTAACTCGACGCGGTTCCAACCCGGAAACCGAGATCTACATCTAGAGAACGACCGCGGAAACCTACACCTACATTTATTCTATTATATTTATGCTTATTCAAATACATTATTTACATAATGGATGGATTAACCAGAGGGTTGTGTCTGTAATAAAATAAATAGTTTTTATGACTGTAGAAAATAAGACAATGAAGAAATGTAATACATGACCAGGCCTAAGGTAATTAACAATATTAAATATATCTGAACTCCAAGACCTTTTCTATATGCAATATATAATATTTACAATTTAAAACTAGGATTAAATATATTAACATAAATATACCTACATCTAAATAAAACTAAAAATACAAAATTAAATCTATTTTGCTCGAACAGTACCCACTCCTACCCCAAATTCTGCTGCTAAATCAGTTATTATCCTGCCACCTTCAAGGTACGCGACTATTCTAGCCTTATCCACGGCGTTCAAATGCAGCATTGCAGTAAAATTATTTGAATGTGAGTGACACAAATGACAAATTGACAAACAATTAACAAAGGTAAATTCTCTTCCACTCTAGAAAAAAATTCATTTACCGTTTTTTTTTTTTTTTGCAAACAACGGCAATGAAACAAAAAACAATAAGTTATAATTTGTTTTACAATATTATTGAGATTACGCTGCCAAATTACTAAAGATGATGTCATTCTTCCGGTAATTACAAGATATAATATCGTATTCGTAGCCAAACAGCAAATAAAATTTTATCAATAATATTCTTAACATAACACGAGTATAAAATGCAAATAAAAGCAGAAACGATAAACTATTGTTTTCTATTTCTTCACAGGAAAGTGTCGTACATGAATAAGCAATAGGTTGAAGAATGTCCAGCTGTTCAGATAATTACATTCAGTATGGTAATCCTAGAATACGGAATTACACGCAAAGAATAATTCGTATATCGACAATCACGTACGAGATTATTAATTTTTATTATGGGAAATAGAAATAACAATTTATAATTTGAAATTAGAGTAATTGTAATTGCTTTATTTCATCGAGACAATCAAACTGAGGAAGACTTATTCTACCATCACAGAAATGAAAGTAAAAAGTAATATTATTAAATCAAAATGCAACGATTGCTTTCTTTATAGAAAACTGGAATTCTGTTTTAATACGTTGAACTTACTTTCAGTTTAAAAAAATCATACTTCTTTATAGAAAACTTAAATAAATACTAACTTCAACTTAAAGAACTAAGGGCATGATTTATAAATTTCATTTCATGATATGGCTATAAAGACATTCCAGTACAATTCCTTAAGAGCCTCTCGTAGTATGGCTGAAAATCTACAAAACAGTTAATGAAAAATTGGATGAAATCGGCTTTTACTATTTGAACATTAATTGCAATCAAAATGGCAAAGCAAATGTTCAATAACTATTTATTCAAATGAAATAAAATCATTTCGCTACACTGTAGCGAAACGATCAGAAATCAGATTCAACGATCTAGTACAGCGATTCTTAACCTTTTTGGCTCCGCGACTCCTCAAATAGTAAATGTAAATGAAATTAATATTTTGCATTCAAGTAATTTTTTAGTATTCAATTTGATGAATCCACAGATGTAGTAAACATGTCTCAGTTCTTATGTTTTGTGAGGTATGCATGCGATAGGGACACATCAATCAAAGAAAATATGTTGTTTCGCAAAACAGTACCGAGTCATGCAATAGGACAATGTCTTTTTTATGTTTTTTAGGAAGCTACTAGAAACTATACTAACATAGATTGGACAAAATGTATTGCGGTATGTATTGATGGTGCAAAGGCGATAACAGGAAAGAACAGTGGATTAATGAAAATATTAAAAGATCGTCTTATACCAAGGGCGGAATGGACGCACTGCTTCTTTCACAGAGATGCTCTTGTCGCAAAAAACATGCCGGAAAATCTCAATCAAATTCCTTCTGAAGCTGTAAAAACGGTTAATTTTATTAAAAGCCGACCGTTATAGAACAGTTTGCTAAGCTATGCGATGAAATCGGCGAAAATAAAAAATCTCTTCTTTTCCATACAGAAGTTAAATGGTTATCGCGAGGAAAAGTGTTAACTCAAGTATTGGAATTGCGAGATGAATTAATAATATTTTCCAGGATAAACTAACGCCATTCTCATTGTTTTTACAGAATAATAAGTGTATGTTGTTGTTGGCTGAGTTAGCTTATGTATTTTCGCATTTAAATGATTTGAGTGTGAATTTGCAAGGACGTGATAAAAACATTTTATTAATGACAGACAAAGTTCATGTTTTCATTAAGCAAAGCAAAAAATTGGATATGCTTCCACTCATTTCGGATTATATTGAGAAATATTTACATGAACAAAACACTATTATTCACCACAGTTTGGATTGCAGGAAAATGCATTTGCGTGAGTTAAAAACTCAGTTGACGGAGTATTTCCAGGAAGATAAAAATGATTTCCCGAAGAAATGGGTACTGGCAGTGGCACCTGGTGCGGATATTGAGGTTTCACCCCACGAATGAAAACCGTTAAACTTATTAAAACCCGATAAACATAAAGTATGATTTTTAATTAATACAAATGGGAGTCCATTAATAATTAAGTAATATTACGATAGTAATAGTACTGTTTTATTATACATTCTTTGACATTCATGTATAAAATTAAAAATCAGGTATAACAAAAAAAAAGAGTAAGCATAGAATTAACATACTCTTATATAACAAGTGTTCATTTGAAAAGTCAATCTAGGTTACTTTGAAATTTTGGTAGAATAAGACGCAAATATATTAATATGTGTTTGTTGTTCCGGAAACGTAAATCCAAATGACATTTGATAATGTCAATTACAAATATCAGTTAGTGCATAAAATAATCGTGCGTCGATTCTGGTTTAAATAAATTCCTTCTCAGTTTTAAAATGGCTTTCACTTTAGAACATAAAATTTTTTTAGTCCAGGCTTATTTTCGAAGTGGTAATAAAATTGATGGTTTATGGGTTTATTCAGTTCAAGATTGCATGGTAGAATTTCAAGTTGAGTTTCCACATTTTGTAATAGATTATATACAATTTAAGAATACTTTGGATAGAACTTTAAAACTTTTTTCTGAAACTGGCAGTCTCTTAAGAAAATCAGGCAGCGTAGCAGTTACGAAACGTACACCTCAAGTTGTCAATCGTATTGAAGAAATAATGTAAAATGAACCACAAACATCTGTTCGACATTTGAGTCAACAAATAAACCTTTCTGTTGGTACAACTCACAAGTTATTAAAAAAAGATGTGCAACTTTATCCATACCGTGTCACAGCAGCACAAGAATTGTTAGAAATTGATTACCCACGTAGACTACAGTTTTGTAATTGGTTTGTAAATATGAACAATAATAGAGAACTTTCGCAAAGAGTCATCTTTACTGATGAAGCATGGTTTTATAAAACGGGGTACCTAAATTCACAAAATACAAGAATTTGGAGTAGTGAAAATCCACATGTAATTAATGAAGAATCGCTACAAAATTGGTGTTTGTGCAGCGATAAGCCAAAGGCGAATCATTAGACCAATATTTTTTCAGGGAACGTTAATTGCTCAAAGGTACCGTGCGGAAATTTTACAACCATTTGTCAATCAGTTGCATGATGATGAACTTCAAAATGCATATTTCCAACAAGACGAAACACCTTGTCACTGTACTGCAGAATCTTTGGATTATTTAAGAGAATTTTTTGATGAGCGTATAATTAGTCGAAATACTGAAATTGCCTGGCCTGCACGTTCATGCAATTTAACACCTTGCGCCTTCTTTTTGTGGTCTTATCTGAAAAATAACATATTTCGAACCCTATATTGAATTTGAATGACATGCTACAGAGAATCGAACAGAAATGCATGGAAATTAATAACAATCCAGTAATGTTGCAGAATATCATCAGAAATTTTGAACGGAGGATTTTAAAGTGCATTGATCTTGAAGGACAACATTTTCAACTTTTGTTATAGTTTTCAATAAATACCTATTATTTGTTATTTATTTTTATGTATGAAGCTGTCAAAATTTTAATTTACGACATACATACTTCAAAATTTTCTCAGTAAATCACATGCTACTAGATTGACTTTTCAAATGAACACTTGTTACATGTTATGTACAAACACTTAAAATCTCTTCTCTCTAGCTTTAACAGCCGCAAACTCGGAAATCACGTCTTCAAAATTTATATTTTGTGTTGCCTGGTGTTCTATCGTTAAAATGCCAAGATTGTTAAGTCCCATTTCGGTCATTGTAGCCCCCAAATAATTTTAAATTAATTTTAATTTGCTGAAATTCCTCTCACAAGAAGCAATAACATTAGATTCGGAAGAGATTATGTAAAATCCCATTCCGCGATTAATTTTAAAAAATCTAGAGGCACCCAATTAGAAACTGTAACATTGGCCGCTTTTAAATGCCGCTTTAAAAGTAAATTTTGATACAGATAATTTCAACTCTTTAATGTTTGCCAAAAGCAAAGTATTTGTCTCCGCAACCTCAAACAATGAAGTCACATCTTGAACGGACTTTGATCTAGTTCGGAGTTCAATACTGAATCGGTCAAGACATTCCAACATATCCTTTTGAAGTTCAGCTCTCAGTGTCAGACCTGCATCGGTAGCCAACTCACAAGCCATTCGTTTTTTTAGGGCGAATTCGTCTTTCCATTGGAATGTCGTAGTCCTTGGATTTTTTTACAGCAAGATCTATTGCCTCTTCTACAATGTGATGTGTTTTTCTTCAATATAAAGACGAAATGTCTCTATTTTAATAACTGATTGATCACCACTTATGTCTGTACTTTGCAATGCAATATAAGCACAATTTATTTCCCTTAGTACATCATTCCAAAAGAAAAGATAGCAAAGAAATGTGAAATTAGACACAGCAGACGTAGGGTTCTGCGCAGCACCTCTGGTGTCTAAAATTTTCTTGTTTATCACATAATTCCTCAATTTCAGGCACAATACCATCCAAATTTTCAGCCAACACTTTCACTGCAGCATAATGAGTACTCCAATGCGAGTATTTTAACTGATGCTTTACTGTGTTTAAGAAGCACTTCCCAGAGGCTAGTGGAAGCAGAAAAAATCGTACAAATTGTCTCTACTGTTCCGAAAAATGTTACACAAACACATTTTGTGCAAATGAGTGTTGGCCCCATAAATTAATTGAGTGATCTATACATCCGAATGGTGCCTCAGCTATTTGTATCCTCTCTAGATTCCTGTACCCAATTTGAATTTTTTTCGTCTGAATTGAGCATTGTCTTATCACATCGTCCATAAATACAGTGAACAGTGCGGGACTTAATCCTCCGCCCTGCCTTAACCCATCTTGAGATACAAATCCCTCAGATCTCATGTTCCGCCTTCTTATGTAATTTATGTTGTTCTTATATAACATTTGGATATTTCGTATTATTTTTTTGTTGACTCCCGTTAACCAACATTGAAATAAGTATGAATAGCTTACCTTTATCGTAGCGTATTGCCTCCACACGAAGAATCGTAAAAAAGGGCGCGAAAGAGATTGAGCGCAACAACACACTCCTTCTATTTAAGCTCCACTGAGAGTAGCTTGATGGCATAAAAAATTTTATTAGGAAATCAACTCATGGTGTATAGTTTACCACACGACTAGTAGATGGCTATACCTTACCTAACCAGAAATATTACAATGTCTCATCGTGTCCCTTGTCTCATGGTGGCCCACCTTATCCTACTGCCGTGATCACATTTCGCATCGTTATCGCAGCCATCAGTACGCAAAGATTTGAATTTTTTGGCTTTTCGTATAATATTACATACACTTTTTTCGACGCATTACATGCAGATGTTTAATAAGAAATATTTTCAGTAGTAAACAACATAAAAGAACAATGGCATGAGATACTAAACTCCAATAATCACATTCTCCCTAGAGCAAAATTTTATTGAAGCAGTTCGTAATTAATAAATAACTAAATAGAGCGTAGAAATACCGCTATCGATTACGCAACGGAAGAGTAGGAATAGTATATCGTTCGATCTCATTACCTTCAGCAAATTTACATATTATCTCCTTATTTTCCCTATATTTATATAATCCGTCTGTCTTTCACATAGTTTGCAATTTCCTGATGCAACTTAGATGTAAATTACCGATTCCCACCACCTAAAGTTATGACATTAGCCAATTATCGTTAGTAGTAAGTACTTACAGACAATAGACAACAAATTGAGTAATCATAAAGGCGCGACGTCGTTAACATGTGCGTCAGTTGTTTTCTTTTTCTTGTAAAAACATCTCGACCTAAATACGCTCTCCGTATCTGCTCGTAAAGTTGGTGCGCTTTGGTCATTTTCGTCGAAACGACCGGGTACATTTTTAGGCGGTATACAAGCTATAGCCGCCCGAACAGCTGTTTCTTTTTTTTATTTCTCTCTACCGCGAGTTCACAGTCGGATGGTTCTGACTTTCTGGGGCTTCGTTTAGACTCCTTCCAAGTGCCAGTTACTTGTCTTATTGGCGCGCTTCCGCGGGATAAAACAACACAAAGAACAAAGCACGGCACGAAAACATTTCGCTATTTTTATGTCTCGTGCTCCTCAACTGATGAAGGAAGCACATTTAAAGACCGCAGAAATGCCTCCATTAAATGGAACGAGACGTTTAGCGGTCGGGACGTGCTTGAATTAAACGCGAAACATTACTTTTTCTAAAAAAAGAAAAAATAAAAATCGGCTTTTTACTTTCGTATAAAATTATGTACGGTCCAGTGCCGTTCTGGTCTTTGGATATGATGAGCTCCGATGTAGTGATTTTCGCGTGAACCTAAGTTGTTTTAGATCAATTAAAAGTGATGAATCCTTATTACTTCAGTGTGCAAAATTACGAATATTACGAGTATCACACTTATCCGCCTCAATTCTATTTGAAGAGGAGTGCCAATCTCAACACATGGACGTACAAGCTTAAGTGCTTTCTGATCAGATCGAATTGTTTCAAGTTCATATCATCGAGGAAATGTAAAGTAAGAAACTTTTATGTAATCACAGTAAAATAACAATATAGTTAAAGCATTTTTTAATTTTATTATTCAAATGTTTTTTATTTAAAATATTTAACTGGATTAGTGTTATTTATTTGTTGTTGACTGTTAGGTTTACATAAATTGTCATAGCTAAAAATATTTCAGCGAAATTAAGAACAACATTGGAATAACAAGTGTATTTCAATCCATTTTATGTGAACCTATAGTCTAGAATTCTAAATTAATCATTTAGTCCATGTTCTAGTTAAACTTATAAGGTTATCAACTGTTAACATTAATTAAATATCTCAAAAACATTTGATAGATAGATAGTTTGATAAATTAAATTAATAACAATTTATTATTTTCAAATTCCGAATAAGAATAGATCGATGTCATAATGCGTGATATAATTGAAAATATAAAAACAATATTGGTTAAAATAGTTCTACATGTAATCAACTTCTACTTTTATTGTCAGAGAGTCAACAGTTTTTTTCTCTATATTAATATACAACTTCAGATACATCTTCATACAAAAAATAAGGAGAAAATGATTTTTCTGTATTCGAATCCAGCCCTGTCGCAGTTAATATACGGGCAGTAATACAGGAATCCGCCGTTACAAACAACGTTGGAATTTACATTTATAGTCTTATAGTCTTTGCTGTGACTAGGTGCATTGACAATGGCATCCTTAATTACGTACATTAATTATAGGGTTTTCGGTATATTCGACGTAAAGACTATTATTGACACGCACAAAAAATCCTAAATAAAAAGATTATACAGGGTCCGGCAACGAAGCGGGGACGGAAAATCACACGCGTATTTGAAAGTTAGTCAAATATTTAGTCATCGGATATCCTTCCGTACCATCAAGCGCACGTTTTAAAAATATTTTGTTTTATACAGGGTGTTCCAGATGGAAATGCCAGACTAAAGTTGCATTTTTTTAAATGGAACAGCCTGTATATTAATAGATAAAATGATCCGCGCTTGAAAGCTGGTTACATTGATATAATGTTGTATGGGTCTAAAGTTGATAGTTTCTTTTGAAAATGCTATATTACTTTATATTAATTTAATGTTTGCTTTCACCGGTGAGTGAAAATCAACTGTTTCTCGTACTTAATGGGGTTTCTTCTTGTTATAGACCATTTATGGATAATTTGTTGAATACCCGATCTTACAGAAGGTTTAAAAGCGCAAATTAGCTACTAAAAATACAAGCATTTTTCATTAATTCAACTCTAAAAAGAAATAATTAGCAAATGATCCATCCTAGGTGCATCAAATGAGGTATCAATAGAAAGCGTAGTAAAAGGGCTTCTCAATGAGCTAAAAATATACAGGGTGTTCCATTTAAAAATTACGAGATTTCTTCGATTTTGCGAAATTGTGAACACCCTGTATAACGCGAGCAGTTGCAGAATTTATTTCACGTAGCAACGAAAGTGCATACTAGTAGAAAATATTCTATTCTATTGGTTTCGGATCTTTTGATTTTCCTTATGCAGAATAGCCTACTGAAATGTATCAATTTATCAAGTAAAATAATTATTTACACAGAAACTATCAACTTTAGACCCATACAACATTATATCATTGTAACCAGCTTTCAAGCGCGAATCATTTTATCTATTAATATACAGGGTGTTCCATTTAAAAAAATGCAACTTTAGTCTGGCATTTCCATCTGGAACACCCTGTATAAAACAAAATATTTTTAAAACGTGCGGTTGATTGTACGGAAGGATATCCGATGACTAAATATTTGACTAACTTTCAAATACGCGTGTAATCTTCCGTCCCCGCTTCGTTGCCGGACCCTGTATGTGCAGCTGTCTATATTTTGGTAAACAAATATTTACAATTCTCATTAACTTATTGTTAGACGTTAACTAACAATAAGTCTAGGTATTTTATTGATTTTTTTGCAGATCCATGAACTTGAATTACACCTGATTTGGTAAATATAGAATAAACAAAGACATTGACCGACATTAACTACATTTTGGCCCTAAAAATTTGGAAATTTTTAATGAATTATAAAGAAATTTCCTTTTCGATTTTCAGTTAGACATTTATACGTATTGCTCAGATTCGCATTGCTTTGGCGTTATTCAGCGATAACCGTATATATAACTTTTGCATTAAGCCTTTATTTAAAGTGAATTTTGGATGATGTTTGCCTGTAAAATTATTATAGACCACTGGGTTAGGCGTTTGAATATTTTTGTAACGTGTTACTACTAGAAAATTGGTCAACAAATTATATACACTGTTATACAGGGTAATAAAAAATTGGAGATTTAGTTTTAATTGACAATAGTTTACACAAAATAATGACAAATGAAAAAAGAAATTGTGATAAAAGTTGTAAAGTAACAGAGATATTCACGCTTATGTGAGCAACTCAGGAACACCTCTTAGATCAAATGTTTGAAATTACCGCTTCCTGCTTGTTATAACACGCTCAGATATCTTGCCCGCTTATTGTGTCTGCAGCATCTTGAAGACGTATGGTCAATAATTGAATGTTTTCAACTTCATTATCGTTATTGTACATCAAATTTGTCATATGTCCCCATACATAAAAGTCCATTAGGTTCAAGTCGGATAATCTAGGTGGCCACGCAATAGGCGCACCTCTACCCATCCATCGGTCACAAAACGTATTATTTAAATGCTCACGCACTTCGTAACTGTTATGAGCTGGAACGCCATCATGCCCAAACCTCATGTGTTGATGCACTTTTAAAGGCACCTCTTTTAAAAGTTCTGGTAAATTTTTTCGTAAGAACATTATATAATTTCTGGCATGTAAGCGATGTAGTAAAATAAATGGTCCGATGAGAGTACCATTAACAATTCCTGCCGAGTCTCTTAAACTGTAAGTGTGAATACCTCTGTTACTTTACAGCTTTTCATCACATTTTTTTTTCATTTTTCATTATTTTGTGTGTACTATTTTCAGTTAAAAATAAAGTTTCAATTTTTTATCACACTGTATATTTTTTAATAGTAATAAAAAATAAATTAAGAACTTCGTTTTAGTGGGATTTTCCGCAAAAGGTCCTTTGTCATAAATTCTTCGCAGTTTCGTACTAATAAGTCCACAAACTTGCAAAGCCCCTCCATTTCTTTTATGCAATTCTTGATGCGACTCTTAAATTATTTGGTATTTTTAGCTTTCTAATCAACTAAAAAAAATATCTTCAATTGACTGACACTGAGAAAGATTTATGAGGTTTTGATTTTTTTAGCACAAATGGTATGCTTTTATTGTTAAGATAGGCCAGGGTTCCTTTAGCATAACGGGATAGTATTTTATCCGCCCAGAGAACATCATCCACAGAATAATATTTTTGAATGAACGAAATCAATTATTTTTACACAATTTTAAATTGCAAGGCCAACAGTCTAAAAGTATGACTCCGAAATAACTATTGCTGAGATATAATGAATATTTGGTCGCAAATGCGAAAAAACTATAATGAAATCAAAAGTTGCGCCACGCTAGTACTCAAAAATAATATTTTTAAATGTTTATACATTTAGTGTAAATCTCAGGGCCTAAGCGTTCTTAAAAAAAATATATTTTCAAAACTGCGCTTAATACAGAGTTAATGCTGAATAGCGACAAAGCGACAATACTATGCTTTATCTACGACTAACAATAAATTGAGATGCAAGTCCACAGGAAAAAATACTTTATTTACAAATCTTAACAGATATAATAATGACATATAAATTTTTGTTTTAATTACCTACCCATTTTCTTTATCAACGAAGTTGATTGTGAAGTTTGAACAATCGGCAAAGTGTGGGACTGAATTATGCAAGTTTATTGTTTCTTATGTTTGTTATATGGATGCTGTAGATGTACGATACTAACTAGTTGAGGTACTTTTATATTTGTTTTGTGATTTTTCGGGTGACAAATTCTGTATTGTAGCATTAGCTGCTTCTCCTAATTCTGGAGGTGTACACAATAATAATTCAACTTCACTATCCATCGTTTTTAGCGCAATATATAAAATTGTCAAGTCGACACAGTTGACATTTGGTAGTATATCGTCGTACAATTGTACAGAGCCATCGTCACGGCTTACCTCAATTTTACCTCAATATATGTGTGGAAAATAATCTCATTGCAACAAAAACAATATTTTTAAGATTATTTTAAATAAATTGCAAAATATACTAAACTGTAATTTACATCTAAATCTTAATTATTATTTAATAATCTGTAGCATTTAATAATCTTAAGCAGCTTTCCCCTTTTTTATTTATATAATTGTCCCTGCCTTGACAGCCTCTTAACGTTTCCATCACCTTTCATAAATTAAATTCTTTTTTAACTATTCAATTTGGCGATCCTTTATAAGTCTATTAACATTTATATTTCTTCTTTTTTTGCTAACTAGAATTCTTCTTCAGCAATTCAATTTAAAATGGCTCTTTAATAATTCCATTAATATTAATATTTCTTATAAAGTCTTTCTTTGGAGACTGTGGCTAAGTAAAAACTCAAAAAATGTATAAAACCCCTTACCACAATTATAATCGTATCCTAAATACGTATATCGACTAAGTTGTCATCATCAGTAGGTAAAACCACTAATAAAAGTGTCGCATATGGGGCATAGTAAAGTTAACACACATAAACGCGCAACAACTTTACACGGCGTCCACGTATACACCCAGTGTATACGTATTATTATGTGTGAATTTGGGCCCCCCTCAACTAGCTCGGGTTTTATAATTACACAAGTATACACGGTTTTGGATCTAAGCAACCAAAAGCTGTTTCTATGGTTATTTGGGGCCCTGAATCCGAATCTGCACTCCGTTTTTTGGTTTTTGATTTTGGTTCTAGTTTTCGAGATATTAAATAAACACAATTTTTACAATTTTTGACAATTAATCTCCATTTTATTCATTAAAAAGTGTTAAATTAGAAATGAAGAGCAGTCGAACTGAGTCGCTTGTACTGTTTGGGATCTGTTTCACGCATTAAAGTCCAACAGTAGTCGCTCATCATGCCCTCGTCCTCCCTCGTCTTGGTGTAGTCGCTCTCCTTGCTCGTCGCTTGTATCACCCAAGTTTTCAGGAAAAATTCGAGATGGGAATGCAGAAAATGTATTTTGAGAGACATTCGAGCTCCAATCTTGCAATAATTTTGCAACAAACTGTCGATTATCTGCTTGAAATCCGGGGATTTGCGGTTACCGAGAAAGTTGTGAACAACATTTTGAAATGATACCATGCTGCTGCTTCATTGGGCGTTAAACATTTTGTAAAGTTTCTGTCGGCCATTAATTTTCGAATATCAGGTCCGACAAATATTCCCTCTTTGATTTTGGCGTACGACAACTTGGGAAATAACTTGGTTAAGTACTCAAAAGCCGGTCCTTCACGGTCGAGCGCTTTGACAAAGTTTTTGATAAGGCCAAGCTTTATGTGGAGAGGTGGCAATTCTGATTTTTGTTTCGATAAATTCAAATCACGAACCAAATCATTGAGTTCACTTTGCGAAACTAAATGTTTTTCCTCCATGTTAAAATCGCTTCCACTGTTCGTCGGTGATGAACTACAAGTTTCCATGTAATTTGCACTCGTACCTGGACAAATTGGCAAAGGATCATTGCTCGCACGGGGAACTGGCCTAGACACTGATGATACTTCAGGATATTTATATTTTGATAGTTTTTTTGCATTTACACCGACGACATTCATCAAGCAAAAGTAACAATCATCTACATGATTTTTCGGCTCTCTCCATAACATTGGCAATGAAAATGAAAAACATACTTTTTTACCGCGTGACCACTTGTATAATATTGTGCTACACGCGTTACAAAACAATTTCGGTACCCACGGCTTGTGAGTGTTTGATACAGAGAAACCAAAATAATAAAAATATGCATTTCTGATCACATTAGTAATAACTTTGCCACTTTTTCTGATCATATAACATCCGCAAACATAACAAAAACACTTTGAATCAACTTTACAATTCTGTCTTTGTATTTTCACACGTTTTGGATTAAAAAAAAAACTTTAAAAATACAAATTAAATATTATTTCTAGCGACGCCAACAGCTGACTGTCATTATGATAGCGCAGTGCTGCCAACATGCGCGAACTCACAAAGTAGAACCAATTTTGAAAAACGAAACCCGGATTTGAATTCAGCACCTCAAATAACGTCAAGGTTTGTTCTCATCTGCTCTGATCCAAAAGTTGACCGGAATTTGTAAACTTGTGTTATTTTTTAATAGTATAATATCTTACTTTTAATCTACAAATAAATAAAACTTTAATACTTTTTCTACAAATTTCTTTATTTTTAACAAAATATATTATATTACTATTTTATTGGTATTTTAAATAAGATAAATAACGGTGGGCGTGGTGTTCTTTGAGTTCTTCCTCGACTAGCTCTTCGTTGTGGGTTGTGGGCACATGGACTCATTCTTCTCAGGGACTTTTTTAGTATTTTTAAGCAAAATTTGTTTTCTAAATTGTATTTTTTTTATTAAATTCGTGGATCCTCGATCAACGAGAACAAAGAACAGTTAGTTATTGTGTTTGAAATTTAGTGACTCTTTTTATTTTGATGTTTAATTTTAAATAAATAAGAGAGCCATCTATCATCTAGAAAACTCAGGTCAGATAAATGCCAATAATTCTTAAATATCACATTAATATGAAAATAAATTGTCAATAAATGAATTACATTTATGGACAATTTATTTTCATATTAATGTGATATTTAAGAATTATTGGCATTTATCTGACCTGAGCTTTCTAGATGATAGATGGCTCTCTTCTTGTGGTAGTTTCTCTTTTATTATTTAATATAACTACAGATATTAAATATCTCCTTTAGGCAGTACCTAACTTCGTAAATGGCTGTTGTTATTTACTTAACCTCTTCGACTCTTGGTTGACAGTACCTCCTTTATTTTCTCTGCACGAAGTACGTGTAGATTTTTTTTGGTTCACTAATACGAAGTACGTATTATTTTATTTGTTTATTTATTAATACGAAGTACCACAATTTTTTCGGTCACTAACTTTTATAACTTTAGCAATTAACAAAAGCCAAACTGATTTTTCGACACCTCTTCTTTTTTAAATTTTTAATGTCTTTTTGGATTTTGATGTTAATAGTATTAAAAATTAGCCCTATTTTTTCTATTACTATTTATGTAACTATTTTAATTAATATTTGTATATTACACATCTTATAACGAGCCATCGAAAAAATTCATAATTGGAGTAGACTGTGAAATTGGGTTGGTACTTTAGCCACTTCCACATAATGACATTTATTATTTGACATTGAAACTAAAAGTTTGTGTCAAATTTTTCAAAACTCTTATTAAGAAAATTAAATTTATTTAAAAAATGGTATTTAACATAAAACAAAAAGCAAAAATTATCGAATGTTACTTCCGTACAGGTGTGAAAGTAAATGGCGAGTGGCAGTATTCAATTACGGAATGCATGGCTGATTTTAGTGAAGAACATCCTGAATTAGTGTTTTACTACAATGATTTTTACAATGTTTTGACAAATTATGTAAAGTTATTCAGAGAGACTTGTAGCGTCGGTCGAAAAACTGGAAGTGGACGACCATCGAAACGTACAGCTGATAATATTGAAGCCCTTCAGCATATTATTGATGAATATCCAAAAACATCCATTTCAGTAGTGATCCAACAAACAAATTTATCTTATGTTGGTTGTGTTTAGATGTAAATGGACAACATGTTCAATAACTTCTGTAGCTTATGTAAATTTTGATTATGATTTCGATATTAAATAAATTATTTGTTTTCTTTTTTGTTGTATCATTTCAATGCCATAACCTTTTTTTACAATGAAACCAAATGAATCTGTCAAGCATCAAGTAATGTGTCATTATGTGGAAGTGGCTAAAGTACCAACCCAATTTCACAGTCTACTCCAATTATGAATTTTTTCGATGGCTCGTTTTATATTTCTGTAAAAAATTTTTTTTTTACAAAATTTTAGCTTATTTTTTAATTAATGCTGTATTTAATGTTATATTATTGTTGTTAAAGACTTATACCCTTTCAGTAAATGTTATCTCATTTTATTTTGCTTTATTTTACAAATTTCAAAATTTCTAGCTATATTTTCAAAAATTTCAACTAAATCCTTTTTATGTTTTGTTATTCTATTTGCTTTTATTTATTAAGCCCCTCTTTATTAATTTAAACCTATTATTGTTTTATTTAATTTGCTTTTCGGTGAAAATCTTCCTTCGGTTGGTTGGTAGTATCCCGATGTCTATAAATTCTGTTCGGATGTTATGCTTATTGGCTGGTTAGTGTGTATTTTGATTTCTTCCTTGACTTTTAACTGTTTGTTCTTCTTTCAATTGTAGATATGGATATTACTTTATTTAAATGATGTTGGAATTACTATATTACGATGGTTTTTCTTTAATAAAATGTAATTTTGTTATCTTTGGTGTACCCTTTTTTAATAGTATTTTAGTTCTAATATTAAGTAAAGAGGATTTTGCTAACTAAAATCCTGAAATGTCCTATCATAAGGTAACCTCTGGCCAATTTTTCTTTCATCTCGGAGAATTTTCTTAGGGTTTCACGATCTTTAGGTTTAAAAATTTTATAATACAGTTATTTATTATCCATAACTAAAGACGGCAGACTATGTGCCCACACTGTCAAATTTAATAATACACGGTTAAATTTTTTAAAAATAAATATATCGAATCCCTATACAAAACGTTAAGAAAAAACATAAATAACTTACCCAACATGTTTACATTGTTGCAAAAAAATTGTATTAGTCTCGGAAAGGTTCGTACGTAGCGACGTATATGTATATATACTGAGAAGGATTGTCGGACGTTGAGAGATGTTATATTTACATAGTTAAAGTGCTCTTTGTATCTGTACAATGGATCTTCAGTATTGGTAAAAAGTTGCCCTAATTTTGTAAAATCTACATTTTTATCTAATACACTGTTAAATTATATTATTAAATATTATTAAATTTGACAGTGTGGGCACATAGTCTGCCGTCTTTACCCATAACATGTCAGTATATACGCAGTGTAAAGCTGTTGCGCATTTATATGTGTCAGCTTTACTGTGCCCCATGTGCGACACTTTGATTCGTGGTTTTACCTACTGATGATGACAACTTAGTTGTCAAAAATACGTATTTAGTATACATTTATTAATTGTGGTAAGGGGTTTTATACCTTTTTTGAGCTTGTAAAGATGGTTGGAAAATGTCAATGCTGCACATCTCATGCTAGGCGAAGTTATAGAAAAATATTACAGCATTTGGGGTCTCTATAACATAATTTATAACTATATCCCATGAAGTATTGAAAACCAGAACGCTGTACTGCTATCCGAATTCCGTACAGTCAAACTGAAACGCAAAAGTCTGCATAGACTAATTAGTGTAAGAAATTGTTTAAAAAATTGAACTTAACAGAGGCCGATTAATGGCTGGTTATGTGAGTTGAAGTTACTTTTATGAACTGGAAAGTAAAGACTAATTATTTCAGGGTGTACGAGATTTATTACAAAATTGAATAAACAAATTTTAGAAAGGATTCTAATCTGTATATGCTAAATTAATGTGAAAATCAATTACCTAAACATATTTTTCTAAAAGTGTGTTGATACTTTTGCCAACCCCTTCAATCCTATTAAAAGCCTTGCAAAATATTTTATATGTTAAGAAAAGTGAAAAGCTTCTTTTACGCAATACTTTCAATTCGCTTAGAAAAAACGAAAAACCTGTAGATTGAAGTTTTTCAGTTTCCCTATTTGGCTCTCAACATTATGAACCATAATAGTATTCATAATATTCTTAGCATATTTAAAATACAATAACTATTGAGATTTGGTTAAATGTGTCATACTTACAAAACATTTTCCTATTGTGATAATCTTCTTTTTCTCTTCAGTGCGTTTAATGAAACATAAGGTGTATTAAAAAAAAATAAGTATATTAAATAAAGTACACTAAGTAATACTGAACAAATAACTAACTATAATAACAATATTTATATTTATTTATATACACATTTATTATTACGACAAAAAATTCGACGATTTTTAGTTCTTAGTAAATTATGCTTCCCTTGACTGCTTATATAGTCTATCGGGTTTTCTAGAATCTTCTTCTTTTAGCCTAGTCGGGAAATCCTTGGCAGTATTGACGTGCAGTGGTGGTCAGGTCAACGTTTAGACCATCGCATGACTCACATTACACTATTTTATTTAAATAGCTGCAAAAATTTGTAAAAAGTTTTAGCATAAATAATATTGAATCGGTTATCGACCCAAGCATACAGCCCAAGCTTATTCCCTCGCGATCTTTTCTTATTTCCTATGGTAAAAGAAAATGTATGCAAAAGAAATATTTTGCTGTGACAAATGCACTGTTGTAAAACCTATAAATGTTATGGAAAAAATTCTGGAAACAGAATCTGCTTGCTTCGATAGATATTATTATTATTATTATTATAGGAGAACACTTTAAAAATCAATAATCCCGTTTTCTTAAAAAAGAAAAAATTAATGGCTTAAATTTAATTAAAATTATTTTTTTTTCTTATTCTCTATGTTATTATCATCGTAATTTGCTAAATTAATATAAATTTAAAAAAATAATTTCTGTTTAATGGGACGATGTTTAACAGAGATAGAGCTATTTTAATGCACTTTGTTTACAGTTATCATCAGTATATTACGTAGAAATAGAATGGTACTAGAATTTGGGTACGATCGTAAAACACAAAAATTTTCTGTTTACTAAAAAAGTTTATGAAATACCTCCTTGAGAAATGAAATTATGCAACAATAGATTGCTAATTAGATTTGGTTAAACAGAAAATTACACTGAAACTGCCTCACATTAATCTATAATAGATTTCCTTGAATGATAAATGGATTAGAAATACATCGTTTATTATTATTGTATATACTCGTAAATATTATATAGTCGGCTTATTGTTATGCTAGAGGCGCGGACGACTTTATTATTTGCATATGATAAACCTGTTTACAAACTCATTACCTAGTGTCGTTCGTTACTGATAGTGATGAGGAATGTTACGAATGTGTTATTTATATTTAAATCCTGTTCTTAATAATGTCTAATAATTGTAAAGTCTGAGTATAGTGTTGCATTTTTGTTAATATACATTTTAGTAAAACCTGTAACACTCTTAATTATGATATTTTAACGGCAACTACAGGCAAAACTTTTTTAAATATAAAAATGTGTTAACTTTTGTATCAATGTTTTACAATTTCTACCAGTAATATGTACAATCATGGGATCATGGTGATCGTGCTGGACGGAGTGTCCCTACAATTGCTCTCGATGTTAGCGAAGATTGGCAGAAAATAATGAAAAACAACGGCGTTTACGGCTTAAACGTCTCAGATGCACCCACTTATCGTAAAAATCGTGCTCTTCGGCTTGTAGCTTTTAGAGATCGTTTCTCGTCAACAAGGAAAATTCGTGATAGATGGAGAGATTTAGATGGAGAGATTTAATTAATAAACAAATCTCCATGCGATCTATATGTCATATCTAAGTTCAGTGACGAATCTTGGCTTTATTATGGGCTCGTGATGGTTGTCAAATGGTCAGAAGATGGCCAAAGAAAACAGAAACTTGCAGTTTTCTCTATAGCGACATAATCTAGAAATAAGTTAATGACATTAAACAACTTGTAAATTCAATTTTTCAATAGGATAATGCGCGACCACATACTGCGAGGGTTACTAAGGAGTTCTGGATAATGCTCGTGTTGATGGGTTGACATGACCTCCTCGTTCGCCCGGACTTGACACCAATAGAATACGGTAGGCGATGCATAATTTACCACTACCCAGACACAATAGATGTTCTTCAATAAAAGATTTGGGAGAATCGATGAATTATTAGCGTTTATATGAATTGCTATGATCATATCTTACTACCATCTTTTGTTGTTACCAATAAGATACTTATAATTCTTGTAAATTTCATTAAAATGTATGAACGCTTACTGGGTTCATTTATATATAGCTGCCAGTGTATAATGTGTCCGAGATAAAGAGGGCCACTATGGGAAACCTTAAAAGATACAGATTTGGTTAAATGGGAGAAAAGTTGCGTAATCAAAGGTCTAAGAAATTGGCGTTTATATTTTCCTGAAAAATTTTTTATTTTTGAGAAATTTTGAAAAAATAGAATTTTTCGATTTTACAAATTATTTTTTCTGGCGTTAATATTTGACCTAGAGCAAAACCAATGGCACTTCTCCACAGCAACTTTTAATGCTGTTTAAGGTGGCGTTATTTTTTTAATCCAACGTTTCATCTTTGTGGAACTATCATAAACTTATTTTTTTAAAATACGGCCCTAATGTGTTCATATTAGATTCTGAAAACCCTTTCTATTGCGAATTCAACGACCTATCATATTTTATCATTTAATTGCGGTTTCGTCATTTTTTCGATTTTTTGCGTTTTCCAAATGTATGATACACCATTATATCACCAAGACAAAAGCAAGCTTTGGAAAGCAAATGTGGTACTGTTGTATTTGGATTGACAGTTGCGTTGGTTTTTTGACACATTAGTTTGGTGTTTAGTTTTTTGTGCAATAATTAAATTTTTTTTCTATTAATTATGTTTTCTAACGAAGAAAAGTTTGACATGGTGGCATGTTTCATTTCATCCAACCAAAATTGTTCTGTTACAGAGCGTATGTATTTTCAGAAGTATCCTGAAAGGAGGCAGCCAAATAAAAGGACTTTTAGAAAATTAGTAGCAAACCTTAAAGCATAGGGTTCTTTTAGAAAGCCTGCAGTTTCCCGACGAAAAACGGGCAATGAGGAAACCGTACAAAATGTTCTGTTTACCGTCACTGAGGATCCCGGTACATCAGTCCGGCGGATTGAACAAGACATTGGTATACCAAAATCAACGACACATTGTATTTAAAAAAAACAAAAATGACAGCCGTGCAAGTGACAGAGTTTGTCAAAAACTTAAACCAGGTGATTTAGAACGACGTCGCTCATTATGTGAATGATACATAAGAAAATGTCAAGAGAATATGAATTTTCCTTATCAAATAATATGGTCTGATAAGAGTATGATTACGAATAATGGCATTTTCAATAGACCAAATGTCCATTATTGGACTGGAACCAATCCACGTTTAAACAAAATGTCAAGGCATCAACACCGTTTTGGTTGTAATACGTGGGCTGGTATATTCGGTACAACGATTGTAGGACCGTTTATTTACCACCATACCTTAACATCAGAGCGTTACCTACATTTGCTGCAAAACGATTTAGAGGATGCTTCGATAGCATGACCCGAGCAATACAGCAAGATGGTGCACATAATTCTAGAGCTGTTCGGGAATATCTTTCAATGAGATTTCCAGAGAAAATTATTAGCATGCATTCGGAAACACCCTGGCCAACGCGTTCACCCGATATAACTCCGCTTGATTTCTTCGTATGGGGATTTGTTAAGAATAATGTTTATCAGCAAAATTTTGCAACTGATGAAGAACTGAGGGGGTTAGTTCTGGAAGAATTTGCCAATATTACTCCTCAAATGCTTATTAGGGTGTTAGAATCAACGGTGAGAAGGTGCTATCTGTGCCTTATAAAATTGAAAGTGGTTGCGTAAATTTGGAACACCCTGTAAATATATAAATAAAAATAGAAAATGCACTGTAGCATACTACATGTGTACGTAAAATTTCATTGCTACAACTTTATTAGTTCTCATACTAAACTCCGCCGACGCACTATTGCCGCACCCGGTAATAATTAATAACAGTAATATTGAAATTTATTTTTTAAGAAAATATGATAGAACTTCTGTTTACGAAACGTATTTCAGAATTATAATAGGCATCATTTCTCAATATAAAGAGCAAAGTAAATAGACGATTATAAATAAAAGTAATTTTAAATTTCTGGTAAATTTTTTACCTAGCGGTTATGATCCGTAATGACAATCGACCAGCTATTTCACAAATGTTTCAAATACATGCGTAAGGTCATAAGTAGAGAACGGACACGCTTACCACCCAGTGCAGTACTGGCGAAAGGCTGTATTTCTAAAATATTTAATTTTATTTATATAATTGGAAAACGATCTATAAAATTACGAAATACATATTTATTTGTTGAAAAGTTGTATTTATAAAGTTTTTAAATTTATTTATATAATTGGAAAACAAACGGGTGGTGATCTATAAAATTACGAAATACATATGTATTTGTTGAAAAGTTGTATTTTTTAAGTTTTTAATTTTATTTCTATAATTGGAACATTTTTATTTGTTCATTTTGTCGTTCAAGTTGAGTAAAGGAGTATTAATATTGACTAGCAATAGTTTCTCAAGGTTTTCTTCTGTCAATTTTGTTCTCTTTGAATTAAGTACATCCTTATAAATAGAAAACGTCCTTTCTACATCGCAACTGGTTATAGGTGCATACTGGAAATATTCTTTTATTTCTTCATATTTAGCCGTTAGATTTTGTGGAATTGTCTCCATACATAATTGCTGCAATGTAATTAAATCTGGATTTCTATTAAGAATTGCTTCAAACTTTTACCGAAGGCCACATCCGAAGTCACTTGGAATACTTTCAAATTATTAACAGCCACATCTAATGTGGTTAATCCGTCATTTAATTTGAGATTTCGATTTTCAAAATAAATGATTAGTTTTGGCAATTTTCCAAAGTGTTCGTGAAGAAAGTACAACTGATTTTTTAAATTTGGGATTTGTGTGAGCTCCTTGCACTCACCAATACTTCTAGCATCCTCCTTTAGCAGTGTTACGAAATGTTTTAGACTATCGAAATTCTCATCATAATAACTAGTAGCTTCCAGCCATGTTCCCCATCTAGTTATTACTGGAGTGGGAGGCAGTGACAGAGATGGAAATTTTTCCCTGAAAAGAGCTACTCTTCAATGGTGCTTTTCTGAAAACTTTTTTAAAAGCTGATACAAGTCTATCAACTTCCGGAAAAGTGTCTCTGATATATTCACAGATTCTGTGGAGAGCATGTGCCACACAAGTAATATGCAGCATATTAGGATATGTTTTCTTCAATAGTCTGCCTGTTTTTAACATATACGCAGCACTATCACTGACAAATAAAAGTATTTTTTCTTTGTACGTGGCGTCCGAATGAAGCATTTTTTGCATATTCTCCTTAATGGTTTCAGCAACTGTTTCCGCATCAACTCTATTTATAACACTTGTTGCTATTACATATGAGTTATAGGGAATAGTTGGATGTAATACACCAGCTACAACATTTACCACACAGCGTCCTAACATATCCACCGTTTCGTCGGCGCTTATCCATATGTATTGATTTAAAAGATGGCTTCTAATGCGTTCTACTGTTCTCGTATAGCACCTAGAAACATAATATTTGCGTAAAGTTGATTCATCAGGAACATTTCGACCAGTATAATTTTGAAAAAATATTTTTAAAGTGGGATTGCTAAGTTTATTTAATGGAATATTAGCCGCCATAAAAGTTTTACAGAGTTCAGATGTGTTTGCGATCCTAAGTGACGAATTTTTGACGATATTTTACGGATTTTGTAATAAATTTCGGAATCACTGACAATGGACATACAATCAGTATGACCGTCAATCCAACTCGCCATTGTTTTACAATGCCGTTCTCGACATTCTTCCATATCATGTCTGAAAAAGTAACTTAAACAATGCTCTAGATCTAAATAAATGAAAACTAAAAATGTGTGCGTAAGTTATTGAAACTGAACCAAATTCAATGCACACTCTTACGTCGAAATAATTGGTAGAAATAGATTCAATCAAACGATATTAAACAGGATCTATCACAAAAATTACGATGTAATTAACAGTTAAAGCTACGAAAACAAGAAACTTACTCACAGCACTTTATTTATCTTACGAAATATAAACTAATAAATAAAATACATTATAAAAACCCCGCTTCTACCTACGCTCATGAAAACACTTTAAAAAGCACTATATTCTCGGAATACAATAGCTGGTTTGTCCATTGTTATCGCGGCGAGACCAGGTGTCCGAGTAAGTCAAACAAATACGTCATTGAATTACGCCGGGATGTACTGAGCGACGTTATACACAATTCCAATTGCCGATTGCGTTTTATGGAAATTGCGTCCGTTCTCTAGTCATAAGTTATGACTTATGACTCATAAGTAAAGACGGCAGACTATGTGCCCGGTGCATGGTGACAAGAATCATTTCACCATCTGTACTAAATATTATTTTTCATTCCTCTCGCTTTGTTTACATATCGGAGCAGAAAAACATATATTTAGTAGTTATAGTTATAGTTTATATTTAGTTTCCTAAATATTTCCATACATGCATTTATCAAAGAGATAACAGAATTTGAACATATATTTTACAGTTCTAAATCAAAATAAAAAAAAACATTATTTTGTATTTCTAACAATGAACGAAACATTTATTCTAAAGAAAAAGTGGTATTATTGGCAATAACAGATGCACCTTCAAAACATATTTATATTATAGTATCCAAAACAATATTTAGTACACATGGTGAAATGATTCTTGTCTGTCTGGCACATAGTCTGCCGTCTTTACAGTCATCTCATCACTCATCACTCATAAGTTCATAAGTCATTACTAAAGACGGCAGACTGTGTGCCAGACAGACAAGAATCATTTCACCATGTGTACTAAATATTATTTTGGATACTATAATATAAATATGTTTTGAAGGTGCATCTGTTATTGCCAATAATACCACTTTTTCTTTAGAGTAAATGTTTTGTTCATTGTTAGAAAAACGAAATAATGTTTTTTTTTTTATTTTGATTTAGAACTGTAAAATATATGTTCAAATTCTGTTATCTCTTTGATAAATGCATGTATGGAAATATTTACGAAACTATTAAATATATGTTTTTCTGCTACGATATGTAAACAAAGCGAGAGGAATGAAAAATAATATTTTGTACTAATGGTGAAATGATTCTTGTCACCATGCACCGGGCACATAGTCTACCGTCTTTACTCATAACTAGAGAACGGACATTCTTACCACATGACTCGGCGTAATTCATTGAAGTATTTGTTAGACCATCTGGCCATCTGGTCGACAGCGATTACAATGGACAACACACCTATTGTATTTGGGGGATATATTCCATTAAACGCAATCGGCAATTGGAAATGTTTATAAACATCGCTGAGTACATTCCGGCGTAATACAATGAAGTATTTGTGTTTGATTTTCTCGGCCACCTGATTTCGCCAGCGTTAACAATGGACAACGGCTATTGTATTGGGAGAACTTAGTCATGTGGTAAGAATGTCCGTTCTCTACTCATAACTAAAGACGGCAGACTATGTGCCCACACTGTCAAATTTAATATAATATAATAAATTTAATATATATATGTTTATATACTGAGAAGGATTGTTCGACGGTGAGAGTTAAAGCGCTCTTTGTATCTGTACAATGGATCTTCAGTATTGGTAAAAAGTTCCCCTAATTTTGTAAAATCAACATTTTTATCTAATACACCTTATGTGTATTATTTATTAAATTTAACAATGTGGGCACATAGTCTGCCGTCTTTAGTCATAACTAAAGACGGCAGACTATGTGCCCATACTGTCAAATTTAATATAATATAATAAATTTAATATATATATATATATATGTTTATATACTGAGAAGGATTGTTCGACGTTGAGAGATGTTATATTTGCATAGTTAAAGCGCTCTTTGTATCTGCACAATGGATCTTCAGTATTGGTAAAAAGTTCCCCTAATTTTGTAAAATCTACATTTTTATCTAATACACCTTATGTGTATTATTTATTAAATTTAACAGTGTGGGCACATAGTCTGCCGTCTTTGTCATAACGTTTGAATCGTGAGTCGCTACAAAATCCCTCGATTGTACATGAAAGAAAAATTATAGGCATTTTAGAATCCATGATCCATAGTCTACCAAAAATGCTTATCTAAAATAACCTTTAATTGTCATTTCTTTTACCTTTTTAATTTTATTGTTAAATCATCAAAATCATCGTTTTCAAGAACATTTTCGCTTCCTTTGATAATCTTTGTCTGCACGTCAACATTTCCACGCCATTTTCCTCATTTTACAATTAAAGTAGCCATCTGGAAGACTCTAATCTTCACATGCATTAATATATTAGAACGTAAAATACGCGAAAGTTTCAAATATTGGAAAATTTGCCAAACAAAACAGAACAACTTTGTAATCTAGAATAATTTCAAGCATTTTCACACATCCATTAAAATTGCGGCTTTGATTTGACAAAGATCTTCAGGACTACTTTGTTGAGTTCGATCCAAAGATATCAACGATTACAAGAATAGTGTTTCGCATTACTCTAACTAATAAGGCAGCTATTTCAGTAAATAATTAGCTAATTCTATCGTGAATTATGATCTCCACTTTCTACTGAAATTTTAAGCCAAGATAACTTGAACTTTCATTAAATTCAGTTCATCCTGTAAATATGTTTAATGAACTTATTTTGTTAAAATTTATAAAATTATTTGTGAAGAATATTGAACGTAAAAAACTCGTAAACATTTGTTAATGCTGAGTATGGAGTAAAGTTGATCCTACAATAAAAAATAAATTATTATGAATATTTTGAGATTGCTTCATCCTCTAAAATTTAGAGTTATTCATTTAGAGTCTAAATGAATAACATTCAAAGTTTTCGAAATCTCTGTTATTGTTATTTTTTCGAACCATTAAAATCTTACGTATGCAAAATATGGAAATATTAAATTTCTCTAAAATATACTGTCCATTACGTAAAATAATAACCTTGAAGTTTACCTCATTCATTATTTAACCTTACATACAATTATCCACTTAATTATAGTTTTAATGTAGGTTACTGGGAAGAAAAATTTTTAATTGGATACGATTAAATAATTCTGAGTAACATCATAAATGTACTACCTACATAAGAACTAATTATTTTATTTACTCCTTTAATGATGCTTTTGAACTGTAAGGTTAAGGATGTTGATGTTTCTTAATTTCTATAGTACATGTAAAGAATACACTTCTCCATACTTCCATACGTGAATGTGAATTTTCAATGATAATTTTAATTCATTTATTATTATGGAAAAGTTGGTTACATTTTAAAACAGCGCAAACTAGATTCAGTATTCTTTGAAAGAATTTGAAAGAAATATTACGATTTTTAAAAATTATTTTATTTTTCGTATAGATGTTGGGAGAATTTAGCACGGCATGATAAGAATTTTCTTCTGTTTCACTAACAGAACAAATAATCTTCTAAATTTAACCAGTAATTTAATATTTGTTTGTTTATTTTTAGAGGCAAGAAACTTAATACATTTAATTATTAATAGTCGATAATAAATAGAGAGATTCATTCGAATAACATCGCATCGGCGATTCGTCCTAGCGGGTATATATATTTTGTCACTCGCTGTCGAAACACCACTCAGTGTACTTCGCGGGTTACAGTGAAAAGAGACAATTTTACGATGTAGCTCATAAATCGATAAAGGGATTTCCGGATTTAATATACAATGGCAGTATAATCAAGTGTAAAACAGTGTGATAATTCCAAAAAAGTGTCGAGAAAAGTGTAATGTACCGTTTAATGTAGTAGACAACGAATCATTTCGTTCATTTTGGGAACACGATAAAGGGAACGATAAAGGAATGATACCTGGCCGGAAAAGATTACTAAATTTTCTACCGATTTTAGTCCAGCCTTTCATGCCATCAACTATAGTATTTTGCTTCACAAATTCTCTTCTTTTGGTTTCAGTAATGTCTTAATTCAATTTATGGAACCTTACTTGACATAACAGGTATAAATCTCGTATCTACGTGTCTTCTTCTGGAGTTCCGTACGGCTCTAACCTTGGCCCGCTTTTATTTATACTTTTTATTAATGACCTCATCATTTCCTTGAATTGTTCTCTGCTGTCATATGCGGACGATTTAGTAATTTTCCATCATATTGAAACAAATGAAAAAAAGAACCAGCTCTTACGAAGCAATATAAATAGGATGTATATTTACTCCATCGATAACAACTTATCTCTAAACATATCCAAATGTTGTTGTGTTTCTTACACGAAACGACTCAACTTGTGGCACTCTTCATATAATATTGATAGTAGTTAATTGTCTCAAAAAATATCTATTAGAGATTTAAGTATTTAACTCAAAGGCAACTTTTTCAGAACATATTCTGAGTGTGACTAACTAAGTTACTTAATCGTTAGGATTTATAATAAGACCCGCTAAAGACGTTGATGATTTGGCTGCTATTATTTCATTGTTTTTTATTTTTTGTTTGTTTGATATGTTTTTGAGGGCTGTATTATTGCTTGAAAATTTGTGTCCATTTAAACTTTCTTGCAAGTATTGTGTTGTTTATCGCAGTCGTTACATGGAATTTTATATATGACATGTGTTTTCTTCAATGTAGTTATTTCGTCTTTTAATTTTGAGTGTAAGTTGTTGAGATTATTGGAGTTTTTGTGAGCTACTTTTATATTATATGGTGCTAAGCTTGTGTTTATTTTTTCTGACAGGTTGTTTATGTAAGGTGTTGGGACATATTTATACGTAGTTTGAGGGTTGTTTTTCTTCGCTTTTATGGTGTTTGTTCTATCTGTGTTGTATGTACTGTTGATATAATTTTTGTTTTATGATTTTGTGAATGAATAAGGGGGGGGATAGTTATTTTTTTGTAGAGAAAATATATATATATATATATATATATATATATATGTATATATATATATATGTATATGTATGTATATATATAATATTTTCGTGACCTTGGTATGATATGGTAAATTCAATCAGTTGGCGATTAAAGGTCTGGCTTTACTTCAAAGTATTATATTTAAAACAACCCTACATGTTTCGGCAATGATGCCTTTATCAAGGATATAAAATATAAATGACAGTATACAAATGTCCTAAATGTTTTAAATATATATACTTTGAAGTAAAGCCAGACCTTTAATCGCCAACTGATTGAATTTACCATATATATATGTGTGTTTAAATAATTTCTTAGCCGTTTATTAAATATAACAATTGATAAATTATTGGAGTTTTTCGGCTTTTATATGAAATATTTACAAATATCAAATTAGAATGTATGTAATTGCAGAGTAAGTGGGGATGTAAACATTGCTGTCTACAAATTACAAAGCAAATCATACGAAATTTTTAATTGAAAAATATTGTCTATGTTGAGACTCGAACCCAAGTCTACAGTTTGCCGGACTGTCACTTTTACCACTTAGCCACAATAGACCTAGGTTCAAGCTATTTAGAAATGCATTTTAAAGTAACAGTGTTAATGAATCAGATGTCAGTTATTGAATGTAGATGTCAAGTTGAAAGCAGAAGTCAGTTTTGAAAGCTGATGTCAGGTTTGATAGCAGATGTCAGTTAGTGAAAGCAAATGTCAAATCTGACATCTGCTCTCAAAATACTGACATCTGCTTTCAATAACTGACATCTACTTTTAAAATAGGCATCTGCTTTCAAATCTGACGTTTGCTTTCATAACTGACACCTGCTTTCAAAACAGACATCTGCTTTCAATAACTGATGTCAGATGTCAGTTATTGAATGTAGATGTCAAGTTGAAAGCAGAAGTCAGTTTTGAAAGCTGATGTCAGGTTTGATAGCAGATGTCAGTTAGTGAAAGCAAATGACAAATCTGACATCTGCTCTCAAAATACTGACATCTGCTTTCAATAACTGACATCTACTTTTAAAATAGGCATCTGCTTTCAAATCTGACGTTTGGTTTCATAACTGACACCTGCTTTCAAAACAGACATCTGCTTTCAATAACTGACATTTGCTTTCACTAACTGACATCTGCTATCAAACCTGACATCAGCTTTCAAAACTGACTTCTGCTTTCAACTTGACATCTACATTCAATAACTGACATCTGATTCATTAACACTGTTACTTTATAATGCATTTCTAAATAGCTTGAACCTAGGTCTATTGTGGCTAAGTGGTAAAAGCGACAGTCCGGCAAACTGTAGACTTGGGTTCGAGTCCCAACATAGACAATATTTTTCAATTAAAAATTTCGTATGATTTGCTTTGTAATTTGTAGACAGCAATGTTTACATCCCCACTTACTCTGCAATTACATACATTCTAATTTGATATTTGTAAATATTTCATACAAAAGTCGAAAAATTCCAATAATTTATCAATTGTTGTATATATATATATATATATATATATATATATTGATAATTATTTCTTGACCTTTGTATTTTATAGTAGATTCAATCAGTCGACGATTTAAGGTCTGGTTTACTTTGATATGTATATATTTAAAACAATCTTACATGTTGCGACACATAGTGTCCTTGTCAAAGAAATTAAAAATATAAATGACAGTATATCAATATCAAACTTATATCTGTAGTTGTCATGGATAAAATATTCAAAGATACATTCAAGTTTAATAATAAGTCATGCCTCAGAACTTTCGACAACAAGACGTCAATTAATTATGAATATCTGTATACTGGCTTATCATGCTGGCAGTTTCGTGTTTAGATCCCTTAATGGGCTGTCCGAGTAGGTTTTCGTGGTTTTACTTCTCGTTCAAGGCGAATGCCGATAGCTTAAAATCTTAAGTCGCTTCACGGGCGCAGACATAATAACTCATGCCAAAATGACTTTTGTCAAAAATCTTCTGTCATCTTGTCTTTTTAAATTATTGTAACTTCCTATTATATTAAATTCTTCTCATCATAATATTTCTTGTCTTGACTTCTTTAATTATCCATCTATAACCTTCGTTTGTCTCTTCCTTATTTAACACAAATTCTCTGTTTGTTTTGTATGTATCTTCTTTATGTTAATGTTAAAACTTTATAAACGTCGTCTATCTCTTCTTTATTAACTTTAATAATCGTAAAAAGTCTTTCTTTGGAGACTGTCGTTAAGTAAAAACTCAAAAAAGGTATAAAACCCCTTACCACAATTAATAATCGCATCCTAAACAAATATTTCGACAACTAAGTTGCCATCATCAGTAGGTAAAACCACTAATAAAAGTGTTACACATGGGACACAGTAAAGCTGACACAGACAATCGCACACAACATTACACGGCGCCCACATATATTACGGTATACGTGGTGTACCACGTATATCGTTGTCTGCGATTCTCTGTGTTAGCTTTACTGTGCCCCATGTGCAGTTTGATTAGTGGTTTTACCTACTGATGATGACAACTTAGTTGTCGAAATACGTATTTAGGATACGATTATTAACTGTGGTAAGGAGTTTTATACTTTTTTGGAATTTTTAGTAATCGTCGTTTATCTGTTTTTTATTAACTTTAATCTCTCGTTTATCTCTTCTTATTTAGCATTTATATATCTTCATTTATTCCTTCTTATTTAACTTTCATATACAGGTATTTTTCTTTTATAGTATTGTTTAACACATTTATTTTTTTTATTTCAATTTAATACTCTTTTAACGTGTGTTCATTTGAAAAGTCAATCTAGGTTACTTTGAAATTTTGATAGAATAAGACGCATATATATTAGTATGTGTTTGTTGTTCCGTAAACGTAAATCCAAATGACATTTGATAATGTCAATCACATTTGTTATTTATTTGTATGTATGAAACTGTCAAAATATACGACTTTGTAGGTTAAGTAGTAAATTTTAATTTACGACATACTTCAAAATGTTCTCAGTAAATCACATGCTACTAGATTGACTTTTCAAATGAACACCCGTTATAAGCTTTTCCAAAAGTTTTTACGTCTATTCTTTTTTAAATTTTTTTATTGATATCCTTAATCAATAACACTATTTTTTTTTAACAAAAAGTCCCGACTACTTTATAATATATGAAAACAATTTCCTTAATACTTTAACTAATACATTTGAGAATGTCACATCTTTCAACAATTATAAAACATTTTTTAACTATTTTTACATTTAAAATATTTCATACTCATTCTCTTCTAAGCCCTCTTTCCAATATTCATTTCATAACAATATATAATATATTATACACAAACGTCAGTTTACTATTATTATTATGCAGGTCTTGCAACACGTGCTTTAGAAGTTTTTAAATTTTAACTTTAAGCAGTTTATTATTTATAAATAATTTGTCTACATAACTGAAAGTATAATATAAAATATTCACCGTTATAATTAAATTAAATCGAAAAATATATAGAAGTATATTATGTAAATACGTACATACAGTTACCATCTGTTCCTTACACTTTGTGATACAATTAGTTTTACACCAAATAAATTGGATAATGTTTTTGCATATTTTTGCTCCTATTAAAACCATAAAGGATTGATAATTGCCATAATAAATAAATGTGATAACTAAATTTTTTTTAACAATTAACAGATTTTAAAAACACGCTCTAACAGATTTTACGTTGGTATTAAAAGAAACCGCGTGAAAAATTTAAGTCACGACCGGAACGAAAATCTGCCATAGCACAATTAATCACTGAAAATTAAATTATAATAAATTGCACTTCAATTTTGAATACCCCCTCCCCTTTTTAATTAATGAAATTGGTTTTACTATATTTTTTTGATGCGATGTAGATAGTATGACAAATTTCGATTATTCCTTTCGCTAAAGCGTTTAGTATTTGTTTGCTACCAAAAATTCTGTAAATAATAAAGAAGCCACAATTCCATAGACATGATATCAATTTAGGTTTTGTATCAAGTATCGTTATCGATCAAAACAAGTGATGAAAGTTTAGAATATAAAAGTTACTTCTATTGCAAATTAGATATACAAATTTACTTGATTTATCATACGGGGGCTGTCTGTCTAGGGTTGCATACCGTGTGCCCAACGTCGTGCGATCGATGGATATATAAGTAATGACTGGCCAACTGCAAGTATATTGGCCTTGCTTGAACACAATGACCGACTGATAGGAATATTCAATGTGTTAGAGAGAGATTATTTGATTCGTACTTAGATCGTATGTAGAATGTGTTGGATAAAGAAAGGGAACGCCCGTACAGTTAGACAGTAGAACCCGATTGAATATACTCTCTCAACCCTAACCACATAAACTCGCTATTCGTCTTCGTCTTACTACATTGTGGTAGATCAATCACTCCCCGGCGTTCGTACGGTATAGTCTGATAGAGGGCGCGAAATTAAAAAATTTCGTATGATTTGCTTTGTAATTTGTAGACAGCAATGCTTACATTCATTCACATTTACTTCGCAATTACATAATTATATAATTTGATAATATTTGTAAATATTTCACATAAAAGTCGAAAAACTCCAAGAATTTATCAATTGATATATTAAATGAACTAAATGGCTAAGAAATTATCTAAACATATACAGTGAAACTTCCCTTAACGGGCACTTCTATTAGCCGGGCACTTCCCTTAAGCGGTCATTTTATCCAGTTCCGAAATTATAAATGGGAAATTCCTAATAAAGGGGTTTCTCTTATGCGGACGTTCCTTTGAACGGGCTCGGGCAGTTATTTAGCTGCTTTTTGACCACAAAGTTTCCATTAAACGGACGCGAGATTCGAGATGTAATAATTCTGGTCCGGGAAATCCCCTGCCTTCGTCGATGATATCATTTGAACAGTATAGATATGATACTTGTTAAGTTCGCAAATCAACGTCGTCTGGGTAGGTTGTCTGTTGTTTTAAATTGTTTTTATGGCATAATTCATATCAACTATGTATGTATTTTAATTATTTTAGAAAACAATATCAATGAAAAGGAATTGCGATCATAGAATATAATCATAAAAACAAGTTTAATTCACGTTTATTAGCCAGAAGATTTACTACTGACAAAACACAAGCCGCGCAAATAATAACAAAAAAAGGTTAATATCTAATACAGTAACAAACAAATGACAATAGTGGAATTAAAAAGCGATTTTTTGAAACTGAAGGCCTCAAAATAGACCAGTTAACATATGAATGGGGTGTGCAAGCTATAAATAAGAATATGCCTATATCAGAGGTACTAATTATGCATAAAGCTAAGAAAAGTGCTGATTGTAATTTTTCCAGTTCCAGTGGATGGCTAGATAAATTCAAAAAGCGGCATAATATTCGTTACCATATGATATCTGACATTGCCGCTAGCGCAAATCAAGAAGATGTCGAAGCTTTCATAAATAGGTTACCGTTAATAATTATAATTAAAGAGTACAAACCTTGCGATATATTTATAATTTGGACGAAACAGGGTTATTTTTTCGGGCACTGTCAACAAAGACAATGGCATTAAGAGGCTAAAAATGTGTGGGCCGCAAGTTATCGAAAGAAAGATTAACTATAACGCACTGTGTGAATACGACAAAGGAGAAAGAAAAACTGTTTGTTATCGAAAAATCAGCACGTCCTCGCGCATTTGAAAATCTTAACATTGCTCTTCGTCCGGTCCATTGGTATTCAAATAACAAGGCTTGGGTGACTAATTTTATGATGACATAGTGGTTGCGTGAATTTGATCGGAAAATGATCGATCAAAACAGCTGTCTGTCAATTAAAAACTCATTTATTAATTATCCCTATATTTCGCAACAGCTTTGTTGCTTCTTCCGGAGATAAAAATGTAGAGTTCAAAAAAATAATAAAAGTGACGTACAAGGACAATAAAAAAAATAACCATATCTAATCAATTTTATTGTCCTTGTACGTCACTTTTATTATTTTAAACTCTACATTTTTATCTTCGGAAGAAGCAGCAAAGTTGTTGAGAAATGTAGGGATAATTAATAAATGAGTTTTTAATTGACAGACCGCTTGCCCGATTTTAATTTATGTTGTACATATCTATATAATCTTACATTGTTTTCAAATGAAAGTTTAACTTTGGGTTTTTACTTAATTTTTCTGCCTTCTGATAGACGGGCACTTCTCTTAACCGGGCAATATTTTCAGAACCAACGATGTCCGCCTATGGAAAGTTTCACTGTATATATATATATATATATATATATATATATATATATATACAGTTCGGTGGGAAGGAAACACTTTGAGAGACGCCTTCGATCCTACTCTATTATGTGTAAAAAAAAATGCAATTAATTCGCAACAATCAATTGTTTACGATGTAGGTAAGATGTAAGACTTAATGAACGTATGTGATGAAATAGAAAATATCTTTGATTATTTTCATATACGTTTTCAGTAAACATGATGCATATGTTTTACATAAATAGGTATGTTATTATAGAATTGTTTAACATCTTAAATAAAACCATTTAAACTAAATTTCTTTAGATAGTCTCAATCATCTTATCTTAATCTATCGATGAATAAATTTTAATTATAATAATTTGGTTTATTTCATAAATATGAAAACTAATAAAATAATTAATTCATGTTTATTTACAATAATGTTATAATTTATAACATTTTGCAAATGACAAATTGTATGATATATCAAATACCAACTCCATAAATCTTATCCAAGCATGTAATGATGAAAGACCAAATCTATACATGTGTTCTCTATTAGGCTTTACACTCACTGCTCACAAATTATTCATTTCTTTAACGTTTAGCAAAGCATGCTACACAAGTGGATCCAGATGGAGAATTTATTAACGTGCATACATACTTTGTAATGGATCATTGTAATAACTGATTCTGCACATAAAATTGTATACAATTAATATTAATCTCCAATGATGTTAAGCGACCAATTTGAAATTCAATATTTTAGACAGCACACATAGTTTTTTTCTGATGTTTCCTGTGCATATTCAATCGATATTGACCTACGTAAGCGTGTCACTGAAGGTGTAGGATAAGATATTGCTCTCTGTTCGAAAACAAATATGCAAATGACAAATCTGACATCTGCTCTCAAAATACTGACATCTGCTTTCAATAACTGACATCTACTTTTAAAATAGGCATCTGCTTTCAAATCTGACGTTTGGTTTCATAACTGACACCTGCTTTCAAAACAGACATCTGCTTTCAATAACTGACATTTGCTTTCACTAACTGACATCTGCTATCAAACCTGACATCAGCTTTCAAAACTGACTTCTGCTTTCAACTTGACATCTACATTCAATAACTGACATCTGATTCATTAACACTGTTACTTTATAATGCATTTCTAAATAGCTTGAACCTAGGTCTATTGTGGCTAAGTGGTAAAAGCGACAGTCCGGCAAACTGTAGACTTGGGTTCGAGTCCCAACATAGACAATATTTTTCAATTAAAAATTTCGTATGATTTGCTTTGTAATTTGTAGACAGCAATGTTTACATCCCCACTTACTCTGCAATTACATACATTCTAATTTGATATTTGTAAATATTTCATACAAAAGTCGAAAAATTCCAATAATTTATCAATTGTTGTATATATATATATATATATATATATATATATATATATATTGATAATTATTTCTTGACCTTTGTATTTTATAGTAGATTCAATCAGTCGACGATTTAAGGTCTGGTTTACTTTGATATGTATATATTTAAAACAATCTTACATGTTGCGACACATAGTGTCCTTGTCAAAGAAATTAAAAATATAAATGACAGTATATCAATATCAAACTTATATCTGTAGTTGTCATGGATAAAATATTCAAAGATACATTCAAGTTTAATAATAAGTCATGCCTCAGAACTTTCGACAACAAGACGTCAATTAATTATGAATATCTGTATACTGGCTTATCATGCTGGCAGTTTCGTGTTTAGATCCCTTAATGGGCTGTCCGAGTAGGTTTTCGTGGTTTTACTTCTCGTTCAAGGCGAATGCCGATAGCTTAAAATCTTAAGTCGCTTCACGGGCGCAGACATAATAACTCATGCCAAAATGACTTTTGTCAAAAATCTTCTGTCATCTTGTCTTTTTAAATTATTGTAACTTCCTATTATATTAAATTCTTCTCATCATAATATTTCTTGTCTTGACTTCTTTAATTATCCATCTATAACCTTCGTTTGTCTCTTCCTTATTTAACACAAATTCTCTGTTTGTTTTGTATGTATCTTCTTTATGTTAATGTTAAAACTTTATAAACGTCGTCTATCTCTTCTTTATTAACTTTAATAATCGTAAAAAGTCTTTCTTTGGAGACTGTCGTTAAGTAAAAACTCAAAAAAGGTATAAAACCCCTTACCACAATTAATAATCGCATCCTAAACAAATATTTCGACAACTAAGTTGCCATCATCAGTAGGTAAAACCACTAATAAAAGTGTTACACATGGGACACAGTAAAGCTGACACAGACAATCGCACACAACATTACACGGCGCCCACATATATTACGGTATACGTGGTGTACCACGTATATCGTTGTCTGCGATTCTCTGTGTTAGCTTTACTGTGCCCCATGTGCAGTTTGATTAGTGGTTTTACCTACTGATGATGACAACTTAGTTGTCGAAATACGTATTTAGGATACGATTATTAACTGTGGTAAGGAGTTTTATACTTTTTTGGAATTTTTAGTAATCGTCGTTTATCTGTTTTTTATTAACTTTAATCTCTCGTTTATCTCTTCTTATTTAGCATTTATATATCTTCATTTATTCCTTCTTATTTAACTTTCATATACAGGTATTTTTCTTTTATAGTATTGTTTAACACATTTATTTTTTTTATTTCAATTTAATACTCTTTTAACGTGTGTTCATTTGAAAAGTCAATCTAGGTTACTTTGAAATTTTGATAGAATAAGACGCATATATATTAGTATGTGTTTGTTGTTCCGTAAACGTAAATCCAAATGACATTTGATAATGTCAATCACATTTGTTATTTATTTGTATGTATGAAACTGTCAAAATATACGACTTTGTAGGTTAAGTAGTAAATTTTAATTTACGACATACTTCAAAATGTTCTCAGTAAATCACATGCTACTAGATTGACTTTTCAAATGAACACCCGTTATAAGCTTTTCCAAAAGTTTTTACGTCTATTCTTTTTTAAATTTTTTTATTGATATCCTTAATCAATAACACTATTTTTTTTTAACAAAAAGTCCCGACTACTTTATAATATATGAAAACAATTTCCTTAATACTTTAACTAATACATTTGAGAATGTCACATCTTTCAACAATTATAAAACATTTTTTAACTATTTTTACATTTAAAATATTTCATACTCATTCTCTTCTAAGCCCTCTTTCCAATATTCATTTCATAACAATATATAATATATTATACACAAACGTCAGTTTACTATTATTATTATGCAGGTCTTGCAACACGTGCTTTAGAAGTTTTTAAATTTTAACTTTAAGCAGTTTATTATTTATAAATAATTTGTCTACATAACTGAAAGTATAATATAAAATATTCACCGTTATAATTAAATTAAATCGAAAAATATATAGAAGTATATTATGTAAATACGTACATACAGTTACCATCTGTTCCTTACACTTTGTGATACAATTAGTTTTACACCAAATAAATTGGATAATGTTTTTGCATATTTTTGCTCCTATTAAAACCATAAAGGATTGATAATTGCCATAATAAATAAATGTGATAACTAAATTTTTTTTAACAATTAACAGATTTTAAAAACACGCTCTAACAGATTTTACGTTGGTATTAAAAGAAACCGCGTGAAAAATTTAAGTCACGACCGGAACGAAAATCTGCCATAGCACAATTAATCACTGAAAATTAAATTATAATAAATTGCACTTCAATTTTGAATACCCCCTCCCCTTTTTAATTAATGAAATTGGTTTTACTATATTTTTTTGATGCGATGTAGATAGTATGACAAATTTCGATTATTCCTTTCGCTAAAGCGTTTAGTATTTGTTTGCTACCAAAAATTCTGTAAATAATAAAGAAGCCACAATTCCATAGACATGATATCAATTTAGGTTTTGTATCAAGTATCGTTATCGATCAAAACAAGTGATGAAAGTTTAGAATATAAAAGTTACTTCTATTGCAAATTAGATATACAAATTTACTTGATTTATCATACGGGGGCTGTCTGTCTAGGGTTGCATACCGTGTGCCCAACGTCGTGCGATCGATGGATATATAAGTAATGACTGGCCAACTGCAAGTATATTGGCCTTGCTTGAACACAATGACCGACTGATAGGAATATTCAATGTGTTAGAGAGAGATTATTTGATTCGTACTTAGATCGTATGTAGAATGTGTTGGATAAAGAAAGGGAACGCCCGTACAGTTAGACAGTAGAACCCGATTGAATATACTCTCTCAACCCTAACCACATAAACTCGCTATTCGTCTTCGTCTTACTACATTGTGGTAGATCAATCACTCCCCGGCGTTCGTACGGTATAGTCTGATAGAGGGCGCGAAATTAAAAAATTTCGTATGATTTGCTTTGTAATTTGTAGACAGCAATGCTTACATTCATTCACATTTACTTCGCAATTACATAATTATATAATTTGATAATATTTGTAAATATTTCACATAAAAGTCGAAAAACTCCAAGAATTTATCAATTGATATATTAAATGAACTAAATGGCTAAGAAATTATCTAAACATATACAGTGAAACTTCCCTTAACGGGCACTTCTATTAGCCGGGCACTTCCCTTAAGCGGTCATTTTATCCAGTTCCGAAATTATAAATGGGAAATTCCTAATAAAGGGGTTTCTCTTATGCGGACGTTCCTTTGAACGGGCTCGGGCAGTTATTTAGCTGCTTTTTGACCACAAAGTTTCCATTAAACGGACGCGAGATTCGAGATGTAATAATTCTGGTCCGGGAAATCCCCTGCCTTCGTCGATGATATCATTTGAACAGTATAGATATGATACTTGTTAAGTTCGCAAATCAACGTCGTCTGGGTAGGTTGTCTGTTGTTTTAAATTGTTTTTATGGCATAATTCATATCAACTATGTATGTATTTTAATTATTTTAGAAAACAATATCAATGAAAAGGAATTGCGATCATAGAATATAATCATAAAAACAAGTTTAATTCACGTTTATTAGCCAGAAGATTTACTACTGACAAAACACAAGCCGCGCAAATAATAACAAAAAAAGGTTAATATCTAATACAGTAACAAACAAATGACAATAGTGGAATTAAAAAGCGATTTTTTGAAACTGAAGGCCTTAAAATAGACCAGTTAACATATGAATGGGGTGTGCAAGCTATAAATAAGAATATGCCTATATCAGAGGTACTAATTATGCATAAAGCTAAGAAAAGTGCTGATTGTAATTTTTCCAGTTCCAGTGGATGGCTAGATAAATTCAAAAAGCGGCATAATATTCGTTACCATATGATATCTGACATTGCCGCTAGCGCAAATCAAGAAGATGTCGAAGCTTTCATAAATAGGTTACCGTTAATAATTATAATTAAAGAGTACAAACCTTGCGATATATTTATAATTTGGACGAAACAGGGTTATTTTTTCGGGCACTGTCAACAAAGACAATGGCATTAAGAGGCTAAAAATGTGTGGGCCGCAAGTTATCGAAAGAAAGATTAACTATAACGCACTGTGTGAATACGACAAAGGAGAAAGAAAAACTGTTTGTTATCGAAAAATCAGCACGTCCTCGCGCATTTGAAAATCTTAACATTGCTCTTCGTCCGGTCCATTGGTATTCAAATAACAAGGCTTGGGTGACTAATTTTATGATGACATAGTGGTTGCGTGAATTTGATCGGAAAATGATCGATCAAAACAGCTGTCTGTCAATTAAAAACTCATTTATTAATTATCCCTATATTTCGCAACAGCTTTGTTGCTTCTTCCGGAGATAAAAATGTAGAGTTCAAAAAAATAATAAAAGTGACGTACAAGGACAATAAAAAAAATAACCATATCTAATCAATTTTATTGTCCTTGTACGTCACTTTTATTATTTTAAACTCTACATTTTTATCTTCGGAAGAAGCAGCAAAGTTGTTGAGAAATGTAGGGATAATTAATAAATGAGTTTTTAATTGACAGACCGCTTGCCCGATTTTAATTTATGTTGTACATATCTATATAATCTTACATTGTTTTCAAATGAAAGTTTAACTTTGGGTTTTTACTTAATTTTTCTGCCTTCTGATAGACGGGCACTTCTCTTAACCGGGCAATATTTTCAGAACCAACGATGTCCGCCTATGGAAAGTTTCACTGTATATATATATATATATATATATATATATATATATATATACAGTTCGGTGGGAAGGAAACACTTTGAGAGACGCCTTCGATCCTACTCTATTATGTGTAAAAAAAAATGCAATTAATTCGCAACAATCAATTGTTTACGATGTAGGTAAGATGTAAGACTTAATGAACGTATGTGATGAAATAGAAAATATCTTTGATTATTTTCATATACGTTTTCAGTAAACATGATGCATATGTTTTACATAAATAGGTATGTTATTATAGAATTGTTTAACATCTTAAATAAAACCATTTAAACTAAATTTCTTTAGATAGTCTCAATCATCTTATCTTAATCTATCGATGAATAAATTTTAATTATAATAATTTGGTTTATTTCATAAATATGAAAACTAATAAAATAATTAATTCATGTTTATTTACAATAATGTTATAATTTATAACATTTTGCAAATGACAAATTGTATGATATATCAAATACCAACTCCATAAATCTTATCCAAGCATGTAATGATGAAAGACCAAATCTATACATGTGTTCTCTATTAGGCTTTACACTCACTGCTCACAAATTATTCATTTCTTTAACGTTTAGCAAAGCATGCTACACAAGTGGATCCAGATGGAGAATTTATTAACGTGCATACATACTTTGTAATGGATCATTGTAATAACTGATTCTGCACATAAAATTGTATACAATTAATATTAATCTCCAATGATGTTAAGCGACCAATTTGAAATTCAATATTTTAGACAGCACACATAGTTTTTTTCTGATGTTTCCTGTGCATATTCAATCGATATTGACCTACGTAAGCGTGTCACTGAAGGTGTAGGATAAGATATTGCTCTCTGTTCGAAAACAAATATGATGGCTAACTCGGTGAAACTCCGACATATTCAGCTGCGTTCGAGAAAAAACAATATTTCTTCTATAGTGCAAATATATGCAACTTATTTTTTGTAAACATATTCTACATTAAACTGTATAAAATTCAGCGCATCCGCAAACAACAATAACAGTGAAACGTTAAATTGAATTTAATCTTTTGTTTCATTTACTTCTTAAAAACTAAACAATTACAAGATATTTACTTTACACATATAGTGAAAAAAAGAGTGAACATTATCACAATCTATATTTGAAACACATTAGTTCAGTAGTTTTGTTATGTCGTTTTCTAAAGTTAAAGTTCACTTTCAGATTTCTATCCAATAACGCTACATAACTATATTCAAATTTAAACGGAATTTACAAATAACTAAATTAAAATCGAAGGAATTTCTGTTAACATTTTGAAATGAGTATAATATACTTTCATCGGCGAAACTTCTTTTGGGAAATTTTTGGAGATATTATATAACATGTATAATAATTCCTTACAATAAATTTGTTAGTTTTCTAGCCCTAGAGTAGTATTTTTTTTTCTATCCTTCCTTTCCGTAATTTTACGAATACGACAATAATTTCGGTCACTTGACATGAAGAGCTAACTTTCCTTTTTCATATTCAATGCGAAATATTTTCATTTCTGCAATTTCGCTTTCTACATATAATCTTGTCTTTTCAATAATGTTCATATTTTAATTATTGTGTTGTTTGTAATATCTTTCGCCTTATCCGTAACGTAACACATTCATAATCAATATAACAATAAAATAAAAATAACATATCAGAACAACTAAACTACAAATGGCCACTCAGTAAAAACCCCTCGATATCTTGATGTTTTTAAACGAATTCTATTTGCATCAGTACAGGTAGAACGAAAGTAAGTTTAAGATATAAATGAAAAAATTCGACAATATTAGAATTGTAAAAGTTAGGTATGATCAAGGGAGAAGTTTTTCATAAAATAGGTGTGAGTTAAGTCAAATACCACCTACTTTACGTTTTTAAAATTAAAACACATAACATGATTCAGAGAAAATTCTAATTTGCATCAATGAAAAACGCCTAACCAGAATTAGAAAAATAAATATCAATATCCTAATATGTATATATTTTTAATAATAAATCTTACATGTTTCGGAAACTACTGTCTTTAAATTAATAATAATTTAAATTTTTTTGGAAAAGACAGTCATTTCCGAAACATGTAAGATTTGAATTATTTTAAATATATAAAACAGACCTCAAATCGTCGACTAACTAAATCAATTATAATATACAAAAATGTGAAAAAATAATTATCTTTATTTATATATATATATATATATATATATATATATATATATATATATATAAATATAATAACTTCGTGACCTTGGTATGATATGGTAAACCTAATCAGTAGGCGATTAAAGGTCTGTATATTACTTCAAAATATATGTATTTAAAAAACTCTACATGTTTCGGCTGCATACGCCTTTTTCGGGAAAAAGGCGTATGCAGCCGAAACATGTAGAGTTTTTTAAATACATATATTTTGAAGTAATATACAGACCTTTAATCGCCTACTGATTAGGTTTACCATATATATATATATATATATATATATATATATATATATATATATATATATATATATAAAGATAATTATTTTTTCACATTTTTGTATATTATAATTGATTTAGTTAGTCGACGATTTGAGGTCTGTTTTATATATTTAAAATAATTCAAATCTTACATGTTTCGGAAATGACTGTCTTTTCCAAAAAATTTTAAATTATTATTAATTTAAAGACAGTAGTTTCCGAAACATGTAAGATTTATTATTAAAAATATATACATATTAGGATATTGATATTTATTTTTCTAATTCTGGTTAGGCGTTTTCCATTGATGCAAATTAGAATTTTCTCTGAATCATGTTATGTGTTTTAATTTTAAAAACGTAAAGTAGGTGGTATTTGACTTAACTCACACCTATTTTATGAAAAACTTCTCCCTTGATCATACCTAACTTTTACAATTCTAATATTGTCGAATTTTTTCATTTATATCTTAAACTTACTTTCGTTCTACCTGTACTGATGCAAATAGAATTCGTTTAAAAACATCAAGATATCGAGGGGTTTTTACTGAGTGGCCATTTGTAGTTTAGTTGTTCTGATATGTTATTTTTATTTTATTGTTATATTGATTATGAATGTGTTACGTTACGGATAAGGCGAAAGATATTACAAACAACACAATAATTAAAATATGAACATTATTGAAAAGACAAGATTATATGTAGAAAGCGAAATTGCAGAAATGAAAATATTTCGCATTGAATATGAAAAAGGAAAGTTAGCTCTTCATGTCAAGTGACCGAAATTATTGTCGTATTCGTAAAATTACGGAAAGGAAGGATAGAAAAAAAAATACTACTCTAGCGCTAGAAAACTAACAAATTTATTGTAAGGAATTATTATACATGTTATATAATATCTCCAAAAATTTCCCAAAAGAAGTTTCGCCGATGAAAGTATATTATACTCATTTTAAAATGTTAACAGAAATTCCTTCGATTTTAATTTAGTTATTTGTAAATTCCGTTTAAATTTGAATATAGTTATGTAGCGTTATTGGATAGAAATCTGAAAGTGAACTTTAACTTTAGAAAACGACATAACAAAACTACTGAACTAATGTGTTTCAAATATAGATTGTGATAATGTTCACTCTTTTTTTCACTATATGTGTAAAGTAAATATCTTGTAATTGTTTAGTTTTTAAGAAGTAAATGAAACAAAAGATTAAATTCAATTTAACGTTTCACTGTTATTGTTGTTTGCGGATGCGCTGAATTTTATACAGTTTAATGTAGAATATGTTTACAAAAAATCAGTTGCATATATTTGCACTATAGAAGAAATATTGTTTTTTCTCGAACGCAGCAGAATATGTCGGAGTGCGTTTATATATTTAATCCTCCACGTTTCACCGAGTTAGCCATCAGATTTGTTTTCGGACAGAGAGGAATTATCTTATCCTACACCTTCAGTGACACGCTTACGTAGGTCAATATCGATTGAATATGCACAGGAAACATCAGAAAAAAACTATGTGTGCTGTCTAAAATATTGAATTTCAAATTGGTCGCTTAACATCATTGGAGATTAATATTAATTGTATACAATTTTATGTGCAGAATCAGTTATTACAATGATCCATGACAAAGTATGTATGCACGTTAACAAATACTCCATCTGGATCCACTTCTGTAGTATGCTTTGCCAAACGTTAAAGAAATGAATAATTTGTGAGCAGTGAGTGTAAAGCCTAATAGAGAACACATGATTTGGTCTTTCATCATTACATGCTTGGATAAGATTTATGGAGTTGGTATTTGATATATCATACAATTTGTCATTTGCAAAATGTTATAAATTATAACATTATTGTAAATAAACATGAATTAATTATTTTATTAGTTTTCATATTTATGAAATAAACCAAATTATTATAATTAAAATTTATTCATCGATAGATTAAGATAAGATGATTGAGACTATCTAAAGAAATTTAGTTTAAATGGTTTTATTTAAGATGTTAAACAATTCTATAATAACATACCTATTTATGTAAAACACATGCATCATGTTTACTGAAAACGTATATGAAAATAATCAAAGATATTTTCTATTTCATCACATACGTTCATTAAGTCTTACATCTTACCTACATCGTAAACAATTGATTGTTGCGAATTAATTGCATTTTTTTTTGCACATAATAGAGTAGGATCGAAGGCGTCTCTCAAGGTGTTTCCTTCCCACCGAACTGTATATGCAAATCTCTTCGAGTTCGTGTTGATTTTTTCATATTTTTTTCTTGTATTCTTACCACATGCAATTGAGGAAACGTGCCTATATTGCAACACTATCGTCGTTTTTAATTTGTTTGTGTGTCAGTGGAGTGTTGCAGTGACAGGCTTCTCAGTTTATTTTTTGTTACATATTTAATTACTTACTTGGCAGTTAATATGTGTGTCAGTGCATAGAAGATAGAACGTTGGCCGAGGTTATGTTACTTCCTGTCTATTCTGTTTAACGAAAAGAAACTAAAGGAAATAACTGTCGATGATAATTAGAAGAATACGAGTATGAATTTTGTATTTATTATTATGTATTTTTAACAAACATGTAGCATAAGGATCAAATATTAATGATATAATCCAGTACTTTTTATTTTATAACAGAACAGGCGCGTTTTTCAATAAGCTAAAGTTTATTTTGCAAATTAATATTTTTACCCATTGTCTTCTACTATAATATGCGTTGTTTATTTGAGTATGTCTAAGCGACGGTTTTCTGAACATTAACAACGGATATTATACAGTGCTTCTCAAAAGTTCCCCCCACCCCTCTATCTTTGGAACGATTATACATTCACAAGTGAAATTTGGAAACTGAATATTATAGGTTATAAACTTCCCTACTAGTGATGATAGATGACGAAATCGTCATAGATGACGTCACAAGGCCATTGTGACCAATAATTTTAAATGGAACGCTACGGCAAGCGACACCTCTTTTAAAAGGTATCGAAAAAACCTATTCAATGATACTAATTTTGTTTGTGTTTGAGGCAGTTTTAATGGCTCATTAGTAAACAAGAAAATTGAAATTCCATTCAGTATTATATTAAATACAGATTTAAGAAATAGTATGTACTTAAAGAAATTGCTCGAAGTGACCTCCGTTTACTTCCTGACAGTAAAATATCCTATTTTTAAACTCTTCTCGTACTTCTTCAAATGTGTCTGCGGAAACAGCCTCACATTCTGCAACAATACGTTGCTTTAAAACGTCAATATTGTCAAGTTAATACTAAAATTCCAAATTCAAGCTCCGCCTCTGGATAGTTGTCATATAATCTAACGTTTTTGTTAGTCTCCGAAATTCAACGTTTTTATAATTGTCCAAGTTTTTGTACATTTAATAATTTGTGTATTGTTGATCGAACGTCTCACTGTTATAACAGCTTTTGGTACTTTTAATATTTTTGTACATTTTAATAATTTGTTAAACTGTTGTGAGCCGAAAGTTTAAGTGCTTCAAGAAGCGAAATGGTACGTGTTTTAGGTGATAAAGTAGCAGCGGTCCTAATTCTTGGTGAAACTAGACACAATATTCATGCAGCAGAACGCATTCTTAATGAGAGGTTTCCCGATCGCCCCATTTCGAGGACTTATTTAAGGGAGCTTCTTCGTAAGTTTGAAACAACGGGTAGTATTAATGATGCGAAACGATCTGGCAGACCACAAATTTCTGATGAGAAAAAAATTGATATACTGGCAGAAGTAAGAGTTAATCCTACTTCTTCAACAACTCAAGTTGCATCTACCTGTGAAGTCAGTCGAAGTACAGTACACAGGGTGTTGAAAAAATACAAATTTCATCCATACAAATTAAAAATGGTTCATGAACTCTCAGACGACGACCCAGACCGAAGACTAGAATTTTGTGAAAATATGGAAACTAAAATTAACCAACAGCCAGACTACGTCAAAACAATTTGTTTTAGTGACGAAAGTACTTTCTATCTAAATGGAAATGTAAATACACAGAATGTGAGGTATTGAAGTGACGCAAATCCTCACCTGTTTCGTGAAACACATACCCAATTTCCCCAGAAGGTGAATGTTTGGGCAGGTATCCTGGGAAACCATATCGTTGGGCCTATTTTTTTAAATACTAATTTAACTGGTGAGGTTTATCTGGAGATGTTGCAAAACGCAATAGAACCGTTAATCCTTGAAATTTTGGAAGATAATCCAGATGAATTCGGCAATTTGGAAATAACATTCCAACAGGATAGTGCTCCTCCACACTATTACGGTGCAGTAAGACGGTATTTGCATGAGGAGTATCCTGGTAGATGGATTGGACGACGAGGTTCAACGGAATGGCCACCTCGATCACCGGACCTCACACCTTTGGATTTTTTTCTGTGGGGGTACCTTAAATCGAAGGTTTACGCCACTGAACTTGACAATATTGACGTTTTAAAACAACGTATTGTTGCAGAATGTGAGGCTGTTTCCGCAGACACATTTGAAGAAGTACGAGAAGAGTTTAAAAATAGGATATTTTACTGTCAGGAAGTAAATGGAGGTCACTTCGAGCAATTTCTTTAAGTACAAACTATTTCATAAATCTGTATTTAATATCATACTGAATGGAATTTCAATTTTCATGTTTACTAATGAGCCATTAAAACTGCCTCAAACACAAACAAAATTAGTATCATTGAATAGGTTTTTTCGATACCTTTTAAAAGAGGTGTCGCTTGCCGTAGCGTTCCATTTAAAATTATTGGTCACAATGGCCTTGTGACGTCATCTATGACGATTTCGTCATCTATCATCACTAGTAGGGAAGTTTATAACCTATAATATTCAGTTTCCAAATTTCACTTGTGAATGTATAATCGTTCCAAAGATAAGAGGGGGGGAGGGGACTTTTGAGAAGCACTGTATACATATATACGAGGTGCTACCCAGAAATTCTTGAAATTTGAATGTGGCGCCACGGGATGGTAGTATAGCTCTATAGCGTTAGATGGTGTGAACTACATCTATATTAAGTTATTCTGTAAAACGGTACTTTGCTAGATGGTGACAAACAGTTTTTCTGTTTAAATTTGTTGAGTTGCGTTTGAGTTGTTCTGCGACACTACAATGTCTGATGTGAAAGAGCAAAGAACGTGCATCAAAGTCTGCTTCGAACTTGGTAAAACGGCAGCGGAAACTCTGAAAATGCTTAAACCAGCGTTTGGTGAAAATGCTTTAGGCCAGACGCAAGCTTTATGAGTAGAGATGGCATGATGCCACATACATAGCCGTAGATATTGCGCGCGTTATCGGGTTTGATATCGGCAGCTAGCCGAACGAATGAAAGGAACCTTGAATTGCAAATTAGTATGCAGTTGTCGCGTATAAATATTTTACGATCAGTGAGCTCGCTTAACCCTCCAATATGGAATACAGCGCATAAATTCATTGTCAATTTCCCGGATCTAAAATACGATGGATATAGAATAAAACGCACAGTGTGCAATATATTTTTAGTGTGTCGTAGAAGAAGAGATTGCATAACCCATGGGAACAAAAAAAGGGGTGTGCCAGAAAAATATAGATTTTATTTTTATTTATGTTTAATTCTTAATGCATGTAGTATACCGTTTGCTGTACCAGACCGCTATGTATTGATCTCCTTTTGGAATAAATACGTAAAGTGCGAACTACCAAGCCAGACAACGTTACGAAATTTTAGCAAAGATTTCGAAAAAGAATCAAATCGGAATTGAAAGTAAAAAACTGTGGTTGTACGTGAAACGACGGATTGAAAAGCAATTAGTGGTTAATATTATGGTACCTCTACAATGCAACCTCATCAAATGTCACCTGCTATGTTACTTTCTTCCAGACGACTTGAAAAGTATACTGCCAATGAGATTTTCAAGGTGGTGTTGAAGTCATTGGACAAAGTTTAAATTTCACCAAAGCAAATATTAATGTTTGTGAGTGACGGTGTCTAGAGTTAATTTCTGTATAGTATAGTGACAGCAGCACTTGTATTGGGACATATTGTCGAATACTGCGAATAAAATATATTCTGGAGGATATTTTTTTGACAGCTGCATACAGTGGTTACACCAGGTTAAGGCATCCTGGATAGTGACTGCCAGAAACCTCGTATTGTCACTCCAGTCCAGCAGGCTGCCATCCAACCGAAGGGCAAGATCACAAACAGGTTTTTGTCTAGTGTGGAAATATAGATATTTCGTTTCGTCGAAGCTCAAAGACAATATATTTCCAGAGAACCAATCCCAAGACTTTTTGTAATAAATTATTTGCATTTGTTGTATTATTGGCGAAGTTCAAAAGGAATAGAATTTTATAATGTGATATCAAGTAATTAACCAATCATTTGGGAAAGGCGTAGTTGTCGAAACATGCAAGGAAAATAGTAACAGACCTTCAATTGCCCAAAAACACAAGAAATCCCCTATAATACGAGGTGCGATCCAGATGTCTCCAGACTGATGCTATAAAAATTTGAACTTAAGTTTTATTCCTGGTGGTTGCTGGCACCTTCGAAGTAGTCTCCTTGTGTAGCTATGCACCGACCCCAGCGTTTTTTCCAGTTCTGGAAGATATTCAGGAAGTCGTCTTCTGAGAACGTGGAAGAGTACTGTTTGCCGGTCCTCTTGAATTTCTTCAATGCTGTCAAAACGCCTGTTCCTTTTAGCTGCAGTTTCATTTTCGGGAAGAGACCAAAATCGAAGCTAGATCTAGCAAATAGGGGGGGGGGGGGGCAGTCGTTGTGATATTTCCGTCAAAAAGCATGTGAAAAGCGAACGGTGAAACGAAGCTTTGTCATGATGCAGCGACCAATTTCTTGCTCGCCAAAGTTCGAGGCGTTTGCGTCGGCTGTTTTAAGGCGGCTCTGTGATAGAGTCCCCTTCAAACATTGAAATAGAACTCGAAATTGACCAATCTGACCAGCTGGAACGAATTATCTGTTCACTATGCCTTTCATGGCATGAGCATTTCTTGGGTCTTGGCAAGTTCGGTTCTTCCACTGACTTGATTGTTGTATAGTTTCTGGATCATAACCATAAATCCAGCTCTCGTCACCAGTAAACACTCTTGACAAAAAGTTTTCATCGTCCGCAATAAGTGTTTAAGCTCAGTGCAAATGGTAATTCGTTCTTACTTTGACCGTAAGTCAGAAGTCTCGGGACAAATTTCGCTGCATTGCGGTGCACGCCCAATTCTTCGGTCATAATTTGTTGACATGTACCATATTTGATTCCAATAGAAAGAGTAAGGGTGCGTTCATTACCTACGATTTATGAGGAAAATTTGGTCGCAATTACGGCAAATAGCAGTGAGGCTATTCTTAAAAATAATGGAGACTGGACGAATTAAATTAAATATTAGAATATTAGCATGTAAGAAGTAGTTTCTCACAATATAACCATTTGTATGATAGCCTTTTTTTGTTGAAATATAACCCTGCGTTTCTTATTATACAGACTGTGTCAACTAAAAATTTCTTGAAAACTGTTATACTTCATTTAAATGTCTATTTTTATTTTTATTCAATGTTGAAATGCGCTATTTATAAATGTAAATACCCTACCTACATTATGTTCATAAGGCTAGAAATTAATGTTGAAATGATCTCTATAATTTATGATAGATCGTATTTATTTATATTAGCATAAACAGTAGAGGTAGCAACATAACCAACTTATCTTATAATTAATATTTATGTAACCGAATCGATTACTTGCGTCGTCTTAAAAAAAAATTCAAGCACACATATTCGCTATCCGAGATCGTCGACCGGAGTACAACACAATTTTTCTTATATGTGAAAACTTTCTCTAGAGAATTCAATTTTGTTTTATTTCTCCCTAATGTCTACTGCCTATTGCATTATACACAATACGTTCTCATAAGGCTGCAATTTAGAGACGCTGTAATAACATCGCTTGTTATGTCATAGCGATGTGAAATGTGAATGTAATATAAATCGACTTTCAGATACATTCCGTGAAAAATACGAAATAAAATGTTTGTATAATCAAACAGCCAACATCGATGTCTTTTTTACGTCTATATTATTTGTATTTCATTTTTAAAATTAGAATATTCGAATGGTAACTACTCACATTTTAAATAACATATTTAGATAAATCTCAAGTGAGTAAAAGAAGTTTTTTTTAAATAAAACCTAATGCAAAAAGTATGTATTCAAAATAATAGTTGATTTTGTATTTAAGATTGGTAACTATTACTAGGAACAGTCAGAAAGTAACGTTATTTTTTCTTTCTTTAAATATATTTTAAGATGATTTGAAGATTTAAGAAGATTTGAATTTGACGCGATCATTTAAACTTACTTGTATCGTTTGGAAGTTACTAATTTTTGTATCAGGAAATAGCAATATTATATAATTTTTTAAAATAGTTAATATGAACGTGAACTTAAAATAAAGTTTGTCTTTCCTGAATGCGATAAACGTGACATCGATTGAAATTTACGAATGTTCTTGAAGGACGTAATGTCCGTGATTTTTTAAATGAAAGATGTTTTTGTCGGCAAAAAAACTTGTATTTCTCAACATAGTATTTTTGAGCTCAATACACTTTGTCCAACGTTTCTCCAATTTTTTTATCTTTTCCAAATAATAAGATTTATAGAGGTTCTCAAAATAGGCGTTTGTTTGAGCAATGATTCCATCGTCAGAACCCAGTCTCGCTCCTCTGAGTCATTTCTTCAGGTTTGAAAATAGGAGATAGTGTCTGGGGGCTAAGTTCGGAGAATATAGCGGAAGAGGGAGCAATTCTTAGCAGAATTCATGAAATTTTGCCGTGGCAACTACGTTTTTTCTTCTAATCGCCTCTTGAACCGGTCCAAGAAGTTGCCATAATATCCGTTGCTGATTGTTTTTTCCCCTTTGAAGGTAATCCAAGGAACTATCCCCATGGCCTTGTCGTCCGACAGACCCACCTTGGCCTTCTTCAATGCCGATTCGACCAAAAAAAGACCACTGCTGCTTAGTCGCCGGCGTGTTCCTCCACGGTTACGAAACCGCGTAAAAACTCGTCTTGATTACGGTTGAACAATACTCCTTCGGAGTTGTCACATATAACGTCTGTGATCAATTGTGAGCAAACGCGGCACCCATCTTACAGATAACTTTCTGATACGCAAGCGATCATTCAATATTGAAACCACTGAGCTATAGTTATATATAGGGGTTACCACTGAATAGCGCCAAAGCTATGCGAATCTGAAGAATATGTTTAAATGTATACCTTCTGGATCTGGCTTTTCCTTACAGAAACTTGATACCCAGACAATGAAACATAAATCTACATTTACTAAAGGCAATCTAACTATCACCGGATCCTTCCAAAATTGCCAGTTTTATGTGAATTCGACTAAATAATGTTAAGTATATTTTGTAATTTTACTGATAAAGATTATTAATAAGTTAATCAAAACTGTTTTTTCTGTGCCTTTATGCCGCCGAGGCATAAAGTATACTATTATGTAATTGGTATCTAATTGTAAACAATAAAAACACAATAATGGACTAGTATGATATAAATATTGTTTTTGCGCTTGATTATCGCAAAATGCCATTTCGCGGTTGTTTAGATGTGCACGAAATCTCATTTTGATGGATCACTAGCGTTCAAAGTAAAAGTATCATCAAATGAATAAATAATCACTATAGTATTATAGTTCAATTATTAAAATATTAATTAGAAATAAACTTGATCAATAAAAACTTATAAATTTCGTAAAATTTATTAAAAATTATTTAAAAGACAAACACTAACTCCATCTATTATTCATAATGATAACTATTAATTTAATAACTAACCATAAAAATAGAGATAGGAAGACATAACCTACAAAATTAACACACAGTGAACGTTTGTACCTTTCTTACTTTGATTAAACACACAGATATAAGGTAACGACCGCGCCTTTTATAAATAGTTCACTCGAAGGGTTCAAGATTAAGCTTAAGTACGCGCTTGCAATTAGCGAAGGTTGTGGAACTGGAAAATGAAAAACGCACCACTCCCAGGGATGAATTTCGTGAAGGTCGTCCATCGACGTCTGTTGTTGTCACTACTGTTAATGATAAAGACGATTTTGCATAAACCTTTCAACGTACGAAGCTTTGCAATCGTTGGATCCCACACAATTTGATAAAAGCTCAGAAGCAACTCCAGGCAATTGACAGAAGCTCAATTCAACTGGCGCCGTTCAAATTTAGTCTACAACATCGTTACGAAATTTCGATTTAATCATGCGATTCTGAAACTAAACTATTCACCGTTTGGGCTTTTCAAAATGAGCCCCAACTTAACGAAAATTGTTCATTCATGCAGTGCTGCTTATTTCTTCGATTTTACTGGGCGTGTGAAGAACCGTAAACGGTGATTGGTGTACCACGATTGGTGTGTCGGACATCATCAATAAAATAAGAAGAAATAATCGAAATCGGAGAACTAATCTTCATCAAGACATCTCCAGCTCTCATTCAGCTCGTCAACCTTGACTTATCACATTGTGAATTCTGTTTGTATCTAAACACCAAAAATGGTGTCGTGTGGTGTGCGATTTTTACTATCTGCAACAGCTGCTGAAGGATTCGGAAGGCTGATTTCCGAAGGCAAAGTGTAAAAAATGCTTCGCAAGTAAGTTCGAATTTATTCGAAAGTGTATTGAGGTCACAAGCGAATACTTTTGAAAAACAATGAAGTTGTTTACTAAATTTAATATGTGTTTTTAACGTTGTTTCCAGATATATTCTCAAAAGCCCTTGTATCAAGCGAGCCACAAAATTTGTTTCCTAGATAGGCCGTGAACGACTGAGATAGACATATAAGTCACGTCTGGGCTTAGAGAATTGACGAAGTGTCATTTGCAAATAATTATATGTCAAATTGACAGGTTACGATTTAACCTACTGCTAATAGTACGAAATGTAGGTTAGACCACTTAATCAATCTAAGACATAACTGATTTAATCCATGGCATACTCTGAAAACTTTTTCTGTGTCTCACTCCTTAGCTACGTTATCTAATACGCACTAAATTTAATATTTTGAAACTATATTATATCACTTATGTTAAATATTTAGAGAAACATGGATAATTGCCCCCATCTTTCTAGAGGCAAGCTGTCGTTGGTTATGAAATACACTGACCGGAAAAAAAAAATCGTCCACCCTGAGATATTTATTAAGGCACTTCAAACTTCGATTTTCTTTGTCTAAACAAGGATTTAAACTGTTATATTTTTATTGTTAAATCTTTGTATTTATTGATTAGTCTAATGCAAAATATGCACCACATTTTAGTTTTAACGTATTGACCTTTTTTTTTACAAAAAACATATTTACATATTTTTTGAAATCCACAATCATAAACTAGTTGGCGTTTCTTAGTTTTTATTTATGAAAAATTCAAGTAGGCTTTTAATACTCCGTTGTTTATGGACGCCAGTTTGACAGTAAGCAACGATTTTCACACGCTGACAATGCCGTTAGCTAATGCCAACTTTGGATAGATTACCTACTGCATTAATTGAACATGGTCGTAGTCAACGGTATGTGTCCCATACTCCGCACTGCCGTTAAGAATGCTTTGAACGACGAGCAGGATCTGAAAGGGGAAGAGCAACAGGTGTAGTTGATGTGTCATTTTATTGTTATTAATGGATCGCATAATAACAGCAGTTCGACTTCAACATCGCTTGTAAACAGTGTAATGAGTTGAAATTAGTAAAAGAACAATTAGGCGAAGGCGTGAGGAAAGTGTTCTGACTTCACGGAGACCGGCTGCAGTTGTTACCTAGACATCGAGGAGCATGTCTTCAGTTTGCACGACTATATGCGAATTGGACTCTTCAGCAATGGGGTGAAGTTCTCTTTACGGATGAGTCGCGCTTTTATCTACGATCACTCGATGATCGAGAAATTAGTGTGAAGAAGAATAAATAAGCGACATGCCGATTGCATCTCTGAACGTCTGTTTTTTCATGGTGGTTGTGTTATGGTATGGGCAGGTATTTACACAGAAGCACGTATTTGTAGAAAATTGTACTTTAAACGCTTAAAGCTACGGGAAAAATATTCTGCAAGAAGCTGTTGCCCCATTTTCTCATTTTATCGGAGATGCCTGTGTTTTAATGCATGACAACGCCAGACCACACATGGCAAGAGTCGTTTCTGAGTACCGTAATGAAGGTTGGAATTACTAGACTTGATTGGCCACCACGCAGTCCGCATCTTAATCGGATAGAATACCTTTGGGATGAACTCCAGAGACGTATTCGTCGTCGTCCAGCAATGCCGGCAACTTTGTAAGAGCTTCGATTAGTCCTTTTAGATTTTGAAACAATTCCTCAAATTTGCATATCAAATTTGGCAAAGTCATGGCCGAAACGACTGAATAGTGTAATCCAGGCTTGAGGAAGACATACAAATAAACATTCAGTTTAAAGTTGATTACAAGTGTTTGTAACTTAAGTAAAATTTAATTTTTCACTGTTTCTGTTATATTTCTCAAATTAAATTAATTTTTGCTTTTACGTCGTCTCTTTTCTCTCCATTCCGTACGATGTACAGTGCTTCAACAAAATTTCAATTTCCAAAGGAATTAATGAACGTGTATTTTCGTGAAATTTTTAAGGCGACCGTTTTTTTTGCCGGTCATGTATAATACTGACGACTGATAATTCACTTAATTGAAAATATTTTCATTATTATTATTACTCAAAAGTATATAATGCAATCGTACTTGAGATACTGATCAGCACTATCTAAAGAATGTAAAGCTATTTAATAATACATTAGATATAAAGGGTTTAACCGCACTTGTATAGATATTTTAAGATATTATCTTTAGTTTTGTTGTATGTATTTACTTTAATTAAATATAGTAATAGCTATAGTTCGTATTTTCATGTACAAGAAATGCTTTACATACGCATAAATATGTCATGTTCTGCCCAAAAATATGTCAAATATATGGTCCATTTTTACCATTTATGTATTTCGCTTACTGGAAATCAAGGAAAGAGTAGTAAAACAACAAAAAATGTCTAAGTTACTTTTATACATAAAAAATAATTATTATTACATAATATACCATATGAGGAAAAATTATTTAGATAAGGGATGGCCATGGTTGGGAGGATCACTGTCTTTGATAAGTTCAGTTTGTTGTTCCCAATTAATTGTCAGTTTTGATTTGAAGTAGCTCAAATTATTTTGGTTATTTTAGCTAAAAAAACTGACATTTGAATCATGTCGAATAAAACTGGCATCCAACCAACATGTAGAACCAACAGCAGGCTGAACCTATCAAAGATAGTGATCCTTCCAACGATGGCCATTCCTTATCTAAATAATTTTTGCTCATATGGTATGATAAGAACATTGCATAATAATATGGTAAAAGATTACAATTAATAGCTGTACAAGTGTCCCGTATCGATATGTTCAACTTTTAGGAGTGTATAGTAGACTTCATTTCAAGTAACAAAAATGAAAAACTTGTATATCCATTTTTATTTGTTTCAAAGTTACCGATCTATGAATGTGATTGTCAGATCATGAAAAAAAATGTAATCCTAAAAGTGAATACAAACTGATTTTATTTAAAAAAAGTTATACGATTTAATAACAAGCCTGTCATTGTTAACGTTGCGTAATAAAATGTTAGTAGTTAGTAGTAGTGCATACAATAATTTCGTGGAGATCTACAAAAAAAAGGACTGCAAATTAATTTATGACTAACATTGCATTTTTTAATAAAGGATTACATTACGTTTTAGTTCATACAACAGCTTATTAGTGAGTGGACACGTTTTCTTTATTCAAAATGCCTTACCGATTTTCTTCTCAAGAGTATGCGGACATGCATTTTGTGTATGGCTACTGTAACGGCAGTGCACCTCAAGCAGTTATTGAATACCGACATCGGTTTCCCGATAGGCGCATTCCTCATAACAGAACGTTTCTGGAAGTACACGGTTTGCTTGAGGCAGACCATTATACTCGTCTAGTTTATTCGAGCTGGATATTAAGACAGTCACGGCTTCATTTTAATTTCTGCAGAACAGTCGTCTGGACAGATGAATCTACGTTCACGAGAAGTGGTGTTACAAATCTGAGAAACTTGCACAGGTGATAATCAGAAAATCCTAAAGCTATACGCCCTTCTAAATTTCAACATAAATTTTCTATTAACGTTTGGACGGCCCTAATCGATGACTTGTTGATTGGTCCTGTCGTTCTTCCTGGGAGGTTAAATGCGGACAATTACCTTCAATTTCATATTGACGAACTGCCAGGTCTTTTAGAGGATGTCCCACTGAATGTTCGACGAGACATGAGGTTTCACATAGATGGAGCACCACCACATTTCGGAATTGCTGTCCGAAATTGGGTTAATGTCAATTATCCAAGATGGATTGGTCGAGGTGGTCCTGTTGCATGGCCACCCAGATCACCCGATCTTAATCCCCTTGACTTTTATTTATGGGGATACATGAAAAATTTAGTCTACGCGCAAGTTTCGAACACAAGAGAAGAGTTGTTGGATCGTATTCGCCTGGCTGCCGAGCAAATCCGACAAAATAAGTATGAAATTCGGATAAGTACTTCTTCTGTTGGCTTACGGGCACAAGCCTGCATTCAACAAGGAGGTGGACATTTCGAAAATATTATTAACTGAACTTTTTTAAATAAAAATAAGTTTTTATTGACTTCAGGATTACATTTTTTTTCATGATCTGACAATCACAATCATAGATCTGTAACTTTGAAACAAATAAAATTGGATATACAAGTTTTGCGTTTTTGTTACTTGAAATGAAGTCTACTTTACACTCCTAAAATTTGAACATAACGATACGGGACACTTGTATACATATAATTCTATGAATGTTACTTAATAACATAATAAGTTTTTATGTTATTAAGTAACATCCATAGAATTATATGTATAGTTATTATTAATAACTAACTATTCACTTTCACAATGAGATATACTTTACTTATTATTGTCCCAACTAATAATTAGCTGCTTTTCTAGATTTTCGACACTAAAATTTTGTCTTATATCGCTTAAAATATTTTTATATGTTGAAAACGTTCTTTCGACTTCAACTGAAGTGATAGGTGCATATTTTAATGACGCCAGACATTTAGACACCATTCGGAGTCTAAATGTAAATTATTATCTTTAAAGGCCACTTTACAGTTTGCAATTTTCGTTGCACGCAATTGTTCTTGCAGCATTTTTTCTTGCACGCTAGCCGTGGTTTTACACTTTAATTTTTACGGACAAGCCCGCGAAATTTTTTTTGTCAATCAGGTTCACCAACATATATTTATCACAAACAAAATAATATACATAATCTGTACATCCTATAAAAGCAGAAAACGGCAGTTATGAATAAAAATCAACGGAAAATTAAAATTAAAGCTGCTAGTTTCCTACTAATTATTTCGTTTTCTGTATTATTAACAGAAAAAACAAACATTCGGAAACGAAGATAGTGGGTTAAACCCTGGTTAGATAGAAAGAAGAAAATAAAAATTTAGCACAAGAATTTTTGGATATCAACTATCTAAAATTATTCGAAAATCACCATCTCAAAATGTAGGTTATATTTGTAAAAAACACGGGAATTTTCATCATGTATTGGCTTTCATAAAATTCTTAAAAAAATACTAGAATTGCAGCTAGCTTACAATAAAAATAGAACATGTACTATTATTTGCAATGCAAGAAAAATTGCTAATCGAAAACGATTGAATTGCACATGCGTGCAATAATAATGACTGCAAGAAAAATTGCATGGTATGAAAATTGGAAACTGTAAAGCGGCCTAACAGTCGACCTTAATGATAATGATAAAATGACATATTTGTGTTAACTTTTGAAAACTATCATTCTTTGTTATAACACTATAAAATTTTTCTAGTATAACTTTATCAGTTCGACCTGGGACATTTTGCAATAAATTTTCACAATGTTCTACAATAGATATTGGCTCTCATAAAGATATTTGGTCAGTCTCTATTTTTTTAATTAAACCAATTAAAAAATTTTAATGGACTTTAATATACGTCAACTGATCTAGAATCTCCCGTTTTTCGAATAAACTTTTGGATTTTATAATTGATTCAGCTGAATCAGAAAAATCTAACACAATAGTTTTTATATGATTTCACTTCTCATCTGCTTAATTATATAATAAACTAATGAATGTATAAAAATATGCAATTTAATGTTGAAAATGTAAAAAATATTTACTTTTCTCCCGACCGAGAATAAAGTGTCATCTTATACATCTGACAATTGACATATATTAGACTACTTTATTCTCTAGGGAATAAAATATTCGATTTTCCATAGGGAATAAAGTGAATGTAGTGAATGACTTTTGGTTCATTTATTTAAGTCAAAATTAATTTAACTGTCAGATTGACGAAGCATTTAAATATATCAATCAATTTTATTTTGTAATCGTAATAGTAACATTAGATGAGTTTACAATATTTATATATAGACACAAACAAACTCGTTTTACCTTAGTAACCAGAAACAGAAACTATGCACATTTTCATGACAAACCAACTTAATCGAATGACATCAGATCAATCTATCAATCAACTGTCAAACTAATAATGAAATAAATTATTACATTTAAGGTCGGGAGAAAAGTTTTGTATGTAATTCGGGAATAAACGTCTATAATCCCTCAACAGAAAATGCCCTCGCTCCCTTCGGTCGCTCAGGCATTACTTACTGTCTCGGGATTAAAACTGTCGTTTATTCCCTTAATACATAAATATCTATTATACACACAAACTAAAAATATAAACTAAAGCTTAATTTTATACAAAATATATAATTTTTTTATACCGTTAATCGCGTTATTTCAGTGTAGAATGGATATATCCACAATATTGGGATGATATTCCTACTAATAAAAAATATGTGTTTTACATAAAATCCGAACTCTAATAATAATAAGAGTCATATACTAATTTAATAAGTTTTATATAGATAGGTGGGCTTTTTCTAATACAAATTAATCTAAATCTGAATTGACCAAACCATCTTTAAAATGAAATTAAGGTTTTTGTTAATTTTTTGATTTTTTAATTATTTAATGCACAATACAATAATGTACATGCATTTAATAGAATAAATTCCACCAGAATTAGTTTTAAACACTAATTGGTGTGAACGTTTTCACTGTGCCCTTGTTACTTTGAATTAACACGCACAGATATAAGATATAAGGTAACGACCTCGCATTTTATAAATAGCTCACTCGAGGGGTTCAGGATTAAGCTTAAGTACGCGCTTGTAATTAGCGAAGGTTGTAGAACTGGAAAATTAAAAAGAAGTTATAAAGCTATTGAATTAAAAAGAGGGGAAAACATGGTGACAGGTATACGTGAAACAATTTCTAGTTTCTAAATCTATTCAAGTTATATTACATTGTGTTGGTTTTAAAACTGAGAAATATGCTTTTTTAAGGTTTTAAAACAATTTTTTTTATTTTGTGTTCGAAATGAACTCATTATGGCACCCAAAACAGTCTCGAAATGAGCTTCATTTCGATACGCTTTTTTTAATTTATCAATATTGGCGTTGTTCGAACACAGAAATAAATATCATGGCTGTCATTTGATTTTAAGAATTTAAGTACATTTGACAGATATGATATACTGTCGTGAGCAAAAAAAACGGGACAGTGTCAAAATCGTTATGTTAATTTCCTTTATTTTTTAGCGTTGTAATTTAACATTTGATTAACTTTCAAACTCTACGTCAAATTATATATCATAGTTGATAATTCAAAATTGAAAATGCCGCATCTTTCGAAAACTGATAAAGCTAGACTTGTTACTAGTTTGAAAAATTGGAAATCATTAAGAAGTATATTGGTTCAAATTAATATTGGTAAAAGTTCAGCCGCAAGAATATATAAAAAAAATGGAGGGAAGAGTATAATTTAAATCGGAAAATAATTTCCGCACGTAACAAAATTTCGAATACGCAGGAAGACGAAACATTAGTTACTGAGATTAGGCACAACCCTTTCAAAACATTAAAGGAAGCTATAAGAACAACACAATTCCCTGTCTCATCTTGTAACACAATGGTTACAAGAGAATAAAATTTAAACTTGAGATATCCAGCCCTACAGTCCTTATCTAAATCCCAATGAAAATGTATGGGGATTAATGAGATAGAGCTTCTACCCAGGAAGAATTTTGGGAGATTGTTCATAATGCTTGGCATCAAATTTCTATAAATTTTGTACAAAATATTGTCGCTTCAATGTCTACAAGATTAGATGCAGTTAATAATAACGGTAGAAATGACGAAATACTAATTATTTTAATGTAATAATTATTTTAATTTAATAAATAATCTTTCTCTATCGTTTTTAGTAATTTTTATTTACATTTAGTTTAAAAATGTTTAATAAATGTCAATAAGACACACATTTTTGACAATTCCTGACTTACTATTATGAGTAAAGATAGCCACTTAAGTAGTCACAATTTAAACCCACGCAGAAACAGTGTCCCGTTTTTTTGCTCTATGTACAATTACGAGCAATAAATTTTGGCTGTCAATGTCATTGTAAAATTTGAGGAAACTGTCACAATGTAGATTTTTGCCCTGATTGATTATATCTGTTGTCAATGAAATGTCAATATAAATTTGCAGTTTGTCAATGTCTTGTTTTTTTAATTTATTTTTAATATGGTCTCAATGGTCTTAATAGAAACTGGACTCTCTAAAGCTACGGTAGCTTGTCGTCTTGGACTCGCAAAAAGTTCCGTAAATCTTATTGCTAGACGGTGGAGAGAGATTATTATACTTTATAAAAAAAAAGGATCCGGACACCCGAGAAAATCAACAGAAGAAGATGACCGTTAAGTTATTGAAAACAACTCTTATCCTGCCGGTCTTACATGCAGTGGGTTTGACAAATTTTCCAGCTTCGGTTCACACAGCTCGGCGTCGTATACAAGCGGCTCAATTAAAAAACTATTCAGCAACTCGAAAAAACCGATTGACTACTAGGCATAAGAAAACTAGAGTGAGATTTTCATTAGAGCAAATTTTACGAGACAACTGCTTCTGGGAAAATGTCCTTTTTAGCGACGAAAAAGGGTTTCAGTCATCTGCGTCTGGACGGATCCGAGTATATAGACCAAGAAACCAGCGGTTCAATGAAAAATATGTTCAAAAAGTTGATACTAGTCGAAGGTTTTCGGTGAACGTATGGGCATGTATTTCCATAAAGAGTCCTGGCATATTATTACGAATTGATGAGCGTCTGACAAGTTATGTTTATATCAATATTTTAGAAAACATCTTGTTACCCTCAATTAGACAAATTTTTCCAGAAGGCAATTTTTTTTATCAACAAGATAATTGTCCCATTCATACAGCTCGCAGGGTAGGAGAATGGTTTCGAAATAATAATACAACAGTACTGGATTGGCCGAGTTTGAGTCCTGACCTTAACCCTATACAGAATATGTGGGGCAGATTGGTATAGAAAATACAGAAGCGTAAAGTAAGGCCTCAGAATAAAGATGAATTGTTTGCTGTTATAAATAACGCTTGGCATGATTTTTCGCCAGAATACTTTAGAAAACTATGTCTCTCCATGCCTAATCGTTTGGCAAAAGTTATTGAGGCCAACGGAGAAGTAACAAAATATTGAATTTTCGTAGTTGTTAGTTTGTGAATGTATAGCAAGCGCCAATTAAGTTGGCGCGAGGAGGGGGTGCGCAGAAGCCGTTTTTAAAAACGTCCACCCCCACTACTCAAGTAATTGTCAGAATACATTTGTCATTGACGTTTGACGGAACATAATGTCTTTGCTAGGGGATCATAAAGTGATACACGCTCGGAGGTTAGAATTGTCTGACATTTGAAGTAAAACCAAATACAAATCTCCCCACTATTTCTAATCCTGCGCGAACTTACCCCTCCTCGCGCCAACTTAATTGGCGTTTGCTATAGTTTGGTTACCATATTTACTTTATTTCACTGTTGTTTATTTATTTTATTTCAATATACTTGTTGTTTGAAATTGTATCGACATTAGAATAAGTAACAAAATTTGTCACAAACAAATAATAACAGTCACATAACATGGGACAGATTAAATTGTAGGTTATTACCATTACGACCGTTTCATAATACAGCAACTTACATTTTGGCAAAGAATGACATTGACAACCAAAATTTATTGCTCGTCACTGTACGTACTGTATTGTATAGAATTGACAAAAAGATATATTAGTTTTTTGTCACTCATGTTTATATTTTTAAATAAAATATCAAGTAATGTTAACGAAAATTAATAAATAATATGTAATATAATATACTTCGCGGACAGCAAAATTTAAATTTGAAAATATCAAGTATCAATGTGACCAACTGCATGCTTTATATAAAAATAAAACTCTGAACTTTCAAATTAAATAATTCCAATTTATTAATGTAAAAAATGCGAAATAGAAAAAAATAGTATAAGAAACTCGTTTCATAAGGCCTTCCGCCGCACTCGCTCTTTAGAAAACTCGCCGCTATCGCGGCTCGTTTTTTAAACTGAACTCGTGCGGCAAAATGGTGCCTTATGAAACTTGTTTTTTAATATACTATTTAAATTTCGAAGTATTGTTTTGTTTCATAAAATAGTAACTTTACTGGATAAAATTAAAAATGGTATGAACTCTCGTTTAAACTTTCTTAGGCTTGTGTATGTAGATATTAATAGATTTTATTTTAATTTTATGGCCTTCTAAGTAAAACCATATACATACCTATGTATTTATATTTGTATATAAATACATATTACATGTATACCTTTATTGGATTTTCAGAGATTATCCCGTCTGACATTGGCATAATGCGCTGAGACCTTCTATGATAGGTCTTCTTCAAATCTTAAAAAAAATCAAATTATATGCATGAATAGAAATAAAAAATAAAAATAAAAAAATAATTATTTAATTAACCGACTGTTAAGGCGGTTTGCTCGCTATCTGAAACTTGTTTTAGACGGATAACAGAAACGATATAAGATAGGAAGTTGAAATTTTATATATAGCTCTAAAATGGAAAAATTTTTTTTAAAGTGATTTAAACTTAAAAAAAACTTTGTCTAAATGAAAAAGAAATTATCATTGTTGATTAAAAAAAAAGAAAATTAAAAAGTAAAAAATTTTTACGAAATTTTACGAAAAAACACTGAAGTATCAAATCCATCATGCAATCGTCTTCGGAAGCTGTGGAAGAAGCATTGATCGAAGAATGTAGACTAGCAAATGATTGTGAAGTAAAAAAAAAAGCGACCAAACAATTATTACGATTAGCGCAGATGAGGCTTGGTTGAAGCGATAGTGCTACATAAACTATAATGCTTCTTCTGATGTAGCCTGTATAGTAGGTGTAAGAACGGGAAAGCAACTATTAATGGTTTAGTGTAGAAGTATTGTCCCACGGCTGTTTGTTGTCATTTTTAACTAGATCTTGGGCTTATCAGTTATTTCAACATGAATTCATAAAATTATTCAAAAATTAGCTTGAATATTTGAATTTTTTTAAAATTGGAATTGATTGTTTATCCAGAATGTAATTATTACTGAAAATTATAATAAGGAAAAAATGATATAAGGTTGCGTAGAAAGTATCAACTCTAAGCAAAACCAAATTGCAAATTACAAATTGGCAATATCGATGCGACAATTCACATCAAGCTTTGATACAAAATAATACAAATCTGTATAAAAACAAATTTGTATCTGTATATACATGGACACACAGCACGCATTTACCAGCGTTTGCTTCAACCACCAGACGCATGCGTTTCTGTCTCACGACTTTGTCAATGATGGGTTTACGAAGACAAACGGCTGTAGGTACACTTCGCGGTCATGTAGCAAATTTCGCCCTATCAGATGACACCAGATAACCTGATGACATCTGACAGACAAAACCGACCATGTCGATGCAAAGTGTTTCTTCTCGAATAGTTACGCTATTACAGGAAAAGAAAAATACGCATATTACTGTGAGTCCATTAACTCGTCGCCAGGTGGCGTAATATAGCAAAACCAAATTGCAAATTACAAATTGGCAATATCGATGCGACAATTCACATCAAGCTTTGATACAAAATAATACAAAACTGTATAAAAACAAATTTGTATCTGTATATACATGGACACACAGCACGCATTTACCAGCGTTTGCTTCAACACGTATGCGTATGCTTCAAGACGTATGCGTTTCTCTCTCACGACTTTGTCAATGATGGGTTTACGAAGACAAACGGCCGTTTGTCTTCGTAAACCCATCATTGACATTACAGACTTGTATTATTTTGTATCAACTCTAAGAAAAAGCTGTAGTTGTATCGCACAAAGTGTGGGAGCTTCTATTTATTATATATGCCCTTAGTCAGTGGAGACGGGTGTAGGTGACTAAAATAAAAGTTAGAAGGTAGTGCCACTCAGTTTTGCTTACGGAAGCTCAGACTGAAAACTGAGAAAAGAGATTGCGCGATCTTCGGCGCATGCACATACAAACTATTCAAACTCACGCTATATATCTAGACTTACTAAGTACCTACGCACTAACTCCAAAATTGCTGCCCAGGATACCTGAAAAGGAAATTGCTACGGGGACTGCCAAGGCAAAGAAAGAAAACTTAAGTGATGATGACATTAATGCTTATGCAGAAAATCAAATTCTAGATGACGACAATGAAGAAGACGATGAAATCGAAAATGATACGGTGATGCCAATTGTATCAACTGCAGTTGCTTATGTAGTTGTTCCTTATTTTCTTCAACCAAGGAATACTCCACGAGATATTTTGAATAAATTTGCCGGAGTAGAATTACATATTCATAATATCATTCTTTCTAAAGCAGTAATAAATTTACATAGTACATACATACAGTTCTGGCATTATAGGTTGGCGAAGGGTGGGAGTGAGTTCGCGCAGATAGAGAAAGGGTAGATTACATATTAGGTTTGTTGTGGTTCCCAAAAATGAAAATGTTTCAGAACTGCGTAGAACAAGATGCGCGGACACAAAAAATCCCAAATTATTCAAAACTATTTAGGATTTATAAATTAACCAGAACACAAAATACTTATTTTACCGCCATCTTTTGTACAATAATCACACGCGAGAAGAACAGTAACCTTACTTGTAGAGTATTGGTTTTTGCTTATGTTATTTGTTTTATTTGTTTACTACATCTTGATATGTATATATTTTTTTTATATTTAGGCTTTATTCCTGTTTGATAGTTTTTTTTAATTTTTAATTTTTGTTTTATATACCCCAAGTAATACTATACAATGTCAATACAATATACAGTTCGTTTTTAGGGTGATGCTTTAAAAATTCAGCTGCATATATTGTTTGTAAAACTATTTCATCAAAAAATAAATTTAATTTATACAAATCGAACAATATACATACAATTCAATTTTAACTTTGAAATATTAAGAGTCTCTGAATTTAGAAAATAAAACAGACCGTGATAACTAAAACGCATGCGTATGCGGTAGTCCAAGAAAGTTCCAACTTCGAAGTAGGACGATTTTGAATATTCCAGGATTATTTTAAAGTGAAACCAAAACACAAATTGATTTCGTACGAAGTTGTACTCGTGAAAACGAGAACGCTTTTAAAGAACTGCGCATGAGTCGGACGTCCTAGGATGTTTTTTTTTTTGAGAACCAGAACAAACTTATCATTGTATATTGTATTATTATTGTATATTATATTCACTATGCAGCACCTGAATTAGATAGGTGGGTGGTACGTTTCCTAAATACTACAAAACTATTTTTAATAATATAAAAAAATATTATTAAAAATGGGGTGTGAAGAACACAATACAAGTTCATTTATGTATTTTTGAATGTATCTCTTCTCCAAAGACGTAGATACGTATTTCACATTTCTACATGTTCGTCGGTACGTCGGTACGCCCATTTTTAATAATATTTTTTTATATTATTAAAAATACTTTTGTATTATACAAATTTAGTGAGGTTTTACCCACTCAAGTATGTTTCAAATTATGTTCTCATTTCCTAAATACGTTTACGGCGCATCACCACCGCTCGCCAACTTATACTGCGAGAGCTGTACAAATGTATTTTTGGTTTTCATGTTTTATTTCCTAGTTTTTGTATGCGTTCTATTATTTCGTGAATAATAAAAAGTAAAACAAATGTGTCAAATTATCAAACAAAGTATTTGCGACTTTCTTTATTAACAATCTTTTAAAGCGAACAGCGAACTTCGTATGACGGACTGTTTCAGTCGGTCTATTAAGATTCGTTATAACCGGATACTACTGTATATATTTTTGAAACACTGAGTGAAATACAATAAAATAAAACATGTGCGATTTCTTTTTCATTACTTGTCTGAAGCGTCTTGACTAACACAGTAATCTCATAATGATAGGTATCTGTCAGTTTAAAAAATTGATAGATAACTAATCTACGAATATCACTTTTCCTTTCTAAATCAACTTCCTAAAATTTGATGTTTAAATACTGCAATCTGAAAGTTATTTAGTGCTTTGTTTATGGAGTCAATTTGTGATTGGCTTCTAATATGCCAAATTTATTTGATATTTTAGCCTGATGAACATCAATATCGGTCTATTAGCTTTATTAATAATTGTAAAATAATTTAGATTTTTTTTTACATAATATTTTCGCCCACCATGATTTGCAGAACCAACGGTACACACTTTAGAAGCGACTCGAACAAACTAATGCACAATTGCGTGATATAGCGATAAATAAACTCATCCTGCTCGACGTCAGCAGAACTCGTACCGGGCACGCTAATGTGTGTCGGCAAAATGAACCATCTCTAGATATAAATTATAAATTAGATGTTTTGAAAATTAAACTTCTCGAGACAAAAATAATTTCTGTTATTCTGACTAATTTGCCTTTCTCTACAATTTAAATTTATAAAGATAATCCCAGTTTCCATCGATTTTGTTTCATAACAACACAAACTTGAGGACTCTGACTATAGGATATAATAAACAGTATAACTACATAGTTTGTTTATGAAAACAAAGGTTGAAAATTCTGAATTTTTGTTTGGAAATTATTGTTTCCTAAACTGCTCCGTTATAAATTCAAGTAACTGCACTAATTTATAAATATATTAAATATGTGTATGCGACCTATTTTTTTTTTCGTTTTTAACTTCTAGACCTTGAACATTAATTTAACATATTGAGAAAACTTGACATTAATATTTTATTGATTAACTTTAATCAAAAACACATGCATATCAATGATAGTTTATTGATTTATATTGAAATTTTCTAGAAGAATCTTATAAAATAATACATTGAGAAGGGTTATTAACTTCACAAAACTTTCCGCTATTATATTCCAAGACATCAAGTTCCTATAAATGTAAGTTAATCTAGTCTATAAAAGTTTTAATGATCTCATTTCATGTAGACACTTAATTGCGGGAATTTCTTGCTTTTAATGAAAGTGCGAATCCTTTATAACCTGTAAAATACAAATAGCTATAACGTCTGTTGCAAAAATAATTAGAAAACTTGACAAAAATTATTTTATTTAATGCAAATATTTTCGTTTAGTGAAAATAAAACAATTTTCACTTTTAATAATTGTATCAGGTGACTTTTTTATGCCACTGATTGTGATTACTCATTAATGACCGTTGGAATATCTTCTATTCATGCAAAACGGCGTTCTTTTATCGCAAATGCAGCTTAGGAAATAGAAAATAGTCGCACGAAACCAAATTGAGTGTATTTGAGGGACGTGGAAAAATATTTTTTTGTCCGAAAATTAATCACAATTAACAAAGGATGGAAAGATGCATTATCGTGTCTGATTCCCGACATTCAGGACGCACACAACAAATTCGGTTTACTTACTAAATGCTTCAATGCAGCAAAATAATACTTAGTATTAAACGTTGTACCATTTCCTTATGGAAAATCGTAATCGTAAAAAAGGAACATTGTTATGATTTTTTACTTTTTCAAACTGAATTTTCTTATTTCCTCCATTAACGCTTGGTTTTTGGATCGTATTCAATACACCTCGTCTCGTTTCCAATTACAATCGATTTTAAGAATTTTTTGTGTCATCAACCTTCTCTAATGTCGTTCTCATTTTCCGTACAATTTTTGCCCATCCACCAATCGATGTGGAATAAACCTTAAATTCAGATTCTGAAGAAGTTTTTCTATAGACATGCAATCAATTATTGCCTTCTCTATTCCAAGTTCTGTTTCTATAAATCTCATTAGAGATTTTTTCAAAATTTTCACGAAATCCCGACATTCAGGACGCACACAACAAATTCGGTTTACTTACTAAACGCTTCAATGCAGCAAAATAATACTTAGTATTAAGCGTTGTACCATATCCTTATGGAAAATCGTAATCGTAAAAAAGGAACATTGTTACGATTTTTTACTTTTTCAAACTGAATTTTCTTATTTCCTCCATTAACGCTTGGTTTTTGGATCGTATTCAATACACCTCGTCTCGTTTCCAATTACAATCGATTTTAAGAATTTTTTGTGTCATCAACCTTCTCTAATGTCGTTCTCATTTTCCGTACAATTTTTGCCCATCCACCAATCGATGTGGAATAAACCTTAAATTCAGATTCTGAAGACCAAGTTTTTCTATCGACATGCAATCAATTATTGCCTTCTCTATTCCAAGTTCTGTTTCTATAAATCTCATTAGAGATTTTTTCAAAATTTTCACGAAATCACATAGTTTTCCACGTGTTAATTGAGCGGTCTGAGTACGAGGGATGTTTCCAAAGTTCTAGAAATTGCGCTCTAATTAAATTACGCAGAACTTGTAGGCTATTGGTGATTGTGATTGGTGATAGGCAATGCAGCTATTCAACGCAATACCGTTCAGTCTGATTTAAGTGTTCGATCGTTATAGACGCATTTTCGTAGCCCTGTTTATGTAACCATGAAAGAAGTGGCTAAATCTCAAAGAGCAATAATTTTGTTTTTGTGGAAAGAGGGTGAAAACTTCAGAAATCATTAAATGTCTACAAGGTTTGGTGAGTCTGCACAATTTAAAAGTACTGGATATCGGTGGATCGATCGTATTAAAAGTGGCAGAACAACATTCAAAGACGATCCACTCTGTGATCGGCCGAGCACGTCGATAAATGAAAGAAACATTACTACCGTGGAGAACTTATTGAAAAAGGACAGACGAATGACTATTTCTCAAATTGGTGTACGCCTAGGAATATGTACACGACAAGATCATGAGATCTTGCATGATTGTTTGGGCGTAAGCAAGGATTCAGTCCGCTGGGTGCCAAGGCCGATGGGGCCAGAACTCAATAGGTCTGACACTTGTTTGACATTGGGCGTCAACTTCAAGAGCTGTTAGACCGTTACAATGATGAATTTTAGCAACGGATAATAACCACTGACGAAACATGGATTCCGTATTTCAATCCTGAGACCAAAAGTCAATCTAAAGAATGGCGTAATCCCGAAGAAGGACCTCCACTTAAGGCGCGTGCAATTCCGTGTGTTGGAAAGGTAATGCTTACTGAATTCTGGAATTGCGAAGGAATTATTTTTATGGATTATCTGGCGAAAGGTACTATAATTAACGCAGAATATTATTAGAATTTATTATCCGGACCACTGCGGTAGGCACTTATCAGAACACGGCCTGGGAAGTTGCAGAAGCGTCCGTTATTGCAACAGGATAATGCAAGACCGCACACCGCAAGAAAAACGAAGGATGTTTTGAGCGATTTGTGATGGGAATTGCTTCCGTATCTTATTCACCGGATCTCGCACCGAGTGATTTTCATCTGTTCCCAGATTTGAAAGAACCTTTACAGGGTGTTCTTTTTGAGAGTTTAACTGACGTAAAGCATACCATAAATAAGTGGATTGAGGAGATACCGAAAAAGTTCTTCAAGAACGGTTTAATAAAATTAATTTGTCGTTGGGGTAAATGTATTCAATTACATGGCGATTATGTTGAAAAACTATATTGTAATATTGATGAAAATTGACAAAATAGAAAAATATAACTAAACTCCCAGAACATCCTCGTACACATCCTCTCTGCTTTGCATTCTCTAAAATGTCTACGCCATTCAAATATTTATTTGTGGAAATTTCATGCACTTTGAACGTCTTCACAGAGTCTTTAAACTTTTTTAACACAGGACTTGACTTTTTGATCTTTATTAATTTTTTTAACCAAGTTTTACAAGCTACTGTCACTTAAATGCATCATATCTTGCCTTTTAGTGAACGAAATGTGATGAAATTTTTACAGACAATTTATGAAAGTTAACACTTTATAGATCAATCATAGATTCACCAATAGATAGCACCACTAATTTCATTAAAATAGAGCCATTCCAGTTGATAGAGGGCGCCATTGATTTTTATAATACGAGTTAAATATAAAGATTTATTATTTAGATTTATAGGTAGTTGAATGGTAAATAAATATTTGCATAATATTGATTTTTATGTTTCATAATTGTTTCGTTCAGGGTATATATAAAGTAAGGCACCCTATAGCGTCCAAATGTACGAATTTAAAAACTTTGATTTGACTTCGATTAGCCCGGTACATTTATGTTTATTTCGTATTTTACTCGACTTTTATGGAGACATAATTTTCCCTTTTTCGTGAAATTGGAAAATTACTTTCTATTTATACTTGCGAGTCTTTTTTTTGTAAGTCATACTACGCCCTATTGAAAATTTGACCCTTTGCCAGATAGTCGATAAGAAATATATATCCCCTTCGAATCATAAAATATCATGGCCATTACCTTTCATGCCGAAGAAAACGGCTTTACCTTCTCTGGCGCATAAGTGCCACGATGCCTCCATAGCGGAGATTGCCGTTTTGATTCTGGCACATAATAATGGAGCCAAGTTTCATTCTACAATAATTTTCTCGCCGTGAAATTTCTTCTGGCGAGAAACAGCTTGAGTTTTGTGAATGAGTGGAAACCTGAAGGGGTTGAATTCGGTAAAAAGGGTGATTTGGGCACAACCTGGAATCGTAATTCATCCTTTTTGTTTCGAACAATGTGACTGATGTGTGACGGTGCATTGCCATAATGGAATAACACTTTCTTTCGAGCCATTATAGGTCGTTTTTCGGTAATGGCAACTTTCACTTTGTCCATAAGGTCAGCATAATATGTCGCGGTGATAGTTTAGCCCTTTACGAGATAGTCGATGAGAAGTAACCCCTTCAAATCGCAAAATATCGTAGCTATTACCTTTCCAGACGAAGGAAATGTCTTAGCCTTGGCGAAGGGCCGCCACGATGCTTGTACTGCTGAAAATAGGGCCGAGTTTCATTGATTATCAAAAAGCGACGCAAAAATCTACTGAACTTCAAATTGTCGTTAGAAATTCGTGCTCCTTCACGAATCATTGCTCACCCACCTGCCAGAAAGCTTAGACATGCCTAATGCGACATGCAAAATGTGGTGTACATGTTCAGTAGACATGTCCACAGTCTTAGCAATCTCCTCCACTTTCACTCTTCAGTCACGTAAGACATCATGAACTTCTTCAACCATTTCTGGAACGTTAACACATTTTGGTCGTTTACGAGGATCTTTATTTTCGTGACTCATGCGCTACGTTTAAAGCGGGCAACCCATCGACAAGTCGTGTCGTTTGAAGGAGTATTATTACCAAATATTTGGTGCATATCCGCCATAATCTCAGTTGTGTTCAGCTCCTTAAAATACAAGTGCCGAATTGGACCGTAAATAGTGATTTTATCTTTTTACAACTTGCCCTAAACACGTCTTCTCTAAACAGATGTCTCTGTCAAACTAAACCTCAAACGATAATGAAAATTTAAATAGCCTCTTGTAAAAGCATGGCTTACCGAAAGTAATACCTTTTTTTTTTCACAAACACTGATTGGTGAAAGAAGCGTCACTCTCTCTTCCCGCGCCGAACAAAATTTTATACGCATGTGCGAAATCCGCCATATTTTTGTAGATATTTCTCTTAACCACAATCTAAATCTGTTCACAGGCATATTGTGTTGTAAAAAAGAATTTTGTAAAAATATATTTTTATATAAAGTTCAATACAGCATGTTCTAAGTTTCCCATTACATATTTAATTAAATTATTTATTAGACTTTTTTATAGTTTCAAATTTCTAAATAGAGAATTAAAACCAAATAAGAGTATATGTAAAATTAGAAAATTGTCCATTTGTATCATTAAAGCCAGCATAATTGTATAAATTAATTAACAGCATCAGCTTTTACCATCATATTTATTTATTTGTATGCCTGTCAAATTGAGATGTTCTCTTGAAAAACTCACGAACTTATTACAAATGTATACATATCTTGAATATAAAACTGTATTTTATATGCCAAATTTTCTGTTGTATGTGTTTAATTAAATTAATTCTTTAATTCGGGATTTTTTCATTTCCAAATAGAGAAATAAAATCTAATAAATATTTGTGAAAATAGAAAATAATCTATTACAAATTGTATGCATAACCAATCATATGTATAGTAATAAATATGTAATAAATTGTTGTACATGATTATTTCTCCTATTTTACTTTGTTGCTCCTTAATTTTTTTGAATTAAATGCAGTGCAGAATTAGTGCATATCATTATATGTTATTTTTTATGGTTATTTGTATTTGGAAAGGCTTAAATTTTGTATGTATTCCACTTTATTAATTAAAAAAAAAACAATACTTAAATATCACTAATACTATCATTTCATAATGACTAGAGAACGGACACGCTTACCACCCAGTGCAGTACTGGCGAAAGGCTGTATTTCTAAAATATTTAATTTTATTTATATAATTGGAAAACGAACGGGCGGTGATCTATAAAATTACGAAATACATATTTATTTGTTGAAAAGTTGTATTTATAAAGTTTTTAATTTTATTTATATAATTGGAAAACAAACGGGTGGTGATCTATAAAATTACGAAATACATATGTATTTGTTGATAAGTTGTATTTTTAAAGTTTTTAATTTTATTTCTATAATTGGAACATTTTTATTTGTTCATTTTGTCGTTCAAGTTGAGTAAAGGAGTATTAATATTGACTAGCAATAGTTTCTCAAGGTTTTCTTCTGTCAATATTGTTCTCTTTGAATTAAGTACATCCTTATAAATAGAAAACGTCCTTTCTACATCGCAACTGGTTATAGGTGCATACTGGAAATATTCTTTTATTTCTTCATATTTAGCCGTTAGATTTTATGGAATTGTCTCCATACATAATTGCTGCAATGTAATTAAATCTGGATTTCTATTAAGAATTGCTTCAAACTTTTGCCGAAGGCCACATCCGAAGTCACTTGGAATACTTTTCAAATTATTAACAGCCACATTTAATGTGGTTAATCCGTCATTTAATTAGAGATTTCGATTTTCAAAATAAGTGATTAGTTTTGGCAATTTTCCAAAGTGTTTGCGAAGAAACTACAACTGATTTTTTAAATTTGGGATTTGTGTGAGCTCCTTGCACTCACCAATACTTCTAGCATCCTCCTTTAGCAGTGTTACGAAATGTTTTAGACTATCGACATTCTCAGCATAATAACTAATAGCTTCCAGCCATGTTCCCCATCTAGTTATTACTGGAGTGGGAGGCAGTGACAGAGATGGAAATTTTTCCCTGAAAAGAGCTACTCTCAATGCTGATTTTCTGAAAACTTTTTCAAAAGCTGATACAGGTCTATCAACTTCCGGAAAAGTGTCTCTGATATATTCACAGATTCTGTGGAGAGCATGTGCTACACAAGTAATATGCAGCATATTAGGATATGTTTTCTTCAATAGTCTGCCTGTTTTTAACATATACGCAGCACTATCACTGACAAATAAAAGTATTTTTTCTTTGTACGTGGCGTCCGAATGAAGCATTTTTGCATATTCTCCTTAATGGTTTCAGCAACTGTTTCCGCATCAACTCTATTTATAACACTTGTTGCTATTACATATGAGTTATAGGGAATAGTTGGATGTAGTACACCAGCTACAACATTTACCACACAGCGTCCTAACATATCTACCGTTTCGTCGGCGCTTATCCATATGTATTGATTTAAAAGATGGCTTCTAATGCGTTCTACTGTTCTCGTATAGCACCTAGAAACATAATATTTGCGTAAAGTTGATTCATCAGGAACACTTCGACCAGTATATTTTTTCAGAAATATTTTCAAAGTGGGATTGCTAAGTTTATTTAATGGAATATTAGCCGCCATAAAAGTTTTACAGAGTTCAGATGTGTTTGCGATCCTAAGTGACGCATTTTAGACGATATTTTCGGATTTTGTAATAAATTTCGGAATCACTGACAATGGACATACAATCAGTATGACCGTCAATCCAATTCGCCATTGTTTTACAATGCCGTTCTCGACATTCTTCCATATCATGTCTGAAAAAGTAACTTAAACAATGCTTTAGATCTAAATAAATGAAAACTAAAAATGTGTGCGTAAGTTATTGAAACTGAACGAAATTCAATGCACACTCTTACGTCGAAATAATTGGTAGAAATAGATTCAGTCAAACGATATTAAACAGGATCTATCACAAAAATTACGATGTAATTAACAGTTAAAACTATGAAAACAAGAAACTTACTCACAGCACTTTATTTATCTTACGAAATATAAACTAATAAATAAAATACATTATAAAAACCCCGCTTCTATCTACGCTCATGAAAACACTTTAAAAAACAGTATATTCTCCGAATACAATAGCTGGCTTGTCCATTGTTATCGCGGCGAGACCAGGTGTCCGAGTAAGTTAAACAAATACTTCATTGAATTACGCCGGGATGTACTGAGCGACGTTATACACAATTCCAATTGCCGATTGCGTTTTATGGAAATTGCATCCGTTCTCTAATAATGACCATTACAATATTCAACTATGTATCAATAACATTTAAACTTGGCGCTTAAAAGTACCTACAAAAAGATGGCGAAGGTCACCGAAATCGGACACTAAAAGATCAAAGGTGCCGACAAGAGTGTCGCTTTTGTATGTTCTGTGCTAATACTTTGAAATAAATGTCATGTATGCCTTGGGAGTTTGCTGTTTTGTATTTAATTTTCTGTATTTTAATTACAATTTCTTCACTTAGATCTATTATTAGATTTAAAATATTCAATTTATTTGCCAGTTAACATTCGTAAATTTGTAATTGTTTTTGAAATATGAAGATTTTTTCTCACTCTTTCTCTTTGCAGAATTGTGTAGTTTTGTAACCATATTTTTAAAATAATCACTATATTAAGTTTGGGTAACTATTTTCGACTTTTTTTCTAGCGAACAGAAATAAATATTAGTGTAAATAATAGTGTAACATGTTCATGTATAAAAGACAATGTATTAAATGAAACATTAATATTTACATGCCATACTGTTTTCACAATCGGTTTTAAGATAACCTACGCTCAGATCTTGGAAAAACTGACAGATAAATAGCAAAACGTCTATTCGAAGAAGTGACAAGAACATACCAGTACGTGTTATTTTAATTCAAGAGAAACGCGATACAAGCAAATGTAATGCATAAAGATTACAGACCCTGTTCAAATTATGGAGACGTTCTGTTTGTAGTAATTCAAATTCTTTCAAAATATGATTAAATAGATGTATAAAAAATTATACAGTTAGAAACAAAAAAGATGTTACTTCTTATACGATACGGAATCGGTGTACCATTATTTTTTTTAATATGTCATAACATTAATTTCTTTAAAAAACTAATTTAATTTTTTTACTACATTTGGCAGTTTAATTATTACTTTATACACGCCGTTGATTCATCCCAGAGTTTATATGTAGCTTGTTAATATGAGGGCAATTCGTAAAGTAAGTTTAATAAAAAAAAACACCAATACACTGAGAGGTGTTGATTATACACAACTTAAAGCTACTACTTTCAGCTATTTTTCTACAGTTTCCATTAAGATTGAGACATGTGTCATATTGATGAACCAGCTTTTTAATACCATCTTCATAGAACTCTGCCGCCTGTGAATTAACCCATGCTGTAACTGTACTGCAGTTCTTGGTAGCGTATAAAGTTTACAAAAAGGATGCTTTTCTTGTCCTAAAAGACAGTCACCATGACTTTTCTCGCTGAAAAAGTTTGATAGCCCTAAATGTTTCCTCGTAAGCGAGTTAGAGCGACTCCACTGAATTATCTGTCTTTGCGTCTCAACGATGATATAGGTGACCCACGTCTCATCAACGGTTGCGATATGCATGAGGAAATCTTCACCTTCAACATCGTAACGTGTCAGAAAAGTTAGTGGCGTTCCCATTCTCTTTATTTTATGGTTTTCGGTAGGAAGTTTTGGCACCCATCGTGAACGAAATTTGTGGTAACCTAAATGTTCAGTAACAACGTCGTACAAAACTGAACGTGAAAATTGAGAGGAAAAGGCACCCAGTTCTATTATTATGAATCGCCGATTTTCACGAATTTTTTCTTCGTCATTATACCCTTTAATTCGGCACAACAATTTTCGAAAAGGACGACATTAGTTTGTCATTTTCGAAAGGTGCGGCCCCATCTTCTAACCATACTGTCACTCAACACATTTTCACCATAAACAGAACAAATCGATTAATCTCAGTAGCCTTCAAGTTCTTTGCACACGGAAATCGGATAACAGCAAAATAACACGAAAGAATGTCCGAGCGATTCGATCACTAACACTGACAGATTCACATTGAACCAGACTACACCGCAGCGTTACGATCCCGCCGATATCCTCACTCCTCTGTTTACTAGACGGAAACGGAAGTTACTTACGAAGGGTTAAGCAACTCTTGTTTTCACGTTCTTTTTATACAGTTGGGGAGTATCTTGAGTGTGTTTTTTAGCGCTTATTGCTTCCGGTTTCGTCGTGTCGGCTCTTTTTGTTTTTTGTTTTGTGGTGTATATTCATGTGTATTGTTTGTATTGTTAATACAATGTGATATAATTTTTATTATTTTGACAAATAAAGACTGAATACTGAATACTTTACGAATCACCCTAGTATATGCATTTTTCTATATATAAAATAGGTAATTCGTGGCATAGATTTTTGAGATTTATTAATATCGCGAAGGTATGTGATATCATAAGGTTTGTTTTGGTTCGCAATTCTGAAGAGTAATAGAACTGCGCAGAACTGATGCGCACAACTTTGTTAATTCCAGAACTGTTCTGAATTTGAGTGAACTCAAGAAAACCAACACACACATTGAAACTAAATTGACACTTTAATAGTGCGCCATCTAGTGTAATTTAAATAAGTACAAAAAAGTTCCAATTTATTAATATCTGCATAATTGCACACATTATACAGAATACAGTTATGTGACATAACTGTATTTCTGTGGAAGCTCATAATTGCTCCCCAAGCATTATTAAAAAAAAAATAATAAAGGTAAAAATATTATATGAAATATTTTAAAATTATTTTCTTTAAAATATTACTTTTAGAAAATCAGTAGGTGTTGGCTGCAGTCACGATGATGATTGTACCTTGACATTTTTTTCTCAACATCAACTACCTTTTTTTTCAATTAAATCACCTACAAATTTGAGTATAATGTTTACCTTAAATTTATTTGTCGTTGCAATGCTCATATGCAAAAGTAAATTAAATTAATGCACTCAAATATTTTACTTCAAATTTACTATATATCTTGTTTAGACTATGTTTACCAAAGACTGAAGAGACCAACTGTCTACTAACATTCAAAAATATCAAAACAGATAAACACAGTGCGCAAGGTCGAATTATTAATTCTGAACCGGTACTCGCTAAGGAGCAAGAACTGTTAGAACGGTTCTAGAATCATTCCGATTAGTTCTTGCGACAACCAAAACATATAATCAAAAATTCAGAACTAATTCGTAGTAGCCAGTACGATTGCGCAGTAGTTCTAGAACTGTTCAGAATTGCGAACCAAAACAAATCTATAGGTTCACTACTCCTTATTATCACATGTTCTCAGTCGAGTAAATTTACAGGCCAAGAAAAATATTCATCTCTGCCCATCTAACGTCCACGAAATGTGTTGTCCAAAGATCATCAGCCCAGAAGAATGAAATAATAATAATAATACATATTTTATTATCTAATCTACTGTGCAGGTGTTTGTCAAATAGTAATAACTAGAGAACGGACACGCTTACCACCCAGTGCAGTACTGGCGAAAGGCTGTATTTCTAAAATATTTAATTTTATTTATATAATTGGAAAACGAACGGGTGGTGATCTATAAAATTACGAAATACATATTTATTTGTTGAAAAGTTATATTTATAAAGTTTTTAATTTTATTTATATAATTGGAAAACAAACGGGTGGTGATCTATAAAATTACGAAATACATATGTATTTGTTGAAAAGTTGTATTTTTAAAGTTTTTAATTTTATTTCTATAATTGGAACATTTTTATTTGTTCATTTTGTCGTTCAAGTTGAGTAAAGGAGTATTAATATTGGACTAGCAATAGTTTCTCAAGGTTTTCTTCTGTCAATTTTGTTCTCTTTGAATTAAGTACATCCTTATAAATAGAAAACGTCCTTTCTACATCGCAAGTGGTTATAGGTGCATACTGGAAATATTCTTTTATTTCTTCATATTTAGCCGTTAGATTTTGTGGAATTGTCTCCATACATAATTGCTGCAATGTAATTAAATCTGGATTTCTATTAAGAATTGCTTCAAATTTTTGCCGAAGGCCACGTCCGAAGTCACTTGGAATACTTTTCAAATTATTAACAGCCACATCTAATGTGGTTAGTCCGTCATTTAATTAGAGATTTCGATTTTCAAAATAAGTGATTAGTTTTGGCAATTTTCCAAAGTGTTCGTGAAGAAAGTACAACTGATTTTTTAAATTTGGGATTTGTGTGATCTCCTTGCACTCACCAATACTTCTAGCATCCTCCTTTAGCAGTGTTACGAAATGTTTTAGACTATCGAAATTCTCAGCATAATAAGTTCTAAAGACGGCAGACTATGTGCCCCACACTGTTAAATTTAATAATACACATAAGGTGTATTAGATAAAAATGTAGATTTTACAAAAAAGGGTATGATTCATACCCTTTTGCAACCTTTTCGTATGTTTTTAAAACACATTTCAAATACTTAAAATCATAAAATTTTGTTAAATATCATTTTTATCTAATACACCTTATGTGTATTATTAAATTTAACAGTGTGTGGCACATAGTCTGCCGTCTTTAATAATAACTAGTAGCTTCCAGCCATGTTCCCCATCTAGTTATTACTGGTGTGGGAGGCATTGACAGAGATGGAAATTTTTCCCTGAAAAGAGCTACTCTCAATGGTGCTTTTCTGAAAACTTTTTTAAAAGCTGATACAAGTCTATCAACTTCCGGAAAAGTGTCTCTGATATATTCACATATTCTGTGGAGAGCATGTGCTACACAAGTAATATGCAGCATATTAGGATATGTTTTCTTCAATAGTCTGCCTGTTTTTAACATATACGCAGCACTATCACTGACAAATAAAAGTATTTTTTCTTTGTACGTGGCGTCCGAATGAAGCATTTTTTGCATATTCTCCTTAATGGTTTCAGCAACTGTTTCCGCATCAACTCTATTTATAACACTTGTTGCTATTACATATGATTTATAGGGAATAGTTGGATGTAGTACACCAGCTACAACATTTACCACACAGCGTCCTAACATATCCACCGTTTCGTCGGCGCTTATCCATATGTATTGATTTAAAAGATGGCTTCTAATGCGTTCTACTGTTCTCGTATAGCACCTAGAAACATAATATTTGCGTAAAGTTGATTCATCAGGAACATTTCGACCAGTATGTTTTTGAAGAAATATTTTTAAAGTGGGATTGCTAAGTTTATTTAATGGAATATTAGCCGCCATAAAAGTTTTACAGAGTTCAGATGTGTTTGCGATCCTAAGTGACGAATTTTTGACGATATTTTCGGATTTTGTAATAAATTTCGGAATCACTGACAATGGGCATACAATCAGTATGACCGTCATTCCAACTCGCATTGTTTTACAATGCCGTTCTCGACATTCTTCCATATCATGTCTGAAAAAGTAACTTAAACAATGCTTTAGATCTAAATAAATGAAAACTAAAAATGTGTGCGTAAGTTATTGAAACTGAACGAAATTCAATGCACACTCTTACGTCGAAATAATTGGTAGAAATAGATCAATCAAACGATATTAAACAGGATCTATCACAAAAATTACGATGTAATTAACAGTTAAAACTATGAAAACAAGAAACTTACTCACAGCACTTTATTTATCTTACGAAATATAAACTAATAAATAAAATACATTATAAAAACCCCGCTTCTATCTACGCTCATGAAAACACTTTAAAAAACACTATATTCTCCGAATACAATAGCTGGCTTGTCCATTGTTATCGCGGCGAGACCATATTCTATCTACGCTCATGAAAACACTATATTCTCCGAATACAATAGCTGGCTTGTCCATTGTTATCGCGGCGAGACCAGGTATCCGAGTAAGTCAAACAAATACTTCATTGAATTACGCCGGGGTGTACTGAGCGACGTTATACACAATTCCAATTGCCGATTGCGTTTTATGGAAATTGCGTCCGTTCTCCAGTAATAACTTCCTAAAATAATACGGGACATCATTATTTTTGCCTGAAGATTCTGTCCATGATTCCAAATACGTATATAAAAAGTGCATTCCAAGAAAGGCTTTAGAATTATTGACTTGGGTTAAATTTCATATACCTACCTACTATACGAAAGAGGTCGGACACTTCGATAGTGCAGCAATCTTTCTCTTGGTGGACAATTAGCGATTGTTGTGACTATAAAAGGGGGCTTGCGCAGTATGCTTTAATAAGTATACTACTTAAATATGCATTAACAATTGTTAATCAATTAGAATTTAAATTAATGAGACTTGTTAGTTCGCCAAAGCTAATTATATATTATTCTAATTGTCTGTATCCTAAGTAAATTTGAATTTCTTAATTCTTTTCACTATTTTTGTTTCCAAACACAATCATTGGATTAGCACGTTTGGATGAACTGATTTTCGCTCACATTATTTTACACTGTTTTCACTAATTAGTTCTTGCACTGAGGGAATTGGTAGTTTTCGTTGAGTGACATAATTAAGAACGTAGTCGATTGAGTATCTCCCGTAATACTTTATTCTGAAATCTCAGTATTTCAATATTACTAGTGAACGTTGTACCCCATAATTGAATACTCTACATCTAGATTGGTTTCAGACTGGCTTTATAGACTACTAGTTCGTTACCCCTTTCTGGGATAAGTTTAGAGTTTTTCCGATAACCCAGTAGATTTAGCTTAACTTTAACAACTTAACATCCTAATTGTTTGCGCTTTGTAAAAATATATTTCCAGCAGTCTCTTGCCTAAGTACATGCCTAGGTATTTAATATATTGATGAATATTATAGTTAATTTGCACAACGGGCATGTTTCTTTACAAAGCGTAAATGTGACATGATGGATTTAGATTCATTAGCTTTCATACGCCATTTCTTTAACCAATACTGAATTTTGTAAAGAATGTAGGTAGATATTTGGGTGCGGTTGCATCATCATTATGCCATGGAAGTATGGCAATGTGAATCCATAAATGTCACTGTTATTATTGTCGATTGTATAAAGAAGGTATAGTACATTTTTCTGAAAAAAATGGACAATGATGATGACACGCTTAGAAATAATCGAACTTAATTTATTATAATAAATTAAGTAAATATGTAATATAATAAATTGTGTAAATATGTGATATGCAGAAGTTTATAGACACTCAAGGCAGGGCCTTACCAGTCAAGACAATGACCCATCTCTTCTGATCTAACACTTATCAATTCTGTTCTCCAAATCTTATCGATGCTGAAAGATATAATGTTCAGGTTTATAAAACTACCGAAATTGATCGCTTCCTAAACCAATTAGTGGTAAATTGTCTTTTAGAAAGTTATGAGAATATCCAGTGTACATATGCCCAATTTAGAAATAAATAATTTTAGGTTAGCAAACCATGAATTTATGTAAAGAGAGTTTGCTTTTTCTTTATTAACAATCGTTGATTGAAAAAGAAGTCACTGAAAAATTATTCTTTTATATTCACTAAATGAGACATAAACAATTTTATTTCCCATATCCGTATTGAACTTGAATAGATAACATCAAGATCTAGTGCGGTTTCCGTTAAGGAATTTGTAACTTGACCTTCATTTGTTTATCTCTTATTTGGTAGTTAGTATGCGGTTTTCATTAATCTTATAGCTAGAGAACGGACATTCTTACCACATGACTAAGTTCTCAGAATACAATAGCTGTTGTCCATTGTTAACGCTGGTGGCCGAGAAAGTCAAACACAAATACTTCATTGTATTACGCCGGGATGTTCTCGGCGAAGTTTATAAACATTTGGAGATGCCGATTGCGTTTAATGGATATTTATCCTCCAAATACAATAGGTGTGTTGTCATTGTAATCGCAGCGGACCAGATGGCCGGGAAAGACTAACAAATACTTCATTGAATTACGCCGAGTCATGTGGTAAGAATGTCCGTTCTCTACATAGCACTTGTTTTATAAAATTTCAAATTTATTTATAAGCTACTAAATTTGCAAAGCATCTATAAACATGTAAATAAATTGTAGAAATCGTTTCCAGAAGTATTGACAATATTTATTTGTCTTAGTAATAAAAATAATAATAATAGCAATAATAATATTTATTTCTTATCTCTTAAATTATATAATAAATGACACTATAAATTAATAATTAATACAGTAGAGTTTTATATAAAAAATTATTAATACAAACTGAACCTAATGAATGCTATAAAAAGATGAAGAATGAAGAACCAAATTACAGAGATATAAAAACAAAACCTGAAACATAAAGCCAAAAATAAAAAGAAAAATGAAAAGATTACTATTTTCTTTAGAATGGATCAGGATAGAACCTATTGAGATTATTGCACATTTGCAATAACCAAGCCTCGTAAAGGACATTCGTATGCATTTTAGGAAGAGAAAATATATGCGATGACCTAATGCCATTCTTCGGCACTAGAAACAGAAAGGGTGAATCACTGTAAACGAGGTGAATCTGAAACGCTCGTAGTCAGTGCCACGAGGTAGATCTACGCCATCCAATTCATTCATAAGACAAGTACATCAAGAATCGTTTTTGGGCACGTCGAGTAACAAGCTGATATATTTATATATATATATATATATATATATATATCTATAGCAAACGCCAATTAAGTTGGCGCGAGAAGGGGTAAATTCGCGCAGGATTAAAAGTAGTGGGGAGATTTGTACTTGGTTTTACACCAAATGTCAGATAATTCTAACCTCTGAGCGTGTGTCAATTTATGATCCCCCTAGCAAAGACATTATGTTCCGTCAAACGTCAATGACAAATGTATTCTGACAATTACTTGAGTAGTGGGGGTGGACGTTTTTGAAAACGGCTTCCGCGCACCCCCTCCTCGCGCCAACTTAATTGGCGCTTGCTATATATATATATATACATATATACATTTATACATATACCGTACGAACGCCGGGGAGTGATTGATCTACCACAATGTAGTAAGACGAAGACGAATAGCGAGTTTATGTGGTTAGGGTTGAGAGAGTATATTCAATCGGGTTCTACTGTCTAACTGTACGGGCGTTCCCTTTCTTTATCCAACACATTCTACATACGATCTAAGAACGAATAAAATAATCTCTCTCTAACACATTGAATATTCCTATCAGTCGGTCATTGTGTTCAAGCAAGGCCAATATACTTGCAGTTGGCCAGTCATTACTTATATATCCATCGATCGCACGACGTTGGGCACACGGTATACATATATACATATATACATATATACATATATACATATATACATATATACATATATACATATATACATATATACATATATACATATATACATATATACATATATACATATATACATATATACATATATACATATATACATATATACATATATACATACACAGTGTGTTTCACTTTTCATGGGGACACCTAAATAACTTTTTTATTTTGAAAGCAATTAATATAAAATTTTTATCAGTAGTGTAGGCCACGACAATGCTCCTTTTTGTATGAATAGAGTTTTTATAAAGTCAACGTCTAGCCAACTATAATTCAAATAAAAAGTACTGTTTCAAGTAAAGTCATAGCGATTAAGATGGAGCAAAAAAGTATTAGGAAAAATTTTGACAACCCACTCAAGAACCCCTAATACCAAATTTCGCTGAAAATTTTTCATTTTTAAATTCTTCTACATTTTTATGCTATTTGTAGATAACAGTGTTATTGCAGTAATAAGAGTGCCATGAAGCAAGAAAATAATTTGTCAGTTCAAACGTCAATTCACTAAACAGTTTATAATTATTGAATTTTGCTAAGCAATTGCCGATAGACATTTAAGCATTGCTCAAAACGTAGAAATTATTCGAATTGTTGGTGATAATGTACGTTCTACCCGAGAGGCTGCTAGCCATATCTCGTAAACTCGCGTGAGGACTATTACGATACGCTGCTGATATTACTGCATCGAAATGGTGTTCTCGATTGTTCAATTCTCGTTGACGTGGTTTAGCAATATTGCCAATAGTGTTGAAAATGCTATTCCAGTATGCAACAGTTCGATGACGGATGGGTGGACGTTCAGGATGTCTCGCGTTAAACTCTCTAGCAGCCTCTCGGGTAGAACATACATTACCACAAACAATTCGAATAATTTCTACTTTTTTAGCAATAGTTAAATGTCTATCGATAGTTACAACTGAAGTAAACTGTTTAGTGAATTGACGTTTGAACTGACAAATTATTTTTTTGCTTCATGGCACCCTTATTATTGTAATAACAAACTATTATCTACGGATAGCATAAAAATGTAGAAGCATTTAAAAATGGAAAATTTTCAGCGAAATTTGGTATTTGGGATCCTTGAGTAATTTGCAAAAACTTTTCCTAATACTTTTTTGCTCTATCTTAATCGCTAGCATGACTTTACTTGAAACACTACTTCTTATTTTAATTATAGTTGCCCGGATATTGACTTTATAAAAATTCTATTCATACGAAAAGGTGCATTGTCGTGGCCTACATAAATGATAAAAATTTTATATTGATTGCTTTCAAAATAAAAAAGGTATTTAGGTGTCCCCATGAAAAGTGAAACACACTGTATATATATATATATATATATATATATATATATATATATGTATATATATATATATATATGTATATATATAATAAATTAAAAACGGGCAAGCGGTCTGTCAATTAAAACTCATTTATTTTCGATCTCTATATGTCGCAACGAGTTTGCTGCTTCTTCAGGAGATGAGAATGTAGAGTTAAAAAATGGAAGTGACGTTCATAGATATATTAAAATTGATTAATATTGCTATTTAAATGTCTATTAAATAATCACTGGTAATAGTTTATTTGAAATTTATTTACTTATAAATCTTATAATACATTAAATTGGCTACACATTCTGTAAATATATATTTTATAATTACGCAAGTAAATTGGATTGCAAAATTCTTTGTTTCTATCTGACATGTCTATATTTAAAAATCATGCTATAGTAATTAAAGTAATCAAATACGAGTGTAACGATTTTTAAATAAGTAATCCTTACTTCGCGTCCGCTTGTGTAACAAATACTATTGTACCGAATAGTTACTTTTCGACATCACTAAATATTTCTATAGTAGATTATAAATTTAATTTTTTGTAAAAAGAGTGTAATGCAGAACATTTTTATTCGTGTAATATCTCTTGACAAACATATTTCGTGGTCACAGAACTTTCTTACAAACCTACAAAAATGTTGTCGCAAAACAGTGTGTATACTAGACATGTGTAGACAGACACATTTAAGAGTGTTAAATTCGTTTAGAGAAAGTATATAATCGTTATAATTAATTTATTTTAGCGTATTATTTTTCTCTTCATTAATTAATAACTTCGATAAACCAAATTCGTTATTCTCATTTTTTAACGCTTTTTATCACCACATGTGTCGTAGTGTTAATATATATATATATATAGAAATGATCATTCTTTTATCATATTATGTGCGATTATTTCTGTTGTGGTGGTAAAATCAGGAAATCGCCCTGACCAACCACACAAATAGTATTTCCTTTTCATTTAATGAACGGCAGTGAAACCTGATATTATTAAAATCCAAGGGCAGTGAAAGTGCTAGACGAAAAAAATATTTGAAAACGTGTATTGCGCATATATTTCTTATCATGTGTTCTCAAAAAAGTCCTTTCTCCACAAAATATCAATCCTTTCAAGTATTTTCCTATGATTTTCAATACGGAACATTACATTACAGTAGGGTACAATTTTTTACCTTCTTTAGTTTCTGTATAATCAACGTTTTTCTCTTGTTTCAGAAATGTAGCACCTGTCTGCGTTATGTTGAGACGGTACTGTGTACAATATCTTTAGCATGCGGACTGGGTAATGTGTACAGATTACCGCAAGTCGTCCTGGCACAAGGAGGACTCCCCTTTCTCATAGCTTATATCATATTAGCAATACTTATCGGGCTTCCACTTCTTATACTCGAAATTGGATTAGGACAGATCGTACAGGAAGGCTTTATGAAAACATGGAGGGCTGTACCCTTCTTCAGAGGTAAGTGCTATCTTACATACACTATATTACGTTACATAGAACTTTGAAGCGAAGAATAATTAATGATTTGAATTTATAATTCTCTGAAATATACAGTACGATCTTCCGGGTTTATAAGATAACATTGATAAACCTAAATTTTATATAACATTCTTGCCAAATTTATATATTTAAATCAAATTTACTTCGATGAAATCATAATTTATAGTAGAAGTTTCCGAAATTTTCTAAAATAAATCACTAACACTATCTATTGAACAGGTTTTAAAGGTGCAAGTTGTAGGTGTAGTTACAAGGTGCTACCCAGAAATTCCCAGAATTTGAAGGTGGCGCGTGAAGGGATGGTAGTATAGTTCAATAGTGCTAGATGTCGTGAGCTACTAAGTTAGTCTGTCAAACAGTGCTTTGATAGATGGTGACAAACAGTTTTTGTGTTTATATTTATGGAGTTGTGTTTGAGTTAATCTGTGAGTGATACAACCGTTTCAAAAATGAACGTGTGTCGGTTAATGTTGATGAGCGTTCCGGTCATCTATCGATGGAAAAAATGTGGCAAAGGTGCATGATGCTACCCTGCAAGACCGAAGGAGAACAATCTATGACATATTGTCGGCTTGTCGTACAACGTTTGTCGGCGCATTCTGTTCGGCGAACTCAACATGCGGCGTATTGCTGCGAAGTTTGCGCCAAGGTTACTCAGCATTGAATAAATACGGCACCGTATTCATGTGAAAATAGCCTAAAGGGTTGCGAACTTCAGTACCAGAATCATTACTGGCGACGAATCATGGGTATACGGCCATGATCCCGAAACAAAGCAGCAGTCATCGCAGTGGAAGACGCCATCGTCACCACGGCCGAAGAAAGCACAGATAGTTCAAAGCAACGTCAAGTCGATGTTGATTTGCTTCTTTGATGCTGATGGCACCGTGCACGAAGAATTTCTCCCACCAGGTGAAACAGTTAATGGTCGATTTTATTGCGATTATTTTCGGCGACTCATAGAAAACATTCAACACAAGTGGCCTGCCACGTGGCGTAACAATTCGTGGATCATACACCACGACAATACACTAGCCCACACATCACTTGTTGTGCGTCAGATTCTAGCTTCAATGAAGATGGGTAGTGAATAAATTGGAAGAACAATTTATTGTGTTTTTTTGAACATTCCGGGTATTTCTGGGTAGCACCTCGTATGTTCAAATAAATCTATTACCAAGACGTTTTTAAATTTTTTTGGTAAAACTTGATTATGCCATTATATTTACACTGTTATGCTATCCATAACAACTAAGACCGTTAAAATTTACCATATTTGACCATTATTACTTAGTTACCATTAATACCATTAGCAATAATGTTTTTTTATCAATTTTGTTAATCATCAATAATATATAATTAATGAAACATTCAAACAGAATTATAAGTGTGAAACAGCTACTAAAATTGAATTAACAATTTCTACTCGTATTATTTGAAATCACGAAATTTTTGACTATCTTTTCTCTTTCTTCTTTATTTGAACAACTTTCATTATTTTTTTCTATTTTTTCATTATTTACACAATTTGAGTAAATAGTTTTGTCATTACGAACTAAAAAGTTGAAAAGTTGGTAACCGATTCTTCGACCTATTGTTCGGCTACCAATAAAGATTTCCAACTTCAGAATTGTTTCAATGTCTTAAAAATGGACGTGTGTCGTTTGATGATGAACGTTTCGGTCGTCTATCGACGGAAAACACAACACAAAATATGACAGAAGTGCGTGATGCTATCCTGCAAGACCGAAAGAGAACAATCTATGACATTTGTAACATTTTCGGCTTATCGTACGGCGCTTGTCAATGTATTCTGTTCGGCGAATTCAACATGCGGCGTATTTCTGCGAAGTTTGTATCAAGGTTACTCAGCATTGAACAAAAACGACACCGTGTTCAAGTGTGTACAGAGCTATAAGAAACTGGCGAAAAGGATGCGAACTTCAGTACCAATATCATTACTGGCGACGAATCACGGATGTACTGGTATGATCAAAAAACAAAGCAGCAGTCATTGCAGTGGAAGGCGACATCATCACCACGACCGAAGAAAGCACAGCAAGTTCAAAGCAACGTGAAGTCGGTGTTGATTTGGTTCTTTGATGCTGATGGCATTGTGCACAAAGAATTTCTTCCACCAGGTGAAACAGTTAATGGTCGATTTTATTGCAATGTTCTTCGGCAACTTAGAGAAAACTTTCGACGCAAGCGACCTGCTAAGTGGCGCAACAATTTGCGAATCCTACACCACGACAATAAACCAACATATACGTCACTTGCTGTGTGTCAGTTTCTAGCATAAACGAAGACGGCGATACAACCCCCCCCCCTACAGCTCAGATCTTGGCCCTTATGACTGTTTCCGAAGTTGAAACTGTAGTTCAAGGGGTGCCGTTTTGAGAGGATTGAGGAGATTCAGACCAAATCGCACGCAGTGTTTAACACGTTAACAGGCGAAGACTTCCAGCTCTGCTTCCAGTCATCGACAAGTCGCTGGGATCGATAGTAGTGAATAAGTTGTAAAAACAATTTATTGTATTTTTTTCTTCACATTCTGGGCACCTCATATTTTTAAATACGTCTTTCAAAAATATTCTCTTACATTGTTGCTTCTATTATTTTTAGTGTTTCTAGTTATTCCAAAATTGAACGTAAATAGGTACATTATCTAGCAAAATTTGCGGAACCAAGATAAAATATCGCTTTGCCCAGATACTATTGCACAACCCACCATATAGGTAGTGGGATGGGTTTATAAATACATAAGTCTCCCACGATTACGTTACAATTTCCAAAAATTTAGGATATAACTCGAAGAAAATATGTTTTAGGAATTTAAAAGACCTCAGATTGCATGAGTAATAAATTTACAAATATCAGGAATTCCACACCAGAACTGAGTTCAGGGCTCTTAATTCTCATCTCCTAAGAATTGTTTCGATTATTGAGGAATACACTGTATAAATTAAATTGATTTTAATTTAAATTTAAAAAATCGCACAAGTTAGAACTTTTAATATCATTGATTGAAACGGTCTTTTTAATAATACAAAATATTATTAAAAATCTGGTGTGAAGAATATAATACAAGTTCATAATTTGTAAAGACATCTCTCCACAGACGTCGTTTCGTTAATATAGTTTCTATGGATATGGTTGTTACCGTCTATGGAAACACTTTTCTTAGTTCTGCATTTATTATTGAGGCAATATTTAGTTGCTTAGGCGTTTTGTCAATGGTCTGCGCTGAATGTTCTTCTACACTATGTCTTAATAATTTCTGTGAGATAGCGAAGTCGTTATGTTTGTAAATGAATCTCTCCAGCAGGGGCATACCAATGATTCTGTAGAAAGATGAAATACGTGTCTACGTCTCTGGAGAGATGCCATACAAAATTTATGAACTTGTTTGTGTTCTTCACGCCCGTTTTTTAATAATATTTTATATTATTAAAAAGACTTTTTGTTTTATACAAAATTGGTGAGGTTTTACCCACTCAAGTATGTTTAAAATTATTTTGTTATATACGCATTCGGTTCCTCCGATAAGGAGTGAATGCACGTTAATACATTTTCTTTAGATATGGTTGTTACCGTCTATGGAAACACTTTGCTTAGTTCTGCATTTGTTACTGATGCAGTGTTTGTTGCTTCGGAGTTTTGTCAATGGGCTGCGCTGAATGTGTACGCTCTGTCTTAGTAATTTCTGTGATATAGCAAAGTTGTTATATTTCTAAATGCATCTCTCCAGCAGGGATGTATTGTGTTCTTCACACCCAATTTTTAATAATATTTTGTATTATTAAAAAGACTTTTTGTTTTATGCAAAATTGGTGAGGTTTTCCCACTCAAGTATGTTTCATGTTATTTTGTTATGTCATTAATTGATGTTGCAGACACTTCTTGGTGAAACATTTTACTAAATGATTAAATATTGAGAATAAAACACTTGGCTATATTTCACTGGTTTTATTTATTTTATTTATTTTTTTATAATGGCACAAAAGCCGAAACGTAACATACGTTTCGGCTGTTGAACTATATTTAATTCATTCATATTACTTCGCGAAAAATGCAATTAATTTGCAACAAGTGCCGACTACAGGCAAAAATATTAACATCGGTTTCCTTAATGTAACTTAAGACTTCCCAATGTATTCGGAACCACAGCTTAATAGCTTAGTGGCAGAGCAATGGTCCGGCAAGCCGGGGACGTGGATTCGATTCCTGCTTAAGAGCGAATTTGTTTCAATAGAAAAATTCGAATAATTAGCGTCGTAAAATGTAGAAAGCAATATTTAATTCATTTAATTAAGTCAATTAGAACTTTTAATATTATTATATTGTATGGTATTGTGTTTAATAGCTATTGTATTTTTTGGGGAGCCTCGTTAATAAACCATTCGAAATGCCGGAAGGTTTTGTTAAGTTGAACAACTTATAGTAATTGCTATTGAAAGTTTTCTGAACATTAAGTTTCATTTGAAAAACATAGTATTCTCTTTGTAAATAATTATCGATTATATTAACTCTATAAGCATCATTATACCATAAGATTTAATAGTTTTCATAATAACGTGGACATTATTCCATTTTATTACTGAACAATGTTGCATCAATTCCAGATATTGTTTGAAATTAATTCGGCAGCTGAATGTAATAATATGCCCAGATGTGTATATATTGAGTGCACATATCTATATAGTTTTGTTTCTTTTGATTTGTATTGAACAACTTTAGCCTTATCTATGTATTACTCTGTTATTATTTACATTGGAACTAGTTTCTATTTAACGAGTAACCATTTCATTAAATGGATCCTTTCCATCGAAGTTTATTGTAATTTATGCAAGAATTGATATTACATATGATCTTGTTTATCAATTGCTACTAATTAAATATAATTAGATCGATACAGTTATATGGCATAGTAATAATTATATACATAGTTGTTTCTTTGTACGCACAAATAAGGAATAAAATGCACTTTGGAATTATAAATGATTGCAGTAAATTTGATAACTTTAGCAATTTTCTAAGCTATTAACAATTCGTATCTTCGCTTTGAAATATCCCACGAACCCTTATACAAGGTAAAAGTCTAACTTTTTTAATATGCGTTTTGGCCTTTTTACGATTTAATTAATCACAAATGTATGTATGTGCATTTGCGATTTGCAAGTTCTTATACGCAAATGTTGCATTTACAAAATTTACTTCTTCTGTCTCCTGAGTAAAATTTCGTTAAGTTAGTACTGCAAAAATAATGAATTATACACCGTCAGGTTTGCTTTCGTGGATAACTCCTTTGTGTTAAAACTGTGCTTGCCCAAAGTCAGGAAAAGTTTCGTGTTGGTCTTTATCTACTTCTGCTTTCATTCTTTCCTCTGCACTTATAATTATTTAAAACATTTATTGATTTATTTGCCTTACTTCTTTAGTTTTGTGCTTATATTTATGTATGTTTAGCGCTATTATCATTACTTTCCAATCCATATTTCCAATCCATATTTGCTTGGTACTTTGTCCAACTCGCTTACAATTTCTAATCTCTCTGTTATACAGAGAGATTAGAAATTGTTGATTAAGTTGGCAGTTCGGAAATAGGTATTTACAAGTTTACAATATATCAGAATTTGATGTCTGTCCATCTGGTTATCATCGGCTTGCGGTATTTTATGAGATATATTTGAATTATTTACCAGTATATATACTGTAATAGTGTTTATCGTGCCATCTGTCATCCTTTATAGTGAAGGCGTTTTCTTCACAATGGCATACAAGACAACGAGTTCTTGGATATACTCCAATGAATCTTGTTACAAGCAATATATTGCAGTGTATCCAAATAATGCTGTTTCATTTACTGTTTTCTATCCTAATAAACTATTGAACTTAATAAATTTTTTGTATTCATTTAATTACGTTAATAAAATCCTAAATTATGTTCAGCTAAAAGTTAACACGACATTTATTGACTGTTATGCGGTACGAAGTTCGCCGAGTCAGCTAAGTAGATTATAAATAAATTTTTGATAAAAGTAAACTCAATTTGCAATTGTGATTTTAAAACAAAATATTTTTGACAGCGTTTACGTAAAATATCAAGTGATGTCTAAAGTCAATTTACAATACAATTAGTAAACTAAAAGTTTTCGTAACTTTAAAATTAAAAGAAAAAAACATACTGGCCTGTTAACTTTGTCCAGGAGTTTGCATTAAGACATTTTAATTCATTCATTACATGATGAAAAATATGACATAATGGCATATCACGATATGTCTTTAGGTTATAGATATTTATCGTAGAAATGCAAAAATATAAGCAGGTATTATAATTAATGTGAAATGTGTCTACTATAAAACGATCACAATTTCACCACAGTAACGCTTTCGTATTCTTTAAAAAATAAAATCGCAATAAAGGTAATTGCAAGGTAAACGTGCCATCGTTATTGCGTTTCTCATTATGGATAAAAGGAGCCGTCGGGAGGTTTACCAGCATGTACGAGTGCCTTTTAAAATCTCATTTTATCATGTGTAAATCGAATTCAGTGTTTGGAAATGGATGCACTTTGTGCGAAACAGAAACAAGAAAAAAGGCAATTACGTTCTATTTTTAAATAATTGCGTATTCTGCACGTAGATACGGTGTAATGAAAAACGAAATAAGTAAGACATAATCGTTCGAGATATTGAAAATTTAAGACCGCGAGCGAGAGTGAAGTCACGCAAAAAAAAAAAACAGAAAATATGTATAACCAACCTTGAAAATAATAATTCCAGTTTCTTTTAACATCGTATAAATAGATGTATGTATTTTAATATCTTACATAAGAGAATATACTCAAGATAAATATCATTACTTCCTGAATCAATGTACTAAAGGAAGACTCCAGGAAAAAAATGTAAATATTGATCAGGCAGTGTTCTAAATATTGATTTTTAAAAAAGCAGTAGTGTTTTATATTTCTTAAAATAATAATTAGTATTTGAAGTATTGTTTTCTAAAATTTTCTAAAATTAGTTTTCTTTGTCTGTATACGAGGGTGACTGTCTATGTATCCGGAACTGGCAGTACTAGAATTACTGGACGCCACTAGACAAGTTTGACAATTTGTATACGTAGTACGTACACTGCCCGACATATAAAACCCGTACACTAACATATTATCAGTGTAAGCCAGGCTTATATCGAATTTGACTTGTCAAATTTTACTTAAGTTATACCCATTAGCGATATATGTATGTATAAGCGTTGTTTGAATATACATACTAGTTAGTCAATGTAATTGAAATAAAATTTGACCGATTTTTGCCCAATAATGTGCTGTTCTATAGTGACAAATGGATTATTTACAATATAAAAGAAGCTGATAGCTTGTAGAAATCTATCAAATTAGTTAAAATAATTATTAAAATTAAATTTAACCTGATATAAAATTTATATTAATATTTAGGTAGTTTCAAATGACAATTTCTAATTTAATTATCTTATTAAATATTTTTTAATTTTAGACGAGAAATACATTGATGCCAAATTTCAATTGTGTCGTAAAATATAACGGACAAACGTCTCACTTTCACACTTGCCACTATTTACATATTTTCATAGGGAAAACAAATATTAAATTATAGGTATATATATGGTGTATATATATATATATATATATATATATATATATATCTGCTGACTGAACAATATTCCGAAATTCTTATCAGGTTAAATAAAATGCACATTTTTAAATACATAATTATATTCTAAAGGTAGATGTTATTCATATTTATAAAAATATAATTTTTTTAAATACAGCTGTTATACATATATGAATGCAAAACTATTTTGTTAGTTATTAAAGTTATTATATTTGACAAAAATATCGATGCCGGAAAAAAGAGTAGGTATAAGAATATTGTAATCGCTGTTTTGTCGAGATCCCCTAAAATTATATATGATTATAATGTGATACACTTTTATCAGATTTTGTTTGAGCTTTCTATAAATTATTTTAAATGGGAATTCTTAAACATGTTTCTTTAGAGACTGTCACCCCAAATCCATCCATTACCTACTCCAGATTTGTCTCTTAAGGTAGACAAAAATAATAAACCATGGAATAATTCATAATTTAAAAGTTTCAATAGCAAATACATTGTATTTTTCAATAAATCCCAAGACAGTTGTTAAAACTCTATTCTATTCTATTTTTAATAAAAAAAATGAAGGCTTGCATACATGTAGGTATGTGTGGGGCACTTACTTTGTGTAAATTGTTTACTGATTTTGTAAAATAGCAAGTTTCGTATGTCTTTTTGTTTGAGGCATTTTGTAACTACTTGAAACAAATTTACACTGTTTATATATTTGCGTCCTTATTAGTAAGTCTAGAATAAACTTTGTATGGTCTTCACATATATTGTTCGTATTAAACCAAACAGTTGTTTGCATTAAGTTTTTTAATATCTTTTTTTTCGCGCTAAAATATATTTTGCTTTCATAATATTTTATGCTATAGCTTGAAAAATATTTTAAAAATGATTTAGTGAATATCCAAAGCCCACAATTAAAATATGAGCACTTCTGTCCAGACATATTTAACAAAAATGTCTCAATTTTATCACTCTAAATTACAAACACTTAATTTAATTAGCAAAATTCATATCTGTACTTAATACAAACTTAAAATGTCCACTTAATATTTATATTCAAAAACACGGTCCCATCGTATTGGGGCGTTGTGCGAATGTTATGGTTGTACTCGGCTCGTGGAACAAATGTTTGCAAAGACTCCGGTTACTGACGGTGATACTTTAACGTCGGTTACTAGAATCACGACGCCTATGTTGCTTCACCGTGCACAGGTCGTAAGGCTGTATACACTTTACTTTTTAAATCTTAGGTGACTATTTGTGAAGTATGAATAAATGTACTTTCATCTAAATATATTTATTTACACTATATACATTTATTTTAGATCTACGACTTATATTAACATAAACTGCTGTTGAAACTGGTGTCTCTTGTTAAAAAGTGATTGTTATGTTGATGCTGTGTTTGAGGTCATACTGTTTGATATGAATGTTGCTGGTATGAGACTCCGAATGATACTTAAGACTGATATAAGACTGCCTTATACTGATGTTAAATTTGTACTGATGAGTCTCTTATTGCTGGTATGAGACTCTGATTCATACTGTAAGACTGTGTGTCTTATACTGATGTTGAGTTGAGATTGATCTGTTCTGTTCTGTTTTACAAGTAGGTAAAAATACCATTACCCCTACTCTATTACAGATTAAAAGCGTATTTGTTGACAAATATATCGTTTACGTTATAACGGGAAATTTTGTGTTATTTAAATTCTTGTAGTTATACCTACAAGCAATAATAACCAAAGTTTACGATTTGTCTTAAAGATCTAATCTTAACTAATAAATAATAAAATGTCATTACTAATTAAGTCATAAACCTAAGTATGCATTTCCGGTTGGTCCTTTGTTAGAATAATAAAATTTATTATATATACGAGATCTAAGAAAGGAAATCTTAACAATGAATATCCAACTTGAAGCCGTTATTCGCTATTGGATTTTTTAGGGTAGATACATATTTAGGAATTGTGAGCCTATTATACATATTTACTTAACAATAGCTGATATTAAGAGTGTATTGAAATCATTCGCTAATAATTCTAGGCAATTAACAAAAGGTCTAATGTATAGAGCAATAAATTAATTTGGCAAAAGATGCCGATTATTTATAATTCTAGGTAATAAATAGATTTGCATTTTCTAGCATATTTCATTAAAATTACTAAAGAATACTCTAAATCTAAAAAAAATTGCTTACATATCAAATATAATATTCAACTTAAAATTTAATTCTGAAAATATGGCGATGTTGAACAATCTTAGTTATAGCTTTATTAATTTTGTTAATACATATATGGATATTTTGTATCAGTATTAGTAAATTATTAAAATGTTAGCTATGTTCAGATATTGGTTTCTCGGAAAATGAATATTCTTATTATTTGCTAAATTTATAATATAATAAAACAATAAATATTGCAATAAAATATTGTTTATTCCAGGTGTCGGATACATAAAATTCATAGCAGGATGCCTTCTCAGTTTATACTACTCCCTGCATGTGGGATTAGCGATCTATTACGTTATATGGACTGGAAAGGATTCCATACCGTTCAGGGAATGTGCAGAAGTGAGCATGGGAAAGGTAGGTTTCATGTTGTTAATTGAAATTAAATTATATATTTAATGCTCTATTAATATTTTTTATGAAATAAAAATGAAAGAAATATGTATAATAAAGCAGATATGAATTATTATTAGGACTGGCGATTTGCGCTAACAGCCAGTGACGGCCGCATAAAAATTTACACATAAAATGAAATAAATTATAAAACGTGCTCGAAAACTTACCGTAGTGTCTTTTATAAAATCACAAAGTGCATCTGTTAAATATTTCAATAATTTGGTATATTCCCATAGTTCTTTCAGTCAAGCTAGTACGACGTGTGGAATAAATGTTTTTTACTTCCGAAAACGACCGTTTTACTTCCAGTGAAATTTGACAATCCAAATAAGCCATGTCAAATTTGATAAGCCTGGCTTACATGGATAATATGTTAGTGTACGGGTTTTATATGTCGGGCATGTACTAGAAATGCATTATTCGATGTGATTCTATACTATTCAGTTTACTATTCGTTAGTCAATAGCTCTGTCAGTATTGAGTTGTGGGCCTTATTTTTTTAACTTTTTTCGATTTTAATTTAATCGGCATTATATATTCTTCTTTTTCGCTGTTCCCTTTAAAATTTATCCTCTTGTCTATCCTATTTCCTATTGTCCAGGTTCTCTTTGGTAGCCTAGAAGATAACATTTTACTAAAATGTCCAAATTTTTTCGAAGCATTTGTTTTAATTTCTAGTTCTATTGATTTTATATGCATTCTTTTCGCTATTAGTTTTACACTCACGGCTTTCCATAAAACTCTTTTTATCTTTCTTCAGTCTCCTTTTCTGTACTTTGCTCTAGTTCCATACTATTGAAACAAAAAATACGTTGTATATTCTTGTTTTTGTTTTGATTTGTAACTCTTTTCTATGAAAGATTTGTTTGTTAAATGCAAAGTATAGTTTAATAGTTGTTTATTTATGTTGTTCATTTTTATTTCCTCTGCGTCATCTGTTATGACGCTCTTAGATATTTAAACACTTCTACTTGATTTAGTTCCGCATGGTCCAATTCCATGAACATTTTCTGTAGTGTTTTTTATATAACCACTGATATCGTTTTGTTCATATCGACTTCTAGTTTTTTTTTAGGTTTTTGGTCCAAATTAGTAGATTGTATTGTAAGATCATTCTCTATAATTATTTGCTCTTTGCTTCTATGTAGTTTAAACGTATATTTGTAGAAACTCAGCACAAAATATTGTCAAATATGCTCTAATATAGAACAATATGCATCAATATGCTAAATTGTTTATAACATTCTAACAAAAACCAAATCTGATTCTATGAAACGAAACTTTATTTTACATTTAAGGTTTGTAACATTTCGTAATATTCGTGTAACGCTATTAACAATATGTTTACGAAAACTTAAAATATCCTTAGACATTGTAACTGCTATTCAAGCATATATAATTATCAATATTTAGTAACTTTTAATAATTAATAATATCTAACAATAAGTACATCTACTTACTTATGGCTTATAGTATATGATCTATCCAGTTATGATCTATCCAGTTATTACAATCAGGTGCTATTAGGTATACGAGGAGTTATTGAACACCAGATTGCTGGATTACTTCAACAACGCTTCTTACTTTTGTAATCAACAATATGGTTATTTAAAAAATAAATCCACAATCTAAGCTATCTATGAACTAGTTGATAGCGTCATAAGTGGTTTTGACATGCATCAGAAAATATCTGCAACACCACTGGATTTATCTAAGGCTCTTGTCTGTGTTCGTCATGAGATATTACTACAAAAATTACAATACTACGGTATCAGGGGACGGCCTTTAAAATTATTCCAATAATATCTTTCAGAAAGAAAGCAAGTAGTAATGGTACAAAGCAGTGCTTCTAAAGAACAATTGGTCAAATATGGAGTTCCACAAGGTTCCAAGTTAGGACCAATATTATTTCTGATATATGTCAATGATTTATGCGCAAGTCTTCACATGTGTAAAACAATAATGTTTGCGGATGATACCACCCTGGTGTTTAGTGCTCCTACAACTGAGGAATTGACATAGCGGAGTCATTTCCAATATCTGAAGCGGAAGAATGGTTTGAAGCCAGCAACTTAAAATTAAATATGGATAAAATTCAAAAAATCTAATTTGAAACTAAACAATGTCAAAATGCTGGGTGTCTACATTGACTCATGCTTAAATTGGAATACATATGTTGTTATCTATGCGAAAAACTAAGTACAACTGTTTATCAAATACGAAGAACCGTAGAAATAACAAACATGGGTACAGCAAAATTAATATATTACTCAAACTTTTACTCACTCATCAATAGCAGTATTATACTCTGGGGCAGCACAGAGCATACAGAGAGAATTTTTAAAATCTAAAAAAAAATGTGTAAGAGCAATAATTAATGCATCCGTCAGGCGCGGCTCGTGATGACGTATTTGGGAGTGCAAGTACAATGATGCGAGTGCCTCGTGTGTTTTCGGTGTTCACTAAGAAAACGTTACAGTTAGTATACGAGAATACACGAAGCACTCGCATCATTGTACTTGCACCCCCAAATACGTCATCACGAGCCGCGCCTGCATCCAGTAGAGAACATTGCAAACCACACTTCATAAGACTGAAAATATTAACAATTCCATCTCTATTTATATACAACTGTTTGCTTTCTGCTAAAACAAACCTAAACAAATTCGAATCACAATCTGATATCCATTGTTACACAACTAGGAACAAGTCATCTTTCCAAATTCCATATCACAGGTTAACTTTAACTCAACAATCTGCTAAATACCAAGCCATAAAATTTTATAATGATTTACAACAAAAAATCATAGAATTACCATCAAATAAATTAAAAATACTAATAAAACAGGCTCTAATACATAGAGCCTTATATAAAATAGAAGATTTCTTTACTTGTAATATGTAAAAACCATTTTATATAAATAATAGTTTTTAAGCTATATTAATATATGTATAGTTTTCTTTTTCATTGTGACATTCCATGTAATTCAGGAAATAAATTGAATCGGTGAGTGGAGAAACGATATAACTAGCAAAAATCTCGTTTTCAATGTAAGATAGCCAGAATTATATATAAACCAAGATCTGTTTGCTGGGCGAAAAAACGGTATAAAAATCAAAACATGTACGCTTACACATGACCATGTAATTTGACGTTGAGTGCAAAAACGATATAACTCCAGCGTTTATACGGCTTTTTCACTCAGCACGGCGCCAGCGCATGCTTGTGCTATTTCATTCGGTTGATGTATCATTTTAACCTTAGAGACTTAGCCTAAGTTAGTAAGTTGTATTTTAGGTCGGGAAATTCCCCAATAAACTTATTTACTCGATCACATAGTGATCCTTTTCTCTTTCTAGGACTCTTAACTGTTTCTACGACTCTAACTCTACACCCCTAACATCATTAAAATGCACGTTGCAACGTACAAACGCTCGTATAAATATACAGGGTACACCATTAACAACAGTTAATCTGCGACTGACAAACTGACAGCGATCGACGTTAATATTTGCTTCGCAGGGTGACGTAGCGGTGGGCGCGTTTGACTCTCTTGTACGGACAAGATTGGCAATTCTAACCATAACCCATAAAATATACATATTACAATGATATTGGCATTTGAAAGCATGTGATAGCTGGTAGCTTGATAACTCGGAATAGCTTCTTGAGAAGAGTGGATAAGAATTCCTCAAGAATCTTCTATTAAATATTATGTCTATGTAATACTGTATTGAGAATTCAAAAGCACATTTTAATTACTGAATTGAAATAGGGAGGTCAAAAATGTTAAAATATGTATATCAAATAACTATGAATTTGATTTTTCAATAAATATTAGTTGTTTACTAAATCCTTTGTTTGTCATGTATTTTTTTGAATATAATTACACAACTCTGCTACATTCTCTAATTATCTTAAGTAGTGCAAATGCTTATATATTTACCCGTTTTGGGAGCCCAAAATGTAATACATAATGAATGAAAACTACATTCATTTTAATTATTCTATTTTTATAATGTTCAATTTATATTAATTTAACCAAAACTCGATTTACTAGCCCTTAGCTGCATGGCAATATTATAGTGACCTTAATTAATCCATAACAATCAATCAATTACAACCTTTATATTCAGTATTTGTACTTATTCACAGTAAGGTGGGTGTGCTCCTTCCTATACATTATCTACAACGAATTTAATTTATGATTCCCGGACATTTTCAATCTCCAAAAGTTAATATAGAAATTCCAGTATCAGATAAGATTTATTACCCCAAATTTTAATCGATTTAGTCTTTTACGCTCTGAATATAGGGATGATCTCTAGTTAGTTATTGATCTGTAATGCGCCAAAATATGGGATAAGGGCAATGACTTCCCTGCAAACTCTGTCAACTGCGTGACCTAAAATTCCACGTATATATTATTTTTTGTTATTGTAATAATATCTTTCAGGTTATTTATTTTCGTAGTCGTCGAGTTTATTTCAAGTAAATATAGGATAGATTTGGCCGTCTTTTATTAGAGAGGGTGGAAAAAAGGAGTTTTCTTTTATTATCAGTGCCGATTCAGCTCTTATTTTTGTCCGTACATCAGTATAAGGATATTAAATATTCGAATGTTTTCTATTCATATTAATGTTTGGAAAAGTATATAGCATCGTTTCTCAACCTGGGGGTCACAGCGACATTAAAGGGAGGTCGTGAAATAGCCTAAATAATAATGAAAAATAATTTTATGAGAAAAAAATTATTTGTTATAAACATTTTATTTACAATAAGTATAGCAAGCGCCAAATAAGATGGCGAGAGGAGGGGGCGCGTAGAAGCCGTTTTTATAAACGTCCACATATTTTACTCTAATAAATTATTAATTTATTAAGTGATAGATGTGTAGTTTACGCCACCTAAGGTACCTTGCAAATTGATGTAAAACTAAATACAAATCTTCCCAATACTAATCCTGCGCGACCTTACCCCCCCTGCTCGCCAACTTATCTGGCGTTTGCGATACACATGTAAAGAAAAGAAATTAATCTGATGGTTGCATTTGTTTTTCATTTAAAAGTTTCTCCAATACACAAAAACAAATTGTTTTCAAGTGATACGAGACGATTCCCATATTTAGTTTTTAGCGCAACCATAGACGAAAAATCCTTTTCACAGAGACAAGACGTGGCGAAAGAGATTAATATTTTCAATGCTTCTGACTAAATTTCCATATTCATTTCGACGAGCAACCCAAAACGTATTTAAATCTCAGACATTCGATGAGCTGGTAGTAAATCTTAACTGGTAACTTAGCAGCGACAACAACGTTTTCACTAAACGGATTCAGTACCAATCTATTCAAATTTTTTCTTTGAAGGTGAATAATCCAGATATCAAACGTCTTAATGAAAGCATGAACTTTGTCTGTCATTAATAAAATGTTTTTATCACGTCCTTGTAAATTCACACTCAAGTCGTTTAAATGCGAAAATACATCAGCTAAGTAAGCCAATAACAACATAAGTATTATTCTGTAGAGAGAATGGCGTTTGTTTATCCTGGAAAAATACTATTAATTCATCTTGAAATTTCAATACCCGGGTTAACACTTTACCTCGCAATAACCATCTAACTTCTGTATGGAAAAGAAAAGATCTGTATTTTCTCCCATTTCATCGCATAGTTTAACAAATAGCCTGTTCTGTAGCAGTCGGCTTTTATAAAATTAACCATTTTTACAGCTTCACAAAGAATTTGAGTGTGTCCATTCCGCCCTTGTTATAAAGCGATCTTGCAATACATTTTGCCCAATTTATGCTAGTATAGTTTCCAGTAGCTTCATAAAAACCATCAAAAAGACATTGTCTTGTTGCATGATCCGTTACTGTTTCACAAAACAACATATTTCTTTGATTGATGTGTCCCTATTACACTTATGTCTCACAGAACATAAGAACTGAGACATTTTTGCTACATCTGTTGATTCATCAAATTGAATACTAAAAAATTCACTTGAACTCACTTGCTAAATTATCTGATCGCGAACATCGGCAGCCATGTCATCGATTCGCCATGATATTGTGTTGTTAAAAAGCGGAATTTTTTTCATTTTTTTTACTTCATCCATACCTTTTAAAACACATCAATTGCAGCAGGCAATATCAGATTTTTGGCGATTGTGTGTACACTTTTATTAGTATGGCTTGACTTTCAAATAGAAGTTTGTTGATTTCTCAAGGTATGTAATTTTCTTTCGAAAAACTCCAAGGGTTTGTTTTTATAAGCCAGATGTTTGGTTTCTAAGTATCAAACTAATTTTGATGGCTTCATGCTTTCATCGAAGAGAATTTGATAGCAAACTGTCATTGTACAACCTTGTCTTTTTACTGGATGTAGATAGCTCACTTCGTTTTTTTCACAAATTAATCCATTTCGCATAGGAAATTAAAAAAAAAACAGTTATTACAGAAAGTAGAGCAGTATTTTTACGACATTGATACTGATTATAAAACTGGTATAATGACGCTGGTCCACGAGTATTATTGTTGAATAGGAATATGTTGAAAAATAAAGAAAAAATTGTTGGCACAGATCAAGTGTTTCATTTTAAGTTCCATCTTCCCTCAAATCATTCTCGTATACTTGTAATTAATTATTTAAGAGAAATAATCCTTGGGATTTTCTTTCTATATGTCTAGTTTCTGTTATATTAACATTTACTTATTGATAATAAAAAGAAAAAAAGGAGGTTTTCGATTACTAATAAAATTTTACTGATGTTACAAGAGTTACAAGAGAACTATGAACCGACCTTTCTGTCCTACGGGTAACATACACTCGTCAGAGAGGTAAGTAGTTATGGTGCGAGGGGATAGCCTGATGTATGATACGACACGTCGTCGCCTGTCGTGCAGCTGCGTACATTCTGTTGTTCTTACGATGAGCGAAAGTGCAGTACCATGACACATCGTCATCAAATCTCTTACGAAGGAAAATGTTGGTCTCGCTAAAAGTAGCGAAGGTTGCATTATCAATATTGTGAATCAACATTATCCAAGATAAGTGAAATTTTGGCATAAAGAATTTCGTGGAGAACGAGATGCCGTGCAAAACGAAACTCATCAACGCCCTCCAAAAACAAGCGCCACTCATGAAAACATTGATGCCATTCGTGACATTATTCTAACAGAAATTCAACAAACACTGGGAATAAGTATGATAGTACCCAATCCATCATTAGGATAAAACTTCAGTTTCGAAAAATATCGGTAACATGGGTTCTAATGCTCTTGAATAAAGATCAACGAACTGTTTGTTTTGAAGTTTCTCAAAGACTGCTGACACGTTACGAAATGGAAGAAGAACCATTTTTACATCGTAGAGTGACCTGTGGTGAGACTTGGGTACACCACTATACATCGTAGTTCAAACGAGCAAGAAAGGAGTGGAGACAAAAAAGTTTGTCCGTAAAGGCGAAAACTCGTTTGTTTGCGAGTAAAGTTTTGGCGACAACGTTTTGGGATTATAGAGGTGTATTTTCTTCACGATAGGCGAACCGTTAATGCAGATTATTATTGCAGTCTTTTGAAGCGTGCTCGAGTCGCCTATCGGATTAAAGACGGGATGTCCGATACGATAATTGTTGCTTTTGCGACGACAAATAGCTGCCTCAAACGCAAGAAAAACTAGCGGAAATGCATTGGACTGTCGTTGAACAGCCTCCACACTAGGGCTGGACGATACCGTTTTCGGTATCGGGTAGCGATACCAATCGAGGTATCGCTACTTAGCAATGGATCGGGTCTGTGCACGGTATCGATTCTGACAACTGAAATCTGTAAAGTATCGAAAGGTATCGATGCTTTGGAATCGATACTCTGGAATCGATACCTTGAATCGATACTTTGGAATCGATACCTTGAATCGATACCGTGGAATCGATACCTTGATTCGGTATCGATTGGTTGATATCGGTTTCGAGACATACAAAATTAATTTATCGATTCTACCATATCTACGGTATGAAAGTTGCAATATCGTGATATTTTGTTTTTTTTTTGTAATAACTATAGTTATTATGTTTATGTTATAATATGGATATTTGCTACGCATAATGTGTGAAAGCCTTTGAAATATATATATATATATATATATATATATATATATATATTTCGTCGAATGTTTTCGCGGTCGTTTGTTGAAGCGTTGTTCTTCGGGATATTTCGCCGCGTTTGGATGATTTCGTCCTGAGAAGGACAACTTTCTTCCTGACGTTTCGGTGACATCACTTTCACCTTTTTCTAGAGGATCTTCTCGTTGCAATGGTAACTTCAAGAGTGCGTTGATTTCCTGTGCCGCTTGTATTATATAGTCCCGTCGTAGTGGGGACGCGTGTCTGACTCCTCGTGATTGGTCCGTCGGTTGTTCTGTCGCTTTCGACTATTGGTCGATCGGTTTGCGTTCGGTCCGAGTTAGTATGACTGGGCTGTGGCAAGTTGTTCTCATTACGTCGCTTGTGTGTATGAACAAACGTGACGACGGACAGCGTTTGCCTGACACATGGAAGTCGGCCTTGCTCAACAGGCAGATTACACACAAGCGACGTAATGAGAACAACTTGCCACAGCCCAGTCATACTAACTCGGACCGAACGCAAACCGATCGACCAATAGTCGAAAGCGACAGAACAACCGACGGACCAATCACGAGGAGTCAGACACGCGTCCCCACTACGACGGGACTATATAATACAAGCGGCACAGGAAATCAACGCACTCTTGAAGTTACCATTGCAACGAGAAGATCCTCTAGAAAAAGGTGAAAGTGATGTCACCGAAACGTCAGGAAGAAAGTTGTCCTTCTCAGGACGAAATCATCCAAACGCGGCGAAATATCCCGAAGAACAACGCTTCATATATATGTAACATATATATATATATATATATATATATGTAACATATATATATATATATATATATATACAGGCTTAGTTAAAAGTATGGAGACGGCGACTTATTGTCGTTTATATTCATTTTAGGGAATTATGTTCATTATAAAAGTTTGTTAGGATATTTTGATCTACATTTGAGAATATTTAAATTTTTTTTTCTTCAATTGTTTTTTAGTTACGCCTGTCCGCACAGTTTTTTTAAATGGGAACTAGTAAATTTTACTCTACCATTCGATAGAGAATTTTTTTTCTTTACAATATTTTTGTTTTTTTAAAATTCATTTTAATAACTTTTTTATAAGAAAAATTACACAAATTAATAACAAAGTAAATTAAAGTAAGTGTTCAAATTGTCGTCCATTAGTAATTTAACAATGACCCAATCGATTTACAAAACCCCGAACAGAGTTCTGTAAAAAATCTCGGGGAATTTCTTTTATCGTTCTGATAATTCGGATTTGTAAATCTTCGACGTTATCGGGCTTATCTTTGTAAACTTTGTTTCTTACGTATCCCCAAAGAAAAAAATCTAAAGCACTTAAATCTGGCAAACGGTCTGGCCATTCAATGGTTCCTCGTCTTCCAATCCATCTGTGGGGAAAAACGTTGTCCAGATATTGACGAACATTTACACCATAATGTGGTGGGGCGCCATCTTGCTGGAACCAGATACTATCATTGGGCAGGTGTTCATTGTTTTCATGAGGATAGAGCGTAGCACAAGCAGGCATTATTTCATTTTGCAATAACTGCAAATACAAAGCCGAAGTTAAATTGCCATTGATGAAAAAGGGACCGATAATATGACCGCCTAGAATGCCAACCCAAACATTAACCTTTTGGAGGTACTGCGTATGGTGCTCCAAAAACTAAGAGGGATTTTCCGATGACCAGTATCTGCAGTTATGTCTGTTTACTTCACCGGTAAGGCAAAATGTAGCTTCTTCAGAAAATTGTAATCTCCTATCAAAATCATCTTCCGTTAACTCGTGTACAAGGTGTATCTTATAAGGTTTATACTTTTCACTTTTTAAAAATGACACGATCGATGACTGTGAAATATTGAAATTGGCCGCTAATTGATTGGTTGATAAATGGGGATATTCAGATACAGCCAATAAAATATCCAGTTTGTTATCATCGCTTTTTGCTGTTCTAGGTCTACCACACCTTGGCAAATCTTTAACGCTACCCGTTTGTTCAAAGCGTCTTAAAGTTTTACCAACAACGGATTTAGAAATTGGATTTCTATTTGGATGCGTATCATTAAATAAATTACAAACGTCTTGTAAACTTCGGCGTCTATCTCCATAACCCAACATCATAAGTATTTCAATTCGTTCATGTTCACTTAGACACGCCATTGTTAATATTAACAGCAACAAATTGCACAAATGATTATTTCTGTCAAAGACTTGACGTACACAATAACCACTGATAAAATTATGTCGCTCAAGTTTGTTTATCGCTACGCTTCTGTCTATCTGCGACGTACCGAACATCTGTTAAACACATGAACCGGCCTTTTCTTATAAAAAAGTTATTCAAATGAATTTTAAAAAAACAAAAACATTATTGTAAAGAGAAAAAAATCTCTATCGAATGGTAGGGTAAAATTTACTAGTTCCCATTTAAAAAAACTGCGCGGACAGGCGTAACTAAAAAACAATTGAAGAAAAAAAAATTCAAATATTCTCAAATGTAGATCAAAATATCCTAACAAACTTTTATAATGAACATAATTCCTAAAATGAATATTAACGACAATAAATCGCCGTCTCCATACTTTTAACTAACGCTGTATATATATACAGGGTGTTTAGAAAAGATGCGGCAATATTAAAGGGGGTGATTGCCCAGGTCATTTTATACAAAAAATTCCTATAAACATAGGTCCGCATACGCTTCGTTACCGATCTACAGCGTGTTGAAGTTTAATTTTAAAAAACAGTAAAATCCACATGTAAAATCCATTGTTGAAGATCGTTTTCAACATCAGTTTTCTTTGAACGTTTGGCTTGGGATTGTGGGTGACTGCATAATTGGACCGGTATTTTTACCAAGGAGACTTACCGGAGAGGTGTATCGCAACTTTTTGGAAAACACGCTCCCTGGATTTCTGGAGGACGTACCATTAGCAATTAGAGATGCAATGTGGTATATGCACGATGGCGCACCAGCCCACTTTAGTCAAGTAGCTCGTGATTTCTTAACACAAGCATACGGAAATCGCTGGTTAGGCCGAGGTACCTCACTCATGGCCTGCACGATCCCCGGACTTAAATCCCCTGGATTTTTTCATGTGGGGCCATTTGAAGTCCTTGGTGTACGCTACTCCATTGGAAAACGTAGAAGACTTACGAAACCGAATCATTGCTGGGTGCAACTCAATTAAAACCGATCCTGGTGTTTTTCAGAGAGTTCGCCAGTCAATGAGGAGAAGATTGGATTCTTGCATCCGAGCTAGAGGTGGTCACTTTACACAGTTTTTGTAATTTTTGGTTGATAAAATTGTTGGTTTGGTAAAATATTTGTTTTTGCCCTTGAATAAAACCTTGTTCTTTAATATTTTTTTCTGTAATAAATGGACATGCACTAAAATGTCTTTTTTTACTAAAAAAAACGGTACGTCGTACGATAAAAAGTTAAGAAAGCTTTTTTCTTCATAATTGAACAATAAATAAAAGCATATTTGTATTTTTAGAGAAATCAGAGGCATCCTATTTTTTCTTGAAAAATAGCCTGTGACGTGCCAATACGCGCGCCACAGGTACGACTGAAACATCGTGTTGTATTGCAAAGTATGTGTCTCCCACAGCTATTAACATGCCTAAAATTTCATTATGATATCTCAAGCCGCTTTGGAAAAATCAAGTTTTTACTGTTTCTTAAAATTAAACTTCAACACGCTGTAGATCGGTAACGAAGCGTATGCGGACCTATGTTTATAGGAACTTTTTGTATAAAATGACCTGGGCAATCACCCCCTTTAATATTGCCGGATTTTTTTTAAACACCCTGTATATATATATATATATATATAATGCATACATACTTAAAAACTCTTTACTTAAAAAGTTATTGTATCCTTTATGTACATTTAAAAAATGCACAAAGGTAAGCTACCCGATACATCGCTAACCCGATACATCGATACTTAGCGAGTACTGGAATCGGTAAAGTATCGATAGGTATCAATGTTTTGGAATCGTTATCTGAGGTATTGGGGAATCGATGGTTATGGTATCGGGTATTGGACGATGTATCGATACTTCGCCCAGCCCTACGCCACACAATCCAGACCTTTCGCCATTTGATTACCATATGTTTGGTCCACTAAAAGATACACATTTTGACGATTATCAAGTGGAGCAGTTCAGGTGCAACTGATTAAATACACGCCCTCGTTCTTTTTAGTAAAATGAGATAAAGACTTAGGCGCTGGGGAAAATGTATTCAGAAGGAAGGAATATATATAGAAAAAGAAGATATTGTCCATCCATTATAATCATAATTCAATAAAAAGTTATTAACAAAGATCGGTTCATATTTCATCCACCCTCGTATTTTAAATAAAATTGAAAGAGAAAGTTAAATAATCTACTATTGGAATATGTTTTCTTTATAAATTCTATTAATTTATGAATAATTATGGTTTACATGAAAACGTACACTAATTATACTTTTTCTCCGTTTTCTAATGAGTTATTTTTAATTAACAAGTTTTGTAATTACGCTTAAAAAGAAACACCATGTATTCGTGCAGAAAATACCGAACAATTCAAGTTTTCATTCGAAAAATAATAAACAAGAAGGAATTTTAAATATTAATAAGTAATAAATAAATATCCATTTAAAAGCGGTCATTGATTGCATTACATGCTATCAGCGGCCGGTAATTTTAGTGAAAGTGGTCTCGCCAATTTTCTACGCTACCTTTGCATTACCGAACAATAGGTATACTCCGCAGCACGAAAGACATAATTACTTTTCTTTGATGGCATTTTTCTTTTGTCGTGACTTAAAGAAGAAACGAAGACGCGGCTATCAACAAGTGGCTTTTAATTGAAAGTATGTACATACATATATGTGGTTCTAGGTATAAAAAATTATATAAAACAAGGTGATTTTAATGTGATGCCCAAGGCAGGCTTTAATTAATAATTAGTAGAATAATTAAATTACCGTTGCAGTAAGCATATACAGTTGGATACGTAATATTTATTTCAATTTTAAATTTCTTGTGTTGAACATAACTTCATTATTAATAATAGAAAAGATATATTTCTAATTGCAATAATTTCATTATCCTAGAAGGTAAATTAAAATTGTAACAAATAATATTCAATAATTAAAGTGTTTCTCATATTTTATATTTTAAATTTCGCTTCGATGATTTCAATATATTATTGGTACATTAGTGTCATATGTATATAAGGAGAACGGGTTGACTTATTCGCGCGATCGCCTACTGTAGACCGCAAAATTTAAAAAAATAGACATCACATTTTGACAACCAATGCCTTATCACTCTATCAGTTGACTGTTAGTTACTGTTTGATAAATTTGTGACAAAGCGTGTTTCGTAGGCAATTTTTTAAATTTTACCCTACTGCACTAATTAAGTGTAAATTGATAATTTTGAGCATCGTGCAGTGATTAAGTATCTTTTAAAGAAAGGCTTGTCCTTTACCAAAATCCATGATCATACGCGCGATACACTAGATCGGGGTTGTCCTTCGTATACAACCGTCAGAAAATAGGGAATTAGATTTAAGCGTGGCAGGAGCAGCTTAGAAGATTATTTCCGCAGTGGACGGTCGAAACCAGTTACAAATCCAGAAATGGTGGAAAAAGTCCATGATTTGTTGTTAAGCGACCGACGGTTGAAAGTGTTTCAAAAAGCGGAGACAGTGGGAATTTCAAAGGAAAGGATGTTTTACATTTTGCACGAAGAATTTAATATGAGAAAGCTTTCGGCAAAATAGCTGCCACATTTACTGACGACGGAACAAAAACGTGTTCGGTGTCAAATATCGATGCATAATTAGAAAACGTAATACAGCAGATCTTTTACGCCGATTTGTTACTTGTGATGAAACATGGGTTCAATATATACACCCGAATCTAAACAACAGTCGAAGATGTGAACCAAATGTAGAGAACCAAAGACTTCCTCGGAGACAAAAAATTTTGCACAAATGAAGAGCTAACTTATACAGTGCTTCTCAAAAGTCCCCTCCCCCCCTCTTATCTTTGGAACGATTATACATACACATGTGAAATTTGGAAACTGCATATTATAGGTTATAAACTTCCCTACTAGTGATGATAGATGGCGAAATCGTCATAGATGACGTCACAAGGCCATTATGACCAATAATTTTAAATGGAACGCTACGGCAAGCGACACCTCTTTTAAAAGGTATCGAAAAAACCTATTCAATGATACTAATTTTGTTTGTGTTTGAGGCAGTTTTAATGGTTCATTTGTAAACATGAAAATTGAAAATCCATTCAGTATGATATTAAATACAGATTTAAGAAACAGTATGTACTTAAATAAATTGCTCGAAATGACCTCCATTTACTTCCTGACAGTGAAATATCCTATTTTTAAACTCTTCTCGTACTTCTTCAAATGTGTCTGCGGAAACAGCCTCACATTCTGCAACAATACGTTGTTTTAAAACGTCAAATTGTCACTAAAATTCCAAATTCAAGCACCGCCTATGGTTAGTTGTCAAATAATCTGACGTCTTTGTTAGTCTCCAATATTCGACGTTTTTGTAATTGTCCAAGTTTTTGTACATTTAATAATTTGTGTATTGTTGATCGAACGTCTCACTGTTTTTACAGCTTATGGTACTTTTAATATTTTTGTACATTTAAATAATTTGTTAAACTGTTGTGAGTCGAAAGTTTAAGTGCTTCAAGAAGCGAAATGGTACGTGCTTTAGGTGATAAAGTAGCAGCGGTCCTAATTCTTGGTGAAACTAGACAAAATATTCATGCAGCAGAACGCATTTTTAATGAGAGGTTTCCCGATCGCCCCATTTCGAGGACTTATTTAAGGGAGCTTCTTCGTAAGTTTGAAACAACGGGTAGTATTAATGATGCGAAACGATCTGGCAGACCACAAATTTCTGATGAGAAAAAAATTGATATACTGGCAGAAGTAAAAGTTAATCCTACTTCTTCAACAACTCAAGTTGCATCTACCTGTGAAGTTAGTGGTGTGTGAATGTGAGGTATTGGAGTGACGCAAATCCTCACCTGTTTCGTGAAACACATACCCAATTTCCCCAGAAGGTGAATGTTTGGGCAGGTATCCTGGGAAACCACATCGTTGGGCCTCTTTTTTTAAATACTAATTTAACTGGTGAGGTTTATCTGGAGATGTTGCAAAACGCAATAGAACCGTTAATCCTTGAAATTTTGGAAGATAATCCAGATGAATTCGGCAATTTGGAAATAACATTCCAACAGGATGGTGCTCCTCCACACTATTACGGTGCAGTAAGACGGTATTTGCATGAGGAGTATCCTGGTAGATGGATTGGACGACGAGGTTCAACGGAATGGCCACCTCGATCACCGGACCTCACACCTTTGGATTTTTTTCTGTGGGGGTACCTTAAATCGAAGGTTTACGCCACTGAACTTGACAATATTGACGTTTTAAAACAACGTATTGTTGCAGAATGTGAGGCTGTTTCCGCAGACACATTTGAAGAAGTACGAGAAGAGTTTAAAAATAGGATATTTCACTGTCAGGAAGTAAGTGGAGGTCACTGCGAGCAATTTATTTAAGTACATACTGTTTCTTAAATCTGTATTTAATATCATACTGAATGGATTTTAAATTTTCATGTTTACTAATGAGCCATTAAAACTACCTCAAACACAAACAAAATTAGTATCATTGAATAGGTTTTTTCGATACCTTTTAAAAGAGGTGTCGCTTGCCGTAGCGTTCCATTTAAAATTATTGGTCACAGTGGCCTTGTGACGTCATCTATGACGATTTCGTCATCTATTATCACTAGTAGGGAAGTTTATAACCCATAATATTCAGTATCCAAATTTCACTTGTGTATGTATAATCGTTCCAAAGATAAGAGGGGGGGGGGACTTTTGAGAAGCACTGTATAATGGAGGATTGTTTTGTAGGATTAGAAGAAAATGACTTTCGAGACGGAATGAAGAAGCGTGAACACAGATGGACCGAATGTATCGATTTAAGAGGAGATTATATAGAAAAATAAAGTTTATTTATTTAAATTATTCTTTTCTTTCTGTATATTTAATATTTATTTCCAAATCGAGATTGTTTCTCTTAAAAAGTTTTTGGAGAATTTACACATTCAACTTTGCGACAAGATGCTGCAGTACTAGTTCAGTTAATATTTAATCTTAAGTTTCCTGGAGGATTGACTTGGATCGTCTTCTTCTAAGGTCCCTTGAAATTCATTTTTGACCAAGGATCTAGTCCTACCTTGTGGCTCACATTTAAGGGACGTCTTGCACTGATGTTATACATTTCGTTCGTGCATAGTAGTCCCACTTTAAGTTCTGTTTATGTTGCAAACTGCGGCCATCAAGTTTAAATACATATTGTATTACAATAGGTATTTCACTGGGATTCAGCGTATGTTGTGCAAAATAATGCGAATAAGGAAACTATTTAACGAAATAGGTCTTAATCTCATCAAGTAAATGAAATTTTGTGTTTTCATCACAAATATTGCACAATACTGCACATTATTTTTGCACAAAAGGAAAATCAACGTTTCATATGCATCGACTTAATATTTTGATACATCCACATCTAAATATACTACAGAGAGTTTATTTTTAGATACTCTTTCAGTGTGCTTAATTATTTACGACTTGGGCTTGTTCACATGGTGGTGTGTCTATTTCATTTCTTAAAATAGAGTTGTAAATGTCAACAAGAGACGTTGCAGTGTTTTCATAGACAATGAAATCTGTCTGCATCGTTTACCGGTATCTTCCACACAATAGCACATAGTATAGTAACACAGTTCCGCAAGGTTATTTTGTTATCGTCTTGCGGAACTCGTATTCTATGACTCAATAGGCGTACATACGGCTGAAGCGCCGTTTATTTCATTGTGTTTATTATTAGTAGGCTGCGCTTGCGGTATATATAAACATTTACATCCGCTGAAAATCTATCGAGCTTTATAATGAACGGTTGATGATCCGTGGTGGCGATTGCAACGGACGTATGCCGCAAAAGATTACAATACTGAAGAGTACACAATATTCGCTCTAATGATTCCGGTTACATTTCGCAATCGTCGACGTGTTACTGATACAAACTGAATAAAATAGAATTAAATTTCAGTAAAATAACAGGCACTCATATACTATTCAATTCTTTTCCAGTATAGGAATTTCTAAACGTTTATTTAGGTGACAGATGACAGAGTAAAACACGTTTGAAATTTTTATGCATGCAATAACTTCAATATAACTGCCAACAAAGACCTACAAGCAACTTGGTAACTACTTGCTTGCTTTGTTTATGAATTTATTTATATTGCTATATGCTCCCACGAGCACTAGTCTTGCGCCTACTTACGTAAAGCTACTGCCTATGACTTACCCAATTTACCTCAATACATGATTGCCCCGGAGATCTTTCGGCTAAAGACCAGCTCAGTTTAGAGGCGAGGGGAGGGGGAGTTCTTATATCATAAAAGGCGCCACAATGTTTATACCTTTAGCCGTAACAAAGAACACAGACTCTGCCGATAGTAAATTGAATAAATCTAGGTAACTATATGTATCGTTGTTAAACCAAATTCAATAATAATAAGGATTTATTGTAATCCACACAACACAGCAACAAAGGGATATTGTACCCAGAATGTCAAAATAAAGCGATAATACCAACTTGGCTAACCACGTCCACCAATTACTGTTGATTTATATATTGCCTTGTTTTCAATCTGTCAATGTCTGGTTGTTTTTATTAATGGAAATCTATTTCTCACTTCTTTCCATTTATTTATGCAGGCAAAGTGAAACTACTTTTCCATTTGCTTTGTCGAGGTTACTACATAAATTACTCTTATGTATAAATTCATTCATTTTAAACAAGCAACACGTAAGTAAACAAATATGTCTGCATATCTGCAAGCTACACGGAATATACATACGGCATATATCGGTTGAGTCAGGAATACCAGCGGTGCTCAAAATTTATCTGTTTAAATTAATTTTTTAATTTTTTTTTAAATTAAAGGCAACACAATTGTTATATATTCTAGTAATATAATCTATAAATTAAATTAATTTCACTTATTCTGAATAACACAATACATTTATTACAATTCACATTAAAACAGTTCATTTAAAATAAAATAAACTTCATTCCCCTTTCAAAATTAAGATTTTATGATAATATGTATATGTACATATACAGCGTGTCCACGAACAACCCCTAAAAAATGAAATGTGTTAAAGGGGTTTTAAAAACTGTTTTTAAGAGGTTGACGATGAACCAACATCATATTAATTTAATGTATTAAATTTGATTAATTTTAACATGTTTAGCAATTAACAATTACACTCCTGAGGAAGTAACAAATTCGTTATGAAATATAGAGTGAAATAAAGGAGTTTTTTTTACTTGACAGACCGCTCACCCGTTAATTAATTTGTACTTATACAGTACGGTCGATAATACTTAATAGTCTATATATATATATATATATATATATATATATATATATATATATATATACAGTGAAAGCTCTCTTGAGCGGACATCGACGGTTCCCTAAATTTTGTCCCCACAAGAGACGTGTCCTCTCAAGAGAAGCAGCTCATTTTTACAGGTCTCTCATTTTAAAGAGAAGTAAAAATTATGGCAACTCTAACTTTTTATTTATTTGTATGAGAGGTACACAAGTACTAAAAGTAGATACATAAATACATATACATATATGTACATTATTTTTTAAAAAATTCAAGCAAGCTTGTTTGTCTTACTTTAGTTTGTTTACGTTCTAAATATATTTTTTTAAAATGTGTTTCTACATTTTTAATAATCTGAAAACCGATAAAATCATCTTGGTTCTTGGCAAACAATTTTATCTCTTCTATTATCTTCAAAACTTCCTCAAACGTAGTTACTTCTTGACCTTCATTTTCTTTTTCTGGGTCCACATCATCATCTGAGATTTCCTCTGATCTACTAGCCTCATATTCTTCAGTCATATCAGTGACTTCCAATATGTCATCTTCGATTGCCAAATTTGCATCAATTGCTATGAAATCTTCTAATTTGATTTCTGTTATTCCAGTTTCTAAAGCAATCCTATGCATTTCCGATAGTATGGACAATGGCAGATCATCTTCTGCCTCCCATTGCTCATATTGTTGCATATTATTTTTTTAAATCCTGCCTTTGAAAAACTATTTCGTATTGTTTCTGGTGTTACCTTCTGCCAAGCATTATGTATAAAATAGATAGCTTCTAATAAATCTATCGATTTTGAAAGTTCACGTGCAGAATTAATGTTATCCATTACAGATAAAATTTGTCTTAAAATAAGTTGTCTATAAAATACTTTAAAATTGCGAATGATTCCTTGGTCTAAAGGTTGGCAACAAGCTGTAGTGTTGGGAGGCAAAAATAATATTTTAATGTTTTTCAATTGCATACCTGTAGGATGTGAACCTGCATTATCCATAAATAATAAAATCTTTCTCTTTTGTCTGCCCATTTTCCTATCAATCTCTGACAACCAGTCCATCATGATATCTGTAGTCATCCACGCTCTTTTATTAGATTTCCACACCACAGGTAACAATTTTAAATCAAGTTTTTTGAATGCTCGTGGTCGTGCTGCTTTTCCAATGACCAGCAACGGTTCTTTTTCGCCTGACATGCTCACACAATGCAAGACAGTAAGTCGCTCTTTTGATAACTTTCCCCCAGAACACTTTTCTGTCTTCAAAGCTAATGTCTTGTCTGGTAAAGCTCGGAAAAAAAGTCCTGTTTCATCACAATTGTACACGTCTTCTGGCTGATAACCTACAAGCCCAATCAAAATTCACAAAAGTAAGATTTTTATCTTTTTTAATTTTTGATGTTTTATTTTTTGTTTTAAATTTGAACTAACTTTTCTTACCTAGTAACAAAGATGGAATCTTTTCAAAAAATTGAGTAACATCATCTGCATTAACACTGGCTGCTTCCCCAGATATGCACTTGAAGCTGATATTATGACGTGTACGAAATCTATGTAACCACCCATCAGACGCATGAACATTGTGATAACCAAGCCCTTCTGCAATTTCTTTAGCTTTGCTTTGTATTATAGGTCCAGATATTGGAATGCCTTTGCTTCTGGCTTTTGCAAACCAATCGTAACATAATTTATCCACATTGAGACCTTCAGTTTTGAAGAATCTTCTTTTCTCGTTAATGTTACTTCCTGATTGCCATTTTGCCTTATACTCTTCTTTTTGCTTTATTATTTTACCAACTTGGGTTTTTCCAATTTTAAATCGGTTGGCTAATGCACGTACACTAACTCTTTCTTTATCATATGTATTAATAATTTCCATTTTCTCTTTTAAAGTTAAAAAGTTTCTCTTGTTAGCGCTCATTTTGCATACATACGCGACACACTTCACACTAACGACGCGACGTGAAAAAAGTGCAGAATACGGGATAAAAACGATATTTTTAAACGGGAATTTACCCAGCGTTTCGGGGATTTACTCAGTGTTTAGAAAAAATATGCGCGTCATGTCCGCGTAAGAGAGCTTTTTGCCGATTACGGAGTGTCTCACGGTGTCCGCGTCCGTTCTACAGGGCGACCGCTTAAGAGAGCTTGGCGTCTCAAGAAAATCGTATGTATCAGGTTGGTCACCACAGAAATGTCCGTTTAAGAGAAATGTCCGCTCATGAGAGATGTCCGTTAAGAGAGCTTTCACTGTATATATATATATATATATATATATATATATATATATATATATATATATACAAGGTGTATTTATATTGTAATGGGATTCTATTCCATAATATTAATTTCTGATATACGTTAATTAGTTCTGAACTTAAAATAATCTCAAGATACTTTAATTTTTTATATCAGATATTTTGAGATTTAAAGGCTTATTATATGATATTGTCAGAGTACAATATAGTTGAATCTTGGTGAATAAGTTTAGTTTGTTATACTTTTAAAAGTATACTGATTATTAAAAAATAAGTATCTAATGATAATATTTAACAGGGTTACATACAAAATTGTAAATCAAACTAATGCTCTGAAACGAGAGTACTACAATTATTTTTATTATTAATAGTTGATTTTCAAATTATAATCTAGAAAGATATTTCAAAAGTCACTCTATATGTATTTAAACGACAAATATATCTAACTTCCTTGATATATGAATATTAACAAATCTCTAGGAAGATCTATTGAAAAAATTGGAGATTCATTCTTTTTGAGTAAAAAAGAACGGACACATTTTTGTAATGTGTCTTTAAAAAGGTTATTTTCAAGCGAATATCAATATTTTATTGGTATATTCGTGATCTTATGTGATATAATATTTCTAGTGAATTTGGAATATTCAACATTGTCAAAATATTAACCAAAAAAATATAATATACAAATTTACCGGGATATATCTGTGATAGAAGTACCAAAAGGGCAAATATATTTGAATTTGCTTCATATTTACCTCAAGCAAGCTGCAACGAGAAATATTATCCGGAAGGTTAGACAACTTATTGGGTATCGTACAGAGAAGTTATTTGGATCACATCTTTATAATCAAGATTGACCATTAAAATCTGAAAAAAGGACTATTTCTTCTTTGGTTGGATTTAATATATAACTATCTCGAACTTGTGGTAGTTTATTTAATATCCGGAGGAGTTTCAGGAGTGCCTTTGTTCCAGCCCGAATACTTGACAGTCTACAGCCAGATGTTAAGAAAAATCCTAAAAGATTCAATTCATATTAAAAACAAAGTTAGTATCAAATATATATATATATATATATATATATAAATATAATATTTTCGTGACCTTGGTATGATCAGGTAAACTTAATAAGTCGGCGATTAAAGATCTGGTTTATTACTTCAAAGTATATATATTTAAAACAACCCTACATGTTTCGGCAATGATGCCTTTGTCAAGGATGATATTCTGTCATTTATATTTTTTATATCCTTGACAAAGGCATCATTGCCGAAACATGTAGGTTTGTTTTAAATATATATACTTTGAAGTAATAAACCAGACCTTTAATCGCCGACTTATTAAGTTTACCTTATATATATATATATATATATATATATATATATATATATATAAATAAATAAATAAATAAATAAATAAATAAATTACCATTTCTCAAATTAGTATTTAAAATATACTATTTGACAACTCATTGTCTAATTTGACAACTTATTACAGAGTATTTAAAACGTTGTAAATAACTAACTGATGCTACTTAAACCAAGAATTCAATTGTCAATTTACATAAATACGTTTACCTTGTGTCATTTTTGAATCTATTATTCATTCTTGGTAATTTCTCTCAGAATCAGAATCGGCATAAGTTTCATCTTGCCTATAATGTCTGTAATAATTAACGTATATTGATCTATATTTAATAATATAAATATAATTCTCTATATATCCTTTGAAAATATTAAATAGTTTTGTACAATAAACAAAGCTTTTATTAGAATACCATCTTTCAATTAATACCAAATTTAATTTTAAAACATTTGCAACCTTGTTAAATAGAAACATCTACTACTGATATATCTCTTCTTTCTTTGGGAATAACCCACCCATTTTAAATTATACATTAACTTGGCGACCAAACTGAACCTTTAACACCATATCAAGTTGATGTTCCATGTGGGGCATGAATATATTTTCTTCCATTGAATTCCATTCCCATATTAACGTGACGTTCCAACGTCGGACGTAACTCCATAGTAATATATATATATATATATATATATATATATATATAAAGATAATTATTTCTTGACCTTAGTATGTTATGGCAGATTCATTTAGTTGGCGATTTAAGGTCTGGTTTTACTTCAATATGTATATATTTAAAACAATCTTACATGTTTTGGCAAATGATGCCTTTGTCGAAGAAATTAAAAATATAAATGACAGTATATTAATGTCATACTATATATCTGTAGTTGTCATAGATAAAATTATTCAAAGATACATTCAAGTTCAATAATGATAAATCATACCTTGGCATTCTCTAAACAGTTAGACAACAAAAACGGGGGAATGGCAAGCCATGAGTTATTATAATGTCTGCGCCTGTGGAGCGGCTTAAGATGTTAAGCTGTCGGCATTTGCCTTAAACGAGAAGGAAAACCACGAAAACCTACTCGGACAGCCGGTCAGGGATCTAAACACGGAACTGCCAGCATGATAAGCAAATGTACAGATATTTAAATAACATATGATATATATTTATATATTACCATAATATATGTTGCTGCTCCACGGGCGCAGAAATAATAATGACTCATGGCTTGCCATTCCCCCGCTTTTGTTGTCTAACTGTTTAGAGAATGCCAAGGCATGATTTATTATTATTGAACTTGAATGTATCTTTGAATAATTTTATCCACGACAACTACATATATATAGTACGACATTAATAAACTGTCATTTATATTTTAAATTTCTATGATAAAGGCATCATATAAGATTGTTTTAAATATATAAATATTGAAGTAAAACCAGACCTTAAATCGCCAATTAATTGAATCTACCATAACATACTAAGGTCAAGAAATAATTATATATATATATATATATATATATATATACATAATTTTATAAAAACGGTATAGAAAATATGAGGCGCCAACTGAAAGGCCACTTTGAAGATGCCTAACATTAATTTATACTGGTAAGACCTAAACATAGAAAATAAAAATAAAAAATCTTATAATCTCTAAGGCAAATCTTATGGATATCTTAACGTACACGTAGTCTAGAAAGTGAAAAGCACATTGGCGGCATAACTTCTTATAACATAGAAATTATGAGACTCCGCGGAATGGGCTGTATTGAACAGGTACGTGAGTTTCTATTTATGACTCGGAGTATTGTGCATATCAAATACATATTTTAGCTTATTCTACTAAATTGTAACGATAGTCAAATAATTAAAATATGGTTAACTAGATTTGATACAGTTATTTAACTAATATCGATATTTTATTAAATGACAAATGCCAACTTAAATTAATATTTTATCTTAAAAACTTGTTTTCGTAAAATTTTCAAATGCTAAATAAAAGAACAATGCTTTGTCGGTGTTTTAAAAATATTTTTCGTTACATAACAAGAATTAAATGTAATTATCCGGACAGTTATCCTTAACAGCGTAATTTTTACATAACTCGTGACATAACAGCAAATCAGAAGAACTACTACCATTATTCATTGAATTACAATTCCGCAAACTACAATTTCGTGACAAACAAAATAGCCGAACGAATTTTTAATAATTTATTAGTTACCGAACGACCACGACGGCTTTCCATTATCGAAGATGTTTAAACGTTAAAGATTGCTTGTCGCTGTTTGTATTGTTCTCGCGAATAGAAATAAGTAATGTAGCAGTCGAATAAATTGAACTAATCACGTTTACAAAAGTCCATAATGATATATTGTCATTGATAATTTACTGCCAAATGACATCCTGTTACGTGTTTCAATGTTTACGTTTGTAAATAATTGTCGTGATTATTTATCATACAACGTCTACCTGTACATTTGAATATAATAGGAATATTTATCTAGAACATTTAGTAGTTGTAATATTGAATTATATGACATTGCAATTGTAAATTTAAAATATACATTCATTAACATACGAAGGGGTATTAATATCTAAATAGCCTAGGCCATTTTCCTTAAACAAAACAAAATCTTGCTATAATGGCAAGAAATAATGAAATTTTAAAAGTGTCACCGTAAAATCTTACGTCGAGAAGTTGAAGCATTACTGTGCAGTTAATTTTGAAAGAAATCATGTCGAACGCAAATGTCAAGATCGATAAATCGAGACATCCTCAAATGCTTGTATTTGAAGAGGTTAGTGGTAAGGAAATTTACGAAGATATGCTTAACACACTTGGCGATCAATACCAATCATAAGCGACTGTCAAAAATTGGTTTGCGTCATTCAAAAGAGGAAAACTTTCCGTTGAAGATGAGAAGCGACCAGGAAGACCGATTTCGGTATCCACGCCCGAAAATATTGACGCAGTTCATGACATGATATTATCAGACCGTTGAATGGGCTGAAACATATAGCTGTGGTGCTAAAGATTTCATATGAGTGCGTCCATCAATAGTTCACGTAGATTTAGATATGGAAAAAATTTCTGCAAAATGGATTCCTAAATGGTAGAACGCCGAACACAAACGAGCAAGAGTGAAAGCGTCACGGTCAATCTGTGCCCGTTTTGAAGGAGATCCAGATTTCTTGAATCGTCTTGTGATTATAGAGGAATCATTGGTCCATTTTTACGACCCAGGCCCAGAAACAAAACAGCAATCGTTTGAGTGGAATCATCATGGTTCTCCAATGCCTAAGAAGTTTCACGTTCAAAAATTAGCTGGAAAAGTTCTTGCTTCAGTTTTTGTGTAATATCCGTGGAATAATTGGGATCAATTACATAAAAAAGGGGGTTAGAGAGAGATGGAGATTCTTGTTCTAAATTACTAACTACCCCGAGAGAGAAAATTAAGGGATACAAGACGTGGCATGTTAGCGAAAGGTGTGTTGTTTTTACAGGACAATACCCCTGCACAGAAATCGCGAATTATAATGAATACAATTCGGGATCTAAAGTTTGAATTACTGGAACACCCGCCCTATTCCCCAAACTTAGTCTTCTCAGACTATTATCTGTTCCCTCGATTGCAAAAAAGTTTTAAAGGACGTCAATGTTTGTTTAACGAAGAGGTAAAAAAACTGTGGAGGGTTGGTTTGCAGACCAAGATATATATTTTCTAAAAGGGTTAAAAGCGTTATAGGATCGCTGTATAAATTTAAGAGGAGACTATGTTGAACAATAAAATATTCTAAGGCCCAACTTTAAATTGCTTTAAATCACCACCGGGCACAAATCTTGGGTTCATCAATATGACCCCGAAAACAAGCAACTGCCAATGGGAATATCGTCCTCCTGATTCTCGTGTACGAAAATTTAAAAGAGTTCCATCAGCGCAGAAGGTCACGCTCACGTTTTTCATTCATATCGAATATCTGCCGAAGAGATCAACGAATAATTCAATAAGATACTGTTAACGTTGGTAAGTGGTTGCGATTGTAATCGTCCGTTGAAAAGCACTTACCAAGTCTAACACTTGTGATAAGGACGGCAATGATTGTTTTAGCGCTCGTGATTTGACATTAGTCAATGAATGGCACTGAATGTCCTACTATGCTGTCTTTTGTAACTTGATTATACGATATTGATATATTCTTAGCCTAATATTGAAACAATTTAAAGTTGGGAATATTTTATTATTCAACATAGTCTCCTCTTAAATGAAGACAATTAATACAGCGATCCTGCAACGCCTTTAACTCTTCTAAAAAATATTCTTCTGGTCTGCAAACCAGTCCTCCAAAACTTCCATTACCTCTTCGTTACACAAAAATTGAGGTCCTCTTATACTTTTTTCAATCGAAGGAACAGATAATAGTCTGAGGGGGCTAAGTCTGGGGAATAGGGCGGGTGTTCCAGTAATTTGAACCTTAGATCTCGAATTGTATTCATGGTAATGCGAAATTTGTGTGCAGGGGCATTGTACCGCAAAAGCAACACGCCTTTCGCTAGCTTCCCACGTCTTGTTTCCTTAATTTTCTCTCTCAGGATGGTTTAGTAATTTAGAATAAGAATCATCAGTTATTCAACGGATATCCAAAAAACTGAAGCAAGAACTTTTCCAGCGGATTTTGAACTCAAAACTCTTAGACCTTGGGGAACCATGACTCTTCCACTTCATCGATTGCTGTTTCGTTTCTTAGTCGTAAAAATGGACCCACGTTTCATCTATAGTCACAAGACGGTTAAAAGAATCCGGATCTCCTTAAAAACGGGCACAGTTTGATCGTAATTCTTTCACTCTTGCTCGTTCGTGTTCGGCATTCAAGCATTTAGGAATACATTTTGCAGAATTTTTTTATAACTAAATCGACGTTAACTATATGATGGACGCATTCAAATGAAATCTTTAGTACCTCAGCTGTATGTTTCAGTCCAATTCGACGGTCTGATAATATCATGTCATGAACTGCGTCAATATTTTCGTGGGTGTATACCGGAATCAGTTTTCCTGATCGTTTCCATCTTGAACAGAAAGTTTTCCTCTTTTGAATAACGCAATCCAATTTTTGAGAGTCGCATATGATGGGCATTGATCACCAAATATGTTAAGCATGTCTTTGTAAATTTCCTTACCACTTAACCTCTTCAAATACAAATAATTGATGATGCCTCGATACTCCAACTTATCGATTTCCAGATTCGCATTCGACATGCTTTCTTTCAAAATTTACTGCCCAGCAATACTTCAACTTCTCGACGTAAAATCTTACAGTGACACTTTTAAAAGGTTATTATTTCTTGCTATTATAATATGATTTTGTTTTGTTCAAGGAAAATTGTCTATTCTAACTAGATATCAGTATCCCCTCGTATTTAGTAAAGGAGTTATTTTTGTGAATTTTGTCTATCCCAACATTATGCACAGATGAGTCTATAGCAAGATGAAACACGTACCTGCATATCTGGATAGCAATTTTCACACAAATATGAACTTGTATTGTGTTTTCCACAACCGATTTTAATAATATTTTATATTACTAAAAATGTTTTTGTCTTATACAAAAAATGGTGAGTGTAAAAAATTGCGGTAGAATCCGACTGAAAGACCATGTAAAGAATTGCGGTAGAATCCGGCCGAAGGGCCAATGTAAAGATTTGCGCTGAAGTTTTCACTTCTTTTTTGTTGGATAAAGAAAATGCACTTAACTATAATAATTCTTTATTGAATCCAACGTTTTATGTACTTAATTTTGAATTTGTGTTTGTTGGGGCAACTAGTGGATTTTGTCGTCGCTGCTATGTTGACACCACGCACGGGTTGTAAGGCCGTATACGCACTAATTTTTTAATCTTCGGTGACAGTTATTAAAGAAATGCGGCACATCCAATTTAACACCTTTATTTACATATTTACATTACTTCATACATAAAATTTGTTGTATAATGAAAGACGGTTGTCTTTTGATAAAATATGAGACTGGTGTCTCTTGATATTAAAAGTCGATTGCTGTCTTGAACGTTGTTCTTACGACTGTTTGTCTAGCACGTTATTATGTTAAGACTTGCGATTGTTAGTAATTTATGTAGACTGTTGTCTTGAACATTGTTCTTACGAGTATTGTAAGAACGTTGTTCTGTAGCGAATTGCTACTGACGACTTGTCTTAGTGACTTGCGTTCGCGACTTGCTCCTGTTGTAATCGCGCGCTGAACTATTTAAAAACTTTTCAAACATTGTAAGCAAAATTTACCCTTCCCTTCAATTAACAAAATAGGCCACATGCGGCTAAATGACGAACAAAAGGTCGGCAAGTTACAAAGAACTGCCTTGCTTGTGTAAATTCTGCTTACTAAACCAGCAAACGTTGCAAATAGTTTTGAATCTAACTGTATACATGTGGCGACACGTTCACTAAATAAAATAATATAATTTGAAACGTATCTAGAAAATGCGGCAATAAAAAAGTGCCGATAGAAACAACGGTCGACAAATATGTATGCGGCAATAAATAGTGCCGGCATGAATATCTGCTGACAAATATGTAATACGCGGTATCATAAATTTTATAGTGAAACGTTTGCATCTTAATACAATAAGAAAATATAATTATACAGAAGGTTTTAATTTTGCTTCTGACTCTTATATTTAAATACTATAATCTATGATTTCTTTATATTTTAATGTGCATATGTGTAATATTAAAATGAATAATACTTATATTTTAATATATAATACAAAATTAATAATATTTATGTTTACTATACGATATATAAATTCGTTTCGTTTATAAGACGAAACAGTGTTAATATTTGAACTCTTGCTCGTTACGGATGTGTTATAGTTCGAATGAATATTTCTTACTTGTTGTTAGGATGAGACTCTGGTTCTTACTTCCTAGAAATTGTACCTACGGGTAACAATACCGGGTTTACGATAGGATCTTGTATTGTATTTGTATTATAAATCTAAGTATGTAGTTTGTTTCTGGATTTTGTTATACATATTTAGGGAACGAGGTTGAACAAAAGATGATCAGATTAGACACTTTGTTCACTGATAACCTTAGGAAATAAAATTGTAAATGTAAAGGTTCTTAGAACTTAAAGAAACTTTTATAATTTGAATAAGATAATAAAATTATGTTTATAGAGCGGTTTAAATTTGGAAATGAATCGTTGAATATGCATCATTGCATTTTTGCGAAGTGATGTGAATGAAATAAATACTTTCTACATATAAGAGGCTAATTACTCGAATTTTTTACTGAAAAAAAAATACGTTCGAATTCTGCATACGGGTGATTTTTTTTTCAGTAAAAAATTCGAATAATTAGCGTCGTATATGTAGAAAGTCTTTAATTTCATTTAATCGTTGAATATTTGTAAAATTGGAAATGTTATAATATAAATATTATCCTAGATTTACTTATATCTAATACATATAAAATATAAAAAATTTCGTTTTATGACGAAAAATATGATTCTCGCGCTTAACAGTGAGGTTGTTTTACTCACTCAAGTTCAAATTGTTTTATAATATTTTATTGTTTACTTTTCCTTAATAAATTTCTATTTTAATATCCGCTAAGAAAGTATATTTATCCTTTAATATTCAATGAGAAAGAAACCAAACAACAGAATGTACATAAATGTATTTTCCCCGTTACTTAAATTGATTCACCTAAAAGGAATTATTTTGCATTTATTGTATGCAACGGTATTGAAAGTGAAGTTCATACTAATCAGCGTCATCAAGAATTTCAGTTACATCCTCTTTTTACACAACCATAATGCAGGCAATCGTGCACAAGAATACATACATATATGTATGTGAATATACATACAGTTTTTTTCGCTTTGTAATTTGAAATGCATCGAAATTTCACGCTGACCAAATTGTACGGTATACTCAACGGAAGTTCAGACAGTTTCCGCTACGCGAAGTTGGTCAGTGAGACTACGGATCGTTAGAATGGTTAGACCTATATCTTTTGTCTGGTTCCTATTCTTGATTGTTTCTCCGTCGTTTGTTTTGTAAACTAGCCGCGTTCAGACGTATCATGTTATCGAAGTAAGTTCTTTAAAAGTTCGAATTATGTCTTACAACGAGTACTGACTAATTGACTTTACTAATACCTACTAGAATTGGTGTTGTAGGCGAATAATTATTCCGGGCAATTTCATAGTCCAAATAATTATAATTACAATGTAATTTAGCGATGTTAATTTGATTCCCCTAAAGTTTGCACGATGTAATTTCGAGTAACATTTTGCTAATTTATCGTAGTTTTACGTTTTATTCAAATACCATACACCATTACGGTAGGTATTCGAGTTAACAGAGCCTCTTCTTATACTGTTAATACGGTTGTATATGAGTTGATTACATATGAGTTTATTACATTAACTAACACATTTATTTGATATATTCTTTTTTGTTTAATATTATTAAAATCGAAAATATTATTTAAACAATAATAATTTGTATTTTTTCCGATTAAATTTCAAAATAATAATATGTAATAATAATAATAATAATATATAAGTGTATAGAACTCGTCAACTATATGTATACAGGGTCCGTCTAAATTCAATGACAAAATTTTTGTGGTGATGGAGGGTAAATAAATAGAAAACAAATTGCCAACTGCGGGCACAATATAATATCTGTTCTTAATCCAATTTAAGACTTTTCCCGTGATTCGAACTTCAGACCATTAATAGCTCAAGAGTTAAGAGCGTGGATCGGCAAACCAGAGGACGCAGATTTGAATCCTGCATAACGGCGAATTTTGTTTCAGTAAAAAATTCGATTAATTAGTGTAATGTAGAAAGCATTTATTTCAAATAGAAAAAAGTTTTTGAGAATCTTTTTGTTCAGGAAACGCCTTATTAGAAAGTTAAATGATTTTAAAATACTTCATGCCGGCTGACATGTTAGGCAATTTTTTATACGTCTATAGATTATGTTTTCTGTTATAGTCGAGGCACCATAAGTTCCAATACACGTCATCAAGAAATCGTGACGTCAGGTATTACACCGTTGCGAAATACACTGACATCTCGCGTTCCAACCTAAACTAACATACTAATGTAACCTATATAACTTCTATTATTATATATACTTTACTTATTATGGTATATCAGATTAGCACTACAGAATTTAGTAAAAAGCATCTGACAATATGTAAAAATATTCGATCCGACTACAAAAACTAAATATATCTCTACTGAAGGAAAGTTAGATTTTATTTGTAATATTTTAATACTTTGATACTCTACGAACTGTCAACATTCCAAATTGGCCGAACCAATGACAACCGGCATCGTCGCGTTTCATCAAATTTCTTTCCGAATAGCCAATACAAGCAACGTAAAAGTACTCGAATACACCTCCAATACAATATCTAACCTATAACGGGATTCGTCCCAAATTTTACGTATCATATCATAGTCAATGGTTACAACTGCTTCTGTTATTCGAACTCGCGATTTATTTAGACTTGCAGAAAGAAACGGAACATAAACTTTGTCTTTAACGTAGCCCGCCACACACAGAAATGCAATGGCGTCAGATCACAGAATATCGGCGACCAAGCTATCGTTCCACTAGTACGGTGCGATTGAAGTAAGATGTGGCCTCGTCATGGAAATGCGGAGGTGCACCATGTTTTTGATAAATAAATTGTCTGATCATGTCTTCTTGCAATTGTGGCATGAGACAATTTTCCAACATATAAGATAAGTAACCGCAGTTACAGTTTTCTCGATGAAAAGGAATGAATCGAATACTTGAGTTGATTTTCCACACTGTTGTTTGGAGAATGTTTAATTCTAAGCTGGCACGTGCAAACAATTTCTTTGGACTAAGAACATAGGTCTTCGCACTTATTGTTTCTTCTGCTACTCAAAGCCTGCTCTAACCTTTTGTGTCATACACAACCAGTTTCAATAAACTGATAATACCATGCAATAATTGTTGGTGGTTGTTGTGGTTGCTTGTGATATTTGGTGTCGAACTTGATTGAACAAAAGTGGCTAATCGCGATTCATGAAACCGTCACTGAAAAATTCTTTCGATTTTTCTCGAATCCAGAATTTGACAGCTGCCTTTACCTCATCGTTCGAGGTGTAATGATTACCCTTGAAGTAGCACAAGGCGCAAGATCGAGGGAGTAAGGAGGGTGTGGAATCGGTTCAAACTTCAGGTTTCTCAAGCCTCTGCAGTTCCGCGCGAGGTATGTGGACGAGCGTTGTCATGTTGAAAGATTATTGGTTCTAGACTGCCTCTAACACGACAAACTCGACGTCAGAGGTGTTTTAGAGTCTGTATGTATCGAGAAGAATTTGCCGCTGCTCCTTGTTCCAGAAAATCGGTCGCATAAACTCGGTAAGCATCCCAAAACTCCTCAAAAGAATTTTTTGCGGTCTTAGGAAAAGACGGATGTCGCTATTCAGCGCTCTGTCTTTTCTCTTGCGAGTCGTAATAATGGACTCATGACTCATCCCCCACTATAACATTCAAAAGAAAGTCGTTTCTATCGTAACAGTAACGCTTCAAAAGTTGCTCGCAGCATGCCAATCGACGCTGTTTGTTCTTGTCTATGAGACGACGTGATACCCGTCGTGCACAGATTTTACGGTGTCTCAATTGTTCAATATGAAGCCTTAAATGTTCCTTTAATATTCCAGTATGATTTGCGATACACTTTTGAGTGATTCACCGGTCATTTTGAATCAAATCATCGACGAGTTTGCGTTGTTTATCGTATGTGGCAGTGATCGAACGTCCGCTGCGTGTTTTATCAACTATTTTGGCTTTTCCAGGTCCGCGATCATGAAATTATATTACACAGGCCTACAAAAAAAAAATGTTTTTTTGGTGCATCTCTGTTTGTTTGAATTGTCGATAAAGTAGGTAATGTACAGTATATTGACATACGTCATTTTAACTCATCAGCTCTAGTTTACCTACTACCCTCATTGTGAATTGTTGTCGGTCTTGTTATGGTCTTGTTCGTAACTAGTCATTATTACAACATCATCGATAAAGTTTGTGTTACTATTTCATTATGGCTAGTACGTCCAGACGTTGTGTTAACGATCCTGATATATTTTGTTATGTTTGTGGTGAATACATACTGAAAAATCAGCGTAAATCGATTACAAACACAATGCGTCGTTTGTATTTTGCTTACTTCGGTATTGAAATTCTACACCAAGATAAAGTGTGGGTGCCTCATAGTGTTTGTAAAATATGCGTTGAACATTTGCGACAATGGAAGAGAGGGAAACATAAGTCTTTGAAGTTTGGAGTGTCTATGATATGGCGAGAACAAAAAAATCATTATGACGACTGTTACTTTTGTATGATTAATATAGTGGGCATCAACAAAAACAATCGCCATAAATGGAAATACCCCAATATTTCTTCAGTACAAAGACCTGTTCCTCATTCAGAAAATGTTCCAATACCAACTTTTCACCAGGTAGTGCAGCAATCTCAGGAGGATGAAGCTGAAATACCAATTTCTTCCCAAGTAGATGATGACTTTCAATACTGCGGAATAACATCAGATCCTAAGCCATTTTCGCAGAATGAGCTTAGTGACCTCATCAGAGACTTAGATCTTTCGAAGGAACGTGCGAGTTACTAGCGTCAAGATTAAAAGAAAAAAATTATCTTTCCTCAGATGTTCGAGTGTCTACATATCGCACGAGAGAGGGAAAGTTATTGAAGTTTTTTTCATCTGATGAAAATTTTGTGTATTGCTGTAATGTGAGTGGTTTGCTGGCTTTCATGGGTTTAACGATCTATCAGCCCAATGAATGGCGTCTCTATATTGACAGTAGTAAACGAAGTCTAAAAGCAGTTCTTCTACATAATGGAAATAAATATGCTCCCGTTCCAATTGCTCACTCAACATGTGTAAAAGAAGAATATGAGGTAATTTCAAATCTTTTACAAAAAATAAAATATATTGAACATAACTGGGTCATCTGCGTCGACTTGAAGATGGTTAATTTTTTATTGGATCAGCAGAGTGGTTATACTAAATACCTACCCATGTTTTATTTGTCTCTGGGACAGTCGACTGGGACAGTCTGGGACATTGGACTACAAAAAATTGGCCTTTGAGAGATGCTCTTGTTGTTGGTGAAAGAAATGTTATAAATGAACCCTTAGTTTCAAGAGAAAAAATCATTCTTCCGCCATTGCATATAAAATTAGGGCTAATGAAGCAATTTGTTAAGGCTCTCGATAGAAATGGTCAATGTTTCCAATTTATTTCTCACAAATTTCCTGGTTTAAGTACTGAAAAACTAAAAGCAGGTATCTTTGATGGACCTCAAATACGTAAATTGATGAAAGACACAACTAATTTTGAGACTTGTATAAATGATGTGGAAAGGCTTGCCTGGCAATCTTTTGTAGCAGTTGCACAAAATTTCCTCGGAAATCATAAGGCTGACAACTATGTAGAACTAGTAGAGGAAATGCTGGTGCGATGAGATCTAAGCGAAGAACAAGGGGAACGTTTCCACCAAGACCTAAAAACAATGGAGAATAGATACCAAGGAAGGTGGGACAGTCATATGATGGCTGACTATTGCTGGGAATCATGCGAGATTGCCCGAGTCAGTTTCATTCTAGAAAATCACTCAAAAGACAATTTCTTGATGTTTAATGTCAATAAAATATATATTTTTTCGTGAATTGTGTTTTTTTTTCTCGGGAACTAGAGCTGACAGAAGAAAACGGGTAACATTTTTGATATCGCCATGTAAGACATACTTAAAATCGGGTCTAAAATCTCCAGCTCCAAAATGGTTGAAGGCCAGTGTTATCTATCGATTTACAGTAGACCTATCAACAGCATCGTCACCATAAACACCCTGATGAATCTCATGATGAATCTCACTAGGAGTCACTTTTTTTAGCAGTCACGCTGTTTAACTCGCGTTGACATAGCACTAGAACACGTCTTCATACTTCCACTTCTCAAAATACACTAGATGAATTCAACGACCTCAAACCTGTGCATGCGTATAGAGGGGAGATGTCACTTCTACATTCTACCTGGTCATTTCGTTCGCGCTTTACGAGCATGTGTGTATTACTTTTCAGTCTAGCCTCGTATTAAAACTCAAAGTATACTTTTATATAACTAATTTAGGAAGATCTCGTATAATTTTGACACAGAAGTAAGTTTATTATTTAAGTTAAATCAAAACAAAAGTCATCAATAAATAAACCTAGCTTATTTAGCATTCATGCTCTACTGATATAGGTAACTCTAAGATAACCGGAGCAATTTTAAACTTGCTTTTTCTCCCTCACATTCAAACTTGTTTATATATTAATACCTTATGACAATATTTATCAAGTTATATCAATTACTTCTTTTGTAAATGAAAGCCACGTGTTAATTCTTGTTTCATTGAAATTGGTTCATTGTTTCATTGAAATAACTAAAAAATAGGGACTCTGTATATAACCACGCATAGGGAAAAGACGAACAATAACCATTACTTTTATTGGACCATAACTTTTTTTATAACTTTCAACAGTTTTTCTCTTTTAAATTTATTGTTTAAGGCGAATGATGATTTCGGATAATACAGAAATTTAAAAGCTATTTTGATTCAACGATACGATAATGCATTGCTACTATAAAACTTTATGTTGCGGAATAATACGCAAGGTCGCTTAAATAGGAGAAAATTCTGTGTATCTACAATTCACGCGGCAGTATTTTTACCTTTATATAGAACGTATCCTTTATTGGCTACAATTAAGTTTTTTTTCCTTTGCCGATCGCTCCCAAAGCTCATGCTGCAATACTAATAGTGACAGTATGATTAAATGCCGTTGCTTTTAATGTCCTAGTTTATTTATTTTTTCCAATTTTTGTTTTGCTTCCAATAGAGTATTTGTATAATTATTGCGTAAATCTTATTTTAACTTCCAGTAATATGTTGTTTTTTAGTAATTATTCATTTGTTTGAAAATTGTTATTACTTTATATGCATAGAGAAAATAAACGTGAATAAAGATTTATTTTCAAATGTTTAGCTCTATTCAATTATTTTTATATATAATAAAGAGATACAAAAAAAAAAAAAATTTTTATTTATTTTTTTTTAACAAGACATGAAACATCTACAAAGTAAGAATGAAAAATAAAAAAGGTACTTACCATTTTATTCAATACGAAAAAGTCACGAAACAATAAAATGTGCAAAATTAACAAATTCATTGATATTATCGGCTAGGTTTTAAGTCTACGTTTTCACACAATTTCAGCGATTAATAGTGCATACTACCTCCACGAACTCTAATGACTTCTGCTATACGACGTGATAAACTTTGAATGCAGTTGGCGACCTCTTCTTGTGTAATGTTTTCCCATTCCTCGCGAAGAGCTATTCGAAGATCCCGAATGATTACTGGTATGGGTTGTCGGTGCTGAACACGTCGCCCTAATGAATCCCAGAGATTCACGGATTCACGTCCGGGCTTCGAGTTGGCCATTGCAAATGGCAAAAGTTAACCACATCCAAATATTGCTCAACCACTCGTGCAATGTGAGATCGCGCGTTTTCGTGCATTAAAATAAAGTTCTCACCTACGAATGGAGCAAATGGTACGATGTGATCAGCTAAACACTCGTTAATGCACCTAACAGCCGCATGGTACCATTTTCAATGAGAACCATTTCAGTTTTCGCGTACAGTGAAATGCCAGCCCAAACCATTATACCACCTCCCCTAAATACCATTCCTGGAGATATACAACACGCTGAAAATCGTCCACCAGACCTTCTCCACACACGTTCTCGTCCATCTGATGAACGCAGACAAAAACGAGATTCATCCGTGAACAATACGGAGCTCCATTGATCCATTGTCTAATGTCTATGTTTAAGGGCAAATCGTAGTCGCTGAACACGATGATCTGGAAGCAAAAGTAGACAAATAGCAGGTTTCCTTGACATCAAGCCGTATTCCTTCATTCTTCGGCGAACGGTTCGTGCAGAAACCGCAGTACCGTAAACGTCTTCGACTTGGCGAGACAAAACTGTTGATGGTAAATCACGATCTCGTAGTGTAGATAACACCATAAAACGGTATTCTCGCCGGTTTGTGGTGCGAAATCTGCCTGATCTAGACCTTCTTGTGTATTCCACAGTTTGACGATGTCGCTGTATTGCATGTTGGGCTGGATGATATATTTTATTCTTTATAAACTGTTAAATTATGAAACAAGAGCATTTTTAATGTATAAAAATATTATTAAAAATCGGGTGTGGAGAACACAATGCCAGTTCATATTCGTGTGAAAGTATCCCTCCAGACACGTTGACACGTGTTTCATCTTACAACAGAATCATCAGTACATGTTAATAGAGAGATACTTTTACCATAAATAACACCCTTACCTAATTACAAAAGTTATTACGACAAAGCGTGAAAACATTTAGTGCCGCTTATTGACTAACGTCGACATCATATTGGAGATGAAGATTTCCTCAGACATACCGTAACAGATGATGAGACTTGGTCGCCTATGTCAACGTTGAGACGGAAAGACACTAATGTAATGACGTCGCTCTAACTTGTCTACGAGGAAACCTCTACGTACCGTTTTACGTGGAAACTTATGGCCACTGTCTTTTAGGACAAGAAAGGCGTCATTCTTGTAGACTTTATGGAACGAGAGACTACAATAAACACTGATGTACATTATTACAGTATGGCTTAATTCACAGGCGGTAGAGTTCTATGAAGAGGGCATTCAAAAGCTGGTTCAACGCTATGACAAACGTCTCGATCTTAATGGAAACTATATAGAAAAATAGCTGAAAGTAGTAGTTTTAAGTTGTATATAATAAAAACCTCTTCTTGTGTCTTTTTTTTTAATAACCAAACGGAACTTACTTTAGAAATCGCCTTCGTACATAGTATATTAATTCAAAAATTTTTTGCATTTATAATGTTTTTATTTATATTCTGCTCTTATTACATCCAATAATATTCTGAACAGTTATGCTGCCTCTTTTAAGAGTCCACAAATAATTTAAATACAGTGGAGCCCCGCTATTCGCGCCCCCTGTATTTGCAAATTCACTTATTCTCGATTCTGTTTTACTGACTTTTCTCGTTATCCGCGCTCCATATTCGCGGTTCAGTATGGGTAGTTCCCCTAAAGTTTCAGTATTTCAATTGTTCACTTATTTCTTTAAAAGTTCACAAACCGTATTTGGCTCTTATACGCAATGTGTATGTTGTATGTGTGTATATCTATTTGTGTCGATTACATACATACCTATTGTTTATACATATATATAGCAAGCGCCAGATAAGTTGGCGAGCGGAGGGGTAAGTTCGCACAGGATTAGAAGTATTGGGGAGATTTGTATTTAGTTTTACATCAATTTGCAAGATACCCTTGGTGGCGTAAACTACACATCTATCACTTAATAAATTAATAATTTATTAGAGCGCACCCGCTCCTCTCGTCATATTATTTGGCGCTTGCTATACGTACCTAATATTTTTGTACCCCGATATTCGCGAATTAAATGTTCGCGGTGTTTTCGTGGAAACGCAACCTCCGCCAATAGCGGGTCCGCTGTATTAGACGAGGGAATCGAATATGTATTACAGCCTAGGGCATAAATATTAGCCACCCATAATGTGTGTTTAAGAGAATTTCCAAAAAAAAAGAAACAAGATTGCAGCAGCACAGATTATCAATTTCGAGTTTTATGAGCTATTTCGAGTATTTCGGTTCTAAGAGTAATATTAACAAGAATTTCCAGTTCATTGTATACAAGTGGTGTTGGGACAACTCGTGGTTTTTCGTCGCTCTTGTGTTGACTTACCGCGCACGGGTTGTAAGGCCGTATACGCACTAATTTTTTACTCTTCGGTGACAGTTTTTAATGAAATGCGGCACATCCAATATAACACCTTTATTTACATATTTACATTACTTCATACATAAAATTTGTTGTATAATGAAAGACGGTTGTCTTTTGATAACATATGAGACTGGTGTCTCTTGATATTAAATGTCGATTGCTGTCTTGAACGTTGTTCTTACGACTGTTGTCTAGAACGTTGTTACGTTAAGACTCGCGACTGTTAATAATTAATATAGACTGTTGTCTTGAACATTGTTCTTACGACTGTTGTAAGAACGTTGTTCTGTGGCGATTTTCTATTTTTCTCTTTTATATTATCGCGCGCTGGGCTATTTAAAAACTTTTTTAAGCATTGTAGGCAAAATTTACCCTTCCCTCTAGTAACCTTGGAACGATTAACAAAATAGGCCACATGCGGCCAGATGACGAACAAAAGGTCGGCAAAGTTACAAAGAACCGCCTTGATTGTAAATTGTGCCTACTAAACTAACAAACGTTGCAGATGGTTTTTGATTCTAACTGTATACATGGCACGGCACGTTCACTGATAAAATAATATAATTTGAAACGTATCTAAAGAATGCGGCAATAAATAAGTACCGACATGAATAAAGGTTGACAAATATGTAATACGCGGTATCATAAATTTAGTGAAACGTTTGCATCTTAATACAATAAGAAAATATAATTATACAAAGGTTTTAATTTTGTTTCTGACTCTTAGATTTAAATACTATAATCTATGATTTCTTATATTTAATGTGTAATATTAAAATGAATAATACTTATTTTTAATATATGTATAATACAAAATGAATAATATTTATATTTACTATATAAGATACAAATTGATTTCGTTTATAAGACGAAACAAGTGGATTGTGTACAAGTGTTCGTTTTTGTGATAGTCACAGTATTAGTCCTTATCGATATGCCGAGTAGATCATTTCGAAACATTTTATTATACCTATCACTGTGTTATGTATATGTATATTAAAATATAATTATTCTAATTGTTAACTATACTAAAGACACGCGAATTAATTGTGACAGAGAGGACGGGAATTTATACCCTTGTAGTTACGTTAACACAATGCGTGTTAGAAAGAATTGTACATTTGTTAACATGTAAAGGCACTTTATTTAATTGACACCATTTACTAATTTTAGTAAGCTAGCATACGCTTTAACAATTATATAAATTTTTAAGTCGTATTAAGTATTAAAAAGCAAGAGTCTGAGATTTGACCCTTGCGACGCACGTTTATAAATTTGTTGCAAAAGTTCTTCTAACTAAAACCAAAATCACATAGTGATGATTTATCAAATTTATAAAGTAAATTGGTTACTATTTAAAGTTGTACATTAGCTATGCATATTAGTTTGTTGTTAGACGTGTTCTGTGTCACAACTGTACTTTTTGTTGAGAAATAGCATTATCGAAATAAATTTTAATTTACTGGCCTGTAAATTACCTAAACACAGACTGTATAATAGGCGTACCCATAGGTAGTTACTATACTAAACTAAATGCACACACTTTAATAATAACAGCGGCTCTTCTTGAATCTTTTACATGATCAAACTTAATGATAATTGATCACTAGGGGTCGGCAGTCACGTGTACATGACGTCAGTGCCAGGAACGGAGCGAGGACAGCATGAATCCCGAATTAACATTTTTCTCATGCGAATCAAAATACGCATAGAGAAACAAGTACCTACCAAATAAGACTAAATACATCTTCTCTAGAAGGAATGCTGTAAGATTTATTAGACATATTACACATCCTGACTGCTCGTGTGTTAATAATTGTGTCACCGTTAGGGCTGGGCGAAGTATCGATACATCGTCCAATACCCGATACCATAACTGGTATCGGGTACCCGATACCTCATATAACGAAGATATCGATTCTTAGGTATCGATTCCAAAGCATCGATTCCAAGGTATCGATTCCAGGGTATCGATTCCAAGGTATCGATTCCAAGGTATCGATTCCAAGGTATCGATTCCAAAGCATCGATACCTATCGATACTTTACCGATTCCAGTACTCGCTAAGTATCGATGTATCGGGTAGCGAGGTATCGATTCCAAAGCATCGATACCTATTCCGATTCCGGTACTCGCTAAGTATCGATGTATCGGGTAGCGAGGTATCGATTCCAAAGCATCGATACCCATCGATTCTTTAGCGATTCCAGTACTCGCTAAGTATCGATGTATCGGGTAGCGATGTATCGGGTAGCCATGTATCGGGTAGCTTACCTTTGTGCATTTTTTTAAATGAGTATGCGTACATCATAGGTATATAAGTTGTTTTATGCAAAATGACAATTTAGAATTTTCTTATTTTTCATGCAAGGATTAAAAAAGAACTACATACATAAGTCTGCAGCTAGTATAATTATAATTTTACCTTTCGGAGGCCAATATTTCAACGTCAGTAACTTCACTATCACCGTCTCTTTTGTCTTTCTTTTCAATAATATTAAAATATGTAAAAGGATGAACACATTTTATATGCTTTAGCATATTTGTAGTATTACCAGTACATATACTTATATTCTTTTTTACATACATTACAACTCACGCCCTGGTCGTAATTTTTATCAAAGTATTTCCAAACTACACTATTTTTTTTCAACATTTTGGTACGTACGTATCCACTTATTACACCAAGTTATAAGAACAAAGTGATGAAGCTTAAAATGATATGAAATATAAGTGCTTATATTAAACTTTAGACGACGAATAAAGGTAGGAATTATAATAAATCAAAACTAGGGAACAGCAAAAATTTGTTAACACATAATTTGTATAAAGCAGTGGTGAGAGAAATATAGGTGATATTCATATTCATATAAATATAAAACACTTTCCTGTTCTATAGAATGCACAATACACGACTGTAAATTGGAACTAAAATAAACAAAATATAATATAAATATGTAGTATTAATTAATATAATAAGGTAAAAAAAGTTGGGTCAAGAATTCTTATCAAGCTATTGTAGGTATAAAACGTGCTTGGTTTGCTTCTATTTTGAAATGAATATTTTAGGCTTTTTGTATAATTTTGTAATAGCACGCATATTTGCCTATATTATTTTATCTTTCTGCGTTTTTTAAATGTATATAAAAATAACTTTTTAAGTAAAGAATTTTTAAGTATGTATGCATAATATATATTTTAAAGACGTTGGTTATTATGCGTAGCAAATTCCATATTATGACAGAACTTTAATTATTACAAACAAAAAAACAAAATATCACAATATTGCAAATTTCATACCGTAGTTATGGTAGAATCGGTAAATTAATTTTACATCTCTTGAAACCGATATCAAACAATCGACACCTAGAAAACGGGTTATGAATACTGATTCCTAGGTATCGAATCAAGGTATCGATTCCAAGGTATCGATTCAAGGTATCGATTCCAAGGTATCGATTCCAAGGTATCGATTCCAAGGTATCGATTCCAAGGTATCGATACTTTACCGATTCCAGTACTCAGAATCGATACCGTGCACAGACCCGATACATCGCTAAGTATCGATACCTCGATTGGTATCGGTACCCGATACCGAAAACGCCGGTATCGCCCAGCCCTAGTCACCGTAAATCCATTTATATTTTGAAAACGACCGTTTCAACATCTACCTATGAAATAGGGGCATATATAAATGTGGCGTCACAAAAAAAAAAAACTATGTACTGTAAACATAAAGTTTTTCTTTTGTGACGGCGCATTTATCCCCGATTTGGAAAAATCGACTTCTCTACCATTAAATAAGTTAGCAATTCGGCATACATTACGAAATTTTGGATTGTTATTTAGAACTATTTCAAATTTTTTTTTACATTATCAGCAGTAGCTCCAGGTAATTGGGCAAGGAATATTAAATAAGTCAGCAATTCGGCATACATTACGGAATTTTGGATTGCTATTTAGAACTACTTCAAATTTTCTTTTTACATTATCAGCAGTAGCTCCAGGTGATTGGGCAAGATAATATGCAATTTTCATGGCGTTAGTTATAGAATATTGTGCGTTGATCTAAGTAACCTCTAGATGCCGGATGGTTACAGGTATTCTGGAATAATGTCCACGAATATTGGTTAGATGTACTTGAATAGTTGGGTCCATAAATACTTGTTGAGCGTGTAAAATAGAAATAGCATCAATTTGGATCCAGTAGCTGTAGCTGTGTCGTCAAAATGCATTTGATAATAGGATGCTGTTTCTATCCATGTGCCCCAACGCGTTAGAACAGATTCTGGTGGTAGTGGTAAATGTGTAAGTTTTTCATAAAATAAATTTTTGTGTGCAGGTGCCTTCACAAAAGCTTCCTTGACATACGATATCAATTTATCTGCATTCGGGTAGTATTTCATGACTTCCTCTGACACTCGATGAAAGGCATGTACGAAACACGTGATTCGCGTCGTACCACTGTATGTTTGTTGTAAGAGTCGGCCAGCCGCCTTCATATATGCAGCTCCATTTGGTACAAATAATAACACTTTCTTTATAGCGAAGTTACGTTACGGGAATATAAATTCTGTATTAGTTGTTTCGATTCTCTTAGATGCAAGTAGATATGTAGACATTGTCGAATCGCTGTCCATAACATATTTACGCAATAGAACTCAAGTAACTAATAGAACTAAACGATAGACCAGCCCGCTACAAATTTATTTAAGCCCCCTCCTGGAATGGAGCCCTAACTGCCGATACCTATTTATCACTAATATTGAATCTGAAATGCAAGTTTTTGTTGAGTTTTTACTTTACATTATTACATTTTATCTTCGAACATTCTATAATAATTTTATATGTTCATACTATATTATTCCTAACAGTCTTTGTTTAACTATTGGATAATTATAAAAATATTACTATTAATTATTTAGATACCACTAAAAGTTCTATTTTTTTTTTTTGAGATTTGAGCTACTTACGCATATATTAATTTAGCATTTATTTTTTATTACAGAATGGATACCGAGCATACGGAATTAGTGGCCAGCGATGTGTAAAGTAAGTTGCATTTGCTACTTAAGTAATAAAGTAGATATAATTAAATTATTTTTCACAGGAAAACATTTTTAGAGTCTCCTTTTAATGATACTTTTTGGTTCGGAATCTTTATTGGCATCCTCGCTTGTGTTTGGCTTATAACTATTTTATGGTAAGTTTGTCACTATTTAATTATCTGTAAAACATCTCATTGTCTCTTATTAATACATGTTTTTAATATTTTAGCTTGATTAAACGAACGAAAACATACGTTAAAGCTCTAGTCGTCTGTCTAGTGTGTACCTTTGGTTGTATCATAGCGTTAATTGTTAGAGGAGTAGACGAAGAATCTAATTACTATGGAATTGCCAAATTTGGAGAAATAGCCGATTGGCAAATTTTGGCAAATGCCGATGTAAGTCCAACAATTAATTAAAGAGTTTTTCTTTTCACCGCAAAGATACGAACTGTATACCAACGGTACAGTTTTAAAATAATTCGAATCTATTCATATTACTTTGGTTAACGAATTTAATTCGTAACTGTGATACACTTGGTCAGCTGAGCCTAAAATTGGGTTCGCTTTTATGTTGTGATAAGAGACTTGATATACTATTTGCATAATTTGATCACCAGGTTAATTAAGTGAGGATTTCGTAAACTCCAGTAGCGCTAATTAAATAATTTAGTAGTAAAATATGTACACAGTCGTCGAAAAATTTAGAAACGAAGCAACGATTTTTTTAGTACAAAAATATGTAACAATTGATTATATCTTCCATATTACTTATTGCATTACTAATTAACAATTACATTTGGTTCATCTTTATTCAAAAAGCTTGACCCTTTTGGCCATTTTTGTATTAGATGAAACCCAAGCCAAATTTCGAATTTTCATCAATATCAGATGCGGTTCAAAATTTGGTTTATATCCTATGTTTATAATATTTTACTTAAATAATACCTGCGACGACCTCAACTTTATCGTATTGGCTTATTAATGACGTCAAGATTTAAGATCATCTGAAGCCATAGCGATTGTCAAATTTATTTTATTAAAATTCACTTTCAACTTTGTTATTTTTGCAAACAATTAATATATGTAGATATTTCAGTAAGTAACTTAATAATTTTTAGGTATGGTATTACGCAATAATTCAAGTATTTTTCTCCACCCACCTTGGATTTGGAATATTTGTAACAAATGCAGGAATCATCTTGAAGAAGGTTAATCCAGTTTGGTAAGTATTTGTAAATGTAAATAATCATATTTTGAAGAAAATAAACATTACACACAGTGCCTGATGGTGGCATTGCAAATATATATATATATATATATATATATATATATATATATATATAGTATTTTCGTGACCTTGGTATGATAAGGTAAACTTAATTAGTCGGCGATTAAAGGCCTGGTTATTACTTCAAAGTGTATATATTTAAAATAATCCTACATGTTTCGGCAATGATGCCTTTGTCAAGGATATAAAAAATATAAATATATAAATATAATATATTTTTTATATCCTTGACAAAGGCATCATTGCCGAAACATGTAGGATTATTTTAAATATATACACTTTGAAGTAATAACCAGACCTTTAATCGCCGACTAATTAAGTTTACCTTATATATATACATATATATATATATATATATATATATATATATATAATATATATAATATATAATATATATATATATATAATATAGATAGATAGATAGATAATTATTTATTGACCTTTATATATTATGGTAGATTAAATTAGTCGGCCATTTAAGGTCTGGTTTATTTTGATATGTATATATTTAAAACAATCATACATGTTTCGACACATATTGCCTTTTTCAAAGAAATTTAAAATAAAAAACAGACCTTATATCGCCGACTAATTTAATCTACTATATATATATATATATATATATTATAATTATTTCTTGACCTTTGTAGAATATAATTGATTTAAATATTCGGCGATTGAAGGTCTGTTTTACATTAATATGTACATATTTAAAATAAGCTCTTACATGTTTCGGTAAGTATCACCTTGATCAAAGAATTATAAATGACAGATATTAATGTCAAAGTTATATAAGTGATGTAGCCATGGTGAGAGATACAAAAACAACAATATTTATACAAAAGAATACAAGCTCACAAATACTCCAAAACAGACAAAACTGCTTTATTTGCACACAAACTGCAACGCGATCAACATTTCGACTTTGAAACACACAAATAATTGATAGAGAGCAGCACACAATGAAAAGAGGAATTAAAGAAATTATTAATATTAAACAGGAAAAAATTCAATTAACAACGGAAGTGATATAAAAAATCTAAGCAGTATATATTATAACCTAATAATGTAACGATCTGCATTTACCATCATAAATATATTGTTGTTATATAATTATATATTATATGTTATTTAAATATCTGTACATTTGCTTATCATGCTGACAGTTCCGTGTTTAGATCCCTGGCGGGCTGTCCGAGTAGGTTTTCGTGGTTTTCCTTCTCGTCCTAGGCGAATGCCGACAGCTTTATATCTTATCTTTCTCTTTATAATTGATATAAAACTTTTGTTTTGGCATGAATTATTATTAATTGAATTGAATGTATTTATGAATTTGTATCTCTCACCATGACTACATCACTTATATAACTTTGACATTAATATCTGTCATTTATAATTATTTGATAAAGGTAATACTTACCGAAACATATAACAGCTTATTTTAAATATATACATATTAATGTAAAACAGACATTCAATCGCCGAATATCTAAATAAACTATATATATATATATATATATATATATATATATATATATATATATTTATATATATATATATATATATATATAAGGTGTTTTTGAAATAGGGACAAAATACAAAAATGCAGTAATTACACAAAGTATAATGTGTTTAACGTTCACGATATAAAAGAAATGGTGGTAAACCTGTGGAACCTCACTTCTATCCTAACCAATAGGTGATTCCAAGAGTATTTATATAGTTATTCGGAAATCTTGCTATGTTATGGTTCGTTCCAGTCAAGATAACTACAAATTACTTAGACCAGCGAGTGCACGGCCAGTCATGGGACCTACAATAATTTAAAGCTAGTGCTTGCTCAAGAGGAACATTCCTTCATTTTTTTTTTCTAGCACAGACCACTTATAAAGTAGTTGCTATGCCTTTGTCTGGGTATAGTTACTTAGTATAGTAATAAACCTATGAAATCTCGCGTTTGTCCTGGTGAATTGGTGTTCTCAAGAATCTTTATATAATTCGAAGAAATCTTGCTATGGTTCGTTCAAGTCAAAATAACTAGAAATTAGTTAAACCAGCAAGTGCGCGGCCAGTCATGAAATCTACAATAATTTATAGCTAATTATTGCTCAAGAGTAGCAATTCTTTATATTTTTTCTATCATAGACCATCTCTAAATTCTTGCTATGCCTTTGTCTGCATGCATTTGGCCAGTATACTTGATGCCTGTCTTGAGTCCCGCCTGTTATGACTTCGGGTTTAACTTTTAGTAATTCGCAGAGACAGCTCTGATCCGAAGTCTTATTTCAACTCTTTGTCCAACGAGTTTATTGGTTTTTCTTATTACCTTTAGTCCCATGGTTAGAAAAGAAATCATACTAAATAATGTAATAGTAAGTTTTGTTTAAAGATTGGAAGATCAATGAGTTTGTAACAGGGCAAGCTCGTTGCTACTAGAGCTCTTTGATACACTAGAATGGTCTCTACCTATAGACTGCTTACTATTACACCTCATTTCATAATAATTTTAATAGATCTAAGGTGAAAAAAACGCCATCGATGGTTCAAGGCATTCCGCGACTTGAATCTGTAGTCTAATCACCGACCCACCAGACGTTCACAGTCCTACTAAATACTATTCTAATTATTAATTCCAAACTATATTCAATTGCTACGAGGTTCGACAATTAAATAACGAGTCTTTTTTATTTACACATATATGTACCTCCTAACTCGACACAATGTTTTGAACAACTCTTTGAAAATTATCTTTTTCGAGAATATGCTTTGTGACTGATCGTTTAAATCCTCCCAACTCCTTGGAAGCGCGTTTCTAGGATCTGACATTTCATCTCGGGGAAAAGAAAGAACTCGCAAGAAGCTAGGTCAGGACTGAATTGGTAGTGGAGAATCCCAGGAATGCCTTTGTCAAAAATTCGTGAATCAACGTTGAATATGACGGCACGTTATCGTGATGTAGTAACAATCCGTTTTCAGCCAATTCCGGGCGAACCTGGATTACCCTCGGTCACAAAGGTTTCAGTCAACCTTAGAGGTGAACGCAGAATTGACTGTCTGGGACTGATAAAAATTCCTGACGGTATACGCCACGAATATGGAAGAAAAGCAATGAGTATAACATGGTCACCAAAGGATTCTCATCAGTTTTGTAGACATGTGTAAAGATTTTCAATTGTCGTTAGATTTCGACCGACTTTTCGTACAACATTACGAGAAATTTGAAGCTGATTCGTTGTTTCGATTTAGATCAGTGATATTTCTGATCGAGGGTATTCAACATCACATATACTGTGTAGGTAATCTCGGGCGCAAATAAAACTCATTATTTACTTGCCAAACCTCGAATCGAGACGGCCAAAACTTTACCTCTTATTCACCTAACTATTTATGACATTATTGTCTCCTTATTTCAAAGACAGCTTGTATGCATTACATATAAATTCAGCCAAGATCAAAGTAGCAACCGTATAGTAAGACCGCTATACCGATAGGTCCAACTCGCAACTGGCCATAGGCAACAATATACGTATGGAACGTAATGCGATGTGGCAACGTGTGTACGATGCCTATATTGAGTGACTTTCTTAAAATTTAAATTTATTTTGCAGAATTATTGATTTTTTTACTTTTATCTTTTAGAAAACGTTATTGTTTTTTTATTACTTAAAATTACTTTATATGAAAAATAGTATACCATAAAAGTGTAAACAAAGACAGTATACATTGAAACGAATATTCATTCAATTGTATTGTCATGAAATTGAATTTGTCAATCGTTGTTAAATTTGTTAGAATGAATAGATATTTATATTTATCGGAAAATACTAATACTTAAAGCAAACAAATAAGGTGTAGTGTTTTGTTATAGGAATGTATAATATCCATTTCTTCCTGCATATCGATTATGCAGCTGATTCTTTCGTAATATGCTCATATTTGTATTATTTCAACTTATACTTCGGTCGATACATACCGACTTCCTTCAAACCAGGAGGAAGCTACAGTTGTAATTAAACTATACTTCCTTTTTTTTTATTACCTACGGATATTCACAATTCCAAAATACGTTACAATGTTAATTATTTTAGATTGTAATTAGCTGAATGCTGTCGCAAAACTGATCTCTGCATTTTTAAAAATGCCAGAATAAAATTAACCCCTGCCCTTATTATAATTTTACAAAGGAACAGACACGTACTTCAATTTCTACGAAAAGCTAAGCCTACAGTTCATGTATAATACAGTGATAATGAAGACTGGAGCGTTTGTCGACCTACGAAGTTGTACTTTACTTGTTTATTGTTAATAAAAGGCTGATGGAAATATTACGTGAGATTTTGGTATCTGTATTATAATAACATCACGATAGTAGTAGAAATACAAATATGAGCATATTACGAAAGCATCAGCTGCATAATCAATATGCAGGAAGAAATGGATATTATACATTCCTCATTCCTATAACAAAACACTACACCTTATTTGTTTGCTTTAAGTATTAGTATTTTCCGATAAATATAAATATCTATTCATTCTAACAAATTTAACAACGATTGACAAATTCAATTTCATGACAATACAATTGAATGAATATTCGTTTCAATGTATACTGTCTTTGTTTACACTTTTATGGTATACTATTTTTCATATAAAGTAATTTTAAGTAATAAAAACACAATAACGTTTTCTAAAAGATAAAAGTAAAAAAATCAATAATTCTGCAAAATAAATTTAAATTTTAAGAAAGTCACTCAATATAGGCATCGTACACACGTTGCCACATCGCATTACGTTCCATACGTTTATTGTTGCCTATGGCCCGTTGCGAGTTGGACCTATCGGTATACGAGTATACATTTGGTCCTATATAACTACTTTTATTGTTTTACCCGTATGTTACAGGACATACATATGCATATAGTAAATTGTCTAACGTTACAGAAGTGCAATGTTCAAGGACGTGAATGTTCTTCTCGTTAAAATTATTTCCGAGCGGAAATATGTGACCATTACTTTATTTAAATTTTAATTTAAATAAATAATCGCCTCCACATTGGCGGCTTCAATCCCAACGTTACTGCATCCGTTTTATTTTCAAAATACGATTGTAATTAATAAGTTCAATTGCTTTTTATGACTTCCCAATTAATCTCTACAACTATACTTTCTTGACAATAATAGGTTTAACTTAATATTAAACTTTTCAGGACTGGTTTCGGCTATATTCTCATCAACTTAACAGTCGGCACAATCTGCGTGTTATTGTGTTATACGTTTACTCACAGTTTCGACCATCCAATACCTCAAGCAGGGGACATAGCTCAAATTACATTATTAACGCTAATTTACGACATCTCCTTAGCAAACGAGAGCGGAATAGGTTGGCCATTAGTTGCTTACATTTGTATTATATTTGCAGGTTTTATTAGCATGGTATGTTATTTTAAAAATATTAATCAACCCACACTACAATCAACAACTTATATTTCAGATAACTCTTTTGTATACGATCGTTAAGGCCATAAGATTGGAAAGCAGAAAGAGATGGTATTGGTGGCAAGTGTGCATGTTCTATGGTATAGTGGGCTTAATCTGCGCTTGTCTTATGCTACTCAGAAAAGAATTTGAAATAGTACACATGTTTGATCATTATATTGTTGGAAATGTCGTGTTGATCAGCGTTATTGTAGAAATTTTGGCAGTTATTGTTTGTTATGGTATGGTGTCTATTATTTTACATTATAACGTGAATATTGAAATTCATTTTTGTTGCAGGAAGTAAACGTATCCAATCAGATTTTGAATTTATATTAGGTAGAAAGTTACCGGTATTGTACATCTCCTTATGGTGGCTATCACCATTTGTCATTTGTGGTATTTTTATATGGAGTTTGGTTGTGATGACGCATACTACTGGTTACTTAACCGAAGATCCTTTATGGATGTACATTACTGGATGGTCCCTTGTATTGTTGGCCATTGCATTCGTGCTTGTTATGGGATTATGCCAGGCTTCAAAGCAAGATGATTATTATACATTTGGAGATGTAAGCACATCTTATTTGATTAAAAAATTAATGCTTTTGTGATCATATTGGAAAGATGAGAATGTGCGTTTGTAAGCTACTCGATTATGTGTGCTAACTATAAAAATTATCGCTCAATATTCTTGATAAATAACCCTATATTAATAGATTCTATGTTTTGATATTAAAATAATGAAAGGAGAAAGTTTTAGAACTAGTTATAGTTATGTATCTCGATAGCATTCGAGTATACTTTAGCTTATGCATGTATTTTATTTAGTTTTTCAGTAACATCCACATTAGAATAATCTAACCTAACAGCCACATTACATTTTGTATATTTTAATTTCATCGGCTAACTTTTAAAATGTATAAAACATGTTCAACTCTGTGATTATTATTTTTGCCTACTTAACTTAAAATATTCGTCCAACTTTGTCTGCTTCTTTTTGCAACGTTTTGTAACATTTAATGGCTGAGTTTACTTCTCGAGATACTATCGTTGCGTTCTTCGTCGGGATCATTTTGAAGGGTGTTCATTCCCTTCTCGTAATAAAAAAGCGCATTCGTCAAGGTTTTTGCTGTTAGCTGCCTGGATATAGCAGGCTCTGGCCCCTCATCAAGAGTTTGTTCGGTTACTAACTTGATCAGCTTCTCGTTTGAAAGAGGTTCTCTGTCAGCATCGAGCGAGCCAATCAAATCACCTTCCAAATCTTCAAAACCAAGATCTTTTCCTAAGCTCAATATGTTTTGTCGAACTTCAGGAAGAGAATTGAGTTCAGACTCATCAGATTTTATGCATTCTGACCATATTTGTTTCTAAACATGGTTCATTGTGGTTGATTATAAGTCTTTCCATGATTCGCTAATATTGTACACGGCGGCATCTTTGATGTTGTAATTTTTCCAAAATTGTTTTATCGAAGATTCACCATCGATTTGCTAAATAAGTTAATGAAAAGTTCTGCATAAATAATAAGCCTTAAAAGTTGGTATAGCACCCTGATCCATTGGTTGGATCAGAGCTGTTGTATTTTTGGAAAGGTAACTCTATCTCCCCACATCTTCTAATAATTCTGGTAAATTAACCGGGTGCCCTCGAGCATTATCGAAAATGGGCAATGCGTTGCTGCTCAAGTTCTTTTCCTTTAAATATTTTTTTACTTCTGGCCAAAAGTTATTTTTAAACCAGTCCTCGAAAAGAATCTTAGTCATCCAACCTTTCTTATTGGATTTCCAAATGACAAGCAATTGTTTCTTGTTCAGCCCTTTAAAACAGCTTGGATTTGCTGAATGATATACGAACAGTGGTTTTAGCTTAAAATCCCCTGCAGCATTTGCACCAAGAAGCAAAGTTACTCGTTCTTTAGAGACCTTATATCCAGATGCAGACTTTTCAGATTTTGAAATGAAAGTTCTGAGTCCAGTTTCGTCTACATTAAAAACTTGTTCTGGTTTGGTATCCACCTTTTTCTATAACTTTTTTCAAAGTGTTGGGATATTCTTTGCCTGCATTATCATCGACACTAGCTTTTTCGCCTTTCATTTTGAAATTATGCAAATTGTGGCGATTTCTGAATTTTGCTAACCAACCTCGGCTTGCTTCGAATTTTTCATCTTTCGCAGATTCATCATTATCCTCTCTCTTTAAATTTTCGAAAATACTTTTGGCCTTTTCTTGGATAGTCATCTGGCTCATTGGCATCCTTCGTTCATTATTGTCTTCAATCCACATAACTAATAATTTTTCCATTTTTTTCCATAACACTGCTTCTTTGGCGAGTTAATTTTGAAACATATGAAGGTCTAGCGGACAGCGAATGTATTTCAATTTCTTTTTTCCTATCACGAATTGTTTGAACGGTAGACTTCGCCAGCCCATTGCATTACAAATGTAAACCATTTTCTCACCAGCTTTAATACGACGTAAAACTTCTAATTTGGTCTCTAGCGTGACAGATTTTCGGCTTCTCTTTTTATTATTAGCAGCATCAATCTCCAAATTGAATGAACGTTTCGGTGGCATTTTTACTAAATAAGGAACGATTATGTTTAAAATAATTATTGAATTAATTACAAAACGTACCAACTGTGTCTTTAATTCAGCAATTAACAACTATGCTGGTCACTACCATGCGCAATTTCCATCAAATGCGTGCGTTCTTGTGTGCTTTTGCTTTTTTTTTATCAAAACGTTATTTTGGGGTTCACCGTTTTATAAACGTGTACGAACGTTTAGTCTCTTTCGTTGTGCGCGCTACGTTTTGCCCAGTTACGAATAATATGTACATACATACAAAAATAAAGCAAATACGACCAAGCTATGGGCCGCATAATGAAACATTTTAGGCCATAAATCGAAAAAGTGTCATAATTAAAAAAGGGTTTGAAACTAGAAGTTTAATTACTTATTTCTTAGCGTTATAATGAAGTTTTAACAAGTATCTCCTTCGTCAATTAACTATTAAAAAAGGCCGTTATAGCGAAATGCCGTATAAAGAGCGGCCTTATAGCGAGGTATGGGTATATTCAGGCTGGTCTAGTAGGTAAGTCACTAGACTTTGAATCTGATTAACCAGGCTCAAACCCTGGTCTAGGCAATAATATCGATGGTGGTTTGTCGGTCCAAGCTCGACACAAGCTGACGAAAATGAGCGCCTGGAGATAAAAGTTTGGGATCATAAAGCGGTCGATGTGTAGCCCTAGCCACGTTACCATCCTAGTGTACCGAACGGCTCAAATTGTAACAAGTTTACCATGTTACTAACCCAAGGGCCTGCAAGGCTAGTTACGGGAACTATTATATTTTATATTCATGCTCAGAAAATTATTAATAAAAAAATCTATTAATATTTCATACACGTTAATAGACAATAACTGTAATTAAAATAAAACAATTTATCCAATGAGAAATGAATGAAACGGATATATGTTGAAGAAGTGACTTGGAAAATGCTTCAATATATCTGAAATCTGCAAATAATAAGTATTTCTATCATAATTTCGTTAATAAATTGTCATTTATTTTTCAAATCAATTAGACAATTAAGCAAAAGTCAATAGCTGAATTTTTTATTTTGATTATAACTCGGTAAGTATTTAAGATCCGCAATTCATTCAACGCGGTTCCTACAAATGGAAGATCAATATCCTAAAGCGAAACTATATTTAAAAGAACCGCTCTCGAAACTGCTAAGCTTAACTAAAAGACCAGGGCTAGAGAAAATACTCCAACGAAACATGAGGACCACAATCGATCTGAAAAGGTCGAAGTGGAATAGGCCACTTCAAGTAATCTAATCTAATCTAAGTATTCAAGACTGGTGTTATCTTTTAAAAGATTTATTCTAAATTAAGTAATTTTAATCCCACATTCGAATTGGTGGAGACTGGCCTGAAATCTGAAACAGACAGAAACTGGAAAAATCCCAAACCACAATATAATTTAATAAACTCTAAATAAGTATTTCAATAATTAAGTTGCCATCTTCAGTAGAACAATCTGAAAAAAAAAACCATAGTGTAAAAGAATGTTATCTAACTGGCGATTTGGTGAAGAATATATCTTCAGGGGTTGTACCTTAGTCAACGACACTATATTTCTTTTTTAATTGTTCTACTGAAGATGGCAACTTAGTTGCCGAAATACGTATTTAGAAGTTTATCAATTTATTGTGATTAGGGATTTTTCTTGTTTCTGTCTGTCTTAATTCCACAGTATAATCTTAGATAGACAAAATTCATATAATGAACTGTAAATACATATTATAATAAAATAACTGCTTTTTAAGATATGGTTGTAATACGATTGATTAAAACTAGGGCTTTAATTAATCAAAAGCATGCGCAGTAGGGTTTTCGTTAGCTTTTCTATTTATTTTAATAAATTCATATGTATTTATTTCTTATGATGCAGAAATTAAGAGCAGCGTTAAAATTTTCCCGAAAATGGGGTCCAGTCGATCCAATAATGAGATATAATTGGGTACAATGGCACAGTAAAGCCAAAGATGGTCAACGAGATTTTACTTTAAGACGACGAGGAACTAGAGAATACACGCATTCGGTAAAGAACCGAAGTAAATACAGTCCGAGAAAGTATGTACCTGCCGCCAGCGAATCATCCGTTAATACAGATTCCATCGCGTTCAGAAAAAACGATCAGAACCAAAATAATATAACATTGATGAATTTATCTAGTTACAATGAACCGTATTTTCCCATTAACAATCTCCAAAATAAGCATTTACCGACTAACAACATACCTAGACCGCTTATAGTAACATCACTTATCGACACATTAGAACCAACTAATGCGAACGGAATCACCAACTCAAGAAACACCATACATACGTACTATGGAGGACAGGATTACAAAATTAGTATAAATCCATTGGCTAATGTAAATAAAGGGAAAAATGATCCGCAAAGTGACGGTGGAACTTCCGAAGGGTATGGAACATTTAGGAATGGTCCTTATGTAATAGATGGGGAGGATGTAGATCATGTGTGTCATCGAAAAATTAGCGGATATTCAGAAGAGGCCACGGAGCTTTAGTCATAATAATTAGATCTAGCGATAGAATCATCGAATAAGATTAAATAAAAATATTTGCAATGAAAATACATGAGGTAAAGGAAGAAAATATATTTTTCCTTGCAGTATTTATTGGATTTTTTTATTCGATGATCTATATTTCTTTGTAAATAGTGTTTTTTTGTAAATATAAAAATGTTGGTGTTCAAAATCCTAAATATAAATTATTTATTATAGTGTTTTATAGAGATATGTATATCTTCTCCGACTGTTTTTATATGTGTACTTTATATGTGAATTTATTGTATAAAACTCTTTATTTACTCCATTTCTTTAAAGCCTTCATAGACTGGATTGTATATTTGTTTTGTATTGATTCCTCATTTACTAGACTATTGATGATTTTTTTTTTGATAAACAAAAATAAAAATGTATTAAAATTATTAAACTTTATTTATTTCATCGATAAAATACATATCTGTTCTAATTTAAACTGTAACAAATTACAGAGTCCACAGGAATTCCTAAATATAACAAAAATAAGCACTGAGAGGCATGTTAAGACATACATAAATCTTTTTTTTTTTTGGTAGACATAAGAAATATAAACAAATGGCACAATTAAAATTATTCAGTAAATATCACCAACAATGAGGCAAGTTTTTAAAATAAACAATAAAATAATAGTAATTCATATCAAGTCGTGAATACAGTAATTTTATGATTAATGATTCTAGTAGAGCATACGTGTAATATATTTTCTATATAGAGTATTTCGTGGAGTACTTTAAAATGTATGCGCATTTCTACATACGCCGCAACCTAAAGCGAATTCTTCACCCGTAGGTGGATGCTTCACATGTAAAGGACATTCTTCACCATCCAACTGTTTTGCTTTTGGACCTGAAACAAAAACGAAAAATATGATAATGCATTGTATCACTTACGATGGCGGATTGGTATATAAGATCTCCAACTCTATAAAATATGAAAAGACAAAATAATGAAACCAGTCTCAAAATGAAGTATTAGTAATATACATAATTATTTTTCTAAATATTGGGTTGAATGACAAGTCCCGGATGCAGGGCTGGATGGAAGAAATTTAAGCTAAGGACAGTTCTCCTGAACAGCTGTGTTTACTTCATTTGTGTTTTCGTGCAGGAGCAGGAGCAGGAGTTAGTGCCTGTTTCGAACTGTACAATTATTCGAAAATGGACAGTTCCGAAAAAAATCGTGTTAATATTCAGTTCTTATTTTTATATAAAAAAAATTCCAGAAAATTAAACCATTGATCCCTGCGCACAGACTTGTCATTCAACCATTCACCATTTGCAACACATAATTGGAACCAATCCGCACACAATCCATCATGCGCTGTTATCAGTAGGGATGAGCTAAACAGTTATTTTGAAATAACAGGTATTTCGTTATTTGTAGATATGTCTCTCTTGTCTCTCTTTCTGTTAGGGTTAGACCTCATGCTACGTTTATTACGGTGCAGGTATAATATCTGCGTTTATTATATTATAAATTACATATACATACACTGCCCTAAGTGTACAGCTATTAGAGTACCAACTGTTTTGGACCCTCAATTTAAAAGCGAAGGTTTTGATAATACTGAAAATGCTACTGGGGCTGTTTCTTTTCTGGAACAAGAAATATTTAATATTATGAAGAAAACTGATCCTGAAAATAATGAACAAATGCCTGTAATCGAAACATGTATTAGTCCACATCAAAAGTCACTTTCATTATTTGGATTTTTGCAAGAAAGAATAAGAGAAAGTAAAATCAATTACAGCTGATGTAATAATAACTAAAAGGCAATACCTCGAAAGGCCAAATTCAAATCAGGACGTAGATCCTCTTTTATTTTGGAAGGTAAGTTTAAACAAGAAGGGTAACTGGATTTTTTATTTGTATTTTCTTTTAGGTAACATGAATGAAGCTGAAACCCTTAGAATAATATACTAGCAAGCTCAGCGCAAAGTGAAAGAGGTTTAGTACAGCTCGTTTAATAATAGAACAAAGACGTGCAAGCTTAAAACCGAAACATGTTAATATGATAATGTGCCTAAATAAAAATTTTGAAAGTATTAATAAGTAACCTAAGTATTTATTCCAACCTTTTCCTATTAGCTAAAAAATACACATTTTATCTTACTATGCTTTCTAACTACTAAAGATATGAATGTTTAAGCATTCAAAGGGAAATTATTTAGGTTGTCATACAAAATGTACATGAAACTCTTTAAATCTATTACGGAGAGCTGTTTGCTTCATCAGCAAAAAAAATTTTTTTTAGAATTTCATTTTCAATTAACAAATTAAACATTATATCACAAAAATTAGTTTGTTTTATTGTATCTTCCTCGAAAAGCTCTTTCTGGTTTGATATTTTCTATGGCTTATATTTGAATTCTTTCTGGGTTTTGAACACCGAACTACACGATACTCCAAAATGCCTGGCTACAGGCTGCTGGCTACAGCTATCCTACAGACCGTTCTTCTACATAATACGGAATATTCAGCTTCATGTGTTCTGTTAGCACGTGATTGGTTTTATTATTTTTTTTTGTAGGAATTTAGAAAATAACCAAAGGTATACGCCTGTTAGGATAATTAACTGTTTTAAATAAGTTATCTATTTTTAAATCAAGTGTATTTAATTTAAGATTTAAGTATGAATGAAAAATCAGAAATATTTGAAAATTGGAAAAATACGTTAGTGGTGTATAACTGGTTGCCTACTATACCACTTGCATTGACTTTTAAATTTTTTAAATTTTTAGCTCTACCGATAGGGCGATGTATATGTAATGATAATAAAAGAACCCGGTATATACAAATAACATATAATATATACAATATATAATTATTATTTGGAAATAACTGTTTAGCTTATCTAGTTATCAGTTATGGACTGGGAAGGGCCAGGAAAGACGCAGAAGAGGAATCGGGGACCAAAGAAGAAATAATGAGGTGCAAGACCGCCACCGCAACTAAGAGACCGATTCTTCAGTACCAGATCAATCGCTGATTTATGGTTAGGTAATGAAGGTCGTCCTTGTCACTCTTCGAACTGTTTATCGTCGAATCGGCGCTTTCAGCTTGCAATCCCATCAACCACATCTTGTATTGCCAATTACGGCTCAACACCGACAGCAAAATTTGGAAAGGTGTAGGTTGCAAATGCACTGAAATTTAGGGTGAAATAGGGTGACGTTCATTGATGAATTTTGATTTTGTATAGGGATACATGAGGTTCAGACGAAGACGTGAGAATCGTCGGGATATTCAATTTTCTGTTGAATGACGTGTGTAACGAGCCGTGGGGGTTATGTTATGGGATGCTATAGCATATAGAAGTAGATCTCAGTTAGTGTTCCTCCGAGGCACCATGAACACCAAGCGTTACGTTGGTGTAATCCCATATTCTTCCATATCTTCAGCAGCGAAGACCCGCTTTTCCGCCAGGATAATGCACGTAGCGAGAACTTCTATAAACGTTCGAAGACGGCCATGGCAAGATATTGGCTTGGGCCCAGATTTTCCGACTTATCTCCAAACGAACACGTGCGGTATTTTATACGAAGAAAACTGATGAACTTAGCGAATCCCCGCAAACACTAGAAGTTCTCCGCCATGAATTGCAGGTTGCTTAAGACACCATACACCAAAGGACATCGACCACCTATTGGAATCAATGCCACGCCGAGTGAAGGAGTGTGAAAGTAATAGGTTTGCCCCAATACATTATTAATAAAAATAAAACTAAATTGTGTTAATCTCTTTTTCTTTGAAATTATAATCTATTATTATATTTGAATCGTTATACGTTTCTGCTGTAAAAAAAATCGCACCCGCTCTTGGTGTTGGCAATTTACATGTCAAGTAGTATATAATCTCACAAATATGTGTATATTTACCTGCAGGGCACTGTGGTAATTCATTCTTCGGTAAATTTGTGACTCTCTGAAAATCATCGTGGCAAGGATTACAAAAATGTGTCGTTCCGAAACAGAAGAAAACCGCCACCGAGCAGCAATAACGGCATTTATATTCTAAGAAGTCCGTTCCGTGTTTTGGACACATTTGCGCTCTTGCAACATCTGAACAGCCGCCGCAAACCAATTCCGTAGGATCATAATTTTCGCTAACTTCAGCATCGCATCTCGCCTCTCCTCCATAATATGCCTTAAATAATATAAGTTAAAAATTTAAAACGAGAATTAATTTTAAAATTACCTTGTTACATTTATAACAAACGTAGTATGCGTATCTATCCATAGCATATCCTGCTGCATTGTTATAAAAACGTCCACCAGGTGTCGCTATTGCGTCGGATGAAAGAAGTCCTTCATATTCTAATCGTAATAGGGCTTTTCTTTGAACATCATTAAATAGTTCTTGTATAGGCGCGAGTAATTCTTTTAGAACGTCGTGTTCCATGCTTGCCTAAAAATACAAATTATATAAAAGATGTTTACTAAATACATACGTAATCTTCATACTTTGCATATGGGGCATAAGGAGAATGAAAATGTAATTCTTGGACCTGCCCAACGCTTCATCAAAACAGTTTTACAGCAATGTAAGTGGAAGACATGTCCACATTTTAGCTGAAATATTAATAAATCAATTACAAAATTAGACAGTCAAAGTTCATATAGGCGACAACTAAATAAGTCAGCTATGTTAAGCTTTCTACTACTATAATCAAGAGTATCAGGATTGGTCTTATTATGCATGCATTTTGCACCAGTTCTTATATATTATCCGATTAATATTTAGAATATTATTGGAGTGCAACGCGGTCGGGTAAAACTTTCGATTTTTAAATTACAATGTAGGGCAAGTTTCACATATGTCATGGCAGTGGCGGCTCTTGATGACGTACGATGTGCGCTGCTGCACGGATGAGACTACTTCGAACTATTTCGGAAGATTTCGGTACGGTTACTTGCTTCTCTGTATATATGAAAGCTTAAACGAAGCAGTCTCATCCGTGCAGCAGCGCACATCGTACGTCATCAAGAGCCGCCACTGTGTCATAGAGAGTGAAAACTAAATGTTTTGATATATAACACTAATATTATTGATATTTTTATTATCGAGATACATGCTAAAAACCGTTTTCTAGACATTAAAATGTTATTCAGTACAAAAAAATAGTTCTGAGCATATCCTAAGGTAATCTACTCACCCACAAAGTTTGGATTTACTTTTGAATTGTCAGGTTAGAAACCTGTTAGTAGGGTTAGTTACAGAGTAATATGGAAGCGTAGCAATATTTAATGGATGAAATTGTAAATACAGCTTGCCTTATACCATTTATGCCAAAAGTTAATCCTTGATGAACTTTCTAGCATTATTTATAAGGGACCACAATCCCAATCAACCAAAACTCATAAGGAGTGCAAGCAGTGGATTTTGCATCAAATAATTTCCTATTGACGGTTTGAGTTATCATAATTTTTGAACTTATAAATACAGAGGTGCATTCGAGAAACATTCCACAAGCGAAGTGCGCTCAACGTTGTCCGCCGGCGACTGACAAAATATATATACACGCACCATCGAAAGAGCGTATTTATGGTCAATGAATGTTTTTTGATTTAATGCACAGTTCACAAATATAGATTTAAATTATTTTATGTTAACTAATTTTTCTTAAACAGAAAATTCTGATGTTTTTAAATACAGGATCCTATTAGGTTTTCCTCTTTTGAAAAAAGCTAAAACTCGGCTAATAAAAAACATATTCATTTGGAATCAATAATTTTATCTTGAAATTTAAAAAAAATGGAGAATTATTTACGGAAAATAACATTATCAAGATGTCGTCCTTCGCGCTGCATCAGTTCTTCAAGGCGGACCCGAAAATGCGCAATGATTCGTCTACATAGATCTAAATTGATTTCCTAAATTTCACCGCGAATTCGTTGTTTTGATTGATTTAAATTTCTTTGTACCGTACTGTATACCTTTTCCTTAAGAAAGCCCCAGCAGAAAGAAATCCGTTGGGGTTAAATCGGGACTGCTGGGTGGCCAGTTAATATCCCCCCGCTTCCATCAAAAGGTGGTGCCATCCTGTTTAAACCAAATGTTCTCATTGAATCCAGCAAAGTTATCTAGTTCTGGTTTGAGAAAATTGTCTAACATGTCTCTATATCGCTTAGCAGCAACCGTGAGTGCAACACCGTTAGCATTTTAATAAAAATAGGAGCCAATAATTTCATATGATATGGGTGATGCATATTTGTTTCATTTGTAATTGTAATTGATGTTTTTAATTCAATGAAATACTTTATCACATTCTTTTGTCCATTTGAACTTCGCATTTTTCTTTAACAAATCGTACAATGGTCTCAGTATTGTTGCCACATTAGGCATAAAATGTGCATAATAATTAGCTTTTCCAGAAAACTTTTAACTTGATTTGTTTGGTAGACGTACATTTTTTCTTAAACTTTGTTTCTGTGTGCCCCAAATAACTAATTTTATCTTGAAAGAGTACACATTTTAACAATTTTATTTTAAATTCTGCATCTTTCAACTTTGGAAACTGTGCCTTTAAATTTAATCATGCTCTACCCTTGTTTTACTTATGAGTAAATTAACTATGCCTGTTATAAGATTTCATCGTTAGATAAATTAGTAGACGGGGTGGAACGAATCGCTTCTGCGTCCATTTTCTTTGACAGCTAAGCAATGTAAATGGCATTCGGTGCAATTTACATCTAAACTTGTATTGGATTGCGCGTGTGCTCTAAACAAGCAGTAATCACAAAAAAAGTGACACTAGCTTGTACCCAGGGCATGGAGACCATAGGTCTAATGAGAAGGCGAACAAACCGGCTTAACAAGCGTCGTCTATAGCCTTCATAGGCTCGAAGCTTTCCTCTGGCATTGCAAAAACGAATATCAAAACAGTCATGAGCCATGAAAAGTGGGCTGAAAATAAATCTAAGGAAAGGTGGAAAAACCTTCCAAGTTATAGACATACAAAACAGTTTTTAGGGAACATTCACCCTAGTTTACGACGAAGATACTAAGTCGAGACAGGAAGCCTATTAAGATTATTAACAGGCCTATTAACGGGGCATTATGAATAATATGGGGTTAACAGAAGAAATGGTATGTAGATTCTGTCAAGAGGAAGAGAAAACCGCGATTCGTGTACTATGCCAATGTGAAGGTTTGACAACAACGCGGTTCTTACATATGAGAGATCAATATCCTTAATTAAAAGAGAAGAAGTTAAGAAATTGCCTTACATAGTATGATATGAACGATAGGATTCCCACTTCCTTAATGATTGAACCATTCGGGAACTATAAAATATGTAAACGAATCGCTATGTCGCATTAATTCGAAACCACATATCACTCTATATCTGTACACATGGACACATTTTCCAACATTTACTTCTGCCAAAGACACGTGTCTGTCACAACAATAGACTTCGTCAGTTTAGCTGTCTTTGACAGAAGTAAATGTTGGAAAATACAAGGTGTCCATGTGTACAGATACAGAAGTGTGTAATGCATATCTGTTTCATTTGTAACAAATGCGTAATGCATGCTTAACGTATTGATTTACTCAAATTTCTTTGGTATATTAATTACAGTGACGAAAGATCCATCACTGGATGGTATTTTTGCAACATTATCAAATAGATTACATAATGGTTAGGTAAGACCAGTATTATTTACATGAAGGGCCCTATGACACCTCACTTGCCAAAACATGAATTATGAATACTTTTAAAAATATAAAATTTACAGGTCAGAAACGACAATACGATTTAATATGTAAACGGTTTCATTTGCGTATGCGGCTTCCTTAACAGAAATGTTTGGTTGGCCTTTGCAAATGTTCGAACAACCTGAGCTTAATATTATATAAAAAAAAATATATTACTAATTACTTACTTGTATAGCTGGTGCACATGAAAGTGCTTCAGTGAAACATATCATACACATATCGTCTGCATCTTGTCTTAAACTCGTATCGGCAGAGCATCCGTGTAGGCAAGGTAAGCAATCGAATTCCCCTTGAACACCTCCACACATATGACCACAACTAAGCAGCTTAGTACAAGCTGTTCTAGCATATTCCTAGAAGGAAATTTTAAAAATTTGTTTAATACAGAAACATCAATACATTAATAATATTATAAAAGTAATTAATATACCTGGCATTCTTGATCAGCACAAACATTTCCAATAGCTAATAAACCTGAACTGCCGACTGTACCACAAAATCTGCACTGACCGCTAGTTCCTACGCCCTTATGTCGAGTACTGCCCTCTCTATATTCTACTAAAGCTTTGAGAGTACGTGCGTCTGCAACTGCTAGTAACCAGAAAAGTTTAGTACGTCCACATCCCTCGTGTAATTCCACTTTAATAGCTTCTTCCTCTTCTTTACACACCTGAAATATACATTTGTAAGTAAATAAAATAGATACTCACAAAACAAATTATACTTGTCTTTGATGATTTCTAGTTTTCCTATGTAAATGCAAAAATCTATCACAATCTGCACATAAATTTCCACAAACAGAACACTGAATAACTGCGTTGGTTTCCCCGTCATCATGATTTGTACAGGTGGGTCTAGGTGGTGTTGGTTGTCCATCAGATTTAGTCCACTGGCCTAAAAATACAACTAAGCAATATTAACTATCCTGCACGAAAGTTATCTGGTAGTATACCCGATGATAATCGTTCGACGTGGTCTTTGTCTAATACACATAAGGAAGCTAAAGCTAACCAGAGTGTCGGTGTTCTTAAACATATGGAAGGAATTCTTTGTTCTTCGTTTAATTGGGTCAGATTTAAAATATTCTGCGCGATAGCAGCTTTTGTTACATTACCCCATGCTTCTGATAGTTTGCCCTATATACATTTTTTACATAAATTTCGTTAATATAAGTTGATGTTGAAAAGTACTTACAGAAGCCATATCTTTAATGAGATGAACAATTACTTCGGCCAATTTTCTACTGACGTAACCACGCAACCACCAACGTGATCCTACATTGTCTCTTGGATGTACTGAAGTAGCTAAGGTGACAGTATTAAGTTCTTTTAAACTACTGCCGCTATTACTTTTACCCTTAGCTTTTATTTGTACAGTTAATGATTTGGCGATGACGCTTAACAGAACGTCTAATACACCAGTTCTAAAAAAAAGCGTAACAAAATATTAAGCATTGCATATATAAAAGCATTTAAAATGTTTTTATTGTAAATGGGAACGTTTAGCATACATAGGGTTTCTCAAATGACAATGTTTAATGTCTGACTCCCATATTGAAGGAAATAGTCTTAAAGATCTTTATCTTTATAATTTACAAATGAAATTACAATGGATAATACAAAATGAAGTCCTAGGCTGATTTGTTCAAAGTGAATGATTCCCTGTGCATAATGAAATTATATTAAGTGGCATTTGGATTACTTCGAAGTATTTTTAAAGTGCTGCTCTGGGAATGCTTGGAGGCGCGTATGTGGATACCCGTGCGTGCATAGGTGCACAATCGGTGGTTTTCATGTTGGCAAGAAAGCTGAATGCGCATTAGATAATATTTACTGCGCAGGTTGAATTGTATTATGCCCGTACTTCGCAAAAATTGAAGAGCCTCCCCAAGCGATAATATAGTAATTATTAGACGTTCGATAATATGCAAAATCGGCAAAGAAACCTATGTTATTAATTTTATATTTACTCTCTCTCATAATAAAGGGATTACGATTACCTAATTCTTGAAATGAAAAGAATTAAAATAGAGATTATTTGCATTATAATACGAAATATAGTAATGACTAAAGCAGACCAATTTCCGTGCTCGCCATGAGCGCCGGTATGGGAGTGTAATTCGTAATATATTAGAATATGCGATAGAATAGGGACGCAACATGAGCTTGTTACCGATATAAGTTTAGAAGTAGAGACATTTATTCTATCAAAAATAATTAAATATACATTTGGTTTTCTGCTATTAAAGTAATATGCATAAACACACGAAAAATAAGAATAGTACATATTATATATACATATTGTATGTACCTATAAATAAAATGGAAAATGTATGAAATCAGTGATTGTGTGCACGACGGAGGGTTTAAAAAAACACAATACAAATACAAAACACAACGCAATACAATCATCCTCACATCGGCGCACATGGCGCGCACGGAAATTGGTCTCCTCTAGTAATGACTTATTTGCTAGATAGGTCATTCAACTTTTACACTTGGTTTTACCAACAACACAATAAATCATTTAATCCTTTATTACTTGAAGGGAGGAATATTGTATTCGTATTATACGAGAGGCACCTTTTATATTTTTACAGTCGACCACTAGATGGTGCTTTTGACATATGAAATCACTATATTCTTAAAGTTTGACATTTGTCAATGAGAAATCCGTGATAGCTTAGAAATTGAGTCAGTAGTTTGTTGACAGTGACAGTTTTAAGACAGTGAGTTTGTAAAATAAGGTTTTCGTAGGATGATTTTTACGATTATAAAAAAGACCTAACCCCACAAGAATGCATTATATCGCTTCGGTCAACTTTTGGTAGTATAGCACCATCAGAGAAGACAATTTACAATTAATTTGTAGAATTTCGTCATGGTCGTGTCTCATTGAGTGATTAATCACGTAAAGGTTGACCAAAAACTGTTGTGATTCCAAAAAACATCAATGCTGTGCAGAAAATGATAGAACACGATGGACATGGGACTTACGGTAGAGGCATCTCTTGGCATATCGCAAACTGCAATTTATTCGATTTTACATGAAGATTTATTTGTAAAAAAAAAAAATATGTTTCAGATGGATTCCACATAACTTGACCGAAGCACAGAAAGCAGCTCGTGTCAATTGGTGTAAAGAGATGCGCAAAAAAATCGACGTAGGAACCGCAAACTCCGTATACAACATCGTCACGAAACATGGATATAAGCGTATGAGCCGGAAACCAAGCGACGATCTACTGTATGGGTGTTCCAAGGCGAACCGAACCCCACAAAAGTTGTTCGTGCAAGGAGCACTTCGAAGAAAATGATTGCTTGTTTCTTCGGCTGTACAGGACACATCGCAACAATTCCTTTAGAGGATCGAAAAACTGTTAACGCTGAACGGTATACAGTAATTTGTTTGCCAAAAGTTATAAACGAAATCAGGAAGAACAACCGAAAACTTCGCATTATTCTTCAACACGACAATGCGAGTTCCCATACAGCACGTCTAACAGTTGACTATTTGAAGGAGAAAAGTGTTGAAATAATGTATCATTGTCCATATTCACCTGACCTGTCGCCGAATGATTTCTTTTTGTTCCCAATTGTGAAACAAAAAATGCGTGGATAGCGATTTTCAATACCTCAAGAAGTAGTGGAAGCCTTTGAAAACCATGTTTCTGAGATACAACCTTCAAAGTGAAAAAAATGTTTTGAGAACTGGTTCGTACGCATGCAAAAGTGTGTAGACCATAAAGGCGAATATTATACTATAAAACCAATAAACAACAATAAAATAGTTTGTTCCCAAAAATTTAGTTTTCTTCCCAGATTTTGTTAAAATATAAAAGGTGAGCCTCGTATAATAGATAGGTACAGTAAAATCTTCATGTTCAGTTGTAATCATTATAGGCGTCATTTTGTTTTCATGGTATTTTTTTTCATGGTATTTTTTTCAATTTCAATGGGAAGTGAAAAAGAAAGAAAATGTAAATAGTAAAGCTTGTGAAATTGTGTTCAATGTGTTTAAGTACTTTAAGGAAACTTTGTCTGATAGTAAAAAGCAAGAAATCAAAGAAATAGTGTCGAAAGCAAAAGGTGTATCGATAAGAAGTGTTGAACGAATTGTGGAAGAAGGAAAGAAATATATTGAAGGCAATAAATTATTGTTTGTGGGTCCACCAAAGCGATCACCTAGATGTGCCGTCACTCAACTTGAAAAGAAACGTTACAAGAAAAGTTCTGAGATGCAATGGAATGGGAAAAAAACTTTTTGTATCAAGTTGTTAAGATTTGGGTTTCCGCTTTCGCTGTACAAGAAACAATCGTCAGTTATTAATCAAAACAAATGATATTAGAGAATTGCGAATTCAATATTTACAAAAAATTAATTTTTTCCGTGAAGAAAATAGCTCGATAATCTATATGAATAATATATACATTCTCGCCATACTTTGTCCAAAAGTTGGAGTGATAACACAAACAATAGACCATTCCCAATTATTTCTAAAGGTGATCGCCTTACATATGCTGGTGGAGCAACAGGCTCCGTTCCAAACTGATTGCAGATACTTAAATCTGGTACCATAAGTGGTGATTATTACTCAGAAATGAATGCTGTGAATAATAAAAAAAGGTTTCAAGCTAGTATACCATAAAATTATGTGATAGTATGTAATAGTCGATAATGTACCTTATTACAAAGTAATTGCGCCCCGAATAGCAATGCTAGAAAAGGAGATATTATATCTTGGTTGAACGATAAAAACATCAATTATTCAGCAGAAATGTTAAAACCGCAACTGTATTCTCTAATAAAGTATTATAAAAAAGATTACATTCAACATAAATTTAATAGGATACTAGAGAAGGGACACACGATTTTGAGATTCCCCCTAATCATTCGGTTCTGAATTCCATAGAGTTGATTTGGGCGTCTGTTAAAAGAGGAGTGCCGAAGAAAAATAGCAAATTTAAAGTAGGCATTACTTTAGAACTGGCAAAAAAAGAATTTCGCATAACTCGAACCTGACCGAAGCAGAAAACGGCATCGGAATTCGCCTAAGTAACACGAACGATTGTGCGAATTTAACTTAAAATTTCAAGAAACACAGATGAGATTGTTTACTTACCGATGCGTATCAAAGTATACTCCTTTACAAGTAGCTGCAACAATACTGAAATCCTTCGGAGGCAGATGGTCGATATTCATTGCTTTGGCAAATGATTCCGGTGAAATTTCCGGGAGCATTCTTTTAAGTAACGCCGTTACTTGTCGTTGTACTCTAGCACTACCTGTATGTAAGAGACTCAACAGGTCGCTAAGTAAACCACCCTGATGTGATAAATAAGCTCTACCTACCGCGCTGCCTAAAATAATATTACAAGTAGATATAATAAAATATTTGACTTGTATTCAAATTTTCTCTTAGCTATCGGATTAAAATCGTTTTCTGGGCTTCGCGATCTAAAGAATTAATTTGAAAAGCGCACAAGATAGTAATACAAATTAAAATCGTGATTCCAATTCAGAAGCTATTAGAAAATATGGAAGGTAATGCCTACAAATAAAATATTTGTTATTACATTACCTGATAATGCCAAAACCATTGATAACATTTCAAAACAGTATGTATCAGTGCTCTTGGTAGCGTCTTGACTTTGACCGGAACTTGCAGATCCAGCAGTAGCTGAACATAACATCATCTCCCAATCTTCTTTGACTCTCATTGTTTCTTTTCTTATTGCTTGAACAATGTGTACAATTACCTACGAAAAATAAAATATATGAAATGTTATCGTTTTTAAAGATCATAGATGAAAAAGATGGAAATATGGTAGAGATTAATTTTGCGAGTTATGCCAAAAAAGAAGTCAATTAAATAAGGATTTCATAGAATCGATTTTGAAAATAACGTACTTGCTTTTGTAGATGTGTTAGTTTACTTCTACTAAATAAAATTCCAACCATATGCTCACGTAAGTCGTTACTTTCTTCTAATGGTTCGAGGCTTTCGCTAGCAGAAACTGAACCGCTATCCAAATTATTCATATTTACATTTTGACTATCAGGATCGACAAGTACCAATTTACCGAATACTTGAGATGTTATGAGCCTGAAAACTCGCAAAGTTTCGCCCTCACAATTTCTTTGTTGTATCGTAGTGGCGTTGTATTGTTTGCCGAGTTTGAGAGATTCTCCGTCTATTTCACCAAGAACACGTATTTGACGTATACGAACTGAATTATCTGGACCTTTCATTTCTAACCGAATTATTGAATCTTGGCTTCCTATAAATAAGACGATATTACACAATGAAATAAAATGTACATACAAAACGCGAGTTCGAATATCCAGAAATATATGAATAAAAATACGACGTGTTATTCTAACACAATTGTTTTATCAAGTATACAGAGTGTGCTTGAAATAAAGAGTCAACGTATAATAAATGGAAAGATGTAATTATATAGAACATAAAAATAAAATATTGTGAGTCAATTACGATGCGAACCTCGAAATTAACAACACCCTGAAAATTGTATTACGTGACGCTTATGAATTTAAAATATTCAAAATGTATATAAATAATAAATACCTCAGGTAACAGCTGGATGAGATGGACAATAACAAAACAAAACAAAATAAGTTATTGTCGGTCAACTTTAAGATATCGTTTTTTATAATATAATCGATAGCACAGTGGCGCGACAATATTTTTTTTAATATCTTTGCCATCTTTTTTCTCGGTTATTGAAGGAATTTTGAGAAAATATTTTAGATTTATATTCTACATAATTATATCTTTCCATTTCTTATATGTTGCCTTTTTATTTCAAGGACATCTGGAATAATACTAATTAAACTTAGATGATGGGTAAATTTACAAATTTTTCTATTACAGATGAAATTTGTGGAATAATTAATGGCGCAACGTTTCAAAAAAGATAAATGCAAACACTATATATGTCTCACTACAGTGTTGCTTCATCAGGTAATGATGTAATGATCAACACAAATTCAGTTAACAAAATTGGTGATTTAGTTTTAACAGGGGGAGCTACAGGTATCCTTGAAAGAAAGACACAACGAATGAAAAATGGAAAGATGTAATTATATAGAATATAAGTCCAAAATATTTTTCCAAAGTTCCCTCTCATCTCATTAGCGAGAAAAAAAATGACAAAGATATTTATGAAATATTTGTCACCCTACTGTGCAATCGACTATAACATAAAAAGTAGGTACTCCCACTCTTTATCTTATTGTCGGTCTACTTTAAATATAGAAACAATTGTGTCTTCGATGCAGTCAGTTGTCGATCGTTACATGCGTATAGCAAACGCCAATTAAGTTGGCGCGAGGAGGGGTAAGTTCGCGCAGGATTAGAAGTAGTGGGGAGATTTGTATTTAGTTTTACATCAAATGTCAGATAATTCTAACCTCTGAGCGTGTATCATTTTATGATCAGCTAGCAAAGACATTATGTTCCGTCAAACGTCAATGACAAATGTATTCTGACAATTACTTGAGTAGTGGGGGTGGACGTTTTTACAAACGGCTTCTGCGCACCCCCTCCTCGCGTCAACTTAATTGGCGCTTGCTATACATGTGATTTACATTTATGTCTTCGATTAAAGGTTACCAAATTCGGACGTGAAATGCTCCAATCTTACATCTTCTTTTAATAATTCACGCGCGTACATACTAAAAGTATAGATTTTTAATAGCAGACTTTCATACGACGTTATCGAATCCTTCGCATACAAAGCTGTCTACACAAAGTTAATTTATAGAGTTTTTATAAACATAAACATTTCAGCCTGTGTTTGCGTGTAAATTCAGCAATTCAAATTTTTTATAGACATTTTGAAACCATAGACGCACATAATAGAATTTTCATGGGGTTTTTAATTTTGGGGTTCGCGTCGTAATTAACTCGCAATTTTCTGGATTCATATTCTATATAATTGGATCTTTCCATTTTTCATACTTTGTCTTCCAAGGACAGCAGCCTGTATAACACCTGAGTTCAATTTTGTTGTACGTTTTATATTTGATATTCTTAATGACGTTGTGGATTATGACTAAAGAAGGCAGACTATGTGCCCCAGCAGTAGCGTTGCTTGGAGAGTTTAGCAGAATAACAGTGCGCTTACTTAAAAATAAATCTATCGAATCCCTATACAAAACGTTAAGAAAAAACATAAATAACTTACCCAGCATGTTTACATTGTTGTACAGATACAAAGAGCGCTTTAACTATGCAAATATAACATCTCTGAACATCGAACAATCCTTCTCTGTATATAAACATATATATACGTCGCTACGTACGAACCTTTCCGAGACTAATACAGAAACATATATTATGGTGCAGTTTTTTCATCGCGCACATCCGCATTTTTTTGCAATAATGTAAACATGTTGGGTAAGTTATTTATGTTTTTTCTTAACGTTTTGTATAGGGATTCGATATATTTATTTTTAAGTAAGCGCACTGTTATTCTGCTAAACTCTCCACGCAACGCTACTGCTGGGGACATAGTCTGCCTTCTTTAATTATGACAGTATGGAGGTGAAATGAAATGAAAACCAAAAAAATTAACTCAGGTGTTTATAAGTTAACTTGTACAAAATGCAAAAACCTACATAGGGCAGACAAGAAGCCAAAATGAAGGAACATGAAAGATGTTCGTGTGAAATCACTTTTGCCGACGAGCCTTTCTTGTCCGTCAGATGACTCGAGATATTTCTTGTCAGCTGACGGTATAAGATTGTGCATAACTGCACTGATAAGATCGTTAGATTGAAACACATATGTCTGTATATAGAAGTGACCATTGGTTAAATACGTTGTATATGTCCATGTATACAGAGAAGTTTATTACATGTTTGTATTAATTATATTCACTTACCACAATATCATTTTAATTTTGGATACGTATTTTGATAACTAAGTTGTCACTTCAGCAGTAGAAAAAGTATTCGGAGTTCTAGCAAATATTTGACACAGCCAAGTATATCATTCTACCATCGACATATTATTAATATTGCCGAATACAATACTGATACATCAGTACTATAGTAATGTGCTTTATTTGTGTAAAGTGTGTACTAGGACTGAAAGAGTAATAATTTTTCTACCGCAGATGATGACAATTTAGTCATACGTATCCAGATTTAAAGCTACATTGTGGTATTTTTGTTTATGTAAATACTGCAAATTTATGTAGAATGTGAATTTTGGTGCTAAGGTGTTAGTACTATCACATATTCACAATTTAGGTAATATCTTCTTGAAATGAAATTATTTTTAGTTGATACGACCTTACCTTGTATTGGGCAATTCACCCAACCACCAAGAAGCCTAGTTTCTACTTCCACTGTTCTTAATTTAACTAATTCTTCAGAATTAGGTCCAGAGAAAAATGTTATAGTCGATATCTTATTCTGGAATTTAAAACACTCTGTTTATGAACTATTTATTAATTTAACTTACTGACTTATAGTAAAAAATGTTTTCATTATAATGACAGTTAATATATTAGAAACGTAAATGTTAACAGTATACAATATGTAGTAGATTGTAATTTTCAATCAATAAGCAATTACTTGATACTGTTTATTGATTGAAAATTATGATGCTCTATGACAATTGGAGAGTTCAAGGCTCGCCAAGTCCGAGAAACAATTAACGATTGTGGCTTTGTAGATGGAACGTTTGGACGTTTTTCTTCAGATGATTGCCTGAAAGATGCGTTGGAGGAGTTTTTTGACTAAAAGACTGAAAGAATCTTTTTTAGAAAAACTTTGGAATGAATAAGTAAAAGTTAGTGAATCATATGTTGAAAAATAAATTATAGCTTCTCTTATAAGTAACGCTTTTCTCCATTCGTATGTTTTACATCAAACTAAAAATTAAAAAGTCTTGGTACTAGATTCATGTCAATTTAACTTTATATATAATAAATAGTGGGTCAGTGTGTCTGCATATCAAGACTCAATTCAGTACGTATCAGCGCGCGCAACGCAGAAAGCAAAGCACTCACATTTTGTGTTAGTTTATTTCGACGGGAGATAGTCAAACGTTTTACCGTTACCTTTTATGTGTTCTAAATGTAAGTCATAGTATGTCGGGCGTACAGAAGTGCAAAAAGCGACCAATCGCTAGATAATGTAAAAAAATTATATCGGTAAATTTCCGGATTTATATTATTAGGAACTTTAGGTCCGGTCCATCACATGAGAAAGCAGAGGATGAGGTAAAGACAGTAGAGAATGTATCAGCAAAGGCATTAGCAATAATAATGAGATCCAAATCCACCTCAGAGATTAAGAGGGATTGTTTTAATTAGATACTTCATTGCAACAGGGTATTAAATATAATCATTTTGTATTTTTAGCTCTGTTATATTTCGAAGACGTTTAAATTAGAAAAACTTGAAAAATTTTAAAAAGTGCCGGTGTATTGTAATACAGTATGAAGTGTTAAGTTCATATATTAGTGAAAATATATTTTGTTAACTTCGGATTTGGAAAATAAATACTTGATTCTAGTATAAACTGCTTAATTAATAGAGTGGGCCAACGCGTCTGCATATCACAACTGAATTCAGTACGTATCACCATGCGCAACGCGATATAAGCGACCATCGTTTGATAAGGTAAAAAAGTATATCGGTAAATGTCCGGATTTATATTATAACGGTGCAAAATTAGTGTGTAGAGTTTGCGTTGAACCGTTATTTCAGCAATCTTATCCAAATTGTGCTAGTAAATAAGGTAAGTAAATTATATATGATATTTATAATTAAATAAATAAACTAACATTACTCTTGCCCGATATATACTTACGTTAAACCCTAATGAATAATATAGTAATATAATTCGTGATGACGTATTTGGGAGGGCGCGTCCAATGATGCGAGTGCTTCGTGTATTCTCGTGTACTAACTGTAGCGTAAACACTTAGTAAACACCGAAAACACACGAGACACTCGCATCATTGTACGCGCCCTCCCAAATATGTCATCACGAACCGCGCCTATAATATGTATACATACAGTGCCTTCATTTAATATCGTAACATGATACTTATGCAACTAGATTGGAAATAGTCTGACTGAATAAAAGTCCCCAACTTGAAATAAATATGTTTGAAATGTCATGAAAATTTTATAAGAGTTACTTACAATAGTGTAACTTTCTTTTGTGAATAAAACCAGATATTTTATTAATAATAAAAAAGGTATAATTATAGTATTTATTATTTATCGTAGTAAAGTAATAATATAATAAGTAAAATGATAAGTAAATATGACATACGGTATAACAATTCTAGTGTAAAACAAGAAAAACATAAATGCTAGACGAACGTGCATTGTAAATTGGGTTGCATAAGTGTCATGTTTCGATATTATTATGAAGGGTATATAAAACTTAGTACTGTTCTGATGTGCAGACAAAATGTCCCACTCTAATAATAAAGCACGAATATTAACTAAATTAAATTCAAGTCGTATACAATGCCTTGGTAAATAAAGAATTTTAATTAATTATAAATAAACAACATATGAATAAACTTACTGCCAAATCCCTACAATTATCAATATGAACGCAAATCAATCTCGGATGATGACCATGAGCACATATGATTGTCAAAATTTTCGTTTTATTTCTATCTTCGTCCCCAGATTCCCAAAATGTTTCTGTTGATCCATCTGTTAAACTGCCAATCATCGCTAAACGACTTGACGCTTTTATCTCTATGTATTGAGTTAGATCTTTGAGGCTTTCGACAGTACACGTAATCTGCATTTTTAAAAGATGCAAGATAAATAAATATCATAAGGAGGTTACATCATTCAAGAGTTATACCTGATTTAATGCGCTTTCGTGCATGGATATAGTAGTATCTTCAATTTCTTCACTTCTAGATAATATTTTACTTATATTACTGAAGACCTGCAAAAGAAGTAGATGATAAAGAAAATTGTGTATTAAATTAAGCAAGTCGTTCTTTACTTGTGATCTATGTAGGAATGAATGATCTGTTGGTAAGAATTTAATTCCCCAACACCTCACAGCCATTTGTTGAAGAGCAGATCCCATTGGTAAAAGTACCATTAAATCCGCGATAGTTTGAAGTAATGTGTGAAATGTACTCGGCAAAGGATGCACTGCTTCGCCAGCAATGGTTATGTCAGAAAGAGGATGTTCACAAACATTCAAGTCCTGTAAATAAGATGTGTAAGTAATCAATATTATATTCTAAGAACGCGACTTGCTTGATCATCAATTTTTCGTAATGGTTTATTATCTTCCTCAGACTCTAATTCGACGTCGATGGGACTTAAAGAGGTAACAAACCACCAGAGTAAATCATGAAGACATACGGGTTGGGTTACAGATCTTAAAAGCCAATTAAGTGACTGCATAGCATACACTCTACACATTGCTTTCCTAAAATAATTAAGTAAATAATAATAAACAAAAATTACCACAATTAATCAACCTTAATGCTTGTTTCATAGCCAATTGCAACGATTCTAAATCATGTTGTTGTAATAAGAATCGCATTGTAGGTCTTTGCAAGAGAGAAAATTCCTCGTGTTGACCTTCTGAACAGAGTGAATTATTAGATTGGTTGTTTGAGACAATAGCAGAACTATCCATTTTCGGTACTAATTTAAGAAGAGTTGGAGATGGATTGCAAAGTAAAGAGGAACCACTTTCTGTAAATTATTCAAAATATTAGTTTTTGTTTTTTTTTTTTTGAAAATAAGCTCATACCATTTGCCATTTCACAACTGCTGTTGTTACGTTTTCTCAACATTATGACTCGTCCATCAAGTCCAGTTTTTGACCATGGTACTCCATTAGTACCCATAGAAACTGATCTATGGAACCGGAGTCCTTTATTGCTATCTGTATCATCTGACAAAGACACTTCAGATAAGGGCTGCAAAAACAAAATCAATAAGTTTTGATAAAATTAAAATAGTTTGGCTATTAATTATCAAAGTGCTATACATATAAGATTTGTGAAATTTGAATACGGCATGTGAACAGTATGGAATGCTGAGTTTAACTACTACATAGAATCTTGAACATACACATAATTTGAATTTCACCAATTAAAGGGCAGTGTCATACAATTTTTGAATGTAGTAGAAATGTTTGTCGATGATTCAATTTTGGACAACTCTTCAAGAAAACTGGAAAATATCGTACAAGTGTGCAAGGAAATCACTGTGGGCCATACGAGAACAGCCCATTATTATGCTTATGATGTTACAGGCTTACAAGGGGACCATTAAACCTGTAGATCACGGATTTTGATGCGCTTCAAGGCCCGTCGCATGAACATCGAATAGCAAGGTACTCAGGGTAAGTACCCCTACAACATATTTGAGGCGCATCAAAATCCGTGATTTACAGGTTTGATGGTCCCCTTCTTAGAGTTTGGTTATATTGCGCATATTTTGTTCAACAATTTGTTTAGGAAAGGCATCGCTGTTAAAATTTGCACTGATTAAAAAGTCTTTCTTTGTCTAATCTTCGCCTCTTCTGTTGTACCAATAACTCCGTTATCTTCTTCTGTACCAATAATTGCCATTTTAGGTGAAGTTCTATAAAATATGGTGTTTTGACAACTTTGCGTATGCAATTATTAAAATTAATTTGGGATATGTTTATACATGCTCAAGATTTTCTTTTTTAAAGAATTGCTGAATGGAATTAGGTCTTTAAGAAAACTCAAAATCATTTTTAATAGTAATTAAAAAATATTTTAAAAAATCGGGTGCATATTTGTGCGAAAATTGCTATCCAAACATGTAGACACGTGTTTCATCCTGTTATAGATTCGATTGAACTCCCTAACTGCATACAATGAAGTCATAAAAGATAGCATGAAGGAAAACTCCGCTAATTAACTAATGTCAATATCACGAACGCCAAACCAACCAGCGCTATCCTCATGATAAATGTAAGACCTAGCAAGTGGCTTCCATTGGACGATCACAGTCATAACTAAAAACCGGCATTCTTGGTTGGCCCACAGAGGCGTGGACGAGCGAGAGGTTCGGAAGAGTCAGTTTACCAGTGCTTTGCGTCCTATATGTATGTAGTACATGAATACATGAACAGCTATCATAGTATGAAGTTGTTTATAGACATATTTACGAATACGCGTGGATGTAATATCGAACGGCAAGCATTTTTCTAAATAACGCACACTTTTATTTCAGTAAAGCCAACGCAATGGCGTCACAGCTTGCCTAACTAAGTGGTGGTCTTTAGGTATAACACAAGGAAAACTATATTAACGTATCTCCACTATTTTTGTTGTGTGCGCTGTTAGAGCTGTTATTACAAATAACTCTTCAGTTAACAGGATTCTTCGGATCCACTTACTTGTGCGAGTCTGCATTTTTAGAAATAAAAATTGTTAAAACGAAATATCACAATCGACTAACTGACGAACATCTCTCAGCATGTCTGCAGTTGGCACTTAGTAATTACGAACGATAAGTTTGTGGATGATATGCAGTGCCATGCATTAACATCTAAATTTTAAATGAAAGCAGTGACTAAAGAAAATTTCTGACGTTGAAATTTTATTAGATGTTTAACTTATAGAAGTATTATATACTTTGTATTTATATATTATAAGTAACTGCAATATATCATTTTCGTAAATATATTTTTTTATTGTAGCCAGGCTAGGTAGTCGGTAATCGTACGTATCGATTGCTTGGCACCTAAATGTTTTGTGGTAGAGTGCAATCCTTAAAAGTCTGATAATAATAAAAAATTAAGTATCTCGACCTACCGTCAGACATAAGGCCGGTTCGGCATAGACCTGATCTGCCTGTAAAACCTCTACCAGAAACTTTCTAGTCTACATCTTCCAGTGAAGCAGAAACACAAAAGGTTACTGAACAAAATTTTATCAACCGGAAAATATTTAAATGACGCCACAATTCACTCAATCCGAATTGAACGATTTAGTAAGAGACTTGGGTCTTCCAAAGTATGCTGTTGAAATTCTGGGATCTAGACTTCTGGAGAAAAACTTACGTGCTCTAGGTACATCGTTTTCCTGGTACAGAAATCGTGAAAGTGAGTTTATGCAGTATTATTTACAAGAATTTTCTCTGGTATATTGCAATGATATTGCTGGTTTAATATGTGCCTTAGGATCACTATCGTATGTTTCTAGCGCAGTGGTTCTCAACGTGGGCGGTAGCGCCCACTAGTGGGCGCTGGAGGATTTTGGGTGGGCGTTGTACGGTGTAAAGGTAAAGCTACACTACACAGTAAAAAATTAGTAAAATTATACAAAAATGCAAAATGTTTAATATCCGCGCTCACCAATGTTCCTATTATGCATTGTTAACCCCATCGTTGCTATGGTTACGTACATGCTGTTTCTATTTCTGTGCTTAACTATGTTATTGTATGTATGACGCAACGCGCGGACTCTGTGAGTCAACGTGTGTATAGTGGACCGCATCTCGAATGTTCCAAGGTCGAGAGAGTTCGACTTCCAGAGAAATCCATGCAGTGCGGTATATATAGCGAAGTCATTATTCGCATGATTCATTCTATTTACGATAGTCAGCGATAACGTTCGAACAGAGACAAATATTCAGTGTGCGATAGTTGTGTGATTAATTAACAGAGTGTTAATCAAAAATATTGTACATTTAGCACACACGGTTCTGTTATAAAATAAACAATATACAAAGAATTCAAATAAATTTTACCTCAAAGTAGCCCTTGGAAATTATGATTATGTCTTAGCTTGTTACTAATTTTAATAGGAATTTTGTTGGTTATGAGATGAGATATTTGATTGAAATGACAAATGTCAAAATAATAAAACGAACATTTTTAAGTGAATGAAATATGTTTATTTCCAACAAACAAGCAAAATTTTATAAAAATTGTTCAAAGTGTTCACCACCTTGTTCGAAACATTTCTCACATCTTCTTCTAATGGAGGAAAAAGTGTTTTGTAGTATCGCATTGTCAATTCCATTAATTCTTTCAGCAATTCTGATTTGAAGGCCTGCAAGATCAGGTATCTGTACTTGATAAATTGAGTTCTTTAAGAATGGCCATAAAAAGAAATCACATGGGGTAATGTCACAAGATCTTGGTGGAAATTCATGTTCAGTGTTTAAACTTATCAACCGATTTTGAAAAAATTGCTGCAAAATATTAATTGTTTCACCTGCTGTGTGCTCTAGCTCCGTCTTGTTGAAAGTAACCCTGTGTTATTTCTTCGTCGTCAAGCTGTTCGATAAATGGCATAATAATTTCTTGTCAATACCTTTCTCCTGTTAAGGTTCCGTTAAAAAAAATAGGGCCAATAATTCTCCTTCGACTAATCGCACACCATACACCAATTTTCTGCGGAACCATAACGGAATGTGTCACTGTGTGCCTGAAACTGTCATAATCAAAGATGACGTTAGGGAACTCATTTCTAAATTCTTCTAAACAATCTTGAAGAGAATACTGCCATTGTCCGTCAATCTTACGTCCGTTTCGAAAATAAGATTCTAGCATGAATGATTTGTGTTGTATAGTAAAAACCATGTTAAATCAATTTTAAATTACAAAGCAATTTTTGTCAACTATGCATCTGTCTAATTGACAACTAATGCAAATTTAAATTATTAATAATCATACGTTTTTAAAGGAATGGCCTACTAGAGGCAAAGCTTATTTGAACGCTTTTTATATTTGAGCTGAATTAAAACTAGGTAGAGCAATTTTTATAATCGAAAACCGTTTATTACAGGTAATAATCATTTATTGATGTTGGTAATGTTTTTAATAACTCAAATTATTTTAGAAATCTAACTTATACAAAATACTTTAATTATATTGCTCCAACCAAAATTGTTTAACATTGTTTAACATCGGTCTTTTTTACACGACAGGCAAAAAGCAGAAGGTGGTACGCCAGTATTCGGTCGACTATATAGCATTCGGTTTCGTACCAAGCCCAGCGGATCGCACAAGACCGATGTGCCTCATTTGTTCCAATGTCTTCTCAAATGAAGGCATGAAACCCTCTCGTATGCGTGACCATCTAGAAAAGATGCATTCGGACAAAAAGGACAAGCCCGCAGAATACTTCAAGAAACTGCGTGATGACAGGGAGAAAACTACCCCGTCCATTTCGTCTGCTTTTGCCAAGGTGACAGAGATTCAGCGTGATGGCCTGCTGGCATCGTATAACATTGCATATATGATTGCAAAGGCTGGCAAGCCACACACTGTGGGGGAAATACTGATTCTGCCTGCCGTGAAAGAGGTGATTTCGACTGTCTTACATAGGAATGCGACAGAAATACTGAAGGCTATCCCCCTTAGCAACGACACGGTCTCCAGAAGAATAGATGAGATGGCAAGTGATGTCGAAATCCAGTTGGTGGACATTCTCAAGAATACCAACTTTTCCATCCAGCTTGATGAATCGACTTTGAGTGATAACACTGCCCTTCTCATGTCTTACGTGAGGTACTTCGACGAAACTGGGGAAACAAAAGAGGACATGTTGTTTGCAGAGTCCTTACCCCTTGACACAACTGGTACATCCATTTTTGCTGCTGTCAAGAAGTACTTTGAAGAAAAGGAAATCCCGCTAATCAACATTCACTCCTGCGCAACAGATGGAGCACCAGCAATGGTTGGGCGATACAAGGGGTTCCTTGCTCTTCTCAAGAAGGAGCATCCAGATATCATCTGCATACATTGCGTAGCGCACAGAGAGCATCTTGCAGCGAAACGGCTGACCCCCAGCCTTCATGACTCTCTCAATCTCATGATCACCGCCGTGAGCGTAATAAAAACAAATGCAAAAAGCGATCGACTATTCCGCAACCTCTGCCAGGAAAATGACGAGATCTACAATCGGCTGCTGCTTCACACCGAGGTGAGATGGCTCTCTAAGGGCAACTGCTTGGCTCGATTCTGTGAAATATTCGATTCAGTTGTCACTTTCCTGCAAGACAAACATGAGAAGTTGGCCGGTGAGCTGAAGAGACACAAATTCGTCATTTTCTACTTGGCTGCAATCTTCAGGAAACTCAACGAGTTGTCTCTCCAGATTCAAGGTAAACTGGTGACACTCATCGACTGCAAGAGCGCAGTGACCACCTTTATCGACAAGCTGGCCCTTCTCCGCAGTAATATCGTTAGGAAAGAACTTTACCAATTTACTGAAATTAATCAAATGACAGAGACACCCACAGATGAAGATCTTCTTCGATATGGGGCTCATCTTCAGCAACTAAAAGAGGACCTTACATCGCGCTTCCAAGACCTCATCGAACTGGATGTACCTGCCTGGATCACTGACCCGTTTGGAGTCGTGCTGGAAGACGTTGACGTTAAATTGCAGGAGGAGTTGGTGGAACTTCGCAACAACGAGGATTGCAAAGTCCGAATCAAAACAGGCTTCAAGAAACTCTGGCAGAACCACAGCATGGCAGGACTATTCCCTACAATGTGGGGAATTGTTCACAAGCTTCTTCTCACGTTTCCGACTTCATATTTAGTGGAAACCGGATTCAGTGCGGCTACATTTCTGCACTCAGACAAGAGGAAAAGGCTGGACATGGTCAACAGAGGGGACTTGCGGCTTTATTTGTCTCTGCTGACTCCTCGCGTGAAAGAGCTGGTGAGCAAGCACCAACCTCAAGGATCGCATTAGTGAAGACTGCATGAGTTGGGCTCACAAATTTATTAATTTAATCTTGTTAAATAAAATTCAATATTTCAATAATAATTTTTGTTTGTATTAATTAATATTTTTAAATAAATTTAGAGGTAGAATTTATTACTTCTTGTTTTAATTACTGTGCCCAGGTTAACTAGTCCATAATCCATAGTCGTAGTCCATGACGTGTCCCTTCGCGATTTTCTGCAGTGGGCGCTGGGATCTATACAAAATCCAGTAAGTGGGCGCTAGGCGAAAAAAGGTTGAGAACCACTGTTCTAGCGGATGGAGATGCTTTATAGATACGTCTTAAGCTAGTTTAAAGGCTGTTCTTCTATATAATGGCGATCAATATTCATACGTGACAATTGCTCATTCGGTCCACTTAAAAGAAACTTATGACAATCTAAAGTAGCTTTTAGAGAAATTAAATATCAAGACCACGAATGGCAACTGTGTGGATATTTAAAAGTATTATGTATGTTGTTAGGTCAATACTAAAATGCCGTGCTTCATTTGTGAATGGGATAGCAGACAGTACGTTGCACAAAGAACCAATGGCGTCTGCGGCACAATCATACACCGGGGTCAAAAAGTATTGTGCGCAAAAGTGTAGTTAGGAAACTTTTGCCCCCATTTCATATAAAATTAGGTATAATGAAACAAATTGCAATAGCAATGAATAAGGTTGGGAAGTGACGGTTTGTCTGATGCAAAATTTAAAGAGGGTATCTTCATTGGTCCCTAAATCGAAAATTAGTTTCGGACTGTTACTTTAAAACTACAACGATTGCCGATGAAAGGGAAGCCTGGATTGCTTTCGAAAGTAATGGAAAACTTTCTAGGAAATCATAAAACACAGAATTATGAAAAAATTGTTGCAAAAGCTTCGCGATTTAGGTTGTAATATGAACATTAAAATTCAATTGTTGCATGCCCATCTTCATTTCTTTTTCGCGAAACTCTTGGACAAATGAGAGAAAGATAAGGAGAGAGGTGCCTTATTTTTCCATTCCAGTGGTCCATTTCTTTTATGCCCTAATGGGGGGAAAATGGACTAGAGGTACCAGGGAAGGTGGAATACAAACATGATGGCCGATTACTTTTGGTTTTTTTGAAAAGTCATCCCTGCGTCTGTGCATAAAAGAGAAACGATTAAACAGTCTCTTCAAACAAAGAGACAACAGACTTATTGATGAAAGTTTCAGAATTTCGATTAGTACTATTTAGTATTTATATATTTTTTGATATATTAAAATGTAAAAGTGCCAATTTGTCGTTATTAAATGCAATATAGTTATATAAGTTCATAAAAAGCAATGCTTTTTTATTTCGTAATTTATGTTGCATATGGATTTGAAGGAAAAAATCTAAATCATGTTTGAAATCACAACAACATATTTAGTCAATATCACCTATTAAAATTCAAACCTCAGCGAACAAACTTAAATTTGTAGACTAGTGACGATCAATAATAATAGGTTATTATTCTAGAGAACAAGCGAATTTGGATTATTCTGGAGAACAAGAGAATTTGAAAGCATAATCTACAAATGTTACTGTTAGTTAACTAACTATTAATAAAATTTGCGTATTTAGTTCTACATAAAACTTACTCTTTGTCCAGATGCTGTTGTTCCTGACAAGAAATTTCCATCTAGTCCTCTTTGTCGTCTTAAAACTTCTTCATAAAATTGTGCCTCATTAACGTTGGGATCTGCTCCTAGAGCTTGCAAGCACTGGAATGGCGGTGCAGGTGAGAAGGGTCCTGTCAAATCTGGAGGAGAATTATTTTCGGAAACTGATGGCATAATACTGGATGAAGGTCTCCTCTGCCTACTCAAATTAGTTTCGCTAGCGCTCGCCAAGTCTAAGAGGAATGTAGCGTTATTTTTCATTATTAAATGAGCTTCCGAGATACCGTGAGCTTCAATACTCATTGGGGAATTTAATAAAATTGTCGTCTTTCGTCGTGAAATGGTCTTGTCTACGGCTTTGGGAATGTAGGCTTTTCCGCCTCTATTGGTTTTGACATATTTTTCTCGACAGCTTTCGCATAATAAATACCATGTACTACCATCTGAAATAATTTTCCTTGTAAAGTGTGGGCTGTAAATAATATTTTCAGTACTTACGAACTCCGCCGTTGCCGCAATTACCTGCCCAACCTCTACAATAATTGCCGCTGGGACTGTAACCTTTACTTCCTGCATGGTGACCACAACCAGGATGAGCTTGTCTCATGTGATAAGTAACTGGGTGAGGGTAAGTTACACCACATAGTTCACATACTGTCTCTCCTAATAAAGTATAAAAAAAATGGAAATCAAATGTATATTAATTTTATATAATGTGGAAAATTAACAAATGTTATACAGGGTTTAACTAAATATGCTGCATACTTTAATAGACAATAGCTGTAATAATATTAAGCATAAATTAAGCGAAAACTCTATCTCGAACGAGATCGAAGAGAAAAAAATTTAATAAACGCGTGGCTCGAGCCGAAATTTAGTATTGAGTAGTAGATGCTGTAAATCAGAAGTCAGTCTGCTATCAACTTCCGTGAAGTTTGGCTTATTCAAATCATGAATTAACAGATATTGTCTTACTATACGGTGAAACAGGTGGAAATGTTAGAGCTACTAGACGTATTTATGAAATGCGGTTTCCGAACCGAAGATGTCAAGTGATGTAATTTTACGCGTGTACAGATTGAAAGAGCGGTACATTGCATCCACGTTATAAAGGCTGTGGCCGTGAAAGACCACTTAAGTTAGCCACACTGAATATGTATCTCGTTTAAACATTCCACCTGTTGTCCTTTTCATGACCAAAAAATTGTCAATAATAATTATTAAAAAAGAAGCATAAAATTACAAATGTAATTTATTACCTATTTCTCGCGAATTTAATATTAAGACAACTAAATTAAAAATTCCATATCATCATTTAAAATTTTTAAAGAAACTGGATATTGTATTTTTTTCGGAAAATTACAAAGTCCTGGACATTGACCAGGCGCGGCTCCTGATGACGTACTGTTGGAGCACGTGCAATGATGCGAGTGCTTCGTGTATTCTCGTATACTAACTGTAGCGTTTTCTTAGTAAACACCGAAAACACACGAGGCACTCGCATCATGGTACGTGCCCCTACAGTACGTCATTACGAGCCGCGCCTGTCATTGACCTACTTATAAATAACAAGACAACAGCATAAGACAATTTATGAATGAATACCCATATGTCATAAAACTTCCAAGGACGTATCTATTATTACTAGAGAACGGACACGCTTACCACCCAGTGCAGTACTGGAAAGGCTGTATTTCTAAAATATTTAATTTTATTTATATAATTGGAAAACGAACGGGTGGTGATCTATAAAATTACGAAATACATATGTATTTGTTGAAAAGTTGTATTTTTAAAGTTTTTAATTTTATTTCTATAATTGGAACATTTTTATTTGTTCATTTTGTCGTTCAAGTTGAGTAAAGGAGTATTAATGTTGACTAGCAATAGTTTCTCAAGGTTTTCTTCTGTCAATTTTGTTCTCTTTGAATTAAGTACATCCTTATAAATAGAAAACGTCCTTTCTACATCGCAACTGGTTATAGGTGCATAGTGGAAATATTCTTTTATTTCTTCATATTTAGCCGTTAGATTTTGTGGAATTGTCTCCATACATAATTGCTGCAATGTAATTAAATCTGGATTTCTATTAAGAATTGCTTCAAACTTTTGCCAAAGGCCACATCCGAAGTCACTTGGAATACTTTTCAAATTATTAACAGCCACATCTAATGTGGTTAATCCGTCATTTAATTTGAGATTTCGATTTTCAAAATAAGTGATTAGTTTTGGCAATTTTCCAAAGTGTTCGTGAAGAAAGTACAACTGATTTTTTAAATTTGGGATTTGTGTGAGCTCCTTGCACTCACCAATACTTCTAGCATCCTCCTTTAGCAGTGTTACGAAATGTTTTAGACTATCGAAATTCTCAGCATAATAACTAGTAGCTTCCAGCCATGTTCCCCATCTAGTTATTACTGGAGTGGGAGGCAGTGACAGAGATGGAAATTTTTCCCTGAAAAGAGCTACTCTCAATGGTGCTTTTTTAAAAGCTGATACAAGTCTATCAACTTCCGGAAAAGTGTCTCTGATATATTCACAGATTCTGTGGAGAGCATGTGCTACACAAGTAATATGCAGCATATTAGGATATGTTTTCTTCAATAGTCTGCCTGTTTTTAACATATACGCAGCACTATCACTGACAAATAAAAGTATTTTTTCTTTGTACGTGGCGTCCGAATGAAGCATTTTTTGCATATTCTCCTTAATGGTTTCAGCAACTGTTTCCGCATCAACTCTATTTATAACACTTGTTGCTATTACATATGAGTTATAGGGAATAGTTGGATGTAGTACACCAGCTACAACATTTACCACACAGCGTCCTAACATATCCACCGTTTCGTCGGCGCTTATCCATATGTATTGATTTAAAAGATGGCTTCTAATGCGTTCTACTGTTCTCGTATAGCACCTAGAAACATAATATTTGCGTAAAGTTGATTCATCAGGAACATTTCGACCAGTATATTTTTTCAGAAATATTTTTAAAGTGGGATTGCTAAGTTTATTTAATGGAATATTAGCCCCCATAAAAGTTTTACAGAGTTCAGATGTGTTTGCGATCCTAAGTGACGAATTTTTGAAGATATTTTACGGATTTTGTAATAAATTTCGGAATCACTGACAATGGACATACAATCAGTATGACCGTCAATCCAACTCGCCATTGTTTTACGATGCCGTTCTCGACGTTCTTCCGTATCATATCTGAAAAAGTAACTTAAACAATGCTCTAGGTCTAAATAAATGAAAACTAATGTACGCGTAAGTTATTGAAATTGAACGAAAATCAATGCACACTTACGTCTAAATAATTGGGAGAAGTAGATTCAATCAAACGATATTAAACAGGATCTATCACAAAAATTACGATGTAATTAACAGTTAAAACTATGAAAACAAGAAACTTATTTACAGCACTTTATTTATCTTACGAAATATAAACTAATAAATAAAATACATGATAAAAACCCCGCTTCTATCTACGCTCACGAAAACACTTTAAAAAACACTATATTCTCCGAATACAATAGCTGGCTTGTCCATTGTTATCGCGGCGAGACCAGGTGTCCGAGTAAGTCAAACAAATACTTCATTGAATTACGCCGGGATGTACTGAGCGACGTTATACACAATTCCAATTGCCGATTGCGTTTTATGGAAATTGCATCCGTTCTCTAATTATTACCCGAAATGTGAAGGGGATTTTTTGGTGAACTTGAACAAATAAAAGCCTATTTGTTTGTTAGATTGACAACATATAAACATATATAATTTCTATTTATTTAGATTCAATCTGAATACAGGACCGTATTTGAAAAGTTTATGTTCATAAATTTGCGCAAAAATTAATGTTTCGATAGAATAATTTTTTTGTAGTTTTGAATTGCTGTTTTACGTATCTATTATACAACGTGTTTCAAAAAAGACTTCATTTCAGTAGGCACTGAGTAACTAGTACTTGCAAATTATTATAAGCCACTTGCCTTTTATTTATAACTAACTAATTTATCTAATGTCATTTCGACATTTGTCATTTTGTGACTAACAATATATTTTTTTCTTACAAATACCATTTTTATTTAATAAACAATACTACCAAATAATGTACAGATTGCAAGAAAATATTTTTATTGTTGAAGCATATTTCCGAAGTGCACAATTTTTTATCTAAGTTTTTTTACTGATGAAGCATGGTTTCATTTAAGCGAGTTTGTAAATAAACAAAATTACAGAACATCATCTATAAACAATCCAAACAATCACATGTTCGATATCGAACAGCACATATATTGTCCTGACGTGCTAGAGTTCATGAAATGGCACCGCGCATAACGTAAAGGAAAGCATTGACAAACATAATCAAAATACTCCTTTTAGTAAAATTGTCCAATAAGCCATTAAACTAATATGAAGATTTATTACAAGGTGTTTGGTTGGAAGCAGCAAAACCGACAATGAAAGTGTCCAGAATCAGACAAATAATAGCAAATGTAGGAAAAGTGAGTCGCTAAAAATTTATTATATAATCATTGGAATAGTTGAAATGAAAAATCTAGTAGATCATATTCACAATTTTTGTAAATTCAAATGCGATTTTCATCAAACGGTATTTTTACGAAAAGTTTTGGTAATATTTGTTGTACTATTCACCAATTTACTTCAAATATTTTGAAAGAATATTTCTTCTATCGCATACATTACGTAATTAAGATACCAGCTACAACGACAGTTTATTTTTAAGTAGATAACTTTATAATAAATTTTAAATATCTTATATAGATCTTTAATTGATTTTTTTAAGAAATACGAAAAGCCGCTAAACTATGTGCCATTTATATTTATTTTGATAAGTAACGCATATATATGCTTAGGTATTATTTGTAATTTTGCTTTTTGAAGATAAACGGATGTCAAAGTTTCGTTGTGTGCATGTACCATGCCTTCAAAAACTTTTCTGATTAGAACAGGCTGTTTTTGAAGTATTTTTTATTATTATCAGAAACATGGCTTCCTACCGAAGGAAACGTTCAACTACCTAATTTCGATTGAACAGCTCAATTTAAAAGGAACAATGTTAGAGCTGCTGGACTTGCTATATATCAGAATAACAATATATCACGAATTATTAAACAACATGTAGATCTTACAATACGAAATGCAAGTGAAGTTAATGTTAGCCGCGCAGATTGGTGATCTATGTGCTTTTCAAATAACAATAGATGATGGAAAAGAATTCCTTATGGTTGTAGTGTATATTTCGCCTAATCAAAAACTCCAAAATATCATTAAATTTTTACACAGGCGATTACTCCCATACAGCCACGAAGGTTCAATGATTTTAAAAGATAAATTACACTAACTTCCAATGATTTTAGCAGGCGACTTTAATGTTAATTTTGCAACAAATGATTCAATACCATTAATTACATTCCTTGAAGAAGTATTTTAATTGTGCATCAATAACGACCCAAGAAAATCTATAACTAGATACGGAACGACAATAGATGCAGTTTTTACAAGACACCTTGACAACCTACGTCGAATACTTTTGTCACATATTTCAGTTATCATCCGCTAATTATTTTTCTAATACCATCTGAAACAGCATCAACTGCAACTACTACGGAAATTATGGAAGATACATCAGATAATACAACGTAACTGCATTGTAAAAATGTATATATTACTAAAAGATATCTGTTTTATTATATTTTTCCTGTATATTAGGTATATAACAACAAAAAAAATATATTTTATTTATAAACTCAAAATATTTCTTTACTCTACTTTACATTCCCTTCTTTAAATAACAATCGACTTCGAAGTTTCACATCTGCCAGGTGTCCTGTGACGGTTAATTTTGGATATATTTGATGTGCAGATTCCAAAAATACCTGGCTTTTTCATACCAGCTCTAGTTTTTGAAATATATTCTAATTAATTTTCGTTTTAATAATAGGCACGAATAACTAAATAATGGTATCTTTACACAAAATATCCTCGTTTTTTGTTTTTGGGACAGCACAGCTAAGGATTTGCACTGGGCTCAGCTAACAAAAATTGGCCCCTAAGAAATGCTATGGTTCTAGGAAAAGAAAACGTAAGCAACGAATCTTTGGTTACCAGAAAAAAAATCATATTTCGACCTTTGCACATCAAGTTGGCATTTATGAAGCAATTTGTAAAGGCCTTAAATCGAGATGGACTTTGGGTACTTAATACGTAAATTTCCTAGGATTAGCATGGAAAAAATGAAAGCAGGCATATTATTTGGCCCTCAGACAAGACAGCTTATAAAAGATTTACAATTTACCACAGTAATGAACGAGATTGAATCTAATGCTTGATATTCATTTGTTAAGAAGTACAAACTTTTCTTGGCAACCATAAAGCTGAGAATTACACAGAATTAGTGGAAAATATGCTTTCTAAATTTAATATTCTTGATTGAACATGAGTATAAAACTTCACAACCTCCACAGCCACTTTGATCGATTTCCACAAAACCTTGGTGATTACAGTTAACAACAGTGTAATACTAAAATATTTAAGAACCATTATCGAAAGCCTACAATTTAATTTTTGGGAAAATAAATTAATTGACTTACCCAAATAATTACGTGGAACGACTTTCTTCTTACGACTCTTTTTTGTTTCCTTATCAACTGTAACTGTTTTATCTTTCGGTTCATTTTTTACAGCTACTTTATCGAATTTCTTCGCTTTTGAATATACTGGACTGGATGCAATTAACTGCTGAGTGAGCGCTTGAATGCAATTTCCTGTTAATTCCTCCCACAGGAATACCAGACATTTCAGTGCGGGTGGCAGGACAGATATAGTGTGGTATCCAAAGTTACCATCCGAGAGCGGATCTTCTTTAATAATACTATCGGTTGCTTTTCTACTACCGCGATTCCTGTTAGCGCTCGCATTAGCAGCCGATCTAGTCAAGGATTCCAAAGTAGACGGTTGAATATGAAGATAATTCCCAGCATTAGCGACTTCCACTGAATGGCGTTGGCGTGCTCTCTCTTCTTTGGATAATTCTTGACGTCGTTTATCTACAGGAGTATCTGAGGGACCATGTCTTGTTACCACTAGAGCTCCTTGTTTAGGTAATGTAGGGTGAAATTTTAGGAACGATGCGCAAGCCATTGCATCATGTACGACACCTAAAGAAATATGATTAAGAAATGAGGAAAATTCGGATTAATGAAAATGTAATTACTTCTTCGGTTTTTTTTAATCTTACGCAAAATTAGATATATTCCGTTATTTAGAAAAAACATTTTGCTATATACAATACCTTGCCATTAAATTAAAAACTTCAAATATAATTTTCCAAAAAAATTTATTAATTAGTTATTTTTAACAGTGTTTACCATTTAATCCTTTTGTTTGGTTCTTACTTTACATAATGTGGTTCTAAAAAATCATTTGCATACGAAGACAACGTGATATATTCGTGTTTGTGTAAATTAGAGAAATTACGCTTGCATATGCATATATATACGAGGGCGGTTTCACGGGAGGGTAACTTTTCAATTAAATACATATTTTAGGGTAAAAAATATATTTTATTTTTCGACATATCCTCTTGCAAGTCTGCACGCCCAGCCCACTCAGCCTGTCATCATATACTAGTTCTTGGTGTTTAGATGTTTAAAATTGCGTTACCCATTACGTTTAAGAATTTGACGAAGAGTCGACTGTGCTATTAATTATGTGCAATTTCACAAAATGAAAGTGTTGAATTGTTTTCCTTATCGCTCCATATTGACACCTCTAGGTCTGGCAAAATTTTACAATTCACTTGTGATATCGTGTGACTTTCAACAGACTGTTTCTTTAAATTTTCTACTTAATTTAGTTATTGTTGATTTGTGCGGAATGGACCTGTTAGAGTGTACTGCGCTAAACAAATGGCAAACATGTTGCAAGCTGTTTCCCGCCTGATGCCATTGCAACATTTAAATTTTTTTCTTCTATTGTGAATTTAGAAATTTTAGAAAATGCTGGACGAAACTACTCTTCTGATACTGCATTACTTATATACTTATCAAGCCTATTGGCACAGTATAAACATATAGCAGTAAGACCACTTCGTATCGGCATCTTTTAAAATAAAACTGTGACTCGCGCGTTCTAATGCGCATATTCTGCATGTTCTCTTTCTCTCACAAACATGTGCTACAGTAAGCGTTAGGGATATCAGACTGTTTGACTTTTTGAATAAGCCGTCCAGTTGATTACTATCTATCTCACTTGCAACCTGCATTTAATACAGGAAAGAAATATATGCGCATTGGGATGCGTGAGTTGCCATTTTATTTCAATAATTTGAGTTACCGTTCTTACTGCTTAAGTTTATACTGTGCCATTGCGGAAGCTTTAGCGGTGGGGAATCTTCGTTGCCGTAGGAGGAATTCAACATGTATAATGTGTGGACGTATTTCTTGATAGTTTTAATATGGGTAAAAAGCAACATTTATGACTGCAAAAGGAGAAGAACTTGTGTTTATTTAAAAACGGGGTATAATTTCCATGAATAAATTGCTAATTTAAAGAAAGGAAAAATACACAATCAAAATTCTGTGTTAGAAAGATACTTCAGAGCGAGACTATCAGTAAATTGTCGAAATCGCAATTCAACATTCTTTTTAATAAAAAAAACTCACCACATGTTAAAACAAAAGAAAAAAAGATTAAATCACAGAGACGATATAAGCTGGATTGATATGTGGGCACTTTGTTAAAAAGCGAATGAAAAAGGAACGGTATAATTGGCACGGCAGTACTAAGACTACTCAGTCAGAGATGATTAAATGATAAAATTAATTTTTTTATTATGTAATGTTTTTGAGGTAATGCCATCATGAGCCGGATGATAGGCTAGTTATAACGCACTGATTTATCATACCGGTGGTCCGAGAATCCACTCCTAGGCTTGATGTTCGAGAAAGTTTTGTTTCTCGTTTAAGGTGAATGCCTATAGCCAAATATCTTAAGTCGATCCACGGCTACGGGCGTAATAATAACTCATGACCTGTATGGCGTTAAATATTGGAGCTGATAAATCATGTAATATTATTATTATGATGAAGCGAGTCACGCGATGACCTAATCGAAGACGTTACCGTCTGTGCACGTCAGCACCTCATGCGACTAGGAAGCGAAGAGACTGGAGAAAAAAGGATCGAGAAAATCGCGGAGGACTATATATAACGCTCCAGAAAGAACAAGATTATTCAACCAGTAATCGCAGCCAAGTGATTATTGTAAACATAAATGTGTATATAAATAAATATAAATATTGTTATTATAGTTAAGTGTTATTCAGTATATTTTATTATCAATATAGTTGTTTTTAATTACCCTTAGTTTCATTAAACGAACCAAAGAGAACTTTTATCACATTATTATTATTATTATTGTAGAAGGTATTACCGGCAGTACAAAAGAATTTTAGAAGTTATTACCCTCTACTACTTCTCTAGATGCAGTCAGAAGCCCCAATGCTTTTTATGCATGAGAACGTTTCTTGCCACAAACCCATATGAAAGATATGGCTCTGTGGCTGTTGAAAACCTGCAAATAATGGAGTGTTCTGGAAATTTTCTAGATTTTAATTTGATAAAAAAATGTATGGAGCACGTTAAAAACCATTCATCACAGAAAATTATAAATAAAACCGATTTAATTCATAATATGTATGCAATTCAGCGCTATCACACTGAAAAAAAAGGACAAGCACATCGAACAGAGTAGCTGTCATGCCATGGGCGCTGTTATTGAATAAACGGTGTCCGATTAATACTGAAGTTGACAGTTTGTGTCAAATTTTGATTAAGTTAGCATTACTTCATTTGAGTTCGAACGCAACAATTAATATTAGCGACCTATGCGGTAATTACTTTTGACGTAAATATAAAAATTGATAAAATCAAACACAATAAACCTTATGCAAATCAACTGCATTTTCGCGAAGTGATGTGAATGAAATAAATGCTTTCTACATATACGACGCTAATTATTCGAATTTTTTACTGATAAAAATTCGCCCTTATGCAGGATTCGAACTTACGTCCTTTCACAATAACCTTACTTTTCGAAGTATTTATCGCCAATATTTGCTAATTTCACTGATGGAAAAAAGTGACGAACACACCCTGTATAATCTGAACGTGTTAAGATAAATGCGTAGATTTAGCGGAGCATTAAGGTTTCCTCTAGACGAGTTTGCGCAGCGAGTTTTGACTTTTTCTATCGCTGCAATTTTTATGTTGGAGTGCCTCCGACAGCTGCAATATGTTGTCTCCATAGAGACCGATGCGGGGAGGGAGAAACCGGTTATTGTTAGTGTGGTGGAAGCGGGTAGTTGTAGTCGTACTTTGTACATGATGGAAGGCCGTTCCCATTATCTGAGTGAGTTTGAGCGAGGAATGGTTGTGGGGATGCACATGACAGGGGTATCCTTCAGTGATATCACGCGCCGTCTGGAGCGGTCATTATCGGCAGTGCAGCGGGCATGGCGAGCAATGGATGGAGTATGCTGTATGCTGCGCATACAGCATACGATGACGGTGATGAGGTGATAGATGAGGTGCTACGGCCGGCCCGTTGTGCTTCCCTACGTTCGACGGCGCCCACCTCTTCTATACATGCACGACAACGCCTGACCGCACACTGCACGTGTTGCCCAGACTTTTGTGGAAGAGAACCATATAAGGATGCTTCCATGGCCGGTACGTTCTCCGGATCTCAATCCAATCGAACATGTCTGGGATATGATCGGTCGGAAACTTCAACGTTATCCGGCTCCCCCGGGTAACGTTGAGGAGCTATGGAGACGAGTTGAAGCAGCATGGTTGGACATCCCTCCCGCTACCATACAACGACTTATTGACTCCATGCCTCGTCGTGTAGCGATGGTACGCGCAACTCGCGGGGGATACTCCCGCTATTAATGCATCCCTTCTCAGCAGGGCTGCGCCGCTCTCCATGTGAGGGTAAGTTATGCTACATTAGTACTACTTCCATACCAAATTTCATTGCGTTAGAACCACTTCTTCAGATTATACAGGGTGTGCTCGTAACTTTTTTCCAACAGTGTACAATTCTTTTAAAAAAATGGGATAGATTGTGCGGCGTTTGAAGCAAGAAATGTAAATAATAAAAGTTCACAGAAAACAGGCATGTACAACTATGGCAAAAGATATCAAACACCAATCGACAGTAACTATAATTCCCAGTGTGGCAAATACAAAGCAAAGAAATTTGCAAAAGTTGATAAACGTCAGCTTCAGTATTAAACGGACATCCGATATAAGTTAAAATATACTTTTTCTATTTTGCGTTCGAAATGAACTCATTATGAAACCCAAAACAGTATCGAAATGAGCTTCATTTCGATACGCTCTTTTTCATTTTTCAATGTTGGCGTTGTTCGAATACAGAAATAAATATCATTGCTGTCATTTGATTTTAAGAATTTATGTACATTTGACAGATATGATATATATCCGTATTTTATACAAACAACGAATATTGTATACAATTGTCAACAACATATATATGTTTCTATGTCACTCATGTTTATATTTTTAAATGAAATATCAAGTAATGTTAACGAAAATTAATAAATAATATGTAATATAATATACTTCGCGGATAGCAAGATTTAAATTTGAAAATGTCAAGTATCAATGTGACCAATTGCATGCTTTATATAAAAATTAAACTCTGAACTTTCAAATTAAATAATTCCAATTTAAGCAATTTATTAATGTAAAAAACGCAAAATAGAAAAAATAGTATAAAAAACTCGTTTCATAAGGCCTTTTGCCGCACTCGCTCTTTAGAAAACTCGCCGCAAGCGGCTCGTTTTCTAAACTGGTCTCGTGCGGCAAAATGGTGCCTTATGAAACTCGTTTTTTAATATACTATTATATAATTGTATGTATTACTTTTCTGTATTTTAATCAAAATTAAAGTTTACTTTTCATTGAGGTATTATTTGATAAATTCAAATAATGTGGACTTAATTTAACGGCAAGGAACTATAGAGGCGCAAGCAAGTCGTACTTACAAAACTAAAATGAGAACTATTTGCCTCAATTTGTTATAAGTGAATTCATAAGTATTAATGGTTATCAATTAAGTTGCGTTGTTAGCCAGTGCGATATTACTTGTTAATTTGATATTGTGATGACTCATCCATTAACGCATAGCGCGTCATACTATCTAGCGTTTTCTCAATCGTTCTGCCTGCGTCTAGAATATATTCACGACAATATAAAAGCCGCGTCGAAGAAGGGATGGACATTCATTGAATCCTACAGTCTCGCGAAGTATACATAAATATAGAATACATAAATGTACTTATTGTTGTTAATAGTTAGTTTTATATTGTTATACGTTTTAATATTAATATAGTGTGTGTGTCTAAAGTTATTGTTAGTTTTATTTAAGAACCCGAAAAGACAAACTTTACAGTGGTATTCAGGTGTGGACTAATTAATAAATAATAAACTAAGTAGACAATTAAGTGTTAATTAAGTATTCGATTAAACAATATACAGTGCGGAAAGACGTTATTTTAAATATCGTGATGGCCAACAGAATGAAACTGACAGAATTAAAAGTGTCCGATTTGAAACGAGAATTAGAAGAGAGGGATGAGGATACAACTGGCAAAAAGTCAATCCTCCAGCAACGGCTTCGCAATGTGTTGATCCAAGAAGGCGAGGATCCAGAGGATTATGTCTTTCAAGTTCCAGGCGGAGATGCTGACGTGAATTCGCTGTTGACGAAAATGGAACAACGATTAATAGAGAATGCGCAAATTCAAATGCAACAAATGGAGCAGAAGAACCTGGAAACTTCTGGAAACTTAGCGAAAACTCTAGAACAAATGGAACAGAAGAATCTGGATAGTGCGAAAAATATGGAACAACAAATAATAGATGCACAAACTAAAATGGAGCAGAAAAGCCTGGAAACTTCTGGAAATTTAGCAAAAACTCTAGAACAAATGGAACAGAAGAATCTGGATAGTGCGAAAAATATGGAACAGCGTCTAATAGATTCGCAAGTACAAATGCAACAAATGGAACAAAGAAACCTAGAAACCGCTAGAATCCTCGAGAAAAATCTGGAAAAGAAATTACTAGAAAATTCTAGAAACTTCGAAAAAAGTCTGGAACAAGTGGAGAAAGTTCTAGAACAGCGATTAGCGGAAAAATCAGAAGCGTTAAAAGAAGAGGTTTTCATAGATGTAGAAGAGAAAATTGGAGAACATTCTAGGCTTTTAGAGGCAATAATGATTGAAATGAAATTACCCGCTACCACGAGTCATTCTGATCCAAGGCAGGTCAACAAAGAAGTCACACCGCGGCCCATCGAAATAAAAGAAGAACTTGTGGCTATTTCAAAGACCAGAATCAAGCCACCAACCTTTGATGGAAAGACATCATGGGCAACTTACCTGACGCAATTCGAAGCGGCCGCAGAAGCAAACGCATGGTCTTCTGCCGAGAAGGCGACTGCTTTAGTCATAGCATTGAGGGGTGATGCTAGTGATATTTTGCAGACATTGCCTCCTGAGGAACGTAAAGATTATTCTCAACTCATTAGACGCTTGGAGATGAGATATGGCCATGCGCATTTGGAGCAAGTATACCGTCCCTAACTGAAGAATCGATCATAGAAGAAAGGCGTGAATCTTCAGGAATTTGAGGCAGATATTGCTCGTCTAGTTCGACTTGCATATCCGATGGCGCCAGATAATTTCATGGAACACCTAGCGGTCCAGACGTTCATAGATGGTCTCCGGGATATTGATACGCAGCAAGCATTAAGGTTGGCAAGACCGAAAACCTTGATCGATGCTTTGGCGCACGCGCTTGAGTTTGAGACTGCTAAACAAGCCTCTCGGAACAATGCTCGTGCCTGTTCTGTCGACGAACAGGAAAATGAGGAGTTCATGGAGCAGGTGGTTAGTCAAGTCCTAAATCAGATCAAATCCAATAAAAGTGCGCGGCCATGCGGGAATTGTAGAAGAAACGGTCATATCCAGAATAAATGTGATAAAAGGACCAAGAAAGAATCCGCTGAGAATCCGAAAGTCCCAAGGACTGCCCAAATCGCATCCTTGAAAAATCAAACCAATGGCCTGTATGTGGATGCTATTATGGAAAGAAGAACCTATGCTTGCTTGCTAGATACTGGATCGACGAAAACCATTGTACGACCCGATTTAATATCCAGGAATAAAGAATTACTTTCTAGCAAATGGAGACTAAGGACAGCTACTGGAGAAGCAGCTTCTGTGGAAGGTGAAGTAGATGTCAATTTTGTCATAGGACCAACATCAATCCGACATCGTGTTCTCGTAGCCGACATAGAAGAACAGATAATCTTGGGATTAGACATCATGAACACCTACGGCTTCCAGTTAAACATGAAAGAAGGCACTTTAAAAATAAATAATGAGGAATTGTTTCTTCATGAAAAAAATTGTGGGAGTGTACAAGTAATTACAGCAGAGAATGTTGTTCTGGATGCAAGAAGTGAGACATTTTTGACGGCGTGTATGGAAGGTGATTATTTGGACGGAAATGTTACAATGTTGGAACCAAAGGCTGATGATGACGAGGTGGGCCGAGGAATAGTAGTTGCCAAAATGCTGGTTAAGACTCAGAAGACTGTACCGATAAGGGTAATGAATGTGAACCATTACCCTGTTTCATTGAAGAAGGGTACTATTCTGGGGTGGTGTTCGCCAGTGTCGGCCGTCGTTCATCGCATAGAGGCGAAGAAGAATGGATTCGTGCAGGTTCCTGAGAAATTGTCCAAGATAATCGACTCCGCCTGTCAAGGATTGAGCAAGAAGGAACAAAGTCAAGTTAAGGACCTAATCAAACATTATGAAGACGTCTTTGAAACTGAGACTGGTACGAAGGGAAGAACCAATATTGTAATGCACAAAATAAATACCAGCGATGCAAGTCCAATTCGACAAGGACCAAGGAGGTTACCTCTGGCAAAACGTGAGGAAGCCAAGCAAATTATACAAGATATGGAAGGCCAAGGAGTAATTGAACCATCGAATAGTCCATGGGCTTCACCAGTGGTCCTTGTCAGGAAGAAGGATGGATCTACCAGATTCTGTGTGGACTATCGTCGTTTGAATAGTGTGACCAAAAAGGACAGCTATCCTATCCCAAGAATAGACGATACGCTAGACACCTTGGCAGGAGCAAAATGGTTCTCCACTCTCGACTTAAAGAGCGGTTATTGGCAAGTGGGAATGGATCCCAATGACAAAGAGAAGACTGCCTTCAGTTTAGGTACAGGACTCTGGCAATTTACAGTCATGCCATTTGGACTGTGTAACGCCCCAGCTACTTTTGAGCGACTCATGGACACTGTACTGAGGGGACTGTCTTGGAACACCTGCCTGGTATATCTCGATGATGTGATTGTGGTAGGGAAGACCTTTGAAGATCACATGAAAAATTTGGAAGTAGTATTCCAGAGGTTGCGAGATGCCAACCTGAGATTAAGTCCAAAGAAGTGTCACCTTTTCCGCAAGGAGGTAAATTACCTTGGACATGTGGTTTCCGGAAAAGGAATTGCTGTGGATCCAGAAAAAGTAAAAGCTGTGGAAAAGTGGCCGGTACCCAAAGACAAACATCAGCTAAGAAGCTTTTTGGGATTATGCACATATTATCGACGCTACGTTCCTGGATTCTCCAACATTGCAAAACCACTTACTCGACTAACAGAAAATCGAGCATTCATTTGGAACAACGAATGCCAAGCGGCCTTCGAGTTATTAAAAGGTACGTTGATCAGTGCACCTGTTTTAAACTATCCACTGCCATCTGGGAGGTTTGTTTTGGATACGGATGCCAGTAACGTCGGGATTGGTGGCGTGCTCTCTCAAATCCAAGATGGACAAGAAAAGGTCATTGGATACTTCAGCAAGACCCTGTCCAAACCGGAGAGGAACTACTGCGTAACCAGAAGAGAACTATTGGCAGTAGTTAAGACCATTGAGCACTTTTACAAGTACCTGTATGGGCAGAAGTTCCTTATCCGCACTGATCATGCCGCCTTAAAGTGGCTCTTGCAATTTAAGAATCCAGAGGGTCAAGTAGCTAGATGCATTGAGAGGCTACAGGAGTATGACTTTGTCATTGAACACAGAGCAGGCCTCAAACATCAAAATGCAGATGCCCTTTCCAGAAGGCCCTGTCCAGAAGACTGTCGATATTGCAACAGAATCGAAGACAAATCGGCCAACGCTCTTCGGACCACCGTTGTTGATGACCAATGGCAACCTGACAATTTGCGCGCAGATCAAGAAGCTGATCCGGATCTTGCAGTCCTCTGGGCTTGGAAAAGAAATGGGCAAAGACCGACCTGGCAAGAAATTGCTCCCCATTCACGAGAATTGAAGTCATACTGGGCACAATGGGATTCTATAACCATGGATGACGATCTCCTGAGACGTGAGGTCGAAAATCACGATGGAAGTGAGCGCAAGATGCAAATGGTGGTTCCCAAGAAAAGAATACCAGAGGTATTGCGAGAACTCCATAATGGTGCTTCTGGGGGACATTTTGGAGTCCATACAACACTGGAGAAGGTGCGCCAGAGATTTTACTGGGTGAATTGTTCACGAGATGTGAAAGAATGGTGCCGAAAGTGTGTAAATTGCGCTGGAAGCAATGGTCCCCAGAGGCGTCGACGTGCACCCATGCGGCAATACAATGTAGGAAGCCCATTTGAAAGGATCGCCATAGACGCCGCCGGTCCTTTTCCAGAAAGCGACAAAGGAAATAAATACATAATAGTGGTCATGGATTACTTTACCAAATGGGTTGAAGCATATGCTCTACCAAATCAAGAAGCTGGAACTATAGCAGACGTGATTGTGAAGGAGTTAGTCAGCCGTTTTGGTGTACCCTTGGAACTTCATTCTGATCAAGGGCGGAATTTTGAGTCCAGTCTATTCGAAAAGATGTGTAGACTTTTGGGCATACGGAAGACGAGAACAACTCCCTTGCATCCACAATCAGATGGAATGGTAGAGCGAATGAACAAGACCATGATCAGACACTTATCCAAAGTGGTCTCCGAACACCAGAGAGATTGGGACGAACATTTACCATTATTTCTAATGGCGTATCGGGCCTCCGTTCAAGAGACAACTGGCCAATCACCAGCAAACGTGCTATTCGGGAGAGAACTCCGATTGCCCTGTGATTTAAAGTTTGGGAGCAAGCCTGGTGAAGATCTTGCCGGAGAAGATTATGTCAGCACGCTCAGACGACGACTGGACAATATCCATGAACAAGTCAGACATAATATCCAAGATGCTAGTGACAGAATGAAGGAGAGCTATGACATCAACGCCGAGAAGAATGGTTACCATGAAGGCGATCGGGTTTGGCTATATAATCCACAACGCCGACGGGGCCTATCCCCAAAACTTCAAAAGAATTGGGAGGGGCCATACGAGGTGTTGAAGCGGATCAACGATGTAATATACCGCATCAGGCGAACACCTCACACTAAGCCAAGAGTCGTACATTTTAATCGATTAGCCCCATACTCTGGAGACAATGACGAAACCGTTGACTTGCGCCGATTGGATAGCCAATACCATGAAGTAACCTTCGAAGACTTTATGCAAGAGTATTCTGGTTCGAGAAAAGCTCGATTTGGGGTAACCATCGAGAAACAGCAGGATTTGTTCACGGTGCCGCCAGACTACGCGCTTGCTCATTGCGTAGCCCGAGATCTACGAATGGCCAAAGGAATTGCCTGGGAATTTAAAGAGAGATTTGGCAGAATCGAAAAGCTAAGGCAGCAGGGACCAGCAATTGGGAAGAGTCTCCAAATAATAAATGAAGGACAGCCCATATTTTATTTGGTCACGAAAGAACTGTCGAGCCTAAAGCCAACCTATCGAGCCTTATGGGAGGCCCTGACCCACTTACGCGAACAAATGTTACAGCAAGACATTCTGAAGTTAGCAGTTCCAAAATTGGGTTGTGGATTGGACCGCCTGGACTGGAGAATTGTAAGGAGCATGTTGGAAGTAATCTTCCGACATACTGGTATGGAAATTCTGGTATGCAGCTACCGGCTTGAATATTCCTGTCCATCCAGGCAAGATAAGACCGTGGACTGTTATTTCGCTATGACGTCACAATGTAACAAAGGCCCTACCTGTCGATTTCGCCATCGGTTGAGGGAACCAAAACATGACATGTTTCGGGACGAAACTTCATTCTTAAGAAGGGGGCAATGTGATGACTCATCCATTAACGCATAGCGCGTCATACTATCTAGCGTTTTCTCAATCGTTCTGCCTGCGTCTAGAATATATTCACGACAATATAAAAGCCGCGTCGAAGAAGGGATGGACATTCATTGAATCCTACAGTCTCGCGAAGTATACATAAATATAGTTACATAAATATAGAATACATAAATGTACTTATTGTTGTTAATAGTTAGTTTTATATTGTTATACGTTTTAATATTAATATAGTGTGTGTGTCTAAAGTTATTGTTAGTTTTATTTAAGAACCCGAAAAGACAAACTTTACAATATAATTTAAAAATTTTAAATTGAAAATAATTAATCTTTTTGAGATTAGATGATATTTGCTTCAATAAAATATTAAAATAATTATTTTGCAACTTACCTTCATGCCATAAAAATGCTGCAAAAACAGCTCTCATAGCTTCTGCGACCGATGGACTTACTGCTTGCTTTATAGGATCATTTCCTGGATAATTGACCTTGTTGTTGGTGGAAAATTGTTGAGCGTTAGCTGGAGAGATTGCCCTCTTTGGACGACTTTTACTATTCGATCGATCTTTTCTACTCATTTTAGGTGATACCCTTTCCTCCTTATTTCCAGTTCCTATGGAAAAATGTCCTTTAACTGGTGGTGTAATGTTGCTGGTAGTTTCCGGTGAAGTTTGCGTTCCAGTCTGAGTTAGTTGCTTTGGACTAGCTTCGGACTCCTGTATAACACAGTAGTAAACATAATATTTATACTTGAGATATTTCGCCTATTTTTCTATTACCACAACATCCTTTTTAAGCGGAGTCCTTGGTGGGCTAGTTTCGGATCTGGTGTGTAATGAACTACCACTGGGACTTGGTGAAAGATCTCTAGGTTGCGTCGCTTGACTTGGTGATTGTGAAATATCTCTTGTTATGCTACTAACTAAAGCGCTAGTATCGGATTGATTCGAACCTCTTCTCGCTGATGATTCTTGCCCAGTTCCCGACACTGCATTTGATTTATAGTGAATAATAAAAATTGGTTCCGAATATAAAAACAAATTTAAGACATCACCACATATTAACATAAAACACCATTAAACAATTTACATTCTTCTTTAAATATTCGAGAGAAGATGAAGCGGGAGGGATAAAACGATCAATCTAGATTTCAATAGAGGGAGAAAAATAAAATAGAGTTTCTAAAGATAAATAAAAGAAAAGAAATAAAGAAAGATAAAGAAAACCTATCTACCTAAAGGTGAAACTCCAATGCTGCGAGGTGAGCCAAATGGCTGTGGGCTACTGCTGCCGCTGTCATGCAGTATTACAGTTCTACCCGCTGTAAAAAATAATTTTGAAAAAGAAGTACTAGTATTATCAGTGATAGAAAGAACTGCATCTAAATGAAAAGACCAACAGAAATATGGGTTTAAGTTACTTTGTACTGTTCTTGCTTTATTAGATGAAGTTACTACTCTAAAATTTTTGGCCTAAATAAATGAATGCAGACTATCTAATAGTTTAATATTAGCTTCATCAGAACATTATATACGAAATGTTTAATTTCTTACGTGGTATTGCCACCGGACTAGAACTGCGACTCATAGGCTTCGGTGAAAAATAACCTGTTCTAGGGCTGCAAGATCTTTTTGGTGTATCAGGAGGAGTAACACCATTACCATTAGCTCGTGATTCTCCAATTGCTTTAACTAAATCTTTTACAGACACTCCACTGAATTCCGACAAATCACTAGAAAAATATTGTTGTTAATAAATTACAAAATTACAAATTATTTTCACGAATTACCTTTTAGGATCTTCAGTTTTAAACCATTTCGGCAAACTCGTCAATTTGCAGTCTTTCTTGTCTCTGCGAGGCATTTTAGCTGAATCTGGCCTTCCCACATCACCAAAAACGAACGGATTGCCGCCACTGACTACTTCAGATGATTTTATAATTGGCGGAGTTATCATTGGCTGAGGTGTAAATGTAAACGGAGGCTCTGGAGGACTTGGAGCCGAATTGAAATCAAATCCTCTCTTATTGAGGATGGTTCTGAAGAGATCCGTATCTGCAGGCAATTGAGGACATAAATCTGTAAATATTAAAATGGTATTGAGCTTTTGTGCAGAAGGAGTATATTGAATATGTGAGTTCATAATTACGTCGTATCGAATGATAGTAGAACTCTCGCATTCTACTACCATTGAGGATGTTTACTTAAAAAAAAATACCTAGTTTACTAACTTTAGTCAAAAATTACATGTATTGTTTATCCTACGAAATATAGAGAATAGGAAACTGCAATCAACAAGATTATAAAATTATATACATACCTTTATCTACCTCGTTAACAACTCCTAAATATAGTGCATTATTATGACCAACAGCCAAGGACCACGCTTCTCCATCAGCGTTAAAACAATATTTTTCTTTGGTAAAATTATCCAACAAAACCCAACAACCATCACTATTAACGATATATTCACTAACACCAATGCGATTACCCAGTATTAACATGCCAACGGGAGGTGCTTTGAGACTTGGTCTAGACCGCACATTATGACCAGAGGCTCCACATTTTATTACTTGGTACACTTTTCTGAAAGGTAATATGTTGCAGTTATTATGTATTACAAACTGGAGTATGTCGCATCCTACTTGTCATGTATTTCCGGCAATTTCCTCATTATAGTTTCGGTAATAACTTGGTCTAGAATTGATTTTGGCTCTTCTACTGGAAGTAGTAAGGTTTTACCTAGATGCTGATTGTACTGAAGACTCCATGCCTCGACTGTGCCCGGTTGACAATATTGGCTTATTGTTTCTGATGTTAGTCTTAACCATACTCCATCGTCATTATGTATCTGAAATTCGATAAATATTGTAGAGTGGAAGAAATAACAGCTATAACACTAAGAAATTTATGTAATACAGTTTAAGAACACAGATTATGATTATGGTAAGAAATGCATTTAATGCAGGGAAAATACCTCATTTAACATTTTTAAGCATGAAAAATTCTATTGGAAGAAAGAAGGGGATATGAACTAAATCTGGCACAGTTTATGTCGAAATATTAAAATACACATAAATATGAGAAATGAATACTAGTAGAGTTTTAAGAAGAGAGGCTGTTTGTCTAATGATGTGCATTAAATCCTCTGTTCTTTAATGAGGGAAAAAATAAGACGCAAATAATTAAAGAATGAAAAATATTTGGAAATGTAGATGTATCATATGAGGATAATTTGACGGAAAATGAAACTCGCCTATTAGAGATTGTTTACGAAAAAAAATATTTTTAAGTAGGTCTTGCTTTTACGAGAGGGTTTTTCAATTTCCTCTATCGTCTGATATTTAGTTTGACAGATACAGATGCTTAAAGAAGACGTTTTTAGTAAAAGTTGTAAAATGATACAATCGATATTCGTGGTGCATCTATTGGTCTATCTATCTGACTTTGGGTTGGATGCCAGTAAGTCCAGGCACTTGAGGACAATGCTCTTTATACCACCTCCACTAGATCTCTCAGTTCCACTTTGTTAGTCTTGTGTCTTCAACGAAATTTGAGTACCCTCATAGGATGCAATAGATCTCTTCTGAAATGTTTCTGTCTGAGTCCCTTCAGTTTCTCACAAGTGCATAATACATGAGGGCTAGTCCTCCTGTTTGTCAAGCCCATACTATAGAAATGCTTCCTTAAAGTTATCAAGCCGGTAACCGTTTTAATTTATTTTTTATTCTTACAAATTAGGTTGGTTGAAAGTCTATCGTTCAGCTCCCCTAGTAGTGTCTTAGTATGAAGTTGACTCTCCATTAACCTTTATTTATTTTTGTTCTCTTTCTAGCAACAACCAGATCTCCCTTCTAGCGGTTTGGCGATTTCACATACAGGTTCTGGTAATATGAAGTTCCTTTTACAACCTTTCTTGGTCAGTTCATCGGCTCATTGCCTTTATTCTCCTCATGTCCTGTCACCCATGTCAATGACATAGTATTGTCTTGTGCCGGTCTACTGAGAACCTGAGAAGATGAACACAACTGAGATTTTGGCAGATATGTAGTACACATTGGGCAACGATGATACTTCGAATGTCACAAATTGTCCCTGGGTTGATCGTTTTAAATGTGGCGACAGTATCGAATGTCCTTGGCCATCAGGATGTGTTAACATTCCAGACATGGTTGCCAAGACTGTGGACATGTTTACTGACTGTGTACACTGCATTTTGCATGTTGAATTAGGCATGTCCAAGGTTTCTGTCACATGGCTATCGTTCTTACTGAACGTAGACCAAAAACTTGTAAGAGCGCGACTATTTTTTGCGTAGCCTTGTTACTGTCGATGAAATTTGACTCCATTACTATGTACCAGAATCGAAACGGTAATAGCATCGTGTCACTTCTCCGTCAAAGAAGGCCTAGAAGACCTTCGGATTGAAAAGTAATGGCCACGTTATTTTTGAGTTCGAAGCGGATACTTCTTATCGACTATCTCGCAAAGGGCCAAACTATCAATGATAAATATTATACTGTGCTTCTAGACAAAGTGAAAGTTGCCATTACCGGCAATGGCTGGAAAGAAAGTGCTATTCCAGCATCAAGGTCGTCAAAATACTGCTCTAGTTCGGCAATAACTTTCTCGTGTATATTGAATTTTCTTCCAGCGAGAAACAACTTGAGCTTTGGGATTAAATTGACATCTGAAGGGGCTAGATCCGGCGAATAGGGTGATTGGGGTACACCTGGAATCGTAATTCATTCCGTTTTTCCGAAGCAATGCGTCTGGTGTGTGGCGGTGTATTATAAAACTGATATAATGACACTCCAGCACCACGAGTGCATGTGTATTAATGTTGAATGTCATTTTAACTCTCACCTTCTGTTAAATTATCCTCATATATATGGAAGAAATCGAGGAAAATTAAAGAACGAAATAAGGAAGAGAATTGGAAGAACTACTGGATTATAGTTATATATATATATATATATATATATATATATATATATATATATATAATGATAAATATTGAAAAAGGAATAAGAAATTATAAAGTTAGGAATGATATACATATACATATAAAGAGAAAGTAAGCCATGTCGTAGAATTGAAAGGAAATACAACGACCAACATAATACTCACAAGATTATAAATAATTTTATACGCAGTGCCTATAGAGACGACAGCTTGTACTATAAAGGCCCTACATTACCTGGCTCTATTTCTTCTTATTACTATTATAATAAATGTTACACAAAATTTGGTGACATATCATTTTAAAGTACTTTTTGCGACTAATCCTTTAATGTCTTTGGTTTCAAAGTTGACGTTTTAATTTTGTTAAGCGTTATCGGTGTTGTTGGTTAAACAAACACGATTTTTTTAAAATCGATAGACACTTACTAGCTCTCAGCGCGCGTAGTGCTTTCGTGACATATTTTTTGTGCTGTTCAGTGCTTAGTGTGTCGCGTTCGCGGTGCCAAGCAGACTATATTTACATACTCACATGTAAGTATACCTATGTATCATTTATTAGATTAATAAATAATAACAGAACAGTTAATAAGAAGGAAGCTTTTTATAACTGTTCTCCGTATCAGTTTTCCACATGCCCCAGATTTCTGATGTTCACTACAACACTAATTAGTTACTTTTTAAATTGAAATCTATAGCTAATCAGGAACTTCTCCAAGTGCTACTACAATATAATAATAATTATCGCCTAATATATTAATGTTAACAATAATTCTTTGGTTCGCAAGGCAGCAATAATCGGTGCTAATAATTGGGGTAGTAACCTGGGGCAATTTTTATACATCAACGTTAACAACATATATTAAAACTACAGTCAGAATTTACCTCATCTGTGAATGAAATAGTTCCATTGACTGGTACAATACCAATTTGGTCGCTTTGAAGAGATGGTAACGCTCTTATCCGCAAACCAGCAGAATTCTTAGCAACAAATTTTCTGCGCTTGACGGGTGCTATACTAGGATATTTCTTCGCCATATTTTGACTAGGTGGTGTCAAACCTTGCGGTGGCTCCCTGACTTCTACTTTAAACATTTCCTCTAATTCATAGCCGTCAATATTGACTACAATGGAGTAACATCCTATTGATGCAGGAGTCCACGTTGCACTATAGGACCCGTCTCCGTTTGGTCTAACCAGCATATTTTCACTTGATCTCTTGACGGGCGGTGATGTATAACGTAGTTCCTCGAAAGAATAGTTTTGATAAGCCTTAGGAAATGAAACAAAAGACAATAATGAAAATCTACGATGTGGCGGAATGAATGGGGCTACCTTCATCGCTGTTATGGAATGAAAACACATCTTATCTTTAATGGTATGTTCGTAAGGATGATGCAAAGGTGGTGGAGGAAGACCTCCGAATGTAAGCGGGTCTGCTTGACTTACTCGACGCATTTTTCTTCCTGCATCCGAATCTCCTAATTCTTTCTTGTCTATCGGAAGAGCCTTTACCTCTACCTGCACAAAAAAGAAATTACTAAATAATGATATATTAAAGATTTTGTTTTGAAATGTTAATTCCCTTCAAAATAAAAGAAATTTTGGAATATTCGTATATTTTCTAAATTACACTCTATTCAAATACCAAACTTTCAGAAAAGGCAAAAATAAAATTAGTGGCACCATTTAGTATGTTTTTTTAAAATTTGGTAAAAGGTTTACTGAAACGCATCAAAGGCTTTACAAAACATACGGAGGTGAATGCTTATCCTGTACTCCAGCTCAGTGGCGGCTCTTGATGACGTACGATGTGAGCTGCTGCACGGATGAGACTGCTTCGTTTAAGCTTTCATATATACAGAGAAGCAAGTAACCGTACCGAAATCTTCCGAAATAGTTCGAAGTAGTCTCATCCGTGCAGCAGCGCACATCGTACATCATCAAGAGCCGCCACTGCTCCAGCTGCAAGTGATTTATGTGATTCCAACGTAATCGTGAGACGCATGGAGACGACTAAAAGTTGAATTGAACGAAGTTAACATCCAAAAGTACGTGATTTCGAAAATGGAAACACAAAATCGTAAGTGAAATTGACTGAAAGTAAATTGAGCATTCCAAAATCAACCGTGTACAACATTTTGACCGAGAAATTGAGTCTTTGTAAATTTTATTCACGATTCGTTTCCTGCAAGTTGATTAACGACCAAAACATGTATCGAATTTGGCACTGCAAGGACCTCATTAATTCGGATATTTGGAGACCGCCAAAAGAAGCCTGATACAAAGTCCCATGGAAAACTAAAAGGTAAACGCAAATTGACTTGTTTCTACGATACCAGGGGTATTATCTATAAATAATTTATATAACCTAGCTTAATAACCAATAGCGCCGGGCTTTTAGATTTAAGGGGTTGTGAGACACTAGTCCTTCTGCATGATAACGTCTCATCTCACCGTTCGGCCATTGTGAAACATTTTTTAATGAAAACCAAGTTTGTGTGTTGGATCGCTCGTTATATTGACCTGATTTAGCAATCTGTGCCTTTTGACCTCGACTTTATTTATCAGTAAATATTGACCGATACGATATATTTAAAATTATTCAAGTACCTAATAGTGACTACGAAGCTCAACTGTTTTTGAGATACTCTCAAAAATTGGTATAAAAAGCTCAACAAATGCTAAACAGTATTGAAAAGCTGGGTGTTTTATTTCGTATCAAAAGTTTGGTTTTTTTTTTGGAAAAGTTTATGTGTAAGAAAATTAATACTGGTAGCCGTAACTTTGTGGTAATTCATTTTGAAAATAAAATAAAATAAAACAATAACTTTGTTATATATACCACTTTATTCACATATAATCAGTTTGCAGTTTGATAATGACATTGTATGTCGAAACCGCGGTCACGATTATATGTGAATAAAGTGGTATATATAACAAAGTTATTGTTTTATTTTATTTTATTTTCAAGTTTATGTGTATTTTATCCTTGCTCTCTTCTCTATCAACTTTTGAAAATGCGCTGTATTGGTACATTTGCTTAACGTGTTAATCTCAATGTTCAGTATCTTCGCGTACTTGAGTTTCAAGAAACTACTTTCAGTGTTAATTCTTTCGTTACAAAGTCTTTTAGTCGATACTTTAAAAAAGAAAAGCTGTTTTAAAATTATTAAAACAATATTTCTGGATTATTTTCTGTTGTATGTATTATTCTAGTACCTGTTAAAGTTACTAGAAAAATACTCTTCTTTCTTGAGATAAATGAAAATATTCAAGTAACAGTGATTACGAACGTCAACATTTTTTGAGATACTCTCAAAAACTGGCATAAAAAGCTCATCAGATTGATTGATAATGTTAAACACTGTATTGAAGCTGTACTTTATTAATATTTCCTATAAAAAGTTTGGTGTTACTTTTCAAAAAAGGTTATTTACATTTTATCTTTACTGATCTCTCTCAACTTTTGAATATGGGTTTAAAAGTATTGATATAATTGCTTAACGTGTTAATCTGAATGTTTGCGCACTTGAGCTTCAAGAAGCTACTTTCAATCAGTGTTGCCAGCCCTACCGATTTTTCGGTAGATCTACCGATTTCGGATGATTTCTACAGATCTACCGATTTTCAACACAATTCTACCGAAAAAATCGGAACTACCAAGCCATTCATCTAAATTGCATAAATATTAAATAAAATAATATATAAATGTGTTGTTTTTATTGCGAATCGACAATGTGTATACATAATTCAAAAACGATATTTGAAAAAAATTTAAACTTTTGAATCCACACTTAGTTAAAAGTGGTATTATTCACACTATTATTGATGTAGCCGTTTAGTTTCCAAATTTACTTAAAGATCTTAATGATATACAAAATTTGTATACAGAATGATATCTTTTGCAAAATACTGATATTATTCAGTCGTATTCGAGTGATACTGAAGAATTTTTGCAACAGATCAAGGAAACAACCTATGGTGGTGGTATCCGATGTTTAGTATATTAATAGATTTTGATCAAAATTTACTTTGCCTTCCACGTTCATCTGCAAACGTGGAAAGTTTTTTCGAATAATAACTTAATGAAAACTAAACGGCGGAACAGATTAGTAACTGCAATAATCTGTGGATTATTGCGTACCAACCAATTTATTGATAAGTAAAATGTAAAAATAACAAGTTACGATTTTTCAATTTAGGAAAAGTAGCTTTTAAAAATGATTAATCATAATTTATATTCCATTGACTAGGATGTAAATTATGTTTATTTTAGAAAACATTCTATTTAGTTAGTGTAATAGTTTTATTTGTATTTGTTCGCTTTGAATAAAATTAACTTTGATTTTATCCTTTGTAATTTTGTTTTCTTGTCGCCTTTGAAATATTGTATGTTCTGTAGTTTTGCTAGACTTATATGTATGTAAATAAGGAATGGAAACTGAAAATAAAATCTGAATTTTTATCGCAGATTGGTTGTTTAGAAAGAAATAATAAGTATTAACAAATAAATATATAAAGTATGTTCATTTGAAAAGCCAATCTAGGTTACTTTGAAATTTTGATAGAATAAGACGCATATATATTAGTATGTGTTTGTTGTTCCGTAAACGTAAATCCAAATGACATTTGATAATGTCAATCACATTTGTTATTTATTTGTATGTATGAAACTGTCAAAATATACGACTTCGTAGGTTAAGTAGTAAATTTTAATTTACGACATACTTCAAAATGTTCTCAGTAAATCACATGCTACTAGATTGACTTTTCAAATGAACACTTGTTATGTACAGTTAAGCTCACATAAATCTAATATAACCTAACTTGTCAAAATTGTCAAAATTTTCTAATATTGCTTAGTGTTTACTAATTTTTTTTTGAAAGACAAAGCAAATGTAAAGTACTTTTAATACAATTTAGAAAACACGAATAAACTATTATTTAATTGATCCGCCATGCACATCAAGTACTGCCCTTAACCTTCTAGGTACAGAATCAATGAGACTTCTTAAAAAATTAGGTTTTTCAGTAATGTTTTCCCAGGTATTTTCAATAAATTCCCATTGTTGTTCCCTATTAGTAAATCTGATACGAGGTCTATGAATTTGCTTTGTAATTTTTTTTTCTCTCAAATATTCAAACATATTGTGATCTTCTATACCAGTTGATATTTTTTCAAGACTAGTTCCTCGTTTGCGACATATACAGCCTTCATTTTCACATCTTTTTTTAACTTGTAGTACTGTAGATTTGTTCAAATGAAATTCTTCTGCGACTTGCTTAATGGTGCGACTTTCCAAATGTAACAAAATTTGTACTTCATCTACCGAAGTCAGTTTTCTTGCCATTTTGGATATCAAAAAGTGACAAATGTCATTTTGACGTTACAAGAATAAATTACAACAAAACAAAAAATCAAAAATGGTTTATACTAGATTTATGTGAGCTTAACTGTATGTAGAAACCTATAAGCCATTATTTATTATTATTTAATAAAGCTTATATAGATACATCTGCGTATTGGCAATAGTCAGCAGCGTGCATAGGTAATAATACTACAAAAATTTTAAATCTACCGATTTTTTACGGAATCTACCGAGATTTGTCGACAAATCTATCGATTTAACGTTAACGCTGGCTAGCAACACTGCTTTCAATGTTAATAATAATTATTAACATTGTCGACTGAAAGCCTTTCAAACAGAGAATAATTCTAATTGTCAATTATTGACAATTAGAATTATTCTGAAAGCCTTTCAAACAGAGAATAATTCTAATTGTCAATTATTGACAATTAGAATTATTCTCTGTTTGAAAGGCTTTCAGTCGACACCTTAGTAAAGAAAAGCTGTTTTAAAATTATTAAACAATATTTGGAGATTATTTTGTGTTGTTCTAGTAATAACTAAAGTTACTGACAAAACATTCCTTTTCTTGTGGTAATGAATATATAAAATTACTGTGCATATATTGGTCGATTATTTTACATTACAACAATCAATCGAATTTAAAATAAACCTTAACATAGAAAGTAATTCGGAATTAGGTTAACAGAAATTTTTGTTATTCATTCTTACATTAACAAGATTGTCAAAATAATCAACCTATGTTTATTTGAACTTGAACGTAACGCACAAAATTTGATACGTTCCAAATTCTTTCTGACACGACATAATAATAAGAAGCAGATACTTCCTGGTTTGTGTAAAATATAAACACAATACCTTCATGTTTGGGACGTTGACAACGTCTGAATATTGGTCGCATGTCAGCACAGTTATGATGGCAGGCCACCCACATCTCAAGTCTTCCCTTGAGTAGAGAACGTGACATTTCGATGGATCAACTCTACTGCCTGGTTGTAGCCACTGGGCGAGACGGCCGCCACTGGTACCGACGATGCAACCAACGAAATCTCTCAAAAACAGCCTTTCGTTTGAGTGAACACTGAAAGCAAAAAGAAAAAGGATGTAAGATGGTAATACATTGTAAAATAATTGATAAATTAAAGCGGATGACTAAGATAAGATTCAGTGAAAATAATTTTAGTTGATTTAGAAATAACAGAACAAATCAAATAATTTCATTAAACGCAGAATAAAAGGTTCCATAAAAGTATTGTTAAAGCAAATACGATTGGAACGAATCAATTCGTTTCCTTTAATAGTTTTTATTTCACAAATATTAATCGATTTCATTAATATTAGGAATCGTATTGTACCAGTATTTTATTTCGAATATTAGTAATTCAAATGCTTAAAATCAATTATTATTAGTGTTATGTTGTGTAATTCTTCAAAATCTAAGAACTAACTAGTCCTTTTAATTTGAACATGTGATAACTAGATCAAACTAACTATAAACTAATTGTTTCGATATATAAACTCTATAATGAATGCAAAAGCATTCATTTTTGAGTTTATATGAGGATTTGTGAAACGCTCGCTTTTAAAGTATTCTCCTTACACATTTTCACTGGATTACATAGTTCTTTTCATTCGAAAGATGGTTTGGAAATCTTTTTCAGAAATATTGTGGTGCATAATGTTTCACATTTTTGTCGTATATCAGTTAATATTAGAAAATATCTGTACTTCAAACATATTTATTAATTTTAAAATCAGTTAAAAAAGTTTTTAGAAAGTTTTGAGAAAAGCACCATTGAGAGTAGCTCTTTACGGGGAAAAGCTGCCATCTTTGTCACTGCCTCCCTCTCCAATAATAACTAGATGGGGACATGGTTGGAAGCTACTAGTTTTTATGCAGAGAATTTCGATAGTTTACAAATTTTCATTGCATGTTTAAATAACGATGCTCGGAGTATTTCTGAGTGCAAGGAACTAACACAAATTTCACATTTAAAAAATCATTTGTACTTTCTTCAGGAACACTTTGGAAATTTGCCAAAACTAATCACTTATTTTAAAATCGAAATCTCAAATTAAACGATGGTTTAACGACATTAGATGTGGTTATTAATAATTTGAAAAGTATTCCAAGTGACTTCGGATATGGCCTTCGGCAAAAGTTAGACGCAGTGTTTAATAGAAATCCAGACTTAATAACATTGGGGTAATTGTGTATGGGGACAATGCCACAATATCTAACTGCAAAATACGCGAAAATAAAAGAATATTTCCAGTATGCACCTGTAACCAGTTGCGATGTAGAAAGGACGTTTTCTATTTACAAGGATGTATTTCATTCAAAGAGAAAAAATTTTACAGAAGAGAACCTTGAGAAAGTATTGCTAGTAAATATTAATACTCCTTTACTCAACTTGAACAAATAAAAATGTATTTCGTATTTTGTAGCCGTATATATACCCGTTTTATTATTGTAAGTATAATTACATAAATAAAATTAAAAACTTTAAAAATGCAAATGTTCAATAGTACGCTCGTGGGCGATGAGTCATCAACCTCTCGTGTCCGGTCTCTACAGATAATGCAAGAAATATTCCGATACATTAAAATTAATGAGTGTACTATAGAGAGACATAAAGTTTTGGCCTTCTTAATAATTAATGCACTCAGCACAATATTAGACAGCGTCTGCTTCAATTTATATAATTTAAGGGGACCGTTAAGGCTGATGTATTAAAAAAATCCTATTGCTATATGGACTTGTTGCCTTGGGGGCTTTTCGGAATGTCGCTGCGTATACTATCCGGTATTAATTCAAGAAAAAAAAAAATTGAGAATTACGATTCTACCTCGCCCTCTTATTTAACGACTGCACAATAGAGAACGAAATCCGATATATATGTCTGTTAAGGTTTATAATGAATTAGTTAGGAGGTACAAGAAGTGGTCATTGCATACATTTAGAATATTTAAACTATTTCTCCCCATAATATACAATTCTTGTTAAGAATTTTTGAATGATTTTGAAATTGAAATATGTATATTTTCATCAAAGTTGTAAAATGTTTGGACATGTTTTCTTAGATTTTTTACCTAATTAGTATATATAAGGGTGATACGTAAAAAATATATTTGATTTTTTAATATAACTTCTATTTAATTCTGGACTTTAGTCTAGCGTCTCTTCCATTGTTTGAAGCCGTCTAAAACCTAATCTTTCGGAAGTTCATCAAAATAAACATAGCTTGGGGCCATTACTTCCTCATTTGTTCCGAATCTTTTTCCACCAAGCCATTTTATCGAGTTTGGGAACAAGAAAAAATACTCAGAGCCAAATCTAGTGAATATGGTGGATGAGGCAGCAATTCGTATCTTAATTCAACAAATTTAGCGGTTGCTATAGCGGATGAATGAGATTTTCCTGATGGAATGAAACTTTTTTTCTGAATAAATACGTTTTTTCTTCGGTTCGGCATCGAAACGTGTCGGTACATTAGGATACCGTTGGCAGCATGTTATTGTACTGCCTTTCTGTAAATAGGCAATAAAGATTACGCCTTTGGATTCCAAAAAGTCGTGCTCATAAGTGATAAAAAACGATTTAACTTTTTTTCGGAGAACGTTCATCAGAAGAAATCGATTGTTTAGACTGTGTTTCTGTTTCTGGAATATAGTTATGTATCCAGGTTTCACCTACGGTCACATACAAATGAAAAAATTGTTGGATATCGTTTTAAATTAGCCATAAATTAATTTGAAATTGTAACACAAATTCGCATTTGCTCAACAGTATGCAAGCGCGGTACTCATCTTGCGATTATTTTTTTCATGTTTAAATAATTATGCAAAATATTGTGTACCAATTAGCTTGAGATTTAACATACTTTCATTCGGCGGTTGCTCTTCTGTGCTCATAAGGCTCATATGAGCACTTTTGAAGGCAGTGAACCATTGGAGAGAGATTCATCTCATATTTATGCAACTTTTCTTCAGAATTAACACACAAAATTATTTGATCTCCATATTAATACGAAAACAATAAATAGCCATTGTATATACCGAGTGTTCACAAATTTCCAAAGCCTATAACGTCTTTAATTATTATCTGATTTTAATCATCTATGCATCAAATTAAACGGTTTCGGAAAGACTACATACAGCAATGCGAATTTTCTTTTTCCCACATATAATTTACCAGAAATGTGTACCAATTCTTCCCTCTCAAATTGAAGTGTTTTTTTTTTTGTTGACTTTTGCAAAACAGATTCCAATTACGTAATAAAAATACATACTTGGATAAAAAAATGCAAGAAAATCAGAGTTTTTCGCAAATTTTTGTCACAGTGGGCTATGAGTTGATGTAGGCAGTTGCACACTGTCAACGTTAAACTGACTCAAATTGACAGTTGCGGCCCCTACAAACTCAGACAGTTTGACAAATAATAAATGTTGGCTTTGGAACGTGGTCTTAATATTGAAGTTTATAAAATGTCACCTAACTGAAGGAAAGTCAGTGGCGTATAAAATTAAAAAATTGAAAAATGGAAAAATTCAAATACATACAAATAATGTTTTTGCAAGAATATATGCGTTTTTAAAATGAAAATGCATTCCAGTTTGTTTTTCTTGATGAAATCTGGATTTTTCAAGATGGAAGCTCTCAAAACTCACATCAAGATGAGATTATTAAATATGTAAAAGCAAAACAAGTAGGTGGCAAAAGGTATTAATTATTTAAAAAGTATTGGCATGGGCAATATATGATTGACTTTTATCGTGTTTTTATTAAAATTTCTTTCATTTGTGATGTGTCTAGTGCTCATGCCGTCCTCTAGCCTAGGTCTAATTATCGACTTTTGCAGTTCGTTTAATTGGTGCATTTTAATAATTGTGTACGCTTCTAACCTGCAATAAACTGACACTAGCATAACCATACCGGATAAAAGTCAAATTTATAAATCACGAATTTTTTTAATTTGACAAAATGTGTCAAAAGTCGGTGTCTGAGTTTGTAGAGGCCGCAACTGTACATATTTATTTGCTGTAATTCTCAGCAATAAAAAAACTTTAATAATGAAGAAAGAAAGAAATTTAAATTTATTAAATATGAAAAATAAATACAATAAAATAAGCATACCTTATTGTGTTATTTAAAAAAGCAAATAAAAAATGACTTCTATAAATTACACATATAAATAATAAAAACAATATAAATATTTTGTTTGCAAATTTATGTAAGGATCTGGGAGCGGATTACGAACGACTTTTATATAATATGTCTGCAAAGAGAACAAGAATATATTAATTTTGTATGATAAAATTCATGCATTTATGAAGAAGATAAACTTATGAAAATCAAGTGTGGAAAATGGCACTTTCATAATGTTTTCAAGTACATATGATTTTATTACGGAAAATAATTAGGATAATATATTAATTAAGGAAACTATATTTGATCATTTGCCATATATGGAAGAACAATTTCAAAAATATTTTCTATCTAAATACTGAACAGTTTATCTGGGTGCAAAAAAACATTCCTTGTAGAAATGGAACAAGTGAAACATATCCTATTAAGTGCCCAAGAATAATATGCCGAATTTAGTTGTGATACAAAAGTTAAAACTGAATTTAATAAGTAAACATTGGATTCTTTTTGGCTTAGTGAAAACAGAATATCCACTACTCGCTGAATTTGTAATGGCAATTGTCCTACCATTTGCAATCGCTTATTTATGCGAAATGGCATTTTCAGTAATGACTAATACCAAAACAAAGCAGCGCTCTCGTCTTAGCAACATAGTAATAGCCATGAGACCTGCACTGACAGTTATTGAACCAAGATTTAATTTATTGCGCTAAAATAAGCTCAGCCATCCCATTAAATTTAATTGTTGAAACATTTACATAGAATATTTTGTTCAAACATTAGTTGTTAATTTTTATTGATCTGAAAATAAATCAATTCAATGCAATTAAACAAACGAAATTAATTTCTTCTGAATTTAAATTACCTCCACCCGGGATGCTTTTCTACACGTACTTATTTTTCGGGGTGTCGTTTGAGATTTTGAAGCGCAAAGGGGGTCGCGAAACAAAAAATTGAAGGAATACTGAGTGTAGAGGATGTCTTGTGTTATTTCTTTCTTCCTCTTCTGGTAAAAATCATCTGGCGTATCAGGTGGAGCGATGCCAGGGAAAGGGTATAACTTCTCCAATGGGCTTGACCAAATTGAATATGTGTTTATGCAGTATAAATTCAAACACTTCAATATCAAATAAGTGGGATCGGTCTGTAATTACATACATCATTTGGTCTTCCGGTTTTTAAAAAAAGGCAACATAAAAAGTTTTCTAAACATTCGAAATTTCAGATGCTTTTAAAATCTTATTAAATAAACATAGTAAAAGTTTTACAAAATATTTCTGTACAATGGTAAAGAAATAGAATTAATATTTTGTATTGACTAAAAGAGTTAATATCCAATAAAGCGTAACGGAAGCGGAGATGCACGCACATACATATTTCATAAATAAAGAAAGGAGAGACTAAACGCACATACGGCAATGATTCAGGAAGTGAATCTTTAAGCGTCGATTTAAACGCGGCGTGCATTTCCGTTCAATCGGCCACTTTACCATAATTGTATTCGTTTTCAACTGCGGCCGACTCGATGAGAACCATATAACAATCCACAAGCTCTGATGTTATTGTGGTAATTTGTACAGGAGCCACGCGGTGACATAATTCATTACAGGTCATTGTTGTGTTCTCGGGCGTTTCGTACATGTGTTTCTTATATATATGTTTGTTAGTGAGTGAGAGAAGACTATAGAAGCAGTATGAATTTTAAAAGCATGTCATTCGAATACACGATTAAGCACAGTAAATCATTTGAAGTAAATTTATGCTAAAGATAATTATGGTATTTATAGCTATCAGATTGTTTGATAACCTTATAAAGAGTTGAAGCTGTTTCATATATTAAATTAGTATTTCTGGGAACTTAACAGTTTCGATAAGACTTAATGTAAAAAAGAATGATGTTTCGAATTCTTGTTCCTTACAGCTTAACATTACTTATAATAATACATAAATGTTTAAAATGTAATTAGCGAAATGGGAAACTTGTTTCATGCTTTAATAAATGACGACAATAAATTTATAGGGATAATTACATTTTATATTAAAAAGAGGAGCACCAGAAATAAGAACCATCAGGTGTCATGCATCTTTTGCTGATTTATGTCGTAAATACAGTTACAACCTCAATAACATTATCTTATGATACGAAGCCGGGTTACTTATTCACGCGATCGGCTGGAGTAGGCCGTAAATAATAATAATAATCACATTTTGATAACTGATGCCTTGCCAGTTTACTGTTAGTGTTTGATAAATTTGTGACAAAGCGTGTTTCGTAGGCAACTTTTTAAATTTTACATTGTACTACGTAATTAAGTGTAAATGAATAATTTTGAACACCGTGCAGTGATTTATGGGTCAATTCTGTGCATATCTGTAAGATCTGTAAACCCAATATGTAACTAGGTACAGATTTATAGATTAAATTGCAATTCTGTGCAAATATTTTATTTACAGAATGTCTACAAGTGTTACAGATTCCTGTAAACTTTACGTGTAGGTAAACCTTGTTTGTAAGGCTGTTATAGACGTTTCAGTGTTAAAAAAAATATGAATAACAGCCAGACGATTATTTATTGTAATTTTATTGCAGGAAGACGAAGACAGTTAAATAAAAACAATCTATTATTTATTAATGATGTTCTAGAGACATTTTAAGAACATAATTTATAAATATACATATATACATATACATACTTCAGGAATTACATGCGAATATTTCGACGCAACATTAGGGGCAAATATAAGTGTGTCTGTAGTTCCTGAGGCTCACTATAAAAAAATATTCAGATTGGATAAAGCCAGTGTACAAGACTTAATAACTTCTCTGGAAAAAATTATTCATTTGCAAGGAATTTGCATGATGTTCTGGTGATATTAAGTGATATTTATTGTTAGCTCCACTTGTGCTTCTAGAATATTAGCCTCATTGCTAGTGCCGAGACTACTATCGTTATTGGAATCGATAACAATTTCTGTTCTATTATCTATTATATCTCCTAGGTTCATTATTGGTAATATTTCAATTGATTTTTCTATCCCTTCATAATTTATCTCGCTATTTATCCCTTTAACAGCAACTTTTCCCAGGACACATAGTCCTCTTTCTTCTAAACCATTTAATTTAATTTCTGCTATTTCTCGCAGACGTAGTGGGCATTTCAAAAGAACGAATGCTTTATATTTTGCATGAAGAACTTTATATGAGAAAGCTTTCGGCAACGTGGGCGCCGCGTTTACTGACGACGGAACAAAGACGTGTTCACTGTCAAATATCGATGAATAACTTTTTTTTTAAACCCAACACATCAAATTTTTTTTACGTCGATTTGTTACTTGTAACAAAACATGGGTTCATTATTATACACCCGAATCTAAACAACAGTCGAAGATATGGACGAAACGTGGAGAACCATCTCCAAAGAAGGTCAGGACAGTTTTATCGGCGGAAATGTGATGGCATGAGTAGTTTGGGATGCAAAAGGAATATTGCCGATAGACTATCTTCAAAAGGGCAATGCCGTAATCGGCAAATATTACGCAAATCTTCCAAATCGTTTGAAGACGGCTATTGTTGAAAAGTGTCCAGGAATTACTAAGAAAAAGGTGCTCTTTTACCATAATGCACCTATGCATTTCAGTACGGTAGCGGTAAAATAAATTGAAGAATTAAGGTTCGAATTAGTACCGCACCTTCCATATTTGCCAGACTTAGCACCATCTAATTTTCATTTTTCCCTAAATTAAAAGATTTTCTGGAAGGCAAAAAAATCTGTACAAATGAAGAGCCAACTTCAACAGTGGACCATTATTTTGCAAGGCTAGAAGACTTTCGAGATGGAATAAAGAAGTTTGAACACAAACCAAATGAATCAAATAAAAAGCAGATTATGTAGAAAAAGTGTAGAAAGTTTGTTTATTTAAATTATTCTTTTGTTTCTGTATGATCGCGCGAATTAATCAACCTGCTCTCGTAACATTACTTATAATAATGCAGAAATAAACTTGGTTCGTACCTTTTATAAATGAGGACAATAAATTTATATGGACGATTAAATTTTATATTAGAAGAAAGGAGTACCAGAAATAAGAAGCATCATGCGTTATGCATTTTTTCTTGATTTATGTCGTAAATACAGTTACAATCTAAACCTTAATTACATTAACTCATGATATAATGAAGAAAATTTGACATCAACAATTATGAATTAATAATTAATAGTTAAAATTCAGTAACTGGAAACTAAATAGCTTATTATATTTGCAAAGCATAGTTGATATTGGAACTATTTAATAACAACTATTTCTACGTTAACTGCTAAAAAAAGCTTTTTTTTAAATTATAATTGTTCGTACTGACACCTCCGTTTTCTGAAACATGTTAAGACTGGTAAGTGTCTTAGACATTAAATACGAAATGCCAGACTCAGGAACTATTCCATATAACAAATATGTAATAGTAACAAAAGTTATAAATGCAATTGATGCGGAAACAGTAGCTAAAACCATTTACGAGAATATGCACCAAATGCTTCATTCGTACGACAGGTACAAAGAAAAAAATACTTTTATTTGTCAGTGACAGTGCTGCATACCTTTCCGGAAGTTAATAGATTTCTATTCGCTTTTAAAAAAGTTTTCAGAAAAACATCATCTTTAGAGGGAAAAAGTTTAATCTTTGTCACTGCCTTCCTCTCCAATAATAACTAGATGGGTAACATGGTTGGAAGCTACTAGTTTTTATGCAGAGAATTTCGATAGTTTACAAAATTTCGTTACATGTTTAAATAACGATGCACGAAGTAGAGATGATATAACCTACTCCTTGAGCGGAGTAGGTGCACCTACCCGGATTCCAGTTCCGAACTAGGTGCGGCAAACTAGGTGCACAAATCAGTTCCGACACCGACCGATTGTGAGTCATATTTTGCGTCCGATCAGTCAGGGTAATCTTTATGTTTACTTAGGCACACAGCTTGGATATACAAATAGCAGTTAAATTATTGCATTTTAAATGAGGTGTCAGATTGCAATTTATAGATTTTTTTTAAATTAAAGTGCATACGATATACATACATATAGCAAAAAAACATAGATGAATCAATTGTTCAAACTCTTTACTCTCGATTATCAACCGTTTCGAATCATAGAAGACAAAGGTTTTCGTAAATTTGTGAACGCCTTAAATCCTGCGTATAACTTGCCAAATAGGCAAACTATTTCAAAAACTCTAATTCCGGGCTTTGTACGAGAGATGTTTAAAAAAATGCAAAGATGAAATAAAAACTGTATCAAGTGTTTGTATAACAACCGATTGCTGGACTTCAGTAAATAATGATAGTTTTATGGGTATCACAGCTCATTATTTAAGTAAAAATTTTGAGATGAAGTCCATGCTTTTACAATGTGCTCCTTTTAATGAAAGTCACATAAGCAAGAATTTGTCAGAAAATTTGAAAAAATGTATATTAGACTGGGATTTAGAAAAAAAAAATTATTAGCTGTAAGCGATAATGCAGCTAATATGTTAAGAGCAATAAAGTTACAATGGAGCCACTTTAGTTGTTATGCCCATTCTCTCAACATAGTTGTTCAAAATTATTTAAAAGAAGATACAATAGCAAATATTATAACAAAAGTTAAACAAATCGTTAGCCATTTTAAAAGAAGCTCTGTTGCAACCTCGAAATTAATTTCTCAACAAAAAAATGCTGGTATCGAAACAGCGAACAAAGTTATACAAAACGTAGAGACTCGTTGGAATTCCACATTTTATATGTTACAACGATTTGTTGAATTGGAAGATTCAATACGGATGACAATTGCACTTTTAAATACATCCTTACCACAAATATGTTTAGATGAATGGGACCTTATGAAAGATTTAATTAAAATTTTATTTCCATTTGAAAATGTCACAAAAGCTGTGAGTGGTGAGCGTTACATGACTGCTTCTCAGGTTATTTTATTTACTGCTAGTTTGTTCAATATTATGGACGACTTATTGAAAAACAAGGAAACCATATTAAGAAGTAAGCAGTCACTACAAGTTATACGTAGTTTAAAGGAGGGACTAGAATTCAGATTTAAGAATATCGAATTTAATGCAATATTATCAGCTTGCACTTTTTTGGATCCGAGATATAAAATATATGCCTTTAAGGAGCAATCGACGGTAGAGAGAGTTAAGAAACAATTGATAAATACATACAATTTCAGTGTTAATATTGGAAAAATCAAAAACATCCACTGCTCCTCAACCCATTCCATCAACCTCAAAGGCAGAAGATTCCTTTAATATATGGACCTCAATAGATAAAATGTTATCTAATGTTGAACTGCCAGGGTCTGCAAATTCTCGCGCAATAATGGAAGTGCAACGATATTTAGAATGTGAAATGGCTGATCGAAATCAGGATCCATTTCAGTGGTGGAAGGACAGTGAATATTTATTCCCGAATCTAAGTATCGTTGTAAAGGAAATTTGTTGTGCAATGGCTACTTCAGTTCCATGCGAGAGACTTTTTTCTAAAGCGGGGTATATTTTAAATGAAAGAAGAACACGGTTAAGTGCGAGTAAAGTAGAAAAACTAGTTTTCCTGAATATGAACGATGACTTCATTTAGATTTAAATACAAAAATTAAAACTATTTTTTATGTATTAGTTCTTATTATTTTTACTTTTTTTTATACATATATTTCTTGTGTAGCTAAAAATTTAGTATTTCTTATGACTAGAAATCATATCTACTAATTATTAAAAAATAAATATATTTGGTTTCACAATTGATATATACAATTATTCGGAATCGCAGCAACTACAATTGCCAGTTGTATTTATTTATACATATAGGAGTAGTTGCATCGTTTATTTCTCACATTTCGCTTCACTTAGTCGGACTCGTTCCAGGCGGACCTACTCTTTTACATAATACAATGCGAATATGTAGGTGCAACTGCGAGATCAACTTTCGGACGCTCCGACTTGAACGATCGGAATCAGAATTGTACGACTCGGAATCGTTTCAATCGGATCTACTCTTTTGGAAAATGCGAACTAGGTGCACCTGCTCCGGCACGCGAACTAGGTTCAAAGGAACAGGTTCGGTTCAGAGCAACCATCTCTAGCTCGAAGTATTTCTAAGTGCAAGGAACTAATAAAAGTTCCAAATTTAAAAAAATCAGTTGTACTTTCTTCAGGAACTCTTTGGAAATTTGCCAAAACTAATCATTTATTTTGAAAATCAAAATCTCAAGATTAATAATGGATTAATTACATTAGATGTGGGGATTAATAATTTGAAAAATATTCCAAGGACGCAGTGTTTAATATAAATCCGGATTTAATAACATTGCGGCAATTGTATATAGGACAATGCCTCAAAATCTAACTGCTAAATACGCTGAAATAAAAGAATGTTTCCTGCATGCACATTTTAACCAGTTGCGATGTAGAAAGGAGGTTTTCTATCTACAAGGATGTATTTCATTCAAAGAGAGCAAATTTTATAGCAGATAACCTTGAGAAAGTATTGCTAGTTAGTATTAATACTTCTTTACTCAACTTGAACTACAAAATGTACAAATAAAAATGTATTTTATAGATCACCACCCGTTTGTTTTCCAACTATATAAATAAAATTAAATTTAAAAATACAAATTTTCAATAGTACGCCCGTGGGCGATGAGTCATCGGCCTCTCGTGTTCGGTCCCTACTTTGACGCGATATTGTATTGGAGATAAGGCAGATTTATACAATTGTGCTAGTATTCAAGTATTATCTAGCTCTGAAAAATAATTTTTATCAAAATTGAGAAACTGTAAAGATTCCCTTTTAAGAGGAGATGATGGAATTCATAGTTTTATTCTTTGAGATACTGCTTTTATATTGGTGCAATCACTTCACTATATATTTAACTCCATCTTAAAAAACTCAACGTTTCCTACAAAGTGGATAATTTTACCTAAATATCCGACTTTAAAAAAGATGACTCATCTATATAATTTATATGTACATATCTATTATTTGCAACTTTGCGAAGGTTCTCGAGTCAGTATTGTATGATGGTATATATTATGTTGTTAGAAAGCACCATTTCAGCGGCCCAACATCGTTTTAGATAAACGGGGATAGGGGATGTTATATCTAGGTATTTTCAGAAGGATCAAGTTATTGTCTTTCATTGAATCAGTTGCAATTAATACTGTAACATAATTTCCTCGATATTTGTACCTGCTTCAGCTATTCGTCAGGGAATGAACTTGGACCCATTACTTTTGCTCATTTAGGCCAATGATATAACTTCAGTGGTATCTTATGAGAATCTTCTCTTTGCTGACGATTTGAAGGTATTTTACATCATTCGATCTATTGAAGATTGTGCGCCATTGCAAAGAGACTTAAATGCGATAGATGCATCGTGTAAAGAAAATCATCTTTTCTTAAATATCACTAAGTGCAGAGTTATGACATATTTTAGGAAACTTATTACTCTGACTTATAAAGGGATTCAGCGTTTGCGGAAATGTGTTAACACTAAATGGTGATTATGTGGAAAAATAATTATGTATTTCATTTTGAGATTGGTTTCGTTATTTGGTCATTTATTATACTTATTTTATAAAGTTGGAGATCTTATCTATCAATCTGCCGTCGTATTTAAGAATATTCATATTATTTTTATACCTATTTTCTTTTTTACTTTATGTTTATATTTTATGTAATTTACTTTATTTGAATTCGCCTGTAGGAAAGAAATAAATTATTATTAAGTATTGATTAAATTTTTTGAGTAAAAGAATTATTTTTCCAAACTTCAGTAAGTTTAATTTATATTTATTGCGTTGTATATTCCATTTTTTCATAAAATTTTTCTTGTAAACCGACGCCCACTTAAAAGAGGATTATTTTGGGAATTAATCCTGCCGCTCGTTAATACGTTTACGGGCGCGTCATGCAACACTTGTAATAGTGAATGTTCAGGCTATTCAATGGCCGGAATTAATATCATGTCAGGCTAGACGGCATTAACGACGAACATTGTTTGAGTTTACATCTATTGTTTTGTTGTGAATATAAGCATTCTGCAAAACTGTAGACGTAAAGCTACTTTAACGAAAATCTTTAAAAGCAAACGACCAATTAACGTTTAAGTAAAGACTTATATTCAGTAAAATCTGGAAATTTTGATATACGAGTATGATCCTTATATTTAATTTAATATATTAAGCATACTATTTTTTTAAATCAAGTAAGGAGGAACTAGGTTCTCATAATGTTTAGAAGCACTGCTTTTTAATTACATCCCGTTGAAAAAGCCGATTTTATATTGCAGCTTTCAATTTGGTGGAAAGGAAATAGTCTGGAGCAGATATAAATCTTCGTTTCATTTTTAATGAAAGGCGAGTCACTCAATGATTGCTATAAACGGGGAAATATATTAATAATACACGCCTTTCTTCTTAATGTAAAAATATGATTAAATATCCTTAAATATTTGCAGACACGTTAAATCTTCAAACATTAGTTTGATAAAATTATAATTAATTCCTAGTTATTTTCCATTTTATTCATTATCACAATTAAATATAGGACGACATATTGCTGTGAGGTTTCACTTGGTTTGTGAAAAACATAAATTGTCTGCGCCATTAACATATGTACATACTTTTCTAGACTCTCTTGTTTTGTGTGCTTATCTCGGGGGTATTAATAAGGTTCTTTTAACTAGGCCTAGCATCCAACGTTTAAACTTAAGAGAAATGATACAAGTCGTTCATTGTTTAAAAATTATTTTATTGATTAATATATACAGGCTTAGGCAAATGTATGGAGCATATCTATTTTCAAGTCATACTTCCGGTTTAGTCAGAAATGATGTTAACTTTTTTATTTAAAATGAAACGCCCTGTATATTTTTTTGATTTTCAATAGAGCTCTGCTCTAGGAGTTCGGCAATAATAAGGCTTGGCACCCTTTTGTTTAACAACGACAGATATATTTAATTAATTTAATAATGCAAATTTTATTGGGAACAAGAAAAATGAACACAAAAAATATAAATAAAGTCAATATCAGTTAAGAAAGTTTTCGAAATGATCACCGTTCACTTCTTGACAATATGCAAGTCTGTGAACAAATTTTTGAATGACACTTCCTCAATTATTCGCTGCTCTGACTGGTCCAGATTATGCGGTCGCCTAGTAGAAAACTACAGATTTTAAATTACCCCGAAAGAAGAAATTTAGGGAATTTAAATCTGGAGACCATGCGGGAAATTCAATGAATCCTCTACGACCAATCCACCAATTTGGGAATGTTTCGTTTACAAAAAATTCTAACATTAAGGGCATAGTGAGTGGGTGCTCCATCTTGTTGGAACCAAACACTTACATGTAATTCCTCATCTTCCTCAGTATTAGGAACAACCTGATTACGTAAAAGACCTAAATATCTCTGTTCAGTTAGTGAGGTGTTTGTCCATGTTTACAGTGACGGATATGTATTTTGCATATCTGTTTCATTATATAACAACTGCGTAATACGGCAAAAACGTATTGATAAATATCCCCTTTTTTGTATATTTACCGCCATCTGGCGCGTGTTAATGGACAGCACCAATATACGTATTTTTCCGCTTTTTTTCGTAATAGCCTTGCTATTCGAGCGGAAGATCGCCTTTTCTGGCCTAGTCGCTTTCTTCCGTCAGATGTCACTGATTAAATTGGTGTCGCCTGATAGAACGAAACTGGTTATAGCTTGGAGACGATTTTAGCGTAAATGTAGATACAGATACAGATCCGTTGTTTAACAGATCTTTATTAATTTGTATACACATTGCTTCACTAGTTCAACCGATGAGGCCTAGATGGCTGAAACATATGTATTGAACAGAAGTAAATGCTAAAAATACGAGGTGTTTGTCCATGTTTACAGTGACGGATATGTATTTTGCATATCTGTTTCATTATATAACAACTGCGTAATACGGCAAAAACGTATTGATAAATATCCCCTTTTTTGTATATTTACCGCCATCTGGCGCGTGTTAATGGACAGCACCAATATACGTATTTTTCCGCTTTTTTTCGTAATAGCCTTGCTATTCGAGCGGAAGATCGTCTTTTCTGGCCTAGTCGCTTTCTTCCGTCAGATGTCACTGATTAAATTGGTGTCGCCTGATAGAACGAAACTGGTTATAGCTTGGAGACGATTTTAGCGTAAATGTAGATACAGATCCGTTGTTTAACAGATCTGTATTAATTTGTATACACATTGCTTCACTAGTTCAACCGATGAGGCCTAGATGGCTGAAACATATGTATTGAACAGAAGTAAATGCTAAAAATACGAGGTGTTTGTCCATGTTTACAGTGACGGATATGTATTTTGCATATCTGTTTCATTATATTAAAAAAGCACTTCCACTTTTTTTAAAATTAAAAAGAAACAGTAATGAAAGAAAAACTTAATTTTAATGACAAAATATCGAGTTTTCAAAGACACTAGAAAATTACACTTCAATCATTTTAATTGTTTATACTTTCAATAGCTGATATGAAAGCCCTCTGTAAAATATTATTAGACTCTTGATCTTCTTGCTCAGAACCCATAGTTGCATTATCAGATATATAATAAGATGATGATGATGATGCTCGATTGACTAGCGCAGAAGATCGAGTCTCCGCCTGGAAAGGGGATGTACGAGCATTAAATAGTATATTCATAATTTGCTGCTGAAGCGTTATTTTGGCGTACTCTGAGTTTATGCCTCTTAAATTACTCGCCACCATCTCACCAAATATCTCGTATTCATCGCGCTCTCTTCTTTCGTATACCGATTTCATCATTTGGAAAACTTGACTACTCTCGTTATTAGACTCTTCCAAAGATTTTTTTTCCTTGTATTTTTCATTTGTGGTGTTGTAGTAAAGGTAATGTTTTTTTTTCTTGTTGCGAACATTCTTGTGGCGACGAATTTGGGTTTTCTTCTGTTTGAACTATTGAACTTTTCATTGTTAAGATTGCTTTCGTAGGTAATTGTGAGTTTACACCCTCAACATCAGATGTACTTTGGGTCGTTATTTCTTCATCTGAATAATCGCTTTCCTAAAATGGTTCAACAATTAGGCTCACGATTAAATTGAAAGGAAATCAAATCTCTTGAATAGGTGTTCTGACAAACTTAGTCGAATACAAAGTGCTAGTACTGTCAAACAATCTTCATACTGAAGGTTGATTTCCGTCCATTTATATATTATATTAAAGTAATAATTTTATACATATATAGTTACGTATGTAAATATGTGTTTTTTAATTATTTCTTCCTGTTTTATAGGTGCCCAAAGAACCGACGGAATGGCAAAAACTGGCGAATAAATATAACAGAATATGGAACTTTCCGAATTGCCTTGGAAGTATGGATGGCAAACATATTGACATACAGTCCCCTAAATTTAGTGGTAGTGAATTTTTTAATTATAAAGGAACCTTTAGCATTGTCCTCTTTGCCATAGTAGACGCAAATTATAATTTTACCTATGTACACATTGGTTGCCAAGGGCGCATATCAGATGGAGGGGTGTTTAAAAATACTGGATTTGCAAGATGCTTGAGCAATGACATGCTTAACCTACCACAAAACTCATCTCTTTCTGGTAGACAAAAACCAATACCATATGTTTTTGTGGCTGATGATGCATTTCCCTTGTCAGCTAATATAACGAAACCGTTTTCTGGACATCGAGAACGGGGATCAAAAGAACGTATATTTAATTATCGTCTGACCAGAGCTCGAAGAGTAGTCGAAAATGTATTTGGAATTTTTTGTCTCAACTGGAAGATGAAAATTTGGAATTTAGAAGAAATATGATATTCCAACAAGATAGCTGCCCGGCGCATAATGCCATGATTGTCACAAATTGGCTTAATGAACATTTTCCAGAAAAATGGATATGGATGGTCGCCGTGGACCGATACACTGGCCAGCGCGGTCACCGGACCTCATCGCAATGGATTATTTTCTATGGAGCAAGATATTATTGAGATTTTGAAAAATAGAATAACTGATGGCGTTGCCACAGTGACACTAGATATGATTCACAATGTTTATAACGAATTTCGAAACAGGATGGAAAAATGCGTTGACGTAGGAGGGTTTCATGTTGAATAAAATATTACTTTTTGTCATATACTTTACTGTATTAAGTTAAATAAAGATTTTTTTTTTCTGTTAACCTCTTTCATTTCGGTGCTTCAAAAAAGTTTCATTTAAAAGTTTTTGATTTTTCAAATTTGCATTTTTGTTTTTCTTGCGCACCCAGTACAACAAAATAAAATTTGCTCAACGTGATTCGTATTTATATAACAGACAAAAAAACTTATGCAGAATGATTTTTTCAGAAAAATTGAAAATAAAGATTATTTGCAAGTATAGTTAAGTCCATTCGCCGACAACTGTATATACATATATCCATATCAATGTATTTTTTGAGGTTCAGTTAAATTCATAGTCTTCTTTCAGACTATTTCTTATTTTGTAATTCATGAGCGCTTTATCTTTTCTTTTTTCCGGATTAATTCGAACTAATATTTTTGTAATAATCCTTTTTTCAAAAATACGTATTCTCTCAACTCACATTTCTTTGTTATGCACATTGTCTTGTTAGCGTATGTTATTACAAGTAGGATGGCAGGATCGTCCTTATGGGAGAGGCTAGAATAAAAGAAAGGACGCCCAGGAAGGCGATACTTTAATAAGCCTATTACATTTCGTAATATATATGGATAACATATTAGAAAAGTGCAAAAACAAAACCATTAAGGTAACGATAGATTATAGAAACCTAAGACCAATACAGATTTAAAGCCTATTATAACGTGTCTTCATTTGAAAAGTCAATCTAGGTTACTTTGAAATTTTGATAGAATAAGACGCATATATATTAGTATGTGTTTGTTGTTCCGTAAACGTAAATCCAAATGACATTTGATAATGTCAATCACATTTGTTATTTATTTGTATGTATGAAACTGTCAAAATATACGACTTCGTAGGTTAACTAGTAAATTTTAATTTACGACATACTTCAAAATGTTTTCAGTAAATCAGATTTACTTTTCAAATGAACACCAGTTATGTTAATGACATAGTTGAAGTAATAGAAAAAAGAAAAAATTCACATAGAACAATATATAAATGAGAGAAAACCATAAAAGAAATGGGAATGAAGGTAAATACAAACAAGACTAACGAAAATCAATAAAAACGAAGAAAATTGCGAAAAAATATGTGTCGAGAAAATACACTAGAAGTTTTCGCAATGAAATATTTGGGGACAATTATTAGTCGAAATGGTGAAGTTAACATAGAAATCTTAATACATAAAACAAAAGTCGGGCTAGTTACACCATTTATAATTCACCGATTTTAAAGATTTCTGATTTGTTGGATTCGTCATTCACGGAAAAAAAATTATACAGAAAATTAATTTTTAAATAAATTAGGTTAGGAACTCTGCCATCTTTCCTAATTGACAGCTTACGTTACGCACGCCTATAGCTTATTTCAAATCAGTGACATAAAAGTGTAAATTTTTTTTGTTTCATGTTGTCTGTGATTTGTTTTGAAAAAAGAAAATAATGACTGTGTAACAAACGCAGACGAAGCCACCAACTATCCAACTGAATTTTTAAATTCCTTGTATGTGCCTGGCTTACCACCGCACAATTTACAACTGAAGGTTGGCTCGGTAGTCACCATGCTTCGAAATCTAAACCAACTGAAACTATGTAATGGAACGCGTTTGGTGATAAAAAACTGATGGTCAATGTGATTCACGCGAGGATACTCAAAGGAAAATTCAAATGTAAGGAAGTTCTCATTCCAAGGGTTCCGATGATCCTAACCGACATGCCTTTTGAGTTTAAACAAATTCAATTTCCGATTCCTCTTGCATTCGCCATGACGATTAACAAATTACAAGGCCAATCCTTGAGTGTTTGTTGTCTGAATCTAGAAAATGCATGATCAATTATACGTGGCATGTTCACGTGTCAGCAAACCACCCGCTTTATTTGTTTATTTGTTTGTTTATTTGTTGTACATCACAAGATCCATCACTGAAGTGAATCAACTCGAGTGCAACCCATGCAGCAAAATACATAGCTTCAATAAAGCAACTGTCTTGCTGACACGCCATTGAAATACTTGATTTTTGTACTTTTATTGAATTTTTGTTTTCTCTATATATATTTTACTAATAAACTATTCAACTTAATAATTTTTTGTATTCATTTTATCACGTTAATAAAATCCTAAATTATGTTTAGCTAAAAGTTAACACGACATTTTTGACTGTTAGGCGGTACGAAGTTCGCCAGGTCAGCTAGTATTAAATAAAATAAAAAAAATCAATCCAAATAAATAATATTTTGTTGGGGGAAAAAGAAAAGAGACGCAGAAACAAAATTAAGAATATATAATGCAATAGCTGTACCAACTAAGCGAGATTTGGTTGGTGACACTTAAATAAACAAAATAAAAACACGCTAATAGCAGCAGAATCGAAATACTCTGAAGAATTTCTGACTAAACAAAGTGTAATAGATGTAAAAACACTGAAATCAGAGCCCAAACCAATTCACACCACAAAATTGAAGAAAACCAATTAAAATGGTTCGCTATGCGCAAAGAATACAAAATGAAACAGGTATTACACTGGAAAAGATATATTAAACGAGAATCCGGCAAACCGAACAAGAATATTGAGGATAGAACACAAGAAATCGCACAGAGGAGGGGAGCAACAGTACAGGAATTGGAAATGAAAACAAGCAACAGGAAAAAATGGAGAAAATGAATCGATATTAAAATCTTGGCGACGCCGTATAAATAAATAGACTATAGGTCGCGAGGAGGAAAGAGGAAATAAGGTTTGTCCCTTTTATAAATCTTCATGTTTGCTCAGATCTTATTTTTTCTTATATTTTGTTCCCTGATGGTATGCGTTTTAGTATTTTTTGACTACTTATGTAGTTTTCATTGAGCACCTTGTCTACTAGTTATCCTAACTTTGTCTTGCTTTCACTTACAATTAGGCTTTTATGTCTTACTTCTTCCTTACGGTTTCCGTCAACCGGTCAGAAAAAGATAAAGGGGCATTCGTGAAAATAATCGTTATAGCACACATTTATTTTACGCATTTTTTACATATTTATTTATAATATATATATATATATATATATATATATATATATATATATATATATGTATATATAATATATTTATTTATAATATATATTTATAATATGTAGGCGATTAAAGGTCTGTATATTACTTCAAAATATATGTATTTAAAAAACTCTACATGTTTCCGCTGTGTACGCCTTTATCAAGAGAATACAAAATATGAATAAATTCAAAAACTCATATTCATATTCATATTATTATTCATATTTATTCATATTTTGTATTCTCTTGATAAAGGCGTACACAGCCGAAACATGTAGAGTTTTTTAAATACATATATTTTGAAGTAATATACAGACCTTTAATCGCCTACTGATTAGGTTTACCATATCATACCAAGGTCACGAAGTTATTATATATATATATATATATATATATATATATATATATATATATATATATGTCTAAATATGTTTATTTCAAATTACTTTTCAATTTTGATTTAATCTGTTCATATTGTGGAAATTAAACCGAATTTATTGGTTTGCTATTATCCAAGCGAATTTAAATGAAATAAACATCAAAGCTGATTCAATTCGAACAGTAGTAAATGATTTTATAACGTGAAGTGGAAATATGAAATTGATGCATATATTCGTCAATTATGTTTCTTTGTTAATTCTGGTAACGAATTGAAAATGCAAAATTGATCTAAAGTGCTTTTGCATGTAATTTGACAATACGGGCGTTCTGTAAATTGGATTGCATATATAGAAACGGTTGTAAAAATTACAGACAAACTGTAATGTACGTAAATTCAAACATATACAGTAATTAGAAATATTTTATTCTATTTAAGATTCAAACAAAAAATACAGTTTATCGACGACTGAGAAATAAACACTAATTACTTTTGCTACTTCAATTATATATCGCTCATATAAATAATTAACATCATAATTTGAAACATACTTGAGTGGGTAAAACCTCACTACATTTGTATAATACCAAAGTATTTTTAATAATATAAAAAAATATTATTAAAAATGGAGTGTGAAGAACACAATACAAGTTCATTTATGTATTTTTGAATGTATCTTCTCCAAAGACGTAGATACGTATTTCACATTTCTACATGATTCTCAATACGCCCCTGTTGCTGTGTTCTTCACACCCCATTTTTAATAATATTTTTTATATTATTAAAAATACTTTGGTATTATAAATAATTAAGTTATATCTATAAAAAAAATGAGGAATTTGACAATTCCGGCGTTCTGTAAATTGGATTGCATATATATAAACGGTTGTAAAAATTACAGACAAACTGTAATGTACGTAAATTCAAACATATACAGTAATTAGAAATATTTTATTCTATTTAAGATTCAAACAAAAAATACAGTTTATCGACGACTGAGAAATAAACACTAATTACTTTTGCTACTTCAATTATATATCGCTCATATAAATAATTAACAACATAATTTGAAACATACTTGAGTGGGTAAAACCTCACTACATTTGTATAATACCAAAGTATTTTTAATAATATAAAAAAATATTATTAAAAATGGGGTGTGAAGAACACAATACAAGTTCATTTATGTATTTTTGAATTTATCTTCTCCAAAGACGTAGATACGTATTTCACATTTCTACATGATTCTCAATACGCCCCTGTTGCTGTGTTCTTCACACCCCATTTTTAATAATATTTTTTTATATTATTAAAAATACTTTGGTATTATAAATAATTAAGTTATATATATAAAAAAAAAGAGGCTAAATGAATTATTTAAAACTAAATATTTGTCTAATTTATTCGAAAATAACCGATTTTTCATTGTTTCTCGAAATCATGTGAATAATGATATATATTTTTAAATCTTTTTTAGCAAAATTCGTACTTGTATATAACTAGGACATGTTATTATGCAGAATACTTTCCAGATAATCATTCATCTCAATATTTAGTACAAGAGATTGTTATTTACTTTAAACCAGAACTTCAAGTAGAAAGTTTTTTTTTGTATTCATTAGCACTACGTCACGATTCTATCCTTACCCTTCAATTGTAAAAACATATTTCTTTGTAGCAGCCAGCTTTTCTTAATTTCAATTTATGAGCAATGTGCCAATAACATTTTTTCTAATCCTTTCATACAGTCAATAGGTAAGATGTTGTCCAAATAGCATTTACAATACAAGGTGAAGATTGTACTGTGCATTACAAAAAATCTAGACTGACTTAAGGCGCTATGCCCAAAAACGTAAACAACGGTTTTGAAGTGGGCGTAGCACTGTAATCTGGAAATAACTGGAGCACGTTAGAAACTAAAATCTAAAAAAACTTAGTTCGTAATGTGCTCTAGTAAGTACCTGATGAAGCCACTGTGCTGACGAAATAATTGTCGTTTGACGAACTAATATTAATAAAGTGAAGATTTTAACTGTTAGTTTTATTTCTATTTTAAAACAGTTACTTATATTATTTTTTTAATTAATATTAGTTCGTGAAACGGCAATTGTTTCGCTAGCACAGTGGGTTCATCGGGCACATTTTTAATCTGTCGAGTAATTGTCATCGTGTTTTATAGTCTTTATATTTTAACTTTTAAATTTTAACCTAACGATGTTTTCTAACTAAATTAACCAAATGACTAAGGCTAAGTTAATTTAGCCGAAACGTATTGGATAAAACCTTGCTTTTTCTTAATAATCACACGACCGCAATTCCAAGGAATTAGTATACACTACATATAAATACGGTCAAGAAATTCCGAAAACATTGTTTTCGATAGAATATAATCATATATATATATATATATATATATATATATATGTATATATATATATATATACAGGGTGAGTCGTGAGGAATAGACCAAACTCAAGGAGTGTATTCTTCTGGTGAAAGTAATGTAAAAAAACTCAAATGTTGTTTTCCGATTTTTATTTGTTTTCGAGTTATAGCGTAATGAAAAATGTAGATTTAGTATACCATGTTTATGTATATATTTGTAAAAACAGTGAAACCCCGGTAGCAATTCATTATAGGGAAGTCTTCCTAGCTGAAGCGCTACCTGTTCGTGGTTTTCCGAAATAGCGGTAGTGACATTGAAAGCAGTCGGGAAATAGTGTAGAGTGGTTTGTATGCCTAATGCGTCTAATGTCACTACCTCTAGTTCATCGTTGATATAGTGAGGGCGCTGCCATCATAAAAAATGTTCCCTTTACCTTGGAGTAAATTATAACATTGTGTTCGGGTATTGTGACATTGACTTGACGTTTGTACGACTATAGTGTAACAAACTAAAATGCCACATACTTATTCTAATTTAGAATATGCTAATATGGTGTTTGTTTATGGATTTTGTGATGGGAATGCTACAGCTGCTGCTAATGAATATCGTCAACGGTTTTCACATCACAGACATCCTAATAAAACTGTATTTATTAGTGTATTCAACACATTGTGCGCGACCGGAAAGCTTCCCAGTGTAAACATAATATCTGAACGAGGCAGTCGACAACAATTACAAGAAGTAGAAGTTATTCTGGATGTAGTAGAAGAAGACGCAACTACCAGCTCACGGAGAATTAGTATTCAATTGGGCATTCCACAAACAAGGGTGATAAAAACACTCCACGAGCATGGCTTACGTCCGTACCATGTACAAAGAGTACAGCACCTACAACGAGATGATAATCGTAGACGTATGGAATTTTGTCGATGGATAAATGATAATCCTCGTTTTGTATCGGGTATACTGTTTACGGATGTCATAACCAGCATGTATGGTCAGACGAAAATCCACACGCAACAGTCGAAAGTAACTTTCAACATAAATTTTCGGTAAACGTGTGGTGTGGTATGATCGATGGCTTTTTAATTGGTCCTTATATTTTTGAGATCGCCTCACGGGAGACACCTATTAAATTTTTTAGAAAATGAACTGCACGGACTGCTAGAGGATGTTCCCATAAACATCAGAATCCAAATCTTCTACCAGCACGATGGAGCGCCTGCACATTACGGTCGTGCAGTCAGGCAACATTTGGCTGAAAGGTTTCCACGGAGTTGGATTGGACGTGGTAGTCACATTGGTTGGCCTCCTAGGTCTCCAGACCTCACGCCACTCGATTATTGTTTATGGGGCTGGTTAAGAAATCAAGTGTATCAAGTAAAAGTGGACACTCGTGATGCACTAATTCAACGGATTATGAATGCTGCTGACAATATCAAACATCAACCTGACGCAATCAGGAACGCAACCAGCGCCCTTGGTAGACGATGTAAAAAATGTTCTGAAATGAATGGCGGTATTTTTGAAAATATATTATAAAGAACGATAATACCAATAAAATACAAAAACTTCAATGTATGAATTTTTATTTATTTTTATTTACGCTATAACTCGAAAACAAATTAAAATCGGATAGCAACATTTGAGTTTTTTTTACATTACTTTCACCTGTAGAATACACTCCTACAGTTTGGTCAATTCCTCACGATTCAACCTGTATATATATATATATGTATATATATATATATATATATATATATATATATATATATATTAAAAATAATATTTATTGGTTTAGCGACCTTTATTGAATTTTAATGTTTTATTCGACGTTTCGACTTTTATTATTATTCAGTCTTTTCCAAGTAACTAGAAACAAGAATTAATACAAAGAAAAAGTAAGAACTATGTTTGCCTTTGTGAGACTGAATTGACAATTAAAATAACAATTAAAATTAAAATTAGATTAATAATAAGTAAGGAACAATTAAAATGATTACATCTGTAATAAATGAATTGAAAATTTAAATTAAACTACTAATACAATAAAGAAAATATTGAATGACAATAAACTCACCGTTTTTTTGGGTTTCAAAAACACTCATTCTGTGCAACATGTGTCATCGGCGCTTATCCGAGACCTTTTGTCCGAGATATGTTGCACAGAATGAGAGTTTTTGAAACCCAAAAAAAACGGTGAGTATATTGTCATTCAATGTTTTCTTTATTGTATTAGTAGTTTAATTTAAATTTTCAATTCATTATAACAGATGTAATCATTTTAATTGTTCCTTACTTATTATTAATCTAATTTTAATTTTAATTGTTAATTTAATTGGTAATTCAGTCTTTAATCTAATTTTAATTGTTATTTTAAATGTCAATTCAGTCTCACAAAGGCAAACATAGTTCTTACTTTTTCATTGTATTAATTCTTGTTTCTAGTTACTTGAAAAAGACTGAATAATAATAAAAGTCGAAACGTCGTAGAATTAAACATCAAAATTCAATAAAGGTCGCTAAACCAATAAAAAGTCTATTATTTTTAATATTAAGACACGGCCAATAAAATAAAAAAGAAAAATAAAATTCTTATAAACACTAAATATATATATATATATATATATATATATATATATATAGTAAAGCTTAAATATATATATATATTAAAGCTTCACTAATCCGGATTTTCCATTAATCCGGACGAAATTGAAATATAGCACATTTACACTATGTATCCCTTAATCCGGATCATCCACTGTGCAGTTTGCCACGTATGTCGCAGCGGCACCTCGTGTAAGACGGTGATTCCCCTGGCTGTTAAAAAACATAAGACTGTGATTCTCCCGATAGTTAAACAGCATCATGGCGCCAAAGAGACGGCACAAAACATTAACTCTAGCGGAAAAACATAAGATGTTACAAAAATTACGACATGGTGTTAGTGGAAAAGTGTTGAATGATAATTATGGAGTTAGTACGTCGACAATTTCGGATATTAAAAAGAAATCTGAGCAAATAACGAGGTATGTTCGCATGAATATATGTATAATCTATTAACGTTATGGTCGCTATGTAGCTACATCGGAAAACCCAAGAATGCAAATTGAATTGTATAGCTGGCTTCTTCAACATCGCGAAAGACATGTTACTATTATATACATTTTTAGAGAAAAAACTCTACGTAAAATATTACGGCGATAACAAGTTCAACGCAAGCCGAGGTTAGCTAAATAAATTTAAGAAGAGACATGGTATTCGTTATCTAAAAGTTAGTGGGGAGAAATTATCTAGCGAATCAGATGTTGTCAAACCGTTTCTTAAAAAATTAGGGAACTAAATGAGGGAGATGCATTTGCAGCCGAATCAGATTTACAACGCAGACGAATCTACATTGTTCTGGAAATTATTGCCAGATCATACAATGGTTCATGCAAAAGAAAGAACAGCACCGTCTAAGAAAAAGATAACCTTTTCTTTCCTGTACAAATGGTGATGGCTCACACAAACTAAAAATGATAGTTATTGGCAAATCAACAAATCCGAGAGCATTTAAGAATTGTGCCATTCCAGTTGAATATCACGCTACCAAGAATGTGTGGACGACGTCAGCTTTATCCGTCAAATGGTTTCGCGAGTCTTTTGTCGAACAGGTGAGAACATTTCAGAAAGACAAGAATATGAGTGGCAAAGCATTTTTATTAATTGATAATTCCCCGAGTCATGCAACAGAGTCATTGATCAGTGATGATGGAAACATCGTAACAATGTTCCCGCCGCCTAATTGCACTCCCCCCATTTAATCGATGAATCAAAATGCCCTTCGACTGACTAAAATGTATTATCACAAGAGTCTCTTGGTTCATGTTTTGTGTTTTGAAGAAAGCGACATTTCTAACACTATAAAAAATATGAATTTAAAGGATGCCGTGTTCTCTCTACTTATCAAAGACGTGAATTAGTTAGTGATGGGCATAGTGAAATTGCCGAAATTAAGAATATGCAGAATGTTACCACTGATAATAACTGATAATAATAATTGACGGAATCAGAGATCTGTGAATGGATGGATGGCAATGAAGAACATTTATCGCTGCATAGTGATGAGGCAATTCATTGTTTCAGTACATGCAGACAGTGGGCTGAGGAGAATGGAACTGAATTAAATACCTTGTTCATAATACGTATGATGCGCAATGCAATACAAGCATTGCAGTATTAAACAAACAAAACTTACTGAATTTTTTAAATCCTAGTTTTATAAATTTTGGTTTTTGCCTCCTTACTTTTTATGTGCGACAAAACGTATTTTAGTTTATATTTAGAATTACAGGTATTCGTTTTTCGTAACATTTTCTATATGCTAGTTTGTATTTTGAGTTCATAAATCCTTACGATACATATTTTGGGTATTATTTTTTAACTTTTAAAAAAGGTTTCGATAATCCGGATGTTTCACTACTTCGGGTTGCATCGGTTTTAATTGATCCGGATTAGTGAAGCTTTACTGTATTGAGACGGGGTATAGAGAGCTTGTTTGCTTACTAATACTGTATCTTTAATAATTATTTCTATAATAAATATTGGTACTTACATATAGTCCAATTTTGTGGTCATTGGTTTAATAGGTATTAATATAAATATGTAATCTCAGGGTATAACTGTAAAATAATATGCTTATTATTAGTGGGTTTTCTTAATGGACAGGTTCTGTGACATAAATAATTCTGTTGTATAAATATAATATAAATATAATCGTTCAATAATTGAAATAGCAATATAAATAAAACAATATGTTAAAATGTATATACTTCTTTCTTTATTTATTGGTTCTGAATACTATTGGCACATTTGTGCATACCTATGCAATTAGATTAAAAAGGTGAGAGTAAATTTAATAGTGTAGTAAATCGTTTAAATACATATAATTTAGCCTGCAATATAAATGAATGTTTCTATATTGAATATTCAAGAATTTGACTTGGATATCAGAACTAAATCTGTGGGAAGTAATTATTACACGTTTAATATGTTATTTTAAATCCTATTTTTGGTAGGTAAAGGTATATTGAAATAATATGGTCGTTTAATATAATTTTAGGTGATAGTTGATGAACTTGAATGATTCTACAGGCGCTGCGTGATTGTAAGATATTTTGTTCGGTGATTTATAACCTAAATTCGGGCTGTGGGTATCTGGATTTTTTGTTTAAAAGGCACTGGTTGCCAGGATTTTATAGTGGATACATTTTTAAGGTATTTATTTAGTGGTTTTCCGGTGTTTTATAAATATTTTCTTGGAGCTGATAAAAATGCGGTGTGCTTTTTTGAAATTTTTCAACATCAATACCGGTAAAATTTAATATTAGTTTATTAATTTAATATTAATAAAGTAAACGTTTGTATTATTTCAATATATCTAATAAATATTAATTACATTTTACGAATATTTCTGATTTTAATCTTAAAGTTAATTAATGAACTATGCGCATGTACAAATAGACCATATCGTGCGTTGACATTTCAAACAATACAACATTTTCCATATTTATTTAATTACTTTTTATACCTTTTTGAAACGTTAATTAAAAAGTTATTGTATAATAAATGACTAATTTTACTTAATAAATCGAAATATGGACTTTTTAGAATATTTGAGGTATTTAGACCTCTTAACTTGTTATATTAAACCTTTCAAGTTTCGGTGTAACATTTATTTAGCATCTGTCAAACATTGAAATGAAATTTACTATTATAATAAAACACGTTTATACGTTTGTTTCAAATACGTTTTAATAACACTACAATTGTTTCGCCAAACATTGGCTTCATCAGGTGTTGATAGTATGATTATACAATAAAACAACAACTTAATATATATAGTCTCACACTCATGTATGTAACACATTAACAGTGGGGATGTATTGTAGATATTAGAATTGTAGGAGGGGTGAAAAATTAAATTCAGTTTGTTCATTTAACGCTACGCCTAATTTGTTGTATCTATTGATTTCTAAAGTCTCCAATAAATTAAGTTTTTTGCCTTTATCCTGTACATGTAAAATTTTATAATCTATATTAAATGTATGATTTAAGTCTAAGCAGTGGTTTGCGAAAGTGGAGTCTGTTTTTTGGTTTCTATAACATTTTTCGTGTTCTCTTGTCCTCTGTTGGAAGGTACGCCCCGTCTGACCCACATATACCTTATTGCACTCACAAGTCAACACATAGACCCCCGATTTTGACCCTTTATCCGTTTTATCTTTGTCATTCCTAATATATTTTTGGACTGAGTTATTAGTTTTGTAAGAAATAAACCTATTGCTAACTTTTTTGATTAGTTTACCTGTTTTAATCGATCTATTTCCTATATATGTAATGGTGTTGTACTGTTTTTTTATATTAGACGGTATTTTAGGGTAGATTAGAGAGGGCAAGTTTTTTCTGTTTTTGTTTGAGAATTTTATTAATTAAATTTACTGTATATCCATTATTGATTGCTATAGTGTATATTCTATTTAATTCAATGTCAAAATTGATTCTGTTCATAGGTACGTGAATTAGCCTATGTATCATAGATTCATATGCTGCTAATTTATGTGAAGTTGGGTGAAAAGAGCTCGCGTGTATTGTTGTGTCTGTATGTGTAGGTTTGTGGTATATTTCAAAATCGTGTCTACCTGTTTTGTTTGAAATGGTTAAATCGAGAAAATTAATAGATTTGTCATTTTCTATTTCTGTACCTACGTACCTGCGGTACGTAGATGACGTTTTGGTTTGTTTCAAGGGCACAGAAAGGCAAATAAAAATGTTCCAAGAACACATTAACACGATTCATCCTAATATAAAATTTACAACAGAAATAGAAAAAGACAAATCTATTAATTTTCTCGATTTAACCATTTCAAACAAAACAGGTAGATACGATTTTGCAATATACCACAAACCTACACATACAGACACAACAATACACGCGAGCTCTTCTCACCCAACTTCACATAAATTAACAGCATACGAATCTATGATACATAGGCTAATTCACGTACCTATGAACAAAATCAATTTTGACATTGAATTAAATAGAATATACACAATAATGGATATACAGTAAATTTAGTTAATAAAATTCTCAAACAAAAACAGAAAAAACTTGCTCTCTCTCTAATCTACCCTAAAATACCGTCTAATATAAAAAAACAGTACAACACCATTACATATATAGGAAATAGATCGATTAAAACAGGTAAACTAATCAAAAAAGTTAGCAATGGGTTTATTTCTTACAAAACTAATAATTCAGTCCAAAAATATATTAGGAATGACAAAGATAAAACGGATAAAGGGTCAAAATCGGGGGTCTATGTGTTGACTTGTGAGTGCAATAAGGTATATGTGGGTCAGACGGGGCGTACCTTCCAACAGAGGACAAGATAACACGAAAAATGTTATAGAAACCAAAAAACAGACTCCACTTTCGCAAACCACTGCTTAGACTTAAATCATACATTTAATATAGATTATAAAATTTTACATGTACAGGATAAAGGCAAAAAACTTAATTTATTGGAGACTTTAGAAATCAATAGATACAACAAATTAGGCGTAGCGTTAAATGAACAAACTGAATTTAATTTTTCACCCCTCCTACAATTCTAATATCTACAATACATCCCCACTGTTAATGTGTTACATACATGAGTGTGAGACTATATATATTAAGTTGTTGTTTTATTGTATAATCAGACTATCAACACCTGATGAAGCCAATGTTTGGCGAAACAATTGTAGTGTTATTAAAACGTATTTGAAACAAACGTATAAACGTGTTTTATTATAATTTATAATGGAGTTTCAACATGTATCTGCCAAGTCAATTAATTATTTGAAATTTACTATTTTTAATAATTTTGACTATATTTTACTAATTCTAATCTTATTTTTCTTGTTTCTGATACAGATAATAAATACAATCAGTTTGTATCACTACATTTTATATAAATATATTATAATTTATTGCTATTTCCTATTATTTATTATTCTCAACACAGTAAATATTTATATAAAATTTGGCTTTAAAATATATATTTTACTGGCTTTTTTTGCCACGTAGTATAGGATGCCGAAATAAGGAAAATATTTTTTCAAATTCTATAGTCTGTAATGTATTGCTGAACTTTTTTTTTGTATTTGATAGTCCTAGTTTGAATAAAAAATTCTGTTTCAAAGTAATTCTTGCATTTTTTATAAAGTGCTGAGGGGATCAATTTTTGTGTGTCATGCAATGTATTTTTACCTGATAAACAATCATGCTTCTATCAGTATATGTATGAACAGTGATTTAACATCAGATGCATTAATTCTATACCTTGAATTATATATATTTTAGGGACACTTGTATATATGTGTATCATAGGTGTTGTCGTTTATAGGATTTTAGATGAAAATTTTCTTCATAAAAAGCTAAACATAATCCTAAAAAGAATACGCAACAAAGTCAACGCACTCCGTCGCGCCGCCACTGCTACCAGCATCTCTTCTGCACGCTGTTTTTCTCTCCCACCACGTCTAGTCATCGTTGCCGCTAAACAGCTCGAACCAACAACCATTCACCGGTCAGGGAGTTCGTTCAGATCGTATTCGGGAAAGAGAGGGTATACGTCTGGGTTTACGGGAGTAACAGTCCGACATTCACTCAGACAGAATTTTTGACGGTGTGCATGTGTTTCGTGGAGAGATCACTGAGATGTGTAGCAGTGCTTGCGCGCGTTCAGTCTTCATTCAGATAAAAGTGCGAAAACACGTGCCGATATCCTGCTGATCGACGGCCTATCACGATATGATGCGCGATCGACATGGGGGTGTTGTGGTATTCTTCTACGGTGTTGTGCCTTTTGTTAGGGGGTTATTGTTTTTGTCTGGTGTCCTGTGTTGCGGCCCGCGTGGAAAGGGCCGCCGTTGAAAAGTCAGTGACCGGTGTCTGTGACATACCGGGATGTAACTGTTCAGATACAGCCAAGATTTGGAAAATTATCAATTGCACTTTTAACAGCTCGCAGGCAAGTTGACGAGTATTACTGCGATCATACTAATCACTAATAAAATAGAGTGATTTCAATAAACATTCACGAGAGATGTTATTCTTCACCGAGCTGAAATTATTTAATATATTTAAAAAGATTCACTAGGTATATACTCTGATTTGTTCTTTTTTAAAGTCAATTACCATAAATAAAAAGAAATATAAAAGCAAGAATTGTAGATATATAAGTTCTTTTCAATTTAATTTTCTTACCTTTTTATCATTTGTACAAAAATATTTGGAAATAAATCAATAATAATAGAGTAGTTATTATTGAACTTTCCTGTTTGAAGAGAAATAATATTTTATATCGCATCCTTTTTGGGAAAAGATAATTGTATGAAATGTTTAATCAGAAAGATTTAAAATATACTTTTTCTATTTTGCGTTCGTAATGAACTCATTATGAAACCCAAAACTGTATCGAAATGAGTTTCATTTCGATATGCTTTTTTTATTTTTCAATGTTGACGTTGTTCGAACACAGAAATAATATCATTGCTGTCATTTGGTTTTAAGAATTTAAGTACATTTGACAGATATGATATATGTACGCAGGCTACACAAACAACGTATATTGTATACAATTGACAAGATATATTAGTTTCTATGTCACTCATTTTTATATTTTTAAATAAAATATCAAGTAATGTTAACGAAAATTAATAAATATTATGTAATATAATATACTTCGCGGATAGCAAGATTTAAATTTGAAAATGTTAAGTATCAATGTAACCAACTGCATACTTGCTATAAAAATAAAACTGAACTTTCAAATTAAATAATTTCAATTTATTAATGTAAAAACTGCAAAATAGAAAAAATAGCATAAAAAACTCGTTTCGTAAGGCCTTTTGCCGCACTCGCTCTTTAGAAAACCCGCCGCTATCGCAGCTCGTTTTCTAAACTGAACTCGTGCGACAAAATGGTGCTTTATGAAACGTGTATTTTAATATAATATTGCAGTGTTTTGTGTATATTCTTTTATTATATTTCTGTAGCTTCAATCAGCTAAACTTGCAAGTTATTCGAATAAAAAAAATCAACACTTCACCTATAAAAATTACAGAATTTACTGTTAGCTTAAGTGTTTAGAAAGCGATATGAATGCATAAGCTTTTGAGGATCTTTTTAAATATATAAATCGATATTGAATGCTTATTAGAATCACTGCTAATAATTATAAAAACAATAAAATAATGTAGTTCTAAAAACTGAGTTTGTACTAACCTAATGATTGTGTGCGCGATGAATTTGTATTTTCCTTAGAATTGATTGCATTTGTTTCTAGATAATAGATAAGAGCGTTTAATGAACTTCAGCGTTGATGATAAATTTATAATTAAAAATATTTGTGTCGTCATTAACGCTGTTTCTGGTTACTTATCAGGAAATATTTCGCCTTTTATTATCGTATATTTACGATGGTGACAAGAGCAGTTAAATTGCACTTTTAAGATTTTATTTTATTTTTCAGGAAAACGCTGATCACTTTCATTTCTGTCACTAATACATTTCAAAAGTATACTACGTATAATGAGTTGCATTTTTTTATTATATGCTTTATTAATTCCAAGAAATAATATAATACGCAAAGTATAAAACCGGCTTAATATCCGAGGATTCATTTATTGCATTCACGTTGTTACGAGTTATGCAAAAAAGTGATTAAAGTCTATTGTTGCTACTATTTTCAATAATTTATGTTAAGACAACATTAATACAAAAGCTTAGCTTAAAACGAGATAAATAAAAAACCGACTTGTTGAAGAAAATCGTAAAGGAATTTAAACTAAGTAAAATTGACATCACAGTTTCTAATAGGCCAAATCTAATATGGTTGCTATATTTACAACTACGATGTTTTATAAATAAGATAGTTTGCCATTCTCAAGTCGAACGGTTATAAAATTGCGAAATTTTGATAAAATACTAGATTTGAAAAAAAATAGTTTCGTTCAGTTACTAAGAATCTATTCTTGAAAAGGTTATCAGGAAGAGAAATTTTTCGTGTTCTGGTAGAATCATTAAGTGATCAATGATCATACGACTAATAAAAACTAGATTGTGAAATTTAAAGGAGGCAGATCTTATATTATAAATGAGCACCATTCTTCAAGATCAATTTCTTTAAACACTCCAGAAAACATTGATTCTGTTCATGATTGCAGAAATTCGACGAATAGTGTTGCAGCAGAATTGTACATTTCTTGTGAACGTGTTTCACATCATTTATCACGACTTCTGAATAAGAGAGCATTCTGCGAAATGGATTCTGACATGCTTGAATGTTGATCAGAAGCGCATTCGATTTAGAACGCTGAAGAATATCTGCCGCCGTTTTGAAGAAGATTCTTCAAACTTTTGGATCAGCTTGTTACCATGGACCAAACTTTCTATCACTATGATCCAGAGACTAAAGAACAGTCCAGAGACTAAAAGCATTTTGGTTCATTATGGCCCAAAAAATTCCGTGTTAAAAAATCAGCTAGCAAGATTCATGCTTCAGTTTCTTAAAACAAAGATGGGATAATTATAGTCGATTATTTGGAAATGGGTAGGAGTATTACGGGAACATATTATACTGAGTTGCTAACTAAATTGTCTAAGGAAATTGTGGAAAACGCCGCGGAAAATTTCCCAAAGGTATATTCTTTTAGCAAGAAAATGCTCCTTCTTACAAATTGCTGATTGTGCTGCAAAAAATTGATGAAATTGGTTGGTTGACTACCCAGCTTACTTTCCGAATTTAGCACCGTCAGACTATTATTTAATTCCAAAACTCAAAAAATATTTGAAAGGTAAAAGATTTTCGACAAATGATGAAGTCATATTATCAAGTTTCAAATAGTTTTTAATAGATAACATTTGTTTCACCAACTATTGGCTTTATCAGGTCGTTAACAAATACATACTACATAATACGAGGGATGTCTCGGTAGTGTTGTATATAGCCATAAAATTAAACAATGGATCGTCTCAATGTGCTTTATTGCTTTTCAAAATATTTTCCACAAAACTCGTTCCATTCTTGATCTTTGGGAACGTAAAAAAATCGTTGTGACTTATAGTAATTTAGAATAAGAATCTCCAGTGATGGTCTGATCTTTTTTTAGGAAATCGATCATAATTATTCCACGGATATCCCAAGAAACTGAAGCCAGAAACTTCTTAGGCTTTGGAAAACCATGATGTTTACACTCCATCGATTGCTGATTTGTTTCTGATTCGTAAAAATGGACCCATATTTCATCCATAGTCGTAAGACGGTACAAAAAATCTGAATCTCCTTCAAAACAGGCACAGATTGACCGCTTTCACTCTTGTTCGTGTGTGTTCGGCGTTCAAGCATTTAGGAATCCATTTTGCAGAAATTTTTTTCATAGCTAAACCGACGTGAACTATATGATGGACACGTTCATATGAAATCTTTAGTACCTTAACCATATGTTGCAGTTCAATTCGACGATATGATATCATTTCATGAACTGCGTCAATATTTTCGGAGGTGGACACCGAAATCGGTCTTCCTGGTCGCTTCCAATCTTCAACGGAAAGTGTTCCTCTTTTGAATGACGTAATCCAATTTTTGACAGTTGCATATGACGGGCATTGAATTGTGTTAAGCATATCTTCGTAAATTTCCTTACCACTTAACCTCTTCAAATACAAGTATTTGATGATGCCTCAATACTCCAATTGATCGATTTTCACATTTGCATTCGACATGTTTTCTTTCAAAATTTACTGCACAGCAATACTTCAACTTTTTTACGTGAGATTTTACAGTGACACTAAAATGTCATTATTTCCTGCCATTATAACAAGATTTTGTTTTGTTCAAGGAAAATGGCCTAGGGTAACTAGATATCTGTACCCCCTCCTAGATATAGGAAATTAGGCTCGATATTAAATAACCAATTAGAGTAAATAAAAGTTATTTGAAATTCTAAAACCAGTTTTTTAATCTATATTGCAATATGCTAACAAACATTTAAGATGTTTAATACAGTATGTAAAAGATAGCATATCGATGTTTACCTAACATCAAGTGTAAATACAGTATACAAAAATGTTATGTACAGCATATTTGTTAACATTTTTGTATATTGTATGTTTAATACAGCCAAAGTTTATTATTTGACTATATATGAGAAAATATGTTGACGATGTTTTATTTTAGTAACAAATATTAATATTCTTATATCAAATATAGCGATAAATTCATAGTAATCAAACACACTATACAAATTTCTTATCACTTTAAATATAATTTCGTATGATGGGAAAAGTAACGATAACATGTACATATTATTGCGTTATTAGAAATTATGTTTATATTCAGTAATTTATGAGTTTGAGTATTTAAGAAGTAAACTGATAAATTTATAAGTGTCTTTTTTATATTTGTTTAATTACTGTATTTTTACTATTTTAAATACCGAAAAAAGAATTATTTCTATTAATCTCGATGGTATTAGAAACGACTTAAAAATAAACAAGAAATACACATCCCGCTAAAAATAATCTGGCGACAAGCGTCTTGGTGAATCAAGCGATGGATTTCCTAGTTTCTTTAACAGATATCAAAAGAATAGGCCACATTTCAAGTTACGTATCTATTGTTTTTTTGTGAAATATAAAACAACACACTTCTTCAGTATTAAAAGAGTATATTCTGTATTTTTAATCTTGTTGCACGCACTGGATGAGTGTCGCATCGTTATGAGTTTATGAGAAATCTAGACAATCTCTTTGTTTTCTTAAACACATCTGAACTGCACCTGTTGAAGTGAAATACAACTAGTTCGGACACTGAAATGTGAACCTCATTCTTTGTGTAGGAAAATTTATGTATACAATATTTTTACCTGCACAGCAAGATTCAGGTGCAAAGGAATATTTTTAGAGTGAAATCCAAATAAAGAAAATTAACATGACGTTTTAGAGAAATGATTATAACAAATCCCAACAAAATAACACATACTCGTACGCGTTTGAAATAAAAGATATATGAATGTATGTATAGTATGGGTTATACAAGGGTTAACAAAGATATATGTAAAGTCAAGTATTTGTTTAGAATTTCAAAATAAAAACTTGAGCAAATACGAATGAAAAATTAATATTTACAGTAATCAGGCTGACGTATAAGTTCATACCATTTTTGACAAAAATATTGCTAGTCAAAATTACTTTAATGCCATATTATTGTTTCATTAAATAGTTTTGGGTTTGTGCAAAGATTGCATTGATTAACAGAAGAAAATGAACAAGTAAAAAAAAATACGGAATTTATACGTATTCTTTCGTTCGAGTTCAACCGAGAAGTTAATGTATCGGAAGCCGTTAAAACCACTTGTGCAGTTCACGGAGAAAACGTCTTTTGAAGAGATTTATGATGATCCATGCTAATCAACTTCGGAAATACTCGTTCTAATGAATTTGTAACCAATCGACTGTAATACGGCATCGGCATTCCATGAGTAAAGTTCAAAAACTGGATGTTTGGTTGCTGCGGGTTTTAAGCGAAAACGACATGTATCAGTGCGTCAATATTTGTACCTCGTTGCTAGTTCATCAACAATATCAACCGTTTTGGTGTCACATCGTTACTGGTGACAAAAAATGGTGTCTTTATGTTAATTCAAGAAAAGAAGACAAAGTAGTTAGTCCTAACAAAAAAGCAACTCCTCGAGCAAAAGCTGATACTCACTGATGTTGTGCGTCTGGTGGAACAAAGAAGGCGTTGTCTACAATGAATTGTAATACTTCCGTCGGCTTGAGACGACAATTAAGAAGAAAAAACCGGAAACATATCATCAAATCATTTTGCAACACGATAACGCTCGCACTCATACTGCTAATATTACAAAAGCAGCTATTAAGAAACTCGGTTGGGAGGTCATTCCACATCCACTTTATTCTTCTGATCTTGCTTCGTCAAATCCTTTCGCTCTTTATCAAACAATCTTCGAGGAATTTCCTTTAATAACGATGTCGCGTTTCATTTCAAAATTGGTTTAACAATTTTCAACTTTCAAATCAGTGTATTTTTCAGGCCTGGAATCGAAAAATTTCCAGATCGTTGGGGGAGAATTGTAACTTCTTGATTGTTACAAATTTAGTGACATATTTTAAAGCGACCACTCAAATTACCTGTCTTGCTAGATTGGTTTTGGGTCGTTTCCAGATATGTTTAAAAGCAAGCGCGCACAATGACGTTAAGGAGCAAAAACAAGTTCTGGAACTTGTTTTTGCTTTTATCCATTTTACATTAATCTTGTTCATATCTAAATCTTCATGGAGAATTCCGCTAGATCACGTGGTTATCTGACATATTGCTATGAATAGTGGGTGAGTAGTGAGATGTACCACTATTCACACCAACTCTGTTCAGCTTCGATATTCAGTCGGTTTAATTTCCAGGATGAAACTGCTATTCCCTCAGGGTTCCAATCGGAAAAGTGGAAAGCACAAATTAATTAAAAGATAGTTGAGCGCCACTCAAAGTTTATTTGAGAAAAGTTATGATAAAGTTTTTGAGTTACTTCAGATCACAAAAGAATAAAGGTTTAAATTCAAAAACACAATGAATTTTAAATGAAAGTTTATTACAATAATAAAAAAAAAGAAAAAAGGTCTTTATAAAGCATAAAGATCAATATTGCATCATTTAAACAATATAAGGTAAAATTATTATATGAAAATTGACTGGACCACATAATTAAACTTCCTTATTGAATACCGATCGAAGTTAAATACTAATAAATTACAAAGAAGTGTTTTAATTTCTCCCACAATATTAAACGAAAACAAACTAGATGTGACAGACCGAACTAACCTCTACGCATGTGCGAACCACATGCAATAAAAACTCTGCCCTTGAATTCCAATGTGCAAAGTATAATGTTATAGAAATTTTTTTATAGAAATTTTAAAATACGTTCTTTGTCATTTATAAATGTCTAAGATAAAATATATATCAAAATTACCACAATGGTAAAATACAAATCAATACATATAAGCAAATAATAATAAAGATAATAAGAATAATTTCTTAAAATAGACTTTCTTTTATACGAGACACCAGAGTTAGAAGAACGTACAAAATTAAACTACGAGTCTGCACACTCGTAAATAAATCGGTATGAAATAAAGCACCAAAACAAATTAATAAAAATCACGAAGCTACTCAAACTAAGATAAAAAAATATCTTATAATACACGTCTTCACAACTCTGAAAACAATTTGTGTCTGTCGGAAATGGCATGGAAAATCGGCGTACTAACAACGCTAGTCAAAATAAATCAAAATAACATCTGCATTCATATATATATTTCAAAATTGTACAGTGGCAACCAAAATAAATGTCCAACGATAAATCACTAAATTTTTCACAAATGTTTGCGGGGAAAAACCACAGCAATATGTTTCTATTCATTGCTATATTTTTGACACAGAATACACATTTCCAATATATTGTAGATAAGACTAGAAATATCATGACCCAACATTTCATAAAGTTGATTAAATAATTTAAGTTGTTGGTGACAAGCGCACGTAATCTGTCACAAACGTATAATTTTGAATGACCATGGCCACCTCTAATGAGGAAAGTTTTTGAAGGCACGTTATATATACATATATGAATTAAGAACGTCAAGAATATTTGGATAATGGTTATTTAGATGACAATAATATATTAAAAATAAATATCTACTTTAAAAGTATTCTTCACTAAATTATGTTAATACTATGTTCCTTGATTCAATGTCAAATAATTTATCTAGAAAAATTTTTCTTTACACGCCAATTAGATAGAACAATTCATGACGAGAGATTTTTGACGACGATGTTGAATTGTTATTTGGGCTGTCTCCACTGGTTGGATTGCGTAAATTCTTCGAACGATGGAAATTGACAAATAAACCAAAAATTATTAGGTTTCTATGATAAAGCAAGATTACGAGAGCTCTCAATATCGTATTGTCCAGCGTTAAATAGCGTCGCTGCTTTATATTTCTTATCTAAAGGATAAAATTGCGATTTTTATATGAGTTAGAATTCAAAATTCAGGGTACAACATAAGCTCATAATTATTAGATTATGTAAATGGCAACTACGTTAGACTTAAATTGATTAGATAGACAATTAGATGTTGGGCATGAGGGAAGGATGTTAGTGCATCTTAAATGGAATTACTTTCAGTAATCACTAAAGTCTTAATCACTATATGTATTTCAAATATTATATGTACGACAGTAATTCGTAAATAAACCAAACAATACTAATATATCCAACACCTTGATTTGTTAGACATAAAAAATAATTCAACATTACTGCAGATTAGATTATTTAATTTATTCAATATAATGTAATTGTCTTTGTTAATATTAATATAGCATTTGTATAATTTACTGAAACTACTGTGACTTACTTCAACGTTATTTTTCTAATCTGTCAGATACGGACGTTCAAATATATTTCTAAGGCGATAACATTTCACTGATATACGTATTGGTGGTAAATTTTTTAAATAATATGTAAAGAAAAATGTATGTTTCATGCATAAATGCGAATAAACAAAACCAAAGCATAGTTACTAAACAGCAACACTTAGGTAGGCAAGCAGCGACGTCACTGCGTTCGCTTTACTGAAATAAAAGCGTCGAATATTTAGAAAAATGCTTTTCGTTCGAATTACACCTACGCGTGGTCGTTAATACGTCTATACGTATATAAACAACGTCACACTAGCATTGCTGTTCACGTACTACACACATACAGCACGCGAAGCCCTAGTAAAATGAGTCTCCCAAACTTCTCGCTTGTCTACGCTTCTGTGAGCCGACTGAGAATGGTGGTGTTTAGTATAGGTCTTTCAAGATAACAGACGAGTCTGTGATAAACAGTACTTCGGGCCAAGAAACATTTATTACAATAATACCTAATAATTCTAGTAATTCTCTTGATTAAGTGTATATTTTATGTTACCAGAATTGGGCATGGATTCTGTCAAATGTTATTCGAATTAGTTATTTACAACGAGTTTATATTCATGTATAAAAACAATAAATTTAAAGTAAATTATTACTTATATGTATTTAGATTTTGTTTGTATATATAATAAAACAAATTAAAGCATATTGATAGGAGTTGTGAATATTTTAAAATGACATAAACCTAACCTCATAGATTATTTACAGCTGACTCAAAGCAATGTAGATTTGTCAATTCTGTTTTGGAACTATTTATCAGTTATCGTGGAAGACCTATAGTTTTGTGGAAATTTTATTGTCTGCAAATAACTATTAATTCAAGTGCAAAAATGTATATATGCAATATTGTAAATAAATCTTTAAAAATAGTAATGAAATATAAGTGCATTTCTATATTACTGGTTGTTATTTGAAATAAATGTATAAATCAATATAATAAAACACAATTTGTGGAAGTTTTATCATAATTTTTTAAGATATTCAATATTTTTTATGTTTTCAAAAATACACCATTCTCATTCGAAATCCTGAAGTAAAACACATTTTTTAGTTATCAGTACGAGGTGTGTGGTCGCCGCGGGTGTGTGTAATGTATCTGCATCTATTGGCTAACCACAGACGTAATTACTCAAGTAGTATTCGTCCTAGTCTACGGATGTTTGTGCGTGTGTTAAATCCCTTAAACCATTGAAAATGCCGCCGAGTGTGAAATGCACGCTGTCATTCGCTTCTTAAATGCACGAGACGTAATAGTGAACGCAATTCATCGACAGATTAGTAAAGTGTATGGTAGAAACTCTATAAGCGATGGAATGTTGTAAAAATGGGCCGTTTTTTGCACGATAAAAGACGAAGTGGGCTACTGCCCATAACTATTGATGACCTAGTGCAGAAAGTTGACGAAGAAGTTCGATAAAATAGACGCTTTACGATTTCATCATTATCTAATGAGTTTCCTCAAGTTTCAAGAAGTGTTGTTTTTGAAATTATGATAAATCGTTTAAATTATCGGAAGTTCATGCTGGATGCTGGGCACCAAAAATGCTAACTGAGGTGCACAAAACCAATCGTTTAGCAAGCGCTTGGATTTTCCTCGAGACGTATAGTGCCAATGGGGATGTGTTAAAGCCATATTGTAATTGGTTATGAAACATGGGTTGCTTACGTTACACCGATATCCAAACAACAGTCCAAGCAATGAAGACATTCAACATTGCGAAAGAAAAGGAAGTTTAAGCAAACAATTTCGGCCTGAAAAATCATATGCGCTGTGAGGTGCTGCTTGTGGATATTTTTCCTCGAAGTGACACAGTAAATGCTGAGGAATATTGTGAGATCTTAAATAAACTGCGTCGGTAAAACAAAAAGCGTGGCATGCTCAGTAGAGCGATCATTTTGGTTCACGACAATCGTCACATCGAACCGAAGATGTCAGATGGCTGGGAATAACTTGACGACCCTCCATATAGCTCCGACCTAGCGCTCACTGACTATCAAATCAGACGGCATATTTTTAAGGACGGTACACAGACGCTGGTCGTACGATACGATAAATGTCTTAATATAGGTGGAAATTATGTTAGTAAAGTAAATTAAGATTCACCAAAAAATTTAATTGTTAAATATTTTTGTATTTCTCCAGTATAAAAACGGTATTTACTTAAAAAACAATATATTATTATGTATTAAGAGTTTCTAGTTGAGTTCAAGTGCTATGATTTACAATCTACAAGTGCTTTACTTCAAACAGTAGTAATTGTAAAGATTTGTATTTCCGAGCAGAAAAATAAAATACGTAGGAGAATCATTACCAAGTAATAATTTCAGTACTAAATTCTTTTATATTTACTTTCCTTGCAGAATTAATTCCTTGCCCTACTTTCTTGTGAACAAAAATAATTACATAACATAACAAGATGAGATCATAAAAAGATAGATGTAGATGGGTGCGGATGAAAAATATGGCTATAACACCACTAAAATAAACAGTGGATATGTTTATCTAAAAAATGAAAATGGATAAAATGTTGCACATTTTATTCCGTCTATAACGAATATATTTCACTGCCAAGAGGATAAGTTGAAAAATAAATAAACTGAAAGACGATTTACACTATTGTAAATTTAGTTAGGAAAATAATGACCAAAAATATATGAGAATATCACAACTCTTAAATAATTTTCCATTCCTTTCAAATATATATCGAAGAAAAGTTATTACCTTACAATACATATTTTAATTTCAAAGTGTGAAATAATAGAAATTTATAGGTTAGCCGTTTAAAAATTATGATTATAAAAACCTGAAAAGCAGTGTTTTATGTTGTTCAAACAAATACCTAAAATATTTATAATTTTATTAATATTCAAAAAAATCATCATTTGGGTATAAATAAGCTAAATTTCGCTACATATAAATACGTATATGTATATATATATATATATATATATATATATATATATATATATATATATGTAAAATAAAAATTGTTGGGGAATCCGGCAATAAAAACCTTTAGTTAGTCAATTAGAGTCCTTTATTTTTTACCTTATATTTCGCTCTGTAGATTTAGAGCTTCATCAGAGGTCAAAAAGCGAAACTATTTTTTGTGAGAGATATAACATTTTTAAAAAAACAAAACCTATAGAGAAACAAGCAGTCCACGTAATACAAATAAAACTTTATATTAATTAAAAATTGTTACTTTAAAAGCTTATTGTTTTTACATATTAAAACCATTTAAAAAATTATTATTTTTTCAACAAACACATCTAAAAAGAAACACACACGTAGTAAAGAACTACTTGTCTTCATGTAAATTACATTTTAACAATTCAAGTGTCGACAAGGTAGTCTATATATATATATATATATATATATATATATATATATATATATATATATATATATATTAAAGAAATAAATATATATATGTATATGTATATTCAAAAGATTTCTGCAAAAATATACTGGTCTAAATGTTCCTGATGAATCCACCTTATGCAAATATTATGTTTCTAAGTGCTACACGAAAGCAGTTGAATGCATTAGAAGCCATCTTTCAAATCAGTACCTATGGATAAATGCCGACAAAACTGTGGATATATTAGGACGCTGTGTAGTAAATGTTATAGCTGGTGTACTACATCCAACTATTCCATATAATACATATTGCTATGAATTGTGATTTTAAAATTTGCTTATTCACAATTCACGACAAATCTATCCAGCTAGGATATTCAGTCGGTTTATTTCCATAAAATGGGACTGCTTTCCTCTCAGGGTTCCAATCGGAAATGTGGAAAAACAATTGAGTTAGTAAAATAGTTAGGCGCCACTCAAAATTTGTTTGAGAAAAATTATAATATCTTTAAGTTACTTATAAACTCGAAAAGAAAACGGTCAATTAATGATAAACACAATAAAATTTAAATGAAACTTTAATACAAAAATAAAAAAAAAGGAAAAAAAATCTTTATAAAGTATAAAGATTAATATTGCCTCATTTAACAATATTATAAAGGTAAAAATAACGCATGGAAATGACCGCAGCATACGTCAAAAAACCTTTATGACAGCCGATCAAAATTAAAAATAATAAATTACAAAGAAACTTTTTAATTTCTCCCAAGAAAAACAAAATCAAAATAAACAAACTATTTGACAGACCGAAGCAAACTCTAACGCATGTGCAACCACATGTGACAAAAAATGCCCTTGAAATACCAACGTACTAAATTTTACAGTTAACAAAATTTTTTTACTAGAAATTTTAAAAACCTTCTTTGTTATTTATATCAAATAACTAAGACTAAATCAATACGATAATTAACACAATAGAAAAATACAATATTCAATTCATTCAAAATAATAATCAGATATCTTTTAATAATATATTACTTACGTAAAAAATATAATCAAGACACGTGAGTAAGAAAGTGTAAAATATAACAATTACGAGATCAACAAACTCGTATAAAATATCGGTAATGAAATAACACAGCACCAACCACAATTAAATCAAAAATAAACCCGAAGTTACTTTTAAAAAGATAAAGATTTATCTTTTTATACACACGTCTTTCTTAACTCAGAGTACACTTGTGTCTGTGTAAAGGTCAAATCAAGCGCGCAGGCTAGAATGTAAAACCAGTTTTTTTTCACAAAAAATAATACATTTCAAAAATATACACTTGCGTTCAAAATAACTGTTCAAAGATAAATACATAAATTTTAATATTTTTATGGGGAAAAGTCCACAGCAATATGTAATAGCAACAAAAGTTATAAATACAGTTGATGCGAAAACAGTAGCTAAAATAATTTACGAGAATATGCACCAAATGCTTCATTCGGACGATAGATACAAGGAAAAAATACTTTTATTTGTCAGTGACAGTGCTGCAAATATGTTAAAAACAGGCAAACTATTAAAGGAAACATATCCTAATATGCTGCATACTACTTGTGTAGCACATGATCTCTACAAGATCTATGAACATATCAGAGACACCTTTCCGGAAGTTGATAGACTTGTATCCGCTTTTAAAAAAGTTTTCAGAAAAGCACTATTGAGAGCAGCTCTTTACAGGGAAAAACTTTGTCACTGCCTCCCTCCCGCTCATTTGGCCAATGTAAGAAATAAATCCCGTAACCTTACCTTTACAAGTGGAAATAAAAAGAAATAATTAGCTGATTTAATAACGTCGGTCGTTCAGGGCTACGGTGGAAACCTGCTCATTAATCCAAAAAAATGCGGCGACTTTGTTTTCTTCGGCTTGTTTTTTCCAAACTCTTGTTGGAACCGACCATTTTTTAAAGAATTAAATTGCCGATTGTTGCTTTTTTAGGATCGTAGCAGTATATCCAAATTTCATCACTAGTACTGACGTTTTGTATATTAAATGAGACGATCCATTGGCGAAACAATAATGTATCTCTGAACCATCTCACACGATCACGAATTGGAGTCAAATTGTGGGGAATCTAACGTGAACAAAGCCTTCAAGTGTTTGTATAAGATGGCGTTACTTGCTTTCATACCAGTCTTCAAGGTTCCTTATACTCCTTACAGTATCATGCTAGTCCTCTTCAATCATGTTCCGAACAAGGCCAGTATTGTTTTTAGTAACTTAGCTTAGGATCTCGAAACAGGTCATTTAATAAGAATAGACCACGTTGAAATACATTGTAGCGCCGCTTTATGGTAGCTTATGAATATGACTTGTCACCAAATACTCAATTGATTGCCTCACAGAATTTCTTATGGATTAAGCTACGTTTGAAATGATAAAAATCACAGCTTGATAACGCTTTGTGATTTCTTGAGCAAATGGTTACTTATAACCTTTGTAATTAAAAAAATATTGAAGTATATTTTTCAACGAAGTCAGTAAGCTTGTAAGTAACTAGATTAATATCATTTGATAAAGAGGCTTAGAGGAAAGGAACAGCTCTCGTACGAACAAAACAGGATTTATCTCTACTTATATCAATCAGTATTGCTATTGATATAACTCAATGATTATATTTACACTTTAATTTTCTATGTTGACACTATTGTAGAAAATATTGAAAGCGTTAATTGAAGGGATTTCCTAGTCATCAAATAATTATAAAACCATGTCTGTATCGTCTTTAATTGAGGATTTGTAAACAAACTTTTAGGTTCATTTCTAAAACCACGAAATTGCACTATAAAAAATGCATTACTTCCCTCCAAGTCTACTATGAATGTTCGGAATCGAAACAAATAAAGCACATGGGGTTTTGGGCGCATTTCTATTTAAAGCTATAAAATTAGCAACCGAATTTAACGAACGCACTAAATATTCGACAGTGGATACTTTAACGACCTCTAAATTTAGCCGGTATCTCCAATATTTAATTCTGAGCCGATTTAATGGAAAATAAATTTAACACTGTAATACCTTTAAATTAGATGCCTTTTTTTCTTTTCTAAGTACAGAATACACTTGAGGTTCAATATTTTAGTTAGACAACATGTAGATTTAGTTTCGAATAAATTCGATATTTTTGGCGTGTGGATCTTTGTTTCAAATTTCCCGTTTCCTGTATATGATATGTCGTCATCGTTCTTCCGGTTACTATTCTGAGAATATTTTTCTTTTTGAAAGATATATCGTCGGACAAATTTTAAGAATCTTTAACTTTTGAAATTGATCTATTTATATGAGGGTGATTAAAATTTGAACTGCATTTTATTTTTTTCTAATCGATACAAACTATAAATTAATACGATACTACCGAGGTATCCTTGAAATAAAAAGACAACGTATGAAAAATTGAAGGATTAAATTATATAGAATATATACCCAAAATATTTTCACGAAATTCCCTCTCATAAGCGAGAAAACAAAATGACAAATATATTTAAAAAAATTATGTTACGCTACTGAATATATCATAAAATATTAGTACACGAAACTTAAAGGTGACCCACAATAAGAAAATGAATAAATAGTCTTGTTATTGTATATCTCGCTTTAAGTTCGTTCTGTTGTCGATTGTTACAATTTGTCGATTAAAGGTAATAGATTGGAACTTAAATGCACGTAGAGCATATATTTTGCATGTTTTTCAGTATATCAGCTTTAAGAATTTACAAGTATAAATAAACAGCTAACTCAGGTTATTGAACCATTGCCATAAGAAAACTTATCGCTTGTGTTTATAAACATTGCCGCCTTTGAATACAATGGGGTATTCTGATTCCGATATACGTATTTACATTTCTCTAACAAAAAAAAATTCTTGTAATACACACGAAATTTTAGTATGATTTTTAAAATGATAATTTTTAATTATATACCTATTTACTTTATGTACGGGGTATTGACTTTAGCATACAGGATTATATAAGATTGACAGCTGTTAGTGTGTAAACATATGGTATGTGTGTAACTTCAATAGAGGTACATATTTACAGTCTGAATATCTTGAATTCATTGACGGCACATATTAAAAAATCAAAAATTCACCAGATTTGCCGATTTTGTACAAGTTTTCACCAAATCACCAGTTCGACCGTAAAATCAGCAGATATCGTGAAATTTCATCAAACCTGGCAATACTGTTGCTGATTGAGCAATCCACTTTCTTCATTAAAATCTATGACGTAATAGTTGCACAAGGCTCACACACACTTACGTTTATGTGAGCCTTGTGTCGACCTATAAAATTTACGATGAAGTTTATAGGTTATATTTATGTCTAAATTAGGTTATATTTATGTCAAAATTGACTAAATTTTCTAAAGGCTAAAATTAACTTTGTTGAATGTCATGCGTTGTTTTTGTTTTGTCGAACAAATTGTTAAGTTACAGAATCGGTGAATTTTTTTTTGTTAATCTGATTTTAAGGTGTATTTATCTCTCTTTCAAACTATTCTGTTACATTAGTATGTTCTTCGTAATATTTAGTATTTAGCGCGAAATATAAACAATCTACATGGACGAAATCAGCTAATTTCCTATACTGTGTATGTATTCAATTATTAAATAGTATGGGATTTACTTGCATCCGTAAATTTACAGTATACGCCTGTGTATATATCATTTTATTTTTATTTTATTTTTTGTATACTGTTGAATGCTTTATTAAAATCGACGAACACAAATAGAAGATTAGCGGGCGTTCCTGCGGCTTACTATATAGTTCTTCTGCTGCTATATTTAGGTCTATTAATGATTTTCCTTTTCTAAAATCTTCATTTAAAATTTAGTTCATTCCATTCAGTTTATTTTTTTAAATTTTAAAATTGTTTAAATTAATTTAAACAGTTTTTATGGCGCTAATTATTATAGTAATCTCTCCTTAGTTTAGTGTATTAATTCAATTTATTTTTTAATGTATTTTAATTATTAATTCATTGCCTAATAATCTCATATTTTAAAAATTAAACAAACCTACTATTGAATTATAACTTGGATATTAAATATATTCTTTTGTTTATCTATATTTCCAGAGATTGTGATTAAAAGAAATATGTTATTGAATTAAAACGTATTTTATTCCGTTACTTAAATAGGAAGAATTATCTATTATTAAAGATGCTCCGCTGATAAATTACTATATTTATATATTATATTTTTGCGTTGTTGTCTGACGCGTAATTATTATTGATTTTATTGCTATGTTGATCTTTATCTAGCTCGCCGACACACATCTTACTTTTTCTTTCCACGTGTTTTTTGTCCGTTTTGTTGATGTTCTATAAACATTTAATTTATGATTTTCTTTGTATTGGGTTGACGCAAAAGTTCATAGTTTTTATTAAACTTAAAATTTATTATTTTTTTAATAAACATAATACAAGAGCTAATCAATAATATATTCTCCTCCCTTATTTACGATTGCCTCTCAACGATCTGGAAATTTTTCGATCCACGCATGAAAAAATTTGGTGGTTTAGAAGTTAAAAAGTCGTCAAGCTAATTTTGAAACGCGACATCGTTATTAAAAGAGATTCCTTGAAAATTGTTTGATAGAGAGCGATAGACAGAAATCTAACGAAGCGGGATCAGAAGAGTAAGACGGATGTAAAGTGACCACACAACCGAGTTCTTGAATACCCGCTTTTGTAATGTTAGCAGTATGAGGGTGAGTGTTATCGTGCTGCAAATGATGGTTATGTCTTCCCGGACTTCCTTCTTGAATTGCGATCTCAAGCCGATGGAGTTGTTGACAGTAAATCTCTGCAGTGATTGTTACAATTTTCGGAAACAATTTATAGAAGACGACGGTTTTTTTTTTTGTCACACTGGACACACAACCTCGGTTTACGCGGAGTTGTATTTTTGCCAGGGCTAAGTCATTCTTTTCTGTTCTTGGTGTTAATATGAAGGCATTTTTTCGTCATCAATAACACTGTGAGACAAAAACGGGTGATGTTGACGAGCTAGCAAAGAGGTACTCAAAATTTGCGGCAACCCAACAACCAGTTTTTGAACTTTGGCCATGGAATGCAACTGCTGTATTATGGTCAACTGTTTATAATCCATTACAACGATTAATTCCAGAGTCGAATGGCGCCGATCATCGTTTATATCGTAACAGCGTTCTCTCTGTAAACGAAAAAAATTGTTCTAGCAGTTTCCTATGACTGTTAACTCCTCTGTTGAATTAGAATAAAAGGCTATGTCGCAAGTGCTCTCTTATTCTACTTGACGGTTGTTTTTCTCTTGCTAATAATACATTTTTGCAAACTGGCGGAAAAACTGACCCACTATATTGACATTTAATAACATTTTAAGTAACGAGCGTTCAACTAAATTTTACCTCGAAGTTGCTCCTGGAAATTATACGTATATCTTAGCTTTTTACTAAGTTCTTAATATGAATTTTGTTGGTTATGAACTATTTGAATGACATGATAAATGTCAAAATAATAAAATCAAAATATTTAACTAAATGAGATACGTTTATTTGCAACAAACAAGTAACATTTTATAAAAATTGTTGAAAGTGGCCACCACCTTGTTCGAAACATTTCTCACTTCTCTTCTTCTGTCATCGATTTCGTTAATTCTTTCAGCAATTCTGATTTGAAGGTCTGCAAGATCAGGCATCTGTACCCGAAAAATTGAGTTCTTTAAAAAAGGCCACAGAAAAAAAAACACAGAAAAAAGATCTTGGTGGAAATTCATGTTCGGTGTTTAAACTTATCAACCAATTTTGATAAATTTGCCGTATCATATTAATTGTTTCACCAGCTGTGTGCGCTCTGGCTCCGTCTTGTTGAAAGTAACCCTAATTTATTTCTTCTTCATTAAGCTGTTCATTAAATGGCATAATAATTTCTTGTCGATACCTTTCTCCTGTTAAGGTACCGTTAAAGAAAATAGGGTCAATGATTTTCTTTCAACTAGGCGCACACCATACACCAATTTTCTGTGGATGAAGTGAGGTTTCAGCATAAAACTCATGTGGTTTCTCAGTATTCCACATCCTTATATTTTGTGAGTTAACATATCCATTCAGATAAAACCATGATTCATCAGAAAAATAAGTTTTATCAAGAAAGTCATTATCTAAATTATTTAAGAACCACTGACAAAATGTTGTTCTTCTAGGATAGTCAATTTCTTTTATTTCTTGATAACAGGTCATGCGATATGGAAATAAATTTAAATCTTTTTTCAAAATTGTATGACAGGTGCCAATTGATTCACCCACTCGTTGAGATAATACTCGTATGGAAGTTCGTGGTGCATCATTCATAATTTGCGTTACATCGTCAACTAGCTCTTCCGTACGTTTTTTCGGCCGGCCACTGCCTTCTTTCCGTATAACACTCCCTGTTTCTCTGAAAACCTTAGTGCAACTGTGTACCGAAAACTATCAATATCAAAGGCGAAGTTTGGAAACATTTCTAAATTCGTCTAAGCATTCTTCAATAAAATAGTGCCATTGTCCGTCAATCTTACGTCCGTTTCGAAAATAAGATTCAACCATGAATGATTTGTGTTGAATAATTTTAAATCAATTTTAGTTACAAAGCAATTTAAAAAAAGTTCCAATTAAGTATACATCAGAATAGTCTGTCAAATTGACAACTGATGCAAATGTAAATAGTACAAGTTACGACAAACATTTTTATTGTCATGGACAGAGGTAAAATTTATTTGAACGCACATTATATTTACATGGTGTGAATTAGGTTTGTGAATTTGGAGGTTATACCTACTTCATTACCTGACACATTATGACAGCTATAATAATTATTATTTTAACATAAAGTATCCAAAATATGTTTTATGGTTCGAATTAGAATCTCAAACTACAATAAATTTTCCAAAAATTAACGGTTAATAAACACCAATTATATTTCACCTAAATTATTTATTGTTTCCATCGCAAATTTTCTCTCCCATAATTGGAGTTACTGTGTTGCGTCCGCTCTTTACATTAAAGAATGTTTTTCTATTTCGATTCAAAATGCTGGAATTGATGAGAAAAATTGAAACCTATTTAGTTCCAAGAACATAAACTTTTCTTAATCAAAATATTAATTTTCATCTACTTGTGATCAAAAAGAGCGTAAATATGTTTAAAAAATCTGGTTTCATTAACACTTGTATCCTTTTCTTTATTTCTTTATCGTTTAGAGGCGTCCAGATATTTAAATATTTGATGCACTACTAGAAATAATAATTTCAGGGATTAAATTATTAAGTTTCGAAAATATCGTTTATGACGTATGGAGTTTTGCGATATCGTTTAGACTCCTCGATAAGTATTAATGATGTTGTTATGCTTTTACCATTGGTTAACAAGAAACAATCAATAATATAAATGGAAGGTTTGGAACAGGAGCTACAGTGTCGAGTTTATCCAACCATTGAAGTGATTTATAATTGGAATTCTGAATTTTCATCCCATGCATTTATTGATTTTGAAAATATTAGCTAAAGTTACTTCTCAAATGTAAAGAACAGACGTCTAATCGATTCAGCTTCTTTCTCTGAAACAGTTCATTTGATATTCACTTATCCAACTATTATTACTTTGTCTATTGCATGAAAATACCTTGCAGTAATGTAGTACAGTTAAAATTGAATATGTATGTAAGTTTTCTCGAGGTTTGACTTGAAGCTTCTTTCATAAAAGTCCTTGAGAAATATTATTGTCGACCTACCTCAAGGCTCACTATCAAATAGCTCATCTCCATCACGGAACTTCTTGAACCAACGTTGCACAGTTCGTGCGTGTATGGCATCACCACCGGAATCTCTATTCCAAGTTTAAATTCAAATCGCATAATAAGACGTAGTCCACTAGTATTCATCATCTTGTTTCATTGAAGCAAAACTTATGAATAAATAAATAGTTTAACGAAATAAGTATTAATCTCACGTAGTACTAGATCAAATGATTTCTTAAAAGAAGTGAATTTCTTTTTTTTTTGTTCAGAAATATTGCATTAAAGTTTTAAAGGAAATAAATATGTACTCGTAGATATAAATATATATGACTACATATACTAATTTATAAGCTGACTTGTGAATGTAATTTGGTTTATATCGGCCAAATAGGAAGGTCCTTCGCCAACCGGATATCGGAGCATCAAAGAAGCTATAAAGATTTGGGAAGCCATAAATTGGAGTCTATCTTTGCTAATCACTGCATAGAACATAACCATAAATTCAATTGCAACTTTAGTCCTACATCTTAAAGGTGAAAGTAAGCTTGAAGCATTAGAAATTTATAGATATTAAAAAATTAGGCCTAGCTTTAAATGACCAAACTGATGTATTTAACTATGTAATTCACAACTTCTCCAACTGAATTTATAATGACTTGTATTTACTATAAACTACATTAGTCAAAAAATAAAAGTAGTGACTTTTTTTAACTTCGATATTTTTTTATATTTAAGAGTTTTGGATGAAACTTGAAATATGTAATGATGCATTATTTATTGAACCAATTTTATTAAATTAAAAACAGAAAAACACTGTAACAACCTACTACTAACTTTTATGTACTAACATGTGCAAAAATAAAGTGGTTGAAATCAAATTAAAAAGTCTGACAACTTGGCTAATTTGTATAAATTGTGAAGTTAATATTTAGTGTGGCCTCCTCATGCCTGTACAAGTGCTACGCAGCGTCGTGGCATGTTACAAATAATTCTTCGCAAAACATCTTGGGGAAAATTGACCCATTCTTCAATTAAGGCCCGTGCCAACTGTTCAGTTGTAATTGGAGGATTTGGACGTTATCAAACACGTTTCTCTAATTGATCCCAAACATATTCGATTGGATTCATGTCTGCGCTGCATATTTTACGGATATTGTAATCATCAAGATAATGAGTAACGATTTGACCATTATCTTGCATAAAAATAAAATTTTGACCAACAACATTTGCTCCAGGGATCACTTGAGGCTCTACAATCTCGTCAATGTTCCTTCGAGCTGTTAGTCCACCATTGCGAATAACAACAAAGTCCGTGCGAGTGTTAATTGTTATTCCACTACACACCATTATGGATTCACCCCCAAAAGGGACGGTTTTATGCAGTGTATTTAGCATGAAATGTTCTTCAGGCCTCCTCCAGACTCTTACACATCCATCATTACCTGACAGAACAAACTTAGACTCATCGCCAAACATAACATGAGTCCAATGATGAACTTGCCAGTTTGAGTGTTCTCTTCCAAATTCAAATCTTCTTCGACGATCTGGTCAATTTAGGCACTTTTGCAGGACGTCTTGCTTTCAAATCAGCCTCTCTTAGACTATTGCGGACGGTTTGGTCGCTAATTCTTGTTCCTCTTGCCGTCACTAGATCTTCTTGCAGGTCATGCGCAGTTTGTGTCCGATTTCGAAGGGCTTGCAATCGCAGAAAACGGTCATCATCTGCCGTAGTTTAGACTATTGCGGACGGTTTTGTCGCTAATTCCTGTTCCTCTTGCCCTCACTAGATCTTCTTGCAGGCCACGCGCAGTTTGTGTCCGATTTCGAACGGCTTGCTATCGCAGAAAACGGTCATCACTTGCAGTAGTTTTCCTCTGCCCACTAATACTTGCTTGCCTTCTTGCGGCACCTGTTTCTCGATATCGTTTCCAAAGCCGGATATCTGTATAACCCCAAGCTGTTGGGCATCACAACGTTGTGAATATCCTTCAAGTAAATTTACAGCTCTACTTACTTAGAGCAAAAAAAAGGTCATCCGTTGCCGCGGCTGGGCTGCTTTGCCTGCCTGCTTCTATTGACGTTAATTGCCGAGCCATTAATTCTTTTATACGTTAGTGAACTGTCAAACTGGTCTTATATTGTTTAACACTAAAATAGCTCAAAGCCTGCTTAGACATTTATTATTAATTTTTTTTTCTTTTTAGTTTTTGTATTTTTCAAGCATTTAAGGTTATAAGTTGACTATAATAAGAAGTATGCGAGTACAATTTTGTATTTACGTGAATAAATGACGGTCTAATGTATATTACAGGTTTCATTCAAATCTCTTAATATATAAAAAAAATATCGAAGTTCAAAAAAGTGACTACTTTTTATTTTTTGAGTAGTGTATATAAACTCTACATTCTATCGTTAAGACATCATTGATCCATCCAATGAAGCCGTAGTACGGTGAAACAATATTGTAGTGGTATACAATAAATACTTTGAAACTAAAATCTGTACAGCGTATTTATTTTTATAATATACTAATTTACAAAATAACTTTTATCGGATAATTATGATGCTCCCCTTCCACAGATTCAGGCCAAGCATTTTTAACATTTTTTCATTACATAGTTTTGCGCATTAACGTATGCAACAAAAGGCTTAAGACAAAAATTAAAATACTACTATTTGTTCAAATTTTTAACTTTAATTAAACTATGTGCAAAATTAACGGTTAACATAATTTCTAAACAATGAGAATATATTATAATGCAGCCAGCGGCCCATGATCTTCAATCCTGCGCAGTTTGCAGTGATGGTTCTTGATGATGTACGATGTAAGCTGCTGCACAGATGAGATTGCTTCGAACTATTTCGGTTGCGGTTGCTCTGTATATATGGAAGCTTAAACGAAGCAGTCTCATCTGTAGCTTACAGCAGCTTACATCGTACGTTATCAAGAACCGCCACTGGCAGTTTTGTTCTTAAGTGTCTCATAAGTGATTGGATGGTGGAAATATCGATTTCCTGAATCTTTTGGTAAATTCTCCTTCTTAGTTGTTTTGCGTTATTGGCCTCTCATCCATTATCGTAAACTTTTGTGCTTAATAAGGCCCAAAATTCTTCGATGGCTCGTACTTGAGGAATACTAGGTGGATTATCTTCTCTTGGGTACAAATGAGAAATTATTGGCCTGCGATCATTCTCTAGTTTTCCAGACATAATCGCAAGAAGCTAGTCAGGCCAGAATATGATTTCGTCATTATTGTGACGATCATTTATAAATCGCAACAGTTTAGGCAAACATTTTTGTATATAAAGATAAAGAGATGCAGTGACGGCTTCTTCCTAACATGCCCTAGATATGGTTGCGATGCACCTGCCGGAGAAGTGGGGCACCACACTAGAATTTTATCTTCAAATTTAGTTTTCTTTTATATTTCACATTGTCCAGAGCTGCATCGAAATCCTCTGTATAGAATCCATCATTACCCTTTACATATTTTTCAACGTCCAAAACGATAACTCGGTTGTTTCAAAAATGGTTGAACCCTTATTGCTCGATAGCTCTCTAGAATTCGTTGCAACTGCACAGCTGTGTATTTTAGGCATTTTCTTCTTTTTCTAATTGTTATTCCACTTCTCTTAATTTCCCGATGTGCAGTCATGTGTGATACTCTATAGCACCTTCCTAATCTTCGCGTAGATACATCAATTCTTTCTTTTGCACCTTCTCTCAGTCTAGCGGCTCGGTCAACACTGGAGGCATTCGGCTTTTTTGTAGGTTAAGACCAGGTATTTCTTCCTTAGATTCCCTTACTGTTCGATATATTGTTGTCTTATTAGGTCCTTGAAACATAATTACAATATCCACTTTTCGCATTCGACCAACTAAAAATTAGAGATGCTTTTTCTGATATCGATTTTGTACGCCATGACACCAAAGTTTATTTACGAGAATTGTCGGTATTTATGTTGACAAAGGCTGCTTGAATAAACTTTAAAGCAATTATAACTAAATCAAACCGTTTCTAAGTGAAAATTAGTTACGAAATTTGTCTTAAATCATTTGTTACATACGTTATTAGCAAGTATCATACATAATTAATCATTTAATAGAGTTGATTTAGATTAAAATAATTAGTAAACGTGCGCCTAGTTTGCTTTATACTAATTTTGTTAATGCTATGAACAGAAATAATTAATAATTTAATAGCATATAATGAGAGTAATAGCGCTTTGTATTCATTATGTATCTACATACATATGCTGCATGTATTTAAATTAGTTTCAACTGAGATTTTTAGGTCAGATAATTTTGTAGTTATGTTTCTCTTTAAATGTGTAATAACTTTGAATTGAAAAGGAAGTTAAATATTGTAGAAACGATGCAGTATTCTTACTTACATCTATCTAAAAGCAGGATTATCCATTTTTTTCTTTGTAACCCATTGCTTACGAATAAAGTAACTTCTGGAATCATTGAATGTGGTCCTAATAATTGACAACTTTAAAATTGAAGAGCGAGGAGATTTAAGTGATCTAACACAAGTAAAAAAATGATGTAGTTGGAGAGTATAAACATTAATCAAAATGATAACCAACAAGGATTTTTGGTTTTTGGAAGAGATTTATGTGATTTATGCCACGAGTAAAATGTACTTCTTAATATTGTAGTATTAATACTACATTTTTTATAAATGATTAGAAGAAATTAAAATCCTTCAGTGTTTTAAATAGATCAAACTATAGTCAAAATCTGTGGCAACATCGACGAAAAGGTCTTAATATTGTTTTAGCCAAAATTTTTGTTTAAAAAAGGCCTTTTCATTTTCAACATTTATTTCTAAAGACAAATTTGATTTTGGCATTATGAATTGGCAATTTGATGCCTTATAAATTTCTGAAGACTATGTATACTTTACAGTAAGCTAATGCCAGATTCAAAGAGGTTTTGCAGAACAAATATCTAGTCTTAACTGATAATTTACTGACTTTTCCTGGACATCTAATTGACGGATTATATGATGCAAACCATCTAATTCATCATATTAAACTGCGCATATTGCCCTTAAAGATTAGCCTAAAAAGTAAAGCCGGATCACAAGAGAACATTTAAAATGATTTTAAATATTTTAGTAGATATGTGGGCGGACTTGTTTTATAGTTTAGCTGTTATAAATTAAAATAGTCTGCTATTCCAGATAATAAACTAAACACTGGTATTTATGTCACACATATTATGTATTTTAACATACGGGGGATGTTTCTAAAGTTCTCGGAATTGTGCTCTAATTAAATTATGCAGAATTTATAGGCAATGCTATTGATGATAGACAAGTCTTGACATGTTTATGCATCTATCCAGTGCAATATCGTTCATTCTGATTCAGGGGTTCGATCGATATAGACGCATTTTCGTAGCACTGTTTGTGTAACCATGAAGACGCGGCTAAATTTCAAAGAGCAATAATTTTCTTTTTATGGAAAGAGTGTGTGAAAACTACAGAAATTATTAAACGTCTGCAAGGAGTGTTTGGTGAGTCTGCAGAATCTAAAAGTACTGTATATCGGTGGGTCGATCGTTTTAAAAGTGGTAGAACATAATTACAAAACGATCCACGCAGTGGTCGCCCGAGCACCTCGCTAAATGAAAGAACATTACTATCGTAGAGAATCTACCAAAAGAGGACAAACTAATTATTATTTCTCAAATTAGTGCACGCCTAGGAATGGGTACACGACAAGTTCTTCAGATCTTAGATGAGTGTTTGGGTGTAAGCAAGGTTTAGGCCCTCTGGGTGCCAAGGTTGTTGGGACCGGAACAGAAACGCAATAGGTCTGACACTTGTCAACTTCAAGAGCTGTTAGCCCGTTAAGGTGATGAATTTTGGCAACAGATAATAACTACTGACGAAACGTGGATTCCTTATTTCAATCAAACCAAAAGTCAATCCAAAGAATGGCATAAACCCGAAGAAGAGCCTCCGGGCGCGTGCAGTTCCGTCTGTTGGAAAGGTAATGCTTATTATATTCTGGGATTGCGAAGGGATTATTTATATGGATTATCTGGCGAAAGGTACTACAATTAACGTAGAATATTATTCGAACTTATTATCCGGACCATTGCAGCAGGCATTTATCAGAAAACGGCGTGGAAAGTTGCATACGCGACCGTAATTGCAATAGGATAATGCAAGATCGCACACCGCAAGAAAAACGAAGGATGTTTTGAACGATTTACGATGGGAATTGCTTTCGCATCCACCTTATTCACCGGATCTCGCACCGAGTGATTTTCATCTGTTCCCAGATTTGAAAAAACCTTTTTCGTTTTGAGAGTTTAACTGACGTAAAACGTGCCATAAATAGATGGATTGAGGAGACACCGAAAAAGATCTTCGAGGGCGGCTTAAAAAAATTTATTTATCGTTTGGATAAATGTATTCAATTAAATGGCGATTATGTTGAAAAACTAGATTATAATATTGATGAAAATTGACAAAATAGAAAAATTATAGCTAAATTCCCAGAACCTTGGAAACATCCCGCATATACGAGTATATATAAACTTTCATTTTCAGTAAGAATTTATTGATAGAAAAATAAATTTTTCCTTAAATTAAAATTTAGATTATATTAAAACATATTTTATCTGTCTTTAGTTACAACTACTACATACGTTTCGTAATATTTACGTGTCCATAAAAATTATTCATTATTATTATTATTTAGAATGAAAACTGGTTTTTCTTGCAATGCAATCTCAATCATTGATGTAATTATATATTATAGAACCTATTTAATTATTGATTATAGCAACAAATTATTTTGCTTAAACGAGTAGATTTGCATATAATTTTGTTTTGGTAAAAGATAACGTTGTCAAATGAAAAAGATGACGATAGCCTCTTAACACACGCCCAAATCGAATTAATTTTACGTCAAGTCATATCCGCTTTCTTGCCAATTTGGTCATTATATCGACTAATCGCTCGTGTTTAATGAATCACGTGTACATTTAAACGAATCCTGCCCAGAAAAGATGTTTTGTTTCACTTAGCATCTAAACTAATCTGTCATCTATAACCGAACGCCTGTGTTGATTATTTATAGCATATTAAATGTAAACTACGATGTGTATATAACATATAACCTTTTAAAAGTATTGGTTTAAAAAATAAACGCAGAAAATAAATTAATAAATATATTTTGTTTTGTATTTTATCGTTGTATCCTAATGTTATTGTACTTTGTAGTAGTAGACCGGAAATGCTAACCAGAATTGTTTTTAAATATACCGGAGAAATACACCGCAATAAAAAATGCGGAATTACTATTATTCATAATGGGTGGAAAATGATGTACATACTAACATATTTTTGTGTGACAATTCACTTCCTCTAAACACAATAACAAAGGCTTATTTTTCAATAAAAAAGACTTGTTTCTTTTTCCATGGAATCTAGTGTAATATATTTGCTGATCCTTCATCTACAAGTGTTTGAGAATATCTATTATAGATATTATCTATTCGTGTTCAAATTTTTTCTGTAAATATATACACCGTGAGTAAAATCACCTGGTTGTAGTTGGCTGCATCAAAATTCCTAGATTAGAACATTTTAATATTTTGAAATGGGCGGTATTTCCAATGTTTGTATTTGTTGTTAATCAGCGTGTTGTATTTTTGTTACTCTTTTATCTGTGTATTTTTGCGTTCTTTTTAAAAATGTGTCTTTATAAAGACAGAATAATACCGTTTGCTGTGCAACAAGACACCTTTAAATCGATAATACTGTTATAGAAAAATGAAGTTCTACAAAGGATCTTGGTGTTACATTCGATAGTAATTTGACCCTCAATGATCATTTCTAGAATATTACCAGATCTGCTGTTAGGTCTCTGGGTTTTATTATTAGAATGTCCCGAAATTTCACTAATCTTGGTACCATTAAATCTCTCTATTTCGCATAAGTCGTCAGTAAGTTGGAATATGCGTCTACCGTTTGGTACCCAATCTATGACCTACACGTGAATTAAATTGAACGCGCTCAGCGTAAATTCTTGAATAATTCGGTGTCTATTCAGAACGATTTGATTGTGAGGCATGGATTGGAAATGCTAGCGGTGCGAAGACTAAATATCGGGATCGACTTAGCATCGCTGTTAGCGCGAGTAAATTTATTGGTACCACATATTGCTGCTAGACACTCCCCATGTTTTGTGTTCTCAACACCAAGAACTAAAATATTGTGCAGGGCTCCATTGCTGCATTCGTCAAGAAACGCGAATGAGTTATTTAACGATGTTTTTATGGAATTAATTATAAATTATTTGTTTATGTATTGTCACATAGAGTCAGGATTTTGTTGTCCTATTTGTATCAGCCTATTAGGTAAAATAAATTAGAATTATTGTTATTTATTATTATGGCACGCTTTCAAAGTGGAATACAAAACGAAAATGGGGCATAACCTTATTCTCTGCGATTGAGACTCGGCAGAAGAGGACGACGTAGCATGTGATACATTTGAACGTCATAGCAATAAGTGGTTCAAAGGTTTTTCAAAACCAGTAGCGTTTTGAAGCGAAAATCAGAAAAGTCGCCAACTATCTTGACAGATGATATTGTGGAAGATATTCGAAATAGAACAGAGATTAGTCCAAATAAATCTCTTAGAAAATTATACATTCGAACAAGTATGATAAGATTGCAATTAGTAAAAGATTATAGAACCTATTTTATTTACTGATACGATCAATGCTGATCATTTCAGTGTAGTGTTTTTAGAGACGTTTATCAATCAATTATATGATCATGAAATAAGAAATGATTTTTTTCCATAAGATGGAACTCCACCATACTGCGCAAATGACAATTAATTACTAATTAAACTATTATTAATTATTTGGAATAGATTATAATTATTGGTTTCTAATTCGCCAGACTTAACACCTTTACATTTTTTCCTGTTTGGACATTTAAAGGTTACTCTATTTCAAAACCGATTTCATAATTTAAATGAATTGGAAGCTGCAATTAAAGAAGCCGTAAATACTCGTAATATCTCTGCAGAGAGAGGAACATTTTTAAGAGTATGAGACGGTACAAACCTTTCCCTTGAAGTAGATCGAGGTCATTTTGAGCATCTCTTACTAATTCAAAATACTTTAAATGTACAATACCTTAGTTTTTTAAATCTTTGTTCCAAGTAAGATATAATTATTATTTTAAATGAACATACTGTTTTATTAATCCGGGACCGTACTATTTTGTAAATGATAAAATGAAATTATTTTTTTAAATATCTTAATAAAAATATATAATATAAAATGTGTTATTGAATTACCTATCATTGAACAACTTACATACACTATTATGATAGCTTAATGTCGTTGCCATCGGTCAGAAATAACAAATATCTCAAAGAGTAAACAATGTAGCCAATATTACATTGATGCCAATCTAGATATTCTATTGCTAACTGCGTACACTTGATATTGTTCACCCGATATATCTTTGCTGGATATTTATTTCCATATACTCGTATATTTAAATACGTATTTAATTATTTATTATAACAAATTGTATTATTTAAGTGAGTTCATTAGAATATAATTTCGTTTTGGTAAAGGATAATATTGTACAGAATCATCTAAAATTTTTCGTCCAGTTTAAGTTAGAGACTAGAGCGACTTTAATAAATATCATTTAAATATAGAAAGACCCTTACATGCTCTGGATATTAAAGGAATTTGATTATATACGTATATTAAACATAGAAAGGTGGATCATTAATTGATATTTTAGTCTGCTGTTTTATCTGTTTATTTTTAAGCAATTTTATGCTTATTCCTTTAAATATATTTTGGTTAATAATAGACAACATATGATAAATGAAAAGATGTAATTATATAGAACATACGAGGGTGGTTTGACTTGGTTCACACACTAATAGAGGGCGCAAATGTAATCTGTATATGTTGTCATAAAGTGTCATTCCTATGAGTTAATATTCTCTGGTCTTAAGTCCTTCTGACAGTAACTCGTTGTTTGACAGTTACTTAAACAGAAGTGTTTCGAGCAATAGCGAAAAATGGATAAAGTTGGAATTCGTGGTGTGATTCAATTCTTTTATCTGGAAGGGAAAACAGCGAAGGAGATTCATGAGAGAATTTCACCTACATTGGGTGACTCATGTCCTTCTTATGAGTGTGTTCGACTTTGGGTAAATGAGTTTAAGCGTGGCAGAACAAGCATTAAAGATGCACCACGTCCTGGAGCCCCGAAATCAGCTGTGACACCCGAAATCATCGATAAAGTCCATGATTTGATTTTAGCCAATAGACGAGTGAAAGTGCGCGAGTTAGCGGAAACCACAGGCATCTCAACTGAGCGAGTTCACTTCGTTTTGCATAAAGAATTGCACATCCAAAAACTGTGCGCAAGATGGGTGCCGCGTTTATTCACTCAAGAGCAAAAGCGAATTTGCATGCGAATATCTGCCGACAATTTGCAAGTATTTCAGAAGAATGTAGTTGAGTTTTTTCGTTTTAATTGTCGTTGTTCGTTTTAATTGTGACAATGGACGAAACTTGGATACACCACTATATCCTGGAAACTAAACAGCAGTTGAAATAATGATTGCCCGTGGCGAATCGGCTCCGAAAAAAGCGAAATGCGTTCCATCCGCTGGAAAGGTCATGGGGTCAGTTTTTTGGGACGCAAAGGGAATTCTCCTAATTGACTACCTTGAAAAGGGAAGAACCTTTACCGGAGAATACTATGCATCACTTTTGGACCGATTAAAGGCGGCAATAACAGAGAAACGCCCGGGAATGGCCAAGAAAAAGGTGTTGTTTCACCATGACAATGCCCCCGTGCATTCAAGTCGTGTCGCTCAGCAAAAATTGGCCGAGCTACGATTTCAAATGCTTCCGCATCCTGCGTATTCGCCAGATCTAGCTCCTTCGGACTACCATCTATTCCCGAAACTAAAAACTTTTCTGGCAGGACGAAAGTTTGAGTCTAATGAAGATGTCATACAGAAAGTAAACCAGTATTTTGAAAGCATCGAAGCAATTCATTTCCGTGAAGGAATCGCGAAGCTGGAGAAACGTTGGGGCAAGTGCGTTGAACTTCGAGGGGACTATGTCGAAAAATAAAGTACGTTGCAAAACTCGAATTGTTTTCTTTCATAGCAAACCAAGTTAATTGTCAAACCACCCTCGTAAATCCAAAATATTGTGAGTCAAGTATGATGCAAACCCAGAAATTAAAAACACCCTGCAAATTTTAGTATGTGACGCCTATGAATTCAAAATATTCAGAATGTCTATTAATAATAAATACCTCAACACACACATGCGCTATAGCGTATGTTTACGTATGTAACAGCTGGATGAGATGGACAATAAGAAAACTATTTTTTTGGTTATTTTCATTAAGATATTGTCTCTGATACTTTTAATAATCGCGCAGTGGCGCGACAATTTTTTTTAAATATCTTTGTCATTTTTCTCTCGAATTTTGGGAAAATATTTTGGATTCATATTCTATACAATTACAGCTTTCCATTTTTCATACGTTGTCTTTTTATTTCAAGGGCACCTGTATAATTGGTGGCTCATATGTAGAAGAATCTGTGTATAGCTACAATTTCAAGACTTTCAATATCGTTTTACAAAAAGTGTATTAGAAGATGTTGATTTACAAACGCATAAATTCTTATTTAACTCTTTTCCATAAATTACAATTAATTTCTTTAATTCCAATATAATAGTCAGTGACGAAACTTTAAGCAGTAGTGGGTTTCCCCTTCAATTCCGTATTTTCTACACGACTAAGCATAGATAGCAATTAGGGTGACAAGTTAATTGATTCACGTTTCTATTTCTTTCAACGTAACAACTATTCTAAACACATATGTATTCGTAGATGTCGAGGAGGCGAATTGCCTTAAAACTGTGGAACACATCTCATTTACCGTCCGACGTCGACCATTAAGTTATTTTATTCGAAGGACAAACGCCATGGGGTTTCTACCGAGGACTATTTTTTATGAGTTTAGTCTGGTATATGGGCGTGACTGAAAATAAATCATTTTTAGAATATTCAAGTAACTAAATAAATGGGATTATTACTTCTACAGTGATAAAAATCGTAAACAAACACGCTACCCTTAACATAATTAACAGTGTTTTCCTTCTTGTAAGGGTAGACTATCTAAAATGTAATATTCTGAGATTTTAGTCTCATTTTTCAACGAATATACGTGACGTATTTTTACATTTAGAGAAGCATAACTGCGATTAATAACGCAAAATATAAAATAATATAAAAAAAATATAAAAAGAATATAATGATTTTAGAATAGTAGTTCTGAGAATATGACATAATTGGCGAGGTCTTACGATAAAGCCATGGTTTACCAAGAAATATATTAATATTGACTGAAAACTAGTCTAATTTATACGTCAAAAATTAGATGTTAAAAACTATACACACTATGTTTCAGGACGCGAAACTTAAATCACTTTTTTCTTATTTATTATAAAATTTTTATCAGTTATGTCGGCCACGACAATGCATATTTATGTATGACTAGAGCTCCTCAAAATCAAACCATGATTAAAATAAAAAATAGCATTGCATAGCTTATTGCAGCCATAAAAAGCCATAGTAACGATTAAGAGCCAAAAAATTAACAGAAGTTACAAATCACTAAAAAACCCAAATACTAAATTTCGCTGAAAAATGTTCATATCTAACATTTTTAGCATTTTTTGCTATCAGTAGATAATAATTCCAATAATAATACTGCCGTGAGACAAGAAAATAGTTCGCATATTGTTTGGGGCACAGAAACGTCAATTCATTAAACAGTTTATTTCTTTGCAACTATTGATCTTTGCTAGGTAATGACCGATAGGCATTTAACTATTGCTGAAAAAGTAGAAATTATTTGACTTATTGGTAATAATGTACTATCGTGGGCAATTGAAAGTAAAGGCACTATTATAGCTGCGTAAATTTTACCAAATTGTCAAGCTAATGTCATTTATGTTATGATTAAATGCTGACACTGACACTTCAAAAGTACTGTATACATTAGATAAATTTTGAAATTTCGACATGCCAACATAATAATGGTTTAACTTTCAATTGCTCACGATAGTACGTTCTACCTGAGAGGCTGTTAGAGAGCTTAACACGAGACATCCTGAACGTCCACCCATTTGTCATCGAACTGCTACATACTTGAATAACATTTCCAACACTACGAAATCTTGCCGCACCACGTCCACGAGAATTAAACAATTGAAAACATTATTTAGATGCAATATTAGCAGAGTACCGTAATAATTCTCACATTAGTTTACGAAATATGGCAACAAATTATCTCTACTCTAAAATTTGGAGATATCTCCGTCACAAATTTAAACCGTATAAGCCAAAATATTTATACACTCTTGAAGATCTCTATAAAAGACTGAGGTACTATCTATGGGTTCAAGGTCATTTTCTTAAATTACTTAAATGAAAAATCTGTTCAGTGATGAAGCTACCTTCTTTACTAACAGTGTAGAATTGCAGTAGATACTGGGCAACAGAAAACCCAAATTGAGTTATCCACTGTAAAGGGCAATATTCAAAGAAAGTTAATGTGTCCTGTGGTATTTTAAATACATGAATTATTGACCCGTTTTTGTTTTTTGATACGCTAAATGCAGAAAGGTTTATAAATTTTTTAAATACTGAATTAATGAATGTGAGATTGATGATTTACTGTTAGATGTAAGGCGAGATTTGCACTTTCAGCTAGATGAATCCCCGTTCATAACGAAAGAATAGTGCGAGCATAGTCAGACGAGAACTTTCTGTTGAGATGGAAAGGTCGTAAGAGCCTTTTAATAGAGTGAGTCCGAGATTGTGTTACATTATATTACTCGACTTTTTTCTTTGGGAAAAAATGTTGTGTATGGATTTAGACCTCAAAACACGAATAGTGTCAGAGAATCCGCTAAGCTTGCCACGAAACTGCCCCCATTAATTTTAGGACGAGTTGTACTGAATCACAAAAGGCGATTGGAAAAATGTATCCGTCTTCAAGGTGATTTAGTTAATTTGTTTCCTTCTCTCATGGCACTCTTATTATTGTTATAACAAATTATTACTACTGCTAGCTCACAAATGTTAATTAAAAATAAAAAAATTAAAACCAACATTTTTCAGCATAATTTGATATTTAGGGTTTTTTAATGATTTGTAACAACTTTTTTTTGCTACTATGACTTTAGCTAAACTTTAGCTAAATGCTACTTTTTATTTTAATCATAGTTGGCTAAATTTTGACAATGAAACTATTCGTATTGTGATGGTCTACAAAACTGATAAATATTTTATATTGATTGCTTTCAAAATAAAAAAAGTTATTTAGGTGTTCTCATGAGAAATGAAACACAGTGTATGTAACAAGTGTTCATTTGAAAAGTCAATCTAGGTTACTTTGAAATTTTCATAGAATAAGACGCAAATATATTAATATGTGTTTGTTGTTCAGTAAACGTAAATCCAAATGACATTTGATAATGTCAATCACAAATATCAGTTAGTGCATAAAATAATCGTCCGTCGATTCTGGTTTAAATAAATTGCTTCCCAGTTTTAAAATGGCTTTCACTTTAGAACATAAATTTTTTTTAGTCCAGGCTTATTTTCGAAGTGGTAATAAAATTGATGGTTTATGGGTTTATTCAGTTCAAGATTGCATGATAGAATTTCAAGTTGAGTTTCCACATTTTGTAATAGATTATATACAATTTAAGAATACTTTGGATAGAACTTTAAAACTTTTTTCTGAAACTGGTAGTCTCTTAAGAAAATCAGGCAGCGGAGCAGTTAAGAAACACACACCTCAAGTTGTCAATCGTGTTGAAGAAATAATGGAAAATGAACCACAAACATCTGTTCGACATTTGAGTCAACAAATAAACCTTTCTGTCGGTACAACTCACAAGAGTCATCTTTACTGATGAAGCATGGTTTTATAAAACGGGATACCTGAATTCACAAAATACAAGAATTTGGAGTAATGAAAATCCACATGTAATTAATGAAGAATCGCTACATCCAGAGAAAATTGGTGTTTGGGCAGCGATAAGCCAAAGGCGAATCATTGGACCAATATTTTTTCAGGGAACGTTCACTGCTCAAAGGTACCGTACGGAAATTTTACAACCATTTGTCAATCAGTTGCATGGTGATGAACTTCAAAATGCATATTTCCAACAAGACTGAGCACCTTGTCACTGTACTGCAGAATCTTTGGATTATATAAGAGAATTTTTTGATCAGCGTATAATTAGTCGAAATACTGAAATTGCCTGGCCTGCACGTTCATGCGATTTAACACCTTGCGACTTCTTTTTGTGGCTTTATCTAAAAAATAACATATTTCGAACACCTATATTGAATTTGAATGATATGCTACAGAGAATCGAACAGAAATGCATGGAAATTAATAACAATCCAGTAATGTTGCAGAATATCATCAGAAATTTTGAACGGAGGATTTTAAAGTGCATTGATCTTGAAGGACATCATTTTCAACATTTGTTATAGTTTTCAATAAATACCTATTATTTGTTATTTATTTGTATGTATGAAACTGTCAAAATATACGACTTCGTAGGTTAAGTAGTAAATTTTAATTTACGACATACTTCAAAATGTTCTCAGTAAATCACATGCTACTAGATTGACTTTTCAAATGAACACTTGTTATATACAAGATGTTCGACAGAACATGTTCTTTTATGGGACCTTTATTATTGGAGCTACCTAAGATACCGCCAAAGAGACCAATGCACAGTTTCGTCTTTTTTATTTTAAAATAAGCATGATGAAAGTAATAGTAGTAAGTAAAAACAGTGACTTTAAAAATGTTACATGATTTTTATGATGAAAGGATTTGAACAATACTTTTACATTTCTGAACTAATTTTTTAAGCACTTTCTATCATAAGCAATTTTTGGAATTAGAGTTTTTGAGATATCACAAACTTGCACATATTTTGTGGGAGAAAGTTTTGCCTTCATGTTGATCACACTTATGACACTAATTTAGTATATTCTTTACATATCTTAGCAAGGTTATTTCGTCTATTGAATTAAACGGCTTCAAAATAGTCTCTCTTAGCAAGGTTATTGTATCTCCCAAATTAAATACCTTCAAAATCATCTCAAGAAGAGCGTCTGCAGTTTAAAAGTTTCTGTTTCCAAAAGAAGAAATCTAGCGGCGTCAAATACTGCGACCATTGAGGCCATAGTATACGACTGCATGTTGCAATGTATGTTCATTAAGACACTGTTCTGTTCAAATCAAATATTATTGAACGATGGTAACGTGGCTTGCCTAGCTCGTAGTTGTTAGAAATTATAAGTACCCTGTTGCTTAAGTGTTCTTTGATAAACAAATGTCAAAGTATCTGGCAGCAAACCCTAAATCCATAACCAACTTCTTTAGGCGTTAAAAGTTCAAAAAGAGGTTTGTTTGTGTTTAGAAAAGTGTTTCTTAATTAATTAAAATTGGAAATAGTTATTTACGTAACCACTTATGAAATTTTGTTTGACGAATGTAATGTTTGCCGAAATGAGCGAGCGAAGTGAGCGAGTTTTGTAAATTACATTAGTACAAATTTTTTTCTAACTCCGGTTTAAAATAGATAGTTATGGGTTAAAAATGTAATAACGCTCACAGCCGTACAAATTAATTGAACTTCATCGCTTTACTTGAGCGTTGCTATGGATAGATACTACATAAACAATATTTGTCAGGGGTTAATTTTTTATTACGAATTAAGATGATGTAGATAGAAGAATCAACTAATTAAGCAATAAATTCAATAATACCCAGTAAATCAAGAAACAAAAAATGAATTGCATGCAAGAAACATACAAGGAGAACATTCCGAGGAAGCTGTTTCGACTGGATTAAATCTACCAGGCTCAATGTATAACGAGCAGAAGGGATAGACATTTTAGATAAGGAAATAAATATTCCGTCAGATTCAGGATGCTTTATTCACTGTGTTTGTCATAATTTTGTTGTTAATGTATATACAAACACTCCCGCAGCTGTAACTAAGAGATTAATAAAGTGTTTTTTGTTTCTATTAAAGTTTTTTTTCCAAGTAAAGGCTTCTATATTCAATTAAGCATTAAAAATGCATTATATAACAAGTGATGAAACAGACAGTTACGAAAAAATTAGGTGTAAAGTCAAAAATGCATAAAATTTGACATTTCATAACGGGGTTAGATAAAAAAATACGTCATTGGTCTATATTATTTTAGTTTGACATTTTCTCTATAAATTCAAGCAAATTTATTCTTTAAGCCAGGCAAACAAGCGTTCATTTACACGATATTTGAATGATTGAAATGTATATTCTGAAAATTTTTAATGTCAATTTAGAAACATCTAGTTGAACATGAACTTCCCGTTTTGAAGCTTCATCATTAATGTAAACACCCGCTAATATTACATCGGTACTGTCAATACCCTTGTAACACTTATTGATTATTGGTACCAATTTGTTTTTCAAGGTAAACTATATTTATAATTTAACGTAGCTTCTCGTTTAACTTGTAGTAATGTTAAACGATAAGCCACGTTAAATTATTGCATATAAAATTAATCAGAAAAAAACACTGATTATGAAAACGCTATACAAACAAGAGACATCCGTAAGAAATCAGCAAACTTGTAACATTTGCGACATCTCAAAATCGCTGCCATAAAAAATGATACTTGCGATATGAAGTGCTTAAAATTTGGAATAATAATATAATCTCTTTTACTATCCAACAACAGATGAGCTGCTAATTATAGGATAATTAACAAATATAAAGAATATCATGAAAATATTAACCGATTTTTTTTTTACAATTTTTTATTTCGTCTACAGATAACCACAGTTTCAATTTTTCAATTCGGATTTAACTATATGTTCAATACGTTCACGGAGGGATAGTAGAAAATTTAGTAATCTTTTCCAGCTAGGTAACGTTCCTTTACCGTAAAGCTTCCAAAATGAACGAAATATTTCGTTGTCTACAAACTCAAACGGTACATTATACAATATGAAAGTTACACATAAATGAAACAAAATCGTCTTGCTACTTTTTTGCGATTATGTTGCACTATTTACGGGTCTTGGACAGTGTAATTTTCTCGAACACAGCGAACACACACTTTTCACTTGATTATACTGTCATTGTGCATTAAATCCGAAAATCCCTTTATCAATTTATGAGCTATATCGTAAAACGGCCTATTTCTGGCTATTTGTGACATTATAAAATTATTATTTATCACTGTAAATCAGCGAAGTGCATTAAACCTCGATTAGATATCCGTGTCGCCCTCATAGTTGTTTTGAGTACTAGAACAAAATATTTATATGCAAATATGTTCATTTAACAGGAAGAAATAAATATATTTTAAATATTCTTGAAGAAAGTTTTATATTCAACGACAATATTGTGGCTTGTATCAAAAGTATGTTTTTTATAAAGTCATAAAACATAAAGGAAACAACGCAATACTGCAATCGTTAATACATCTACATTTCCGAGTATAGCGGACCACGTTTGTGTGCACATATATGGAAAATAAGGAAGCAATGTCACGTCTTGTCTGTGTAAAAATACACCTTTTATTAATAAACATTCGTTTACATAACGGTACTAATATTACGACGTACAGCATAATTATTGTATATATACACTTATACTATACGTGATCATTAATATAAAACAACATAGTTTAAAATAAAATCTTCCCTTTATATGCCATTATGAAAATAAAAGCAATTGTATTTTTACAAATTTATGTGTACCATAAAATAAGAACACCAACAATATATTGTGAATAAACATTATCCAAAATAAATCTTAAATACACTTTCTTCCTTAAAAATAAATACAAAACATAAGTAATGATTGTTGCTGATGGATACTCTTGCAATTTGAATTTACGCTAATGTGATTTTAAAGCAGCGACGAGTGATGTGGATGAGCGAATGAAATCTACTTTAATTTTGTATTTCATTCAGTCTAATTCTTGGTTTTGTTAACAGTATTTTTGAGATTGATTTGATGATATGACAGAGTAACTTTTCAATTAATCACTTATTTCAGGATAAAAAATATATTTATTTTTCATGATAATTCCCATCCAATTCTATACACTTTCGATTTTGTTAATATTAATAATACAAGGGATGTCATTTTAGTGTTCCATATAGCCTCATAGATGGTGCCTGTAATAAAACGTCAGGTGTCAAAATTAATCTCGATTAATGGTTCGTTAATCGAAATCTAAGTTGGCCGATAAATGGGTTCGAGTCGAGATAATTTACGCAAAATAATTTTTTGCAACTTTCAGGGAGGATTAACTCAACAACAATGTCTTCCTAAATTGGTTTCTGTTTTTGCAGCAGTCACCCAAAAAAACATCGATGCTGTGCGCCGCTTGATTAAAGAAGAAGACATGTGACATATCGCGAAATTGAGGCATCCATGGGTATTTCAAAGACCTCAATCTAAACGATCCTACATGATGAACTGGGTGTGACAAAGTTAGTTTCCCGTTGGATTCCGCATCTTTTTACCGAAGAACAAAAATCAGCTCGCGTTAATTGGTGCCGAAAAACTTTAAGCCGGTTCAATAACGGAAATTCAAAAAAACGTCATAGTATCGAGAGTGTTATCAGTGGACTGTATTATGCAACTGTATAGGCTGCGGTATTGCATGAGGAACGAGCAGGGAATCTACGACTATTCCATGCTAATGCACCGGTCTGCATTAGAATGCAATTAAACTATCTCTGCAAGCAGCTGCGAAAGCAATATGAAGCAAAACTTTTTAGGAAATATATACAAGCGAAAGATGATTATAATGTATCTGTAGTCTATATTAATATATCAGTTAGCTAGCTTAAGTTCATCAGGAATCATGGAATCGTTCGAATCCACTTCTCTAAACTTAACTTAAACTTAACTCTAAAACTACAAAGAATTGTTTCCTTTGGTATCGATGTATAGATGTACAAGGGAAAATCACGAAATGGATGCCTAAAATAATATGTTCTAAAACACTTATTTGAAAACCATTTTTATTTTTCAACATTATCTGCACTAACATTGTTGCAATCATTCTATCCGCGTCCCAATACTTGTTACGTAAAAGTCTTTGGGCTGTTTTCTCAGTCATATATGTATATCACGTTCATAATCACATACGAAATGTCAACCGTCAAGGTAAGACAATTTTGAAGCAAGCAGGTAAAAGTTGTTTAAGGCTAAGGCGAATGCGTTAATCGTGTGGCCGGAGAATTACCATTGATCTTGATAGAACAAGATTCATATAGTCAGCTATTTTAAAACTAAGCTACGCATGTGCAGTACTTTCAGCTACTAACTGAATCACCATGAAGCAAAGTTGACTATTATTTTGAGTAATGCTTGTAATCTAGGCACCATGCCCTTGAGCAAATTGCAATAGCATTTATCTTTGTTACCAAGTGACTATAAATGATTGAAGCAAATATTTAATTTAGCAGCCTTGAAAAATTGGCTTGCCTGGTCCATTCACTTTATATTTATCGATTTGGGTTAGAATATTTTACATTCAATGAAAATGCTCAAAATGTTGGCCGCGTTCTTGTAAACAACACTGAACTCGTCATGATAAATTGCGCATTTGCAATTGCGTCTTGAATTGCGTACCGTAGTTTTGAAAATTGTTTATGAATGGGAATATGGGAATAAAGAGAAGCCCAGAGCTGAATCAGGTGATTTATTTGCTTATAGACTTACACTTATGAAATGTTATATGCGGGGCGTGTGGTGTGGCAGAATCATGTTGGAAATAATTGAATACTAATTTTAACTGGATGCAATGGTACTTCTATTAAATTGTGTAGCTTATTTGCCGACAAAGTTCTATAATTCTGCGAATTAACATAACCAAACAGGTGAAACCATGTTTCTTCGACATAGAAAGTAATATTTTGCCGGCCAATGTTATTAGGCAGATGATCATTGACCACTGACAAAATTGTAGCCGTTTAAAAAATCAGTTGGTAGACAATTGAAAATGTATATGGATGTAAATGTAGCTGTTTTTTCAGATTCTTACAAAAGGATTCATAGGGAAGTTCTAGAATGGATGTAGGGTTTAAAGGGCAGATTAATTGTTAATTATTATTGTTGGAGTAGACTATTAGTAGATTTAGTCACTACTATCTTTAGTCACATTACCACTGTTTAAAAAGCGCTTGATTATTCTAAGACTGTGTTAAGTGTGTTACTGTGAAAAGTAACGATATTCAATTCAAATGATTTTTCTGGATATAAACTACTCAAAAATGAATAGGGAATTAGATCTTTTTTTAACAGATCCAATTAATTCGATTAAATTTAAAGTATTTTCTCAAACTATAGATAAATTAGGCCCACAGTCGTTTGTGGACATTTTATTTGGTAAATGTCTATTCGGTGTGATAAAATATTGAATCTTGTATTTTAACCTTAAATTAATTTAGAATACAAAATTATAAAAATCGTATTTTTTGACAAGTATTATTCATTTTAAACGTCATTTCACATTTTCACGATGCCAAGACGTCATTTAAATAAAGAAACTTTTGATTTAACTGCGTTATTGCATCAGCGAGGGCAATCTGGAGCAGAAATTGCCGCAATTTTTAATGTGTCTCCAAGTGTTGTTAGTAGGGCTCTAACAAGATACCAACAGGTGGGATCTGCAAGGAGAAGACCCGGTAGTGGATCTGAGAGGAAAACAAATCAGAGACAAGACCGCTACATACGAATTCAGACAAGGATGAATCCGTTTAGAAGTGCTGTATGGTTGCAAACACAGTTACGTGCCGCCACTGGAGTTAGAGTTTCGGATCAAACCATCAGAAACCGTCTGAGGGAAATGGATCTTCATAGCTGCAGGCCTGTGAGACGCCCAAAATTAACTAATGCCAATAAAATGGCTAGAAACTTGGGTCAACCAACGACTAGCAGAAAATTATCAATGGGAGCATGGTTTATACACCGATGAATCCAGATTCTGCTTATTTAGTGATAATCGTAGAGTAAGAGTCTGGAGAACTCGAGGAGACCGTTATAGACACGAGTTTACAAAAGCTGTGGTGCCTTTTGGCGGCGGTGGTATCATGGTGTGGGCGGGCATTAGTTTGAATGGACGTACGAACCTCCATCTCTTTGAAAACAATGTCAATGGACACATATACAGAGATGACATTATTCAGCAATATTTGACCGACTTTCGTGAGGCTGTGGATGAAAACATGGTTTTTATTGATGATAATGCAAGACCTCATCGTGCGCAAATTGTAATGCAAGCAATAAATGACCTCCATATTAACCATCTACCTTTACCACCAACGTCTCCGGACTTGAATCCAATTGAGCACATTTCGGACAGACTTCAAGAACAGCTCAACGAACATAATCCACCCCCAGTTAACGTGCAACACTTGCGGGAAATTTTACCGCTGTGTTGGAGAAGAGTGTCACAAGAACACATTAATAATTGCATTATGAGTATGCCCCGAAGATGTACAGCTGTGAGAGATGTCCGTGGCCATTATACACGATTTTAGAATTAATTGTTACAGAAAAATGTTTATTTTAGCTATTGTTAAAAATGTTGCTTATTTCATTTTTGATCATTTCTTAGTAATCTAACGATTTTTCTGAATAAATATACTTGAAAATTTTAGATTGTTGTGTACAATTATGTATCTAATATAATACACTACAAATATTTACCCATACTATCTAAAAAATACAAAAAAGTAAAAATTCCTTATTCATTTTTGAGTAGTTTATTTCCATAAATTGATTGCATTAATTTTGCAAGCTGCTTCCAAAATAGGTCATTACTCAGTGATGACTGATGTTACAAATACAAATGCATAATCAAAAGTGTCACAAATACAAAAATTAAGCGCTTTGTTTATTGTTAAAGTTTAGAAAACATTTGATTGTAAGAGGCAGGTAGTGTTTATCCACTCAAAGAAGTAATTGATATATTTCACAATACTTTTCTTTTAGAAATTTGGTTTGCAGAACAATAGACGATACTTTTTATACTTTCGTTATAGGAATAGAATATAGGCAGGATAATAAGGAATAAAGAACGATTGTCCAGAAACATTCAACAAAATCAACTAGGTACTCTAAACGAAATATAATGCATATCTTCTTTATTGCTATTTACTACAGTAATCCTTTCATACAGAAATCGCTTACCGGCAAGTATATGCATACTGGTACATGTACACCCATACATTTTTTTCAAAATTCGTAGAACTATTTATAAACTATTGATTCAGAAACTTCTTTCACGTATTAGTAATAAAAAATGGATGGTTTATTTTAATACTAAGGTAATACATATCATTTTTCAAATACCAGAATTTAATTGCATTTGATATAAATAGCGAATGCATGTAAAGCAATAAAATCACGCATGCATCACCGATCGATACAAGGTCATTATATTCGTGCGTTTAACTGAATACTATCCTGGCACACCGCAAACATCCCCAGCTCTAGTAGAGCTGAGGATGTTTGCGGTACGGCAGGACCGTATGTAGTGCATCCCCACATTTAACTATTTATCTAAATATTCTCTGAAATGATTTGCCGGATCTCATAAATTAATAGAGTGATATTTTAGTATGCACTGGATATTGTTATTATACAAAATCATAATAGCCATTTGTATTGATGGATCATAAATAATAATACGCATGTATTTGTATTTGGTTGTGAATTCAATTTAAGCTTAAAACGAATCGTAATATTTTAACGACAAGCCGTCCTTACAATACATGCATTCGAGACAAAGTGTGCAACTCTACGAATAACTTCCATAATTGATCGAAAATGGACATTTTGGAGCTGAAGTAAAGCCCCTATTCTTAGAAAATTTTATTACTGTCGTTAAGAACTATTATTATAAACAACAAAGGCCTTTTATTAGTGTTGAAGTTTTAGTTTCATTGAATTTCCATGTTGTAAGTAGTCAATTGTAAAGTGTTCATTCACAATATTCTAAAACAAGGTGTAAATTTAACTAAAATCCAGAAAAACACATTCTGATAATATATTACTAGATTAGAAGCTGTGTTTATTACTATTTATTATATTATTTTTATAACCAAATGCAATAAAAGCTACGAAAACAAAAGAAACCTCGATTTATTAAAATCTTGTCACACAGCCTTTCAAAGCCTGGCAGCACATATTTTGCATATATTTTATATATACTACCTACTTGAACTAGGTGAATGAAGTTATAACTTCTAACTTCATTCACCTAGTTCAAGTAGGTAGTATATATAAAATATATGCAAAATATGTGCTGCCAGGCTTTGAAAGGCTGTGTGACAAGATTTTAATAAATCGAGGTTTCTTTTGTTTTCGTAGCTTTTATTGCATTTGGTTATAAAAATAATATAATAAATAGTAATAAACACAGCTTCTAATCTAGTAATATATTATCAGAATGTGTTTTTCTGGATTTTAGTTAAATTTACACCTTGTTTTAGAATATTGTGAATGAACACTTTACAATTGACTACTTACAACATGGAAATTCAATGAAACTAAAACTTCAACACTAATAAAAGGCCTTTGTTGTTTATAATAATAGTTCTTAACGACAGTAATAAAATTTTCTAAGAATAGGGGCTTTACTTCAGCTCCAAAATGTCCATTTTCGATCAATTATGGAAGTTATTCGTAGAGTTGCACACTTTGTCTCGAATGCATGTATTGTAAGGACGGCTTGTCGTTAAAATATTACGATTCGTTTTAAGTTTAAATTGAATTCACAACCAAATACAAATACATGCGTATTATTATTTATGATCCATAAATACAAATGGCTATTATGATTTTGTATAATAACAATATCCAGTGCATACTAAAATATCACTCTATTAATTTATGAGATCCGGCAAATCATTTCAGAGAATATTTAGATAAATAGTTAAATGTGGGGATGCACTACATACGGTCCTGCCGTACCGCAAACATCCTCAGCTCTAGTCATTACAATAAATGTATTTTACTCGACAGTAAAGACTATTTTGAATATAAAAATAACAAGTTATTTTATTTGTTTGTTTGATTTTTACTTTGTCAAACTTTTGGCAAATTTAAATTAAAAAATCAGGAATGCCAGAGCATCATTATTCTTTCATAAAAAGAAACGCTTTTACGGTAAATGGTATTACATATATCTACCTATATATTTTGTTTAAACAAATATACATACTTCTTGCTCAATAAATCTCTCACTAACTATGTTCACACGATAAACATTTGTCGACAACAGACTATTCATTACAATCATTGTCATTGATTTATCTACTACTTAGTACTGTTATCTATATGTCGTCTTGTTTATGGAATCCGCGAATAATGTATATAAGAACAAAATACTGCAACACCATGTCTTCCTATTAATAGACGATCTAATTTCTTGATGAAGTGTTGTGTATTGTTTTTAGATCTTTGAACCTACGAGCCGGTGAACTTTAGAAATGTCGACTTAAACTTTCCGTGAAATCATCACATCTGTATGTTCCACTTAAGGTAGTAAATGTTAAGGTAATCATGGCATATTATTTTACGCATGGATTATTTCGTTTGCGGTTTGATGTGAATGTAGAGAAAGGACAGTTCAATATTTTGTTGTAGGGCCACGGTATAGAAGAATGCGTGTAAGGAAGTCGGTTCGATCTTCGTACACTTAGAAACAAAACATGTGGTGAGAATTATCATTACGTTAATTGTATCCTGTAATATGCTGAAGGACATGAAGTTGTTTTCTATCTGGGGTATTGTCTTATTTACTCCGGAAACACGTAAATACTGTTTTTATTTTGAGAACAAGAAAAAAGAATAAGAAACATAAATGAGATTAATATAAGATAATACATAATAAGACTTGTGGAATGTTATATTCTGTTTCCCTACATATTTACAAACTACGATTTTATGTATCGAATCACTACAAAACTTTCTTAGGAAATATATAGTTTGTCATAATATTTAGTATAGAGGGATTCAAAAAAATTGTCATTGCTGCTCGTAAGAAAAATGTAAGCATGTACATTGTCTTTCACCACAGGTGTTACAAACGTGTAGCCGTACGTAAATTGTTCAAAATAGCGTATTTTATCATGTGCATTGGCCTGTTTTTGATTTTTAGTACTATCCAGTGATGGGAAAATGTGAAACCATGTAAATATCTGTTAAATTAAAAACGAGATTGTAATAAAAATTTAGACACGAAAATTAGGGATGAAGTATCATTTGAAGTATTTTTTAAATATGCAGTGTTCACAAAAAAATGTAACGTTCTATATTTTTTAGATTTTGGGATTCTCCTTGACAACAAAATTTCAAAAAACTATAACACTTGAGGTCTAAAGTATTTCTTATTTATTGGTTGGTAAGGAGAAGAGAATAAAGTAGTCAGGCAAGCAGAGTTAAACTTAATTTATGAGATTTTCAAAATGGGCGTTATTTACTTCCTGACAGTAAGCAATCTGTCAGTAAATTTTCTCGAAACCCTCGCTATGATGTTTGGTGAAATGCTTCGCATCGTTTCATTAATTTTATCAGCCGAATCTTCCAAATTTCTAGCTCGGATAAGGTACACTTTATGTTTTAGACAACCTCACAAGAAGTAATCTAGTGGATTGAGACCGAGACAATGTGCAGGGTCGTTCAATTTCGCCTCTTCTTCCAATCCATCTGTGGGCAAAAGTTCGATCTAATGGATCTCGAATGATAAATGAATAATGAGCGGGTGCCCCATCCTGCTGAAACAATATGTTTTATGGAAGTTGGTCATTTTTCTCCAATGAGTTATTCGAAAGTTTTAAATATCTTTGACCATTTCTTCTATAAAAAAGTTTTTTAGAGAAAGTTCTTTAAAGAAGTTTTCATTTAAACGATCATACCTAAGTATCAAGGAATACTTATGATTTTGAAAATACTAAAAATTCTTATTTCCTTTGCGTGTAAATCCCAAGCTAAATACTTTGGACTCCAAGTGTTATAGCAAAATATAAAAAAATACATAGCGTAAAAAAGTATAACTTTAGTACACTACATTTTTTTTGAGCACTGTATATTTAAAAAATACTTCAAATGATGGCTCTTCATCCCTAATTTTCGCGTCTTAAATTTTATTACAATATCTTTTTTAATTTTTTAATCACTATATAGGCTTATTTTAGTGATGGGCAAATGTGTGGATAAAAGAAAGAAAATATACCTAATATATAATAAAGACAAATGATAGAGAAGCAACTTAAATTAACAATATTTCGATGTGACTATAGGAATGCCGTAAATGAAAGTACAGTTCTGATATGAAGCGTACAGAAAAAATGTCATTTACGAGAATCATTTTAGATTTCATGCTATAATTAGTTTTTTCAATACTATAAGTTAACAGGGTGATTAATAACTTATACGACAAACATAATTGGGTGATCAGGAATGTTATTTTGAACAAATAAGTTCCTATGTACATGTGGCAAATCTTTAATAGTTTGTGATATACTAAGTTTCTAAATTATCCGCGCACAAATTCACAATACTAATGAAATGCACTCCATGAGTTGAAGTGCACGCAGTACAGTATCATGCGAGGTAGGCGCCATACTTTGTGTCCTAGCAACAAATGAATGTAATAGAATTATCAGATTGCTACTGTATTTACTCTATTTTTCTCCAAACGTTTAAAAAACTGCGCTAAACATGGCATATTTTAGTTCACTTGAATATACGGATGTGATTTTTGTTTATGGTTTTTGTGATGGTAATACTCGTAATACTCCGTGCGCAAACTCACAATACTACAAATAGAGTACAAATATTTTTTTAATTAAAGTACATTAGATAGAATGCTGGATGTTCTGTTTTTTTGATCTAATAACCATTGATAAAATTGCAGCCTGCTACTATAATCTCTATTCGGTAAAACTTGAACCCTTTGAAAATGATAGGGATGAAGCACTGCGCAGTGTAAAACTCTCCATATGGAACTTTGACTAGAATTTACCTATCGTGCTATTTGTCGAGCACTGATGCGAGGGTTATCAATTACAGCATCGGCAGTTACTTCTTTCATTTCTACGTTATGTAACACATGCGTACCTCCTGTATGTTTTTGACAATACACAACCAGTTTCTTGGCAATACAAACGACGGTTACCAAATAGAAAACATCCAGGACGAGAAGTATTTTCAAAGAACCCAGGAAACTGGTTGTGTATTGCCAAAAACATACAGGAGGTACGCATGTGTTACATAACGTAGAAATGAAAGAAGTAACTGCCGATGCTGTAATTGATAACCCTCGCATCAGTGCTCGACAAATAGCACGATAGGTAAATTCTAGTCAAAGTTCCATATGGAGAGTTTTACACTGCGCAGTGCTTCATCCCTATCATTTTCAAAGGGTTCAAGCTTTACCGAATAGAGATTATCGTAGCAGGCTGCAATTTTATCAATGGTTATTAGATCAAAAAAACAGAACATCCAGCATTCTATCTAATGTACTTTAATTAAAAAAATATTTGTACTCTATTTGTAGTATTGTGAATTTGCGCACGGATAATGTAGAAACCCAGTATAGCGCAAACTATTAAAGATTTGCCACATGTACATAGGAACTTATTTGTTCAAAATTGCATTCCTGGTCACCAATTTATGTTTGTCGTAAAAGTTATCACCCTGTATATGTAAATTAGATTAAATACTATAATCAAAAATTGAAAACGAATCTCTGAAGTTTTAAATCTAAAAGACAAGATATTTTGAATAAAGACATTCGGTGAAGACGATTTAAATTTCTAATTTAACTCCGACGTTTAGTTTGACAGATACAGTTGCTTAAAGAAAAGCGAAAGTTGTAAAATTGATAAAATCGCAACTAGTGGTGCAATTCAGTACTTGTTCTTTTTAAGAAGGTGAGCACAACTAAGATTTTGTGCTAATATGCAGCACACATTGGACAATGTTGCTCCTTCAAAGGCCACGATCTGTCACTAGGGTGTTCGCTTCAAACATGATGACATGAATCTCGAAGACGAAGAACGTCCTGGACCACTGAAACGTGTTACCATTTCAAAAATAGTTAAAAAGTTCATTATGTGTTACGTAACCGAGGAGGAGATTGATAAGACTGTGGACATGTATACTGAAAACGCGTACACCACATTTTGCATGCCGAATTAGGCATTCTCTCTATCAGGTGGGTGCTGGATGTAGATCAAAGCGTGTACGAGAGCGAATTTTCAATGGCAATTTGAAACTCCTCAACACTAACCCGAATAGACTTTTTGCGTGGCTTTGTTACTTGGCTCCATTACGATTGTCAAAATCGAAACGGCAACCTCAACAGTAGAGACATCATGACCTCCGCTAAATAAGGCCAAAACGTTTGCTTCGGCTGGAAAGGTAATGGAAACGATACTTTTGGAATCTTATCGACTATCTCCACGATACTTTTGGAATCTTATCGACTATCTCGCAAAGAGGTCACAGTATCAACGGGACATATTAGACTGCTCTTCTGGACAAAGTGAACGTTGCCATTACCAAAAAAAGAATCCGTAATGACTCGATAGAATATGCTATTCCATCATGAAAGTGCACCGTCACACACCTGTCGCATTGTTTGAAAAAAACTGCATGAATTTACGATTCCACGTTATGTTCCAATCGGACCTTTTCACCGAATTGAACCCCATTCAGACTTCCAATTATTCCCAAAACTCAAGCTATTTCTCGCCGGAAGAAAAATCAACATAGACGAGGAAGTTATTGCAGAAGTAGAGTAGTATTTTGATGTCCTCGATGCTGATGAGTACAAAATCGGTAAAATGGAAATCCAGCATCGCTTGTCCAAATGTATTAATGTTGAAGGGGAATATGTTCAAGAATAAAGAAAAATCGTTGCCGTAATTCAAGTGTTTTATTTTAAATCTCATCTTCCGTCAAATCATTCTAGTAGGTGTCAAGCATTTCATGCCGAAATTATTCTTGATGATTCTCACGAATACAATACTGCAGTCTATACAGTAATAATGTACAATATTGTTAATTGAAAGTTTATTATTTTCTATAAAAAAATGATAATCCAAATTCTATGGCAATCCTAAAAAAAATGGACGTATTTTTTTATGGACGGAGGCGCTTTAGCTTTTCTTGGAAGAAATTAGGTCAGCATTATTCCATCATTACCTTTATCTTAGGATCATCCTTTCGCTTCCTGAGAAAGTATTTTATAGCTTTTAAGTTGTTGCAAAATGTTGCTTTTGCGTGACTGAGTAATTTCGGTTACAATCAAGAGCTAATTTTATATTTTTAGGTGTGTGTAGAATGGCTATGTCTGAAAGATTAGATAATACTTCTAACTCTCTTATGTTTAAGCATCTATCATTAAGAACCAGGTTCTTAGTTAGAGACGCATGTGTGGACGTAATTGTGATTGGTGGTTGACCGAAAAGTTATTCACCCTTGAGATATTCTACTCCTATATAGGAATGTGACAAACATTTCTATATATGCAATTAAAACGTTGTTTGATAAGAAGCCTTGATCTTTCTTTACTAAAAACTATGTCATTACACATTGTGCTACTAGTTTTATTGTTATTCACATATTAATAGTATTGAAAGCCTGAAATTTCTAACTCTGTCTATTAATTAATTGTATATTGTGTAATATTCTACAACAATATAATCCTGTATAAATATACCCAAAGCTATGAAATGTGTTTCCATCTTTAGAAATAAAAAGAAATCATTTACATATTAACGCATAGTTACATCAATAATCAACAAATTAAGTACCATAAATGTTGTTATCTAAACAGCAATACGTAATAGTATTTCGAGATAATACTTCGGGCTGAATGATTCACTTAAAATTATTTTAGGATTATGAACGAAACCATCGCCGGTCAGTTCACATAGAAATTATCGCGCTGCACGTGGATTTCTACCTTCTTTGTTCAGAGATGAGTCACTTGTAGTAGTTGTAGTCTTCAACCTGAACTTCCAGACGTAATTTTAAGAAAACGTTTCAAGACGCAATAATTTATGAAGACCTTTTTAGATCGAGACAAGATGTGTCCCAACAAGTTTATGCACGTTTCGAAGAATCTATATCTTTCGTATTTATTGTATATTTATTCAACTAAGGTAGTTTTTCATCTGAATTTGAAAATATGTTTATAAAAAATATTTTTAATAATTTTGAGAAAATAGAAACCGCAATTCTCTAATGAATGCATAATTAGGGGTTCATTGTGAAAATTTTGTAATACCAGTAGTAAAATTATCTTAAATTATACAAGATACATTATTTAAGTTATCAAAGCATCTCAACGCAGTCTATCATCATGGTAAAGAGTTAAAAAAGGAATGACTAGGAAAATCGTAGGCTTGAACACAGCACGAGAATTTTGTCAAAATTTGATTGAGTGTAATAGACGATATCTACCATGGTGTAAATTTTAATATGATTCCGACGAAGGATGTCGAAAATTCAAGAAGAAAAGAAATTACTACCTACTAAATAACTTAAAAAATATAGTTTTTCCATCAACGACAAATTATTTGTTATATGTATGTGCATATTTATATGCACAATAGAAAATTAATTAAAAAATGCAAGAAGCTGTTGTTGAAGGCGTAATAAAGATATATGGAATGACTTAATATATGGTTCAGAAGGTTTAAATGCAGATTTACTTTAATTTTTGTATTTTCATAAGAAATATGTTTTATATTCTTAGGAATGGATACGTTTCATTATTATTTAATAAAGTTAAATATATATTAGTCTGAATTCAAGTATGTCGAGTATATCGGAGTATCTCTTGGACGCATCGATCGTAATCTGTTTATAAACATAATTGATGAGCTATATAATAATGCTAATTGTACGATATTGCTAGGGAAATAATATACAGAGAATTTCACTTAAGATGCAATATACAAACATGTATAGGTTTTTTATTTCCATAGAAACTAGGTAATACATTCTTACATTGTCCCACGTAAAATGCAACATATCAATATAATTTAACATTAGTTAAGTCAAAAGTAGCAGTATTTCTATTTCAATATTATCTTAGTATCAATCTTAAATGATATACACAAAGGAAGAGAGAACTCAGTTAGTGACATGGTATCTTTCGGGATTCAATTCAATAAACGATATTTATCGGAAATGTAGTTTTAATCCTAAAACACTACATTGAGTTAAATAGGCTTTACTGTCAATAATTTTAGAAAAACAACCATGAAAGATATCATATCGATCATAACCATAACTATTACATATTGCATTTTATGTGGGACAGTGTAAGTACATAGTCATACATTTTCGAATCTATGGTTACTACATTCATATATTGCAAGTTACATGAAATTCTCTGTATGTGGGTTTTATAATACAGCTGTGTAGATGTATCTCCTTCTCCTTTCAAAATATTTTAAATCATACTGTATATAATGCAAGTAGTAATACACGAGTGTACATAGAAGTATTGCTTTAAAGACATACTTAAGTAAAGGCTTTATTTTATAAGACTCACTCTTTTTTTTTAATTAAGCGTGGTTTTAAGACAATACGTGGCTAATATTATTATACTACTATCTCCATTGTCTAATAAAAAAACTCAATCTTCGAATCGCCTGATAGAGTTTTAGCATGCTTTCAACTAACTTGCGACCATAATTCAGGGATTAGGTGCGAATTTTTCTAACTAGTAAATGACCTATAGTACAAGCAAGTTCTTCTTAGAGGTTATGCGTTAGAATGGCCTGTGTATTATCAATTCTGTCTAAAATCACTTTAATACTGGAATACTATTTTCTGCTTGGGTACAAACTTAAGTTATTTGTAAAATTAGTTTTGAAAGTCATATTTTTTTTCATTAATTTGAAGTTTGATTAACTTTAAATTTTTTTTAACTTTAAATTAACGTTAAATTGAAAAAAATATGATATTCAAAAGGCGTAGGTTTTTACAGACTGATCTTTGCAAGCTGAAAGTGAAAAAGTCCGGTATATGAAAGGTTTGTTTGAAGTTAGGAATGCAGGATGCAGTCTATATACAGTAAGCGGAGCTTTAAATAGCAACATAAGCTTGATACAAAATTGACTGAACGCGGGTATCTTGTTACACTATAAGCAACGAATGTTGTTTGATGAATATTAGTATCAATTCGTGCTTCATGCAAAAAAAAATGTCGACTCATCAGTAAACAGAATTTTTTTAATAAGATTTTCATTTCATCCGTATCTTGCTCTCATTATGTGTAAAAAGTCCATACGTTAATAACGGTCTTCGGGAAATATTTTGCTACCGATATTTCACGATTTCATTTTCACTTAAGCTATTATTTATTAAAAAAAACAAGTAGTCAATAATCTTGTTAAATAAAATCGTTAAAAAAGGTAAAAATAGTAAACAAAAGTGGTACTTTCAATACGATTTTTTTACAAAAAAAAAAAGAATTTTTTATAAAAAACAAATTAGCATATCGATGCGAGAGCTCGCATTAAGCGTTGTTACAAATAATACAAATCTGTATGTGTAGACATGTACATACAGCACGTATTTACTAGCGTTAACTTCAACCACAGACGCATGCTTTTCTGTCTAACGACTTTGTTAATGCGGGTTTACGAAGAAATAACGACTGAAGTTCGCTTTCTGGTCCAGTAATGAATTTTGTCCTATCAAATGACACCAGATAACCTCGTGACATCTGACGGACAAAACAGACTAGGCCTATGAAAGTGTCAGATGTCAAGAGGTTATCTGGTGTCATTTGATAGGACAAAATTCATTACTGGACCAGAAAGCGAACTTCAGTCGTTATTTCTTCGTAAACCCACATTGACATAGTCGTTAGACAGAAACGCTTGCGTTGGACAAAACAGACTACGCCTATGAAAGCGTCAGATGTCACGAGGATATCTGGTGTCATTTAATAGGACAAAATTCATTACTAGACCAGAAAGCGAACTTCGTTACTTCCTTCGTAAACCCGCATTGACAAAGTCGTTAGACAGAAACGCATGCGTCTGTGGTTGAAGTTAACGCTGGTAAATATGTGCTGTATGTCCATGTGTACAGATACAGATTTGTTTTATGGAAATTTGTATAATTCGAATTTTTTATGACTATGCAAAAAAATAATTGACATTGTCTGCCTGTAAAATCTAAAGCTATATGTGACTGACAAGACACTGTTTTCAAGAAGATATTTTAGTTTTTCTACATTTTCATTATCAATTGAGCATTTTATTAATTATGTCTGAAATAAACTTTCGAAAATCATGAGAACTGAAACACGCATGGATTTTCAGAGGATGTTGGTTCTATGATTTTGGTCAAAGAATAATTGTACAAAAGAAACATTGTTGTAACGGGTGTTCAGAAACATTCGAAGTCAAAGTAGTCCTTGAAAATATGAAGTCATGTCTGAGATAGATTGATTTTGGACAGACAACAGTTGACATTTAATAATTATTACAAATCAGATACTTAAGTAAAGATATACGATTTTTTATTCAGAGCCCACTTGACTTCGAATGTTCCTGAACACCCGTTAGTTAGTATTACAAATTGTTTCCTCGTTAAAAAATTACAAATAGAATTGACTTGAAATCTACAACACGTAATAAATACACATTAATGATAGGTTGCGTAACATATTTGTGATTTTTTTTGGAAGGGCAGTTTAGGAAGTACCTAATTATGATGAATAGGCTTATTTTCAAACATATTCTTTTATTACATAATACTTATAATAAAAGTTATTTTAAAAGTGGGTTATAACCACCATCATAATATTTCTTTTATGTCGCCGTTAAAGTATGTTTCTCGACAGTTTTAAAAGAACATAAATAAAAACTGATAAAGAATTGGTTCATTAATAATATTTTCCTGACCTATGAAACTAGTATGAGTGAGTAGAATAATAAATAATTACATTTTTTTTTGTATACATTAATAAGTCAAAGACTGAATGCTTTAAACAATGTTTTAAAAAAATCGATCATAAAGCATTTTACAGTTTATTTCGGGTCTGTCTAAACAGGCCACCCCTTCTACGAAATAAATTTAATCTTGAAAAGAAGCATAAGGTTCGCATTTTCTGCGTCTAAATATAAAACGAGTGTAACAATCCTTACACGGCGACTTACTCCATATAGTAGTAAATAAATGCTGAATCAGCAAGTTTCTTAATAACAGCCTGAGGTGATGTGGAGTGCGTTTTTTTTCCTTAGTTATAGAGAAAACAGGTTTGCGGTGTTGCCAGATTTGCCTTATCGCAAGAACGGCGAAAGAGATTAACATACTAATCGAGAGTCGTTTTAATGAAGCCGTATCCATATTCAGTAATGTTTTTGAAAGCGGCATCGGAGATATCGTTTTCTATATAAGGATTTGCGATAAACGGGTAGGTTTTTACGAATGATAAATCAGATGCAGTTACGGGTACAACACAATTTCGTAATGTCGAGATAAAGTTACGTTTTGATGTTTGCGGAAAATTTATGATTATATAGTGTAATAATTGGATATTTTTTTCTTTACTAACCAGAATACATTTATGGATGTGACAAGGTCTGAACAATGAGTGTTAATTATATACAGAATTGTCCTCAAAACCACATTTTATGCTTGAGTGACTGAAGTTGATACAGATTATTTCTTCTCATTATATTATGAGAAATTTAAACATAACAGTTGTTGACGTGTTAAGCCGTCTTAAATACAAGTTTATTTAACGAATTTCGTTGTTTTAATTTTAATGCAGTACAAAATAAACATTATCTAAATGAATTTTATAGTTTAATGTAGATTTTCAGTTCTAGCTATGATTAGAAGTTAAATAATACACCTTATATTTTCACAAAACAATAGTATATTTAACTATATGTACATTTCATGTGCACTGCACACATCATCAGTAGTTACTATTTAAACGTATTATTTTCGAGTACATGTATAGTAAAAATATCTATTTTGGGTAGGGGTGTAAAAAATTTAGCAATTACAAATGGTTAAAAAACATGCAAATAATCGAAAAGTATGGTCGTATATTGTAAAAACTAAACTCTATTGAAATTCTAAGAAGGACAAATTTGGGAAGGACCGTTACATATGAAAAACAAGACATCTGACTGTGTTGAGTTATATTAAATAACAATATAGTATATAGTATAGTATATTAAATATACTATTGTTTTGTGAAAATATAAGGTGTATTATTTAAGTTTAATAGTGTAATAATTTCACACTATATTGTTATTTAATATAACTCAACACAGTCAGACTTGTTTTTCATCCTTCCCAAATTTGTCCTTCTTAGAATTTCAATAGAGTTTAGTTTTTACAATATACGACCATACTTTCCGATTATTTGCATGTTTTTTAACCATTTGTAATTGAAAAATTTTTTACACCCCTACCCAAAATAGATATTTTTACTATACATGTACTCGAAAATAATACGTTTAAATAGTAACTACTGGTGATGTGTGCAGTGCACATGAAATGTACACATAGTTAAATATACTATTGTTTTGTGAAAATATAAGGTGTATTATTTAAGTTTAATAGTGTAATAATTTCACAAGTGCTCAACATATACTACTACTATGATTAGAAGTTTTATCTTTTATTACTTTATACATAGTCAGATAATAAGTGCTCTTACACAGAATATTATCAATGGAAACAAACTTTTAAGGAAATATTTATTAAACAATATTCAACAACTCTCAGTGAAAACATATTTAAAGAAACTATTCAAAATATCCATCTTACACGATTTTACACAAAAACTTAATCTTTGCGGCTTTTCATCGATAACTCCATGATCTAAATCGGCAACAGATTTTACTACGTCCAAATTTCTATGAGAAATGACAAGCTCTTCTCCTTCAAAACAGACCATATTTTATAACCAAGAGGATTTAAATCCAGGATAGATGATAGCTACTCTTCTTGTCTAATAAATATGGAATATGTATCGGTTGTGTGGTATCCTTATTATACAATCGAACACCATATGGTTGCGAAAGTGCAGAGATTTTTAAAGTTTATGTCTTTCAAATTAAATGGAGCTTTTCCCGAGCGTTATATTGACTACAATCTTCTTTTGCACCGACACAACATGGAATCGTTGGGTACGCGTAGAGAGCAAATGAGAGCTTCGTTTTTGAGGAAAATTATCAGTAACGAAATTGATTTGCTCTGTTTGCTTTCTAGAGTTAATTTTCATGTGCCGCGTCTTTCGTCAAGAAACGTTCCAACATTATCTTTGCCTAGTGCCTTTGCCGATAAACTATATGATGACATATTCTTATTAACGAGTAATTTGTGAAATATATTATTATATTATATGAATATTTTTTTGTTTTCTATTTAGAAGCACACAGAATGTACTTTTTTTTTCTCTCATGTTATGTATCACTTTTAATTTCAATTTAGTTGCCCTGTAATTGGACAAATCTGTTGGGTACAAATATATTATTATTATTATTATTAATAAAATTTGGTACATTTCCTTCTAATCGTCTCTGAATACATTTTGCTTCATGAGCAGGAGCTGAACCCTGCTGGAATACTCACCATTTACTAAACTTATTAAACATAGTTTCTGCTACTAGTTGATATACTTTTGCAATTGTTTTAACATTTTCTTTTCACAAAAATGAATTTGCATGGCTTTATACTGCTAACCATGCCATCACTGACGCAGTATGGTGGCCTTTTTGAACAGAAAGTACAATTTTTCCAGCTTTTCTACAATTGTGGGCATATATCCTACCATGCTTTTATTTATTTTAGTATTCTTCAACATTTAAAATATTTTTCATATGAAAACAGAATAGAACGCTGTTCGTTTCTTGCATGCCGAATTAAGAGTGCTCTTTCTAATCGCAATACTTAAACGAACAGAAAGAAGATTTTCTTTCTACGGTAAACATGGATTTGCAGGTTTTCATTAAAAATTTGTGTAAGCCACATTCATCCCGGAACGTGCAGATGCACTTTGTTGTTATTGGAACTTGTCAATGCACGGTATCCTAGAGACAGACATGACTTACACTTCCTTCACTACTTGCATATATAGTTAAGATATTGAATATACTGCAAATGAAGTTTCACCAACTGTAGAATTAGCGCGACATATTAAGCGACATCTACATGTAAATTGAGATTTTAATAATTATTAAATTCTCATTTGCAGTATATTCAATATCTTAACTATATATACAACTAATGAAGGAAGTGTAAGTCATATCTGTCTCCAGAATAACGTGCATTGACAAGTTCCAAAAAGAACGAAATGCATCTGCATGTTCCGGGATGGATGTGGCTTACACGAATTTTTAATTATCCTAACAACCAGGAAGGTTGACGTCGCGACGTGTGGCGTTCCGCATGCTGGTCCAGACGAATTGTAGAATTAGCGCGACACATTAGGCGACATTTACATGTAAATTGAGATTTTAATAATTATTAAATTCTCATATGCAGTATATTCAAAGTTTCCATTAAGTACTATTGTTATTCCCATTTTCAGAGCCATTATCGTTTGCTTTTTAACGGGATTACGACGATCATAAATAAATATTTATGATTTCATTGCTTTGACAAATGCTGGAGTTCTGACAAAGAGCGGCCGGTCAGATCTTTTGCGGTCGTCAATAGAGTAGACTTCAATATACCTTTCAATGGAACGATATACAAATTGACGGTTAATTCGCAGATTTTGTAACAACTCAAAAATCCACATTTATTAAAGGCGATTATCGTTATCCTGTCTTTCATGCTCCACTTCATGATTATTTTTTGTTTTAATGAAGAAGGCTTATCGTGTTCAAATATTTCCCAACTGGTCAAGTAATATATCATACAACAAAATTTAATTACACCGAGTTTGGGTAATGAAACAAAAATATATACAGGGGCGGGTTGACACACATTTTGACAACCGTTAGTGTTTGATAAATTTGTGTCAAAGCGGGTTTCCTAGGCAATTTTTTAAAATTTACTCTGCTACTAATTAAATGTAAATGGCTAATTTTGAACATGGTTCAGTGATTGAGTATCTCAACAACCGTTAGTGTTTTATGGATTTGTGTCAAAGCGGGTTTCCTAGGCAATTTTTTAAGATTTACTCTGCTACTAATTAAATGTAAATGGCTAATTTTGAACATGGTTCAGTGATTGAGTATCTCAACAACCGTTAGTGTTTTATAGATTTGTGTCAAAGCGGGTTTCCTAGGCAATTTTTTAAGATTTACTCTGCTACTAATTAAATGTAAATGGCTAATTTTGAACATGGTTCAGTGATTGAGTATCTCAACAACCGTTAGTGTTTTATAGATTTGTGTCAAAGCGGGTTTCCTAGGCAATTTTTTAAGATTTACTCTGCTACTAATTAAATGTAAATGGCTAATTTTGAACATGGTTCAGTGATTGAGTATCTTTTAAAGCAGAAGGCATGCCCTTTACTGAAATTCATGATGATATTCGAGATACACTGAGTGACGGTTGTTCTTCGCATACAGCCGTCACAAAATGGGGAAATGAATGTAAGCGTGTCGGAAGCAGTATAGAAGATGATTCTTGCAGTGGACGGTTGAAAACGGCTGCAAGTCCTGAAATGATGCATAACGTCCATGATTTGTTGCTAAGTGACCGACGACAGAAGCAATAGGCATTTCGAAGGAACGGGTGCTCTATATTTTGCAAGAAGAACTTCACATGAGAAAGCTTTCGGCAAGATTGGTGTTGCGCTTACTGACGACGGAACAAAGACGTGTTCACTGTCAAATATCGATGAATAATTTAGAAATTTTTAAAGGTAACACAACAGAATTTTTGCGCCGATTTGTTACTTGTGACGAAACATGGATTCATTATTATACACCCGAATCTAAATAAGAGTCGAAGATGTGAACGAAACGTGGAGAATCAACTCCAAAGAAGGCCAAGATAGTTTTATCGGTGGGCAATGCAATAACTCCGAAGAAGACGTGATGTAGTAGTATTTTGGGATGCAAAAGGAATATTGTTGATTCAAAAGAGCGTAAACGGCGAATATTTGCAAATCTTCTAGATCGTTTGAAGTCAGCTATCTCTGTAAAGCGTCTAGGAATGACTAAGAAGAAAGTGCTCTTCCAACATGATAATGCAGCTGTGTGTACCAGTACGGTTACAGCAAAAACAAAAAATTGAAGAATTCAGGTTCCGCCCCCATATTCGCTAGATCTAGCATCATCAGACGTTTATCTATTCCCTAAATTAAAAGATTTTCTCGGAGGCAAAAAATTCTGTACGCATGAAGAGCTAACAGTGGACGATTATTTTGCAGGCTTAGAATAAAATCACTGGAATAAAGAAGCTTGAACATAGATGAACCACATGTATCGAATTAAAAGGAGATTATGTTGAAAAGCAAAACTTGTTTATTTAAATTATTTGTTTGTATCTGTACGATCGCGCGAATTAATCGACCCAAAAGTTTATAAAAACTAAAATTGGTAATCATTTGTATATTCATTTGTTTTAAAATTATTGTTATGCTACTAAAAAATATTTTTATAAAGAATTCTCATTATTCCGAAAAGGGATTATCAATGAATTAACAATTTAAAACAATAAAATAAACCAATTATTTAATTTTTCGTTCGAGTTCTAACAAGAAAATATATAATATACTCGTTTTTTCGTAGACTCAGTGTTTATTAACTTTTGGGTATCCTTTAAAACAAAATCGTAAACTAGAAAAAATTCTTATAAGTACTTTACAATTTTCCTATACTTCGAGTGCACCTTGTATTGTAAATTATACACTGTCAAGCATAAAATGATAGATGACATAGGCATTTAAAATTTAGAGTTAGTCGCTTTGCTAACCTTTAAGAAATGCAAGCAGGGATTTTAAAATTGAAATTCTACGAATGAGAACATTCGGCCAGATGTTAATCATCAAATATTTACGTTTACATCAAAACGAAATGCACATGAGGAACGTTATCGGAAAGATGACCGCACTAATATATCTTTCTGAATTCACCGGCGATATTCATTAAATTATTCATCCATTACGTTTTTACGATGAGTGTAAAGGGCTCTCTCTCTAAACAGGATACGGATCCTTGATCAATATTCTTCACACGTAGTTCAGATTTCGTGAATGGTATTCTTACACAAAAAGTCCCGAAACAAAACACGATCACCGGGCGGAAGTATCTCGCGTATCTGGCGATCATCGAAAATAGATCTTTCTGCGTACAGGTACAAAACATAACTTGAGTAAGGTATTCGTGCAACTAATAGAGCAAGTCGATTATATTCGTTATTTACGATTTGGTTTCATCGCACTGAAGATTTGTATCTCGTTAGAGTTGACGAGTGAGGTGCCGCTCGCTCTCGGTTCGGTTGGAAAGCTGCTGCTGCCAACAGCATCAATGATGAGTCCGCTTGTATTACATATGGTTAAATATTTTATGATAAAAAAGGTTCTAAAAAATGAGTGACGTTAAACAGTGAAGAATTATATGTTCACCCTTGCTTTAATATCCATTCTTTTGGAGGATATGCGTTTCGAGTGGATCTTTTTTGTTGATGTAATTATAAGTAAGAAACAAATTCTTCAATATCTATCTATTATATTACACTGGTTAGGTATAAGGTAACATTAAACAGAAAAAATATACATAGGAAATGACTGGATAAGAATGAATATTATTATAATTTTGTAAGACAGTACGCATTTTATTACACTGAATACATTGTTTATACGAGGGCAATTCGTAAAGTAAGTTCCGCTTGGCTATTAAAAAAACACCAGTACATGAAGAGGTTTCTATTATATACAACTTAAGCTACTATTTTCAGGTATTTTTTCTACATACTTGCCATTAAAATTGAGACATTTGTCATTACATTGAACCACCTTTTTAATGGCCTATTTATAGAACTCTGCCGGCTGTGAATTAAGTCGTTCCATAAAGTCTACAAGAGGAACGCCTTTCTTGTCCTAAAAGACAGTAACCATGACTTTTCCCGCAGAAAAAGTTTGACATTACTTTAAAGGTTTCCTCGTAAGCGAGTTAGAACGACCCTGCTGCATTGACTGACTTTTTGTCTCAACGTTGACATAGGCGACAGTCTCATCACCTGTTACGATATGCCTTCGGTAAGAAGTTTTAGCACCCACGGTGAATAAAATTTGTGGTAAACTAAATGTTGAGTAACAACCTCGTAAAAAACTGTACGTGAAATTTGAGTGAAAAAGGCACTCAGTTCTGTGATTGTGAATCGCCGATTTTCACGATTTTTTTCTACGAAATTACCACTACTACTGTCATTCATGACATTTTCCCCATAAACAGAATCAAGTTCACGATTAATCTCAGCAGCCCTTCGTGTTATTTGCACACAGAAATTGGATAACAGCATGCAATTCGAAGTCGGCGGGATTTTCAGCAGCCATTTTAGACGATTCAAAATAGCATGAAAGTATGTCCGAACGATTCTCTCACAAGAACTGCCAGACTCATACTGAACTAGACTACACCGTAGCTCTGCGATCGCTCAGATAACCCCACTTCTTTGCTCACTAGGCTGAAATGGAATTTACTTTACGAATCGCCCTCATAAAAACATGAATTTCTATTACTTTTACGGATAAAACTAGCGATAACTAAGTAGTAAATATTGAATTTCAACCTTCGTTTAAGGTATCAATATTTATGGAGGTAAAATCAAAAGAATGCACTTGTAAGATTACTTTTATAATTCTAAAAATAAAAAAAATCATTTTTAAGTGCAAACCGAACCCTGGACATTCGAATTTGGGTCACCTACCTGGTTACCCACCAAAGATGTTACTAATTAATAAAGTATTTTCATTTACATTGGATAATAACAGTATCTGCTGAATCTTAGAAAAAGTATAAAACTTCTTATCGTATTCATATTCGTATTCCAAGTACGACAACAATTGTCCTCTTCAGTAGAATTACTAATTAATTATTAAAACATTAACATGGGACACAGTAAAGCTAACACAAAACACTTTACTAGACGTTCACGTATGTTCAGTGTATGAGTTAGCTTTATTCAACATTGTTATTTCTTCCTATTAATGATGACAATTTAGATATTGAAAAACGTTTTCCGGATATTAATATCAATGTGAGAAGGGGTTTCATACGTTTTTTTTTAAGTTTCTACTTACAACTAGTCACAGTCTCCAATGAAGATTGTACATATAATTTCATGCAATGATGTAATTTTTCAAGCGCTGAATTTCTGACATAATACGACTACAATAATATTTTCTTCCAAATATTGTCGTGCAATTAAAGATTAAGATTACGAAATGCCATGATATTAAATAGTTTTTTGCCAAATTAGATTCTTAACTTTGGAAATAGTGACTATCATGAAGGCAAAGATATACAAATTATTATGATGGGCCTCAAAATGAATGCAAAAAAGACAATTGCGATGGGGGAATGTAAGAAAGTGTTCTTTTTCTTAGTGTATGTATAGCTAACAAATGTCTTGAGCTGGAAGCTTGTCAAGACCCCAGCGCTGCTTAGAGTGTATATGGGGCACCTCCTCCCTGTAAGAGGGCCGAAATGTTGATTTGATAATAAATACCGATCCCAAGAAAAAACAACTTCTCATACGTTCGCCCCCGAATGGGGCATTGTAAAATCAACAATCATATGAATAATATAGGCTTGAGCGAAGAAACAGTATGTATGAGAATTGTTCGGAAACTACGTGGCCTAACACAGAGATGGCACGAATCTTCTCTACCATTCTGTGAAATCAACTTTTAATAGGTCAAATATGACCGTATAGAGCGATCTGTTAATTAGTCTGTTTTTGACAGTATGCCAAAGTGAACGTCTCGTGCGATTTTGAAATAATGAAAAAAACTGAGTTGAGAGCAGTGATAAAGTGCTTTCATTTGAAAGGCTTAACACCGACGGAATTCATAGCAGAGCTGGATTCAGCACTATTAGAATCCGCTCCTTCGTTTTCAATGGTTAAAAACTGGATTACCGAATTTAAGCGTGGTCGTATGACTGTTACTGTTGCAACTGTTACTGTTGCAATATGATTGAAAAAGTCTTGGATGACCGTCGAGTAAAATGGCGTGAGATAGCCGACATTGTAGGTATCTCAAATGAAAGTGTGCACAGAATTTTAACTGAAGAATTGGAAGTGAAAAAATATACGGCGCGTTTTGGCAAGTTTTCGACGCAATCAGAAAGACTTTGTATGCCATTTTATTACCGTCGATGAAACCTGGCTCCACCATTATACCCCCGAAACCAAACAACAATCCAAACAATCGACAAAAAACGGTTCTCCGCTGCCAAAGAAGGCAAAAACGGTTTTGTCAGCAGGAAAGGTTATGGCAACTATTTTTTGGGATCCTCATAGAATTAATTATCCTGGTCGACTACTTAGAAAAGGGAAAAACAAAAATGAGGAGTATTATGCCAATGTGTTGCAACAATTAAGCGACAAAATCAAAGAGAAACGGCCTCTTTTGACAAAGAAGAAAGAGCTTTTCCACCAGGAGAACGCACCTAGCCACAAGTCTGCGATTGCAATGGCAAACATTCATGAATTGGTATTTGAATTAGTGGCGCATTCACTCCTACAAATAGGACATCAATATGCTATAGCGGAACTACATTTAAAAGAACCGCTCTCGAAGCTGCTAAGCTTTATTAAAAGAGCAGGTCTTGAGATAATACTCTAACTAAACATGAGGTCCACATCTCACCGGATCTAGAAAGGTAGCCGTGGAATAGACTTTACGGCCACCTCAAGTAATCTAATCTAACGCGCTGATCCCGAGATTCGAATTCTCGGCCAACAGAGCTCTCACTCCCGTTGTACGACGCTTTTACCACTTACGCCGTTTGACTGGTATAAGGTTTTTAGAAGGTAATTGAATAGATGATCTTAAAGTTAACAAAAAAAAAACATATTAAAGAATCATTGTCCTTTCTGTAGACAATTGCTCTGTTTCATGTATATTTAGACGTTACCGACCGCTGTCCGAAGTAGTAGGATTGTTTTCTATCGCGCTCTGCCGGGAGTGAAAGTGTTGGTCTTGTAGACGTTGACATTTTGACTTTTACTAAGCAGCTAACGAAACGTCAGCGTCTACAAGACCGATAGAAGATATTTCTACTACTTCAATTGGTCTGCTTACCTTTATGTTTCATTAAAACTACCAAATGTAATTAATTAGTCTTTCCATAACTTCTAATCTAGCCGCAATACATGAACCAGAGGTTAGAAACATATGAAAACTTATTATGTATTGGAAATGTTAGCCCCCAACCTTCGATGAATAAGAATCTCTAGAAACGGTAACTGATCTAAGTATACGCAATGTTTGTGAACCAACAGTAAATCATTTCTTACGATTCAAGAAACAACATGAGACGCCATAGTTTGAATATTGCTTGACGCCTACGAATACGTATTGTTTCAGCCTATTGGTAAGCCTAGTTTTGATTGTGCAAACTGATTTAGAACGGGCCAAAGAAAATGATTTAGATTCATTCAGTAAGTATTCTAAGAATAAAATGTTGATTGTGTTATTGTTATTATGCATCGCGCATTTTATTTCAGTAAATGTTGTCCTCGGTGATATGATGTATGTATGTATATTTCGCGGACTTAATAAACCCTTCTACAACGCAAGACATGTGAATGTTTTATGTTGCAGTTTCTGATATCCTTTTAATATTAGCAGATATTTCAAAAAGTACTGTTTTGTTATAATCCGCAATGCTTTTGATACCTGCGGGTAAGTTGTTATCTGACTGGTTTTAAGTACTAAATTAAATCCTTAAAGTTGTTCTTCAAACTACAGTTTTACTCTCCGTGAAACGTCACGGTGACAGTTTAATTGGACTGAATGAACGCGGCATTGGGTCACGGCCCTAATCGTTTCTGACCTTTAACACGGCTGATTATTAAACGCACCAGCGTGCTTGTGTACGTTTAGAAAATGTTTCACGAATACCTCGGTATCGCTCCTCGTGTACCTCGGATTGTGTATATGTTAGCTGTGAGTAATAAAAGTTTAAATAAGTGCGACACGGTTCAATAACCCGTCCACGGGAAACTTCACGTTTATGTTTGGACGATTTCGCATAAAATTTCGACATTGTGGACACGCAAATGTATTCAAGGTCTATATTTACTAAAAGATGTGACTAAATGTGAGAAAATTAGAATTCATGATTTCAGGTTCAGCTTACCACATTGAAACTAATAATTATTATTAAACTCTCTTAAAACATATGTATTTAAAATATCTTAGATCTGAATATGTATTGACTTTTAACTACATAAATTTTAGACGACAGAGAACTTGACGTCGGTTAAATCAAAGTATTAAATTTCTATATTCTATCAATAGTAAATATTGATGTTTTCTTTTACTCTTATTTTGGTTACAAGGAACGTTTTAAAATAGGCATTAAATATAGACCTCAAAAACCGTTTTATGAAAAAGAAAATAAATCAGCTAGTTCTGATTTACTTTTTTTTAAATGAAACAAATGTAAACTTGAAACATCTTACCAGGCAAATTTTCTTTTTAGTGCCAAAAATTTCCGTCCAATTTGTGCCGTCAATATCTGACGAAAAACCGCCGGCACATTGACTTTTGCCAAAGTTATAAACAATTACATTTTTAAAATGCCAAGTTCGCAACTTACGGCGATAATTTTATTTTCGGTACCAAAAATATACGAAACAAAATGATAAAAATGTAAAGTAAGTTAGCTTACCTTTCACAGAAACAGAAAATCTTTTAAATAAGATATATCATCATAAGATAGCATTAAATATAATAATCGATATATTCATTTATGAAAACTAAAAATAAAGTCTTTAGTATTGATTGATTGAAGAACCAAAATTTTATCAGCAACATCAAACCAGTTTTGGTGTACGCATGTGAAACATAGTCCATGATCGAGAAATATCAAAAATGGATTCAAGTATCATAAATAATTCCTTCTGAGGCATTTCAGGCCGAACCAAGAACTAATAAGAAAAGAAGTATTAGTAATAATAATATTAATAATAATAATAACTCACACTTTAGCTTAACGCCAATTACAGAAGACATTGGCAGATCATGAGCTATTATTAGGCCCGCGCTCGTGGAGCGACGTAAGATGTTTAGCTGCCAGCATTCACCTTAAACGAGAAGGAAAACCACGAAAGCTTTCTCGGACAGCCGAGCCTCGGATCCGATCCAGGCACCTCGGACATGATAAGCCAATACGTTACCGCTTGGCTAACAGCAGGTTGAATATCAAAAACGAAAGTGGAATTGGATAGGTGATATGTTAAAAAAAGCAAAGAGGGCATAACTATGAGATGGACTGTAACGGGGCAGAAAAGCTGAGGGAGGCCAAGAATAAGATGGAAAAAAAGGACAGAGGAGGAGATCCGGTAGTCTGGAAAAAGTTGGGGAGAGCTGGCAGTGCTAGCCAAGGATAAAGGCTTAGTGGAAACCCTATGCTCCGTGATGAACTAAAAGAACTATATAAGTATAAAAAAGAGGTGCGTATTTATAGCATTTACTCTTGATATAATATTTTATATTGTATATACGATACACAAAATATTCGCGGCAATAACATGAGCATCAATTATACAAGTTGACAAAAGTAAGGAACAATAATGTATTCCTAAAATTGAGAACAAATTTTTCGCACCAAAAAGAAAATTTTTGCCGTAAATTGAGATGTTGGCATTATGAAAATGTAATTGTTTATAACCTCGGGAAAAGAAATACACTAGCAGAGTGTCAAGCGACATCAGTCTAATTACAGCCACATTAATTTTTAACATTTAGATAATCAGTATCACTCTAATAGAACATATCAATTCACTCATAACAACATTTACACATAATAGTTAAAGTTCATCTAGACATTGGCAAGAACAGAATTTAAGCTCAATATTTCGATATGTGAGGCTTGCTTTAAAAAGAGGTTTAAGTGGTTTTATTAAAAAAATAAAATACTGAAAATACACCAAGTTTCAACATAACTGCCCCCAAACAACATCAGCAAAACTTTACGGAAGTTACGTCCCGTGAGCAGTGGGTCAAGTTATTAGAAGTATATACAATGCTAGTTGTGTATAATGACTAAGAAAAACAGGGGTGAAAGGTATATGCGAGTAATGCCTTCGTACAAAAAATCGCGGTCCAATATTCCTATAGTAACGAGAAAATTATTTTTATTTATTTGAGTCCGGCCCTGTGGCAGGTAAATATACGGGCGGCAATACAGGTTTCCATCTCTAATTCATCAGTAATTCCTTTTATATTTTTTTAATATTTTATGTATTTGTCAGTACCACCACAAATTTAAAGACAAAATAATTATATGTAAATAATTCCATATAAATAATTAAAAACCGGGTATCTATTCCATTGCACATGCTACATAAAGCTTTTTATTTTACGACGCTAATTATTTGAATTTTTAATTGAAAAAAATTCGCCCTTAAGCAGGATTCGAACCCACGTCCATGGTTTGCCGGACCACTGCTCTACCACTTGAGCTATCTGTCAATTCGAATATACTTGGAAGTTCTAAATCACATTAAGGAAACAGATGTGTATATGTGCCCGTAGTCGGCATTTGCTGCAAATTAATTGCATTTTCGCGAAGTAATGTGAATGTAAATATTGCTTTCTACACTTTACGACGCTAATAATTCGAATTTTTAATTGAAAAAATTATTTAATTGAAAAAAAAAATTCGCCCTGAAGCAGGATTCGAACCCACGTCCATGGTTTACCGGCCCACTGCTCTGCCACTTGAGCTATCAACGACTGTGAATCCGAAATAAACTGGGAAGCCCTAAATTACATTAAGGAAACAGACGTGAATATTTGCCTGTAGTCGGAATTTGTAGAAAGCAATATTTACATTCGCATTACTTCGCTAAAATGCAATTAATTCGCATAATAATTTTTCTTTTAAAAGAAGTCTAACGTTCAAACTATTTAGTTTTAATCACATTTTAATTAATGCCACATTGGTTCGACGTAAAGATATCCACAAAAAAAAGAGATCGTCATATGTGCGGCCTAGAATGTTTAGGTCGAAAACAATAACATTCACTATCAATCAATAGGATCTTATTGTTGAAAATGTTATCGACTTTTTTTTGCAGGTCAATGAACTTGAATAACAGCTGAATTTCGATAAATATAGAATAAATAAAGATATGGACCGAGTTTAACTACATTTTGGCCCTAAAAATTTGGAAATTTTTGATGAATTACAAATAAATTTCTTTTTTGATTTTCAGTTAGACATTTATAGGTATTCTTCAGATTCGCATATCTGGGGCGCTATTCGGCGGTAACTTTGTATAAAAATATAGATGTTGAAGGAATATAGATATGAGGAAAAATATTTTTTTTATTGCTCTCTGTATAATGTTTCATGTCATAGGTAAATTACATAAAAATTTACCATTGTATAAACCTGCATGAAACCCAAATATGAATATCGAAACATTTTATTATTAACTCTCCTGGGCGACACAATTTCATCCGCAGACATTCATAATATTTAATATAGCAATTTACTTATTGAAACATGTCTGAACTTGCGTATAATTTAATAATGAGAGCATAAAAAGTGTCACTAGCATTAACGGCAAATAAGACAAGGGGTCAGAACAGATGATGTATCACACTGGTCGTTATTTTATTAATCTAATTAATAAGACCAGTACATCGTCTTCATGCAAAGGGTGTGCCTAACTTTATTAAAGAGTCATTACACTAGCTTCACGTCGACCTCGATATCATCATTGCATTAATTTTAATTCGCCTGGTGTGTCTGTCCTTTATTTTTGCTCTTCCAAAGACTTTTTTAATAAGCGCTTATGGGCAGGTCTTTCTTGAAGTGGTATTCGTACAATTTGTATTGAATATTATAAAAAAATTATATAAGAATACAATAACTTATTAAACACACACATCAAATTACGTATACAAGACATGCAGGTATAATTACACCTTGAATCGCCATTTAAAATGGTTTACATGTGAGTTTAAGAAGAAAACTCGTGTCGAATACAAAATGTATACTTTTTCCTTTCTGTCTCTGTTAAATAATGTTGGTTTTCAATTAAATGTTGTTTTCATATTCAAGCAATGCGTGCCTCATGTGTATAAATTGAGGTCACAATTTTGTTTGCCTGACAGCACGCAGTCATTGAAAATCTAATGATGCAAGTGTTCAGTAGAATCGATTCAAATCAAGTATCTTAAAGGCTCATTAACAGATAGTACGATATGCTATTATAGTCACACTACAAGCAATATATACATATTTGTTTAAATAAGTCTTTTGGCCGAAAGTAATATACCAGGATCAAACTAAAAATTGAATGGCGATATGAAGTCGAAGAGCATGTAAGGATATAAAGAATAGTAAAATTTAGAGAGTACGAGACAAATAGCAAAAAAAGAGTAGTAGAAATTATTCTGTCCCATATTTTCCCATGGTAAAGATATTCAACGAATACTTTGAAACACGCTAAATACTGTAATTGTAAGAATTGTTTACTGCGCGTGTGTTGCTATTTATTATTTTAATACATAAATAGTAGTTGCATCTTCAAAATCCTATCTTAACACGCGTTATATAGTTGGATCAAGAGAGAGTTGATTTCTGAACAACAATGTACGCTGCCATTATATTTGAAATTTGGATTTAAAGGTTATTTAAGAAATTTCGCATAGATTGTACTTCGCGGTTCGATGAGAAACTTCAGGCGACGACGACTGTATTTATCTAATTATGGAAACCACCATTCGTATTGAATTTTCAGTAAAACACGTAGGGTTGAATGTTAGGAATTGTTCTGAGGTGAGTTTGACAACTAACAGAAGAGCAAAAAGTTGAGCGCGTGAGAATCATTAAACAAATGAAAGAATACTTCTAAAACTGTAAATATTACGTGTTAAAGAAGTAGAGTTTAAGTTGTTTCAAGACTACCAAACGCCGACTTTTGTGAAAAGATAACGAGAGAGGAAGAGGGAAGAAGTACCAGTATATTCTGGTATACATAGCATTACTTGTCTGAAGTTCTCCAATGATTAGGAATAGGAGTTTTAATACTTTATCAGGACGGTCTCTTCCGGTAACTCTAAAATTTTTTAAGGAAAAATGATATGAAAGTTTTCGAATACGCACTGCATTCGCTTGTTTTCGCAATATATTATAGACCTTTGGGTATTCTCTAATTTCAAAAAAGATTTATGTGGTCGCTATTTATCTTTAGAAGATGTCGGTACTGGATTTTTAACTTCATTTCAGACGAGTGATTTGATGTCTTTTGTCTATGGAAAAATCGTCGCGTATTTATTACTTCAAATTTCGAATAAATTTTCTGAGATAAGAAAAACATTTGCTTGCCTTCAAAATTAAAAATTTAGGTGGTGATAAATTAATATTTGTTAATCTAGCATCTAGGGATCTCATTTATATTTTTTTATTAGATGTCGGAACTTTGGAGGCTCGAAGTCTTATTACCGCACTATTTATAAATAACTTGGCACTGAATAAGAATACCAAAAATTTGTTTACATATTGGGATATTGACATTGTTTTCTAAAAACAAAATCGTATAAATAAAACAGATAACACATAAATTTGCCAACAAACAATAAAGTATCTAATTTTTTCTTGGGCAAAATTTCAACAATTATAATATAATGGGTGATTCATTTGGAGGTACTTTTTAGGTGGGGATTTAATGGCTGAGAGCGCATGCGACGCGTCAGCGGACTGCGCATTCTGGTTCAGTACTATTTGACATTACGTAATGGAAAGACTTAGCCCGGCACAGCGTCTACAAATAGTACAGCTTTATTACGAAAATGGGCGTTCTACAAGGAAGGTGTATCGTGCGCTTAGAGCAACATATGGGCCACATAATCGGCCTACCGAACGCACAATTCGCTATACCATCCATAAGTTTGAAACTCAATTTACAATAATGGATAATACCCGACCACATAGACCTCATCCAGCACGTAGTGAAGGAAATATAGCGGCGGTAGCAGCGAGTGTACGCGAAGACCGGGAAGAATCAATTCGTCGCCGTTCTCAACAGCTTGGTTTGTCGTATGCAACAACTTGGCGTATTTTACGAAAGGATCTTGGTTTAAAAGCATACAAAATTCAACTAGTGCAAGAACTAAAGGCGACCGACCTTCCGAATCGTTTCCGTTTCAGCCGTTGGACTCTTGATAAACTTGCAGAAGATCCACTGTTTTCGACAAAAATTTTGTTCTCCGATGAGGCCCATTTCTGGCTTAATGGGTACGTGAATAAGCAAAATGCCCGTATTTGGGGTGATGAGCAACCTGAAGAGATTGAAGTGCTACCATTACATCCAGACAAAACAACTGTTTGGTGCGGATTATGGGCCGGTGGAATAATTGGTCCATATTTCTTCAAAACAGAAGCCGGCCGGAATGTGACTGTGAATGGCGACCGTTATCGCGCCTTGATAAGGGACTATTTGCTGCCTGAACTTGACACCCGTGGTCTACAAGACATTTACTTCCAACAAGATGGCGCCACTAGCCATACAGCTCGCGAAACTATGGCTTTACTGCGAGAACGATTCGGTGAACATTTAATTTCACGCTTCGGACCAGTAAATTGGCCGCCTAGATCTTGTGACATCACACTATTAGACTTTTTTCTGTGGGGCTACGTGAATTCTGAAGTCTACATGGATAAACCGGCTACAATTGAGGCATTGGAGGCCAATATTACTCGGGTCATTGGACAAATACCACTCGAAATGCTAGAACGCATCATTGAAAATTGGAACAGCAGAATAGACTACGTTAACCGCAGTCGCGGCCAACATTTGAGAGAAATAATCTTTAAAAAATAATTGTAAAGAATGGTTCTTTTGTATGATAATCAAGTTTCTTAAATAAATTGGCCTTTTTCATTTGTTCTTTGCTTTTGGAAAAAGTATCTCTTAATGAATCACCCATTACATACATATAAACGAAAGAAGAAATTATAAGCGTTTATATTATACTCGTAGATATGTAAATATACATTTTGAATATTGAATTGATTCAGTTTCTACTTGATGAAGATCCATAATTTAATTTAAAATAGAAATAAATCTAATGGTTGTTAAATCTTCACTTTTTTAATACCTAATCGTAAAACGACGACAATTGTTTTGTCAGCACAGTGGCTTCGTCAGGTACTTGTAAGTATCTGATGAAACCACTGTGCTGGCGAAACAATTGTCGTCGTTTTACGATTAGGTATTAAAAAAAGGGAAGTTTAGCCATTAGTTTTATTTCTATTTTAATATACATTTGCTTTATTTTGATATTAACAAACCACAGTGAATTTGTTTCATATTATTTAGAGTTTGCTTTATCAATATTTACAATTAATGTGTTGTCATTTATTAATGCAAAATAGCATTTAAAATACTAATCAAGGGACCACGTAGGATCTAATATATTAATTAGAAATTCAGAAATTAAGAAAAAATAAGAATACATTTAGAAGAATACAATAAGTTCTTTTCGGTCTGTTAACCTTTTACGGGCATCCGATACTAGAAAAAAAAACAACTCTAGTATTTTCGGGTATTTAATGTAAGCTAGTTGAGATTGTAACAAAGTCAGTGTTGTTAACCTCGCTTTGGTTATTTTCCCCACTTACCGTTCTCAAATTCCCCAAATTTAAGATATAATCACTGAATTAATTTATAAATAATATAATATATTTATGATAAGAAAAATCTCATAAATTTGATACTGCATAATTCATTAAGTATTTTACTTTGTACAATGGTAATTAAAGTAATATTATCTAAAATGAACGAATTAACCTTAAAAAACAATACTTACTTAGTATAAAAGTTAAAATAATTTAAACTACAATTAACCGGAAATCTGAATCATTATATAACGAAATTTGTCTATACGCCGTTAATAATATATTGGGTTGATGTATAAGTTCGCGGCGTTTTTATTTATCTTAGAATTTATTAATTTTTTAAAAAACAAAACATATTGAGATTTGCATCATGCGACGATTTAAGCAAGGACGTCAGCTGCTGTTTACGTCAGCATGCTTTTCTGAAATAGACCAGAAAGCAAAAGTCTGAGAACTATCCCAGGAATATATAAGCAGTCAATAGAGGAATGACTCATTCAGTTGAATGAGTCATTCCTTTTGCTAGTTGCAACCGTCGTGTACTTAATATCGTAGTTATAAATGTGTATATAAATATTGTTATAGTTAGTTATTGTTAAGTGTTATTTCGTGTATTTTTTTAATTAATATAGTTATTATTAACTACCGTTAGTTTTGTTTAAACGAACTGAATAGAAGAATTATCACAATATGAAGAATATACTCTCGTCCATTGTTTATACCCGCCTCCCAAAAATCTAGTAATTTTTCGATTCCATGTTTGAAGAAGTTGGCTTGGAAGTGAAGAAGTCGTCAAGTTGACCTATAGTTGTTGACAGTAAATCTCAGCAGTGATGGTTACATTCATCGGAAGCAATTTATAGTAGACGCAACGTTTTTCTGTACTACCAGATGCATAATCAGCGTACACGGATGAGTACTAGTTTTTGCTCGTGACCCTTTTGTTAGGGCTAAACCATTCTTCTCTGTTCTTAATGTTCACATGAGGGTACCATTTTTCGTCGTCAATAATAATGTGGGCCAAAACGGTCAAGGTTGTTGATGCGCTAACAAAGAGGAACAAATATTGACAGGCTGATTCTTGTTGTTTTCTCTCAATACATACGGCAACTAAACATCCACTTCTTAACTTTGCAAATGTAATGCAAATATCGCATTATGGCCAATTTGTTACAATCTATTGCAATGGCCAATTACCGAGCTGATTGGCGTGGATCACCATGAATTAAAACGTTCTGACAAACTTCAATCATGCCCAATGGTCTTCCTGAATGTTGAGAAACGTTTCTATCACAATGGCTCTCTTTAAATTGAGATATAAAATAATTTCTATCCAATTAATTTATTTTTCTGTAAACTGTCTTAGCGGCTTTCGATGATTTAACTTAACTCTGGTGAACTTCAACAAATATATCGGAAATGCTCATTTTTTCTACATGCCATTCCATTCCCTTTTCTCAATAATTAATACAATATTTGTACAAGTTCAAAAACTATTCAATTTACAATAATGTGACATTAAACTAAATTTGACATTTGATTAACAATTTTTTTAACACCTTCTCATCATAAAAACCAAAAACGCTACGAACTTATGTATCAACCTGATAATTGGTCTACATTTTTTAGACATCGGAGAGGATGATTGGTTTTTATGACCAATCACTAAATCTCTTAGTTTATCATGATCTCTCTACATCGTCACCATGACCGAAGAGGGGACGGCAAGTTCGAAACAACGTCAAGTCAATGTTGTTCTGCTTTTTCACACTGATTACATGGTGCACAGAGAATATATCCCACCAAGTGAAAGAGTTAATGGACGATTTTATTGTGATGTTCTTCGGCGACCAAGAGACAATTCGTAGATCGTACACCACGACTATGCACCAACCCACACATCACTTGTTGTGTTTAAGTTTCTACCCTCAACGACGACAGGACTGCCCCACCTTCCCTACTCCCTAGATCTTGCTCCTCGTGACTTATTGTAGAGGAATAATTATCATTAATTTAATTATTAAATTCTACTACTAAAATATATGTCAATTTTGTTATTTTTAGTTTAAAAAAATGGGAAGAAAATTAATTTAAATAGATACATTTTGAGTGCCGCTGTCCGTCCTGTCGCTTGCAGATGTGCAGACGTATTTGCTTACAGGTTATTTACAATGACTGGATTTATACATAAGTAAGTTATGAATATGCGATATCTACGATTTAGTAAGGTTCATCGTACTCTCGATACAACAGCTGAGTATTTCGTGGGATCCTAACACAGTTTTATTAACTAATTTAAAAATAAAATTACACAGCGAACTCTTTAGATAATTTTTTTAAATTAAATATTAATTAACATGTTTAATCCAAAATTAAATTCTCTGACACTGACACAACATTGTTTAAAATTACTGGTATCGATAAGGGAGTCTCCTAAAAATTAGTTTCACCTACTTATATCTAAAGGCAAGAAATTTAGTTTATAGTAACCTAGTATTATTTCAAATATGTTTCTACTGAAGCTTTCTGGCAGAAGTAACTGCAAAATTTTATTCTTCTTCTACGAATATCTAGGATTTTCTTCAAATATTATAAATTTTATTAAATTTAATGATAAACCTGTATTCAGTTATTGAATTTGTTAATCGTTTAGTCATTTTATTTAATGAGCATTATAAAAATTCCTACTTCTGGTAACGTAATCAGGAAGTGAAAAAAAATTACGCGACCGCAACCATGACCTCAAGTGTTCAACGAAACCTTTAGCCGAGCTGTTCAGTTAGTCGATTAAAAAGTAAGAAGCCGAGTAATAAATATTGTCTCTCGCACGTTGTAATGCATTTTGTCGTGAGGGCATTTTAAACGAAGTGTCGGTAAATCTCTTTGGGAAACCGAACCGATAACATCTGAAAATGATGTGCTCGTACTCCTTCCGAAACGTTTAAGAATTCAAAAAGCATCCGTCCGCATGATCATATCGTTTTAAGTCGTAGACAAGAAATTAATTTTACGGACGAACCGTCCTGATATTCTCCGGGCTCTAAGCGACGTCAGAAATGAGCGGGCATGAGGGACCAGAAATAAAGAGTCGAAGAATTTTTTACACCAAATGCACTATCATTCTCTCTCACGCATTCGTACAGTACAGACATGGGCTCACACATACACACACAGGAAATAGCTGCGTCTAAAATTATATTTACACATATACATGCACGAAATATCATCTATATACATACATTCTTAAAGATAGGACATCGGCGCATCGTTTGCTGGTATTATATGCATGTGTGTAGCGAAAGAATGTCTGCAGTTAGAAGCTTTGACTGCCTCGAATAAATAACACAATTGTACGAGTAGATCGGAAGGTCGTAGGGTGTTGTGTTATTTATAAGGGGTCTGAGTACACTAATTTCACGATCGCTCGCCGACAAATGAGAAAATGTGATTGTTCCTTTGTTTAAATACTTTCCACATTCTCTACTCTTGAAACTATGTTGCTGTTACTGTTCATTTATATTCCGTAATTCACTTGAAGAACTGTAATTGTCTTGTTATACGAAACATGCAACTCATTTATATTTAGGTGTTAGGATTTGTGTACAGTGAAAGTAGAAGTAGAGTGGAGATGTTAACCCATCAAACAATTTTTGGCTAAGTCGTTATTGGTCAAAGATGTTTCTAACGCATTGACCGCTTAAAAGTTTAATACTGACAGAATGTGTTTAAGATACGAGTTTCTCCTAACATATTCTTTTACCTTTCGGTGTAAGACTATTTAGTTGATATCTGCGTTTTCCATTCTTTCCTATTTTGGGACGTATTTCTTATGTCTGTCTATTGTATATTTCTTGCTATTGCGACTTGCTTTACCTCATCCTCATCCACTTTTTTTGGGTCTTCTTCTTCTATTCTTTCCATAGGGTGTTGCCTTATATTTTCCCAGCCCTTTTTCGTCTGGCATCCTGTATATGTACCCCTAACCACCTCAGTTGTTTATCTTGTATTTTCTTCTATGTATGTTATATTTCTTATTCCGTTCTTTCGCGTCTTTTCCTCAAGTTTTCTCAAAAATCTCATCTGCATGGCATTTATACGGCTTTTATCTTTACCTGTCAGTTACTCAGGCTTCACATACATGTATTCGTGTCGAGATACCACTTTCTTTATAACCTTTACTTTTATGTCCTTGGATATTTCTTTCTTTCTCGAGAAAGGTCTCTACAACGCATTGAATATTTTCCTTACTCTTCCTACTCTATCATTAATTGCATTTGTAGTCTTCTGTCTTCTTATAATGCTCAAGTATTTGAGACTTGTAACCTCTTCTATTGTGTGTTCGACTATTATATTATGTTTTTTTCTCTCTACTGTTATAATAGTGATCTTGATCTTTTTAGTGTTTATTTTCAAGTTGATCATTAATTCTTCGCTTGAGATGTCTATATTATGTATTTCCTTTCTTGACTTTGCCACTACCTCAGCTTTTCTATTGGTCATTTTATTGCCTCGTCTGCAACTATCCTAAACAACATCGGGCTAAGTGCATATCCTTGTAACAATCCGTTCATAGTTTCATATTTCTCTTAATTGTTTGTCTTTATTATGTTTACTGTGGGTTTGTATATTGATTTTTTTACTTCTTCTAAGCGCTTTCCATACCTCCTTTGTTGAAAGCTTTCTCTAGATCTATGAAAGCTATATGTACCACGATGTTGTTATCAATGTTTTTGTCTATTGTTTGTCTAATAATGAAAATTGGATCTTGAATGATTCTAGGTTTGGTGAAACCGAACTGTACGAATATTTTGCCTAATATATTATCTAGACTTTCTTTTATTTTGCTGTCTGTTATAATAGTTTATACTTTTCTTGCGAGCGATGCCTGTTAGAGTTATATCATTGTAGTTATTGCATTCTCTTGTACCCCTAAGATTACTGTGCTGTTACTGTGCAAAGAAAAAGAAAGAATCCGCAAAAACCAGAAATCTCGACACCGATTACATTCGATCACTTCACAAAACAATTTTATTTGCATACACAGATTCTCTGTTCTAGCATTATGTTTTCTTCCTACGGTGTCAACTAAAATATGTATTTTATATATTTGAAGACGAATACGTAAATTACATAAATAGCAAGCAAAAATTGTTGCCAAATACCAAGCTGTAGTAAATATAAGAGATGATTTTTATTTCCCAATACTCCCATTACTTAGTTGAAATTTAAAATTAAGCGTTACAAACACACATTTAATATTAATCTTTGTTTCTTGCTTTATTTGTTGTTGCTTCTCCACATATCTCTTTTAACGTATTTTAAATAATATAATATAAATTTTTTGTCTTTTTTTTATTTTCTGTTAACTGATTTGCGTAACACAGTCGGCTTTCCATTTATTTCTTCAAAATATATAATTGTTTCAGCCTTTACTTGATGAAATTCCATTATAACTATTATCAGGATAAAATAAAACAAATTATAATGAATTTCACTTTTTAATTGACACAGCAACGATCGTTTCGCTCCAACCTGAGCTTCATCAGACATATAACTAACTTATTTACAAATTTTTTTTAACACAAGTATACGGTAACAAACACATGTTTTATTTTAAATATTTGAAGGATGGGTACTTTTTATTACTAAAATGTCTATTCACAAACTTTCACTTCGGTTTATACAATACTGTTCTTAAGTAATAAAAACTAGGGGTTTACATTATATTACAGGGAGGTAAAGAAATTCTATGGAAAAATACAATATGGGACTGTCTGAGTATCAAATAAATAAATTAAGTAAGGGTGAATTATTTGTTTCTAATTGATCATTTAATATCTTGTCAGTTTTCTTTAATTTATTGATTTCAAGTGACTCTAATAAATTAAGTTTTTTGCCCTTATTTTCTACGTGTAATATTTTAAATTCTCTGTTAAAATTGTGGTTCGTTGAATTAATATGAGACGCATATGAAGAGTCACTTTTATTATTTCTAAATGAAGAAAAATGCTCTTTGATGCGTATTTCAAACGATCTACCTGTCTGTCCGATATATGGCATAGGGCAACTACCGCAGGTTAACTCATAGACTCCTGACTTTTTATTGTTGTTTGTTAAATCTTTATTGTTTTTTATAAATTTGGATAAATTGTTGTTAGTTCTATACGCTGTATTAATGTCAAACTTTCTTAAATATTTACAAATTTTTGTGCTTGAAGAGCCTATAAACGTGATCATTTTAAATTTTTGGTTGTTATTATTTAATATTGGGTAAACTTGTGATATGGCTTTTGTAAGGAGTTTTTTATTTAAAATGTTATCTATTATATTACTTTTATATCCAATGTTGATAGCTATTTGTTTAATTAAATTTAACTCTTTCTCAAAATTTGTTTGGTTCAACGGAGTATTGATTAATCTATGTATAAGACTGTGATAAGCCGCTAATTTGTGTTGTATCGGATGGCAAGAAGTGTTATGAATAGTTATGTCTGTAGTTGACGGTTTGTGGTAAATTGCAAAGTTACATTTGTTGTTAATTCTAGTAATCGTTAAATCGAGAAAGTTAATACTATTATTTGTTTCCTGTTCCATTGTAAACTTAATATTGTGATGCAATGTATTAATATAATCAAATAATAAATTTAATTGTCTCTTTGTTCCTATGAAACCTAGTAATATATCATCTACGTATCTGGACCGAAATAATACATTTTGATCATCTTGAAAATTCTATTTCAAAAAATCCTCTTTTTCAAAATGTATTATTTTGGTACAGATACGTAGATGATATATATATATATAGCGAAACAAAGATTTAAGAAAAATAATTTATAAGTACTTATTTTATATTTACTTGTACACTGACATGTTTTCATGTGAATCTCACAATGATAAACAATAAATATAAACCTATAGTACTAGTGTACAAAAATTACATTAATATAAGTTATGCCACTTTAAATTATAATTTAAACAGATTATTTTTTCTACCTTTGAAGTAGGTAATTTATTTTGTGTTGTGTTCATTAGTTCTCTATTTATTTTTCTAAACATTTTGGTTTTACTTTCGTTGCTTAGTGTTTGACAATATTTCACTATGGTATTTCCTCATTTGGAGAAATGCGATATGTTGGAAACATACATTTTATGTCGTAAAAATTCAATAAGGACTAGCGAATATTATGCTGAACACTATCCTTTACGACAGCAGCCAGATCGACGTTACTTTCGAAAACTTTACAATCAGTTTAGACTGCATGATTGCTTATTTAGAAAGAAAAGAACAAAGAAAAATATCGTCGTCAACGAAGAAGTAGAAATTACAGTGTTAGCATATTTTGAAGCCCATCGCGAATTTTCCATTAGGGATGCTACTAAGGAATTGGCATTAAGTTATTCATCAGTTCAAAGAATTTTGAAAAAGCATAAGTATATCTCTTTTAAGTTCAGAATCTCTCAAACATTACAGCGAGGAGATTCCGCCAGGAGATTAGCTTTCTGTCATTGGTTTGTTAGTTTTTGTGATGAAAATTTGAATGGAGCACAGTATATTTTATGGAGTGACGAAACAAATTTTTCAAATAGAGGCATGTTTAATAAGAAAAATAGTCACTACTGGTCTCAAGAAAATTTATTAATAGTTCGTCCACATGCTGCACAAGTTCGATTTAGTTTTAACGTTTGGTGCGGATTAATTGGTTTGGTAGTCGTTGGTCCACTGTTCTACAATGATACGTTGACAGGAAACAGATATCTGGAATTTATTCGTAACGTTCTAGAGGATTTCCTTGATAACGCCAATTACCTGATGCGCCAAAATTTATACTTTCAGCAGGACGGTGCTCCTGCACACAACTATCACCTAGTGCAAACCTACCTCGACACCATCTTTGCCGAAAAGTGGATTGGTACAAATGGTCCAATTCAATGGCCAGCACGCTCCCCTGACCTCTCACCTTTAGACTTTTTGACTCTTTGGGGATACTTAAAAAATGAGGTGTATAAAACGCGATACGACAACGTGCGCGAATTGCAAGACAAGGTCAGAGAAGCTCTTCGCCAATTAGATAGAAGGACAATCTTAAGAGCCACCCAGAGTGTACTGAACCGGGCACGAAAATGTATTGAGCAGGAAGGTGACACCTTTGAGCAGTATTTATAAATTATACATGTACTTTCTTCTTTTTAATTTAATTTTGTAAGCTGTAATATGTTAAAATAAACATTAAACACAAAATATGTATCTGTTTTGTCAAAAGTTAGCGGAGCATGACAACATTTAGAAGGAAATAGAAACTGCTATAACTACTTTATTATTCGTTTTAGGACAATAGTGTATTGCAACTTCTATATTACAAAGAACATTAGCATTCAGAATTTTGAAAAATATACAGGCTGTTCCATTTAAAAAAATTATAAATTTCAAAATTTCTCGAAAATGCGTTATTCAATTTTTTTTCATGAACTGCATGCTAATCAATGTTAAAAACACTAATACTTTGCTAATTTAACCTACTTTCTAGAATCAATAACAACAGAGATAACAATAGTGCGCACTTAATTTGAATCAGCCTGTATACATATATATACACACACTAAATGCATTTACTTTATAAAGTGAAAAAGTATAAACTTAAAATTAATTATATCACCTATAATTAAAGTGAATGCTTTGTCACGCCACAGTAAACATTTTTTATTCATATTAAATATTACAATATATTCTAAAACTTTGTTCTGTAAAGTGCGTTCTTTTATTGGACAGTATGTCTTTAAATATAGAAAAATTTCGCTCAACATCAGAGCTAGTGAGTGGCGCATAGAAATAATAATCTTTAAATTTAATATATCTACCGATTACCGTATTTTGAATATTACTACAAAAGCCTTTCAGGACATTAAAATCAGGGCTACGAGCGAATATTGCATCAATTTTATTATTAAGCGAAATCGACTCTGTCTCTGCGCCTGCATGACTCATTAGAGGACAGCGTCTTCTCCGCAGTCTAGTGATTATATAAGCTTAGCAACCAATTTTATTCATATTAACACTTGGAGTGTACCCTTTCTGGAATTGGTGGATTTTAAACATCTCACAGCCCTGTTATGCAAGCAATTAATTTTTCTTAGTTCCCATTTTTTGGGATCTAGTTTGTCGTCGGCTTTTGTTATTTTTCTCTGAGGCGCGAGTTCTGGGACCCTGTATATAAGCTATATGCTTGATGTAAAATTTCGTATTGATTTTCTTAACAAGAGACTGTTTACTTCAATGATAATTTAATCTTTATTTATAGAAAAAGGCATAAACTGTCTATATAGCAATATTTTCACACGGTTACATTAATCAAACAACTATATACATACTTTAGATAAACTGGGATGATAATGCAGAACTTTTGGAAGTGATTATCATACTGAGAACCTTTTGAATTTAAGCTAATTAACAAAAACATAATAATATTAAACAATTAAAATAAGTAGCTCATTTAGATTTAAATTAACGATTAATACTTAGGGTTAATTATCTTTTTTTTGCATTCATATATGGTATAAAACACAATAGTAATTTTGCATATGCCCTTAGTATGTAATTTCAAGTATATATTAAAATGTAACAGGCTTCTCATCGATAATTATTACGGTGATAGTGCTAACCTTCTATAACTTTTAAGTTGCACACACGAAGAAAATATTACTTTGAACAAGTATGTATGTTGTAAAGGTTGCATTCATGTTTCTCGGAAAGGAAAGGTCTCTCCTTTATCCAGTTCATAAAGCGGCACCTACTTATTTCTGTTGATTCGATCTTGTTAAGCACAAGTGTAAAAGATTTCTCGTTAGAGAAGCCTTGAAATGATACTTATCTGGTATTATTCGTTAAAGTGCGTTCTTTACGGAATACATTACCATAATTTAGTTTATGCAATACGAAGCTTTTCTGGTACTTAATTGGATTGAGTAATGTTTATGTTAATTTTCACCAAGTTGTTGCGGCAAGAGTAATTGATTTTGATGTATTTCTTATAAAACATTATATGAATAATATCATTCAAAATTCTCATAAAATATTTTTAATATTAATTTCATGAGTAGTTAATCTTGACTCATTGTATATAATTCGTTTAATTTAGGTAATGCCAAAAAGTATAAACATTAATAAGAGATGTATACTTCAATAGATAATGATCACCGTGACCTTAAAGACCTCTTTTGATGAAGACTGATTTAATCTAACCGAAAGCAAAAAAAACATCATGGTCGTACTAATACTTTTCTAAGAATTTTAAGTCTACGTTTTTATTGTTCATTACGAAATATTCATTATTTATCATTAGCAGAATTATTTATTTATAAATGCAACAACCAATTTGGTGGAACGATTAGCAGAACATATATGTATAATTACATCAATTAAATCCACATGTGTACGAAAAATCACGTAAACATAAAAACAATAATATTTGCTCTTGTCGTAGATGTCGTAGATAATGATATTTTAACTCTCGGGTTATGCACATAACCCAAGAGTTAATTCATAATATATGAAACCAATCTAATCGCCAATTTAGGACTTTAACATTAAAAGATTCATTTAAACTTGTGGATATTTTTCAATTTTAATTTGTGTTTAAGTATAAACAAGAATATGTGTAAAACAAGGTGATTGATTAATCCCATTTTTATTCAACCTCGTTATGTACCAAATCATAGGAGGTTAAAAATATGGAAGGTCGTAAAACGGGCTGAAACAATATAAGTATACAATGCTATACAGACGATGCGTTACTATTGACCGGTAGTAAAGATAATCTCCAAAGATTATTACACAAGTTCAATACATCTGCCAAAAAATACAACATGGAAATAGCAGCAGAAAAAACAAAAGCTTTAGTGGTACACAAAGAGCCAATTCTTCCAATTCTAGTGTGCAGCGGACACTAGAATTGGAAAGGAAAATAACAAAGCAAGCGATGAGCTTCAAGTATATGGAAGCGACCGTAATCTGCTTAAAGAAGCATAAATACAGTCAACGAAGACATTAAAAATACCGGGCTGCTTTAGAGAAACAATATGTAGGAATAAATGCATGCAAACAGAGAGCAAGGTTAAAATCTATAAAGTGTTAGTGCGTCCGGCATTGAGACCCGAGCTGAAACCAAAAGAACGGAGGAAAAATGAGGACAGCTGAAATGAAAATGTTAAGATCTATCCTAGGTATCACTTTGCGCTTCAGGAAACCAACGCTTCTATAAGAAACGAATGCAATGTACAAGATGTGGTCAAATGGTCTAAAAAACGAAAAAAAGAATAAAATGAGTATGCAAGCAGAATGACAGAAGAGCGACTACCAAGAATAACCAGACACAGAAAACCACCAGGAAAAGACCAGTCGAAAGACCTCCAAATAGATGGAGAGAGAGTTGGATATCATCATCCAGTTTATAAACAAGAGAAATCCTATAACAAGAAAATGAAGAAAGAAGAAGAAGAAGAAGAAGATGCTTAAAATGTCTTGTTTAGACCTCTAATGCAGTTTGGACATGTCTTAATATCAACTCTGTCAGCCATTCTAAAACCTTAGGTGTTCGTATTTTGTAATGTGATAATGAGAAGAAAAAAATATACATATATTATTCCTTCTAATATATTAACAACAAAAGTATTGTTACAATTCATCTCTACTCTCCAAATCGAGATTTCTTGAATTGTCTATGTCTGTATTTAGGTTAACGTAACAATAATAACGCTTTTTAACAAGCTACCTTTATAAGAATATAATAGATCAGCTTGAACATATATTTGCTAATTGATGTAAAACCATTATAGTTGGTACATTTTTGTCAATGAGAAACAAGTTTATTTCAATTTAGGGGTTTTGAAGATTAAAAACTAAATCATTCCATTTTCAGCAGCATCTTGGTTGTTGAAACATTTCCTCTGAAACAAGTTGTTAAGGTGCTTGAAAAAAGTGATAGTCAGCAAGAGATCAGGCGAATATTGTGGGTGTGGTAGAATTATAGCTTAATTCTGGCAATTTTTGAAGCGTTGGTTGAGCAGTGAGCAGTTGGATGTTGCCGTGTAGAAGAAATGTGCCCGTTCTGTTGATTAATGTCGGCCAGAGCCGTTGAAGTTTTAAGGGCATGCTTCTTATTTTGCGATTATATTTTTCTGACGTGACAGATTCAGCCGGATTCTTATGAACTTATGTCACAAGCTCCTTTGTCTCAGCCACGGTTTGCGTGAGTTCATATAGGTTATATAGATCTTGAATTCATGTTTGAGTTTGTATAGAATATGTCCAAGTGCCTGAGTTCCATTCGGTGGAGTTGGCTCTTCCCTGTTTCTGACTCGTCCACCATTTCGGCATGGTCGAACTGGCGTACCGGTCTTATCCTGGGTGGTGGTGTGTCCTGGTGGTCAACCAGCTGCCTTACCATCGTGTCCAAGCTCTCTGCTCTGATCCACGTGCTCGCAACTAACGTCTTTAGGTACTCCTATAAAGGGGAAATACCTAGATCTCTTTGGATTTGTTTATTTTTGATAAACCATGGAGCGTTAACGATCAGTCTCTGAAGTATCTCCATAATATTAATGTGCTTCCGCCACGATGTACCAAAAAATGCTTCCTAACTCAAAACAGTTCTTAGAAAGGATTTTTAAATGAGCAGCTTGTATGGCAGAGCAGAGGCATAAGCGAGTTTCTCGCGACAGGAACATGCTCTTTCATTCCTTGTGCTCTGAAAGTCAACCTATAATCGAAAACTATACCGGATTAAAAAAAATAATGTGAATGTTTCCAGTTGCAGCCTTCTTTTGGCAGGATTTCAGTTTTGCGAAGTATTGTAGAGCTATTTAGACGTATGCGTTGAACGTAGCAAGCTATTGTTGTAAAGAACCCACTTTTCGTCGCAATTCCCTCGATGTTGCTGCTCAACGAAAGCGAAGACTTCCGTTGACCAACAAAAATGAAAGAAACTTCAAAACGAAGTAATTTTTAATTTTTGTTTAGTTCGTGTTCGTGTTTCATTTTTCCGTTTTTCTTCAAATGGCGAACAACCCTTGAATTATTGGCTTTGAGATGTTCTGCAACTGGGTTAGGTTCGATTATTGTCTTCAATTTGTCGTTGTCAACTTCTGATGGTGTTTTGTTTGTGTAAAGTATGTACTCGTATTGCGAGTGTAAGGTTTTCCTGATACTGATGATGACAACTTAGTTGTCGAAATATGGATCTAGATCGATGGTTTATTTTTAGTTAGTTTTGACCGTTAATTTGTAACCGAAACACAAAAAGAAGAAATTCACCTTCGATCTACAAGCAGAGAATTCTGTTTTATTATTATTATTATTATTATTATTATTAAGAAATAACAATTCGAATGTTTTAATTATATTATGTAGGTATTCTAAAAGTAAACGCATAAGCCTATCTTTTATTAAATCTCGTACTACACAGATCTTTAAATAAACACAGAATTAGAGCATTATTTTCCTTAAACATTCCGGCAATATTTCATCGGTAGATCATTCATTTCTACTCATTCAATTTTGATCACGCATACTCCATTAAGTCGAAACATTACAATTTTCATCGCGCATAAACTATTAAAAATTTGTGGGCATAATGTGCATGCACTGTTCTCTCGAAGTGTTTGACCTTGTTGGCAGGTCATTGGAATCTGTGTTATGATTATCTAAAATTGTAAAGTATGTATATATTCAAATTGTCGAGGGTAATATGCAGTGCAATGGAAACTCTCCGTGTAATGTTGTATGGACACGCCATTAATTCCAGTTACTGGAATCGCATAGATTAGGCTACGCAGACAAAAGCTATCTGCACTTTCTTGCAAATTATAAATAGTACGCCATCACGATCTGTGATTCATCTGGACTATTTGGAGACGTAGAAAAGTGAGTGGAGTCACTTCGTCAACACGTTGCAACACAACTACAATAATATTTTGAATAAAGGAGAAATTCGATGCACATATATTATATAGGCGTTTCAGTTCATTACAAACAGAGGAAAACTGTACTTAATTCAGGATGTTCCATTTACATAAAGTGAAATAATAATAGCGCAATTAGATTTGCAATGCATTTGCTAATAGAAATTGTTTGTCGTCGAGTAGTGGGTTAAGAACTCGAACTTATATTTAAATATATATAACAAAGCCCATTGAAGAACGCAAGGAGAAACCTTAGTGTACCTCTGTAAAGTTTTAAATCAACTTATTTATTCTAATAAAACCATCAACAAGAGGTAAATTCTTAATTTAATTTTCTGTTATACTTAAATATCATATTTTTAAACCAGAAGCAGACTTACAATACTTAGTAATGCCGTTCCCTTTTGCCACTGATGTCAAATTGCATGTTCTTTTTATTGTATTAGTTGGGATTATATTCATGTGTTTTCATTTAGATGTATGTACATATTGCTATGAATAGTGGTTTGAAAATTTAGCACGCCACCATCCACAACTAGTTTTCCCAACTAGGTTTCTCAGCCGGTGAATTTTCAAATATGAGACTTCTAACTTCTCGGGTTCCACTTAGGAAAAAGTTGTCTATAAAGTGAGTTGAGCGCCAGTGAAATGTTCACAAAAATTTATATACTTATTTGATTAATTAATTAGCAATAATGGAGTGTCAAATGAAACAAACGCAAGATAAAAATTTAAAATAACTATTTAATACAAAAATATAAAAAAATTAAAAAAATGTCTCTTTACAAAGTATAAAGATCCTGTATCATACAAAAATACTTGAGGTAAAAACATTCATTGAAAATTGACAGCTAAATGAATGGAAAACATCCTCTAAATGACAAAATTTATCTAAAAATAATCAAGTTTAATATTAATTTCTCCCCAGAGAACCACACTGTATAATCAGATACTGATACACGAACAAAACTTACGCATGTGCAAAAGACACGCACAAAAAACCCTGAATCCTCTCGAACAAACTTTTCAATAATAATTTTAACAAAGAAATGTTAATAATAAACTGTATTATCTGTATTTCTAATAATAAATTCTCTTAACTACAAGCTTGAATACAATAGTTAGTAGTAATAGTTATACCTATAGTAATTTTATATATTATGACGAGGTCATATAATTCTAATTCTACTTACAAGAAAAAAATATGTGCAGACTCTTACGAACAAAGAAGGTGCATAATCAATTTAAACATCAATAATACAACAAGAAATTTATCTCTATAAATATCGGGACTTTAATACTAATATAACAAAATCACTTGCAATCAATCAACCCGAATTAATTAAAATATATTTAAATATATTTCACAAAACAACCTTCTTGTTCAAACTATAAATTTCATCTCCCAGCGAGAATTGACCTCGACTTTCACATGAGAGCGATCCCGATAACAAGTTTTTCTCTTCGCAAAATTTAAATACATTTTCAATATACAATTTATCTCACAAAATATGTACATTTTTAAATAAAATTATTTTTAATTAAAAATCCATAGCAATATGTTTGAAAAAGCAAACCATTCGTTTTTCTCTTGAAATAGTAAAATTTCAAAATTTCTCGAATCAAGAAATGATATATTGACAATTGGTGTTATTAGCTTATAGAATAAGTTCTTCGGTTTCTTGTTGTAGTCAGGATTTATTAAATCAAGTTTGTATAATCCATCTCGCTTGATTACTTTCAGCTAACGTTTAGTAAAAATATTCCGTACTATCCAAATTTTATCAAATTTTCCCTTGTTTTGTTAACGTTATATTGGAGAAAGACACTAGCACCGTATATACGCTTGTTTTGACCTATGTCTATGCAAAGCATGGACTCTAACTCAACGAATGGAAAGAAAAATTTAGGGTAGTCAGATGCGTTATCTGAGAGCGGCAGTGGATGTTACGCAACGTGATAAAGTAACACAGGAGAGAGTGGGTGTCGTATCAGTGATCGATAAAATTAAAAAGCAACAATTTATCTGGTTCGGGCACATCGTGCATATAAATAGTTAAAGGCAAGTTAAAACGATATGGGAAGCAGCAATGAATAGAAAGAGAAAACGTGGTAAACTTAAGAAAACATGGAGCAGTGAAATGTCAAGTGTTGAAACCAAATAAGCGAATTTGGAGGAACGCATAAATACTGACAAGAAACCGTAGAGAGTAAAAAGCTCACAGAAGCATTACCTTCACAACATAAAGTAAAAGGATCGGTTACGATGCTGGTGCTGATGATGAACACCACATTTTCATGTTTCTCAAAATTCCGGATGCTTTTGCAACATTGCCTCTTTCAGTTTATAAGCCTTGGTTTAATCACTTAGGGGAAAATCATCTTCCAAGTCCATTAACACTTAACATTCCAAGTCCATTAACAGTTAACTTTCCAAGTCCATTAACATTTAATCGCCTTAATAACCTTATCTACTTTAACAAAAAACATTTTTCGTTCCCCATTATTATCCGTTTCAGAAATAATGAGGTCCATTTCAGCGGTGGCTCAGATATGATTATTTAGCTCAAACAAATTTTTTCGTCAATTCATGGGAACTCATTCTTGAAAGTATAGGTCTAACACTAACAATTCCAGTATACACATTTCTTTTAACAATAAATGGGTCTAGCACAAGCGATAATTTATATCGCGCACTAACCTTATAACTTCAGTACTTCATATTAACCTTTTATTGTAGTAATCGAATTGTGATTATTATTCGCTTCAAAAGAAAAAGCCGGTGAGAGCATCGAAACGTTGAAACTTGGAATGGAATGGAAAATGGAATTGACCAAACTGTTCTTGTGATTTTCTATTGAAGTAATAGATTATTGTTATTATTTTCAAAATTCGTTTCTGGTGTTGTAAAAGGTAGGGAGGCAATATTAAGAGTTGGCTGTGATTTAATGTACTAGGTCATATTATTTGAAGACGACTTCTATTTGCAAACTTTATTGGTGTATGAGGTGTGGCTATAAAATAACGAGACAGATGCTATTACAGACAAACTACGCATGCGTCAAAGTCATACGACCGATAGCTGTGTAGCTTGAAACCTTCTTTTTCGATGGCGTCACTCCCCGTATCTGTAGACATAATAGTATAAGATCTACTTTTTGTTTTGCCGGAAAGTGTTTTAGTAGAGCAACGAATTGTCGTGAAATTTCATATGAAACTTGTGAGACTTTGAGATAAGTATATAGCAATGAATGTTAACACGCGCGCGGGTATTTGAGTACTTTAAGTGTTTTCAAGATGGTCGAGATGACGTTGAAGATAACGCACGCCCAGAATAGCTTCCACGTCAAAAACGAATGACGATATTGAAAAAATCGGTAATATGATCCGATTTGGCCGCCGGTTAACTATTGGTGCGATTGCTGAAATTGTAGGAATTGACAAAGAATGCGTAAAGTAAATCCTACATAAGAATTTAAACATACAAAAATTGTGGGCGAAAATGGTGTCGAAAATTGTCACAATCGAACAAAAAGAAGCTCGTGAAAATATTTGGCTTTATTATGGCTTTAATTCCTGAAGAAAGTTTATAACTTTACAGGCATAAACTTACTGCTAATATTGTCTAAGTTGTTTGAAAAGTTCTGCGTCCAGAGCTTGAAATTAATCATAGATGTTAGAAATATAATTCCAATAACAGACCAGTGTGGTTTTTGCAATGAACATGGAACTATACAGACTAGTCAAAAAAAAAATAATGAATGTCCTTTTAGACATATTGCAAGTTTTTGAGATTTAGACAAGGGTCTATATTGCGAATTAAAAAGCAACCTGCTTCAACCTCATCAGCTCATTAGATCCTACCTGACAAATAAACATTTCTTTGTATAAGAAAATATTGAATCTAAACACCATCCGGTCTAATGTCAATCCTTTAGCCAAGATAGTCTTCTAGGACCTGTACTTTATCTCCAATGTATAAGTAACTTATAGACTACCAAATCACCAATCGTGATGAATTTCGTGGACGACACAGCGATATTGGCATCATATACTGGGTGGCCCATAAGTCACAACGAGGTTTAATTTGTTAACACTTCATTTATTCTCAACATTTTCAATCATTTATGGCTTACAAAAAAAGAACAAATCTTGAAGATTATTTCACATTATAAACGAAACATCTTTTAAATGTCTTTCGTTTTAGGTTTCACACTGAAGGGCTCTTTCGATGGCATGACTGCCAAATGACCCAAACTTCTTGGAAAGAGAGTGATAACATGTGATGAATCTTGGCTTTTCACCTATGATCCAGAAACTAAGCGTCAATCAATGCATTGGATGAGCCCAGCTCAAAAAGTACGAATGAGGAAATCAAAATTCAAAGCTGTGATGATTGTTTTTTTCGATATCCATTTCGATAGCATTACTACCTTGAGGTTCTTGCACAAGTCCGTGAGAAAATCAGAAGAAAAGACACGAATTGCGGAGAGAAAGGTCATGGTTTCTTCACGAGGACAACGCACCGGCGCACATTGCATTGTCTATCAAGACGTTTCTAGCCATGTATAATATCCCAGTTAGACCGTCCGTCTGATTCCCCTGACCTGGGATCATGTAACTTTTATCTGTTCCCTAAAGTCAAATCTGCATTAAAAGGAACACGATTTCAGGTCGTTGAAGTTGTGAAAGAAAAAGCAGTGCTGTTTTGCGCAATTAATTGAGTTGAAAATATTAGTAGGCTGTGATTTGATGTGTTTTAGATGTTATGATAAACTATATTTGTATAAGTTAGAAGTTGCACTTTTACATTTCTTTAGCTTTGAAAAGATATTGACACGAAAATGTATGCTACTTGTAAGAAATATTCTTGAGCTTTGAAGCAAATCATTAAGTATTTATTTTTGTTTCAACATTTTAGTCATTCGGTTAAAAACAAATACTTGAATGTGAAAAAGAAATATTAAAATTAACACTGCAAGAATTATTGGAATAACTATCTTAAACACGATGTAGATATATCTAAATATTCAAAACTTAGGTCTATATCTGTACGTAAGGCGACAAAATCAAAAAATATTTAGTATTTAGTTCGAATGGTTCTATAAGGTATAGAAGACCTATCTCATTGTATATACATTACTTTTAGATTAGATTGTACTTACGAGGGGCCGTTTTTATCTTCCCGTACTAGGCAGCTTTAAATCTTAATGTAATTTACTATTATGGTTTTTTAAAATCATGTATGCCTTGGTATTTTGTATACCAATTTACAAAACATTTGCAACATTAATTTTATTATCTGTCAGTTTGTGTTGACGTGCATTGATTTTATATCGAAATGAACAAAATCGAATATAGAGCTGATATAAAGTTCATTACAAAACAAGCAAAAGCTCCAAAAATTATTCCTGAAGATATCTTGGCTCTATAAGGGAATGATTGTCATTCCCAGTCAACTATTTGCAAGTGGTTAAAATTGTCTAAACATTGTCGAGAATCACTGAATGGTGATCCCCGTTTAGATGTTTTTGAAAAAGCAAGTGTTTGGGACTGGAAGATTCAAGATATAACAAGCGACAATTATAAAGTTTAGTAGGTGTTTCATAAACGACGATTATTAGAATTCTACACGAGTATAGCAAACGCCAATTAAGTTGGCGCGAGGAGGGGTAAGTTCGCGCAGGATTAAAAGTAGTGGGGAGATTTGTATTTGGTTTTACATCAAATGCCAGATAATTCTAACCTCTGAGCATGTATCACTTTATGATCCCCTAGCAAAGACATTATGTTCCGTCAAACGTCAATGACAAATGTATTCTGACAATTACTTGAGTAGTGGGGGTGGACGTTTTTAAAAGAGGCTTCTGCGCACCCCCTCCTCGCGCCAACTTAATTGGCGCTTGCTATACCTTAGCACGAGAAAAGTTATTGCAAGGTAGGTTTCACGAGTGCTTTCGCTATTGCAAATGCGTGTCCGGGTAAAGACGTGTGAACAATTTTTAGCGCTTTGTGAGGACGAGTCAGATTTAATCATCCACCAACTTGTCACTGTAGATGAAACTTGGGTCAATCATTATGATCCAGAATCGAAAGAAGAGTCGATGCAGTGGTATGTTAAAGGCTCGACTCACCCGAAGATATTTAAAGTCATCCCATCTGCAGAAAAAATAAGTGGCGTGTTATTTGGGACTGTCAAATAATTTTGTTGATTGATTATCTGAATAAGGGTAGTACGGTAAATGGTGAGTATTATGTAACCTTGATGCAACGTCGTAAAGATCTACTAAAGTGAAAAGGCGTGGAAAATTCACGCAAGGTGTTTTGCTGCTCCACAACAATGCATCAGTGCACATGTCAAGATTTTCAAAAGCTGCTCTTGCTGATTGTGGATTTGAAGAAATTGAACGCCCAAACTATAGTCCAGATTTAGCACTAGCAGCGACTATTTTTTTTCCGAATCTAAAAAAAAAAACAGTTAGGAGGACAAAAACTAGGGATGATAACGAACTTATAGAACCGTTTTACATAGAAACAAAAAAAATAGTGTTACAATGGATTGAAGATGTTATCGAAACGGTGTTAATACCTATATTGAAAAGCAAGGAATATTGAAAAATATTTTTTTTTTCAAGCGTATAATAATTTCGATATTATACTAATCACAACCTTATATCATTCAATTCATTTTTATTCGGCGGCAGTTTTGTCATTCTTATTGTGCGGAGCTGAAAAAAGAGTATATTATACTATAAGGGAGAGAAATGCGTTATTTTGGCAGAGGTGCAATTTGAAGCCCGAGGGCTACAATGCACCGAGGACAAAATAGCATCTCTCCCGAATGGTATATACTATTTTTTCCACGGTCTCATTAACTTAAAAACACATATTTTGTCATTATGAAGTAAGTAGCACCAGAATTATTGTATTCGGATTTGAGCATTTATTTAGTAGTCGTTGAGTTATTGTCATAACTACAAAATAAACAATATTAATATTAATTTTGAAAATTGTACAAATGTAACATTTAATTTAAATGTCAATAAATAATTTAAATGTTATCCTTTTTTTGCATGAATCACAAACGTTCTCCATAATGTAAACTCCCTTGGGAGCATTATACTCCCTTGGGAGTAATCGACTACTTCTGTTTTAATTTTGATGTCATAGAAACTGATTTCTACTCCCGACCGTGGAAAAATATATTTAAATAACATCGTAAATTCATTCTGACAGATATTTGCACAGCTAACCTGAAACGTTAAACGCCAACATTATCATTAACAAAGACAATTAAATGTGTAATCTGTCATTTGAGCCTAACCTAAATATGATTTACAAAATCTGAAAGAAATATTCTAATTAAACGCTTGAAAAAAATAGTATATAATACACGGCAGCGAAAGCATATTAATTGCCTCGCACACATTGTACTTCCTCGGCTAGCGCCTCGGCAGTGAACTGTATGGTCGGCAATAATAAGAGCTTTCTCTGTCTGGTCTATAATATATTATCTATTGATGCTCTAGTCTTTTGTTTTTATGCTTAGCCCGAAAAGATAAAAACGTCCTCTCGTATATTGCTTTTTGTTATTGTTAAAAAATTACGGTAAACATTTTCCCAATATCAAATGCAGTAAATGACTCTTAATTATTTATTACAATTGCTAAAATAGTAATTTGCTGAAATTCATCATAGTAACATAAGAAAAATACAAATAAATCTGCAATTCATGCAATCATTAAGCAATGGACATTAAGTCTTAATTCTGTTTCTTGAACGTGTACACGTGCATAAACTAAATCAAAATGATTTTAGACGTGTTTGCATGACTTATTTTTACAAAGCAAACTTCAAGAAAACGCAGAGTATAAAATCATTTTTAGGTCATCTGTTTATTGACGTATACGGTAAACGACACTCCTAAACAGCGATTGTACAAGGAAGTCAGACCACCAAGTTACAAAAGGGTGTCGTTAGGGGATAATGGACTATTCTTGTAACAAACCTTTTTCTTAAAACGGCTACGTAGGATTAAGAAGAATCCGGTCGTAGTTTTTCTTGTCTTTGATTGGCGCATCATTAGACATTAAGTAAATAATGCAACTTAAAAGTAGCTATTCAGATTTACTATTTAAAAGATAAAGCAAATAACCAATCGTCCGTAAAAAAAGGGGTCGTTTCCGTTCTAGATGAGTTGTTAGTTATTTTAGTTCTTTTTTTTATATTTTTTCATAGTAAGTGTATTTCCGTGTGCTACTGGAAACGCCTAAATAAATGAAGGGTGATACGCTGTCAAAACAGTGGCGCTGTAAACGCTCGCAGATTGAAATGTCTACGCTTTAGCGACATGATATAATGGTCATTGTAAATGGTCATAGTTGACGTCCCGATAGTATAGTATTCGTGGGTGTGCCTTCACATCAATAATTATGGCTGCACGAAAACAAGAACGGTGGCCACAGCCCAGACGTGAGGGAGTAGGTGACTGCCCCGTTTACGTTGTATTGATAACCTGCTTCTATTTATAGATGTGCTGGATTTTCGGTTAATAGAAAGGGAAAACCATTGTTCTTTCAAATGAATATAAAGCTGTATGAATAAAGAGTATAAATATAACAAATAATAATTTGTTCAAAGAGTTTGAAGACTACACAATATCATTTTCAAAAAGCGGCTGACAATCAAATGAACTAAGTATATAATGTAAGTATATACTAAGTACTATAATGATAAAAGAACGAAGATATTTTTATTTCGTTTTTATAAGGGCTTGTCTAGGGATATTTTATTAAAAAATATGTAATTAAATTTCTTTAAAGTGTGTATTTAAAAAAATCAAAATCAAATTAGTATTCAGGAGGATTTTGACTAATTAGTAAATAACTAATCATATTAATTTGTTCAATGTTGAATCTTTCTATTGCATAATATACAAAAAGAAACGCTTTGTCTTCTATTAGAATATCAGATGATTGCAAAATTTCAAGTTCAATTTAAAAACAAAAAATAAGCGGCTATGTCTAAAAAATTGCTTTATTAAACAATATTGTCACCTTTGTTTCTTATATAACAATTTCTCAAAGATCTATAAGATGGTTGATTTTTTTTCATAGCAACGTCTAGGTTTATCTTAACAAAAGATGACTCTATGGATAGATAGATAAATTATTTGAGATTCATAAATATACTATCATCTCAAGCGACTCTTTTGTCTGTGTTTAATAGGCCTGTTGTAAAAAGCACTTTTGCCTGTCTTTCACCTGGGAAGTTCTTTCACTTTCTTTATATTTATTTTCAGGCCACTTTTACTTGGTTGTTTTTATATTTGATTTCACAATACCAAAGGACCAAAGGACACCTATTGCACCTATTGCACTATTGCACCTATTGCCTAGGACATATATATGCTTATTATCAAATATAATGTTAAACAACCTAGCTCTAACCTTACTTAAAATTAAGTCTCTTAATTTAAACACATTCTTAGGTACATGTTTATATCGACATTGAATAAATCACTTCTCCTGCATCCATCACTTTGGATTTGAAGCCGCAGCATGAAGGCTATAGGACAAGGCCTGTCGAGGCAGTTCGTCCTCCTTCTCATTAGATCCATGGCCTTCATTATCTAGGACCCAAGATTACTCTCTTGTGGTTGCTGAGTTTGCTTACAACACAAGTTACAAGTTTAGATTTAACTAGAAATGCATTCAGTATCTTTAAGATTTTTAGGAAGGTCGGAGAAAATAGCCGCTGTGCGTTTCGTTTTACCCTGCTTATTAATTACTCGAACGCAATGGCTTCCACATAACGAAAGTTCTTGTGGAAAATGGAAAAAGCTTGAAGAAATCGATTCGTTTGCAATCCCACTATACAAACAGTAACACTTCCATCGAATGCAAGTCAACTTTCGGCTAGTTTCTGCGCTTTCATTAGCATTGTTTTCGTCTCATTTTTCGTTGGATGTTTTAGTAGAGGATGCACTTTTTGTCATCTGAACTTTATCCAAAAAGACTCTTTTCGAGGGCATTCAAGTAGAAAAATAATTGAGCAGCGATTCTGTTCATTTTATTTTTTTCCATCTGAGAATGCAACAACCATTTTTCGAGCTTAGAAGTGAATCCAAATTTCTTCCGATGGTGCTGTGAAAATAATATTTTTGGAAGGTAGGAATTAGGTTATCTTAGTCAGCTTAATCAAATATTATGAAAAACGCCTGAAGATAAGAGATCTGATTCAATATTACTAAATTGGCTGTTTGAGGTGATAAATTTAAATAGTTTAAAAACAGAAAAAGGTTTTGTGGCCAAAATATGTGAGCTTAAAGAAAGGACCATGAGCCTAAGTAGAGATACTACGGTATTTCAAATGGAAGTGCTCGCATTGTATCATTGCGTGGGAGAAATTAAGAAACAGGGTAAATGGGGAAACAGGGACTATGGTCATCTCCGTTGACAGACAAGCAATGTTATAGGCACTGGATTCAGTATAAGCTAAATCCAGACATGTAGGTATATGGGATTGTGTGTGTGTGTGTGTCTCCTAAACGAGCTTAGTAAACCCAATAAAATAATATTCTGGGTCCAGGGGCACGGCCATAGGTATAAGGAGAAGGCGGACGAATTGACTTGACAGGTCTCGCCTACAGCCTTCATTGAACTGGACTTTGGCATGGCAAAAATAATTATTAAAACAGCCATGAAGAAGTGGTCTCGAAACGGATCTAGGGAAAGATTGAAGGACTCGCCATCTCGTAAAGAGTTCTTTAGATGAACATTCACCTAAGTTTACTGACGAGAGACAGTCTGTTAAGATGATAATAAGTCTATTAACATAAGCTTGAGAGAAGAAATGGTATATAGATTTTGCCAAGTGGAAGAGGAAACCGCGATTCATATACTATGTTAATGCGAAGGTTTGACAAGAACACAGTTCGTATAAATGGTAGATCAATATCCTAAAGTGAGACTATATTTAAAAGAACCGCTTTTGAAGCTGTTAAGCTTAATTAAATGAGCAAGGTTAGAGAAATTAGTTTAAAGAGACATTAAAGAAACGATCGCGAAACATTTTGGGACGCCTCGGAAGTTATAACATTTTTGAAACTTATATAATAGATTTACAAAGGCAGACAGTCACATTTGAACCACAAGAATAGAAGAGTTACGAGAAGTCATTACCTGCGGTTTTATCTTCTTAAAATCTTTGTCAAATAAAATTTTCTAGAAGGTCTCGTACAGTAGATCTAGAAAGGTTGCAGTGGGATAGGATTTATGGCGATCTCAAGTAATCTAAATCTAACTGTATACATACTTTATTAAATCTTTTTTAAATAAAGAATCTTAATCTTTTATTAACATACATTTAATCGTGTATCAAACTGTATGTTTTATGAAAATTCAGTTAAACTAAGACCGACTATACTGGCAATAAAAAGATAATAAGTTTATTACAAAATATTCTGGTTGATCTAATGTGTACTATAGTTTTGTACACTGCTTGTGATTAAAAAAATAAATATCTCTTACTCCATTCTTATAGATGAATCATTGCAGTTGAATTTAGTTTTATACATTTCGGCTTTGATTAGACTAACATTGAACTTTCAGTTGAGGAATCGAATCGTAAAAATAAGGTTATGTTAAGTTACTGATATCCTAGAAAAGTTCTATGTATTTATTTGATTTGTAAACATACAAACTCTGAAATTCACGTTTTTTCAATATTACTGTAAATACTTACAATGTAGTTCGTATATAAAACTGCGACGAAACCAAATTACATTTGATGTAAAACGTAAATATTGGCTAGCGGTCGTGAGAATAACCACAAAGTTAAAGTTTAATAAATAACAATTCCAAAAGACAGCCTTGAACAAATTAGGTATAATAATATGTGTAAATACTGACAGTTGGTATAAATCACGAGTAATAATATACACCGATGGAATGTTGAGAAATTTTATTTTGTTATCGAATTTTCATTTTTATGCTAATTATATGTGATCTAAAATGTTAAAAAAATCTGTCGAACATGATGAGGAATTTGTATTTTAAAAGTGCATATATCTAAATGTAATAAATCTATGAGGAATTTCTGAAGATTGCCTTTTGTGATAATTTGTCTACGCTAATATGTATAAGAAGTTAAGTCACATTTACGTGTGTTGATGATAAAACATATTTGCTTAACATAATTAGCATTAACAGGTCTATTTGCATTTTGATACTCGATAACTATGAAGAGTATGAAATGAAATCATAAATATTGCCACTTCCTAAATTCTCATGAAAAATATACATCATACCTACGAGGTGCTACCCATAAATTCCCGGAATGTGAAAAGAAATACAATAAATTGTTCTTACAACTTATTCACTACCATCCCCTTCAAAATTCTCTCCTTCCGCATAAATACACCGATCCCAGCGACTTGTGCATGATTGAAAGCAGTGTTGGAAGTCTTCACGTGCTAACATGTTTAACACTGCCTGCGATACGGTCTGGATCCCATCAATCGTTTCAAAACGGCGCCATTTGATCTTCAGTTTCAACTTCAGAAACAAGTCACAAGGGGCAAGATCTGGGGAATAGGAAGGATGGGGTAGTACCGCCGTCTTCGTTAAGGCTAGAAGCTGACGCACAACAGGTGACGTGTGGGTTGATGCATTGTCGTGGAGTATGATCCACGAATTGTTGCGTCACTTGCTAGGCCTCTTGTGTCGAATATTTTCTCTCGTCACCGAAGAAGATCGCAATAAAATCTTCCATTAACTGTTTTACTTGGTGGAAGAACTTCTTTGTGCACGATAAAGAAGCAAATCAACATCGGTTTGATGTTGCTTCGAACATGCCGAGCTTTCTTCTGTTGCGGCGACAATGGCATCTTCCACTGCGATGACTGCTGGTTTTTTTCGGCATCATACCCGTACAGCCATGATTCGTCGCCAGTAATGATTCTGATACTGATAAGTTCGGATCCCTTTGGCCAGTTTCAGAGCTTCCGCTGCCGTTTTACCAAATTTGAAGCAGAATTTGATGCACATTCTTTGCTCCTACATTACACATTGCGGTGTTGCAGAATAACTCAAACACAACTCAACAAATATAAACACAAAAACTTTTTGTCACCAGCTAGCAAAGTAACGTTTGACAGGCTGACTTAGTATAGACGTAGTTCACACCATCTAGCGACATTCAAATTCCGGGAATTTTTGGGTAGCACCTCGTATTTATGAATCTAAGCTATTTCATTTTAAGAATTTGTGCTTAATGTCGATAACAGATAAAGTATAAGGAATTAATTTACAAACAATTCCATAAGATTTTTAAAAATGAAGTGGGTTCAATAATTAGATATTTTGGCCTATTTTTTTGATTACCAACACACGGATACATTTTTTAAGGGAACAGTTAGTGAAAACATTTTATACTCTGATAAAAGTCACTTTTGAAAGCTTACTGAATGAATTTCGTCTTTAAATCTGAACAATATTGGGACGTTTATGTAATTATTGATTTTTTTAATGAAATAAGTGGCAAAATTTGTGTCAACTGACAATAGATTAAAAAAGAAACATTACTATTTTTAATTTAGTAAAATTTACTAGGTGAAAAATTTACTAAACATTCGCTGGCTCCTGACTCCTTTCCTGTTCAGTATAATTAAAGAAAAAATATATTTTATGATGCTTCTAGAATATTGAAATCTCGAAAGCAGGTCAGTAGGATTGAACTGCTTAAGTCTACGCCTTCTCTCGAATCATTAGAGTGGTTAGCAGAGAATTGGGATGATTACTTTTTTTGCATATTTTTTTCCTTCATTATTTTTATTTTCAGGTTATGTGCGATGATGCTATTAGGGATATACCAAGGAGTCTTGGTAATCATACGAAATCTTTCTAATTAACCAGTATAGTCTAATAAGTTTGAAGCTTAACTGCCTTTTTCGAGAATATATTCTTTTTCTGTGTTAATCTCCGATCAAGCTACATTCCTAAGTATTTGGCGTCTTCCTTTTTGTGGTAGAGGATACACTACAGGAGAATAACCTCTTCTGATGGTATTTATTTTCGCTAACTCCTATCCATTATTTCATTAATTAGTCTTGAATTTTGTTTAAATTTTTTTGCAACAGCTGCGAAGCAATAACAGGATCGACATATAAGGCATGCTTTCAGCGTATGTAGAAGTAGTTACGTCACGACTCGTTGACAGGTCGGCAGTATATAGTAAATGCAGGACAGGTCCGAGCACGCTACCTTTCGGAACTCCAGATATCATAGGATAAATACCAGTAAAGGCGCTGAACTAGGAATTGACGGTTATGCAGGTAGGATTGGCAAATATGGAAGTAGTTATGAGGAAGGAGTGTTTTGATTTTGTAAAGGAGGCTAAAGTGTAAAACTTTATGGAAGGCCCGTGATATGTCTAACAACGGTGCGAGGCAGCATAATTTATCTACAAGGTCTTGGCTGATTTCTTTTTTTACACGGTACTATTTGCCCTATATAGTTGTGCGTCGTAGCTTAAAGCCAAATTGGTGTTTAGGGATAATCTGGCGCCTTTTCAGTATAGGTTTCAATCTTTACAATATAAGCTTCTCAAATTGTAATTTTGATGGAATAGGTAGTAGACTGTTAGCTCTATAAGATTTTACATTTTCTGTAGACTTACCAGGTTTAGGAGAATGATTATAATGCAAGTATTTTGGAAATTTGTGCTGTATTTTTCCAATCGTGAACATATGTCACTTGCAGAACAAGTTCAAAAACTAAGTTGGCAAACTTAAGCTTGTATTTTAACATAACCTCCTCCTCCTAGAAATACTGACCATAACCTACTTCTCAGGGAACATGATTTGGTGTTGCTGGATGTCCGGCGCGAAGTAACCTGTGCTAACTTTCTACGCAGTGTTGTGCATAATAACATCGATTGTCCTTCGATACTTGGAAGACTGTGTTTTGCTGTGCCTCAGTTTGCGTCTCGCAATTCTGCAATTTTGCCTATCCCGTGTGCCGGAGTAATGCATTGGTGAGGAGTCCGATTTATCAAATGTGTAGATGTGGGAATAAATACTTTAGTGACATATTTTTTGAACCGAAGTTTAGAGTTTAAAGTTTGATTTTCTTCTTTTTCTTTTTTTTTGATTTAAGTTAACTGTGTATTGGATATATTTTTGTTTGTTTGTTTTTGTAAATTTATTCATGTACGGTACATTTTCTTTGTGCCTATATTTGGCTTTGCTGTTGGGCGCTTAATAAACTATTATTATTATTATTATTATTATTATAACTGCAATAGAAAAGTTATTTAATAAGTTCATAACAAGCATTTTCACAGTGGATATGCTAAAAATTCAGTTATTTCTCTGTAAAATCATAAACAACAATAATTTTTGTACTGTGTAATTTTATTAGCTCTATATCGCAACAATGAACTGTGCTTAGATAACATTTTTAATCTTCAAAATATAATGGTGTCGGTAATAGTGTAACTAAGAATAATTGGCATCTGTCTTTACTTAACGTTCAAAAGTGTTTATAATGGTTATTTAGGAATAGATTGCTTCACAATCTTCTACAAATTAACTCTCGATATCTCAATTTATGCGCCTAACTATCAAGAAACGCCCACACATTATGAAAATTACACGAACTCTCCGCTTGTTCATTACATTACAATGACGACACTGGATTTAACAAGGGAATACGTCAACACCGTTGTTCTATTCCATCCCATATGATTATCGTATATGTCTCCATTACTACGTACACCCATTACGCATATACGCATCACTAATTTAGAAAAGGTTAACTTTAATTAAGTCTGTTGTTGGAGAAGAACATCACCTAGTAAACTTTGCGTATAACATTTGCACAAACTGTTACATCAGGGACCAATGCCAGCGCCATTAATTATGATTTATTGGTATCTTGATTTAATTCCTTTTCTTATAATAATTTGACCTTTTATTGCTTAGATGTACATATATCATAATATTTCATAACTTAGCAAACAAAATTCTAAATCTTATTTTAAAAACGTTTCACAATTTCAAATCAATGATGATCTATTAACCGAAAGCATGAATTCCATTCTAAATAAACCCACAAAATTAATTTAAAATTAAAGTTACGTAGGGTACAACATAAACTTAGAACTTTGAAGTTCCTCAATATTTCTTCGTCATATTAGTAGGTTCTTAATATATGCTGAAATAATATTATAATTAAACTCTTTTTAATTAATAAAATAAAATTAAAAAACCCTTACCACAATAGAATTTAATGATTCTAAATACGTATTTCTACAACCACGTTGTCATCTTCAGTAGAAAAAACAGTGTAACACTTGAACGCACAAAAACACTCACAGAAGGATTGTTCTGAACGTCTTCTAAGCCACAGTCTCCGATTGTTAGTCTTTTTAATTAAGTTTATATTACAGACTAAAAATTAAATTTATCTTGGAAAAGCTTAGTAACTTTTAATTAAATTTAAATCATATCTATCATTTCTTTGATATACCAGCAATGAACAAAATAGTTTGTTTTTGTTTAGATTTCGGTTTATTTCGCCTCAAAATTATTTTTATATAAAAGTATGAAATAAATTTTAATTTCGATTGGCGTGTTAAATATACTTGGTGTACGCACAAAGGCTATTTTCTTCCAGTTCCGGTGAACTGACAAAAACAAATAAGGGCAATAAGAAAAGCTTTTAGCATACACAAGACTTACACGTTAATCTGAAATATTTCTCATTGTACATCTACTAATTTTGTTGAGTTTTACCCAATACGTATGTGAGGAGTTGAACAGGTTGGCATTATTTATACAGATTTCTCCAAGGCTTTTGATACAATTAATCATGAGCTTCTTCACAGAAACTTTATTATTTTGGCCTGAATGTGCTTTTTGTAAGTTAATCAACTTTTACCTGTCCAAAAGATATGGATGTTTTCTATTATAGTTTTAAGTCATTGGAATTTGTTACATTGCCTGGAGTTCCACAAGGATCAACTTTGGGTCCTTTGCTTTTTAATATATACGTCAATGATTTGTTTGCATCATTGTCGTGTCAAGTATTAGCATATACGGATGATGTTACGCTCTTTCGTTGTATACATAATCAACGCGATGTAGACATACTTCAAGATAATTTGAGTTTACTGGTCAATTGGTCCGAAAGGAATAAGCTTGTTTTGACTATGCTATGACTTTCACTAGGAAAAACCGTCCTTACTTGTCCTTCTATTCAATTTATTATGTTAGGGATCTTGATGTGTAATTTGATTCATTTTTATCGTTTAATAGTCACAATGAAAAAATTTGTTCATCTGCCTCAAGAATGTTAGGATTTATTATCAGAACGTCTCTCCTTTTATTCTGTACTGCTCTTTGTAGACGTGTAGGAGTTTCACAGTATGTCGCTGCAGTAATTGTTGCCTCGGTTCCATGAATTCCATCAACAAAATATCTCTACAGCCACAAAACATTGTAGCCATAACCTTTCTGTTGGACAGGGTTTGTTTGTCCGTCCTTAGTTTGTTGGGAGAGATCGTAGGCATCTATTGTTTCGATCGCTCTTTTGCTTCTGTGTTCACAAATCGTCTCTCATTACAATCTTTCTCAAAAAAGTTTTCCTTTCTTTACTGTAGCGCTGCAAAAATTTTAGCGCAGAACGCGCTGGCTGAGAAAAATGTCTGTGTTGTGATCACTGAGTTGCACTCTAATAATGTCATTTAGAGCTAACCGAGAAATTGGAAGAAAATCAGCAGACTGTTCAGAAATTGTGAATCGGCGGCCCTTAAGTGTACTGAATTACATATGCTAGAGATATGATTAGGAAATTGAAGTTGAGCATTAAATAGTACTTCAAATTGTTTAGTAACCCTTGCATCCCATACGGGCAATACGATTACTGTCTATCTATATTCAGAGGAATCATACTTTTATTAAACCAATTAATTATTAATAATATCAACATCATTTTGAAGTTTAACACAAATCCTCTTTAGCAAACTAAAGTCAATTAGGGAACAAAAATTAATTTTAGATTTGATTTTAAATCATATAATACAATTTCGATGTTTGTATTTAATCAAACCAAATAATTTCTGATATTCATGTAATTGAACCGATTACACTTGGTCAACTTTGAAACTAAAAAAAGCAAATTGGTATATATGAATATTTTATCAAAAAGAATTCTTTCACGTAGTGTCGGCTATCCGATTATATCTACGATGGCACACCTTTTAATTAAACATAATACATATTAAACTTTAAGCTTAAAATCAAAGATGTTTATCCTAATATTGTATTCATACAAATTTCCATGTAGTTAAAAGGTGAATTGAAATTATCTTGCGTGTTTGTAATTTTTCTTAATGCCGCTCTACCGTTTGCAATTTTCTTTAATTGCAAGCTAGCTGCAACCCTAGGACTTTTTAGCGATTTTATTAAAGTCAACACATACAAATATTACCTACATTTGGTGTATTGTCCTGGGTGTGTTCGTGCTTTCCAAACAAACGAAAATAGTATTTGAATTGTCCCCTTGAAATATTTGAAGAAAACATGAGGAGTTGTTTAAAAGAGTAATTATTAAATGGTGAATTTTTTATGTGATAAATATTTGTGTTAGTTAACCTGATTGACAAAAATAATTTCACGGAAGTGTAGCGTATCTACAAGAAAAATTGCGTGCAATAAAAATTGATGCAAGAAAAATTCTACTGTAAAGAGGCCTTTAAAAAGCCACGTTTAAAACTAGTTACCTGTTGTAGTTATTAGTTATATTTTTACATTGCATTCAACTTTCTCGCAATCTTGGACAAACATTCAGGATTTTCAAAACGCGAAATTTCAAACTATAAAATTATACTTTAAGGTACGTCGTATACTTAAATGAAAAAAAAATACACCTAGACGAGTCTTGTATTTATCCGGCAATAAGCTTATATTGTTGAGAGAATAATTCGTACAAGTACTATAACGTATTGTTAGGGGCTTTGTATGAGTTTTGTTTTCTTTTCGTTGGGACTTGCATCAATAACGGATTATTGTACAGCGATCGAGTTAAGTCTCCAAGAGTATTACATCCTTTTTCATTCATTTTATATCTCTGCGAGCCAGAGTTTTTCGACTGGCTCATGTGGTGGGGATAAAATCGTATACATATAAGATACAGTGGCGTATCACGTATTTCTATCATATAAATTATTAAATGTAGACGTAGTAAAATATTTTTATGTAATGCAGTATCGTTTTCCAATACTAATTTTAAAATTAGTAGGTTGTGTCATATTTCAAATATACGACGGTATATCAAAATATAACGAGACTGGTGCTATAACTTCTTTCGCAACTATAATTTTATAATACAAAGAATATAACATGAAACCCCTATCTCTAATGTATTTATCCTCTAGTAGGCTTTGATTTAACTTTTGACGTTTAATATAAATTAATTACTGAATTGTCAGTGTTTGACCCATCCAAAAAAATGAGAGTGGAGTAAAGATGTGCGATAAAATTTTGTGTTCGGTTGGGTAAAATACCCAACTGAAACTTCTGAAATTATTAAAACTGCATACTCAGATGATAATTTATCACGATGTAGAGCGTTTGAGTGGTATAAGAAATTCAAAGACGGTTGTAAATCAGTGGAAGATGAACCTCGACGCGGGCGACCACCTACTGCTCGAATTGATTCAAAAATTGCAAAAATTAACGACTTGATCCAAAATTTTCGTTAGATTGGAATATATCGAATTGCTGACATTCTCAATTTGTCTTATGGTTCCACTCAAAAAATTATTCATGAAGATTTAGGGTACCGAAAGATCGCGACAAAATGGATTCCAAAAGTGATGACCGATGAACAAAAAAAATGTCGGCAGTGAAAAAGGCAACTGCAACGTAATCCACAGTTTTTAAACAATGTGGTTACATGTGAAGAGAGTTGTTTTTTTCAATACGACCCTGAGTTAATGTTTCAAAGTATGCAATGTAAGCACAAAGACAGTCCAAGACTGCGGAAGGCGAAAACTGTGAAAAGCGCCGATAAAATGATGCACTTAATTATTTTTGATAAATAGGGCATTATTTACGATCACATTGTACTTAGGGAACATACAGTAACTGGAGAGTATTATTCTAATGTAATTCAAGCAACCCTAAAGGCAAAATTAAAGAAAAAACGGCCGCTTTATCAAGACATTGGTTGGATGCTCCGATCCACAGATCAGCGATTTGTCAACGAACACTTGAAGAATAGGGGGTGGAAATAATGGGCCGCCCTCCCTACTCACCCGACCTTGCTCTATGTGACTTCCATTTCTATCCTGAAGTCAAAAAAGAATTGAGAGATCGAAAATTTGAGTTGAATTTAGAGCTCTGAGGTGATGGGTATACTAAATAGACTCTCAAAAAATGGTTTCTCAGATGTGGACAAGTGGCCAAAACGATGGGAGAAGTGTATAGCACAGAATGGAGAGTACTTTGAGGGATAGTTGAAGTTTTCTAAATAAATGTTTCATTTTAGTACTGTAGCACCAGTCTCGTTATTTTCTGATATTTCCTCGTATTAAAATAAAGATAACTTAGAATCTCTAACACTAAATCATTTTGTTTTTCAATATAAAGGCATCTTTGATTAATACAAAGGTATCTTTAATAATATAAAATATTATTAAAAGTCTGGTGTGAAGAACACAAATACAGGTTCACTATTATTGTGTTCTTCACACCAGACTTTTAATAATATTTGATATTATTAAAAATACCTTTGTATTATACAAAACTGGTGGGGTTTACCTACTCATGTATGTTTCAATTATTCTGATGCATCTTTGATTATTATTAATAATATTGGAAGATTAATTTCAGATTTTTCCATCAATATATAAACATTTATTTTAGTAAGTCAGAAATCTCTATTAGCTTTTCTTTGTTTAAGATTAGAATGAAAATATTTTGATGTTTATGATACACTTTTATTAACAATTATTCTATCTAAACATAATTTAAAATAAAGTGCTCGCCAAATAAAAAGTACCAAAAATGCAAATGTAATTTAGTGCGGCGCAAATTAGCTTATAACGATTTTGCAAGTGAACATATTATTAAAAAGTAATCGACGCAGTTGCTGAATATAATTTATTATTGCTTGGTGTAGTTCTTCTCTTCAATATTCGTTGGCGGATCTTCTGAGCAAAATACTGACTCCTTTTATCGTACCAGAAATATATAGCTTGTTGCGCCATCCTTTTGGAACCATTGCCTGTTCACTTGTAAATTTAAAAGACGTAAACGTTCTGCCCGTAATGCTCTTTATTGACAGTAACTTGGTGGTCATCCTCATTCTCAACAAAAGGACCAATAATATAATATTCATATACAGCACATCAAATGTTAACTCAAGCACTGTCGAGTGCTTTTCTACAGGAACAACTTGGCATTCAAACTCTAAGAATCGAGTTGTCTATTCATGTAGTCATTAAAATGAACGTGACTTTCGTCTGAAAACTATACATTTCTCAAGAAATCGATATCTTCATACATTAGACTCAACACACGTTCTCTTGCACGTGTGTTCAGAGCGTTTAGTCGTTAAACAGTTCGAATGTGGTATGGATATCCATTAGATTTGAACATTCTGCGTACGAATGTTTCACTATTGAATTTATAAGCAGTTCGTCATAGGCTTCTTTGTCGAGACTGCAAGACCTCGACAAGAACGTGCATTCATTATAATTGTTGGTATACACTATTCTTTGACAACCTGTACCTTTGCGCTGACATAAAATATAGCAATACATTTTTACTAAATGAATCTGTTAAAGTGACGATTTATTTCAGAGACTTGCGAACTTGGAACATTAATCCATCCATTTCGGTATGAGCGAAAATAGTGTTCTATTTTTTTTTTAAATAATTTTAGCACGGGCATTACAGTTAATTACAAATAAGTCAAACAGGACAAATGAGCATAGCACAAATCATTCAACAATACTTGTCTGGACACGTCTGTTATCAGTGTTCAACGTTTCTCTTCTTGATGGAAGCATTTCAGTGTTTCTCATTATTACTTCCAAAACAAATTCGCATGATAAACTCATACCGTAGATGTATATGCTATGCCAGGTTAACAATCGCTTAATTTTCATATATAAATTACTTCTACTTCTCTCTTTTGATATTTTATTTATTTATTCCAGTATTCGCTCTTTTCAGCAGAATATCTTATTCAAAGATAGTTTTGGTCTTTCTATTTTCTTCTAACTTGTGTCTTCGTTTCATGTATCTGTATGTATGAAAAAATAGATACCTTTATTATCTAGGTACTCTTTTTATACATCCTCAAGAGTTAAGCTGTACTGTTCTACAAATTCTAAAATCGGCAGTACTTCTTAGTTCTTCTTTTATCGTTCTTAATTTTATTTTTTTCTTCTGAAATATTTCATTTCAGTTGCGAGCACTTCATTTCTTTGTCTTTCGACAGCACCGAAGATTCACATTCACTTGTTAATGTAGGCCCATATAATCTTTTGTATAACCTTACTACGTTTTGATGGAACTACTATCCTGTTTCGTGAATCTCTATATCAGATCTTTAAAGGTTTATTATTTCTTAGAGAACGGTTAATAACATATTTAAACCCCAACAGTTTAATATCAAATATTATTAATTTATTTCTCCCATTCAAGGGAGAAAAACATGAACCAACATCAAATTTGATGCAGGTTAATATAGAGGCCGTTCCGCGACTCGACCGACAAATTTAAACCATATACTCTGGCGGTCATTACCATCAAAAAATGTTATATGACCTATAGATGAATTCCTCTAATTTAGTAAGCCTTGACGTATTAACGTATGATTGGCACATTAATGACTTTTGGGCTGTAATATTAAATTAAGTCATTTTGCCGCGTTTTCCTAATGCAAAATATGCTGATATGGTTTTTGCAATGGAAGTGGATGGGCTGCACCTGCGGAGTACATCAGACGATACCCAGATCGCATTGTTCCTCACCACACAACATTTTCAAACGTTTTTCGCTTTTTAAGAGAGATCGGATCTTTCCCAAATCGTTGTGTAGAGAAAGTTGGATTTGGAAACGCTGAAGTAGTTTTAAATGAAGTTGAACGAAGTCCTTCTACCAGTATTCGTAGAATATCTTATACAACGGGAATTTCTCCAACCAACGTATGGAGAATTCTGCACCTTAATGGTCTTCATCCCTATCGTTTACAAAAAGTCGAGCATTTACTTCCTCGAGATATAGAAAATGGAGTACGGTATTGCCAGTAGTTACAAAATAATTTGGAGATTATTCCACACATACTTTTTACGGATGAGGCCTAATTTACAAGGAATGGTATAAACAACACACCTAATTCTCATATCTGGGTGGATCAAGACCCACACGAAACAATCGTAGTTAAGCATCAACATCGTTTTCCGTCAACGTGTGGTGCAGCTTGTTAAATAATCATTTAAATAATAATAATAATAATAAATAATCATTTAAATAATCATTTAATTGGGCCTCATTTTATTGAAGAACGAAAATAGCTGCTTGGTTAGAAAATGGCGGTTCTCATTTTGGACAGTTACTGTAATTTTGTGTTAATTATCTATCAATTTATGAATAAAATTTCCTTTCCCATTTTTTAAAATTTCAATTCCATCGATATCTACGAAACAAAGAGGAATTCACCTATAGGTCATATCACATTTTTTGATCATAATGACAATGATCGCCAGAGTATATGGTATAAATTTGTCGGTCGAGTCGCGGAACACAATGTATAACATATATAAATATTAATGATAGAATGTGTTTTTAATAAAAAGTTATATATATTTTATTAATATCTACTATAATTATTAAAAAACTTATTAAAATATATAAATTTTTCTACAAACACTGTTAAAATCTAACATTTCGACACGGCCAACTTCAATTAAAAATGCGATATTATTGCGTAGCGTGCAATAAAGTAATCGCTTTAACACGGAGTGTCAAAAGTAAATTGACATGACAGTTTGTCAAAAATTAAAACATATATCAAAGTGATTTTTATTACTAAATGAAAATTACGTATTTCTTGGATAATTAATATTAAATGTACAGTTTGTGCAATTCGAGCTATTTATTAAATGTGGTCAAAGGGTAGATTTCTAAATTTTAGACCTTTCTTTAAAATATGCCAGTAGAACATTTTTAAATTGTGACAACTTAATTTAACGTGATATAACGGTTGTGTCAGAACGTATTGATAATCTGTCAGATTTTGATCAGTGCATTTTCATCACACTTTTTATAAAAATTTTGTAACAAAAATTGTGTTTGTAGAAAAAATAGTGTACGATACACGTGTTAAAATGCTATTTTAATTTGTTCGTAAATTGTTTATCGCACTTTTAACACTTGTATCGTAAATAACTATTTTCTATTTTGCGTTCGAAATGAACTCATTAATCTCATTATGACACCCAAAACAGTATCGAACACGGAAATAAATATCATTGCTGTCATTTCATTTTAAGAATTTAAGTACATTTGACAGATATGATATATGTACTATCGTGAGCCACTTTTTTTTGCTCACGATAGTACGTACTCTACACAAACAAAGTATATTGTATACAATTGACAACAAGATATATTAGTTTCTATGTCAATCATGTTTATATTTTTAAATAAAATATCGAGTAATGTTAACGAAAATTAATAAATAATATGTAATATAGTATACTTTGCGGATAGCAAGATTTAAATTTGAAAATGTCAAGTATCAATGTCACCAACTACATGCTTTATATAAAAATAGAACTATATAAAAATAGAAAAATAGAAATATAGAAAAATAGAAAAAATAGAATAGAATAGAATAGGCCCTTTGCCGCCCTCGCTATTTAGAAAACTCGCCGTCATCGCGGCTCGTTTTCTAAACTGATCTCGTGCGGCAAAATGGTGCCTTATGAAACTTGTTTTTTAATATACTATTATGTATGACTGCATTATAAACAGACGCTTTATGATACTGTCTTGAGGCTGTAAATCGGTACTTTATTTTACTAGTGAAAGAATATAACCCAAAAGATAGTCTACTCTGTTAAAATAAAAGTTAATTTATTGAACACCATTTGCGATATATACTAATGTCTCTTCGTATAAATGTTTGTCCTTATTTGGCAAAAGTAATTGTTTAGCATTCAACGCTATTTCATTTATATCGGCAGAAATTATTTTTTGGAACTCCTTTCTTTTTAAATTCACTTTTCCAAATGTCAAAATTATTAAACTCGACATTAATATGGGTAACTAATGGCAACAGCGAAAATCGCCGACGCTGGAATTTTCAAAAAAATGGTTCCTACTTTTAAGCATTCAAAGCAGTCGAACATAAAACTATATATGCAACTCATACATAATAGAACTTTATTGACTATCCTTTTTTATTAGCCTCACTCGCAAAAGCTCGCTCGACATATAAACTCGGCTCATCAATAAAGTTCTATATTATGTACTGGTTGCATAAATAGCTATTCTCAATAATAAACATAAATATAACTTTTTAAGATCCGATTTAATCAAATTTCATTTGATTAAATTGGATCTTTGAAGAATATTTGCAAAAATTATATGTAATTACACATTAAAGGTTGTAAATATTAATTTTATTCATGTAAAAAGTAACATAAATATAAAAGCAACTCAAAATGCTTCTGGAAAATTATAAAAGCAATTTAAAAAACATTAATATATACTTTTAATACCTACGTAAAATTATTATATTATGACGCGTTCAAATTTCTTTCTTTCACAACTAATTCGACAATGAAGAAATCATAACACTTTTTGAATGTTTATTTGTTAATTTATATGTATTCTTAGTAGACTAATATGTAGTGTATATACAAAAGAATTCTAATTTGTTCCTTATCTTTTACAGGAAATTGAACTGGTGCCAGGTACTGTGCCAAAACAAGCCATGGAGATATCCATAATAGGAGGCGGGACACTAACCGTGAGGCCCTCTGCTTTCGATAGCTTGGTAGGATTCAATCTATTGAGGATAGACGGCACGAGAAACTTCGTCATACACAGACAGGCCTTCACAAACTTATCGGCGAGCAGCCTATTGGTACAGGTGCAACACTGCAACATGTTCATCTTGGAAAGCAATGGGTTCAAAAATATGCAGGTACGTTGGCGGCGGACTTTCTTTAATAGACTGAATTAGTTCCATGCTTTCGTGTGACGTTAGTAGGCGCATATTTGTGCTGTTGACAAATTAATAAAACGTAGGAGCAATAATAGTTTAAAGCTTTCCATTCAATTAGATACAGAAAGTAATTGAATAATTGTTTAATTTAAATATGTTTTAAAGTTGCTTTTTGATTCCTTACAATGAAATTTTGATTTACATTTCATCATTAGCGAATTATGCAATATTTAGGTTTTCACTTAAAATCTACTACAATTATTTATAAATTTCTCATTTATTACGGTTTTGTGCTAAAGTATTAAATAAATTGCGAAAAATTTTGATTCTTTTGATAAAGCACAAAGATGCCATAAATGATCCTTTATCTTTATAATATAAATTATTTTTGACTTAATATATTTTATACACCATGCCCGGAAAGTATGGAATATGGCGAATGGGACTGAAACAAGTGGTTTTATGAAAAAATCCAGAAACACGTCGATTTTGTTTTTTAAAAATGCACATTTTCATACCATAATCACCCCTCTACACATCTTTTTTGTTTCCCAAATGACAATTCTTAATTTTTTTCCCCGATTTTGAGAGATCACTCTACCGTTTGATATCTTAGATAAGAAAATTTTCCAGAAATAACTCATGAAATGTTTAGGAACAATCCCATTAAAAGACATAAAAGAAACTTAAATTGGAACTCAATTAACATTCAATAAATAAAACAAACAACAAATGAACGGCAAAAACAAAGATTTTGGTGTTCAAACATCTTCAGGTACCAAGGTAAACGCTCAAAATTCCATCCATTTATTATTTGACAATAAGCTAGTCTACAAATGCTCGAGATATCTGTGCTCGCTTTAATTTTTGGTAATACTGTCGTGTTCAATAAAAACGGCCCACTTTTTTTTACTTATTGTGATTAGTACTTATGAAGTTAGTTATAAATATATCAAATTTTACAGATTTGGATAGTGATGATGTATGGTTTGAGATTTCGGTTGATCATATTCTATTTATCACTTGACAATAAAATCGTGAATTTTTGACATCTAATGCTTTGCAGTATAAATATAAATTGAACGACACGCAACTATTAGTTTCAATCTTGAATATAATAGTTAATGTAAAAAACAACATGTGTTGAAGCATTTATTGCAATAGGAAAATTAAAATTTAATTAATATTTTGTAACTACACCTCCACCCATAGCGTCAATTCTACTAGGCGTCGATGTAACATAGTTTATGATAAATTCTTGCGATAGTTCCTCCCAAACTTCAAGAACGGCATCCAATAGTTGCTATTTATTGTGAAATTGCATGTTCTTCTTTTATATATTTCTAACCATTAAACCCCCATAGATTTTGAGTCGGATTCATATCCGCGTTATAACATGGAAAATTTAAGACCTGAATATTGTTGATACGGAACCATTCCATAGTAGTATTAGCTACATGGACTGCGCAGTTATCTTGTTGAAAAATGAAATATAATTCGGGGTATAACTCCGTAACCGAAGGTAGTATAATGTTAGCTTATTGAACACTAATCTTCCCTCATTGCTTCACGAGACACCCAGCCTGCGGGTTGACATCCATCCCCACATATTCACAGAGAAACGGGGGTTTGTTCTAATAGCATTAACGTACATACATATATCTTACGCATCTTGACCTATACACTATAATTCTTCCGTTATATGATGATAGTTATAAAAAATTTTTCATCACAAAAAATTATTTTATCCCATATAGTATTGCCAATATATTCTAAACAAAATCCCATTCTTTTTTCGTTGCAAGCATTTAAAAGGAGTGTTTTACCTGCTGCGGAAAAGGAATATAGTCCATTATTTCGTCCTAGGACTCCCAGGATAATAGCAGTAATTATACTTAGAAATGGATTATCAGTAATTTGAGTAATCAAATTGTCATAGTCGACCTGAACCAATTTTTCTTTAAGACGCCTTCTTCTCTTCATTTCGTATAGATCTACAAACGGTTAGTCTTGCTAATGCCGAATTCTTCTGCGACACGCCTTTTCAACCAACCTTCCTCTACTTTCGTGCAGATCCTTGCTTTGTCTATTAAACTTAGCAAAATCCTTACTAAAGTTATAAAAATTATATTATAACTTTGACAAAAATACTACTAAAGCATACAATGACAGTTCGTTATAATTTTGACAAAAACAATATTAAAAGTATACAATGACAGTTCATTATTATAGTAATTTGGGAGGTTAAAGCAAGTATAGCAAACGCCAATTAAGTTGGCGCGAGGAGGGGGTGCGCAGAAGCCGTTTTTAAAAACGTCCACCCCCACTACTCAGGTAATTGTCAGATACATTTGTCATTGACGTTTGACGGAACATAATGTCATAAAGTGATACACGCTCAGAGGTTAGAATTATCCGACATTTGATGAAAAACCAAATATAAATCTCCCCACTACTTTTAATCCTGCGCGAACTTACCCCTCCTCGCGCCAACTTAATTGGCGTTTGCTATACTAATTAATAGAAATCATCCAAACGCGGCGAAATATCCCGAAGAGCAACGCTTCAACAAGTTATATGTAAATTAAGCCAAAATCGCAATAAGACATGGCCCATTTTTTTTAACACGACAGTATGTATGTTTCCAACTATTGCATTCGCCCAGCAATGCAGCAGTGCGACTCGTGTCAGTGTTAAGTTAGTCGTTTGAAAATCGCTATTTTAGATAAAAACATGGAATGGCTCATTTAACTGAGAAACATCGTATTGAATTTTTAATGATGTTGGGATATGGAGATAGACAGAGACATCAGGAAGAAGTGTGCAATTTATTTAATAATGTATACCCTGAATATTATTTCTATTAGTCGATTTTTAAACGACTCACTTGACACTGACAAGAGTCACACTGACATTTGTTGGGCGAATGCAATTGTTGGAAACATGTATATTATACTTTTCCGTCGACCGTGTATTTACATCCGTTATTAACGTTCTCAAAATCATACATTAATGACAATAATGACCCTTATTAATGCATGATTTTCTGTTAATGAACGACTTTGATGGTTTCCATGGTAACCAAGGAAATCAACAAAATCAAACAACGTCAAACTAAAGCGCTATTCACTGTCATTATTAAGCGTGAAACAGAATCGAACGGTTTTTTAGTGTTTTGTGTTGCGTTGAATACTTCCAAGCAATGGAGGTGGATGAAAATTTTACATTAACTCCGCCGGAAGTGGCAGAAAGTGCTAATTCAGCATCATTAAATTTACTACCGGAAAAGAGCAGAAGTCTGTATGAAAAAACGTATGCCGAATTTATATCTTGGTGCAATGAGAAACAAGTAAAGCATTATTCAGAGACGGTTTTGTTGGCATATTTCTCAGATATTGCAAAGAAAGGCCTAATTGCAAGTTTATGGCCAAAATACTCAATGCTGAAATCGACACTGATTTTGAAAAATAACACAGACATTAGCAAATTTATTAAATTAATAATGTTTATCAAGAGGAAAAAAGAAGGATATATACCGAAGAAGTCAAAAGCGCTTGAGAAAGAACATGTACAAGCATTTATTTCTGATGCTCCTGACAACCTGTTTTTAGTGACAAAGGTAAATTTAAAAAAGTTAAAATTTCAATAGTTGGGTAATAAATCATTTTGTAGCTTGCCTTAATTTTCGGAGTATCTGGAGCAATGAGAAAAGATGAATTATTGAAATTACAAACGGATGACGTTCAAGATTTAGAATCAAAATATCTTGTAACAGTTAAAGCATCTAAAACACACACAAACAGGATATTTACCATAGTAGACAATGAACAAAAAACCCTTCTCAGTTTAATTAGACGCTATATCTCATTGAGGCCAGTACATACCCAACACAAACGCTTTTTTATGTTTTATAAAAATGGTAAATGTTCGCCACAGCCAATTGGTGTAAATACATTTTCGAAGATGCCGTCCATAATAGCCACTTTTTTTAAATTGGAGCAGCCGCATCTCTATACGGGACATTGTTTCCGGCGTTCTTCTGCCTCGATACTTTCAGACAGCGGTGCAGATTTTTCAGCTATTAAACGACTTGGTGGTTGGAAATCCACTGCTGTTGCAGAAGGATATATTGAGAATTCGTTACAAAATAAAGTTAATACAGCTAAAAAAATTCTTTGTGAAACTACAACACAGGCTTGTCATACCACTCCTTCTACCGACGCTGAAATAAATTCTGTGACAAATATCCAAAGTAGTGAGGTAAACTTACATTCACAAAACCATACAAATTCTAATGCGTGTCCAATTACTTTTAATAATTTTAATATTTCGACTATGAACATATATAATTAAATAATGATCATTAATAAATTAAAAAAAAGTTGTAAACTGTTTTTCTCCACTTTAGAAAAATATACGGTCGACGGAAAAGTATTGTAACTAACTCTTACATTAAAATGCGATTAATGATCTCGAACATTAATCGCCTTCATTAATGTACTTGTTGGTTAAATAACTATTGTTCGCACTTTAGAAGATAGTACAGGCCTTATGGAAATTATCATGTTTCGTTGCAGAAAATTTTAAATTAAGATATAAAAGCAAATAAAATATAATGGTTTTATTTACGTTCTATTTCGCCTTAAAACGTAAGTGAAATAAACACTGTAATAAAATATAAGGCAATAATTTATGAACAAAACAGTGAAAATTGTCTTAATGTTTATTGTTGGTAATATTAATGTTTTCATAGATAATCACATAACCTCACTGACTGTCGTTTCAAAACATTTGTACGTCAATAATTTGAATCCTAAAAATTAACAGTTGTTTTTGTGTTAAATTTATCATATCTGTTGGCTTTTCCTCGCTTATTTTTATTGGTAGCAAGCTTCTATATACTCAGTTATATTTGTTAAAATATATACATATGAATTAGCATCTTAATAATGTTGGTTAATACAAACAACAATCCAAAATGACATTCATGAATGACAGTAATTTACTCATGCGCCATATACCAACCAATGATGCTAAAAATGAGTATGAATTACATACGGTCCTCTAAGGTGCGAACAAAGTATAGCAAAAATTAAAGCGAACACAGGTATCTCAAGCATTTGTAGACTAGCTTATTGTCAAGTAATAAATGAATGGAATTTTGAGCATTTACCTTAATACCTGAAGATGTGATACACCAAAACCTTTGTTTTTGCTGTTCATTTGTTGTTTGTTTATTTATTGATTGTTAACTTAATTCCAATTTCAGCTTCTTTTATGTTTTAAATGGGGTTGTTCCTAAACATTTAATGAATTATTTCTACAAAATTTCTTATGTAAGATATCAAACATTTTATGCTGCCATTTGAGCGGCCGAGGGGTCTCTCCAAATAGTGGAAAAAAAATTAGGGGTTGTCAGTTGGGAAACAAAAGATGACGTCGTTTTGAGACAAATGGGTGTAGAGGGGTAATTATGGCATGAAAATGTGTATTTTTAAAAACAGAAAATCGACGTGTTCCGGGATTTTTTCATAAAATCACTCGTTTCTGTCCCATTCGTTATATTAAATACTTTCCGGACACGGTGTATATATTCGATGCGTTCGATCCGATTGAAACTTAAAATAGTCCAGTTATTCTGTCCGAAATTAGGCCGTGAATTAGAACGAGATCCCATCAAACCAAATTTTTTATAAATTAATTTAGAAAATAAGGGTGGATTTTTGTTTCCGTTGTAACTCGGCTCCTCGTCGTTCTACGGGGAAGTTGTATGTTACTTTTTATTCCTTTTTTATTCTCTACAATTTGTGTCATATGACTTTTTCATTTAACATCATCCCTTCTCGAGATATCGGCGAAAATAGGACAAAATTTGGGGTACGAACTCGGTGTTAATTTTTCTTCTTCTTTATCGTCACGCATTGCGAAAAAATGTTTATCGTCAAACTTGTAGAGCATGTTCGTACCTACAATTTGATATTTTTGTTATCCTTCCATCTGTAAAATTGCGGTGTTTAGTTATTACTAAGGACCGACACTTGAGTTTACTGAAATAAAAGTTGTTTATACGTCTATAAACAACTTCACACTATGATAGCTATTCACGTATTCATGTACTACATACACATAGCACACGAAGCGCTGGTGAAGTGAGTCTTCCGAACCTATCGGTGGTTCACGCCTTTGTGAGCCGACCGAGAATGCCGGTCTTTAGTTATTACTTATGTATGTCTAACTTAATCATTACATCTATTATGTAGGTAACAGAGTATGAATGACACATCATTATAGTAATAGTAATATCTGCACATGCATGTCGTACAAAAATCGGACTATTCAATGTGGCAATATATGTAGGTTGCGGAATGCACTTTAAAAACCAGTTAAAGAACAGTTATTTCTGGAGAGTATTTTATATATTGGATTTCAGGCCATTGCTTGATTATTTATTTATGTCCAGCATGTAATGATGCAGATATATACGAATAATGTATATAATGTCGGTCATAAATATTTGCCCACCTGTCCTTTTCGATATTTAGCAGTGGCAATATATCATAAACAAAAATGTCTAGTAATTCTGCGTGAATATGCTATTATAAAATTAAATTTTCGAAAATACATAACTGCTTGACTTTTTTTTTGGAAATAAAGTAGTAAATGAAGTAGATAATAAATAAAATTGATTAAAGTAGTAGAGAAATTCCAAAATTAGTTAAATTAAGTAGTATAATAGTGAATATTATATTATAAAAAGGTGCTGATATTTTCTATTAAATAAAAAAATTATTAAGATGTCCTAAAGTAACAATCCCAGCAGATGATCTAGCAAAAGAATGACAAATAAAAGGTATAAATGAAAAATTCAATTAAATTGCAGTTAAAATATGCTTTTGTTTGCGTAAATATGTGTAATAATAGTTAAAAAAAGTGCTACTTTGTATTGAATAGTTGGGAAGTCATTTTATACGAACAGAGTAGGTTAAAATAATCCAAATTGACTGTGCCAACGTTAAAATTTAGTTTTAGATTACAAAATATATCCTTTTCTTAGAATTTACAGGGGATGAGTGATGTTGTTAAGCAAGAGAAGGATTGGTTATGGTTTGGATATATTTAGATATTACTTCTGTTGGAGATCCTGTAAATAATAAGGGGAGTGTAATAGAAAATTTTAGAGATTAACTTTCCATTGCAGACATAAATAATCACAAAAATCGGGACAACAATCCACAATATGCATTGAAGCTGTGCCAAGTAACGCAAAGATAAAATTATAATAATAAATTAGTCGCTTCAAACAATTGAATACTAGTGGGAAGAGTTTGAGATTGGTAAAAATGGGTAAAAATAAGTTTTGCTAAAATTTTTATATATTTGACGTATTTTGTCACAATAGAATAGAAAATAAAATGTTTTAGTAAGTATTTCAAGTCCATTTCTATTTACTAGCCAATAACCTAGTGGTGACGCACTGACATGCCGGGGGTCCCCAGATCGGATCTGCGACTCGGCTGTTTGAGGTTTTCTTTCTCGTTTAAGGTGAACGTCGACGGTTAAAAAACCACGAGGGCGGGCGGAATAATAAATCATAGCCTACCAATGCCCCTTGCAATTGGCGTTAAGCTGTTGGGGCATTCTAAGGCATAAATTATGATTATTATCATACTTGTAAAAGCTATCAATACCTATCACCGGTAGCAGACGGCTTGCCTCCAATTATGCATTGCTCGATACTTCAAGAGAAATAACATCCCTTAAGTATAGATTTTTTTCAAAGTTAAATACAGACAATGTGCATAATAAGCACGCTTAGTTAAAATACCAAAAGTTTTGCCGTAACTACACATAATCGACTTTTAGAAGGTAGAGATGTAAATGTAAGTGGAAATACTGTTCAAAGAGAGGTCCATGAGTACAATTGTGGATATAAAATTGCACCATCCAGTACCTCATTGTTTGCTAAGGTGATTATAATTGGAATGAAAACTAATATTTTGTTTTCTGATGATACAAGATATTGTTTAAATTCGTTGGACAGCCGCGATAAATTCTAGGGAACTACAAGAAAATATTTTGCAAAATGTAAGATCTCCCTGAAAGTTCCCTATAGTAACGGATGTCCAGTTGTATGAACGGAAATTTCAATTGAAAATTTATCACTGACAGCTTATCGATACGTTGAAAGGGTTTACTTTACTGGAAACAATTTCATGCTAATGCATTATAATGCCCGGCAACACTCCATAGAAATCACATGACGTTATCTTAAAGACATTAAACTTTCTTTCAAGATTTGACCTGTATATATTCTGACTATCAAATATCTATGAGACATGCGTCAGGAAACGTTCGATAGTGTTGCATAATTTAAACTAGCTTCGAGCTACTTTGTCTGTAGAATCGGATTCAATACCACAAAATGTAATTTAGAAAGGAAGATGCAACAAGACCAGAAGTGGAGATCTACATTGTTGAAAAAAGTACAATTTACGTTTAATTTTTTTAAATAAAATTTTCATTTTTATTCCTGCATGTCTTACACATGTCTTACATCTCCAATATTGTTAAAAATGAAATTCCTAATTGTAGTATTTTAATTACGTAATTCCATAATTTCAAAATAATCTTGTTTTTTTTCTATTTCTTTTTGACCGTTTGACTGTTAAATTACCTTGCAAGTTTTCAGTCAAAAAGAAAAAAAAACGAAAAAAAGTATAGTTTGAGGGAAGTATGGCATCACCAAAGAATTTAAACGTAATTTTAAGCCCTTTAAAATGTAGTTCAAATGAACCACGAAACGTTGTGGAAAATAATGGCTGTTCATTTTATTAGCTTTTTATGAATAATTAATAAACCAAGTATCATAATCGAAACGACCAAAGAAACTGAAAACTAAAATAGTAATCTAAAGCATAATAAAATAAAAAAACGTACGGGATTTTTTTTGGAAGCGAGTTTATAGGAGGAATGTCTCAGAAGTAATGAACATGGATTTTGTGTTAATGCACTGCATACACTGCATCAGGCTAAAGACGACTATATGTGTTTGGAAGGAGTAGGTAGGCAACCAGAAAAGGTACAGTCCACACAGTTCAGAGTCAGGAGTATGATCGCTAGTTGTTTACAGTTATGTTCCAATACCGCCTCACACGAAAAATGCAAGCAAATATCGAGCGACAATATCGATTAAATTTTGCGCTAAACTGGAAAGAACTGCTTCAGAGGCACTTCGATGTTAAAAACAGCATATAAAAATTCAGCATAAGTGTTCAGAATGGCGCAGGGCTTTCGAAGAGGGCCGCGAAAACATTGGAGATAAACATCGCTCCGGACGGCCGTCGACATTGAAAAACGACGAAAGCGTGTCCGAGGTCCGTCTTGTGTTCGCAGGGGACAGACGGTTAACTATCAGGATGATTGCACATAAGGTAACAATGGGTAAAGGTACTGTTCATGGAATCGAATTTTGACAGAGGAACTAGACATAAGACAAATTTGAGCAAAGCTGGTGTCCAAGAACTTGTCTGATAAAAAGAAAATCGCTTATTCATTAGCTAAGTACTGTTCGCTTGATAAACGAAACCCACTTCGTGCACAGAGTGATAACAGGTGACGAATAGTGGGTATTTGAATACGATCCTGAAATAGGACAAAGGACATAGCTCTGACTGGCACACACCATCATCACCGCGGTCGAAGAAATCTCGCATGAGCAAATCCAAAATCAAGTCCATGCTTATCATCTTTTTTGATTGTCATGGAATTGTTCAAAAAGAATTCGTACCACAGAGCCACACAGTGAATCAAAAACCTTTTATCGCAAATTCCTTGAACGTTTGCGGAAAAGAGTTTTGCGTATGCGACCTGACATTGCAGCTCTTAGATCTTGCATCACGATAATGCCCCCAGTTACACGTCGTTGTCGGTTAGAGAATTTCTAGTAGAGAAAAACATACCAGTACTCCCATGTATCCACCCTGCAATTGAAATATGGCTCATATGATTATTCTCTTTTTCCAACCCTTACGCGCAAGTTGAAAGGTTACCATTACGGAGCAATAAACATCTAAAGAGTCACGACGCAGGTTCTAAACAGCCTAAAGGAACTTCCAGAATTGTTACCAGGAAAGGCAAAATCAATGGAGACGCTTTGTACATTCCCAAGGAGCATACTTTGAAGAGGCCAATGTTGAATTGTAGATACATTCAATAAAAAACTTTAAAATAGATTATTTTCATTATTTCTAAGACATACTTCATATTTATCTTTCAAGCACTTAATTTCCTTATTTATTCATATTCACCAATTTCAATTAAATTTAGTTACGAGGGCGTATTTTTATGTTATCTACCTAGCCATGAAACAAAAGAGTGACGATGTCAAACAAATTTTGAAAAATTGCTGTCACTGTTAGAAGTACATGTGCTAAGTTGTGTTTAGTTTGTGCTGTTTATAGAGATTTGAGACGGTCTATTTCTCGATAAAATGAGTGAAACTAAGGTTGAACATCGCAGCGTAATAAAGTTCCTGACAAAAGAAGGCAATGGTCCAAAAGCAAGAAGAGAAAGAATGGTTGCTGTGTATGGGGAAGATGCACTATCTTATTTCCAAGTAAAATATTGGTCTAAACTCTTTCGATGGGGCCGAAAGTCAATCAATGATGACCCAAAGTCCGGACGACCCGTTGAAGCTCGAACTGAAGACATTGTGCGAAAAGTCGAAAATTTGGTACTGAAAGATCGGCGTGTGAAGATCTCTGTCATTGCCAATGAAGTCTGTATATCCGAAACAAGTGTCCTCAAAATTTTGCATGACGATTTGGGTATGAAGAAGGTGTCTGCACGGTGGATACCCAGATTGCTTACACCTGAACAAAAACTGTACAGAAAAGAAGTTTCTCAAGAAAATTTGGTCAAGTTGGAGAGGGACAAAACATTTTTATCTCGAATTATCACCGGGGATGAGACTTGGGTATATTACTGGGACCCTCCTACTAAACAAGAATCCATGCAGTGGGTTCATAAGGGCTCTCCACCACCAAAAAAGGCCAAGACACAATTTTCTGAAAAAAAACTGATGGCAACTGTTTTCTGGGATACTGAAGGAGTCTTGCTTATTGAATATATGCCGATAGGGTCTACCATAAATGGAGAGGCCTACGGAAACACAATTAAAAATTTAAAAACTGCTCTGGAGGAAAAACGCCCGCATTCTTATCCACAAAAAAACTTGTTACTGCACGACAATTGTCGGGTTCATAAGGCAAACAAAGCTCAGCAGATAATCAATGAGTGTGGGTTTATAGAGTTAAGGCATCCACCTTATAGCCCCGACCTAACTCCGTCAGACTTCTTCTTATTCAAACATTTAAAAAAGTATCTCAGGGGAAAGCGTTTTGCTTCTGATGAAGAACTCAAAGAAGCTGTTGAAGAATATTTTGCGGGGTTACCGAAGCAATTTTTTTCTGAGGGTATGGGGCAACTGGAAAAAAGATGTAATAAGTGTATTAGTGTTGAAGGGAGTTATGTAGGAAAATTTTTTTTTTGTTCTCTTATGTGCTTTTTTTCATGGCTAGGTAGATAACATAAAAATACGCCCTCGTAACTACATATTTCGCTGACAAAATACTATATTTACATTTAAGGCTTTAAATAGCTCTAAAAATCAAGTCAATATTAATTTTTTGATAATTCTTTACAAAACTTATTTTTAAAAATCTAACTGAGAAAACGAACTACCGCATAACGTACAGTTCCTCCGATTTCGTGTACATTCCTTGGACGGAAATTAGTAATACATTAAAAATACACATTCTTATCGATTTAGCATTGACGAATTCCATTAATAAGTGCAAAAAAAACAACCAGTATCTGTTTCTTTAATTAACACTCCAATCATACATACACTCACAAGATATAAACGCAAAATACTTCCACAATGAAAAGAATAAACAAAAGTAAGTGATAAATTCCTCAAGTGTTAAAAAACACGTGCTGGATAACGTCGACAATTATCGAAGAATGTTTTAGAGACATCCATTAACACCAAATAAATTTAAATCGGGTTATAATAAATCCTTGTTCTATAATTGCATGCATTTGCCTGAAACATTAGTGGTGATGTGTTTTCGGCCAATAATAAGAAAGTATCACATACTTGTAATTAACCACATTAACATCTGCACAGTACCTTATTATCAGCATTTTCTTTGTGTAATTTGTTCCAACTCTCGACCCGAACAATAAATGGTTGCCTTGTTTTTATCGGTTCGTTGCATTATCTGCGTTGTATAACATGGTTTATCTGCTTGAGTCATTAGTTTTTCTTGTGAGCAAATAGTTTTGCGCGCGATAAACGTGAAACATATACATGTAAACATATTGACATATGTGGGACGAACAGCAAAAGAAACAAAATCGCAGATACAATTGTCTTATTAAGAAGATCAGCTTACATTTAAATAGCGACTTGTTACTGTTTAGCGTTTATAGTAAAATATTTTATTCACATTTGTAATTTGATAATCTGCCAAGTTAGATTTTTAAACCACCGGAAATAATAATAGACACAATGAATCATGAAAGTTCATAAATTTAATACATTCTTTTAATGTTCTATAAAGGGTTTTGAATAAAAGCGATGTTTTTAAATTGAAATGCAACAACAAATAGAAATAGACTAAAATTTGTTATAATTTTAATTAATAATTTTGTTATTATTTTGTACCATCGATGCAATTTAGTTCTGAAAATAATATCATTTAAATGATTGCCTCTGCTTCACCTACAAGACCAAAGTCAATGAACCCAGGTTTCAAGAACTCCATTTAATAAAATAAATCTTATGTCACGAGCGAAAGAAACAACAAATAGAAATAGACTAAAACTTTTTATAATATTTTATGTCATCGATGCAATTTAGTGCCGAAAACGTCATTTAAATGATCGCTTCTGCTTCTCCTGCAAGACTAAATTCAATGAACCCATGGTTCAAGAACTCTATTCAATAAAAAAGGTCTTATATCACGAATGGCACGTTGAATATTCAACTTTAATGCATCAACTGTCTCTAGTTTATTCCCATAAACAATAGACTTTAAATAGCAAGAACAAGTTTAAAGGTATTAAATCATAGTTTTTTGAAATAATAAACTGATCAAACTTTTGTGTCAATGAACTAATTGTTTCACCACGCAACGCCCTCCTTGTAACCAGAGGCAAGTTAAATTAATAGCATTCAGTTCAGACCATAAAAAGTTAGTTATCATGGATCTATAGCGTTTGCCATTGACAGTATTGGAATCTCCATACTTATTTTGGAAGAAATGAGGACAGATATTGCCAGCGTGGCCTAAGCCACACCAAACGGTCATTTTTCCAGATCGTAAGAGTTTCTCGTGAAAGGCTTGTGGATTATTTCATTCCAACAACGACATTTTTGGTTGTTTGTTCCAGAGAGGTGAAATTAAGCGTCATATGAGAATATGATTTTCAGACCAAAATCAGTATCATTTTCAAGTTGATTTAAAGCGAAAATCAGCAAATCTACAACATTTTTGCACTAAGCAAAGGCTTAGTTCTTGCATCAGAACAATTTAGTAAGGATTTAAGCCCAAATTATTAAAATACTCACCAGTAGACGTTCTAGACAGCGTCAGTTGTTGTAAACTTCTTGGCATGAATAAATTAGGGTTTTCATTAACACTGGCTTGAACTCCAGTAATATTGCCAGCATTTAGAGCATTTGTTAGTCTTACTGGAATATACGAGCATTATGTAAAGAAAAATTATATTCGAAATTTTTAACAATCTGACGAATGGCAAGCCACCATATGATGACCATATATTGGAAGAAGAAATAAAAGAACGATTATTTTGATAAAAAAAATGGATAATTTCCAAACGTTATTGAAACGTGTATCTTTCCATGATGAAATTGCAGGCTTTACTAAACATTTCAACATGACAGTTATGTCAACTTCAAAACATATAACCCCTATTGAAAAGTCCCTTAAAACAATTATAAGCGCAGAAGGAAAGAGCAAAAAGCATTATTTCTAATATTTTTCTGGGACGACTGAAATGTTAATTGTTCAAAACGTTGAACTTGGAACGTAGAGCTGTTTCAAGAGGCGCAAATATAAGATAAAAATTTAAATACGTGTTTCAAAGAAAATGATCACACCTACGATTCTGATCGATGTTTAGAAAACATTGAGCAGTAAATTGAGCAGTTTAAATATACTGATACGAGTCTCGCACGATTGCCTAGAGTAGGTCCTGATATTAAAAAAAATTCAGATTTTGACAACCGATGCCTTGTCAGTTCACTGTTAATGTTTGATAAATTTGTGACCAACCGTGTTTCGTAGGCAATATTTAAAATTTACCCTGCTACTACTTAAGGCTAAAGATAATTTTGAACAATGTGTAGTGATTAAGTAAGTATCTTTTTAAGAAGGGTATGTCCTTTACCGAAATCCCTGATGATATGCGAGATACACTTGAGGGTTGTCATTCGTATACAACAGTCAGAAAATGGGGAAATGAATTTAAGCATGGCAGGTGCAGTTTAGACAATCCCCGCAGTGGACGGCCGAAAACGGTTACAAGTCCAGAAGTGGTAGATTAAGTCCATGATTTGTTACCAAATGAGCGTTGATTGAAAGCGTTAGAAATAGCAGAGGCAGTTAAAGGAACGGGTGCTTTATATTTTGCACGAAGAACTTGATATAAGAAAGCTTTCGGCAAGATGGGTGCCGCGTTTACTGACGACGGAACAAAGACGTGTTCGTTGAACCGAACACAACAGTTTTTTTTTGTGCCGATTTGTTATTTGTGACGAAGCATGAATTCATAACTATGCACCCAAATCTAAAACAGTCAAAGATGTGGACCAAACATGAAGAACCAACTGTATCAGGATGGTTTTATCGGTGGGAAAGGTGATGGCATCGGTACTTTGGAATGCAAAAGAAGTATTGTTGATAGACTATCTTTAAAAGGGCAAGACCGTAAGCAGCGAATATTACGCAAATCTTATAGATCGTTGGAAGATAGCTATCGCTGAAAAACGTCCAGGAATGACTAGCAAGAAAGTGCTCTTTCACCATGATATGCACCTCTGCATTCCAATACGGTTGCTGTAAAAGAAATGAAAGAATAAAGGTTCGAATTAGTATCGCAACCCCCATATTCGCCAGACTTAGCACCATCTGATTTTCACCTATTCTTTAGATTAAAAGATTTTCTCTGAGGTAAAAAATTATGCGCAAATGAAGAGCTAACTTCAACAGTGGACGATTATTTTACAGGGTTAGAAGAAAATCACTATAGAGACGGAATAAAGAAACTTGAACGCGGATGGACCAAATGAATCGAATTAAGAGGGGATTATGAAGAAAAATAAAGTTTGTTTATTTAAATTATTCCTTAGTTTCTGTAGGATCGCGCGAATTAATCAACTCGCTCAGTAACAATTCCAGAACTATTGCATAATGAGGAGATAGCATACAGCACCCTTCAATCGATGTGTCCCAATTATCAGATACATTATTGAATTCTCGTCAAAAATATAAAACATCTAAATATAGATAATATAATTCATGGTATATTTAAAAAATGTAGTGCTATGTTTCCCTCTTTCAACATTTTTTAAAGAAACGATTCTATAAAAAATGTTGAAAGCGGAAAGCACACCAGCACCGTAAGATAACTTTGCAACACATATAACAAAAACTTTCTTCATTAGAGGCGGCCATGCTTTTTGATAATGGTTGGTGACAGCGCACGTTATCTGTCACACACGTATAATTGTGAATGAGCACGGCCGTCTCTAATAAGGAAAGTTTTTGAAGGGACGTTCCATGATGTATTCAAAAATTTTAGCGATCGATCCTTTTATAAAAGCCAAAATAGCGCTATTTATATTTCGCCATCGGAACTATTCTGATTGCTCCTCGAATCATTATCAAAATTTCGAAGTGATAACTGAATATAACGGTTATATTTGATCGATGCATGCGTGTTTGAATCTAGGTATCCCAATTTTGGCAATGGAAAGAAGTTTTGTTTTAAATGCAGAAAAACTACAACAGAAACGTTTTTAATGGCAAAAATTACATACGGGTAAGATTGTCGATCTTAAAGCATTAGAACAGTATTCGCGGTTTAATACTAAAAAGAATGCGGAGGCTTGCTATTGTACTTATTGATTAGTGAATAAGTTTCAAATATTACACAAACAACTACTGTAGGTTACGTTCGCACTATTTTGCGTGACAATCTCACTAAAAAAAGTAAGTGCGTGTTTGAAGCTTGTTCCGCATACGTAAACTCATGAGCAGTAAGAATGTCGCGTGGCAATCGCACGGTATTTGGTTGGATGGGCGGATACTTATTTTGATTTCTTTAAAGAACTATCATTGCCATTGTTGACTAATTGTGTTTCCTATATAATAGGCATACTAAACGGCAAATAGCCGAAAAGTCTGATTAATAAAGAAGCTATCCCATGAAATAAAGATCCCACAGGGTGCTGATATCTTGCTTCGATGCTCAAGGATTAATTCGGTTTGAATGTCTTTCCAGGTCAAACGATCAATAGTTCTTGATAAAAATGTGTTTAGATCACCTTATGAAACAGATATGGCAAATTTATCCAGATTTTCAGCATTTCGGTGACGACACCAGCACATTCACCTCTACTAGGAGCTCACTTTCTAGCCCATAAATAGAAAATTGCGCTGAAAGAAGATCGTTTTGATGACGTCGAATCTATGCAAAGAAACGTGACTAGCTTTTTGGGACATATGTCAGCTCAAGTTCTAACACAAGCGTTTCAACGACTGCATGAGCGTTTAAAAATTTGTATATAGTAGGGAAAAATTAAATACAGGTTCCTTATTTATTTCGTTTTTTTCTGCCCATAAAAGAACTCCATTCACGAACTTTCTGAATTGACTATGTAGTATAACGAACTAATAGTAACTTATACCACACGCATTCTACTAATATATTTTATATTGTTTCTATTTTTAAATCTGTAGCTACTTTCTATAAATGACAAACGTATAAATAAAGTATTGCATATCGCAATATAATAATGATGCATTTGGAAGTACAGCGGGCGCGATGTTCTTTGGAAAACAAGTTAAATTTATTCTCTGAACTTTTTAAAGTTGTTAATTGAAGAAAACACTGTATTATAAAACACAAAGCGGTTTTCCTTATTTTTTGCTCTTAGAGGCACGAGTAATTTGCATAAAACTGACGTTATTTTGAAGGATACAGTACAGCTATTGATTAATTGGGAAAAAGTAATTCTCTTAATCAGTAATCTATATTTGCAACGAACTTTGTTTTTTATTTTCTATGTAGTCCTAATCATTGATTATTACTAAACTACTCTTTGCTAAATACATTTTATATATTAAGATACAGATTTTTTCATATTTTATAAGAATTGCATGGTATCTGACATGTTTTAATCTTCGTAAAGTTTTTCAAAGTTTTGCTTTATTTAATTTCCAATACTTTCATTGTTCTTTCACTAACAACGTTCGGTAATTTTAGAATTTTTTATCGATAGAAACAAGGGTTTAATGGGAAAGTGCCATGTTGTTTGGAAGTCATTGTTACCTAGTTAAGTAACATGAGAGCAAAATGAATGAAGGAGGCTGCGGTTCGCTGATCGTATTTCGTGAATTATAAAGTAAATAAATCTTACTGACAGCACTTAAATGTCTCCTTGATACAAATTTAACTTACAACTTAAAATATTTATAGAATGTCATACAAATGTCATGTTTTATATTTTATTGAAAAGTTTACAATAATTGTTGAAACTGTTGTCACTCGGCATTCAAACATAAATTTACGCGCCGCTTCATGTTTTCAAAAACCTTTTGTAAAATAAATCCGTCTACTAACTCGCACTGTCGCACGATATTGTTCCGTAAATCGTCTATTGTATGCACTGGATTTTTAAAAATAGAGTTTTTTAAGTATGGAAATAAAAAGTAATCCAGAGGAGTTAAGTCACACGATCTTGGCGGGAAACGGTCAACACTAATAATTCTTTCATCAAAAAATTCACGTAAATAATTTATTGTTTCACGGGCAGTGTGTGGTCGTGCGGAATCTTGCTGAAAGAAACCTAACTGTAACTCGTTATCATGCAGTTGATTTATGAATGTTTCCAGTATATTATTGCGATATCTTTCACCATTTATAGTTCCTTCGAAAAAGATCGCACACCAAACCCCTATTTTTACAGGATGCAACGTTGTTTCCCTATAATAATGCTGATTGTCTGTTGCCCACATACGCATATTCTGAGCGTTTATGTAGCCGTTCAGGTGAAACCACGCTTCGTCGGTGAAAAACGTTTTATCCAAAACATCGTCGTCGTTAAGATTTGCATTAAAGAAACGACAATAGGCAACTCTTCGAACGTAATCTGGCGGCAATAGTTCTTGATACAATTGAACCTTGTAAGGATGCATACCAATATCGCGTTTAAGAATACTGCAGCAGGTTCCATAACTTATATCCAACTGTTGTGCCAGTCTTCTGACAGATGTTATAGGTTGTTCTCTAATTGCGTTTCTTGCATTATTAACAACATTTTGGGTCCTAACTCGAGAAGATCTTCCCCCTTCCATTGTCTTTTTACAGACCCAGTTGTTCGAAAGTTATTTATAATTCTCAATAGGCACGAGAAAAGTTCTTATTTACTAAAACAACTTCAGGAAAACGTTGTTGGAATTCTTCCTTGCACATTTCTATTGAATAATACCATTCGCCGTTTGGCAAACGTCGACCGTTACGAAAGTAACATTCTAAAATGAACACCATTTGTTCTTGAGTAAACATTCTGAATGTGATTAACCTGTTTTTTTTTTTAAAAATTGTATTGAAAGAATTAATAATTCACACTGACAGTCTGTCATTAAATGTTTGACAGAAAAATATTGTGAATATAATTCACGAAATACGATCTACGAACCGCAGCCTCCTACTACCTCAATTCATTTTGCTCTCATGTTACTTTTTTGACTATCAACTGATGACGTATATGACGTACCAGTGTCATATTGCAGCAACAACTAGTTATTTTACGCCTATTCTGTCAAAGATTCCGTTTCAGAACTCACACTGATATTTAGTTGAAGTGTGTCTTTAATGAAATTCCTTATGCAACATTGGTTTTATTCTTGTTTAGATGATTTTCTTTGAAGTGAAGTTTTCGGTTCCAAGCTTTATGGATACTCATTTCTTTTAATAGTACATGAACCAAGTAAATCCCAAGCCTAGAACTTGTCAGAATCACTAGCAATATTTATATAAATTGTCTATCTAAAATATCCCATGGCTTAAATATTTGAATCTCCTTGTTCAATAGTTAAATCTAACCCAAATGACTATATATTTTGAAAAATTAACTCCTCACCGATTGGTTTGTTTAGGGTTAACCCTCATAGCATTTAATCTCTTACTTTGCAAAAGACTTCTACCTCATTATGTAACTAGTGTTGACGAGAAAACTACGTTTCGATAAGCTATAATCTTCAGCAAGACTTACACGTGCTTCATTAAGCTCAACTCGAAATACTGTAAGAGCTTGTGAATGAAGTGAATGAGTTTTATACCTTCTGAACACTCTTCCATCCAATGTGAAAATTTATGATTATTTAAAGGCCAGATTGTTATTAGAATTCAAAATCGAAATTTTCGTATCATAACATGAAATGATATAATCATAAGTTGCTTTTTACCAGACATATCCTAGTGTTAAACTAGCATCGTAAAAATAAACAAATAATTAACACTTCTGAAAAGCAATATCTAAAGATTTTGGGAAGTATTTAAATTTACTATTGAGTAATATACTATTCTCCATGTCACATTTTTATAAGGAAAATTTAAAACAAAATAAATTATTTGAAATACCTTATATTATCACCACAGATTCTGGTCTGCTCCAGGACAGTCATTTGGCATCAATTCTGTTCCTACTCTTTATAAATGACTTATACCAAAACTTCACATTTTCTAAGTATCTGACGTACGTAGATGATTTAAAAATATTTAGATGTGTGGATGATTGCCCTTATCGAGCATCGCTTCAGAATAATATTGATTTTCTAGAAATAGAATTTAGTCAACAATATGTTGCTTAATTTTAATAAATGCCATATTATCATTTTCACAAGAAGACATAATAGCTTTAGAACAGTACATTCTACAGAGTTGATTATTTTAGATCTGGGTGTAATTTTTGACTCTAGTCTATTGCTTAATTTACATATCGATAATGTCATGATAGTAGTAGTAGTAAAACCCATTAGTCCCTTTTGGGACATAGGGAAGAAATCGTTTGTCTCCATTCTTGTCTATTTCCAGCTATAGATCCCAATCTTGCCACTGACATATTAGTCTCTTCTTGCAATGTTCTTCTCCATGTTACCTTCGGGCGTCCTAATTTCCTCCTTCCTTGGGGCTGCCATTCCAATGCTCTCCTACAAATTTCTGTTCTCGGTTTTCTTAAAGTATGACCAAGCCATCCAAACTTTCTCCTTTTAATTTGTACTTCGATCCTTTCTTGTCCTGCACGATCCCATAATTCCTCATTTGTAATTCGGACGCCATATTTTCAGTATATTCCGAATACATCTATTTACAAAGCTTTGTAGTTTTTGCTTGTTTGCATTAGTTAGTGTCCACGATTCAGAACCGTACAATAATATGGGTTTAACTGTGGCATTAAAAACTTTAATTTTGGTCCTGTTAGTGATGTTACCCGATTTCCAAACATTCATCATCCCTATAAATGCACCACGAGCCTTCGATATCCTTGAATTGATGTCCTTCGTTACACCGTCGTATTCGGCCATCACACCCCAGGTATAAAAATTGGTCTACTCGCTCTATATTTTCTCCCATCAATTCTATATCTTTTCTATTTTGGTTATTGATGCTTATCATTTTCGTTTTCTTTTTGTTAATCTTTAAACCTACTTTACTAGATTATTTTACTAAGACATCAATTTTCTCCTGCATATGCGTTGCACTATGAGAGAGCAAACAAATGTCGTCAGCGAAATCCAGGTCTTCTAGATATTCCGTCAGATTCCATTTTATACCTTTGTTTCCTTTTTCAATTACTTTGTTCATAATTTCATCAAATACTATTAAAAACAGCAATGGTGAGAGAATACAACCTTGTTTAACCCCTGTCTTCAACTAAAACTCATCCCACACTCTCCCTTCGTGTAATATTTTGCACTTGTATCCATTATATCCTTCCTTTACTAGGTTGATCATTTCCTTAAGCATTCCAATTGGAAATAATGTCATCATATCTCTATAGTTATACCGCTTCAACAAACGTATACGCAGAGACTTTACTAATAGTATCTCTATTATAGTTAGGTATTTATATAGTCATAATCATATACTTGAGTATTGTTGTGTGGTTTGGTCTCCTTAGGGACCGTTCAAGTATTACGTAAGCACCAAACGGGGGGTCTGAATGGTGATTACGTCAGCAATATTTATTTATTTACAATCATGAATTCAAGTGTCTTGGACTGAGGACGATTGATTTGAGTTTACCAAATTTTTAAGTAGAACAAAATAAATAGATATTGTTTATATGTTAATAATATAATATTTAAATATAATGTTAATGATTTGCTTGAATAAATATTAAATGTGCAGTAAATTTCTTTCTAGTTTATAAATTGCTTATTTCATAGTGATAGACTTAATAACAATAATAACTATGATAGATAGTTGCTCATGAATAACAATAAAGAAACTTAAACAGATTTTGTAAAAATTATGCCAATGCTCACGTAAGCATGGGGGGGGGGGGGGAGAGCTTTGCTTACTTTTGCTGACAGGGGAGGGGTTAAAATGAATTGTAGTATTCTGCTTACGTAATACTTGAACGGCTCCTTATCATGCAACTCACATAAATAGGATCGAGTAAGTCCAACGTAAAATGCTTAATTTCTATTCATATTAAACATTAATAAGAACTTATATAATTCATACAGAAACTTAACAACTTCTGAGACTTGAATCGCTGGAGGGCAGAAGGCGTAAAGCATTTATCAAGTTTAGATTCCAACTTTTGCATAATAACTTTGTTTGCTTTGATCTTCTTTCTTTGTTTTCGTTCCATATCCCTTCATTTCATACTTGCTCAGTGACACGTTTAATATTCGTTTTTATCGGACTGAATATGGTAAACACGGATTGAATGTCATCAAAGCTCAATCTCCTATCTGGAATTGACCTCTTTTCAATGTATCAAATCGGTCCTTCATATCTGCTTTGAAAGCTCTGTGGTTCTGTTAATCTAATACTAGACTATACGCAATTCTCTGTATTATGATTGTGATATAGAAATTTCTATAAGTTTAATTGTGAATTTTTATAGAAAAGTATATTTTGCATATAATTCGAGCTTTAATTATTATTATTAATTGTGAACGTTTTAGCTTCAAAATAATTGTACTATTTGGAATTTTTTTAATTATTCTTATGAATAAATTTAGACAAATACATAAAAACTCGCATTAAAGCGAATTTATTTTTTACAATTTTAAACAAAATGTATATAAATAACTGTTTCCATTAATTTTACAGACACCCATTACCGCTGAAGTTTCAAGTTGCGATCAAGTCACCATAAAAAATTCTGCCTTCGGAAGACTTCAAACAGGAAAATTTTCCCACATATCAAGATTAACCCTCGAAGAAGGCGCATTTACCTTTGAAAATCAAGGGCAAATCGGTCGACATGGACCAGTCACGAATGTAAGTTTCATTAAAACTCAAAATTTCATTAGAATCCCGTCTCTGTTAGAAATAGTTAAATGTAAAGCATTATTAAACGTTTTAAATTCAAAAGTAATTATCTAGACAGGTGTTGAGGTATAAATTGTTGAGCAGATGTTTTTTGAATGGAGTCTGTATGGACATTTATATAGTAGTAATTTCAATATATTGTATTAAATATACTAACAGGTGATTGCATTCTTCTTTAATCGCTTGAATGTTCATCTTTTTTTATTAGTTTCATACGAATGGTGTTTTGTTAATGTACGTAATTGAGAATTTATAAAATTATTATACGAGGGTTGTTATTTATATATCCGGAAAAACAAACAAAAACAAATATTTATCACTGAAAATGGTTTTATTATTTTTCAAAATATTCTCCGAGACGATCGATGCGCTTTTGCATACGTTTGAACCAATTTTCACAGAAATTTCTCTATTCTGATTGAAGTAAACATGCATGAACACATAGTTTATTCTTCACGTACGGAAAGAAATTATTTGGTGCCAAGTCAGGGCTGTAAGCCATGACTCGTAAATATGAGCGAATGTCAAATAATACGGGATCCAAGGCGAACAAATATATTCCACGGCTAAACATTCATGCAATATCCTGTATATGCTTGTCATATACTAATGCCCAGAGATGCATCAATTTCACAGGACGATCTTGGATTATCAGTTCCCACACAACATCGATGTCTTCTGCCTCAACACCAGATTTTGGATGATCTTTAGATTCGTACGTAAGCGAACGACGACCACGATTGAAGTCACTAAAGTATTGATTTATAATGGTTCTTAGATGGTCCTTTGTCGCTAAAACTCGAAGTGAGTTGATCGATGAACAGTTGTTGAGATTATCCACGTTGAGAGTCTTGCACGAAAGTTTGAACGAATTAACTCCATTTTTTTACTGAGATGAAATTTCAAGTCACTGTAAACAACACAAATAACGTTCGTATGATAAACCTCTCTAAGTACGTATAGCATAAAAAATGTCAAACTTTTCGATGAATATGTCAAATGGTGCCTAGCGTTACCAGTTCCGGACACATAAATATTTACCCTGGTACATGCCCACATTTCTGTGTGTATTTACATGACTAAAAAATTAATTACAAGAAACAACTGTTAAAACTAAGAGAGATAGAACGATTTTGTAAACAATATTAAGATATGTTATTATTAAACCTGAGCAAACGAAAGAATATACGACACAACATTATTGTATCTAACTTGTGTATACGTAACAATTTTAATAAATGTGTTTTTTCTCACAAATGGAATTTTTGTAAAATAGTGCTTCATTGAATTGTCATATATTAATATCACGACACGTAATCCAGGACACAGTATAATCATTCAATACAGATTACCTGTCCGACTACTGATATATCACAATACAATATAAGCATTCAATTTAAAAGCGGTATTTTACAGAAATTTTGTTTGTGGGGGGGAAATATATGTTTAAATTGTTACATGTACATGTAACATACATAATGTCGTTCTTTCTTTGTTTTGTCCGGGTTTACTTATTATCAAATATTATATATTCTGGCCTGCAGGCTTCAGTGGTTGTTGTCCATGATTACTTCGGGGATTCCGAGCTGGAACTGCATCCTCGGTACAGCTTCCTTCTTGGCGAGGAAGGAACCAGTTTCAAGGACGCGGCTTTAGACCGGATCCCAGAAGCAATCATACTATATATTCCAATTGAATCTTAAATGTTCTCAAAAATGTAGTAGGATTTTAAGAGAAAGTTATTCAGTTGTTGCCTCATTACTTGCAAAAATTATCACAATGAGGATTATTATTATTGTTACTTATTGCTTGTTGTTGCTAAATTGCAATTAAATATTGTAAATATAATTTTGTAAAATGATTAGGATTTTAAATTAATTCAATTTGAAATACTGGTTAAAATAATAATTGATATTTCTAATAATAAACGACATCTGTTAGTAATAATAACATTCGTCGTGAAAATTACTTCTAATTCATTTGAACAGGTGGAATGCTTGTTAAATTTCATTATTTAATTTAATTTTCCGTTGTGAAATGTATTTAACTTTAAGAAAGCAACACTATGTAATATCCTAACATATCTAGTTATCGATGAAGTTATATACCTATGGATAAAATGCGAAAATCGAAGACAATAGTTTTGCATATATCTGAGCTGACTTTTTAATGACTTTGGACTGCCTTTGTGCTTCCATTGCAGTTGCCTCTTCCACTGCTGACAAATTGTCACTCGATTGACTTTTTGTTCATCTGTCATCACTTTTGAATCCATTTTGTCGCGCCCTTTCGGTATCCTAAATCTACAAGAATAATTTTTTAAGTGGAACCATAAGACAAATTAACAATGTCAAAGAGTCGATATATGCCAATCCAACGATCATTTCGTCGGATTGCCATAACGACTTGGATTAAGTCATCTTGGATCAAATCGTTAATTTCTGTAGTTTTTGAATCAATCTGTGCAGTTGGTGGTCGCCCACGTCGAGGTTCATCTTCCACCGATTCACAACCGTCTTTGACTTTCTTATACCACTCAAACATTCTACATCGTGATAAACTATCATTTGGGTATGCAGTTTTAATTATTGTCATCATCAATGTTTTATTTGAAGTTTTACCCAACCGTAGACAAAATTTTATCGCATAATTTGCTCCACTCTCATTTCTTCGATGGGCACGTCAAACACTGACAATTCAGTAATTAATTTGTAATAAACGTCAAAAGTTAAATCAAAGCCTACTTGAGGATAAGTATATTTAAGTACAGAGGTGGGGTCTATTCTTTGTGTTATAAAATTCTTGTTGTGAAGGAAGTTATAGCACCGCACCAGACTCGTTATATTTTGATATACCCTCTATTTAGCCAAAAGTTTTGTTTATGCGTAAAATAATCATTGATTTATATATTTATATCCATTTTCTGTTCAGAATTTAATATTTTCAAAAGAAAATTCAAAACTGCCATTAAGTGCATATTGGACAAAATTTTCAACAATTGTAATACGGCTTTTTCCACATTTTAAAGTTTACTGTTTTTTATATGTGGCTACTACTATAACATTAATTCAATTAAATCTTATTAAGACGAATAAAATTTCGCCTTTGATATAGTGTACATTAGTTATTTACTGTAAGCTGGTAATTGTTTGCTATCTTTCGTTGTTTCTTTAAGCATTTAAATAGATTTAGCAAGTTAGGACGCAAAATGATGAATGCCGTAACGTGTTAAAATGTTTTTAAATATTTATACAAAAAGTTATTTCAAGAAAATATGCTGAATAAATTTAAAATAAAACCAATAGAGAAGGGTAACAAAATTAGACAACAAAATATTTTATTGCTTTTCTGTTTAAAACGTCTGAAAACTATGAGATCATCTTTCTATAATTCACATACTATCTATCACATTGTATGTCGTAACAGAAGTAGCAAAATATCAAGGAAAGTAAATTATTTTTCTTTTTTTTTTTTAAATTCCTAGTACTTTTTAATTTTCATAATTACAATTTTAATATTGGTATAAAATTTAATATGAAAAAAATAGCGAAGATATTTTCTTTTGTTTTTATGTAAACTATAATAACAGTAGTGACGAGAAAACAAAATAGTTTAGCAAATTTAATTTTCTATAAAATACGTTAAAGAGATTCGATCAACCATTAGCCAATGATTCGCTAGTTTATACAAAGACTACGAAATTTTGCAATAGAGCTTAATTTACACAATCTATCCATCACATTCTATGCACTTGTCTATTCTTCGAAACTAATCATCAAACCAATTCGTCCATGCTTCTTCTGAAATCTGGGCATACTCCTCACATAGGGAAACAGCACAAGGATGATACCCTACATCCTTGTGCATCTCTCAACATCTCCAGTTCCAGCTTTGCGAAATAGTCAGTACAGATGTTAGAGAGATGGGAAAATCAAGTGCCTGGCCTTGAACGAGAGTGAATGTTTTTGAGTGCTTCAAAAACTTTTGGGCAGACACTCCTCGATGTACCACTTTGCAGTCACATTTTTTCTGTTTCCAGCACCATACTTTTCACAAATTCTCTCACGATAGAGAAGACGACTACCATTTTCTTGTTAAAAGATCGAGATTTCCATACAGATACGGACGGGCCTTCATCTTCGAAGAACAGCAGGTCTTATTCTGTACTCTTGTGATCGTAGTAGTCAAACCGGGTTTTGTCACTTGACAAAATTGATGTTAACGTAACGAGATGTTCCATTTTAAAATTTCTCGAGCATCTCGTGGGACTATGAAACGCGTTGTGTTATCTATTCGTCGGTTAAAGTGTGACATTCCAAAATGGAGCAAACCTTATTTACCAGAAGGCTTCTTACTTGCCTATCGGATTCGAGCATCTTCCTGACAAGAAGATTCTCTTCGGCAATAAATGAAGTAGGGTATCTTGACCTACGAGCACCTTACCAACCTATATTTCATTCAGCAACCTATAAACATTGATGTAATGTAACTGATTGGAAAAACGCTAAAATAGAAATGACAAAATAATATTCACGTAGAGGGACATAGTGTTAATTTTTTCACTAATATTTTAATTTCTTTTTTCAGTTATCCTTCTTACACGTCAGAATATCCGAAATCCCAAAATCTGCGTTTCTCTCTGTCTTGGCCGAAGTCAACATTCACGATTCGTTCATAAAGAATATTCATTCCGAAGCCTTCAAAGCAGGCCAAATATCATCCGTATCGATCATGAATACCACAATACAGCGGATGCAAACAGGAGCCTTCAGTGGCCAGTCGCTGATACTCAATTTCGTATTGAGCAAGTGCTTTATATACACCTTAGAAACCCAAGCCATCATGGCAGCTTTCAATAATTTTACTGTACAGCATTCCATGTAAGTATGCCTTGTTATTATATTTAATAATTAGTGATTCTATATTTGATATAGCTAGACTATTGTAACAATTAGCAAATAAATTAAGAAAATACTCCGACTAATATTACATTTTATTTGTTTCTATTCTAGTATAACGGATATCCAATCAACTGGCATAACTAGTGTTGCTTCGAATTTCCATATTACCGACAATCAATTCAAAACCATTAAAGAAAAGGCATTCACACTTTCCAACTTCAATAGAATCTACTTCAATCACAACATAATGTTAAACGTTGAAGGATCTTTTATTGCATTCGAAACCATTACCGAGGATGAAGTACAAGAAGTTACTTTTATAGGAAATGAGATCCATAAGGCCAAATCAAAAGCCTTAGATTTTATTTCTCATCTTCCCCGCCATGCCGTTGTAAAGTTTGATGATAATTCGTTCAGTCAGCAGTGTTACTGTGATATATACAAGTGGTTTCAAGATCTCTTTGATGACACAAATATGGAAGTAGACTTTGCTTTAGACACGAGTTTCTGTAAAATAAGTGCAAGCCTCTCCTATTGCTTTAAATTAAATGAAGGGCTTATAAATATGAAAAATTTTACGGAGTTAGTTTGTGGGAATGATACTGACAAAATACTTTGCGGGCCTTATAATGGGGAGACCAAAACTTTAGATACTACTGCGACTATGCTTTTTGATGAGATAGAAGAGACTACGAATAGTAATGTGTATATAGGGATAGCTTTAGGGAGTCTGTTAATTCTGGCAGTATGTGGCACAGTATTGATATTGTTGATAAGAGGAGGAATCTGGTTGAAAAGGAATGGTTATTGTATGCATTTCCGTAACATTCGATTGTCTCAGGGAGAACCAAGTCATGACGATGAAAGAGTCATGGTAGATTTGGACAGAAGTACGTCGAAATTTGACGATAACGAACTGACGCCAGAACTTTTAGCGAGATTACGTGAAGCACTGAATGATCCAGACGATGATGTTAAAGAACATGCAAGGGAGCGTATTGAAAAATTGTACGAACGTTACATAACTTCTGACAGCTACACAAATAATAACAGGCAAGATGAAGAAACGCATCTTTATGAAGAATTGGGAAATTTACAAAATGGTCATGGTCCTCTAAATGAGATACCTGAAAGCCCAACGGATCGTATAAAATATATGGAAACGAGATTTGGGCAGGCAAAGTTGCCCAATCAGCCGCCTACTCTTGTAGGAGAGTACTCAGAGCCTACAGATGCAGCTGTCCATTTATATTCCGAATTGAAGGAGCACAGAAATGATGAAGAAAGCGAGAAAAAATCGTCCATTAATTCGAACGAATCGGGTAGGATGGCGTTACGACCACTGCCCGACAAGCCTAAGGATAGAAATGTGGCAGGACCTTCGTTTAAATACTGAAAACTTGGTTCTTGGAGACGATGAAAAGAAAGACCAATTAATTAATATTATTTGTTATTCCTAATCGTTTGTTATGCGCGAAAAATACGAGAGAGCGTTTTTAAGTTCGTGGAATGGAGGAAAAAGCGAAAACAAATATCCAAATTAATTTTTCTATTGCAATATATTCACCTACGACCCCAATACATTTTTCAGATCTTTCAAATAGCTTGTCTATGCCTTCATAAAAAATGTTTTGTCTTTGTCTGAAAAATGCGTCATTTACTTCTTCATCGCTCGTAAATTTCTTATTAAGCAGTTCTTTTTTTCTTTTTCGTTAAGTGAAAATCAGCGCAACACGACTCTTGTGGACAGGAGAGCATTGTCGTGCAGGAGCAGGACTCCTTTCGTAAATTTTCTCCCTCTTTTTCTTTTAAGGACTTCTTTTAATCGCTCCAGGATTGAAACGTAGTATTCTCCAGTGATGGTAACGCCTTTATATTTGTAATCTATTAAGAGGATTCCTTCTGAGTGACAAACGAACGTCGCCAAATATTCGGCCAACTGTGACATCTTAAACTTATTGGGGAGCGGTGTGCCTTTTTTACGCTACTGCATGGAGTCTTGCTTGTACAGGTTCATAATGATGAACCCAAGTTTTATCCCCAGTGACAATTTGACTCAATACACGATTCCTATCTTCATTGAAGAAGTCCAAAAAAGCTCGGGAACATTCCTAGGGCTGTTGTTTTTGCGGCAGCGTGAGCATTCTCGGCATCTTTCTTGCGCTGAACTAAATCATGCCAAGATGATCATGAAGAATTTTAAAAATGGTTGTATCGAATACTCCAATAATTCCTGTGAGTTGTCTTTTTTATCCTAGCATCAGCCATTACTAATTGTTCGAATTTTCCAACAAGTTCTGGAGTGGTCAACGATAGTTCAAACAGTACTGACGCAATTATGATAACACATTACGACGCGAAAAATCTCTCCCATTACCATCCAACTCCCCCATTCTGCGAACTTAAAAACGCTCTCTCTTATGTTCATATGTTTTTATTAGTGTTTCGTCATTGCCATAGAGGAAAAACTCTGCGATCTGCTTTGGTCTCCTCCTGTATCGGGTTTTTCTGTTCTCGTACGCCATTACTTGTTACACTGTGATAATGTACAGTAGGTGATCGTAAGAGTTATTACTATAATTAAGTTTGTATATTTTGTATTCATTATTAAGAGTCTGTATTAGATATATAAGATAAAAGTCGCAAGTAAATGTTTTAATACTTTTATGTATAGCTTCTGTATTACCTCAATAACCCTAAATTTAGATTTCGAAGAAACAGAAAATATTTTAATCAAATAAAAATTATTTATTCAGCGATGGAATTGGGAAGGCTTTTCATACCATCTATAAAAACAAAATAACGAGCGCAATTAAGCTAGTCGAATAATTTTCTACGCACAATAATCGACAACCAGATTTTGTTCCAAGATTTTAGAGAATGTTTAAACAAGATTGAAATATATGAAAAATCTATAAAAAGTATAATTTTAGAAGTGACGTGAAATGGAAGTTTAAAATAGTTAAATCATCGCTTAATTTAAGAGAATCTATAAATTTTGTGTAATGTATAGTATTACGATTACATTTTATAAAATAAAGTCGAATATTATTATCGGTAGTTCATGAAAATATAAGAAATATCAATTTTAATTATTTCCAAAAGTTTAAAAATACTACTGATTTGCTTCTAAATTAATTTGATGTCGATCTTACTAATGAGAATATAAAATTATAGCGCATCTACATACGAGGGATATTTGAAATGTTTCCGCCCTTACCGATATAAATTGTAGAAAAAAATTTCTTTCGCCGTCCGATGGCCTCGACGTATGTAAACTGTCAAAATTGCAAGTCATAACTATTATAAGTTTGTCTAGGGTACGCTTCTAAAGTTGTCAGTTCACATTGTCGTTCAACAATGTCGAAGCTTGAGTATCACGCAGTGATCAAATTCCTTCATTTGAAAGGGAAAAAGATGATTAGACTCTGTATACGGTGAAGCGTTCCCTTCATTTACAACGATAAAGCATTAGGTGTCCGTGTACAAACGTGGTCGTACAAGCATTTTAGACGAGAAATGTTCCGGGCGTCCGTAAACTGCTACAACTGACGAAATGGTCGATTTAATGCATCAAACTGTGATGGAAGATCGTCGATTGGCTATTATGGATATAACTAAGACTTGTGGGATATCATCTGAGCGGGTACACAAGATTTTACATCTAGATCTAGATATGAGAAAATTATCTGCTCGATGCGTGCCGCGTTTGTTGACGATCAATCAAAATCGCATACGGACGGACATGTCGGACGAGTGTCGATGAAACCTGGGTACACCACCATACGCCCGAGACCAAACAGCAGTCAATGCAGTGGATTGCGGTGGGAGATCTAACTACGAAGAAGGCAAAGATCATGCATGCTCTCTGCAGGGAAAGTGAGAGCGACAGTTTTTTTGGGATAGCCGAGGAATAATTTTTGTCGACTACCTTGCAAAGGGCTCAACAATAAACGGACAGTACTACGCTGCATTACTAGATAAATTGAAAGCCACATTTATGAAAAAACGTCCACATTTGGCAAAAAAGAAAATCCTGTTTCACCAGGATAACGCTCGGGTTCACACGTGCATGGTTGCAATCTGAAAATTGAACGAATTGAAGTTTGAACTACTTCCGCATTTACCCTATTCGCCTGATCTAGCTCCCAGATATATTTTCTTGTTCCCTAATTTCAAAAAAAATATTTCGGCGGAAAAAAATATGGGTCAAATGCTGAGATTGAAGACGCTGTAAATCAGTATTTTTCAAGTTTGGACCATTTATTTTTTCTGACGGTTTGAAAAGATGGGAAAAACGTTGGACCAAATGTATTGAGTTGCAGTGAGATTTGAAAAATTGGGAAAACTCATATTTCAAAGCAAAAATTTGTTTTCTTCGAAATATGAGTTTTTGTTTATCTAATTTACTTCACGATGATGATGCAAATGTTTTTTCGGATCCCAGTACCATTATTAATGCCTTTGTTGATACATTCTCTATTATCTTTACCTGATCTGGTTTCTCTTGTGATGGATCGGACTATAGTTCCTTACCCTTTTCTATATCGTTATCCACTGAAGATGAATTAATTAATTTAATGGCAACTTCACCTGGCATATCCCCTTAAAGTACTTATTAACTTATCTTTGTCATCGAGTATTTTTCCTGATCTATGGAAGAACACAAGAACTGGTCCCGTGCATAAGAAACGAGATCGTGCGTTGCTTACTGATTATAGGCCAATTTCTATTATATCGAACTTCGAAAATGGCTTGTACACAATGCGAGAGAGGAATATTGTTATGCTGCTGTTAACTCGATCCAAGCGACCCTGTATATTGTTTGTGTCCACGAAAACTGGAAACGTCTAACTAAATAGCAGCTCAAACCACAGATGATGTCAATTTGTACGAAGCCATTTTTAGATGCTTTCTGCCCGGATTCTCTCACTTGGTTTATAACTTTGCAAGTGTGTTGAGCGGACAGGAGAGTAAATTGAAAAATAAAATGTTTTTTTTTTTTTAAACTTCCATTTTCTTTGTTAGGCCACGTAGTTTCCCTACTTCCCGCATATGTACTACATGAACAGCTATCACAGTGTGAAGTTGTTTATTGACGTATTTACGAATACGCGTAGGTGTAATTCGAACGGGAAGCTTTGAAAATGTAGAAAGTTCATAGAAATGTGTCAACTCGTCTGTTTGATAACAGGGTAAACTGATATTCTCAGGCAATTTCCAGGCTTAATATATAATGGTATCGAAGTGAACTGTTTAGAATGTGACAAAAGTTTACTATGTTGGAATCCACATTTGTGTAGAAAACCAGACAGAGACCGTATAATGGATTTCTATGTGATTTTATGACGTTAAGTGAACCGGTTTATTACCCCCACATAACGTTAGGTGTAATAAAGCGGTTCAAAAAGTCGGACAAAAATGTTTCGTCACTTTTGGAACAAATATATCCTACGTGGAAACAACCAAGCCCGACGACGCTACACAGATATTTACCGTCGGTGCGCGAAAGAATTGAGGATTATATGAAAACCGCAGTAAAAGATAAGAGACTGTGACTAACTGTACCTAGACATTTAAAAAATTCCATTGTATCGATCTTAGTACGTACAATGACCTCGCAAGGACCGTCACACCCTTATTTGCTACTCTGTAAAAGACTGCAACATTATACTGTCGAAGCAATTCATAATGTAATAGTTAGAACAGTCTTAATGATCGTTAATGATGCTACCGCAGTTATGCGTTGCACGGGACAATTATTCACAGATGTTCAACCTAACTTGCTGCACGTTACATGTCTGCTTCATGCTTTACACCTTGTAGTAGACACTATACGAAAATGTTATTCCGATGTGGATCAACTAATAGGACAGACGAGAGCGGTTTCTCTTAAATCTTCGGAACGTATTCGGCTATTTCATTCACAGTGTTCTGACATACCGGAACAGCCGTAGTCAATTCTTAGACGATGGGATATATGGCTAGAGACAGCGTATTATTATACCGAACATTTAAAAAAGATATTGATTTTAGAACGGAACGCTAAAGAACCGTCCAGTTGCAATAAAGCTAAGTCAAATGTAATTCCAAAATCTTCAAGTTGCAGTAGTGTTAAAAATATGTAATTGACGACAATTACGTTCCAGTAGTGGACCCAATAAAAAAATTACAGAATACTTCGTTGTCCTTACGAACGAATCCGTTTGAAATTCTTGCCTGCGTAGAAACAGTGCTGCATACTCTAAATGATTTAATTTAATTAAGGCAACTTTTCAACAATAGTGTTGCGAAAGATGCGTTATGCAATTGTAACTACGCGAATATTACATCGCTAGATGTGGAACGTACTTTTTCTGTGTATAAGCAGATGTATACGCCACAGCGGACAAATCTCAAAGAGACTACTGTTGAAACGAACGCTATGCTGCAATTGTTCAGTGGCGTATATCCAGTTTTGTTATAGCCATGTGGGAAAGTAGTTTAGTATATGATGTCTATGTTTTCAATAATTCTATTATAAGTTTTTTTCTAAACGCGCTTTTTATTTTAGTTAAGCTAACGCAGTGACGACGCTGCTGGCCTACCTACGTGGCGGTCTCTAATTATATTTTGTAATCCAACGTTCCTTTTATTCCACATGTTTCAAGAATTGAGTTATTTGAATACAGAAATTTATTTACTGTAATAGGGAATATTTTAAGAAAATAAATCAACAAATTTTCAGACTAAATTGTTGTGCTTTACATATTAGGCTGAAAATTAAGAGAATATTCCGCTCTAGATACTTATCTAATCCACAAATAAGATATGTACTTTTCTTTTGTTCCATAGACAAATTAATGCTAATTCTGGTAAATTCTTAATCTTAGATCGTTTTAGAACTAACATTAGCTTCTTTCGTTTCTTTCTTATCTGTCTACTTTTTAATTTTCAGTTTCATAGAAGTTTTTAAATGTCTACTCCATGCCATACTCTTTTAAATAACGAGCGATCATTAAAATTTTCACTCGTAGCTGGCCGTGTATATAAAAATTATGTCGTACTTTAGTCATTAAGATGTTATTTCAAACATCTGTCAGTGTCAAATATATATTTTAAAGTTTCATCAAAAGAAAAAGTAATTGCCTTTAATGATATGCATAAAGCGTTTATGGTAGAATGTTACTTCCTGACATCTCAAAAAATTGATGGTATTTGGCAGCATTCAATAGAAAATTGCCTTGCGGAGTTTGAAGAGAGATATCCAAATACTGTTCCTAGCTATAAAACTTTCCGTGATACGCTAATGCATTGTGTAAATCTTTTTCGTCAAACAGGCAGTATTTTAAGGAAAAAAGGAAGCGGTCCTCCCCTCAAGAGAAGTCGCGGCGTAATTGAATATGTCAGACAATGTCAAAAATTTTAAAAAAGGACTTGCACATGTATCCATATAAATTAACTTCTGTACAAAATCTATTACCTACGGATTATGAAAAAAGAACACAATTTTGCCAATGATTTATTCAAACAATGACAGATAATATTTTAAATCATACTTTTTTCACCGATGAAGCTTGGTTTTATTTGAAAGGTTATGTTAATTCGCAAAATATGCGTATGTGGTCCAGTGAAAATCCTCATTTCTACAGAGAAGTTCCTCTACATCCAGAAAAAATAGGCGTATGGGTAGGTATGAGTCGTCACCGATTAATAGGACCAATATTCTTTGAGGGCACGATAACATCGGAGAAATATCGTAACGAAATTCTCAGTGTTTTTACTAATCAATTGACTAATGATGAACTCCAGGTCGGATATTTTCAACAGGATTGGGCTACATCTCACGTTACACTTGAAAATATTCAGTTTTTGCAACAATTTTATGGCGATAGGATAATAAGTAGAAATACAGCGATTCCATATCCACCACGATCGTGTGATTTAACAGTCATGGATTTTTTTTGTGTGGCCATATATAAAGAATATTATTTATGAAACACTAATTAATAATCTACAAGAGTTAAGACATAAAATCATAGAAAAATGTGAACACATCAATAACTCACCGCAAATACTGATCAATGTTTTCAATGCTCTACGAAATAGAGTGCGATTATGCTTGGTGGAGAATGGTCAACATTTTACACATTTTTTATAATATTCTATTATTTTGTATAAAAATTATAAATATATTTAATATAAAAGTCAGCATTTCAAATTATTTTTTAGCAATCATGACGTTTGAAATTATAATGACAGATCTCCTCTAATAAGTATAACTTAAGTTAGGACATACTTTTTGTGTACATGGCTTACTTGAGCGAAAATTTTAATGATCACTCGTTACATAACGGAAAATACAATTATAAAAACCACAATTTTCTTAGCAGCTTAACTAATTAATTTCCTAAAAATATTTTTACAGAAGTATTACAGAAAATGTGCGACTTACTACAGTAGAAGTTAATTATAAATATTTAACAAATAGGTATCATGTTTAATGCTAATTTTACATATGCATAACATACGAGATATGATATTTATGATATGAGTTTGTTCAGAAATTATTTTCTAGTTATGCAGGAATATAAATAAAGTAATGAATTTATATTTGTAATCTTAATTTTGGCTACAATGAAAATTAACCAAAACTAATTTCTACATCAAGTAATTCATTATAGAACAGGTAATGTTATTTAAAAGCAATTTTACACAGGGTATGGGTACAAATGTTTAATAAAAATGCAATCCTTCGTGGAGTAGGTCTGATTTCACTGTTGATCTATGTATATAATTTCTTTGGACTTATTCTATAACCTTAAATAATCAACAGACAATTATTATTATTTTATATTTTTTTGGAAAATGCGAAAATCATTTCTCTTCACCGTAGTCTACAGAATAATCTAATCGTCGTTGAAATAAACAGTTTTAATTATTAGTATTCCAGCTTTTTGTAGTAATTGCAATACGTTCGGATAAGAAATTGTTTAATGAAGACATTTAAGATAAATATGAGAAAATTGTGACAAATAAAGTAAGATAACATTTATCCAATCAATATCAGATTATATTATTAGATTAATACGTGCAGTATATAAGTGAAATGAGGTGGTTTTTAAAATTTTATTTTTCTACACCATCATATCTAAATCTAAAACAAGTAATGATGTATATCCGCATATGTAGGTAGGCAACCATTATTGCACTGCTTTATTGAATTTAGTCTGCCTATACAGAAATTTCTTGTTCTCAATTAAATGAAATAATTGTTTAATAAGCGAATTTAGAATTTAAATATAGACAATCTAAAATGTTATATAAATATTTATTATACTATATACAAAACTACTAGAAATCATATAATGCAAGTGATTTATTACTTGCATTGTGTGATTTCTAGTGATCTAACTTTTCTAATTATATCTTGTCAAGTTTGGTTGTTAGGTAGTATCTAATTAAAAGTGGTCATGTCAGTGGTAATAGTTGGTGCAAATGAAATTTTGCACCAATAATTTGATGAGTAAAATTTAAAAGTATTTTGTTTTTAGAAAACAAATTTTTATTGATCGAAATAATTTCTATTTAATAAAATGAACAAAAATAATTGTTTGAATATCCAAAATTACGAAAAGTCTGTCTTTAAGACTGGCTAAATAAAAACTTTAAAAAAGTATAAAACCCCTTAAAACATTCGTATTCTAAATATGTACGTACAGTAAAACTCACATATAACGTACTAGTTGGGACCATACAAAATAGTACAGTGTGTATATAAATAATTGAAAGGTGTTTGAATCGCCCGCGCTTTTTTTAATGTATGAAAGTTGGTGCTTCTACAAGCTATGCCGCAAATAATCAGTAGCGTCCTTCTGTTTATTTTGGTTTTCTGCATTTTCGTTCTCGTCTATTTATTTTGTTATTTCTCTCCTTTATTACCAGAAAGGCTTTTCTTATTGCCATTTTTCTGCTGTTACATATTTGTTATTGGTAAGCGATGAAGAAATCACAGTAAATTTGTACAAATGTAACAAAGTACGCTTTTAGGTTAATAATGGTTTTCACGGATCTGCACAACAAATTTATTGTTGAGGCATATTTTCGTTCGGGAACACGCAATGTTGAAGGAGTATGGGATTATTCCTATCCAAATTGCCTCCAGCAGTTTCAAGAGGAGTTTTCAAAAATGGAATTTACGTATGACTGTTTTGAACAGCAGTTCGTCGTGTAATAGAGAGATATCGCACAACAGGGAGCGTTTTAAAGGGAAAATCTACAGGACGTCCTACTACTTGAATTTGTGCTTAAATTTACATGGACGGCATTTTGAACAAATGTTATAATTTTATCTTGAATAAGTGTTATAGTTTTGTTATAATTTTGATAGAGTAAGCAAGTCCGAAATTAAAGTATTGTATAGTGAAATTTAAGATACCAGCATTAGAAAACATACATAATTTCATTGTAATTATCTTTCAATAAAATATTATTTATTACTATATTTGTTCCTATTCTAATTTTTTAATGTTACGCCTATGATATACGACATTTGCTCCCTCAGAGATGCTGGCATGCACTTAGCACCAACTTAAACACAAAAAATTGAAAGCGGGAAATTCAAACACCTTTCAATCATTTATATACACACCGTATATTAAAAAAGAAGTATGTTATAAAAGAATATAACCAAAGATTATGTATATACTATCAAAATGTATTTTTACTTATAAAATAATAAGCAAATACCTACATATAAAAATTTAATTAGTAAAAAAGTCCTTAAGAGGAGTGTGTCGCTTTGATTTCTTGAAACAAATAGATTCTAAAAAATGTTCAATACCTAATGCATTATTTAAAATTATATTGGTAGTACTTTCTTCAGTTTCTAAATATTGTGTAACTGTCATTCCGGTAAGCGCATCTTCGGAGCTGGGTTTTACAATTTCAGCTGCCCCTTCTTCTTTATCATCCCTGTTATTTTCTTAATTTAAAACTTCCTCAACAAAGTCTACGAACGTGGAACTCGGTGGTAGAAACTCCAGACGAATATTTTTGTTTTCTGTTTTGTTAGGTCTTTATCCCATGTTCTTATTTCGTCTTAAAAAAATTGGCAGCATAAGTACAAAGTAGCTTTTTAATGTGTTTGAAGCATCTTGGATTTTTGAATTCCAATTATAAAAAGTTCACTTTTCTCAGTTCCTGCCATTTAGCGCACACCAACACAGTTAATCTAAGCTTCGATTGTTTGTCACCAACGCATTGTTTACCCTTAAATTTTATTGTACGATTGTACGATGTAAGTTTGTACAGCAAGCTAATTTCATCAGCATTAAAGATGTCATTTATGTCATAGTGTTTCATAAAACCACTTAGGGTCGGCTGCAGCCACACCTTAGATTCCTCCAAATTTACATTTGCACTTTCACCATGAATGTAACTAGCACTTACTTATGTTATGAAGTTTTGAAACGGTGTAAGTAACCTGCTGTGCACGCACTTAAATTCACTGTCGTCGAATTGTTTGGCAAATTCTCCCGCTTTAGTTCGAAGAATAGGAGCGCTAATTGGTATATTATTGGCTCGTTGATACGCAAACCATCGTAGTAGAGCTTCATCAACTCTTCCTCGAACTGGTTTACGTAATCGCTTAGTATTTTTGTTTGTCCGTTCTAATGCGAGAATTTTATCTTTATTTTTAATTATGGTAGAGACTGTTGCTTTTTAAGATATTTAGTACGACAAATATCAGATTGTTTTTTAACACTTTGAATTTCTTTAATATTTATTTTCTCTTCAACTGATAATGCTTTACGCCACCTGAGCGGTGGCAAGCGGGTACAAGTACTCATTTTTAACACGCAAAGTTGTACTTAATCTACCGAAACAAATGTGTTTAACAGAGATTGAGGTGTGAGCGTCTACTGTTCCTTTGAGAAAGGTAATTCCCAGATATTTAACACGTACTGCATGCTGCTTTATACATACCAGATTTGTATAATAAGTACGTTATTAAAAAATCAAGTCCTTATAAAAAAATCATAATTCTTTTTTGAACAAAAGAAATAACAGAAGTACGTAATAAATATGTACGTAATATTAGAACAAAAATACTTTATTTCAAATAAGGCTGTGGTGGGACCAAGGAATGTGTACGCTGTATCCGAAAGTACGTGAAATACGAGTCTGTTATACGTGAGCTCTACTGTATTTCGACAACTAAATTGTCATTCTCAATAGATAAAAATATCAGTCTTGAACATGGAGCACTGTTATTTTTACCTACTGAGGATGTCAACTTTGTTATCGAAATATATATTTAGGATACGAATGTTAATGTGGTAAGGGGTTTTATATCTTTTTAAATCCAAAATTATATTGATAAATATAGGATACATTTCGCTCAAACAGCGGCTTTGTCAAGTATATAATAATAACTAAGCTTAGATGATTAGTTGAATAAATTCTCTCTTACGTTTTAGCTAATTTGTTTTCTGGCATTCTTAGCTTCATTTAAAACACAAAGATTTATCATTCTTTTTTAACATATCTGAAAATGCTTTAGAGTTTAGCTTTGCTTATAGAAACGGAACTTGGTGATTAGTTTCTGATACTTACACACTCTCACAAAGTTTAATGCCGCTCTTGATCGTTTAGCTTGACGAATCTCGAAGTTACTGTCATTCTAACATTCTTATTCAAGCAATTTAACTATCGAATGTAGATTTATATAATTAGGAAATTATTATAACATTTGTCGTTTTTCAGGTAAACGTAATGATCACTGTGCCACCGATTACTTAAATATTTCAAATATCTTAAGTGACCTAAATTACATTAGGGAAACGAGAAATTGGTAGTTATTTTCATAAAAAATGCATTTCAACTGATTTTATTTAACTATTATCACATTTAATCATGTGATGAATTTAATTAAAGTCTCAAAACTCAAAACCTATCACTTCGAAATAATTTTGACACAACAAAAAAAATATAATATATGTAACGAGCCATCGAAAAAATTCATAATTGGAGTAGACTGTGAAATTGGGTTGGTACTTTAGCCACTTCTACATAATAACACATTACTTGATGCTTGACAGTTTCATTTGGTTTCATTGTAAAAAAAGGTTATGGCATTGAAATGATACTACAACAAAAAAGAAAACAAATAATTTATTTAATATCGAAATCATAATCAAAATTTACATATAGCTACAGAAGTTGCTAAAAATGTTGTCCATTTACATCTAAACACAAACCAACTCTTCTCCGCAATCCAGCAAAAACTTTATGCAGCATTTGCGGTGAGTTGTTGTTCTCTTCACACTTTTCTGTTATGCGAATTCTCAGTTGTTCCAGATTATGAATTGGTGTTGAATAAATCGAATTTTTGATGTATGGCCATACGAAAAAATCACATATGTTTAAATCGCAAGACCTAGTTGGATATGGGATTTCAGTGTTCCTGCTTATTATTCTGTTATCAAAAAATTTTCTGAGATATTGAACTGTTTCTCTGGTCGTATCTTGTTGGAAATACCCATTTTGTAATTCCTCATCATCCAGTTGATTTATGAGTGAGCCGAGTATCTCATTGCGATATTGTGCAGCAGTAAGTGTCCCTTCAAAAAAAATGGGACCCACCAATCTTCTTCGACATATTCCAACCCAAACACCAACTTTTTGGGGATGGAATGTTTTTTCAACAAAAAAATGAAGATTTTCGGAGGACCAACACCTCATATTCTGTGAATTGACATATCCAGAAAGATAAAACCAGGCCTCATACGTGAAAAAAACTTTGTTAAGGATATCCTGATTGTGTAGATTATTTTGAAACCATTGACAAAAGTCCACTCGTCTTAAATAATTCACTGGATAAAGTTCATGAAAACATTGCAGCTTGTATGGATGACAATGTAAGACTTTTTTAAGAATGAATTGCCACGTACCATAAGATAAATTTGTTTGTTGGGTCACTACTGAAATGGATGTTTTTGGATTTTCATCAATAATATGCTGAGGGGCTTCAATATTATCAGCTGTACGTTTAGATGGCCGCCCACTTCCAGTTTTCCGACCGACGCTACCAGTCTCTCTGAATAACTTTACACAATTTGTCAAAACATTGTAAAAATCATTGTAGTCAAACACTAATTCAGGATATTCTTCACTAAAATCAGCCATGCATTCCGTAATTGAATACTGCCACTCGCCATTTACTATCACACCTGTACGGAAGTAACATTCGATAATTTTTGCTTTTTGTTCTATGTTGAATACCATTTTTTAAATAAATTTAATTTTCTTAATAAGAGTTTTGAAAAATTTGACACAAACTTATAGTTTCAATGTCAAATAATAAATGTCATTATGTGGAAGTGGCTAAAGTACCAACCCAATTTCACAGGCTACTCCAATTATGAATTTTTTCGATGGCTCGTTATATACGTCACACATTTGCAGCAAATATTCTGTAAATATTCTATTTTTAAGGTAAAACAAATAATTATAATTAATGAAATACTACCATTGTTTCCTTACCTTGACTACCAGGACAATAACGATGAGAGGTTCTAGAGAGGTTCATCGGAGTAACATCGCACCAACGGCCCGTCCCCACGCGTACATATATTTGGTAAGTCGCCGCCGGACAACGTGCACTAAACGGTGTTCGGACGGCGACTGACAATATATATATACGCGCCAAAACGAGCCGCCAGTGGGATGTTACTCGAATGAACTTCTCTAGCAATCATAGAATTCAATTGCAACTTTAGGACATATAAATTTTTGGTAACAAAATAACAGTGGTATATAATTTACGACATCTGGTAATAGTGTTCAACTATTTTTGCGAATAAATAGCGATTTCGATAGGTTAGCTTTAATTATAATTCATTTAGACATATCTTGGCATGATTGCTTCCAGAATTCCGAACTGGAACCGCGTCCTTAGCACTGCTTCATTCTCGGCCGATGTTTCGTACACTGTTGCAAGGGTCATCTTCAGGTCTGCCACTACTAGTTTCAGTGCAGCTACAACGGTAGCAGCTTCGAAGAGGTCCCTTGCAACAGTGGACGAAACGTCGGCCAAGAATGAAGCAGTGCTAAAAATGCGGTTTCAGTCCGGAATTCCAGAAGCATTCATGTTACCGAAGATAGTTTGAAGAAATGCAAAAAATTGCTATGCAAATACGAGGATATTTTTTTACTAAAAACGTTTTGTTTTCCTATGAACGATCTGTTATTGAAAATAAGAACTTTTCGGAATTTTCTAGCAATTAGCAATTACCGCTCATTTGTGAACACCAGTAGTGCAAAGAAATAATTTACTGGAATAGCTTGTAAATGTCTTTTATCAGTCACGATTCTGGTTGAGCGTACATGCCGGACATGAGAAGGTTAAAAGGTGAAGTTGGTGCAAGCGATAACTTCGTCATTTCATAGAAAGAAATACATACCATGTTATGCAGTTGACTCTAACACTAGAGAATATTTCTCTGCTACGCACCTCCTACATACGTTCCCACTTTACCAATGAAACACGTTAGAGGCAGTAGATAAAAAAAACCGTTAGAGTGCGTGGACGTAAGCATAAGCTGGTATGGATATAAGCAGAATAGTAGGAGTATAGCCTCACATTATGTATCTCACTCTAACAGTACGAAGCATATTGCTATTGTGTAGGGTACAGTTAAAGTAGAATACATTACACGGAATGAACATAGAGTTGCGTTGCTAATTTCTGTCTTAGATCCAGAGACTGGAAAATCAAAGTTTTTAAACATACTATTTGTTATTATTACTATTATTTACTATTAGTTTCCGCGAAGCAATAACTTCTTCCAACTTCTTTGAATAGCTTGAAATCACCTCTTTTACCTCTGTTATTAAGGTCTCCAGAACTTTTTCCATAGATATGCGTGAAATATTATAGATAGGACAGGAGACCTATACATTATCCAAATACTCAAGAAGCTCTCTGATATAAACTTGGTTTGGCTTAGGTTACATTCCCCAGGAGAGCACAGACCATTTAATCAATTCTTAGTCATGTAGATTTACTTACTGTACCAAAAACAGAGGTGGGATTATTTAAAAAAAGAAATTATCTGTACCGTTTACATTATTAAATAGTCATTCTATAATATCAAAATGTCGTAATTAGATTTACATACGTTAACTGATGTGTCACTCAGTATAATTTCAATTTTAGATGCAATACATGTCAAGATCGGAAGTGTTTATCATCATTCAAACCAAATCCTATTTCCACTTCAATATATGTAAAAAATATAAATATATTACAAAGCAAGAAAGCCAGTTCTTAATCACCTGATATACTAAATTTTATTTATCGCCTTACCGCTCACTTCTATCGCTTCGACAAAAACCCTCATCCACTTGGATTTCGTCCAAGTTATTTCTGTAAGTTCAGTCTTTCATAATATCTTGTGGCTTACACGGGAGACTTATACTGCACGTTCTCAAGAAGTACTTAACGGATTTTCACCACATTACACCAATTAACATCAATTAGAATCTTCCTCGGTTTAATTGAACGTAGAATTGTTTAACCATCAAGTAGTGAGGAAATACAAATCAGTTGTCTTCTCGTCTAGAGGAAATCTAATTACGCCAATTTAGGATAGTTTAAATCATTCAACATGTTGGTAGGGTATATGTTATATTTTTTCGCCATGGCACATAATCACAAACCTCTCCTTTTCAACGTGAAACGACTTAATATATTCAGGGACACATTTTATTGCTTGACCTTTGTCAGTGTCACCGTTGTTAAAGTAATTGGCATGAAAGGAAAATGCGCTTTGCGGTAAGGCATTCTGAGAGAGTTGAAAATTCAAGAGAGATGACCAATAAAGACGTGAAGCAACGTAAAATTCTCATAACCACTTGTTTTAAATTGTTCAAATTTAACTGATGCCCTCATCATGTTTATTCATAATTCGTTATGAGTATTTTCAGAGTACTTAGTAGGTATAGTTTCAGTTACATTTCTCTTTGAGAGCGTGTGTGGAATTAGTGTGTAAAATTGAAATTATCTCGTGTTTCTCAGAGAAGATATTGTCCGATTGCATGTAAAAATGTGTTTGGATTACTCAAGAAGGATCATGTAAGTATGTATTATGTCGTATATGGCAACTAAGGTTTAAATAACCAAATTTTGCATACACGTGTTCTGGTAAAACAACAGAGTAAATGATACGAAGCTTCCCAAAATGTATACAGAATTAAAATACTGTATATAGCAAACAGATTTATGTAACATAACAAAATTAGATTGAATTTTAAATACTTCTCACAATTAAATTATTTACATATTGAACAATTTTAGTATTTTGTATTTAAGTGAAAAACGATATACGAGGTTTGTTCAAAACAGACCGAACTTTCGTCACAATAGATATTTACGTAAAAATTCTTTCAATGGAGACTGTGGTTAAATAATAATTTAAAAAGGTATATAACCCCTTACCACAATTATTAGTCGTATCCTAAATACGTATTTCGACAACTAAGTTGTCATCATCAGTAGGTAAAAAACTACTAATTAAAGTCACACGGGGCACAATAAAGTAAGATAAACGCTTCCGCACAACTTGTGCGGAAGCGTTTATCTTACTTTATTGTGCCCCGTGTGACTTTAATTAGTAGTTTTTTACCTACTGATGATGACAACTTAGTTGTCGAAATACGTATTTAGGATACGACTAATAATTGTGGTAAGGGGTTATATACCTTTTTAAATTAGATATTTACGTGTCAAGTCCGGAAAGTAAGATTTTACTGGATGAGTAATCAAATACCAGGACAAGTTTTTGGTAGCTTACGAGGCCGGTAAGGGTGCCTACATTTTTTTTCAATTGTAAATTTTTCACTTTTACCATTTAAAACCTAAGGTAGGCTTTTTCAGTAATGTGTATTACCTTATCAACCAGCTTTTAGAGGACTAGTCCGATAAAAAGCATTCTGTAAAATGATACTTTCTAGGTTGAAAAACACTTAAGTAAAGTGTTCATTACTGTACGATTGCAAAAAAAAACTTTATTATAATACTTTTAACTTTACAAATGTTTGCCTCCTTCGAAGTACTTTCGCTTGCTGCTATGCACTGGTCCCATCGTTTCTTCCATTATTTGTATGCTCCCTGGATCTCGTTTGGTGTGATGTTGAATATCTTCTATATTTTGAAAATGACGTCCTTTAAACGAGATTTTTTGTTTTGAAAATAGAAAAAAGTTTGCCGGAGCAATATCTGGAGAGTACAGAGGGTAGGGAAGAACCTGTTCCGGTTTCTTTCTCGGCCAAAGAATTTGCCAACGAGCAGAAACAAGTGACTTAGCGCGTTGTCGTGGTGCAACATCCAACTCTTGTGTTTCCACAGTTCAGGCCTAGATTAAACAGTAACAATGTTTTCATCGTTGACGTTGAGGGTCGTCCCGATCTTTGATCTTCGTTGATCGATGATCTGCCCGATACGAAACACCTAAACTACTCGTAATATTGTGTACGGCTCATACAGTCCTCTTTATGAGCCTACTAAAGTAATTCCCACGTTTTAGAAAAAGATTTACCGATGCTAAAGCAAAATCTAATATTTAAATGTTGCTCCACAATGTCCTTCATCATCACTTTCTCAGTCGTATAGGTATAGGACGCAGATTTGGGTCCTATACCAGGTTCTTCTTTATTTGAGTTAATTGACAGTTAGATGTTATTAAAGCAAGAAAAATAGGAAAGCCATTAAAAAATATTCGAATTCATGGAATTTATTGTTAAATTCGTTTCATTACAATATTTGCCATTAAAATATTCTGACTCAACATTAATTTCCAAATTTATATTTCAACATAATTTAAGGATTAGTTTCACAATTGGATTCTTAATGTATGTTAAATTACGGCTTTTATAATATTTCTAAACGGTTTTTCTATAGAATTTACAAATAATGGGTTAATGCTCTTGCATGAATAGGTGGGGCTTACCAAAATGTAGGTAATTTTTGTAGCATTTAAGATTGAAGATTTTAGTGTTAAACTAGAAGACGTTCAGAACAATCCTTCTGTGAGTGTTTTTATGCGTTCAAGTGTTACACTGTTTTTTCTACTGAAGATGACAACGTGGTTGTAGAAACACGTATTTAGAATCATTAAATTCTATTGTGGTAAGGGTTTTTTAATTTTATTTTATTCAAATTAGTAGTGTAATAAATTAGTGAACAGATGTGATAGGAAGCTTACACTTACATATACTTGACTGACCTGTGAAAGTAGTAAATTTGGTTAAACACAAGTATCTATTACTTGATTGAATCTAATGTACGATTGCGATAGCAAAAAATTGGACAATTAAGATGATTTAGTTTAAATCTGGTTTTCACCTTGTCAAACGTTTTTTCATGGCAAATTAATTATTGACATATGCCATTATGCCATATGCCGCATTTAAGTGTTACTGAAAAAATACAATTACATTATTTGGGGACGGATGGTCATTAAGAAGATTGATAGATTTGGAGTGTCCAAAAGCACTATTCATGATATTAAAAATACATTTCTAGGATTACTAATTAGTGGTTTAAGGGAAACAATATAACACCTTTATCATGGTTTTAGAGAAGTCCAGATATAAATCCAATTAAAAATGTGTGGGGATATATCGTCAAAAAAATTAATCATTTCAGGCTTGAAAACGTTGAGGAACTAAAGGATAAAATAAACGAAATTTGGAATGATCTTACAACAGAATTTATTTATTCCCTTATATCTTCCATGTCCAAGCGTTTTCGTAAATACAAAATATTAAGTAAATATTAATACTTTTGGTTATTATATGTTAACCGATATGTTAGCCGAATAAGTAAATGTGCTTAATAAAATTTCTTTCATTCATGAGTAGATTATTAATTGTAACATGTGATAAGATGCCTTAGCTTTGCAAATGAGAGTGGTTTACAATACCCAAAAACATTCAAAATAACTTAAGGTGTCCGGATTTTTGTTGCCGCAATGGTACACTGTTACACAGGCATTATCAAAGTTAAACATGGCCAAATTGAAACCCGTCCAGTTCGTTATAATTTTATAAAAATGAGTGCAATCAAGTGGTGAATAATGAGTAGCGATGGTGATGAGAATGAGGCAAATTGTGCTGCGAACCGTATTGATTTATACAATTCAATACTTTTAACGTTGGCATGGCTGAATACATAAATGAAAAAAACAATACAAAGTTTTACGTGAATATTTGGACGTTAATATTTCAAAGTATTTGAAATATATAAATGCATGGTATAAGAATACTCATTTACTTCATTACAAAGAAGTGTAGATTATATACAGCTCTGAATAGAAATTGCAATATCCAAACGTATTTGTTGAATTACATGTAATATATGAAATTAATAAACGATTATTCATTTTGATCTATCTATAAGAACATCCAAGATATTTAATAACGTATGTTTAATAATGTATGTTCTACAGCAAGAAAAATCTTAATTTAACATCTCATTGACTGGCTCAGCGATTGGATGATGGCCTACCTAATGTTGAATCTCATAGCTTCGTTATTGCTCTAGAAATCGTCTTCAGTCGCCGGTGGTAACAGTTGTTGCGTAAGTCTCCTATAGTATCCTGTACTTACAGTAAAGGCCAAAGGAGCACGGATATTTTATTTGTAGAAATTTTCTTTGGAAACATTACTTTTGACACGTTAGACCGTAATATCGTGGCATATGACAGATAACGTAAAATTCAGTTCATCATCAGGACCAGAACCTGTATGTGGAGTCGCTAAGCATTCCGCGAAAAGGGAGATCTGGTTATGGCTAGAAAGAGAACATAAATAGAAATGGAGGTTAACGGAAGGTCAACTCCATACTAAAACTCTACTAAGGGAGCTGGACGGAAGGTTATCAGCCAACCTAATTCGTAGTAACCAAAAAGAAATTAAAATAATTACCACCTTAATAACCGGACATTGTCCTTTAAGGAGCATCTGTACAGCATAGACTTTGTTAGCGAGCCCTGCTGTAGGAGATGTGGACAATAGGAGGAAACTAGCCTTCATGTAATATGCACGTGTGAGGAACTGAACGGCCAGCCAGAAACATTTCGGAAGAGATCTATTGGATGCTACGAGCTCAATCTTCCCCTGAGGAGGATAGTGGCTTTTATCGAGGACACAAGACTAACAGAGTGGAACTGAGAGATCTATTGGGGATAGTACAAAAAGCAGTGTGTTCAAGTGCCTGAACGTGCTAGCGTCCAATCCAAAACAGAAGAAGAAGAAGATTCAGTTCAACACATTTGCGCTAAGTGGATACACATTAATTATTAATTAATCCTTGTAGCTCGTATTATCAGGTACTATTAACAGAGAGTTGTCAATCTCTTGCCATCTTCCTACTAGAAATGTGGTGGAATTATTTTCTAATGTTATATGTACCAATCGTCGATCTTCCTTGTCCGTTGATGTGCAACAAATGCCATCGTACGTTCATCTTTCCATTGACGCCATAATTACATTTGTAAAATTGGACAGATTTGGTAATCTATCTGAAACAACCTGTCCTCTCGTATTATGATAATGTTACAACGCCAAAGTTTAGATATTTGATTATAGGATACTCGTGTCCAGCCTGTCCTTTCTTTAGAGCAGTTGCACACAACGCCTTTAACGCCATTCTGTGTCTAGCGATTTTTGTAGTACACAGGTCATCTTCGGAGAGGTTAGGTGTTCTATCAGAATACTAATTTTAATCGTATGTAATAATGACTTGAATCTATTCTACATACACTATTTACTCTAAATACATTAGTGTACTTTGTGCTGCATAAAAAAATCTGTATACAGTACTATTCAAGTTAATAATCTGGTAGATTATTCAATAATATATTAATGCATGTAAAAGAGAATCTGGAACAAGATCGTTCCATAAAGACAGCAGAAAAGGCACCATAAAAATAATTTTGCATAATACTTTTTTAAAGGACGTTTTGTAAGCATGACATCGAAGCGTTTGTGGATATAATTCTTTATAAAAAAATAAGTGCTTCAAATATTTTCAACTTTCCTACATAATTATAGAATTATTATTACAGAGCTATGATTAGAAATATTATAGGGAGCTATTTTTAACAGCACTGTTTATTCTTTTTCATGAAAAAGAATGAACATAATATTACGAGTATATTGTGGAAAGCATATTTTTGTTGAAGTGATGTATTATGATGCATGGGGAATACACAACACTAATTAGGTACTTTGATATTATGTGAAGTAATATTACTTCTTTAAATTGTGACTTTGTACATGTATTAATATTTTAAAGTTAAGAAATTCTGATTGTTTAAATTATTAGTTTATGACAAAGTTTATTTATAATAAATTTATTATACCGTCGTCGGTGAATAAAATTTCTAGAATAGAATTATATGATTGAGATGGAACAAGAATAGCAAACGTATAAGATTGCCCAATCTCTATTTCGTAATAAATCTCGAGCCACGAGATTACGCGATGTACCTGCGTTCGGAATACATCACGTCCTATACTATTATAATGCGATTTACAATTTTTAGATTATTTTTTCGTTTTTATTTGACATTTTTTGTTATGCCGTTATTTATTATGTTTAACCTTTCATTGTTCTTTATATTATTTATTACAAGCGTTAGTTATAAGCAGAAGTAAAAAATAAGTGATAAATACCGAAAATGACGGGGATTCAATACGTAATTGCTATTTGTAAAAACAACTTGATCGTTACTAAATTAAATAATAAAAATATCGTATTACACCGTTTTCCCAAAAGGCAGAGATATAATTTCGATGACTATAAATAAAGAAGGAATGGGTCGTCGAAGGACAGATAAATTCAAAATTCAATTATTTTAATTTAGAACACTTTTTATTGTTAAATATAAGTAGATATAGGATATAGAATTCAAACATAAACATTTCAAATTTCATAAATATTTAACGTTAATTTCGAGTTTAAAGCACTGTATAACATACTTTTATTAGCACATTCAAATTATAAAAATGCTCTTTAAATTATAAGAAATCGATATCCTCTACAATTGCAAATCTGTTTATTACCTAGGGTGCTACCTACGGCGCGGACAGGCGCAGCGACGGCGTCTGAAGATGGAAAAATCTAAACAAAATCCGTAGACGTATCGCACAATAGTATGGGAGCTCCTATTTATCGTGTATGCCCTTAGTCAATGGAGACGGGTGTGGGTGTCTAAAATAAAAGATGGTAGCACCACTCAGTTTTCTTAAGGAAGCTCAAAGAGCTACGGAGAAAAGGGATTGGCCATCTTAGGCCATGCGCGTACAGACTACAAAAGTACAAACGCTATTTACAAACGAAATGACAAAATACTGCAGAGGATATCTGCAACCTGAAAATAAATGTACAAACTCCAACTTGCTAAAGATAGAACAAAACAAAATGAACGAAGGTAAAAAAGGCTTGGAAACAGTTAACTCGTATATTAACACATTAATCCAAAATAATAAAACAAAATTCTGTTCAAAATCGCAAAAATATATCATACAACCTGTATATGTGTGCCACACTGTATATATGACAAATCTGCAATTTTGAACAATAAAAAAAAAAAAAGGGTAATTAAATGAATGAAAAATATACTATAATAATGTGAATATGAAGAAAATATTAAAAACCAAAGTATAATAGATAAATTCGCAAAAAAAACTAAAAGGCTAAAAAACTAAAATACAGAGTAATTAAAGAAACAAAATAGTCTTTCCTACGGTATCATACGAAATCTTTACAAATTAATAATAACTACAGCAATAACAAAAAATTGGTATTACGTATAAGCCACATGTTGGCACGCAAAAAATTACAGAGAGAAATTCTCACGTTACAAAAATAAATTTAGAATATCTTAAAGAGAATAATTTTATATATGCGGTAAATGAATAGAAAAATATTAAGTTATAAATTACCAAAGCAAATTAAATTGCAATCAATTAGAATTTAGATTCCAAGTAAATATTACAAAAAATATACACAAGTATGATACTAATTTATGAAACGCTATCAAGATTCCAATATGTACAGATAAAACAATTAAATCTTCAAAACGGTAATTTAAGAGTCAAAGTTTGATACGAAGTAATATACGAGTCCACGTTGTCCATCGGAATCGCAGAGGCCAGTAGATGACGGTAATTAAAAGTGATTCGTCGGTATTAGATTTGTTGATGAGATGAAGGTGTCGGGAGCTCGGATTACCACTTCTGGAGGGCTGCAGGGTCCGTCACAGAATTGCCAATCATAGAAACTCAGGCAACGAAGGGTTTTCTCCCATTGTTCACCATTTATTCGCAAACGGTATTCGGCAATTCAAAACTATCTACTAAAAATGCGACTTTTCAAACTACGCAGAATTACGTCACTCTATTACCCTCAAGAGTGCAATCGAAAGCACCTAATTAACCCACCGTGTTCACTTACGGCACGTCAACCAATGAATCACTCTACATCCAACTCAGCATCGCCAGCTGTCAAGGGGGCGAATATATACCATAGAAATAAAATTACACAGATGGCGACAACGTACTCGAGAAAATGAAAATGATGAAATACAAAGCGAACCGAGTATACCGGGCGATAAAATGTTAAGTAAATATATAACGAAATTTAACAAGGGTTATTAATAATCCGCATCTTTTGCCAATTCATTTATTGCTTTGTACTTATATATCAGACCTCCTGTTTTATTGCCTAGGGTTATCAGTGAACATATTCAAAGATGATATTTTTATACATACATACATATATATTTATGATACGACCCTCATTGTTAACTACGTATGTACAATAGACTCGCGATTCCTAAATATGTATGTACCATAAAAATCCATTACTGAACAAAGGAACAGCCGGAAATACATGCTTAGGTTTATGCGACCTACGAATAATTAATTATAATGATATTTTATTATGTATTTATTAGTTAAGATTAGAATTTTAAGACTCTATCGTAAACCTGGTATTGTTGTCGTAGGTATAATTTCTAGGAAATAATACAACAAAAATTCCCCGTTATGATGTCAGACAATATACTATTCAACCAATACGATTTTAATATGTAATAGTTGGGAGTGGTGGTATATTTTTACCTACTTGAAAAACAGTACAGAAGAGATCAGTATGAACTCAAACACAGTATCAACATCAACAAGAAGACACACAGTTTTACTTTAAACATCAACATAACAATCATACTTTAACAAGAGATACCAGTCTCAATAACAGTTTTATGTTAGTACCTATATAAGTACCTATATTATAATAAAAATATTAATTGAATATTTATTGAAGACACTAGCTTTAATTCGTTACATTTCTGTTATTGGAATTTCTTAGAAGGTTGGAAGTCTATTATATTTGTATTGTTTTCTTAATTTAGAGTGTCAAATCTATAATTAAATTTCAAAAGTATATGACTTTCTTACATTTACTAAAATTATAGAACTATGTAAATCTAGTTAATTTTGTGTACTTCAAAGGTTATGTGCGAAGGAAAATTTAATTGTAAACCAATAAGTTCATAATATTAATTAAGAATCAAAATTATTGTATAAATGTCAAATATTTTGGAAAATTCTATATAACTAAAGCGACCAATGAGCTTCAAAAACAGGAAAAGCTGTTGGGTTGCCATAGTGAGTTATTGAAACAATTGGAGAGAAGAATTTTTGGACTTAAAATTAATGGAATGTGTTTTGGATAAAACGAATTTCTTTTTAAAAATATAAAAACAAGTATAATTTATATTACATACCAAGATTTGAACTGTTTTCATTTTATACTCCGCTATCAATTAATGAGCCACAAAAGACGTGTACCAGCTTTAGAAAAATATTGGGAAATATTACAAGGCCTTATATTACCAGGATTGGGACCGGTGATCCTAACTTTCGAGATCTGCCAGGATTTTGACCGTTATTCCTGAGGTTAAAATATACCAGCCGGGAAGAAAGACTTAATTCCAGAGACTAGACGGATAATTGTGATAGAATATTGAGCTAAGTTTTTTATTATTTGTATTTTTTTTTTAAGTAAACAGATACATTTACTTACCGAAGGTAGATAAAGATCCCTTTAATGACCATTTTGTTTAAAACATTGTAAGTAGGGAGGTTATATACAAATTCATATATTCAGCAATTAGATTTATCAGAATCTATTTGTTTATGTAGCCTAGTATTTGTCTCCTTTCCGTAGTTTCAATTTTTTATCTAGAAGAAATTCCACATAACCAATAAATTTTATAATTAAATTTTCAATAAAAATAAATTGTTAATCTATTGTTGACTCCGAATGTTTTGTTAAATATTACCTAATTAAATATTCACTTATAAAGATAAGAGTTTCCTTTTAATAAACGGAATTTAAGAACCAAGACAAGTCGTTTGAATTCAATTAGTTTATCATTAGTACTGAGCTAACATACCTTTTAATTTCTTTGTCAGACAGAATCTTCACGACCCTGGAGATATTAGAGAAATCATGTTCGTTGTTTTTTCCTAATTATATTAAATTTCAAACTTTCTTTAAGACCAAAACACTATTTGGTTGTACATGTTATGATTATTAACAACAAACGTTTATATTCACTGGACCTGCGCAGAAGTGTATCAGAATGCGGGGGTAAAAATTAGAATTTTAAATTCATTTTCTGCTTTAAAGTTTAATATTTTGTCTTTAAAAACACTTTTTAGTAAACGTTTGACTTAAAGATTATTATAATATATATATATATAGTGAAAATAAATATGTATATTTAGATGAAAGTACATTTATTCATTTAACAAACAGCCTTACAACCTGTGCACGGTAAATCAACATAGGGATCGTGATTCTAGTAACTGACGTTGAAGCAACACCACTAGAAGCCGGATGCAACCATAACATTGGTCCTTCACGAACCCGACGCCACAACATATACATAATATTTATTCGAGCCGACAGTTTCAAACGGTTTCGGATTGTCTTGACCAATAAGGATTCAATTTTAATTTAGGCGGGTGGAAATCTTAAATCGTGTACTGTAATTGTATATTATATATTAGCATTTGTTTAAACTTTTAAACTACGTAAAAACATTAATTTGGTGAAAAATACTTTCTAAGTAATTCATGTAAAACTTTTTCGAAGTATGTTGCAGAACAATTAAATAAGTATATCTGACTAATATTTGCACTGAATTTATGTGCCCTTCAACGATGTCTAATTCATTCTTTCTTTACAATCGTCGAAAGCACATCCTTGTCTCTGAGAAAATGGTGAAATACAATATTTTCATTATTAAATTTAGTTAGGATCAAGTTGTTTTTACATACAGCAACGCACACGCAATGACTGCCCGGCATTTTCGCTATTTATCCCACATTTTTACTTCTTACTTGTAACTAATACTTATAATAAATACTATAAAGAACGTTTGGACTTATTTAAAGGCGTTTTCTCGAAAAAGTTCTTTTTTTAATACTAATCGGTTTGAAGTGTTTAGGGAGCTGCCATAAGTAACTTCGAAACCTACAGGCATATTCTAAAACATATTTCGCATTTAAGAAATAAATACTAATTGGAGGTTTCACATTATGTATTTATTTTCAATTTTGTGAGATTCCAAAGCTCACTAGGTATTTATCCCCCGCCATAATGTAGCCGAGGTGATGTCGCTAGGGTCAATTGCAATTATTTGTAAATGACGACTGGGTCATCAGTATTTTAGATTGTGTGGAATTCCAACCTAAACGTTTAGGTTTTCTCGACATTTTATAACAGTAGATAAAACATGGATCCACCATTACACACGAGAGGCAAAGTAGCAGTTCAAACAGTGGGTGGGAACAGGTAAAAATATGCCAAAGAATGTGAAAACAGTTTTATGTGTAAGAAAAGTCATGGTTACGGTGTGGTTCTCATTGACTACTTGGAATAAGGCAGGAACAAAGCAGCAATATTACATTTCACTACTGGACCAATTGAAGAGTACTTTTCAGGCCGAAAAGAAAGTGCTCTTTCATTACGTTAGTTAGATAGACCTGCGCACAGGCCTCGGGTTGTTGCCGTAAAACACCACGACGTAAATTTCGAAGTGCATCCACATGAACCATATTCGCCGTATTTGGCGCTCAGGGATTACTACCTCTTCTAAAATCTGAAAGGGCTTGCTGGACGAAGTTCAAACTAATGCAATTGCTTATTGCAGAGCTAGACAAATAGTATTATATTGAGAGTATTTGTCGTTATTCTAAATGTATTTGCCTTGCAAGGTGACTATGTCGAAATTTAAAAAAATCTCAAAAATATTGCGATTTCTTTAGTAAACAACATTCCGAACCCCTCGTATATTATAGTTAAAAAGTACATACAATATCTAAATGTTAAGGGAAACTGTAAGTATAATAAATTAAACTACTCCAGTTTTATCAAAGAAGGAAACATTTTTCTTGAATATTAATAGGAAATACTTTGAGGGAGTTTGATGAAAATATCTGGAGATATATAAACAGCACGCTATTGTTCGTTATATATTTACAAGTATTTTCGATTTGGAAGAGGAAATTAAAATCCGTACCGTCTGGTGGCGCCACAAATCCATGAATGACTAATCAAATACAGAAATCTACAACAGAGGTGAGGTAATTTAGTCAACCGAGGATTTTATCATTCGAATAATACGAAGGCTTTATTGCGAGATATATTACTTGAATATTTTCAAAAGAGCTTTTCAACGATTAAGCAAAATGAGAAGGAAATAAAATTCCATCAAAACTTTATATAAAATAATTATCCTTGCATATATTTACTTATGCGGTACATTATATCGGTGTTTATATGGTTGTAGGAATATAAAGCCACAATTGTTTATAAATTATTACATGGAGGTTAAACAATTGAACAGACAGGATGTTTTTTCAGAGTAAACGCAGTCTAAATACGTGCAGTTTTGGAGTCGGCTGAATCATTAGTAGATTTTTTATGGCGCCTAAAATTATAATTATAAATAAACCATTTTATAATGTTTGATGTTTTACAATGACTATTTTCTAGCAGTAATAGGCGACGAAATGAGCTCTTAATTCCGTAGTTTGTTCACAGAAGAATGTTTAAGAGACGACAAAAACACGCTCAATTGTTGACTTACTATATTAACATACCGATGAGAAATTATTAAATACCAGTCTTCTGTTTTGTTCCACGATGTATTTTGTAGTTTTGTTTAATTTAATTTCTTTTCGATTTACAAAATACATACTAAAAAACGAATATTTAGCGATAAAAATTAATAATTTTATGAAGATCATCTACATAAAACAACAATATCTGCACTATACAGCCAGCCCGAGCATATCTATACAAATTACACTATGAACAATTTTTAAACACATTGGAAAACAAATTTTTTGCAGGCGAAGACTTTAATGCAAACCATGAGTATAACCAAGAATAACCATAGTAAAAGAAAAGTAACTCTTAAAAACTGAAAGCTAACAACTTGAATTATCTGTCAACCGGACAACCGACATAGCCATTAAACAAACAAGAACACAACCGAATTTTGATCCTATTTTGACCGTACACCGATTATTACAACTAAATCCCCAAAAATAATACAAATAATAAAGACAAAGAGACTACACTTTAACAACAAAATCAACTGGGGAACATTTTGAAATAAATTAGATAAATATAGACATACCTCTAAAAACCACGAATGATCTAGATAAAGCTGTGAACTAAATTATAAAAATTTATACAAAAATTGAGCAAAAGGAATATTAGGAAAAAATGAAAAACACGATCACCTGAAGACCAAATAATAAAAAATAAAACGGGATATGGGCGGACACCATCACCCAGCACAACTGCATTTTGTAGTAAAAACACTGACTTCACGATCACGAATAGCGAATCTTCCGAAATGAATGTCCGTTGAGGTTTCTATCACAGCACCACCCAGCGCAACTGCATTCCGTAGTCAAAACACTGATTTCACGATCATGATGATTAAGATCAAATACAGAAATGAGCACAATGCGGAGCACTTTGATAGCCAACGATTTTACAAATAATGACATCAATAGAGCTATACATAATAGCCCAACAGGAAAAGGAACAAGAAAATACCACATCGAGAGCGTTTTTACCGTCACGATATAAAAGAAATATTCACAACGGATCGAAAAATACGTGAAGTGCTTAGTACTCTAAAAGACAAGGTACACTTAGAAAATCAAGGTGTGTATGAAATTACCTGCAAGAACTGCACACAAACATATGACGGACAAACTAACAGGCGAATAAGTGTCAGGGCAGAAGAACATAAAGTCGCAATAAGAAATCAAAGATCCAAGCTATCATTAGCACAAAATGTAATACAGTCTGCACATACTATAGATTTTGAAAATACCAAAACTTTAATGAATAGTACAAATATACGAACAAGAACAACACGTGAAGCCATAGAAATGAACAAAAGACCTGAAAGCATGAACAAACGGGACGGTGGCACAACGTTTACCACCGACATGGGAACCATTGTTTGCTAGGGTACGGATACAATCACCGATACAGCCATCGTGCAGCGAATGTCCAGTCGCAGACGTTCGCGACCAGGAAAATCATAGTACCTACTGAACTGGTCACCCGAAGCCGCTCAACATTAAGTGCCTACACGAACCGTAACTGAAACATCGTACTCGCTCGTAACGACGAACCGTCGAATGTCCCACAGTGAATCCCGAATGTGATCGCAGCACGACCGCCAACCTGTTCCAGATGAGGACGAATGAGATTTCGTTGTAACGTCGAGATAGAGGTTCTTCTCAGAGCAAAATCCACACGCAGAACTACACCCGACAAACTACTTCGACATATATATATATATATATATATATATACAAAGAATTCAAATAAATTTTACCTCAAAGTAGCCCTTGGAAATTATGATTATGTCTTAGCTTGTTACTAATTTTAATAGGAATTTTGTTGGTTATGAGATGAGATATTTGATTGAAATGACAAATGTCAAAATAATAAAACGAACATTTTTAAGTGAATGAAATATGTTTATTTCCAACAAACAAGCAAAGTTTTATAAAAATTGTTTAAAGTGTCCACCACCTTATTCGAAACATTTCTCACATCTTCTTCTAATGGAGGAAAAAGTGTTTTGTAGTATCGCATTGTCAATTCCATTAATTCTTTCAGCAATTCTGATTTGAAGGCCTGCAAGATCAGGTATCTGTACTTGATAAATTGGGTTCTTTAAGAATGGCCATAAAAAGAAATCACATGGGGTAATGTCACAAGATCTTGGTGGAAATTCATGTTCAGTGTTTAAACTTATCAACCGATTTTGAAAAAATTGCTGCAGAATATTAATTGTTTCACCTGCTTACGTCCGTTTCGAAAATAAGATTCTAGCATGAATGATTTGTGTTGTATATTAAAAACCATGTTAAATCAATTTTAAATTACAAAGCAATTTTTGTCAACTATGCATCTGTCTAATTGACAACTAATGCAAATTTAAATTATTAATAATCATACGTTTTTAAAGGAATGGCCTACTAGAGGCAAAGCTTATTTGAACGCTTTTTATATATATATATATATATATATATACATATATATATAATCGTCGAATGTTTTCGCGGTCGTTTGTTGAAGCGGTGTTCTTTGGGATATTCCGCCGCGTTTGGATGATTTCGTCCTGAGAAGGACAACTTTCTTCCTGACGTTTCGGTGACAACGCTTTCACCTTTTTCTTGAAGATCTTCTCGTTGCGATGGTAACTTTAAGATGTGAGGTAACTCTTGAAGTTATAACTTTGACTACTGTAAACTTGAGAAGATTAATTTTAAATATAATTACCGATCTAATAAGTTTGAATAAATTATATTTAAATTTTGTATATCCATCCTAATAGTCTCTTTGAATAAAAATCCCGAAAATTACTTTTATAGTGAGAATACCGGTATTATTTTAATAGAGAACGAGAATTTTCTCTAGAATCATAAAGACTAATATTAAAATTACTATATCTATCGGCTATTTCTGACATATTTTTTAGAGAAAACATTGAATAGATTTATTTAAAAAAAAAATAAACCGCTTGGGTATGGATATTTTTTCATTTAAACATTTGGTAATATGTAATTGGAAAAAAAAATTGAAGGCGTTTTATCGGAAGAATATTATGAATATGGTAATACGTTCCAGGCTAGTTCTGCCAATTTTTTTTTGCGTCGCCAATACAAATATTTTTTGAGACTGATTTCTCGTGGTCTACAGACGATCTCTTGTTTAGACAATCCATTTTTTATTTTCTCTAATGGAAATGAAATGTATTCATATTGCTCTAGTAATTCATGCCCCCCACCCACCCACTTAGGATATTTCAAAACAAATGTTCCAGACATTTATAACGTCCACTAAAAAAACTACACTAATTTTCACTTGCAACCCAATCCATTGGTTTCCCTTCTCAAAATCATAGAACAAATAATAGTTCAAATTAATTTCATCGACAAGCATCTTTCTGTTTTTCAAACCTGCCACATACTGACTGCATTATAGTGCAGATAATATACGAGGCGCTACTCAGTAACTCCCGGAATTTAATGGGCGCGCGAAGGGATGGTTGTAGAGCTCTATAGCGCTAGAAGGTGTGAGTTACATCTACACTAAGTCAGTCTGTCAGGCGATTCTTTGCAAGGTGGTGACAAACAGTTTCTGTGTTTATATTTGTTGAGTTGTGTTTGAGTTATTTTGCGACACTACAATGTCTGATGTGAAAGAGCAAAGAACGTACATCAAATTCTGATTCAAACTTGGTAAAACGGCAGCGGAAACTCTGAAAGTGCTTAAACAAGCGTTTGGTGAGGATGTTTGACGTGTGTCGGTTGATAATGAGGAGCGTTCTGGCCGTGCATTGAACGAAAACACGCCACAAAATATGGTAAAAGTGCGTGATCCAAGACCGAAGAAGAACAATTCATGACATTTGCAATATTTTCAGCTTGCCGTACGGCACTTGCCAGCGTATTCTGCTCAGTGAACTCAACATGCGGCGGATTGCTATGCAGTTTGTGCCAAGGTTACTGAGCATTGAACAAAAAACGACATCGTGTTTATGTGTGCCAGAGCTGAGAGGAATTGCCAAAAGGTATACGAACTTCAGTACCAAAATCATTATTGGCGACGAATCATGGGTATGATTCCGAAACAAGACAGCAGGCATCGCAATGGAAGCGTCGTCGTCACCACGACCGAAGAAAGCACGGCAAGTTTGAAGCACCGTCGATGTTGATTTGCTTCTTTGACGCTGATGGCATCGTGTACAAATAATTTCTCCCAGCAAGTGAAACAGTTAATGCACGATTATATGCGTTGCTCTTCGGCGACTAAAACATGCGACGTAAGCTGCCTACCAAATGGCGCAACAATTTGTGAATCCTACACCACTATAATGCATCAACCTACACGTCACTTGTTGTGCGTCAGTTTCTAGCCTCAACGAAGACGGCATTACTACCCCACTTCCCCTACTCCCCATATCTTGTAACCCCCTTGTAACTTCCTGTTTCCGAAGTTAAAACGACGATTGAGGAGATCCAGACCAAATCGCAGACAGTCTTGAACATATTAACACGCAAAGACTTCCAGCACTGCTTCCAGTCATGGACAAGTCTCTGGCATAGGTGAAACCATGCGGAAGAAGGGTACTTTGACGGGGATGGTAGTGAATAAGTTGTAAGAACAATTTATTGTGCTTTTTTCATACTGGGTAGCACCTTGTAAGCATAGACATTAGTGATTTTAAATTTATGATGATTTTTTCAAAGCATTTTAACAGTCAGTACTTCAAGCCTGTTTTCTTTTAAACAAAAATACGACTGATTTTTATTTTCTAATACTGACCTAATATTGTATGATTGTGTATACTATATTTTAATTATTTAGAGAAACTCACTTTTTAATTCGTCTTTTTTCATAGGTAATGGAGTGTATATAAATACACAATTCACACTTTGTGCAAAACAAGCACACGTCTAGTAGACATTTCTCTTTTGAAACATTATCTATTATTTTACTTTTGCCTACCCCCTACGGTTCAAAATCTACTGAGAATAAACTTTATTTTACTGGCATTTTCAAGACGACGGCATTTTCATTTGCACAAAACTAAACAGAGGTAAGGTTGCAAGAACAATTATGAACAATGAATAGAAGAATGGAAACTTTCCTAGTTTGGTTAGCTGTTGGATGTAATTTGTATTATCTACAAATTGATGATATGTTCACTTGTTTGACAGATGTATTTTAAAGTTGATATTTTAGATTAGTGAACAGTAAATAAAACTTGTAATTTCTTTAGTGTTAAACTTGTGTCATATACTAAGATTTACTGTCAATATTTCAAACGAATTTGAAAGCAAATTAAAATCCTCTCTTGTCATTGAGTTATTGCTTTATTATTAATTAACTAAACTACTAAAACTACTACTAAATTTTGAATAATAATATTGTTAATCTACAGTATATTTTATTATTTCTATATTGTATATGCTGTATTATCTTCATGAGATTTCATATCCAAATATTTAACTTTGTACAATAACTAGGCAAATAAATCACGTAATGTGTACAGTTAAATACATTTCTCCTTCTACGAAATATCCTTAACAAGAAACTTCAATGTATGTATATACAAAGATGTTTTCTAGGTACTAGGAACCCATTACAAAGATCTAAATATAGTGGACATCTAGTTCATGAAAATAGCGGATTTCAAAGCCAGACAGTATGTCACGGCTTTTTCCGCGCATATTCCTTGTGCCTACACTCTTGCACAGAATAAGAATTATGTCATAAAATACACCCGAATTAGATACATATATGCATGTACACATCATCTATACGTTAAAAGTATTAATTTTAGATAAAAGTTATTAAATACTAGTTCTAACTTAGATATATCAATTTCTATAATGTAGTATACTCTACATTCATATCCATACATATACATACGAGGGAAAGTCAGTAATTAGGTGACAAAAAGGTATTATAAAAATAATTAGAGAAATAGCTAGCCAAAAACAAGTTTTATTTTTTAACAAAGTCTCCATCTACATTAATACACTTATCCCATCGCTTTATTAATGCCCCAATGCCTGCTGCATAAGTGTTTGGGCTGGCGTCTGAACCACGTGCGTACCTCTTGTTGAACATCGTTGTCACCCTCGAAATGTTTGCCGCCAAGATGCTTTTTGAGTGGACCGAACAGATGATAGTCGCTTGGGGCCAGGTCGGGGCTGTAAGCCGGATGTTCAAGAAGTTCCCACCCTAATTTCGCAATTCTCGCCTGGGTCAAGTGGGCCGAATGGGGCCTGGCATTATCGTGATGCAGCAATATTCCTCTCGTCAGTAGGCCTGGACGTTTTCGTCGAATTGCATTCCAAAGCAACAACAAAACTCTACAGTATGATTCAGCAGTCACGTTCTCTTTTTTGTTCTGGAAATGGGCTAGGAGCACTCCCTGAGAATCCCAGAACACGGTAAGCATAACCTTACCAGCTGAGGGCACAACCTTAAATTTCTTTGTTGACGGCGAAGAAGGATGTTTCCATTGATTGAAGCACGCTTTGTTTCGGGTTGGTAGTGGTGCACCCATGACTCATCACCAGTAACAATCGAGTGTATCGAGAGAGGTGTTGCAAGGACAAGCCCATTCGAATTCTTCCTCGGTCAGTTGTCTAGATACCCACAGTGCACAAACTTTTCGAAAATTCAAACGATCGTGCATCAGTTCGTAGGCTAAACCATGCGAACACCCTATTGCAGTTGCTATACTGTCTATTGTTACCCGCCTGCCAGTTCGAATCATCTCTTCCACCCGTTGAAGTGTTGCATCTGTCAAATCTGAACAGGGCGGCCACTTCGCTGATCGTCAACAACTATTGAGCATCCTTGAGAGAATTTCTCGACCCAGTTATATACGGCTTTACACGACAAACACTTTTCACCGTAAACAGGAGACATTTCCTTATGAACATCTTTTGCAGAAAGTCCTTTTGCCCAGAAAAAAACGCACAATAGCACGTTGCTCTTCCACAGTACAATCTTCGAGCACGGTCGCCATTTTAACACTGCCTGTGTTCGCGCACACCAACTGTCACTTGAGAATTATAAAGCTGGATTGTGGTGACACCTATTGACAAATAGGGAAACAACTCACTCCTATTTTCAGCTTTCCTACAGCAGTTTGTGACTTATTTAATGACTTTCCCTCGTACATAATTGGAAACAGTTTTTATTAAATTAAATTTTTTTATCGAAATATCTTTTAATTTTGACGTTGGCTTGGTCAATAAGTGGCGTTCTTTGATCACCGCGTTTTGATCATTGACCCACCTAGATACCACTCCTCAATTTAAATTTTTATTATTCATTTATTTATTTCCTATTCAGAAGAGCAGTTGAAAAATATCCTTTACTACTTGATGCAATGTTCCGTTCCTTACGGTTTAGACCATCTAATAATAATTTAAAGAAGCTCCAATTAAGGCCGCCTGCTTCCTCTTTAAAGAAAGAGTACTTTTATTATAATAAAAACTTTATTGCTATCTACTAAACAGAACAATGCAAACGCCATACAAAGCCAAATTGAATGTATGGTCACGATCAAGTGCATGGATTGTTGTGGCGTCAGACATCACAGTGGCTAAAACAGCGCATCACACAGCATAAAAGTGATGTCCGTATTGGAAAGAGATCTTCTGCATTGGTGGACACTTGATCGTGACCATACATTCAATTTTGTTGACGTTAAAATCTTAGACGTTGAAAATAACCTTAAAAAAATAACCTTTTTAGAAATGGTCCACATTAACAGAGACACAAACAACGTAAATTATAGATCTGATAATAACGGACTAAGTATAATTTATTTTAATATAGTCGGTTTGACGGTTAGTTGACCATCTAAAAATTGTTTTGTTATTTGGTCCATATATTGTTAAATTTATAAAGCATTATTTTTTTTTATATATTTGTGACTTTAGTTTTTTGCTATATTTTTCGTTTTATATTTTTGATATTTCATGTTTTAACTTTTACATATACATGTTTTTTAAAGGTTTTAAAGGCTTGTATCTATAGTTACTTTAAGTTTTAAATCTAATCAATTTTATTGTCCTTGTGCGTCAATTTTATTATTTTTTTTCAATTCTACATTTTGTAAGTATTTTACTGCTGCTTTATACTCTTATTTAATTAATATTATTTCTCATTAAGCTTATAGTATCTCCAGAAGAAGCAACAAAGTTGTTGCGAAATATAGGGATACTTAATAAATGAGTTTTTTAATTGACAGACTGCTTGCCCGCTTTTAATTTATTTTATTCAATATATTACGGTCGATAATTTCGTTTAAATTATATATATAGTGTTTAGATAATTTCTTAGCAATTTAAAACATTCAAAACTGACATCTGCTCTCAAAATACTGACATCTGCTTTCAAATCTAACGTTTGCTTTCATAACAGACATCTGCTTTCAATAACTGACATTTGCTTTCAATAACTGACATCAGCTTTCAAATCTGACTTCTGCTTCCAACTTGACATCTACATTCAATAACTGACATCTGATTCATTAACACTGTTACTTTATAATGCATTTCTAAATAGCTTGAACCTAGGTCTATTGTGGCTAAGTGGTAAAAGCGACAGTCCGGCAAACTGTAGACTTGGGTTCAAGTCCAAACGTAGACAATATTTTTCAATTAAAAAAATTTCGCATGATTTGCTTTGTAATTTGTAGACAGCAATGCTTACATCCCCACTTACTTTGCAATTATATACATACTAATTTGATATTTGTAAATATTTCATGTAAAAGCCGAAAAACTTCAATAACTTATCAATTGTTATATATATATATATATATATATATATATATAAATATAATTATATCGTGACCTTGGTATGATAAGGTAAATTCAATCAGTTGGCGATTTAAGGATTTATGGACAATTATTTAATAGGACCATTTTTCCTTCCTCAGCGATTGAACTGTGATACATATCTTCATTTCCTAGAAAATGAACGTCATGTTCTTTTGGAAAATGTATTTCTCATAAATAGAAGGCGTATGTGGTTCATGCATGATGGTGCATCTCCACATTTTGCATTAACCGTACGGGAGTTTTTAAATAAGGTTTATTCAAACCGTCGGATAGGACTAAGATCTCCACACCCATGGCCCCCAAGGTCACCTGAGCACAATCCTCTGGATTTTTGGGTGTGGGGATCACTCGCTTATACTACCCGGATTTTAAATTTAGAAGATCTTCAAAATCGCATCATAGAAGACTGCAATGTTATTCGCAGCACTCCTGGCATTTTCGAAAGGATTCAGCAATCCACTAGACGTCGATTGGAAGCTTGTATTTTAGCTAGAGGTGCACATTTTGAACATCTCTGAAATATACTACTTTTATGTTATCACAATGTTATTGCTTGAACATGAAGCTCATTTTCTAGAAAATGAAGATATGTATCACAGTTCAATCGCTGAGGAAGGAAAAATGGTCCTATTAAATAATTGTCCATAATACCAATCCAAACGTTGACGGAAAAAGTTTGTTGGAATCGTGCTGCAACTGTGGCATGTGGGTTTTCATCAGCCCACTCATGGTTGTTACGAAAATTCATAATAATATGTCTTGAGAAGTTGGCTTCATCTGTAAACAATACAGTGGCAGCAAAATTGGAATGGTATGCAATTTTTCTTAAAAATCATTGGCAATACTGCATACGGATGTTCGTCAATAATTTGAAGAATCTCATCTTCAAGTTGTGGAGTTCTCGCATTTCTAGGTAGTCCAATAATATCCCTTGATTTTGTAAAACTTTTACTTTCTTCTAAACAAAGATGCAGATGACGTAAACGTTTCAGAACATGGCAAGCGGTTATTTGAATATTACTGGGCATACATACGTCTAGTCTCTAAGGCATTACCATTGGCTAATCCATACAAAAAATGCATATTAGTCATTTCAGCATTAGTAAACGGAGGCATAGACAAAAAGTTTAAACTGAACACAAACGAAAGCAGAACTAGTACTACAACGAAATTAGAATGATGCGTTGGTTTTTAGGTTTGACACAGTAATTGTCAACACTCCAAAGGCCACTTACAATAAACATGTTCTTTCTTGTTAGCTTTCGAAATCATTAGCGTCACTAGCAATAAATTTCACTTACAGTCTGAGCTCGTTTATTACAAAAAAAAAAAATTAAAAACCTTGTATATCATTAACGACAAAACTTATCACACATGTGTATAGGAACTTTTCGTCTTAAAATTGAATGACGAATCGCCCACAATGAAATTTCAAATTACTTTCGAAACACTCAGTATATATATTTATACGGGCTGATTCATTTTCGGCCCTCACCATGGGGATCTCGCTTATTATTGGAGATAGAGTATAGGTTTAAATTTGACAAAGTTGTTAAATTTTGTGTTTGTTATAAATCCGTAAAGAAAATAGACCTGTGACAAATGACCTTCGTTATTTAAAAAAAAACGCGAAAACCCCTTTTCCTTCTTTTACCTGTAGCACCGACATTTGGCCTTGTAGAGAAAATATAAAAACACATCCTTGTGGCCATTTCTAAACCTCTATCCAGTGGTGTACTCTAAATTTTTATACGACGTTTCGTTTCTTTCTGGCCATCATCTATCTAATTTCTACAGGCTATCTAATTTCTTATAGGCGCCATATTGGATTTAGACATCTTCAGAAAGAGTTTTTTTTTTCTGATGTCAACCATGTACCACATGCTGACTAAAGTTTTCGACATTAGGTTTTATTTGAAAGAATAAATTATAAGATTAAATAAAGTAGCCATGGAATTTCAATCTGTCAAACATTTCATTTATTGTTCATTAATAATACAAAATGTCATATACTAACGAAGAGAAACGAGATATGATAAGTATTTTTTATTCTTCGAACCGAAATTCAACAGTAGCGAGTACAAGATATCTACAATTATATCCAGAACGACAACAGCCTCATCGTACCATTTTTCTAGATCTCGACAGAAATTTGGTCGAGAATGGATAGTTTACTAATCCGCCTAATGGTCAAGACAACAGGAATTTAAATGAAAATCGACAAGATATTTTACAAATGGTAAATTAAAAGTGTGTTTTCAAATTTCATGTTAATCTTGTATTTTTATAGATAAATAATAATCCATCAATTTCTACACGCGAAGTAGCGTCAGAATTAAATTTGTGCCAGTTCAGAGTTTGGAGAACTTTACATCAAAGTAGGTTTAAGTCATACAGGATCCATGTTAGTCACTCTTTACTGCCTGGAGATAATTTGAGAAGGCTAGAATATTGTAATTGGTTAATAGGAAGGATAGAAAACGACGAAAATTTTTTAAGCAAAATCATCTGGTCAGATGAAACAAAATTTACAAATTCTGGAATGTTCAACAGAAATACGGAGCACTATTGGGCAGTACAAAATCCCCGACAAAACAGGGCTAGAAGACCACAACATCGTTTTGGAATAAACGTTTGGATGGGTATTTTGGCAAATCGTCTCTTAGGACCAGTTATGTATGAAGAGCATTTAAATGGAGAAAGATATTTAAACATTTTACGGACATACGTATCTGACTATCTTGACGACAATATCTCATTAAATCAAGTACAATATTTATGGTGGCAACAAGATGGCGCACCAGCACACAATGCAGCTGTTGTTAGAAATTTCTTAAATCAAGAGTTTGCAAACCGTTGGATTGGAAATAGGGAAGTTGTTGAATGGCCTGCGAGATCACCTGATTTAAGTCCGCTAGATTTCTTTTTATGGGGATATGTTAAAAATAATATTTATAAAGTAGATGCGCCACAAAACATTGAAGAATTACGAGACAGACTTCAGAATGCCTGCGATGCAGTTCCTAGAAGAACTATACAAAGGGCAGTACAAAATGCCAGAAGGCGTGCCCAATTGTGCATTACCGAAGATGGCCAGATAATTGAACATTTACTGTAATTGTTTATTGTTTACTTTTCTATGTATTTTTATTAATGTTTTTGTTATCTTGTACTCGCTACTGTTGAATTTCGTTTCGAAGAATAAAAAATACTTATATCTCGTTTCTCTTCGTTAGTGTATGACATTTTTGTATTATTAATGAACAATAAATGAAATGTTTGACGGATTGAAATTCCAAAGGCTACCTTATTTAATCTTATAATTTATTCTTTCAAATAAAACCTAATGTCAAATTAATTGCATTTCGGGGATTCGATTAGTATATCTATATCCAAATCAGATTTTAGTCGGAAATGATATTAACTTTTTTATTTTAAATGAAACACCCTGTATATCTTTATGAATTTCAATTCAGCTCTGCTTTGGGAGTTCAGCAATAGGTTTGGTACCCTTTTGTTAAACAACGGCAAAGATATTTAATGAAAATTAATATTTTAAAATCATGTTTGTTTTTAGTAAGCCAAGGAATTAAAATTCAGTCCTCGATTTAAACTGTCAGAATGAACTTTGTAGACGTTCACATATTAATAATGGTTCAATTAACTTAAAAAGAATGTATTGAAATTCTGATGATAATTGGTTTTGGTGACCGCGTCAGAACTCTTGAAGAAGTATGCGATTTATTTAAGAATTTGCATCAAGATCGGCATCCAATATCACGAACTGTCGTTGGTAAAACTTTGAGAAGGTTGACGGGAAATGTTTACCGAAAAACGGACGACCAGAAGTCGCAACTAATAAAGCTATTGCTAAAGATATTCCTATAAGAGGGACACATTTTATATTTTTACAATCGACCACTAGATGGTGCTTTTGAAATATGTATTCACTATATTCCTTATTACGTTTGACATTTGTCAATGAGACATCCGCGATAGCTTAGAAATTGAGTTAGTAGTTTGTTGACAGTGACAGTTTTAAGACAGTGAGTTCGTAAAATAATGGAGATTACTCATGAAGGTTTTCGTTGGGTGATTCTTTACGATTATAAAAAAAAACCTAACCCCACAAGAATGCATTATATCGCTTCGGTCAACTTTTGGTAATGAAGCACCATCAGAGAAGAAAGTTTACAATTGGTTTGCAGAATTTCGTCATAGTCCTGCCTCAGTAAGTGATGAATCACGTAAAGGTCGACCAAAAACTCTTGTGATTCCAAAAAACTTGGATGCTGTGCGGAAAATGATAGAACACGATCGATATGTGACTTACAGTGAAGTAGAGGCATCTCTTGGCATATCGCAGACTGCAATTCGTTCGATTTTACATGAACATTTATTTGTAAAAAAAATATGGTCCAGATGGATTCCACATAACTTGACCGAAGCACAGAAAGCAGCTCGTGTCAATTGGAGAAAGAGGTGCGCAAAAAATTCGACGTAGGAACCGCAAACTCCGTATACAACATCGTCACAGGTGACTAAACATGGATATATGCGTATGAGCCGGAAACCAAGCGACAATCTACTGTATGGGTGTTCCAAGGCGAACCGAACCCCACAAAAGTTGTTTGTGCAAGGAGCACTTCCAAGAAAATGCTTGTTTCTTCGGCTGTATAGGACTGTATAGGCTGTATAGGACAACAATTCTTTTAGAGGACCGAAAAACTGTTAACGCTGAATGGTATACAGTAATTTGTTTGCCAAAAGTTATAGACGAAATCAGGAAGAAAAACCGAAAACGTCGCATTATTCTTCATCGCGACAATGCGAGTTCCCATGAAGCACGTCTAACAGTTGACTATTTGAAGGAGAAAAGTGTTGAAATAATATCTCATTGTTCATATTTACCTGATTTATCGCCGAATATTGTCTTTTTGTTCCCAACTGTGAAACAAAAAATGCATGGACAGTGATTTTCAACACCTCAAGAAGCAGTCGAAGCCTTTGAAAACCATGTTTCTGAGATACAACCTTCAGAACTAAAAAAATGTTTTGAGAACTGGTTCGTACGCATGCAAAAGTGTATAGACCATAAAAGCGAATATTTTGAAAAATTTCCCAAAAATTTTGTTTTCCTCCCAGATTTTGTAAAAATATAAAAGGTGACCCTTGTAGCATTAGAATAATTACCACAAACTTCAGTAGCCAGAACATCTCGCGGAGTAATTATGAATTACAATATTTTCTTTAAATAAATATATGCGTTTGCAAGCAAAAAGTAGGACTTCGAATATATAAAGTCCTTAAACAGTTAACAAAAAATGTTCTTTCAAAATACTTCTGCATGTCAAAATTCAAATTATATATTGTTCTAATAATTCTTTTTTGTATAATAAATACTCGATTTAAGTCAGCATTGCTACCGCAAGCAGCAATGCCATATCTCATTCTGGAGCTAACAACATCCGCAGTATATTATGCTCATCCACCAACTTCCTCAAGCGATGTATCCCGAAGCGTACACTGCATAAGACATTAGACAAAGTCTGTATATGATACTCCTGCAATTTTAGAAACAATCGTAAGAAATCCCTTAATATTAGATTATCTGTTGAAAAACAATTAACAATTTCTATAGCAGAGTTCAGAAGCTAGTGTCAGTTCAGCAACTAGTGTTTTTATCAGAATTAAATATTAAATTAACTGGTTAATTTAATAATGGTTGCTTGAGGAAGCTGGTGGGTGAGCATCATATACTGTGGATGTTGTTAATTCCAGGATAAGATCATGAATAAATAATGTGATAAATGTATCTAAATGGACATGTCGAGAAAAAGTTCGAATTGCAACAGAGGAAATAAAAAAACTCACAATGGATATAAGAAAATTAATATATATATATATATATATATATATATATATATATATATATATATATATATATATATATATATATATATATATATATGAAAGAAGAATTGGACAAACTCCAAATTAGTTTTACACTGTAATGTAGGAAATTTCTTAGGATAAAGTAACTAAATAAGGAAATGACTTTCTGAAATTTGTGTACACCTTTACCTTAATTTTGTTTAAAAAATTCGCACTTCTTTCTATTTATCTGTGCCGTAAAATCAGTGGCCTTGATGACATACGATGTAAGCTACTGCACGGATGAGGCTGCTTTGAACAATTTCGGTTGCAGCTGCTTGCTTCTCTGTATATCTGAAAGCTTAAACAAAGCTTAAACGAAGCAGTCTCATCCGTGTAGCAGTTTACATTGTACGCCATCAATAACTGCCACTGCTGTAAAGTTTTTCCATAGCGCAATCAAACTTATATTATGAACGATAGTGTATGATTTTTTTAAAGTAATAATAATGTGCAATTCTTTGTTCAAATGATTGGAATTTGCTGAATTTACGACACGATACTGTAGTTTTATTGCATAATCTAAAAAATAAACTGCATGTAAATACATTTATATGAATTATTGGTATATATATGCACACGTATATATCTGTGTAAATACATAAGTACACAAGTACATACGATATATAAATCACAAATGCATACTTCGCTAGTCATACCACATCCAACTATGTTACTAAAAATAATACTGATACACATTAATGTATTATTTATTACTCAATAAACTTAATGGTTTCGTTTATTATTCATGTTTGTTTTTTCTTCAGAATATGAAGGATAATTAAGACTAATAAAAATATTAATAAACAAGCAGCGGGAGCATTACTAGTTTATAGCTTTCAAATATAAATAATCTGTTACATGTTGTTTTATTTATATAGCTAATACATATTTGTATTAATACAGAAACTTAATTCGACTATAAACTGAATTTACGCAAGAAAATTAAAAAATTCAGACACCGATGCTTATGCTAGCACTTTTTGGCAACGGAAATGATTTTATTGGCAAAAATACATTATCAATGATAGTAGGTATCAATCATGGCATTTAATTCTATCATGTGTTCAACTCAAACGTCAAAGAATTTGACAATTTAATTTACAAGGACCGCCAACATTTACCACTATACTAACACCTAACTTACACACTATAACGTGCATAGGTGTCATACACGCTCGTACAACAATATCGAAACACTATGAAAATTGTTCAAGAAAATTTTTACATAAAATTACATGTAAATTTATTGCGAAATTTTGTATCGTGTCACACGGGCCTAAAGCAGTAAATTTAATTAAAATACGTGTAGTTTTTAGTACCCACACAAACACGTTTAAACATGCATAATGGCGACGGTAACGAGGGCGACTTTTCGTAATAAGTTTTTAAAGTAATAAATAGCTTCGAAAGATGAATAACTAGCAGTAGTTCCTTCATTTCATTATACCCGTTCTACACAGAGATGGCGTAGCTAATTTAAGTATTGAAGTGGAATGAGGCAACTTTTCCTTAAATTTATAAACGTGATTTGCAGCTTGTCACGGTTCTTTTATAAGTTAAGATAGTAAACATAATCATCATAAATTTTAGCATCAGTAATGATAAGTATTATTGTTCATGAGTTGTTTGTTAAAGTAAAAATTCATTTCTAATTTCAAAATAAGCAGTTTGTTATGTTGTAATTTCTAAGATGTTTCAATTAATTATTGATAGTAATTTTTGATGCCCACAGTTTTATGTTGCCATTATAAAAATACTACATATTGCTGTGCATTCCAAAGGTAAATTAAGTAAATGAAATAGAATATAAATTACAATGAAACGGGCTGTATTTTAAAAGTAACCCAGTATAACTATCGATAGGATAAATTCAATGCCAGTATGTAAAGAGATTTTTAAATACAAGTGTCCCGTATCGTTATGTTCAAATTTTAGGAGTGTAAAGTAGACTTCATTTCAAGTAACGAAAACGCAAAACTTGTATATCCATTTTTATTTGTTTCAAAGTTACAGATCTATGAATATGATTGTCAGATAATGAAAAGAAATGTAATCCTAAAGTCAATACAAACTGATTTTATTTAAAAAAAGTTATACGATTCAATAACAGGCCTGTGATTGTTAACGCAGCATAATAAAATGTTATCCTAAAATAAATAAGCACGTGTCGTAGTGCATACAGTAAATTCTTGGAGATCTACAAAAAAGAGTACTGGAAATTGATTTATGATAAAGAAGGTTCTTACTTATTTCGTTGAGTGCTGAACCATGAATATCATACAATAAACAAATGTTCAGATGACTGTTAACATTGCATTTTTTAATAAAGAATTACATTACGTTTCAGTTCATTAGTGAGTGGACACGTTTTCTTTACTCAAAATGCCATACCGATTATCTTCTCAAGAGTATGCGGACATGCATCTTGTGTATGGCTACTGTAGCGCCAGTACACGTCAAGCAGTTATTGAATACCGACATCGGTTTCCCGGCGCATTCCTCATTACAGAACGTTTCTGGAAGCACACAGACAATTTCGAGAATGCGGACTGCGTGATTATCTTTTCAACCGAGGAGTAAATTTGCCACCAGACTTAGAGGAAGAAGCAGTAGCTATTGTTACAAGGGATCCAACTCTCAGTGTACGTCGAAGGGGACATGGTATGCTTGAGGCAGACCACTATGCTCGTCTAGTTTATTCTACCTGGATATTAAGACAGTCACGGTTTTATTTTAATTTCTGCAGAACAGTCCTCTAGACAGATGAATCTACGTTCACGAGAAGTGGTGTTACAAATCTGAGAAACCCGCACAGGTGGTCCTTAGAAAATCCCAAAGCTATACGCCTATCTAAATTTCAACACGAATTATCTATTAACGTTTGGGCGGCTCTAATCGATGACTTGTTGATTGGTCCTGTCGTTCTTCCTGGGAGGTTAAATTTGGACAATTACCTTCAATTTGTTATTGACGAACTGCCAGGTCTTTTAGAGGATGTCCCACTAAATGTTCGACGAGACATGTGGTTTCACATGGATGGGGCCCTACCACATTTCGGAAATGCTGCCCGCAATTGGGTTTACGGCAATTATCCAAGAATGGATTGGTCGAAGTGGTTCTGTTGCATGGCCACCCAGGTCACCCGATCTTAATCCCCTTGAGTTTTATTTATGGGAGTATATGAAGAATTTAGTCTACACGCATGTTTCGGAGTTGTTGGATCGTATTCACCTGGCTGCCGAGCAAATCCGACAAAACAAGTATGAAATTCGGATAAGTACTTCTTCTGTTGGCTTACGGGCACAAGCTTGCATTCAACAAGGATGTGGACATTTCGAAAATATTTTTAATTGAACTTTTTTAAATAAAATCAGATTTTATTGACTTTAGGATTACATTTTTTTTCATGATCTGACAATCACATACATAGATCTGTAACTTTCAAACAAATGGATAAACAAGTTCTGCGTTTTTGTTATTTGAAACTACACTTTAGTCTACTTTACACTCCTAAAATTTGAACATAACGATACGGGACATTTGTAGACATACGACGTAATTAAACAGATTGTGTTTTTTAAAACGTATCTGTATATTACGTGTCAGCTTTTGTTATTTAATGTTAAATATGAATAGGTTATTGTTTATGTTACGATTTAGCGATATAATCACTTTAAATTTAGAAAAACACATGCTTACATACCAAAAATCAATTTTGGTACGTAAGCATGCGTTTTTCTAGATAAAAGGGTATATTAAAGGTTATTAACGGTAGCATAAATTAATATCTAATGTACAGCTAGTAAGTTTTTCTTTATAAAAGTATTCACTGTTTATTATAGTTCGAATAATACGATTAATCATCTAAATGGTAAAATTCTTATTCGAAATTAAATATGCGGTAACAAGGCCGTCATACATCAACAATCCAATGCTTAGTAGCATAAATAAAGTAACCTGAAAGAGAATAAACGTCTAGAACTATTGCAAATGTGGTTTGAAATGTGTTTTGATAACACTCATACGCACTTACGTTGATGAGTATTAAACACTGTAACTAACGTTCATAATTGGGAAAAACACATACAATAAATCTTCGGAAATAAAACGACAATACTGACAAAGCTTCGGAAGAATATTACAATGTTTAAATAATACTTTATATGGCATTTGAGATCAATAAAGAAGATGTGTATATATTGCATACAATATAAATAAAGCAAATGTCAAGTTTAAGTTATATTTAGAGGTTATGTATCACTAAAATATACACAATCTGATAAAAATTGAAATGGAAGATTTAAAATAATGCGTTGCAGTGAAAACGCTGTTTGACCTACTTTCAAATACGAGTTCATAGTTTGTTTTTTTTTAATATGAGTTAGACGCATAAAGAAGACATTGGGTTTTGTAAATGGGAGAATTAAAAATAAAAACACGATATCTTTATTTAAATCATACGAGGCCCGAGAACCAATGAAATATACGTATTATAACACTTCGTTACTAACCAAATATAATTGGTTACAAGGTGCGACAAAACATTCAAAATTGACAAAAGAACATGGCTTTTTAGAATATAGGCGTACAGTTGCAAAAAGGGCTTAAGACAAGGTTTTTCTACATCTGAAAAACACTTAGTGTCCCCGAGCTATAAAAAGACCGTTTGACGAAAAGAAAATATATTCTATTGCGGGCGACGTCTCTGAACGGTCTAATATTTATATTTGATCATAGAATTTGTACATAATAGTTAATTTTTGAAAAATATTTCAAGTTTCATTATTTATGAAGCGTATATATTTTTAATTCTATTTATTTTAAAAGTTGATTTTGTTACGAATAGTTAATTTTTCTTTTATATTGTGATATCAAACAAATATGTATCACGAATAGTTTGATAATTTATATAATGAGGAAAGGTCTGTACAGATCACGAAATCTGGTAAATATCAGATTAAAGAAATGAAATTTTTAGCGTATATGGATAAATTTGTAATAGAATTATCATAATTTCTATTATACAACAGAGCAATTACTCAAGATATCTTGGTGAATACGTAGGGATTCTGTCCCACAAAGGATCTAATGATATCTGTGTTTGTTTGTAATAATGATTCATAATAGCAATCAGTTTAAAAATTATATAGTGTGGAGATAAAATATTTCATTTGGTAGGGATTATTTTTCCACTAAATGAATATTGAATGACACACTCTTTTAGTACAACGATATCAGTAAATTCAAAGATCTATAAAGCTTTTATATAGTGTATTAAACAAAACGCCTTGTGTCATAGCTTAGTATTTGAAGGGTTTTACATCACCTAGATTAAAATAACACACAAGTGTGCTGATTGACAGATTTATAAATTCTGAAAAAGGACTTCAATGTTATTTCTGTATATTTTTGACAATACTCATAAATTTATATGATTTTGGGTTGATTTAGATTAATAAATGATTTATAAATATATATTGAAAATATGAACAATAAATGTATTTAATTTGACATCTTGTCGTCTTATTTCTTTATCTTTTACATTGAATGCTAGGCCTAGTTACAAATAACCTGAAAGCAAACACTGAGAGCTTATTCAAATACTTATTCAAAGAGTCAAACATTATACAGGCTGTCCAGAAACTCTCCTGACAAACGACGACCGGAGTTTCCTCTGATAATTTTAAGACAATTAAACCCAAATTCACCTAGTCCGAAAATGCTTCCTAAGGGAGCTAGAGTTCTTTGAAGATGGCGCCTTGTATTTATTTTTTTTTAAATTCCTCCAGAACGCTTCTATTTAGAAAAACAAAAACTGGCATGCTTATTTATCCTCCAGAGATGAATCGATTCCATCAATTGCGAATTTCTAGTACCGGTCATAGGCGTCCGTTTTGGGTAGGTCAACGGTTATTTTAAGGCATAACTTTTTTGTCTTTAACTTTTAAGCATTTGTGACACTAGATTATTAAATTTTCAGGTATTCCAGTACTAAAAGGTACTCTTACTTTAAGTCGGTAGGATACACCGTTTTCTAGAAAAATCGATTTGTAAATTTTTCGTTTTTTCTTCATTAAAGTTCAATTTTTTATTTTTTGCAATAGTTAGCTCTGAACTGCCAACAGAAGTAAAACCTACGTTTTTCATTGTCAAATTGTTGTCAGTTCGCGAAGTTTATCTTTTCATTTTTTACTTTGTGTTATTCAAACACAACGATTTGAATTTAAAAAAAAATGGTTTATGGCGAAATGAGGTGTAACGCTCGAGCGGCGCAACGTAGATATGCTGAAAAATTTCCCAATCTTCAGCATCCCACTCACTCAACATTTACAGCTCTTATCAACGATTAAGAGAAACAGGTTCAGTGGTCCCAAAAAATAATGAAACAGGGAGACATAATGATGTAACAGCAGAACATGAAGATGTTATTTTAATGGAAGTTGAGGAAAATCCAGAAATTAGCGTTCGAAGACTATCTGCCATGTACCCCACAATTTCAAAATCTTCCGTAGGAAATATCTTACACAAAGAAAATTTATATCCTTTTCATTTTACAAAGGTGCAAGCACTGCTAGAAGGAGATTTTCCTGCTCGCGTAGAATTCGCTAGATGGTTACAAAATCAGAAAAATCAAGATGAAGATTTCTTCAGGAACATTTTGTTTGGTGACGAAGCTACATTCTCAAAAAATGGAATTTTTAATGTACATAATGCACATTATTATTCGTACGTTGGTGACAATCCCCACGTTGTTCAAGAATTTAAGCATCAGCATAGGTTTAGCATAAACGTCTGGATAGGAGTAGTTGACGATTATCTACTTGGACCTGTGGAATTACCTGCTCGTTTAAATGGTGCTGATTACTTACATTTCCTGCAAAATATTTTACCTGATTTGTTAGATGAGGTGCGTTTAAATATTCGGCAAAACTTATGGTTTCTACAGGACGGCTGTCCGGCCCACTTTAGCAGGAATGTACGAGACTTTCTAGATAATAACTACGAAGACCATTGGATTGGAAGAGGCGGTTCAGTTGCTTGGCCAGCAAGGTCGCCGGATTTGAATCCTTGCGATTATTGTGTTTGGGGATACATAAAAGCATTTGTTTATTCCGTTCCGATACAAAATCGCGCACAACTCTGGCTAAGGATACAAGATGCTTGCAACGAATTTAGAAATAACTTTGGAATTTTTGCAAGAATTCGGCGTTCTCTAAGCAAAAGGGTAAACTTATGCATAGAGACTAATGGTCATCACATCGAGCAACTTTTGTAACAATCTACCTTTGATACTTGTTCTTTTTTTGTTAGTTTCTTTCCATTGTAATAAATAATTTGTTTTTAATTTATTAAATTAATTTTCATCCATGCCTTGATAGTCCAAGCCAACTTCGTCGCTAAAAATAAGTAGGTACATAATAAATTGAACTTTAATGAAGAAAAAACGAAAAATTTACAAATCGATTTTTCTAGAAAACGGTGTATCCTACCGACTTAAAGTAAGAGTACATTTTAGTACTGGAATACCTGAAAATTTAATAATCTAGTGTCACAAATGCTTAAAAGTTAAATACAAAAAAGTTATGCCTTAAAATAACCGTTGACCTACCCAAAACAGACGGATTCATCTCTGGAGGATAAATAAGCATACCAGTTTTTGTTTTTCTAAATAGAAGCGTTCTGGAGGAATTTAAAAAAAAATAAATACAAGGCGCCATCTTCAAAGAACTCTAGCTCCCTTAGGAAGCATTTTCGGACTAGGTGAATTTGGGTTTAATTGTCTTAAAATTATCAGAGGAATCTCCGGTCTTCGTTTGTCAGGAGAGTTTCTGGACAGCCTGTATATGCGTGTGTAACGATTTACATTTAATATAATTTGAGCCCTGCTTATTAGAGTTAAACTACAAAGCAATATGTACTTACTTCATATGAGAACGTTTAAGATAGGAAGTTCCGAGTTTGAACTAGTTGATCATTTTTGATGTCTCGGAATAATAGTGTGCAGATTAAATGATTGAGATTTACCAACGCATACGAGCAGGATATAGGGTCTCCTTTGGATATAAATACTTCATGCAAAGCTAAAAAAAATCGGTTGGAAAACGAAGACGAAAATTTATAAAGCAGCAACAAGACCGGTCATTACTTGTGTAGCTGAACGAAATGGTCATTACAAATAGGGACGAAAACTAAAAATTCTTGAAAGAAGGATTACGGGGAAAGTTTTTGGACCAATTAAATCTGAATATAAATTAAGAACAAAATGAAAGGTGAAGATATAGTAAAATTTATCAAGCCGCAGAGAATAAGATGGCACGGCCAATTATATAGAGTCAAGAGAAGACGTGGACAGTAAGATTACTGAATCGAAACCCGTATAGAGTAGACCCTGAAGAGGACATAAGGGGGTGGCAAAAACAAGTGCGAAAAGATTTAAACATGCGGGGAATTAGAGGATGGCAGAATAAATTATAGAATAAGCAAGAATGAAGTAGAGTAGTGAAAGAGATTATATCACATAGCGACCTCTAGTTAAAATCAAGGAGGGCTCAACTGGAGTAATACACCTTAGTGAGATGGATTCAAGATCTCCAGAAAGGGAGGTGCTATTCCAGTAGTTGCGGTTGGAATATACGTATAGTCATATAAATAAAGAGAACTGTTCTGTATAAGTCAGTCTAGAGCAATTTAATAATCTTTAAATAATTTATGAATTTGATTGCTACTACATAACTTAAATAGGATAATTCTTTGTTATAAATAACTAATATAATATAATATCCTAGATCTTATCCTAAAATAATGCTTTCCAAAAGTAATTATATACAAGATATTTATTTTAGTATTTCTATAACATTTCATAAATATTTTTATAATACTACTAGGGATGTTTCCAAAGATCTGGGAATTGCGCTCTAATTAAATTACGCAAAACTATTAGGCAATGCTTTTTATGATAGATAAGTCTTGACATGCTTATGCAGTTATCCAGTGCAATATCGTTCAGTCTGATTCAAGTGTTCGACCGATATAGACGCATTTTCGAAGCACTATTTGTTTAACCGTGGAAGACACGGCTAAATCTCAAAGAGTATTAATTTTCTTTTTGTGGAAAGAGAGTGTGAAACTTCAGAAATAACTAAACTTCTGCAATGAGTGTTTGGTGAGTCTGCAGAATCTAAAACTCCTGTATATCGGTGGATCGATAGTTTTAATAGTAGTAGAACATTATTAGAAGACGATCCACTCAGTGGTCGCCGAGCTCGTCGGTAAAAGAAAGAAATATTACTGCCGTGGAGAAGCTACTGAAAGAGGACAGACGAATGACGAATTTTTCAAATTAGTGTACGCCTCGATAAGTTCATGAGATCTCATATAATTGTTTGGGCATAACCAAATTTTCAGCCCGCTGGGTGCCAAGGCTGTTGGGACCAGAATAGAAACTTAATAGGTCTCACACTTGTCGTTAATTTCAAGAGCTATTAGCCCGTTACGGTGATAAATTTTGGCAACAGATAATAACCACTGACGAAACGTGGATTCCTTATTTCAAACCTGAGATCAAAAATCAATCCAAAGAATGGCATAACCCCGAAGAAGAGCCTTCATTTAAGGCGCGTGCAGTTCCGTTTGTGGGATAGGTTATGCTTACTGTATTCTGGGATTGCAAAGGGTGGCGAAAGGTACTATAATTAACGCAGAATATTATTTGTACTTATTATCCGGACCACTGTGGCAGACACTTATCAGAAAACGGCCTGAAATGTTGCATAAGCATCTGTTATTGCAATAGAATAATGCAAGACCGCACACCGCAAGAAAAACGAAGGATGTTTTGAACGAAAACCTATATTGTAATATTGATAAAAATTGACAAAATAAAAAAAAATTATAGCAAAATTCCCAGAACTTCGGAAACATCCCTCGTAATACGTTTAATACAAAAATAGTTTCGAAATTATTAGAAAATAAAGTTTTAATAAAATTGGTTTCTATTTTTCTCGTGTGGTTAAGAGATAAGAATCAATGTAATTCCTTATGGAATTACAGGAATTTAGATATTAAGCTTCACTCAATAGTTATTAACTAGTTTGTAACACGAAATAGTTGTCACGCTAGGGTTTCAAATTTCTTTAACAGAGTATTTCGTATTGCTACATTAAGAACACAACAAAAAATCAAGAGCGTAACGAAATTTGAGAATATAATGACATTCATTACTCGACAAATACATCACCTGAGACTTAAATCCTATTTGTCACTTTTTGAATAAATTAATATTTTTATATTAGTAAATAAATATGTACATCTGTTAATCTAATAACATCCAAAATATAATTGAATAATTGAGTGTTTTAAATATTATTTCTGCTTGATTTTATATAATATTTCTCCTATACTCTGCACGATATATGTTTAGACAACATGGCTTTCTAATATCATTCTGGCAAAAATGCAAATTAACACATTCTCTGTCACTCCAGGTGTAAGGCATTTGACATTTAACTTCCATTGTTTTCAAATAAAAATAATACGAAGTTTGAAATTTTTGTTTTAGCAAATAAAACTCATTGAACAGAGAAATAGAATTTTCTTCCTCGATAAACATAAATAAATTATTGTATTTATGAAACGGTACACATTTTTATATACAGCGTGATTAAAAAGTAAGGAACTTTGATATTGGAGCCTTTATAATTTTACAAAATAAGTTTTTAAATAAATGTTGAAATTTTAATTACTTGTTGTAATTTGATTTTTCTAACGCATCATGATGTAGAACGTTATTGTAAGTCATCTATAAAAAACGTTTAACACTAAACAATTATTAAAGCAAATGCTTAAGTTGTTTGCTATCAATTGCGTCACAATCTGCAATTTGAAACACTGAACTTTAATCTGAACGGTAACAGGTGATATAGGTATCTTTATTATTTATTTTCGAACACTTACTTATTGAAAAGGGAACTTATTTCCCATTAGGGGCAGGACTATGTTGTGTTACGCCTTTATTTCCCTTCTAAAATTTTCTTAATAGTTTTCATTATTTATTGACGAGTCCCGGTATGCGTATCATTTAATACGTATGGCTATCTGTGGTTGAATTGGTAACTATCGTCCCCTTCTGCGAGCGTCGGCTGGTACGCGGAAGAGAGAGACTGACCAACAGCCTTTTGTAGTGTAAGGTCGTTTAAAAAGTTACGAAAAGTACATCTTCGTAACGGAAGTTAACTCACGCTTCTTCAACTTATAGAATTTCACGTTTAATTACGGATCAGGTCAAGAGTTAGTGAAAATTTTAGAACAGAAAATTTTACTGCTTCCGACTCAAGAAGGTTGGAGAAAATTATCAACCGACCTTTTTTTTCTGCTTGGTGTTCTACTTCAACTTCCTTTTCGGAAAAGAAATAATTAACTTTCCGCGGAAGACACCACGCACACTACTGCCTCTCCATCCAGGGCAGTTCATATAGTAATCTAATCCAGCGAACAGCGATTCACCAGAAAAAATTAATTACATTTTCAGACGAATAGGGAAAGGATACAAGTGACTTGTATTGTTAAATTTTCCTTTGTATAATTTAAATTCCCTCTAATAATTTATATATATATATATATATATATATATATATATATATCGAGTTCATCGAAGTGTCTAAACATCAAAAATCCTTTTCAGAACTAGTTTACGACGAGGTATATAACCTGGGAAATCACGTATATAATAATGATTTTATTGGAGCAAGTAGTAAACCATAATTATGTTTAAAAATACCAATAACACTGTCGGTGAAATATTCACATTCAATGCATATTAAATCTAACAATCAAGGGTAATTTAAATTTGATATGCAATTTATTTTTTCCTGAACATAGTCGAAGAGATACTGCAAAGCGATTTTATATTCATCGAAGTACGCATGTTGCATGTAACTTGATTGTCTCAATTCTGTCAGTTGTATAAACAATGTAGCGCAAAAATGGCCAAGTTCGTTCGCGCAACGTATAATTATTAATTTTTCTTTTATGAAGGTGTAAAAGAAGATTTTCATCACAGATTTCATAAACAGTTTGGAGAAGAGTGTTTATCATTCAGAACAGTGTTTGAGTGGCGTAAAAAAACCCTTCCAGGAGCGTCGTGAATGCGTGCCGCATGCTGCCCGTCCGGTATCTGGTGTGAATCTTGGAAACATTGAAAAAGTTGACCAACTGATCCGGAGCAATATACGAATATCTGTGAAAGATTGCCCACGACAATCATAAAATTAGTGAAGCGCCAGGTGGGCCCCAATACAACTTTCCGCGAAAGAACAGCATAAACGACTTCAGAGAGTTTGCAGAGAACTCTTGCTTCACTACGAGTAAGAAGGTAATGACTTTTTGACACGTATCATAATAACTGATTAGATCTGGGTACACTATTATATCCCAGAAAGCAAGAATATTAGCATGGAATGGCGTTACTCAAGATCGCCTCCGCCCAAGGAATCCAAACTCAATTATAGCCAACAAAATGAAGGCTATTGTATTCTAGGACGCTATTGGACCAATTTACGTTGATTTTCTTGAAGAAAGAAAAAGGATTAATTCAGCTTATTACAGTGAGCTTCTTAGAAAAGATTAAGCTGGCCATATGAATAAAAAGACGCGGTCTCTTGAGCAAGTATAAATATTCTCTTACGCGGTAACATTGTCCCACATACAGCCCATCTAACCAAAAATACATTAGCTAAATTGGGTTGGGAAGTATTGTCTTGGCCCCGAGTGACTATAATCTCTTTGGGCCACTCAGAAGGTTCTTGCTATTTGCCTCTAATTGGCTACGTCAACACACAGAATTTTCTTCGACGGGAATACAGAAGCTACAGATAGGACAAGTGTAAGGGGGGTTGTTACGTGGAAAAATAATTTATACCTAGTACTATTATAAATACTGTTAGAAAACTTTATCCATAAATCACAAGTGACATTCCTGCCATTCAACTGTGTGCAAATTTTAAAGATAAAATACAGTTTGATAATGGAATGGGGAGAGAGAAAGAACCGCGTTCCTGTAATTGCTTTGCATAAGTCTGGTATGAGAAATCTTCAATTTTGAAAACGTTGCAGCTACCGGGAATCAATCGTTTTTTCGTATACTGGGCCATAAAATTATACGACACCGGTAATGTTAGAGATCGTCAAAGAATAGAATTAAAGCAGTAAAACCGCGAATTAAGCGTAATCCATTAAGGAATCAAAAGGTGATGAGCCACGAAATAAAAATATCGACCCAATCAATGTCGCGCATCATTAATCAAGACCTTGAACTAAGGGCATATAAAAGATATACGGGACATTTTCTTACCGATGATTTAAAAAGGAAACGGAAACTCGGACTCGATATGCGAATAAGCAACATCAGCGAATCCTTTTCACAAATGAAAAGATCTTCACTGATGAAGGATCTTTTAATAAACAAAATGGCAGGATTTATGCTAGATCATCAACATTGTTTAACAGTAAACCATGGACATTCCAAGAAGGTTCTGCGCCGGCCAATAAGGCCAGAAGAACTCAATAGTAGTTTCAGAGCAACATACCGAATTTTATTTCTCCGGAAAATTGACCTTCCTCTAGTCCGGACCTTAATCTCTTAGATTACAAGTTATGGTCGGATTTATAGAATATGGTGTGCTCTAAAAGACATCTGAATTTGGAGTCTCTGAAGCAATCCTTAAGGCACGCAATGAAAACTTACTCAATGGAAAACATGATGCATGGCCGGAGCGTTAGAAGTCCTGTGTTAAGGCAAATGTTGGCCATTTTGAATAATTTGTTGAAATATTTGTTACCTATTTATTGGTTATTAAATGCTGTAAAAATTGTTATGAAATATTTTCTCATTTCTATTTCACAACTAAAAATTCGTGTAATAGTATTTGTAATAGTACCAGGATTATAATATTAATTTATAGTTTGTATAGACCAGAAAAAATAAAATAAAATGCAGGTCAAATTTGAATCACCCTCGTAGGTGCTATACTAATGCATTTTGTGATACTATTGCTTACGTACTGGGTTCTTACTATCGATATTTAAACGGTACTTAAATATAAAGTAATGATCACATTTTGCCAAGTGTAAACATTTTTACAAGTCCATTCACAACAAGCACCAAAAAACAATTAACCAGACGGAAGTGAAGGTGTAAATATCCTTTCATTGCTTTTGCAAAAGTTTCGCCGGCAAACATAACCGACCTATTTCCTCTGAAATCAATAATAACAGTGCCTCGGCCGTCAACGTTCATCTGTCCATCAGTCAAATAAACACGTTTTATTGCAGTTGAGGCAGGTTTGGCGTTAACCTAAATTTGCAACCGCGCGAAAGCCGCTGCACGCGTGCTTTTCCGTGGCGCCGCGACGACCCTCGGTTACCAAGACGACCCGGGCGTCAAAACAGTCAAGAGGTCTTTGTGCGGGCCGCCCAACGGACCATACAGCCCGTTCACCATCAGCAGAATAGCGCGAACCGTCGCTCGATATAGATCGCAGTTGTCGGTGCTGTGCAAGAAAACAAAGAGCGAGAGAGACAGAGAAAAAACAAACGCAAATCGACCACGAAGATCTAATAGTCGGCGAACGCGTGTTGGTTACTACTTCGATAATAACCGCGCTCATTAATATGGAAAGGAAAAACTTATGAATTGTAAATCACAGAAGGAATCTTTGCGTCTTTACACTTGTTACTTATAATGAAGAGGTAATATTATTAACTTATTTAAAACAGTATTGGTATAGTACTGTTTCACTTTTAATAATATTTCTGCGGCGCCGCTAAATAAAATGTAAACTAAGTGTTATGTGTTTTAGTTCTTGTATTGTTAGAAACAGGTAGTGTGTGTGTTTGTGTTATCTAGATCTATATACAGTACACTAGCGCACATTCATGGAGAGTTTATGGAGCGTTTTATGGTCCTAACCTGATTAATCAGAAACATAATTAAAAATTCGAACGGTGTATAAAGTCAAGAGCCTATAACAAGGGTATGTTATCATTTACTAGTTTCTTTTTCTTTAATTTAAAGCGTCATAAGATTACATATATTTAATAAAGCAGTGAAATTATGTTTGGTGATAGACATAAGTGCTTTAAACTTAAAACAAGCTCATACTTATTTTTAGTTCTGAGTTAAGACATTTATTTAAAAACAACACGTGTTGGAATTGTTTGCAATGAAAAATATTATTTATGTGGCATGCGTACATTTGATCTCGTTAGTTACATTCGAAATTTGATGATTACGAGAAACATTGATTATTAATAAAGGCCGGATTATATGCAAAAAAAAAACTGGAAATATGCGCATAAATATGCAGATGTTTTAGCCTAAATATGCACTTCCTTATGAAAAATATGCAGGTAAAAAAATACGAGGAATGTTAGAAAATGGAATACTGTAGAAAAAAATATTCTATTATGTTTACTACAAGATTATTTAGAACATTTTACAACAAAATTAACTATGAAAACAATTTACAATCACATATTTCTCAAAGTTTTCAACAGAAAAATTGTGACGCTTGTCTGAAAATATGTATTTATATATTGAAAAGGTTGGTTCTACGTCGACGCTTGTTATAAGAGCATATTTCAAATTAGAAATATCATCTATTGTCAACTCAATATTTTCTACTGAATCACCACAAGATTTTAGCAATGTCCTTTAGCTTTTTAAAACCCTCATTTTTTCCTATTACACTTCAAAAATTTTCACACACGGACTGTCCCACTCCTTTAACATCAAAACATGACTTTTCATATTTGCTTATTATTTCAACGCTCTCGATTAGCGACATAAATTGTTTTTCCAACTGCAATATAGAAGTGGAAATAATACTGTAATTGGCTTTAATAAACGCCGACTGTTTAGGTATTTCTTTACTCGAATACACCTTTTGGGCGTCTTTTTATGTGCATCCCTATCAAGATCCATAATACTGTCTTCATTCCTTCATAATGATTTGCATGAAAAATAGCAGCCTCGAACCACGTTCCCCATCGTATGATTACTGGTTGAAGAGGAAGCGGAACACCGGGTAGATGTTTGTAAAACTGAACTCGTAATGGGCTCTTTAAAAATACTTTCTTAACACTACTAATTAAAGTATTTACTAAGGGAAAATGGTTTCTGACTTTTTCTGCAACACGATTTAGTCTGTGCGCCAAGCAAGTTGTATGAATTAAATTTGGGTAAAAGATTTTCAAGTTGAAAGCTGTCTTTATCATGCATGGGACAGCATCCGTCAAAAACAATAGAATTTTCTTTGTTAGAATCGATTCCGATAAGAAGAAAGTTTCTAGTTCTTCCTGTATAAACCTTGTTATTGTAAAATTATTTGCCTTTTCCGACTGTTTGGATGAAATTAAATAAGATTTTGCTGGAACCGATACGTTAAGGATACCAATCATTAAATGAACTATGTATCGGGCCACACTATACCAGTAGTTTTAGCTACGCATATATAAAGATGATTGTTTGCGACAACTTTCTTAATTCTATTCAATGTTTCTGCGTAGATACAGCGAATATATTTTTTTCTTAACGTACTCTCGTCGTTAAATGTTCTTTTGCAAAAATGACTTGACATTTAAATTGTTTAATTTATGTAGTAGAGTATTTTGACACACAAATCTTCATTAAATTGTTCTTTGGAAATTGATGGCAAACAGTGCGGTAATGTTTGCTGACTCTTCTTCGCCAATTTCATCTTTGTTAGTTTTGCAGCATGAGATGGAGTTTTCATATGTTTGTCGACTTGGAACTTTCTCTCACTTGTACTCTGCAAAAAAAAAATCACAGCATCGGTTGTTTTCTTATAAAATAAATGTTAGTAAAAGATAAATTAATAATTAAAAACTTAATTAATTAATTAATAAGAGGAAATAAATTAAAAATTTTACTCACAATCTTGCAGCATGCTACGCTAATTCTGAATAAGGTGCAATCCATCCAGGCACAGTCGCTATTTTCGGAATTTTTTCTATTATATATCACAACTCACAAGTTTACACTTCGAAAAGCCAACGTAAAATTACTTTCGAATATGGGAATAAACTTCTCCCAATAGCAAAGAAACACATATACTCCTAATTTTCTGGTAAAATGTATTTTTCTATTTATTTAGTTTTAAGGTATTAGCTTTTCCTGGAATTTTGTCTCGGCTTGGATGTATGGAAAGAGGATTAATAAATTCTTGGAGACGCTTATCGGAAAAGTAACGGGAAGAGACTTAATAAAATGCTATTTTTAATTTAAAGAGGGCTGTTTAATTTTTGTTTGTTTGTTACATCCACGACATATTTTTAGTAATGCTTATAATAAATTTGATTCAGTAAATAAATAAAACTGGGATACTTAAAATATGTAAAAATGTTGAATTACTACAAAATATGCAAATAATATACAAAATGCATATATTATGCAAATATGCAAATTTATGCAAACTGCATATAATCCGGCCTATGATTATTAATCTCTTAAATTTATAAATAATTACATGTTGTGAAACAAATTAATGAAAACCGTACTTATCGTATAGAACTGAACGTATTATTCTTATTATTAAACGAGAATATAATTTGGTTGTTGGGTTACAGTGAATTCACTGTACCCCCAACGACTAAATTTCGGACAACTAGTAATCCTGATTCATGTCAACCTCATTGGTGAATTTTAATATATTGCTGAGGCTATTTGTGCTATAGGAAGTTTTCTATGTAATTTAAGTTAAATACATAGACAACTCTGCAGCTGAATAATGGATTAAATAAATTGTTGATTTTCAATTCTTATATACAAATTGAATCCCTACACCGAAAGGTAGAAAGGGAACTTAGATTATATATATATATATATATATATATATATATATATATATATATATATACAAATTGTCGTAGGTCAAAACACTTAATAACGTTCAAGAAATACAAACAGTAGTTTCATACTGATGAAGTAAGTATTATAATTTGATTCTGATTTATCGTCTAGAAAGTTAGTTAAAGATCCAGTCAAGGTGCATACTTTAAAAATATTTTATTAAAGGCAGTATGCAATCAAAACTGTTTCATAGACGTCTAACGAAATTATTTAAGAGATGTAAGACAAATAGCCGTGAAAACTTCTCCATGAAAATATAATAGACTCTACTAATTTTGCATATTTCGAAATTACTTCTCCATTGTTTTAATAATCGCCTAATAATATCTATCGGTCTTTCGACATGACTGTTAGATATACATATAGATATATATAAGGGACTTGAGCATGTTACAAATTTATTTGATTGCCTGACGTATTATCAAATAATCTAATTCGAAAAAGTGTGTCACGATTTTTAATAATTAGGTGTTCATTTAGTGCTCAGGAATATCTATACCATCAAATCAATATTTCTAACTAACGTATTTACTTCATTTATTCCAAAAATAACACTTTTACGTTGCTTTTATGTCAATCTTTATTATTAAGAAAGATTTCTTTAGTATTTATTTCATGAACTGCATTTAATGATTTGTTAATTATTTTTATTGCGAAGTTATTATTCTAACTGGCAGCTTTTCAAGTGGGTTATTTGATCAATGAACTCCCATTAATTTCTGAAATAATATGACGCATAACAATTAAAATAATTGATTACAGTTAAGTACTTTCAATGTAAAATAAGTATATAATTCTGTTCGTTCTTCGCACGTAAGTCAATTCTATCTACATATTTACATTGTTAGTCGACTCGGCTGGTAACCTCGAGTAATCGGACTATTTTAAATTTGTTTAGAGAATTTGACAGAAATTTGTGTATAATAGAACCTACAAGACTTATAGATTAATGTGGATCAACAGCCCAGTTATATCGTTGTCGTTTTATTGATGGATATGGTAGACGATTCTTGATGAAACACTGTATTCATAAACTTCACTTGCTTCATTAAATTTCATTAGATTCCTCTAACAATATTGTTTCGGTATATTATATAATTATCAAAGAGTGTACTCAACTCAAAGGATATATCTTTCTACATATATATATATATATATATATATATATATATATATATATATATATATATTTGTATTTATGGGTGTCGGTGGGGATTATTTTGGCCATTTTATGATGGTGTTTATTATATTCATGACTTCTTGATAACCAAATTTATTACTTTTTCAATTTGAAAAGGACATTCTAATTAATTTTGTGTTTGGTGTATATTTTCTTGGTGGATATCTATATTAAATAGGTTGAACATATCAGACGATATTGAGCAAAAACGTGAGCCTCTTTTTGGCAGTTCTGGTCCATTGTCCTTGATTTTAATACGTGGAATAGGTTGTTGTGGTCTATTTAATTTTATTGTTGCCCGCCAAAGAAATAATCGGTTGCTTCCTAGACGATAGATTTTCAAGGTAGGGTTCAGATTCACTTTTTAGTGCTGACAATAATTTTTTCAAGTTACCTATAATATACAGGCTTAGGCAAATGTATGGATCCATTCGAATATCTCTGATATGACTTTCCACAATTAATCAATAAATCGGGGATTCGATCAGTATATTTATATACGAATAAGACTCCGGTTTAACCGGAAACGATCTTTATTTTTAATGAAAGACCCTGTATATTTTACGAATTACAATAGAGCTCTGCTCTGGGAGTTCAGTAATAATAAGGTTAGGCATCCTTTTGTTCAACAACGACAGAGATATTTAATTAAATCTAATAATGAAAATTTTATTGAGAACAAGAAAAATGAACTCTAATGATTAAAACAAAAATCAATATCAGTTAAGAAAGTTTTAGAAATTATGGCCGTTCACTTCTTGACGACATGCAAGTCTGTGAACAAATTCTTGAATAACATTTGCTAAAGCCTCCTCACGAATTAATTGCACTTCCTTAATTCTTCTCTGCCGTAACTCGTCCAGATTATGCGGTCCTCTAGTATAAACCACAGCTTTTAAATGACCCCAAAGGAAAACAATCTAGGGGAGTTCAATCTGGATATCATGCTGACCATTCAATGAATCCTCTATGACCAACCCACCGATTTGGGAATGTTTCGTTTAAAAAACTTCTAATCTTAACAGCATAGTGAGGGGGCGCTCCATCTTGTTTAGACCAAACAAAGGTAATTCCTCATCTTCCTTAATACCAGGAACAACCTGCTCACGTAAAAGATCTAAATGTCTCTGTCCAGTTAGTGTACCATGAATGAAAAAAGGACCAATAATACGGTTCCTGGAAATACCAGCCCAAACGTTTAATTTCGTGAATGGTGTGTATGCGCTTCTAGCATCCAATGAAGGTTATCAATCAACCAATATTGACAATTATGTCAATTAACGATACCATTCAAACAAAACGCGGCCTCGTCGAAAAACAGCAAGTTTTATGGAAAATATTGGCCATTTTTGCAAATCTCCATCACACTTTCACAAAATTGATTTCTACGATCATAATCGCCGTCCAATCATTCTAGCATTAAATGTTGTTTATACGGATGATATTTTTCGTGCTTCAATATTCTGGCTACTGATCGGCAAATTTTATCATAGTTTAGTACGAGAGATGTAATAGAAGTTTGTGACAATTCTTCTAATGTTATAGCTATATCTTGAGCAACAACTTAATTAGTTGCGTTTTTGGTCGTCCGCTTTTCGGCAAATTTCTAACATTTTCGGTCAAGTTATACTTTCTCAAAGTTTTACCAACGACACTTTGTGATATTGGATGCCGATCTTGATGCAAATTGTTAAATAAATCGCATACTTCTTTATGAGTTCTGACACTGTCACCCCAAGCCAATCTTCATCAGAATTCCAATACGTTCCTTTTGAGTTAATTGAATCATTATTAATATTTGTATGTCTACTATGTTAATTCTGACAGTTTAAATCAAGGACTGAATTTTAATTCCATGGCTTACTAAACATAAACATGATTTTAAAATATCAGTTTTGATTAAATATCTTTGTCGTTGTTTAACAAAAGGGTGCCAAACCTTATTATTGTTGAACTCCCAGAGCAGAGCTCTATTGAAACTCATAAATATATACAGGGTGTTTTATTTACAACATCGTTTCCGGCTAAACCGGAAGCCTGATTCGGATATAAATATACTCATCGAATCCCCGATTTGCATTTAATAATTGTGGAATTATTAAAATCTAAGTAGCCATATCAAAGATATTCGAATGGATCCATACATTTGCCTAACCCTGTATAATTTATCATATCGAAAAAAATAAAGGAGTTTAAAATAAAAAATAATTAATAGATGAAATAATATGAGTATACTTTCAATAAATAAAAGATTAATGTTATTGATAGATTCCTTCTATTATTATGTAATAAATATCAGATCGAAGAGAGTATTAACATCCTGATATTAAAAGATTATGTTAATTTGAAGTCATCAATTATTGCTAGATGATTCATAGCACAGTAATTATAAAAACCTTTTAAAAATTTAGTAACAGATGCATATTATGTCTGTGCATATGTATGTTGTAAATGCACTATGGAATTTTAACAAGGTAGTTATTATTACTCGTTAATTAAGGCGATGCACCTAGGGAAAGCTATTAAGCTTAAAATGTTGCTAAACACGTTCCCTTAGTACCCAGTCACTTCCGCTACTTAATTGACATTTAATAGCCAAATTTATAAATATATTATGTGATTTGCTAAAATGAGAAAATGGAGTATGTTTAAATATTGTGCAGTTTTTAAATATAAGAATTTAGATATCCACATTCGCTCTGTATCTTATATACGTATAAATGATATAGAAAAGTGAAAGTGATACTGATAATATGATTTCTTTTCTATATCTGCCAAAGTGGCAGATATAGAAGAATAATTTAACCAATCCTTGAACTTTTTTTTTGAAGAGAATGCATGCTTGTCTAAATTGTATACTTGATTGTTTCATTACATTCGAGGGCGATTCGTAAAGTAAGTTCCGTTTCCGCCTAATGAGCACAATAGTGGAGATATCGACGCAGTATAGTCTGGTTCAGTGTGAGTTCGACAGTGCTAATGAGAGAATCGTTCGGACATTCTTCCATGCTATTTTGGTCGTTTAAAATGGTTGCTGCAATTGAAAATCACGCCGGCTGTGAATGGCAATTTCTGTGTACAAAGAACAAGAAGGCTGCTGAGATTCATCGTGAACTTTGTTCTATTTATGGTGAAAATGTCATGAGTGACAGTATGGTTATTGGCAGTATGATGCCCTGTGTTATTTTTGTAAGTTATTACTATTTCACGAACTTGCACAGTACAAAAGATAATAAAATATTATTATTACATTCTTCTGCGCTGCAGATCTTTGGACAACACATTTCGTAGACGCTAGATGGACAGAGATGAACATTTCTCTTGGCCTGTAAATTTGCCCGACTGAGAACTTGTGGTTATAAGGACTAGTGAACCTATTAAACCAAATACCCTCGCGATATTAATGAATGTAAAAAATATAGGCCCCGAATTACCTATCTTGTATGTAGAAAAAAGCATACACAAGAGCTTCCGTTTCCGCCTAGTGAGCAGATATGGATATTGGTGTGATCGCAGAGCTCCGGTGTAGTCTGGTTCAGTGTAAGTCTGGCAGTGCTAGTGATAGAATCCTTTGGACATTCTTTCATGCTATTTTGGTCGTTTAAAATGCTGTTATTCGATTTCTGTGTGTAATGATGATGGCTAGTGAGATTCATCGTGAACTTTATTCCGTTTATGGTGAAAATGTCATGAGTGACAGTATGGTTAAAAGGTGGTGCCATATCTTTCGAGAAGGAGAGAAAGAACGGAGTCGAAGACCAACTATTGTGACGAACGAACTTGCGGGTAATGTCGAAGAAAAAATTTGTGAAAATCGGCGATTCACAAACACAGAACTAAGTGCATTTTTCCCTTAAATTTCACGTACAGTTTTGTACAAGGTTGTTACTGAACATTTAGGTTACCATCAATTTTGTTCGCGGTGGCTGTCAAAACTTCTTACCGAAGACCATGAAACATATTTCCTCACGCACATCGTAACAGGTGATGAAACTTGAGTCGCCTATAATAGGGCAGCTCTAGCTCGCCGGCACGATAACTGTCTTTTGGGAGAGAAAAGGCATCTTTCTTGTAGACTTAATGGAAAAAGGTGCCACAATAAACACTAAACACAGTGTTATAGCATGGCTTAATTCACAGTTCATTTATCGCTTTCATAGGACCAGTGCCTGCCTGCAGCATTTCAGAAACAAATACCAAAACAGCCATGAGTGGACTAAAACTTGATTGTCGGAAAGGTGGGACTCCTCTGGTCAGGGAAAGACCAAACAAGTCCTTAGGGAACAGCCGTCCAAGCTTATAACGAACTTACTGAGTAGCAACAGAAGGTATGCCAGGATGATAGTGGGTCTACCAACGGGCATTATATCTAATATTACAGAAGCAAAACAGTAATGAAAATGTGGGGTACAAGTAGATTTGCGGAAAAGCGGAACGACTTCCCAGATCAGAAACACGCCTAACAAGCATATCTTGAGTTATTCTGCGACACTACAATATCTGATGCGAAAAAGCATAGAACGTGCACCAAACTCTGCTTCAAACTTTGTAAAATGGCAGCCGAAACTCTGAAAATGCTTAAACAAGTGCTTGGTGAGGATGCTTTAGGCCAGACGCAAACTTTTGAGTGGTACAACCGTTTTCAATATGAACGTGTCGGCTGATGATGGTTCCGGTTGTCTATCGACGGAAAACACGACACAAAATATGGCAAAAGTGCGTGATACTATTCTGCAACACCGAAGGAGAACAATCCATGGCATTTGCAACATGCGGCGTACTGCTGCAAAGTTTGTGCCAAGCTTACTCGGCATTGAACAAAAACGGTACCGTGTTCATGCGTGCAGAGCTGAAACTGCCGAAAAGGATGCGAACTTCAGTGTAAGAATCATTCCTGGCGACCAATCATGAACGTATGGGTGTGATCCTGAAACAAAGCAGCACCACGACCGATAAAAGCACGGCAAGTTAGAAGCAACGTCAAGTCGATGTTGATTTGCTTCTTTGACGCTGATGGCATCGTGCACAAAGAATGACCGCACGAGGTGAAGCACTTAATTGACGATTTTATTGCGATGTTCTTCGACGACTAAAAAAAAATTTGTCGCAAGCGGCCTGCCAAGAGGCGCAACAATCCGTGGATCCTACACCACGACAATGCACCAACCCACACGTCACTTGCGCCTCAATGAAGACGGCAGTACTATCCCACCCTCTCTGCTCCACAGATTTTGCCCCATGTGACTTCTTTCTGTTTCCAAAGTTGATACTGAAATTCATGAGGTACTGTTGTTGAGACGATTGAGGAGCTCTAGACCGAATCGCAGGCAGTATCAAACCCGCAAGACGCGAAGATTTCCAGCACGGCTTTCAGTCAAGGACAAGTCGCTGGGATCGGTATTTAATGCGATAGGAAAGTACATATTTTAAAGAGGATGGTAGTGAATAAGTTGTAAGAACAAATTATTGTTTTTTGTTTACATTTCGGTAATTTCTGGGTAGCACCTCGTATCTGTAAATATACACTCCCAAAAAATGCAATATTTCCTAGACTGAGGAACTCTTTCGATAAGATTATATAAAAAGTTGCAACTCAAATTTTTAATATATCTCCTAACATCAGAAACAGTTGAATTTAGATAGCATTTTTAACTACAGAATTTGGCAATGAAACTATATTAGCTCAAATATATAAAAAACATTTTTGTATATATAACTTATATATTTTTTATTTAATATACATGATCATTAGTAGTGCAAACGATAACACAATTGGTACCAGAAAACACAGAAACAAGTTAACTCAAGACATAATGAGCTAGAGTTACTGATGCAAAACTTTAAAATACATCTTTCTGTATCAACAATATGAGATGTGAAATCTTATTTAAAGAAAACTTCCTACGTATATATGACTAATGGTACCTATTATGTTTACCTCTAGTACTGCAAACACGCACTTCAAACATAAATTAATTGAAATCACATATCTTATGAGTAAAAACTAAAAATAACCTCCCCATATATTTTAACGGAAATATTTTTAACGTCAAAAAGAATTTTTTATCTCAAGGAAAACATTCAATTAGAAAATTAATGCGACGCATTTCAGTAAATGGTTTCTTTCATCCTACTGATGTGAGATGTTCGTAAGAGTTGTGTGGTCATCGAAGAATAATAAATGAATATCAGAGCGGATGTGTTTGTCTAGCGTTGGATATCTGAACGAGCCGCGTTATCACGGAAACGAGCCATCCTATATCATTTTTAATTAAATTAACGCGGTATAATGCGTGTTACGTAATGGTGCATCGAAATGCCCATATTAATGAATTGATTGATTAAAATTCACTAGTGCGATGATAAAAGACAAAGTGTTACGCTTGACCTTTCCTTCCACCAATGCAGCGGAACATTTTTCACAATTTACTATTTAATGAAAGATTTATTATTGTTATGAAAATTTAGCACATTTACTATCTTTTAAGTGTGTTTACCATAAACCAAGCTTTTTCTGCAAATACATGAATTTTATCTTCAATATAAAGGAATAAATATACAGATGAACTCGGTTATAACGAACAATCTATGGACCACGCAATATGTTCGTTATAAGTAGACATATGTTATAAACAAGTTTAAAAAAGTAATTAACTTTTGGTGAGTTTTTTTTGTGACAAAAAGTAATTTTATTGTCAAATTCATTTTGAATAAAGTTACGGCGTTAAATTATCAGAACACATCCTAAAATTCTGGAGCACGTTCATAACATCCATCATCTTGGGAGCTTTTATTTGTTCATTCCCATTGTTTTACACTATGTCGTCTCCAAAGCTCTCTAAGACTGATAATAGTAAGTTAGGGTTGTCTTCTGTATCATATGCTATCAACTCAGAATCTACAGTAGCAAAATTGACCAGAGCCCTCAAGCTCAGTAATTTTGTTTGATTTTGCCCGAAGAAAATGCATTAGATCATCTTCGTCGGTATTGTCTTGAACTACTAGAAGTTACTGACAAAGAGGTAAATCATCTTCTGGTTCAAATCCATCTTCATATTTGTAGAAACCAGCGCGATTCCATGCAGTAGCTATCATGTAAATAGCATCTAATATGGCTACATTAAATTCTTGTTTTTCATCTAGAGTCTGAATGAATCGAACAATGAGTAATTTTCTATGAGATTTCAAGGATCGTATGACTCCTTGATCCATTGGTTGCAAAATGCTCGTCATATTCGGCGGTAAGAAGACTAAATCAATACATTTTAAATTTCTAATCATTGGCTGAACAGGACATCTATCAATGAGAAATAACATTTTTCGCTTCTGTTTTGTAAATTTTTTGTACCATTTGAAAATTTCCAATTCAAACAGTTCGGATGTCATCCAGGATTTACGACTGGCGTTGTAACATACTGACAGTTGAGTAACATTTTTAAAACATCGTGGTGATTCAGATTTGCCAATAACAAATAATTGCCGTTTTTCAGAACCAGTCATATTGACGGAAGTTAATTTATAAAAATGTGATTTTCGTTATCTCAGTTAACCACATCTTCGGAATTTCTCTATTCATGTCTAAAAACTCATCCTGTAATTTTCCAGAATTTATATTGTATCTATGTATAAGGTAAAAAAAATCAATACATTGTATAGTGAAAAATATGTGGATCATACCTTTTTTCCAGCCAACCTCTTTAGTGCATACAAAATCATCATATGTAGTATTAGAAACAGCAAACTGCGATGCCTTTGCTAATGTTTCAGCTTTTTCACGAAGAACGTCACAACTAATGGGTACATTCAGACTTCTCTGATAACTGAACCACTTTGTGAGAGAATTGTCAACATCCTCTCTTATAGGACCGCGAAGTCGTTTTAGTTTCATCACAATCTTGGTGCTAACACATTTTGTAATTTTGCCTCCAATTGATGATATTGTGGATCTTGCCAATCTTAATTCACTACATAATTTAACGTTACATCGGGTTTTGTAATAAATCAATTATTTTTAGTTTATCTGCCAGACTTATTGCGCGTCTTTCCTTTTTTACTACAGTCGACATTTTTACCTGTTGGTTGTAGTCGTGAACAGAAATGTAGCACTGAAATTTAATACTAATTAGTTTGAAAGCGACGGAAAGGGAGGTGACCAACGTGTTGAGTCTGTTTGTAGTAATTGGCCCGTTGGTTAATGCGAGTGCTGTAAATGCAGATGCATACGTTTAACGTTTGAATTAATCATTGTACAACTTTTGAATTGATCATTGTGCTGTTTTTTTGCGTAAACAAAATATACAACACACAGCCTATTGTGCGCAGAGCCTTGCATTGTAGATTGTGTTAGATTATTCCAAGTTGACACGTGCACGCAATTCCTTATTATAACCGAGTATACGACGAAATTTTGGACGTTGTAACCGATCGTTCGTTCTAAATCGAGTTCGTTATAAGCCGGGTTCGTACTAACCGAGTTCATCTGTACAAGTAATTAGCGAAAGTAATTGCTATAGCTTCGATTTTCGAATTTTGTTTGTCGATCTCGATAAGAAGGGATAACTGTCAAGAGAATTCATTAACGTTCTTTATTTCATACTGAATCTTACTTACTGTCTAATTCTATTATCAGTATCAATCAATATTAGATTGAGACACCAAAATTAAGTCAAAAATATATTACGTACACATTAAGCGGAGTCTTAAATAAGAACGTACGTTTGATATAAAGTTGGTCGAACGCCACGCTATAAGCAGCGACTGGGGCTTGATTCACACAGTGTTGTTTCGTTCTGTCTACCGATTTTCGTTGATATTTACCGATCTGCAGAAAAAGTCTTGAATTCTATCCAATTTTAGCATTTTCTCTAAAGTAAATAACAACAGGACCGTGTCAGTTTAGTAGGTTCATTCGAGTAACATGGCACCGGCAGTTCGTCCTCGCGTGTGTATATATTTTGTCAGTCGCCGTCGGACAACGTTGAGCGCACTTCGTTTGCTTAGAGTAATAAAACTAAAGCGCGCGAAGCCTATATATATATATATATATATATATATATATATATATATATATATATAAATAAGAAATAAATTTATAAAAATGGTGGAACACTTTCCGTTCTAAAACCGAGTGCGTTCCGTAAAAAAAATGTGCTTATATGCAGAAAACGAGCGTTCTACATCTACTGCATGTAAATACTTGTATATTTGCATAATTAAAATCATTTTTAAAACAACTTAACGTTTCTGTTGACGCACGTTCACAAGTTTGTCTGAATGTGGCAAAATCCGAATCTTTCTCTAAAACACTTTCAAACCTTTTTAGAACACAAACGTTTTTGCGTCTTCTACCGCGCATAGCTGTGTTTGAACATGTTCCAAATTTTTTGCAGAAATTCCACCAACGAAACCGAAGGATTTTATAATTCTTCTATTGCCTCCACTCGTCCGACGTAATTGTTTAGAATAATTTTTATTTAAATCTGTTTTAACTTGAGTATCTTGTATTTTTGACTGGCTTTCCTTGATAGCTGCAGTTTCTTTGGAATAAAATTTAAAAACCACATACTTAATATTACCAAAATATTTATAATAGTAAAACGCTGCCTGTAACCATGTTCCCAAATGTGTAAGAATCGGTTGTGGTGGTTTAGGAATATCGGGCACTGTGTTAATTACGGTGCAATGAATAGGATTTAAATTTTACTTAAAAGTCAACGCTATATTTCTGGACACGCTATAAGTATTTCTTAATTATACCAATTCGATTAGGTTTAAATATGTTAACAGTTTTTAATACAACTCCACCTGAAGAAGAGGCTGTATGTAGAAACAATTGTCATGGTATTTTATAAGTACGGTGAAATTGTTTTTTCATTTTTATTTCATCAACAGTATGAATTTCCATCAAGTAAAGTTTACCTTGATTCAAAATGTTATTGAAGCTTCGACAAGTTTTTTAGCCTTACGGTATTTCAAACTTCTAAATCAAGACAGTGCACTCAAAATATTTGGTTTTAAAAGTGTTTTTCCGAGATATATATTAAATTGAGAACCGCAATTAATTTCAAATTATATTTTCTTAATTTACATGTACAAAATAGCAAATATTGTTATCTAATCTTACTACTAGGAATTTGTATTATATATAGAGAGAGTTCGTTCTTCGGAAGTCACTTACTAAATCAATAATTTTGTAATATTACATTTTTTCAAAAAAATAAATAAAAATACAATACACTTTACGTTCCTGCTTATTTACATAACTCTCAAAATATTTGAAATTTTGTTGTGAGAAAGTTTATTATGTTTATTTCCTGACGCAGGTATATTCCATAACACACCTGTGTAAATAATGAAAATTAAATCCATATATAAATTATCGTTTTTTCTCTTTCAATACTTCATTCTAATTATGGGCGCGTATTTACATAATACAAGTGTATATTTAATAAGGTGGTATGTAGACTATCTGCTTAAAATATACATTGTATGTGCACGCTATAATTGGATCATAATTAAGGAGTTCTCCGACGGTGCATATATTCTTAAGGTTTCGTGAGACAGATAGCCAAGTTCACCTGAAATTTATAATCAACCCGTCTGATCTAAATTTCCGAGAAGAAGGATATTGACTCCGGCCGAGACCCAATGATTATTTAACTTGGTACTACGCCATACACGGGAGTCTTTTCTTTACATATTTAGACGTATTAGTCACAACTCACAACTACACTTTTGCTCTTTTAATTTTATAGATACAACTTAATACTGTTTATAGTTAGTTTATTCAATATGGAAGTAATAAAGTTTAATGAGATTACCTCATAGAATATGCAAATACGTTTCTATGATAATTTATTTCTAACCAAAGTCGCTCTTAATTAGTGGCAACTATGTAATAAATTTTCATTTATATATTTCGTTTATAATTACGTAATTGGTACTATTATTTTTTCAAGGTTAATATCTGCTATATACGAGGTTTGTCCGGAAAATACGTATAAAAGTTGAATAATAACTTTATTTTACAGTTTGCAGCCACCGCCTGGGGGAACTACTGCTGTAACAAATTCCATCAACGCTCAGTTCGAGTCAGAGCGCTCTGCGTGTAAGTAGGACTGTGCGGCTGCTTGTTGAAAGTTACCCTTTTTCACCTGCCGTCGGCATGGAGCTCTCTCTGATTGAGGAACAGCGCATCAACATCAAGTTTCTTTCAAAGCTAGGCAAGAATGGCCGTGAGATTTTTGAGTGTTTGAAACAAGTTTACGGAGACAATTCTCTGAAGGAACCAACCGTGAACAAGTGGTTAAAAAGGTTCCGGGAAGGCCGAGAAGAAGTGAAAGATGACCCTCGCCCAGGACGCGCGTCGACATCGAGTTCTGATGAAAATGTTGAACGAATTCGGGCTTGTGTGCTTAAAAACCGTAGATTGACAGTCAGAATGATTGCTGACGAGCTGTCAATCAGCAAAACAATCGTTCACGAAATTCTGACACAAAAACTTGAAATGAAGAAATTGTGTGCGAAAATCGTACCGAAGCTCTTGACGCCTGAACAGAAAGCAAAGAGGGTTCAGTGCTGTGAGGATTGGTTGGAAGCAGAGGAAAGAGGGGACTTTCTCAACCGAGTCATCACTGGAGACGAGTCCTGGTTTTACGAATTCGATGTGGAGCTCAAATCTCAAAGCAAGGAATGGAAGCTAGCAGGAGAACCGAGAACAAAAAAGTCGCGAAAATCAAGGTCCAATGTGAAGACAATGTTGATTGTTTTCTTTGATTGTAGGGGCATTGTTCACAAGGAATTTGTCCCTCCTGGCCAGACAGTGAACGGAAATGTTTACGTTGAAATTTTGACACGTCTCAGAGCTCATGTGGCCCGAGTTCGACCGGATTTGGCACAAGGGGGCAGGTGGATCCTTCATCACGACAATGCGCCCGCTCACACGTCGCTCGTTGTGCGTGAGTTTTTGGCCCGAAGCTCAATCACCGTGACAGATCACCCGCCTTATTCACCCGATTTAGCCCCTTGTGACTTCTTCATGTTCCCGAAATGCAAAATGGTGCTTCGGGGGCGGCACTTGGGAGATGTGGAAGCCATCAAGGCAGAAACGACACGCCAACTGAACAGCATCACAACTGAAGACTTTCAGCAATGTTATCAACAGTGGAAACGGCGTTGGCAGAAGTGTATCTCGTCTCAGGGGGAGTACTTTGAAGGAGACCATATTGTAATACCTGAATAATTGTAAAATAAAGTTATTATTCAACTTTTATACGTATTTTCCGGACAAACCTCGTATAATGTAAATTAATTATCTTTCAGCAAAAATTGCACTGTAACTATACGAGGATAACACTGGTGAACAAATTTTCATTTTTTCTTTCTTTAGAAACTATGTACAATTTTCGTTTCTTTTATAGTTCTAACAATAGTAATAAGAATAAATTTATTCTGGCACGTCAGGTTTTAGAAAAAAGAATATCGAAAAGTAAACGAAATAATACTAAATAGGTATGTGTATTATATGGAGCTGTATGGTATCGTCCTGTTTAAAATGTTTTCCGTTTTACTTTTGTTTTATGCTGTTCTTCGCCACCTTCTGATATCAATGTCCAACAATAATCAGCAAGCATCTCACTGTTTCACTTGCCCTGATAACTTTTTCCGATAACAGAAATGCCTTGATGAAACCTTTCGCCGTGTTCATCACTCACGTCGAGCAGGTTTGATGAAAAGTAAGCGAGTGCAAAAAATGCATTTTAAGGCTCATGTTACAGTCAAATTTATGGTAACTTGTAAGAAGTTCATTTCTAAAAGCATTCCAAGCAACACGCTCCAAGTCACTTAAGGTTTCTTCAATTTTTCTACCTTGTAGAATAGAAGTTGAATTTGGAGTCATATTCCCGCTTTTTGTTTCGTAGTTTTGCATCTGAGATTTTGGGAAACTTTTGTTTAAGGTATTGGAATCCACGACCATATTTATCCATTGCTCATAATTTTTCATCAAACCCAATATTATGTGCAATGGCGGTAGAAGTACTTTATCAGGTTCAGCTAGTGACTTATGAAGTATATTCTTTTGTCTAGGAATATACTGAACCCTAAAAAATCCCCACTACACCGTAGTGGAGATTTTTGGTCGACTGTCCCGCTCACAAAGACAACAGCAATTCTTTGGATAGCTCTTTCGAACGATTGCGATACACAGAAATATATGTGCCTGAAGCTAACAGTTACCATCCTTGGAATCTAGAACCTAGTACCAGGTGTCCAAAAAGAGTAGGGGTATTTGTATCTGACCCGTTCATGTAACGGCGCGCTTTAGAGGGGCGTAGTAAGGATAGGTTGTTGCACTGCTCTTTGGAGATATTATAAAGGGTCTACCAATAAGAATGATATAACTTTAACTTGGTATAAAATGAAAATGAATTGATATGTTTCTATGAATTATATTTTATTTTGTAATATATTATATAACATTATGTTTTAAATAAGACGTCATTAAGATGGCCACCTCGGCTGCGGCGACAGACGTTTAGACGACGAACCCAATTTTCAATCACTTTTTCCAACAAGTTGGGCTGAATTTCGCGAACAACTCGGGTGATGTTGACTTTTAAGTCATCGCTGGTTTGAGGATTGTTAGTGTACACCAATGACTTTACATATCCCCAAAGAAAAAAGTCCAGGGGCGTAAGATCGCACGACCTTGGCGGCCAGTTGATAGGACCATGTCGCGAAATTATTCGCTCCTCAAAACGTTCTCTCAATAAATTCATTGTCTCTCGGGCAGTGTGCGATGTTGCGCGATCCTGTTGAAACCACTTCTGTTCCAGGTCTCCTGTACCAATTATAGGCCAAAGAAAGTTTGTTATCATGTCGCGATAGCGCTCTGCATTGACTGTTACAGTATGCCCATCTGCGTCCTCAAAAAAGTAGGGACCGATAATTCCGCCGGCATGCAAACCACACCATACAGTAACTTTCATAGAGTGTAATGGCCTCTCGACTAGTTGCTGGGGATTGTTCTCACACCAGAAACGGCAATTTTGCGTATTGACAACACCATTAAGCCAAAAATGTGCCTCATCTGAAAAGATAATTTGTTTACCAAAATCGGCATTTTGTTCTAGCTGCAACAGCGCCCAATCGGTAAACGTTCTCCGCAAACCAAGATCGGCAGGCTTCAATTCTTGGGTTAGAATCAACTTATACGGATGTAGCCCCAAATCTTTCTTCAAAATGCGCCACGTTGACATCGGTGAAAAGCCCAATTGCTGAGAACGGCGCACAACGGACACATTAGTATTCGCATTCACGCTTTCCCTTACAGCAGTGATACTTTCAGCACTCCTTGCATTTCTTTGTCGTGTCGGTGGCTTACTATCCAGGAGAGTGTAATCCCGTTCAAACTTATCAATTATGCGCCTGATAGCGAGCTCGGAAGGCCGTCCACGTTGGCCAAAATCTCCTCGAAGAGCACGATATCAAGCTCTAACCGATCGCGCATTTTCGTAGTACCTTTGTACGATAACTATACGTTGCTCTTTAGTTAATCGATTCATCGTGAAATGTCAGAGTATACTAAGCACAATTGACGTTTGATTTGCGTTATGACAGTTAACACTGTGCACTTATGACCGTCGAAAGTTCTATCACTCCTATTGGTACTCGTAGACCCTTTAGTAGCCACGGAAGTGTACCCAGGAGACCATCGTGCTTTGGCATACGCGCCTATTATCGCAATGGTGATTCGATAGTCACAGCTCAACGTTTATATCGTGAAGAATTTAACGAACGGAATGCACCGAAGAATGATACCATCAGAAAATGAATTCGAATGCTTGAAAATATCGGTTCGACTGTAAAACTATTTAATTTAAAATTAATTTAAAAATATACATAACTTTGACTTATAAAATCAATCATGGCATAACTCAGTTTTGTAAAGAGTTATAAGCGCAAAAGGGATATTAAAGAAATGTAAAAATACTATACAAACACTTTATTTTGACATTCCTATGATAATAGATGTACACAAACTTTCAAAACTAATAAATAAGTCTGTATAAATTGCGTGGGTATATAAAAAATAGATAAATGCCTGTAGGGTGAAATAATGTCGCCAATCAGTCTATCTTAACACAACATCATTGATACATAAGTTGAGTAATAACGTGCTGAAAATATTAATGACCACGACAAATGTCTTTCAATTACAGAAGTATCATTGCGTGACATAATAGCTGTGATTTCAGAGGACCTACATATATTCAAGAATACTTGCCAAAACTTTTGTTACAACTGCATTAAAGTTAATAATATTTCCAAACCTCGCTTTCACTTTTTGTATTACGAATAATCGGTACATTTACTAATATCGAAATAATGTTATCGTTAAGTTTTTAAATTTAAAATGCGATTCTAATTTGATAGGAATTAATAACTTCAAAATTCGTACATTGGAGATAATTACTAATTACGGTATAAGGAGTGATTTTATATCAATCCTTACTTCTTACATTCACAAAAAGAAAAAATTTAATCGGCATTTTCCGGACTAACGAGATTTTTACATAGTATCGTAAGGGTATAAATAAACATTTCGCGACCATTTCCATATTCATTACTAAGCTCTAGACCGCAATACTTATGGCGAAAAAACTGGAACTGTCTCAGTGGTACGGTCTTTTACAACAAATACGTACATACGTCCTATATCATTATACTCTCGTTTAATATAATGAGATACGACAATAAAAGTGTCCGTGTACATCACCTTTATTATTTTTTGAACTCTACATTTTTATCTCCTGAAGAAGTAACAAAGTTGTTGCGACATATAGAGATAATTAATAAATGAGTTTTTAATTGACAGACCGCTTGCCTGCTTTTAATTTATTTTATCCAATATGTATAGTACAGTCGATAATACTTACAAGTCTATATATATATATATATATATATATATATATATATATATATATATATATATATATAAAGATAATTATTTCGTGACCTTTGTATGTTATGGTAGATTTAACTAGTTGGCGATTTATGGTCTGGTTTTACTTAAAAATGCATATATTTAAAACAATCTTACATGTTTCGGCAAGTGATGCCTTTCTCAAAGAATTTAAAATTTAAATGACAGTATATTAATGTCATACCTATACATTTGTAGTTGTCATGGATAAAATTATTGAAAGATACATCCAATTTAATAATAATAAATTATGCCTTAGTATTCAAAAAATAGTTAGACAACAAAAAAGGAGAAGGCAAGGCACGAGTTATTATTATGTATGCGCCTGTGGAGCGGCTTAAGATGTTAAACATGTTTTATTTAAATATCTATACATTTGCTTATCATGCTGACAGTTCCGTGTTTGGATCCCTGACTGGCTGTCCGAGTAGGTTTTCCTTCTCGTTTAAGGCGAATGTCGACAGCTTAACATCTTAAGCCGCTCCACGGGCGCAGACATAATAACTAATGGCTTGCCATTGCCCCGTTTTTGTTGTCTAACTGTTTAGAGAATGCAAAGACATGATTTATTATTATTGGACTTGAATGTACAATTGAATAATTTTATCTATCCGTATGACATGAATATACTGTCATTTATATTTTAAATTTCTTTGAAAAAGGCATCATATGCCGAAACATGTAAGATTACTTTAAATATATACATATTGAAGTAAAACCAGACCTTAAATCGACAATTATTTGAATCTACCATACATATATATATATATATATATTTCGTCGAATGTTTTCGTGGTCGTTAGTTGAAGCGTTGTTCTTTGGGGTATTGCGTCGCGTTTGGATGATTTCGTCCTGAGGAGGACAACTTTCTTCCTGACGTTTTGGTGACATCTCTTTCACCTTTTTCTTGAGGATTTTCTCGTTAGAACTTCAAGAGTGCGTTGATTTCCTGTGCCATTCGTATTGTATGGTCCCATAGTAGTGAGGCCGCGTGTTTGGCTTCTTGAGATTGGTCCGTCGGTTGTTCTGTCGCTTTCGGTTATTGGCCAATAACCGAAAGCGACAGAGCAACGCTTCATATATATGTAGATTAAACGAGTATTGAAGATTAATGCATACATCTCTATCTATATAAATTATTTCCGTTTTAATATTAACAGACCTTAAATCGCCGACTATCTGAATCTACTACATCTGCCATTATTATTTACAATTCTTTCTGTTCTTTTGAAACTTGAAGTAGACGGTGCAATAATTAGAAAACGTAGACATATTTACATATTTAGGAGTAGTAATAATAATTTAATTGTGGCCTGTTTATATACCATTACAAAGTATATGTACTTATATACAGAGAAATGTAATTTGTTTTTGTGAAAATTCAGACATATATTAGTGTGAATAATATGAATACCGTTTTAATTACTCTCGTTTAATATCTTTCGCGCTATCACTATTGTCCAAATTTTTGGAATATGGAATATTCCTCCACCTTATCATTGGTGTGATAAAGAAAAATATGAAGAACATAATGACGATGTTGATTTATCGACAAGATATAAATTTTTGTGATGTCAAACAAGTAAGAGTTTGCTTAGGGATTTAGGCTAAGCAAATAGTTTTGAATGGAAAATCGAATCTACACTTTAGTCAGATATTATAAAAAACACATCAAAGTTAGCAAAACTATCTTGGGTAACAAATTACAAAATTGTCAAATATGACGTTCAATCAAGAAAAAGGAAAAGCGATAAAGAATCCTCCAGGAAAATCCCATTTAAATGATAGAGTTGAAACGAGTATTGAAGATTCCGGAGAAGATTAATGCATACATCTATATCTATATAAATTATTCCCGTTTTGATATCCATGCAATAAAACAATGTAGTTTCCATTTGTTATTAATAACAATCATATTTTATATTATTATTTGATTATACAATGAACATATTCATATGCGTGTACACACCCGTACACATTGCATACTATCTTTTGTATAATCCATTGCCGTAAAAAAAACTTTATGGAGTTTCCATGTTATCAAAATAAACGTGAGGAACTCTTATTGTTAGTCCTATAGAATAAAAATTAATACTTGATACTTTTCTGATTTTCGAGCCGATGTTGTAATCACTATATGTATTTTTTTAGAATCTCGCCGTAGGGTGAGCTCAAAGCTAAATGTGGGGTCCGTTTTTTAACAATCGATCAAAGACATCAATGTCTAAACATTTTAAAGTATACGCGACTTGCATTAATAGAACATCCCTCATTTAATACTTATTATAGTTATTACGTGCATATATACATTAAATTTCCGTTTTATTTTCAGTTTCTCACAAACTCTGCAATTTGTTATATAGCATTATTATTGAAATTTTTGTTTAATAATATTGTTAGTGTGTGGTAAATACCATAAATATTTTCGTTTAGTAGCAGACATTTTATAGCTTTTATTCTCTTCAGAATAGGACTACCTAAAATCTTTATTCAACTAGTTAATTATAGATGGGTTATAATTAAAAATAAAAGTAACTGTTCCAGCCAGACTTAATTCAATTCAAATGACCTATGTATAGCCAACACTCACACTTCTATTTCACGCGATTTATTTTTTACTCGTTTTAAACGTCACCTGGCAATCACAATTAAATTGTAGGAACAGCGTGACCAACCTTGAACGATGTACTTACAGCGACTATGCATAAGTATATGGACACGCTCGACAGAATTAGACATCACATTTAAATATAAATGAAACGCAATGTACGACTTAACGGACTAACTATAGATTTCACATGGCTTGGATCAAAATTAGATTTCCTGCAGTTGATAAAAACAAAAAATTCACAAAAGAGTTTGACAATATTTCAAACTAACTTTCCTTTCATGTATAATTTGAATTCGTCAGTATTGAACATAAGTCTTATCATTTCTGGGAAAATCACTTTTATAAAAAACAAAACTTGCAGACGAACTTGCAAACTTAAGTTTCAACTTTAATGAAATGAGAAAAGGTAAGTATTCATTCAATTAAGAATACATAGAACTTTCAAAGAAGACACAATTAGGTTTTTATATATTTTTTAAAGCAGAAGTAGAAACGTTCTAATAATGGCTATAGATTATTATAATTGTAATTTAATCAAAGTATTAACGACTATAACTTGTAATTTCCATATATCCAGTAAATTAATATAAATATTAATAAATATTACACTCCATCTGGCTATTTCAGTTAATTTCATTAATCTTTAACTTTGAATCAATAGCAATGTGCTTATGTGTGCTTATAGTGTAATCCGGCTATAGTGAACTTCATAGGACCGGTAAAATGGGTTCAGTATATCCGAGGTTCACTTAATCCGAGGTTAACACAATGATAGATACCTCAGTGATATGAACCAGTGAAAGTATATTTACAAAAATTGAAATGAAACACGTACGTTTAAATAAAATAAATGGTTATTCATATTTTATGTTGTGAAATGTATTGTCCTGGGTTCCGTTTATCTGAAAGTAGTGGTGTAGTTTTTTTTTGTATATTGGAAAGTTTCTGCAGTAGTAATGAGATTGTTTGGTTCTATAACAATTTCCGGTTCTTCTTCATCTTCAGTATCTGATGTTGTTATCTGGTGTTGTACAATCTCTACATCAGTCAGAATTTCTGTGGCAACATGTACGTACTCTAAGTACTTGTCAACATCTGTGCTGCTATATCTATCAATTCGCTTAACGCAATGTCATGCTGAGCATCAAAGTCTTCGCGAACTACAGCCTGATTATTATTCTGAACGAATCCTGCGTGGCGAAAGCAATTTTGAATTGTTTCAGTTGATATATGTATCCATGCACTGCTCAATAAATTTATCGCATCTAAAATTGAGATAATTTGAACATCACTATTGTCCTGTCTTTGAATTATAGTTAGTAACACAGATGTGCCAGGTAACTATCAGCAAGTAAAATTATATTTTAAATATTTTTTAATAAATTCCATGTCCCACTTCTTTAAAATAATTGTTAAAAATAGAGGATGTGGTGCATGCATTTTTGTTAGCAACGTATGAATATATTTAAAACATCGTGGTTTATTGTATTTACCTGCAAACAAAACGAATCGGATATTTTATGATAGCTAAAGTATTAGTTATAACTAGAGCAGACCAATTGCCATGAGCGCCGGTATGGGAGTGTAATTCGTAATATATTAGAATATGCGATAGAATAGGGACGCAACATGAGCTTGTTACCGATATAAGTATAGAAGTAGAGACATTTATTCTATCAGAAATAATTAAATATACATTTGCTTTTCTGCTATTAAAGTAATCTGCATAAACACACAAAAAATAAGAATAGTACATATTATAGCAGCGTTGTATGTACCTATAAATAAAATAGAAAATGTATGAAATCAGCGATTGTGTGCACGACAGAGGATTTAAAAAAACTTACCGTTTTAAGCGTTTTCCAAGGATTGACAAATCCATAATAAACTTATTCACTTCGTCTGACAACGGTCGTATTCTCGATTTATGTGTCGACAACATTTTATTACGTATACTTACACTTACATGCAGTCTAAGCAAGTACCAAACACATACTGAATGCTTTTTATTAGTTCTGATGCAATACAATCATCCTCACATCGGCGCACATGGCGCGCACGGAAATTGGTCTGCTCTTGTTGTAACACTCAACTATTCTCAGCAATTTACGCTTTTGTGTACCGCTCCAATTTGCACAAACCAAAGCTGTTATACGTTCTTTTGACAACTTGCCACCGCTGCATGTCTCATCTTTGAATTTATGAGTTTGGTTCAGATGCATCCTATTAAAAATTCCTGTTTCATCAGCATTAGATATCTAATCTTAGGAATAATCATTTTTTATTGACGGCCAAGTATGTAGAAGCCAATCTTCTGTGATGCTTCTGTTTACCGAGGTACATTCTCCAGATATTCTTTCAAAAACAATATTGTGTCGCTTCTTAAATCTATCAAGCCAACCACGGCTGCATTTAAATTTATCGCCACAATTCCTTCTGAATTCTTCCATTGTAAGAAAGTTGTAATAAATGCCCACTAATTGGTATCTTATTGGCTCTTTTTTGTTGAAACCACTTCAGCAACATATGGTCTACGTTATTGTGCGTGGATGTACGCATTTTCTTCTTATTTAAGTTAGGCTTACTTTCATTATAATATTTTCCTATTTTATCTTTATTCTTCCATATAGTAGACCCAGTAGATTTCCCTATTTTATTTTTTGAACAAATTGTAGTTTGAGAGGAACCAGCTTCCATTTCACGGATTATATTAAATTTATCTTGAATACAAAGTGCACGTTCTTTACTTTTTTCAGCCATTACCTTTCTTAATTTCACTGGAACCATAAATAAAATGAATACCCACAAACTTCCACTGCAACTACACAATAGTGAATATGTACTATGTAGAATGAAAGATATACATATATACGCACTTAATTAGGGGAATTACCGAATGATTCGGACTGTGACAAAACAATTTAACTGACACTGCCGGTCAGCGATTCGCTTATAATGCACCAATCGATAAATTTGCGAAAGTTCATTATAAACGAGTTCCTTATATGCCAGGCTGAAATACATCACTTTAAATGGTGAATCAGCTGGCACTTTGCAAAACGTTTATTATAAACGATATTTCATTATATGCGAGTTCATTATAGACGGATTACACTGTATGTATTAAATTTTGTTTATGAAAATGTAATTTATTAAAGAAGCCATAAAATCTATTCCGTCAAAGATAACATCTCGGCTACCGGGCTGGGATCGATGTCCTTGATACTGCTTTCTCCTTTGTCGACGTTTCGTCCAGTGTTGCCAGGATTGTTACTTTTGTTATTATTCCTGCACTGAAGCGAAGCAATGTGAGCACCTTTAGCGTCCTAAAATGACAATTGGAGCGGCAGCTTACACAAGTCGAAAGACTTCTTCAGACGATAGGTAAGGTGTAATAAATAAACCCAAAGTGTAAGTGATCTTCCAAGAGATAAGGCCATCATTAGTTTATTTAAGAAAAACGCAAATAAAACTTCGTCAATGACAATTCGAGCTAACCTAGAAGGACATAAATATTAGTTTATTGACAATTAAAAGCAGATTACGTAAACACGATATCGTTCATCGAAGCACAATTATTAAAGCCTTGCTGTCCGATAAAGATTTACAAGCGCGTGTGATCTGGGCACAAGAAAATTTCAGCAGTGATTGGTCCGATGTTGTGCTTAAAAATAAATCATCTTTCTAGGCCTGGTTACTTGCAAAGAAGACATGGTCAACGGACAAAAAAACTTCTATACAGTGCACTATAAAACAACCTGTATGTTTGGCAAAACTTCAAAACTTTGTCCGTGTTTACCCGTATTTTAAACAAGAAACGAATGGTAAAATTGTACTAAACTTCTAAGATCTGTAAAATTGTAGTTAGAAAGAGAACAGTGTAGTTTGGATCATACAAGAAAAGAAGACAATGATCTAAAACATTGAAGCAAGTTGTGCAAGGAGTAAGGGAATGTAAGGCTGCAAATGGTACTGCATCAATGAATTGGCCTTTGCAGTTCTTAGACGCCAATCCAATTGAAAATATTTGGGCTTTTATGAAGCAGAAACTTCGCGGAAGACGTGTATATAAAATTTTCCAATTATCTTGCAATATAAAGTATATGTAGTACTCATTATCTACGAATTATGCGTAAAATTTGGTCCCAAGTATGGGAAATCATTGAGACGTTATTATTAAAAATAATGGAGAATGGAGGCGATATTAAATATAAGCATATTAGCGTAGATGTACTTTGTAACAATATATTTTCTACTAGGGTTTTTTTTTGGTAGAAATATTAGCCTGCGTTTCTTATTATACAGAGTGTAATTAAGAAGCTTATAAGCTGATAAGCAAGCTACTTAACGAATATTAATTTTACCTACAAATAGATATACTAGAATGCAATATTATTTTATTCGAAAAGATTCTCGAGTTTAAAATAGTTCGAAGAGAATTGGAATGCATAGGATGAAACAAGAGTATTCTAGAATTATGTCTCGCATTAAATACATTGTTCCAAGGGAGTAAAGTAATTTTAGCTATCACGAATTGTATATGTTACAGAAGATGCGCGCTAGCGAACCTTCGGTTACATGTCAAGCCGTGGCGAAGCACGCCCCTAACAATAGACCCGTTACCTATCTACTTGAGAGAGCTTGCTTTAATTTCAGGTTGTCAATTGTAGGCCTTATAAATGTACAGCTTTTGCGTGCTCGGTGATGTTAAAATGTCGAAATGGAATCTTCTTTTCTCGGAAATGAGATAGGTATTAGTCGTGAGATATTTTTAGAACATGGAACCACTAAAGTTGGTTGTAAATGTGGTATTTTGGCAATTTAAATTCTTTTGTGGTGACGTATTCCGTGTACCGTAGTTATAGTCTCGTAATTTTATGTTTGAATGTCAATTTAAGTAGAATTTAAAACACATCACGTCTATATACATTATTATAATTTTAAATTATGCTGGATGCAATACCAAACATAAAATTTCAAACAGAATGCTTTAAATGTTTGGATTTTATGTTAACGTAAAAATTTTTATTAACATACTCTTGAAGGCATTTAGCTTATTAATTACAATCATTTCTTCCTTCAAATTATGGCTTTATTTTTCGTTTTTTTTTCTCTTGTTTACTTTGCCTTTGTCATAGTCTAAAGAATTTCTTAAAACCAATTAAAAAAAAATATTGTAAATTTAATTATCAAGATATGTATTTCCAAAATTTCACATTCTATCATTTACAGTTTTTATTTAATTTGTAAAAAATATTTCACAGACCATTTGCATATCGACTCAAGAAGTTTCTACTGTTAATAATACAAAAAAAGGTTCTTATAAAATATTAAATAATAATAAATACAACGTGCATGTGCTTATTTGTTTTGGAGGATTTAACGAAACCATTGACCGAGTAGATCTGAAAGATGTAATTAAGCAAATTAAGATTGGTACGAAATACATTAATCCCACCTTATTAAAGAACTCTATAGCAATCAGAAAATAAAAATGGAACGTGGAGCTAGAGGAGAAGTTCAGATAGTTAGAATTATATTGACTGAAAAGACTCAATTCATGATAATCTCCAAAGACCCTATTAGATGCAAGTTAACATCATAATTATCAATCAAATAATGAGTTTTATCACGTGGGGGACAAGTTAAATATATTAAAACAAAAGTTAATAAAGCTAACTTCGGGAAATAATCCAGAGATACCAATTTATATCGGCAAAAAATAAAGTTCTGATCTACAAAGCTTGTGTCAAGTCTATACTAGCACATGACGCTAAGACAAAATGGCGATACTTAGAGCAATTAACGGTGTCACACTTAGAGATAAGATAAGAAGCAACACTGTAAGAAAACAATTTGGAATATAGTATATGGCAAGATGGGATATATTGTGACGAGAGTTTTGAAGGGACTGTGTAAATAGAATGAACCTCAAACACATTACAAGATAGTCTAAAACGCAGAAACAGGATACCAGAAGGCATTTAGGAAGAACTGCAGAACTGTGACATAGTTGGTTATCAGTATCGCAAAAATATATAGGGTTGCATTGAATGCATCTTATTTGAAATGGAGGAAGTACCTATAAGACAATATTAGTAATTCTATATAAAATGCGACTTAACGTCAAATCTATCAGATACACACACACTATGGCCATTAAAAATGTTCAAAAACTTTTTCAAATTTCTGGCGTATTTGTACAATGGTGTATATCCAGAAAGAGGTTATAATGATTTAATTATATTAAATCGTCATAACAAGATTACACTTCAAACTTAAGGTAAAAAAGCAATTTTTTAAATTTTATATTCTTATCAACTGGATACATGACATGGAAATTGCAACACCAAGAACGTGTAAAATATTATTTTACTCATATGTACCAATTTTTACTTAAGCCGTGTGTATTAAAACATTATAATATTTGCGGGCATTAGTTCCATTATTTATTAAGAATTTTGCCATTTTCTATTCGCCGTTGGTGGGCTTTCAAAACCGAAGGTTCACATAACTTGGCTATTGTCCCATATATTTTAACCCTTGACAACACATCAAAATACATTTTTTAGATATATATGTTTCTGTCAATTTCTATATTTTATTTCTTCGGAGAATTGCCTTTTATCTAGAAACACGTCATCACAGCACTTTCTACTAACTCTTGGAGAAAGTTCCAACCCCTAACAGTAAACAACCGAGTTTATTTGTTAGGAAGTTTCTAGGAAAACAATGAGTTCTTCGTTGCATCTAAAGCAAACATCATCCATCATATACTGTATATTAAATACTAAGTAAGTGTTCAATCGTCATCACAGTTATTACAATAAAATAAGCTTTGTATATAGTGAAAGTGCGTTTCATTTGGATAAGTCCTCCGCAGACATACAACCCGTGGTTCTCAAAAATAAGTGCCAAAGTACTTTACAGAGCAGCTAAAAATTTTTTGCCAAGCGTCAGAAACGTCTAACTATTCAATGGTAATATATAATAATTGATTATAATTTTGTTACGTTTGACTAAATGGTCAAGGCATATCTGATACTTCATGCAGTTCTTTTTGACATTAATGTCAGGTCTTGCGAGTTTTGACTCAATTTTCATAATTTTCTCTTGTTATACTTTTGTTTAACGTGCTTTAGGGTTTAATTATGCCTATAATACGACAACGTGAAAATCAACGCAAGTTGAAAGAATTCGAGGTCGAATTGTCGGCTTGCGCGAAGGTGGTTTCGGACAGGGTATTTGCAAATCCCTTGAACTGGAACCAATTCATGATCACGCGCTGTTATCAATCATGGACCAAGGAAGGTCAGGAATGAAGCCGAAGAGTAACCGGGGGGCGAAAAAGAACTAAAGTGCAGGCCCACCGCCTTCGCCTAATGGTACCAAGAGACCGATTCTCCGGTACCCGATCAATCGCTGATCTATGATTAGGTAATAAAGGCTGTGGCTCTTCGAACCATTTATCCCTCATCAGGGTTTTGGATTTGCAATCCTATCGGTTACCATTTCCGGCTCAACACCGACGGCAACATTTGGAGTGGTGTAGATTGCGAATGCACTGGAACGTGGAGTAGTATAAAGTGGTGTTCAGTGATTAATCTTTATTTTTTATAGGGATGCATGTTGGCCGCATGAGAGACGAAGATGAGGAACATCGCCATATTCAATTTTTTGTTGAAAGACGTGTGCACCGAGCGGTGGGAGTTATGATATTAGTACTACAGCATATGGGAGGTCTCAGTTAGTGTTCATCTGAGGCACCATAAACGTTCAGTTAATGATGTGGTGGAACCCCATATCCTTCCACATCTTTAGTAGCTCAAGGACCCACTTTGCCAGCAGGATAAGGCCTGTTCATACGTAGAGAAAACTGCTCTAAACCGATCTCTCGCCAATCGAACACGTGTGAGATATTATGGCAAGGAAACTGAAGAATTTAGCGCATCCGTCCTAAACATTAGAAGCTTTCCGCTATGAATTGCAAGTTGTTTGGGATGTCTTACCGAAAGAGCACATCGGCCACCTATTAGAATCAATGCCACGAAAAATGGAGGAAATGTGAAACTAATAGGAGCGCTTCAACATATTATTAATAAAAATAAAATCAAATTGTGTCAATCTTTTCCTCTTTTTCTTTTATATTATAATCAACTATTAACTTGAATAGTTATATGTTTCTGCTTAGATTGGTAAAAAAATTGGCACCGCTTCTTCAAGCTGCAATTTCCATGTCATGTAATATACGTAAGCAGTGGATTGCTTGAAAATCTTGAATAAAAATATTTAATATAATATGTTTAGTATATCGTTATTACCAGATATTGTATGTTCCTGCTAGTAGCGCAAATAAAAAATTTATTAAGAATTCTAATCGTAAATGCAAATCATTTTTCCAATTCCAGAGTTTTAGTTATCTTTTTAAGTTGTTTTATCACGTCTTCCATTCAAAAGAACGCACATGTATTTATGTATGAATAAAGTACATGCACTTATTATAAATGTGAAAATTATGTAATATATATAATAAAAAAGAATACTATGGGATAGCGATAATAAACTCATTAATTTACCTTAAAAAAGGTGTATGATTTCCTCATTCCTTACCTGTGAAATTCGTAGGTGTTCATTTCAACTGTATTTATGTAAATTAAACACTTATAATCTATTGTTACAAGCATATGTGAGAGAGTGTGTCTGGAACGGAAATGTAAAACACACTTTACAATAACGATTATATACCTCATCAACATCATCCTTAGGCATATTTTAATATAAGTTTCCACTCAAATGGTTAAACCTACACAGCTTTAATGCTTTTTATAAGGATGTAATCATTTAAATGATATGTACATTCGTGTATTATAGATTTTTAATAATTACAGAAAGATTTTGTTTCAAATATCTGGAATCTCGACATTTACATAACTGTCACATAAAAGTCGTGAAATATCTAGGTTATATTTTATTCCGACAGTTATTAAGTTTAAATACAAATGTTTGGAGCCCAAACAAATTGCACAACTTGTTTTAAATAATATGTTAAAGGAAAAAAATATTTTTTTTAAATATATGTATGTGTAAATCGATCTTATGAATTTATTCCATAACCGAATTAGTGGGTCAAGCTCAATATTATACAAACTAAATAAAAAGAATGTAAATATATTTATCATACATTATTCTGTAGGATAAAGGTTATAAATATAGCACAGATTCTTTTAAAGTTTGATAAATTTTCGATAACGTTTCTATGATCCGAACATATTTGAGATAAAGAGGAACAGCTGTGTTGATAAGGAATTTTCTATAAGGGAATAAATGTATTGCTAACTTCGTAATAATTGTTATTATTCACTAGATATTTAATAAATTAATAAATTCCTTAATGTACAATTGCAATCACAATTTAAGCGACACTTTGACTTTAAATTACTTAGGAAAGCTTGACTTACAATAAAAACAATTTGAAACATGCTATAGTGAGAAAACTTATTCGTATAAAAACGAGAATACAGTGCAAGTCTCGATATAGTGAACATCCCACATAGGGAACCATCCACTGTAATGAACATAAAAATAACAACATTAACCTCTGAATAGGGAACAAAAGAATGGGTTGAACAAACACGCATAAAGGGACTTCCCCTCTGGGGTCCTCACATGACCCCAGAGAAAAAAATATAGAGAATTCAAGTCTGTAGATCGCGGAGGGCTAAGTTGTGGACTTCCTCACCCTATCCACCGATTTGGATACGCACCGTCCAAAAGCTCACGATCAACTAAACTGAAATGCACTGGACATCATCGTGCATAAAGTACAAGTGTAATTGCAACTGGACTTGTTCCAACAGTAGTGGTAGCTCCTCTTCAAGAAAGCGATGGTATACTTCTCCATTTAACCTTATGGGCAAAAAATATGGACCTATCAAGTGATCTTCAACAATTCCGGCCCACACATTAACAGAGAATTGATGTTGATGACGGATTTTCATGTTTCGTGTGGGTTTTATTCAGCCCATGTGTGATTATTATGAAGATTAATAATAGCATGTCTGGAGAAATTAGCCTCGTCGATGTACAATACTTGAGCGAACAACTGAGGATTTAGTGCGATTTTCTGTTGTACCCATTGACAAAAAGTCAATCTTTGCGGAAAATCTGCTGGTAAAAGTGCCTGTACCTATTGTATGTGATATGGATACAACAGTTGATTGTTCAATATCCACCAAATTGTGTACTGACTTCTCTTCAAGGCAAAGGCAATTATTCTGGTGCTTGTAGTAGGATGTTCCTCAATTTCATTTAACACCATTTCTTCAACTTGTGGAGTTCTAACTGTGCATGGGTGCCCGCTATCAGCCGTAAGTTTTTTAAAACTTCCCCTTTCACTAATACGTTGGTGAAGATGGGCAAATATCGAATGATGCGGGATGACATGATTCGGGTATCGTTCTTCATAAAGATGTCTAGCTGCACGTGAATTGCCGTTAGTAAGACCGTACACAGAATGCATATGGCACAACTCCGGATTTGTGTAATTCATTTTAGAAAACTTTGACAATACTTTGACACAATAATATTGAAATGACAAATAAATATTTTCCCTTCAAAACAAATGTTTTTGCAGAACTATACTATACTATAACAAATGGATTATATTGTTGCAGCATTCGAAGTATCCCCGGCATTCTTGAACGCACTCACCAATCAATGCAACAGAGGATAGAAGCTGTCATTTTCAACAATTTTTATATGTTAATTTTGTTGTATTAGTCAGTTTTATTGTATAAACTTTTAATTTACGATTAAACTTCTCGTAAATTTAAAACTAAGCCATTTAAGACATACATTTATATGAACTTTTATGATAGTAATAAGTTATTACTATCATAAAAGTTCATATAAATGTATGTCTTAAATGGCTTAGTTTTAAAAGACGGCAGACTATGTGCCCGAACAGTAGCGTGATGTGGAGGGATCGAGTAGAGGCGTACGACGATCAATTCAGTTGGCGTTGAGACGTTGTAAGCGATACATTGTTAACACAATCGTGTTGAAAATGTCGGGAGTGCGTAGAAACAATGCATCGACTCGGTTGCATGCTAACGTAGTAAAGAAATTTTTACATCGGTTTCCCGATTTAATATATGACGGTACCGTAGTGAAATGTTTACTTTGTGAAACAACTTTATTAACTTGGAAAGCAAGTCAGTGCCAAAGACATATAAATAGTGACAAACATAAATCGAATAATAGTGGACGCAGATCATATAATAAATTTGTGTGTGATTTAACAATGATGTTAATTGCGACCAATATACCAATGCAGAAAGTGGAACACCCAATGTTTCGTCAGTTTTGGAAGAAATACAATCCTACGTGGAAATTACCAGCAAGAAGTACGCTACGGAATTACGTACCGTCAGTGCGTGAGAGAATTGAAAATTGTACGAAAAATACGGTAAAAAAAAATTCCTGTGGTTAACAATAGACGAAACTACAGATATTAAAAAACAGTCCATCCTAGCCATTCTAGTACGGACGCTGACTCCGCAAGGACCTTCTCCTCCTTATTTACTAACCTGTAAACGAATGCAAGGGTGTACTGCCAGAGCGATATATGATGTATTAATAGAAACACTACACAAATTTGAGATTTTACCGAAGCAAGTGTTAATGTTAGTTACCGATGCTGCCAAGGTTATGTGTTCCACGGCAAACTTACGCAAAACGATTCAACCAAACCTGCTGCATGTCACATGTTTGCTTCACGCTTTACACCTTGTAACAAAAACTATACGTACAACTTATCCTGATGTGGATCAACTGATAGGACAAACGAAAGCGGTTTTTCTTAAATCTCCGAAACGGATTCGGCTATTTCATTCGCTGTGTCCCGATATACCCAAGCCGCCGCAACCAATTCTTATACGATGGGGTCTTGGTTAGAAGCAGCATTTTATTATTATAAACATTTTGAAAAAATTAAATCAGTGATTTTACAACTAGATGCCAAAGAAGCAGCTGCAATACGGCTCAGCCAGGTTCAATTTAACAATCCTCAAGTTGCAGCAAATTTAAAAATTATTTACGACAGTTACGTTCCAATACTGGACGCAATAAAAAATTTACAGAACACTGCGCTGTCCTTATCGGACTCATTAGCAATTATTGACCACGTAAAACTAGTGCTGCATATTCTTGAAGATGAAAAAAGTGATTGTGTCCGTGAAAAATTTAACAGTGTATTAGATAAAAATGTAGATTTTACAAAATTAGGGCAATTTTTTACCAATACTGAAGATCCGTTGTACAGATACAAAGAGCGCTTTAACTATGCAAATATAACATCTCACAACGTCGAACAATCCTTCTCTGTATATAAACATATATATACGTCGCTACGTACGAACCTTTCCGAGACTAATACAGAAACATATATTATGGTGCAGTTTTTTCATCGCGCACATCCGCATTTTTTTGCAACAATGTAAACATGTTGGGTAAGTTATTTATGTTTTTTCTTAACGTTTTGTATAGGGATTCTATATATTTATTTTTAAGTGAGCGCACTGTTATTCTGCTAAACTCTCCACGCAACGCCACTGCTGGGGCACATAGTCTGCCGTCTTTAAGTAATAACGCTAGGAATCAGCCCATCAAATTTGTCGCATATATTTAGAATCACCCCGTATATATTTAGCTAATTACTTTCGTTAAATTCATATGCGTCACTGTATATAGTATACATAATATCTTGCATTTGAGTCATACGAATTGCTATTCAATGTTAATTACATATCTTTATAATGGTAAAATTTCAAAATTACTTAAATGTTCATAACTGATTTAATATAATAGATGTAATTCTGTGGCCCGTTACGTGCCCGTTATTTCTGTTAAATATGCTGTCTTAACTGAATGTAAAGGTCTATTAGGGATTTTGCGTTTACAGTTTATATCCCTCTTTGTTCTGTTCATTGAGGGGCTTCCGTATGTCTATTGATTAATATTGAAGATCTCATACAATAAGTTTAGTTTTATTATCTTGTCGGAATAATTGTGGATGCGACCCCATAATTTACCTGGCGCAAAAGACCAGACAAGACTAGTATCAACGAAGAATTCACCGAGAAAACATCTAGGAAGAACTCATAAAGTATCGAGCTAGACAAAAACTCGACATTCGCTCAGATATTCAAAATACACTTCAAACAAATAACAAGTATCTTTTACCAAATAATTAGTAGTTGTGTACATAGTAGAATAAAATATTTTAGTTCACAAACAAGTGTTTTATTCTGACAACTGTGCATAGCGAAAAGCTTCTGAAACCAAGCAGGCTTCAACAAACGGTAACCTGTATATGGACATTTTTCTAATAACAGTAATGTTATTGTTATCTTTCCCACGGAAATATCAAAACAAATCTGAAAAAAGGAAATATCAAAACAAATCTGAAAAAATATTAATTTTAGTTTGCATCAAGTTTTCAGAATTAAATACATCTTATGTAAATTGGAAGCAAAATCTAATATTAGGTAACAGTATTAATAATCTCCCGCAGTACTTGTTCAATCTATAATTCTAGAGTATGTGTATTTTTTAGACTGAATTATTTTTGAAATTATATTTAATATACGAGGGCAATTCAAATTTGATGCACATTTAATTTTTTTCTGAACATAATTGAAGAGATATTGCAAAGCGGTTTTATATTTAACGAAGTAGGCATGTTAGCTAACAACTGCAATTTGAATGCGTCAATACTGTCAGTTCTATTAACAATGTGTCAAGTTCTGTTGTACAACGTATAATTATTAAAGTTCTTTTCAATGAAGGTAAAATATTCATCAGAGTTTTCATAAACAGTTTGGAGAAGAGTGTTTATCACTCGGAACAGTCTTTGAGTGGTGTAAATCCTTTCAGTATAGCCACTTTGCGATGCGATGGAATGGAATTACCACATTTTGACGTTAGAGAATGGAAATCGGTATTCTGCCGCATAAAGCCATGTTAAAGATCGAGATCGCTTTTAAGGTATAGTAATCTTCTATCCTTTTTCTGGAAATGCGTAAAGCGCAAGTAGTGCAAGTGAGACGCAGAGAAAACGTGCGCGCTACATATTTCGAATATTGAAAAGTAGGTAGACAAATTTAAACGCATTTTACATGGCTATTTCCTTCGACAATTAGTTGAATTTTGTATACAGTAGGAAACGATTAATTAAGTTATCCCTCATTTTTTTTTTATTTAATACCTATCTACCCATTTTAAGAATTTAAAAATTATCAAAAAAAGTCATTTAATTTTTTCGATATAAAATCAATATGAATAAAGTAAATCATAAATAAATGAGAGTTAACTCTGAATTGAGAGCAATAGAGCAACTTTTTGGGAAATAATCCTTCAATGGTAACCAGTATAGATCGTCGAGATAAAAACAAGAAGCTATGGGAAGAATTGGCTAGCTTATTACATAAATTTTATAAACTTTTGATCCTCTAATGTAAAATGATCAGTATCATTTCTTCTTATTCTGCGTTCTAAATTGCTTCCAAATTGTTGTTCTATAAAGCTGCGTTAACTACTTCTTAGAATTTAAAATTAATAGATTAGCTATTGTCGTATTGAATAAATTATGTAACATATAATGATAAAAGATGCAATAAAAGAGCAAAACAAAGATGAACAAGTAAATAAATTTGACCAACTTTTTCATTAATTGTAAGAAATTCCTAAATATTACAAAAGAAATATTCCGTGAAGGAAATTTAGTGGATTGCAAACACTAGTGTTAGTAGTATATTATTATCTGGGCCAAGCTTAAATTTAGGAAACTTAGCGTTAGATGGATTTCAAAATAATTTTCCGCGGAACACCAGCAGAAGAGACTTTATGTTTGCAGAGAACTTCGCTACTGATATGAAGACGATAACTTTTTATCACATATCATAACAATGATGAAACCTGGGTACACCGCTATATCCCTGAAATCAAGAATATTAGCATGGAATGGCATCACTCAACCTTACTTCCGTCTAAAAAAAATAAAAATACAATTATCGACTGGCAAAATTAGGGCAAATGTATTTTGGGACGCTATTGGACCAATTTACGTCGATTTTCTCGAAAAAAGTAAAACGATTAATTCAGCTTATTACAGTAAACCCACTTGGGAAGGTTAAGTCGGCCATGAGAACTTGCCGCATGCTGTCCGTCCAGCGTTTGATGTTAATCTTGGGAACATTCAAAAAGTTTAGCAGCTGATTAGAAGAAATTGAAGGAAACTTCAGGAGTGTTGGTAGTGTCCACACTATTGACCACTACATGCTTAAATTTACTAAAGCTAGCCCCAGGTGGGTTTCAAAACAGCTTTCCGCGGAATAACAGCAAGAACGACTTCAGGTTTGCAGAGAACTCCGGCTTCACTACGAGTATGAAGGCGATGAGATCTGGGTACACCATAATATTCCAGAAAGCAAGAATGTTAGCATAGAATGGGGTTACTTAAACCCACCTGCGCCCAAAAAATTCAAAATACAATCATCGGCTGGCAAAGTGAGGGCAAATGTATTCTAGGAAGCTATTGGACCAATTTATATCGATTTTATCCATGAATGTAAAACAATTAATTCAGCTTATTACAGTGAAGCCTCTTGGAAAGGTTAAACTGGCCATGTAAACAAGAAGATGCGGTTTCTTAAGCAAGGGCGTTCGTTATTCTCCTGGACGATAATGCTCACCCACATCCAGTTCATCTACCGAACAATGCATTGGCTAAATTGTGCTGGGAAATACTGCCTTACCCCCATATAGTAAAGGCTTGGCCCCGAGTGACTATCGTCTCGTGGGAGGCAAACGATATGCCTCTAATGAGGAAGTGAAGCTACCGGAGCGATGGGACAAGTGTATTTTAAAGGGGAATTGTAACTTATATAAATTAATATTAATTTGTAGTTTGTATCGACTAGAAAAAAATAAAATGCAGGTGCAATTTGAATCACCCTCGTATTTATTTATTACTTAATTCTTTACTTTATTTATATTTCTTTTGAGGATGCTATAAACAAGAAATGGATTCATATACTGAGACTGACACTTGTAAATTATCATCTTTAATTGAAAAACCTTTGTATATAATCTTTACCATTCAACATCAATCAAATTACTAATTCTTGCTTACAAACGACTCATTAATGGTTTCAATAGCCTTGTTAATTAGATATTAAAGATTATATGTGTATATATTAGATAAATTGCATGTTAGTGTTACACGAATAGTAAATAATGTAACGCTATTATTATGATATTGAACACATTGTTGAAGCATGTATGTAATACAACAATTACTCACTAAATTATAATTAACTTCAATGTTACGCTATACATATGCATACTTAAGTATACACTCAAACAGGCATATGTATCTCAAATCGTGGCTTCTAATGTATGAGAACTTATGTACTACGCGTATTTTTTATAGCCGATATTAAATAAAATTAGATCTCGCTATTTCACAAATGTCGTATCGAATTTATAAGAGCACTATGTCCGGCCCTGACATTACGTAGATACATGGCGGAAGTATATTTTTTGTTAACGCAATGTTATGTGGCCGAGTAGTAATGTAAACATGAATACATAAATGGAACGGCACTTTTTCAATAGTCATTGAATCTGGAGATGCTAATTAAACAGTGGCGAATCGGCAAACATATGCGTGAAAAAGTGAATCCCATCCACTGTATGCGCTCACTCGTTTTCAATTAGAACGATTACGCTTAACGTCGGGGCCCCGCGCGCGCTCATCAATTAGAGCCTTTGCCATTTTCGAATCGACATCACTTATTTCTTGTTTGTCTTGTTACATCAATGGAAATTGACGTTTAAATTGATGTGTCAATATTATGGCTCATTAAAGTATTTATATTTGCCTATATTGTTTTGGCTAATTGACAATAAATCGTGCGTGGAAAAAATAGATTTCATGTAGATTAGAATAGGACCGTACTAGCATTAATTCTTATTTTATATAATTCCGAAGTATTGGGCAATCTATCGCTGTGGGATCATAAGCGTTGCGTTTATTTATATTAGACATGGAGAGTATTATTCCAGCGAATAATCTCTATTTTTAATACGAGAGATGTCTTTCATGTTTTGCATACTGGGACATATAAGGCGCCACTAATCAAATGTCAGTACTAAAAATTAACCTCCATCTTTAGTTAGCCTAAATCCAAAGTTTCAGTAGGATACGTGCAGTGCTGCAGCTACAACGAACTGTCAAAGTTGACAACTTAGTCGAAATTAAACCGTGAAAATTTTCGCGTAATAACTTGTGATCATTTTCGAAGACAATTATCTTAACAAGAATGTCTCGCCGAGTTGGTTTCTGTTTTCGGTAATGAAGCACCACATCACTCAACAGTTTTTCGTTGGTATGGAGAATTCAAACGTGGATGGATAAGTCTTAGCGACGATCTAAGAGCAGATGCACAAAAAACGGTATTCACTCAGGAAAACGTCGATGCTGTGCGCAAGCTCATCAACGAAGATCGACATGTGACATATCGCGAAATTGAGGAATCACTGAGGATTTCAAAGACCTCAATTTAAAAAATTTTGCATTATGAACTATGTGCAAAAAAAATTAGTTTCCTGTTGAATACTGAAAAAAAAATTCGCCTTTTTTTTCAGTAAAAAATTCGATTAATTAGCGTCGTATATGTAGAAAGCATTTATTTCATTCCATCACTTCGCGAAAATGTAATTGATTTGCACAAATTTGCCAACTGCTGACACAATGTAATATCTGTTCTTAATGCAATTTAAGGCTTTCCCGTGATTCGAACTTCAGTCCCTTAATAGCTTAAGGGTTAAGAGCGTGGTCCGGCAAACCAAAGGACGCAGGTTCGAATCTAGCAAAAGGGCGAATTTTTTTTCAGTAAAACAATCGATTAATTAGCGCCGTATATGTAGAAAGCATTTATTTCAACTCTGTACAAGTTATCAAGCTCCTTGCGTAGATCACGAAAGTTTTGTTAGGCAATCGCTAATTGTTGACCCGTTAGACAATATAAGTTTTTCTGATTAACTTTAATTTTCGTTATTGTTGGAACATTATTAATAAATATAATCGTTATATCAGACTCACTAGAGGCCTTTCTAATATTTAGTACCTGCAGTGGTGTCTTATCTCTAGCAATAGATAGGTACTGTTTTAATTAAATTTCTCGATTGGCCGCAAGTCTTTTATCTTACGAAAAACGTTGTGCACGATAATGCTTTGTGGTAGAGCCATTTTAATGGGCCTTCTGCGCTGAGAGTTAGTGGGTTCTACCTACCCAACGGCATCAAACTGCTAAAGTTAGTGGAGAAATTCAAGTTATTCAAGTAATTAAATGTGCCAGTAACGACAGGCTTATCAGATATATAATTTAAATAAATTAAATTTAAAGCCTACATTTGTCTATCTTTGAAGTAATAACACGCTATTGCTGAAATGTGGTAGAAAGATCGAAAGGTCTGAATCTTTTCAGTCTACGATTAATTAATTTTAATACGATATTTGTTTGAATATTGGTGTAGTATATATTTTTCTGGCGCCAACCTTGACGTTTGCACATTTGATAAAAGTGAAATACACTGGATAAGATCAATTTGTAAAAATTAAATAATTTAGACGAAAAACAACAATACAATGTGACAGCCAGATATAGTTTTCGTCATCATCATCATCATCTATATCCTCTTGTAAGTGTTGTGATTCTTCAGTCTCGATTTTAAATTCTTCTTTTATATTTTTGGCCTTATATTACCTTCTTCCAAAGTCTTAGCTTACCACTCAAGAATTTCAGCAATACTGTTGCCTACTGACTTTTTGTCTATTCTCTTCCATTATTACAGATTTTACACGAAGTTCAGTTCTAATATCTTCGTTCCTTCTGTTATCTAATCTTTTAGCTTCTACTCATTTCAGGAGCTTTTTTCGTGGCTTAACATTATATCTTAAAACTGGGATAATGGAAGAAAATTATATTCATTATCGGCATTTAATGTTCTTTTAGTAATGAAAAGAACTTGGAAAAGAAAAATGTTGCACTAACAGAAAAGAAAGTATGTATCTTTGCTCACCCATTTATCCAACCAACTATTCACAGGTTGGTTTGGATCTGGCAATTTCGGATTTGAAGATCAAAAGGATCTTTCGCCGTTGACCAAAATAAGCAAGAAACTACGTGACTAAAGCAGAAATTCTGAATGTATCAAATAGTACCGTATTTGAATATTTTACAGAGACTTGTTACTTTTACTAATGGAAAAGAAAAATGTTGAAAAACTAACGGCGAAAAAAGTATGTGTGTTTACTCGCCCCTAGATGTCAGCACTACTCGCATTATTTTTTACCTCATGCTGGTACAACTGTTAGTATATTTCATCTGAAATTGCAAATCATTCCAGCCATCAGTTGTTTGAATCAGTTGCGTGTGTTGTTGGAAATAGAGAAATCGACTATCGTGGGATAATAAAATTCTTTGTAAAGAAAGGTGACGCTGCTCGAATTTCATAAATATGTACGGCGACTATTCTCGTTCGATTTCCACAATCAAGTTTAAACGTGGCCGTGAACGCATCCAAGATAATCCACGTGAAGAACGTCCGAAAAGTGCAAATATACCGGAAATCATCGAAAATGACCACAATATGATTTTGAAGGATCGGCGTACTAAGGTGCGTGAAATTAATAATATTTTAGTGATATCGAAAGAACGCGTCGGTTACATTTTGCACATAAATAAGTTTTATGAAAAAAAGAGTGATTTTCTGGGTCGATATGTGACACTGGATAAAACATGGATTCACCATTACACATTAGAATCCAAATAACAGGCCATGCAGTGAATAGAAGCCAGTCCTTTAGCTCCGAAGAAGGCAAAGGCGAGTTGCGCTCGACTGGAAAGATCATGGCGTCGGTGTTTTGGGATTTAAAGGAATGATCAACTATCTTGAAAAAGGTAAAACAATAAATCAGAAATACTTTCTGATGGAAGTAACCGCAAGGATTCATGAAAACAGACCCTGTTTGGTGAAGGAAAAAACCATGTTCCATCAGTATAATGCACCTGTCCACAAGAGTGACTTGGCGAAGGAAAAATGGAGTAATTTGCCCTATGAAGTGCTGAAACATCCACTCTATTCCCCAAATTTGGCTCCCTTAGTCTTCCGTCTCTTCCCAAAGCTCAAAATCTTGCTGTAAATCGGCTGTAGGAGTGTGCTTTGTAGTATTTCCGACGGAACACAACAGGGATGGGATAAGATATTAAAAATTAAAAGTTTTTGAACACATAAATTGTTTTTTTCACTATCAGGCCGAAAACATTTCAGACTACCCTCGTATATTGCAGTTTTCCTATTGCGTATTACATATATTTATTGCACAATCTCTAATACTAGTTTATTAATTTGGTGTCAGATTCTCATCAATTTCCTTTAAATCGACTTGTCTAAGAGTAAAATAAATGATGGGATGAAGGTAATTTCAAATGTAGTTGAAATTGATCAGATTACATAAGCTTTTCGATCTTTCTCCGTACAATAAAAGACTAAGGAAACAGTACTGATTATGAAATATAACTATGTTCTACAACATGTTATTATCTTATTCCTGTTTCCATAGTTTTAGCAGGTACATTAACCTTTGGCGTTCGTAAACTATGATTTGAAACACGTTAATTTGAACTACGTGCTGGTATTATTATAGTTTGTTGAATACAGAACGGTGTATTATTACAATCATTTTATATGTTAAGTGATTATGGTGATTCAGACACCTTATCTCCACATACTTTCCAGCGACATAAAACATTTCTCTCCCTACCTTTCTGATACAGGAATACGTCCACAGTCATGCACAAATAATTTTTAATGCCCGTCTTGTTTCGTAAGAGTGACTTAAAGCATTTTTGATAGAGATGACCTTGTCGCGGCTGGAAAAAACACATTGCTCATCTTTCAATCGTATAATATAAATATTTATGTACCTACTCAGATTAAATAAAAGGAATAATCACGAAGTTAAATTGCAATATCATTAAAACAAAGAAATGGATATTTGCATATATACACATGTAATATAAACAAGGAAATTCAGGATTTATTGTGTTATTCACTATATACAGCAGTAAAAAAGCAGTAAATTAAAAGTAACGATAAGATTAAAATTAGGTGTATTGAGACATAAAAAGTCAAGATAATTTAAAGACAATTAGTCCGTAATTGTACATTTTCAATTTAACGTTTAAGTTTTATCACATTTCTAGTTCTAAACCAATTCTAGTTGAAAACCGGATGAATATGTTTACTTACTTCTACATTTTATGTCTACGGTGAATGCACATACACGTGTATGTGTATAAGTTAAATATAAAAATGCTTGAAATATTTTTTTAGTTACAAACAGTATAGGGATTTTAAAGTTACTAGTATTTGTAATATAATGAAACTAATTCATTACCTTAACTAACTATGCTATATATTTATGTACTTTATAGTTTGTTGAGAAATTAATTTATCGCCTAAATATCAATTCCACTCTAGGGCGCAGACTTACATTCCAGCTTTCAAATATCTAAAAACTATTAATGTGAAGAGAATCGTCTTTGTGTAATACACAAAAAATTGAAAAGGAAACTATTCTTTCATTGCATGAGAATAATAAAATTCCTTTTTAAGACGTTTTATATAAAATATGTATTACCTGGAATTTTCTATTTTCAATTATTTATTTTTTACATGCGATAAAAAATTTACTAATGACTTTTTCTCAATAAACTAGATCGATTTTTTATTATGTATCAAGTTCTAATTTATAGTAGTTTATCGGTTTATTAAAATCTTACATATTTTATGTCTCATATGCAGAATGTGAGCATGCAGTAAGATATTATGTGTAAACGCAAATTAGATGTACCAATAGTTTCCTAAACACAAACAACGCCGCTATATGGAGTTGTCTACATCCTATGTGAGTCAGTATGCCAAGAAATGTCACTGTAAGTGGAAACATTCTTTGTTGGTGAGCAATTACTAAACTATTACTACGTACCGGAATCAAGTACTGTTTTAAACTCGGCAAGCCTGCCATAGAAACACACAAAATATTAAAGAAAGTATTCAGAGATGACGCTTTTGGTAAAACACAAAATTATCTCTGGTTCAAACATTTAAAAAGTTGCCCAAAATCATTTGATGACGATGAACGTTCCGCGACCATCAATTAGCATTAAACCAGAACATGTCGTTGCTATGGACGCAATTGTGAATGATCGTAGGCAGAATTGAATTTGAGGAGGATAATACCAAAGGTTGTGCAACGAAGCGATGAGCATAGCATGGATGTATGTAGGGAATTGAAAGAACAGCTTCGAAATGAACCAGATTTTCTTTGCAAGTCGTAACAGGTGACAAAAGTTGGGTTTATGGGCATGATTCCTAAACCACACAATAAACATCACAATAGAAGTTTCCACCTCAGCTAAAAAAGTACGTCTAGTTAAAAGCAACATTATATTGAACTGTTCTTTCGGTAAGAGTTAGCAGTTTCAGATCAGATTCTATCGCGACGTACTAAGGCGGCTAAGAAGGATATGAGAAGGAAATGTTCAAAGAAGCGGCTCAGGAACGATTGGGTTCTCATGTTCATGAGGCTTCTACCGTTTTCATTATGCAACCGTTTTTGGCGCAAAACAATATGGCCGATAATCATCGTCCATCCTTTGTGACTATTTCCTTTTTTCAAAGAAGAAAATCAAGTTGAAGATTTGACACCATAGAGAGGATTGAAATTGAAACTCAGACGGTGCTAAACAAATTAATAAAACAAAATTGCCAGAATGCATTTCTTTCGTGACAGAGGCGCTGGGATCTGTGTTTGTAAGCACTTATAAGAAGACTACTTTGAAGGCAATGGATGAATGAATTCCAGATATTCTACAATTTTGTTTTATTGTTGCATTTCGGAAACTTTTAGTACCACCTTGTATTTGGCAAACGTGAATTATAAACCGTACAAAAAATTCAATGTAATTATTAGAGATCGGCAGTCAGGGGTACATTCCTGGAGGGAAGTTAAATGAATTTGAAGCAGGTCAATCTATTATTTAATTTTATTAGTTCTATTGCGTAAATATTTGATTAACAGCGACACAGCAATGTCTACACATTACTTGCATCCAAGAGAACCGAAATAACTAATGCAGAATTTATACCATGAAATTTGAAATCGCTATGGGATGAAAAGCACTATATAAATAAGGAAAATGTGTTATTATTTGTAACAGATGGAGCTGCATATATCAAGGCGGCAGATCAGCTCTTACAACAAGTATGCAGTAGTATCGTGCGTTCAAAAAAAGCAGCTTTAGAGTTGGCCATGAAATTTTTAGGTATGTCGTAACTTAACCGCACCGTTCTGGATTGTCAAATGTTAATGTTATTGTTATTAGTGTCATCTAATGAAAACGATAACACGGAATTTTATTTATTTAAGACAGGAAGATTAGCAATTAACCTTGCAATTTTCTGTCGTCTCTGCTGTCTGTCATTTAGATGTAACTGCCATTTAAGAAATTCATATTAGTAAAGTTACGACATGCTTTTTGATGTTGCTTAGAAATCATGACTTACTAGTGGGAGGTTTTTTGAACGCATGGTATAACGCATATTACATGTTTCGCACATTCTTTTCATCCACCCGAATGCAGATAAATTGATATCTTCTGTCAAGAAAGTTTTTGTAAAGGCATGCACGAAAGAATTTTAGTTAAAGCTGCCACATGTGCCACTACCACCGGAACCTGTTATAACGCGCTGGATCACATGGTTAGAAGCAGCGTCCTATTATGGCAGGTATTTTGATCCGAATGATGCAGTTTCTATTGGAATGTGAGTCATGTAATGACGTCACCCGCCGTATGCGCCAACACGTTCGAAGCCCTTCTCGAATAAACATCAGTCGCCCGGAGGAATCTAGAAGCGGAGCTCCTGAATTATCCTCAAATGAGTATAGACCTATATAAGCGCTCGAAATGGAGGAAGAATGGAGGGGAATACGTGTTCTTCTTGTATTTACGAGAAGATTCTGCTGACAGATGTCACGTTTACTTCTAAAACTTTTGCCGCACGCTACAAAAAAAAGTGCAATATGTAATATGAAATTATAGCAAAATACAAATACGATTTTACTTCTCTCACAGCTGATAAAGGCAGCAACGGTCCATCATTATCGCGTTCTGCTTCACAGTTTGCAATTGCGGATGCAACAAGTCGCTTATATTGGCAGCAAAACGCTTTCGGAATTTCAAACCAAGAGTAAACAAACACACGTAAAATATGACAGAATGATATGTGTCAACACTGGACATTCGCACCAACATAAATATGCATTCGCAATGATGATATATAAATATTATAGTTCGCTCATTGTTTTTGTGATGGTAATTCCTAAATACTGTTGATAACGTGCGTGTCTTCGAATCGTGAACGGCGTATATAAACCAATTCAATATTACAGTAATATAATAAATATCGCATCGGTAAATATTGATGACTTCTATCTTACCAGCACTGCCTCTTGCGTCCGTGGTGTTAGATCATAGTTATAAATGTGAAATAAATATTTTAAATATAAATACTGTTATTAGTTCTTAAGTGTTTTAGTGTATTTTTATTATTAATATAGTGTTTTTAATTACCGTTAATTTATTTAAACGAAACCAAAAGGACAAGTTCTTTTTTTAGGCAATATGCATTTCCATTATTCAGAATGCCTACAACCATTCGCGAGAATACTCTATAGCTAAAGCCATGCATATTGTATATGATTTTCGTTAATTGCTCTCCAAATTACCTCGAGCTGCTGCTGATAATGTAGAAAGAAAATTTGAAGCAGTTCTAAATAACAATCCAGGATTTCGTACTATATGCCGAATTGTTAACTTGTTTGATGGTAAAGAAGTAGGTTTTTCCGAACCGGAGATGTGCGGTTATTGAAAACTGTATCCTTATTTCATCAGTAGACGTTGAATGGTCGCTTTCAATGTATAAATGGACTTATGATGGCAAACAGTTATTAACCCATGAACATATGGATCAATTATTGGTCATTTACTATCATTTGAACTCTGAATATAAACGGTGGACAGTCAGGATGTGTGATATGTTTTATAAACGCCGCAATATTTCTTTTGTAAAAGATGTATTTACTCTTAGTTGGTAACTACTTGTTTCTCTAATGTATTTCGATTCGTGTGTGAAAAATTTTAAACGGTATTCGTGACTCGTCACTCAGTCCCTAGTACTGACGTCATGTATCCCTGACTGCCGATCCCTGGTAATTATCTTCAAAATTATAATTCTTATTATTTAGAATATGAAAAGCTTTTTTTGTAACAATGGATACGTCTATAGGGAACAATTATCAAATTTTAAAACTCGAGGATTCCACCATAACTCATATACATTATTTCATTCATATTAATTCATAAGTAAACATTCTAAAAATGTCTTAGGGAATTGAAAACAATATGTCGATAGTAGTATAATTGTAAATCGTAGAAAATTATTTTAGAAGTCCAGAGGGAGACAAGCTTTTTTTATTACCAAAGAGGACCTATTTTTCGCGAACACAATGAATATCCATAATTTACATGTTTGATTTTTCACAGATTCTAACCTAACGTATGAAATATAAGTTTTGAGAAAAACTTTTGGCGAGGAATGTTATTACCAAAAATGGTCCAAACTAGTTACCACTGGGCTAGAAAAGATGCTCGTTTGTTAATTACTATGGTGACATGTTAGATTTGTCAGAAATAGTTTTGAAAGATGTCATACAAGATTGAAATACCGAAAGTCTATATATAATTTAGTTGGACGAGTACCTAAACGCGAGATTGTAACATTTTTTGAGACCGAAATATTGGATTGTCAACGATTTACCGCACAATTAAGGAATGTGAAGAAGGTATGCCATGCATGAATTTACCGAAAAGTGGACGACCTCCAGTTTTGGCCCCACATGAAGTAAACAGATTCATCCAATCTGCTCAAGACAGAGTTGGGACGTCTACGCGCACTTTAGATTTGGAATTGCGCATAGGACTGTTGACAGAATTTTGACTAAAAACGGATTAGAATATCGAAGAAGAAGGAAGTGTCCCAAATACACCGCAACCCAGCTAGAGAGAATCCCCACATGCTGCCGAACATTAAGGTGTGGACATTTTATTGACAGAGTTATTGTTTCAGACGATGAGAAATATTTCACGTTATCCAAATCGGAAATAAAGGGTAACGATGGTTTTTACACGTTCAATATCACAAATTGTCCTGACAACGTAAAATTCAAACCGAAAGCGAAATTTGCAGACAAGATTATGGTCTCTTGCGCTATTTCTCAAGCAGGAATTTCAAGACCTTACGTTGGGAGAGTTTGAGGTGAAGCAGTGGATGCAAACGTTTATATACGCAAATGTCTATCTAAATTGATAAATTTCATTAATGCTCATCATCCAAATGATGATAAAATATTCTTGCCCGATCTGGCTTCATGCCATTATACTAGAATCAGTTAGAACTGGTTAACTGAACATAACTTGAATTATGTACCTAAGGAAGACAATCCCCCCAATGTACCCCAAACGCGCCCCATTGAGGAATTTTGGGCACTACTGAGCAGGAAAGTTTATGACAAGGGTTGGGAAGCTTAAAATGAAGCACAGTTACGGGCCAGAATATTCCAGAAAATCCGAGAAGTGAATATAAACGTCGTCCAGAGAATGATGGGGGAGAATTCTACCAGCATTGCGCGCCATTAAGGACCACGGACCCTTATCAGTTTTGTGAATTTAGTTTTTGTATGACGCAATAGTGAATAATAATTTCCCAATGTTTATGTTTTGATAAAATTTTTACTACTAATCGATTTTTACCTTAATTTTTTTTCTCAAAACTTATCTTCCATACGTTACTTCAATTTATGTACATAATCAGTACAGAAAATAATTTTACGAAATCTAAATCATAACTATAGTTTTGTGATAGCAAAAGGTGAAATAGCTTCCGGATTTAAATAAAATAATTCCATCTGTCTAACCGGAAGATACTTCTTTATTTGGTAATAGCCTATTTTAAATGATCCACAGGAAACCTATTTCCTAATGTATTCTTTTGCCCACAGCATTAATGATTTGATGATGTCAACACGTACCAACTAGAATTTTAATGAGTATCTACATTATTATCATTTCCCTTTATTTCTTAGTCTTTTTTTCATTTATGTTTATGGTAACGCAGAATGTTCGCACGATGAAAACAATTTTTTTGTTTAATATTTCAAACAAGATTTTTACGCTTAAGGCTTCAGCACGTCGCATATTATTTTTGTGTTAATAGCTGAATCGTCCCATTATGTCTTTATCTTTTCAATACCACCATGTACTTATTTCTTTTCAACAAAAGAAAATCGGACAATTTATAAGCATGATACGATATTTTTGCAATCGCCGCGCTCGGATCAGTCTTAAGAGAAATATCTCCTTTATTCAATGATTAATATTCTTCAGTTCTTGATTTATCTCTCTAGATTTAATCAAAGAGCATTTCCATGAATCCGCAGTTCAGGAATTAGATTTTATTTGATAACTCAGTACTTATTTTTCAGCAACATTACATTATTTCTGTTCAAACTCGGGCCACACAACGACTATTATGCAGAAGATTAATTTATAACATTCTTTGTTGTATACGCCTCGGCGCGGCTTCTACCGTTTGTTCGTTCGTTAAAATAGATATATTGTCGTAGCGTACATTTTCCATGAAAAAAAAAACATAAAAGTCTTTTCTACCAACAGCACCAATAACAATAACAATGTTCTTGTTAATCGAAGATCTTGGTGTAATTAAGAGCCGGGAATGGACGGAAACTGTCTAAAGAAAACATGCGTAAAAAGCAGACGACTGCAATTCAACGATTGCTTACACCTAATGTTACCGTGGCGTCACACCATTACTTAATTTGTTCGGAGTTGCAATCTGGGGCGTCTGCTTTGCTACTTAAAATAATTAGGTAGAGACTTTTTTTTTATAGTTCATATAACATCATAAATTGCAGCGATATATTTTTTTTTTAATATAAGTACTGACAATTTCTATGAATTAGTTTATTTTCCTTTGAAAACAATTTCAAAGAGAAAATTATATACACAAGATTTATTGTCTAGATGGAATAGAAATATGGATCATAATTGTACGCATGCTGGGGCAATTAAGAAATAAACTATTGAATAATAATGACGGCGATTACCATTAACCTTCACAATCTCAAGCACCATAATTTTAATGGCATATGTAGAAGAACTAGGCTTAAGCGTTTGTACATAAATATATCAATTTTCTTATTCTCTAAATAAAATTATTGACTGATTAACATGCAAATAAAAATTAAAGTATTTTTGAGAGAATTGCACATATTAATTTGTCTTTTAATAATAATAATAATAATGAATTTTATTTATAGAATAGAAATAAGAAAATGCCCACTTATAGGATAACTTGCAAATTTAAATGGATATGCAACAATTACTGAGAAGCTAATAAAAGAAAAGGCCACGTAATATTTGTTGGCTTTGTTATTAACTATTAATGTATTAATTAATATATCTGTTAATGTGTTAGGATAATTAAAAATTACTGAAAAGCCACTTCCATCAACGGGAACGTACAGACGCGTTTCGCTCTAATTGAAGTTTATCAACGTACAGTATCTCGAAGACAGACATGGCTTTTCAATTCTCTACTTTGTGTTATATATAGTTATTAATGCATCACATAAGGCGACATTGACATGTAAAAATGGGATTTAATATTCATTAATTCTCATTTGCAGTAAGTTCAGAATGTTAACTATATATACACAAAGTAGAGAATTGAAAAGCCAGGTCTGTCTTCGAGATACCGTACATTGATAAGCTTCAATTAGAGCGAAACGCGTCTGTACGTTCCCGTTGATGGAAGTGGCTTTTCAGTAATTTTTAATTATCCTAACAATCAGTAGGATCGTAGTCGCGACGAGGTGTGTTATACATGCTAGTACAAACTTGGTTTGTCGGATTGTAGTTATTAATGCATCACATAAGGCGACATTGACATGTAAAAATGGGATTTAATATTCATTAATTCTCATTTGCAGTAAGTTCAGAATGTTAACTATATATACACAAAGTAGAGAATTGAAAAGCCATGTCTGTCTTCGAGATACCGTACATTGATAAGCTTCAATTAGAGCGAAACGCGTCTGTACGTTCCCGTTGATGGAAGTGGCTTTTCAGTAATTTTTAATTATCCTAACAACCAGTAAGATCGTAGTCGCGACGAGGTGTGTTATACATGCTAGTACAAACTTGGTTTGTCGGATTGTAGTTATTAATGCATCACATAAGGCGACATTGACATGTAAGAATGGGATTTAATATTCATTAATTCTCATTTGCAGTAAGTTCAGAATGTTAACTATATATACACAAAGTAGAGAATTGAAAAGTCATGTCTGTCTGCGAGATACCGTACATTGATAAGCTTCAATTAGAGCGAAACGCGTCTGTACGTTCCTGTTGATGGAAGTGGCTTTTCAGTAATTTTTAATTATCCTAACAACCAGTAAGATCGCAGTCGCGACGAGGTGTGTTATACATGCTAGTACAAACTTGGTTTGTCGGATTGTAGTTATTAATGCATCACATAAGGCGACATTGACATGCAAAAATGGGATTTAATATTCATTAATTCTTATTTGCAGTAAGTTCAGAATGTTAACTGTTAATGTGCGTTCGATGAAATGTATTGAATGAGGCGGTACTAAAAATTTAACTGTGTAGAAAGAAGATTTGTCGAGGTAAATAAAGCAAAAACTTAACACTATTTTGTTCTCTTTTCATACTAAAGGAATTGAATGAATGCCGTTAGACATAAACAAATGAATTTATCTTTATGACTTGTAAACCTCCTCTTCTTCCACTCTGTACCGACTATGCCGGGTGACAAAAAAATTGGAGCTTCATTTTTAACTGAAAGTAGTACACACAAAATAATGACAAATGAAAAAAACAACACATGTGGTTTTGCATGATTGTGCTCCACTTCATAATAGTTACGAAGTGCATGAGCATTAAAATAATACGTTTGGTGGCCTATTGCATGGCCACCTAGATCACCCGACTTGAAAATTGAAAAATTTGGTGTACAATAACGATAATGAAATTGAAAACATTCAATTATTGACCATACGTCTCCAAGATGCTGCAGACACAATAAGCATGCAAGATATTCGAGCGTGTTATAATTCGTGGACCGGCGAGCACAAGCTTGTATTCAAGCAGGAGGCGATAACTTCGAACATTTGCTCTAGAAGGTGTTCCTGTGTTAGTCGTATAAGTGTGAATATATTAGATACTTTACAACTGTTATCACATTTTTTTTCATTTGTCATTATTTTGTGTGTATTATTTTCAGTTAAAAATAGTGCTCCAATTTTTTTATCACCCTGTAGACGAGGGCGGATTGATACATAAGGTCTCCAACAACGCCATTGAGTGAGTAGTAGAGATAGAAACAAGTTCTAACCAGCAAATGGTCATTTCAAGTATCTTGTCTTAGCATGCAAAGTTTCATTTTCCTGGGTATCGTTGTTGAGTAACAGTGCCATTTGTCATGAGTTCGATTTCTGAGATGCCGACCAAGTAATGACCCGTGATAGAATTTTTAACGCTGGAAGGTTGCGCACTCATCGAAATTTACATGCCTTTGAAAGCTGTTTGTTTATGGTAACGATTGTATGGATGTACTGTGATAGAGGTAAAATGCAGGTGTTTGACAAAAAGCGATCGGGTGAACCAGTATCAGTGACGCATGAGAAGAATCAAAGGCAAGTAAATGCACTGATTCAAGGAAACCGCCGACTTACGCAAAAAAAAATTGCTTAGCAATTAGGCATCAGTCAAGAAAGAGTTCCGTACAATGTTTAGATGGTCAATTACAAAAAAATTCGCGTCAGATGGGTCCCGCTGTATGTCGTGAAAAAAAGAAAGAGAAAACATTTGTCAAGAACCTTAACCCAGTATCGATGGGAAGGCGATGATTTTCTCATTAACATCATCACTAGGGACCGGACACGAGAGGCCCATGACTCATCGCCCACAGGCGTACTATTGAAAATTTGTATTTTTAAAGTTTTTAATTTTATTTATATAATTGGAAAACCAACGCGTGGTGATCTATAAAATACGAAATACATTTTTATTTGTTCATTTTGTAGTTCAAGTTGAGTAAAGGAGTATTAATATTAACTAGCAATACTTTCTCAAGGTTCTCTTCTCTAAAATTTGTTCTCATTGAATGAAATACATCCCTGTAGATAGAAAACGTCCTTTCTACTTCGCAACTGGTTATATGTGCATACTGGAAATATTCTTTTATTCCAGCGTATTTAGCAGTTAGATTTTGAAGAATTGTCCCCATACGCAATTGCCGCAATGTTATTAAATCTGGATTTCTATTAAAAACTGCATCTAACATTTGCCGAAAGTCACTGAATAGTTATCAAATTATTAATAGCCACATCTAATGTGGTTAATCCATCATTTAATTTCAGATTTTGATTTTCGAAATAAGTGATTAGTTTGGCAAATTTCCAAAGTGTTCCTGAAGAAAGTATAACTGATTTTTTAAATTTGGAATTTGTAGTAGTTCCTTGCACACAGAAATACTTTGAGCATCGTCATTTAAACATGTAACGAAATTTCGTAAACTATCGAAATTCTCTGCATAAAAACTAGTAGCTTCCAACCATGATCCCCATGTAGTTATTATTACTGGAGAGGGAGGCAGTGAAAAAGATGGAAGTTTTTCCCTGTAAAGAGTTACTCTCAATCGTGCTTTCTTGAAAACTTTTTTAACTTCTAAAAATTCTTTACACAAGTAATATACAGCAGATTAGGATATATTAGGGTGTTTGCGATGTTAAGTGGCGTTTGCATTATCGTCCACTAATATGAAATGATGTCCAAAATTCTGAACAAATGAAATAATAACTGGTATAATGCACATATCTCTATATCTGTCGGCATTCATGGTTTGACCTCTCAAGATAACAAGGTCGCCACCTCCAAACGATACACATGGTGCCATATTACGTTCAAGATAGCGTTCTCGTGGTCTTCTCCATACTAAAACTCGATCATTTGAATGATGCAACGTGAATTGAGATTCCACCACTAAAAATGAAATGTTTAAAAAATGCCAGAAAGACGAAATATACAATATCGGAAATATAGGTTATCATAGGTTATGGGAATAAGAAGGGTGATAATACAGCAAAATCTCAGGCTCAAAAGGCCGCCAACAGGAATTAAAAATCAGAGAAAAATGCTTAATTCGAGTTTTGCTATTGCTTGTCAATTTTTTTTTAGATTTTTATTTTGAACAAAGAGTCATCAATTTTGTTGGCTAGTTATTTTTAGACACCTGATTTTAATTATCTTCCATACTAATAGTACCCAAGGTTAAAAGCAATAAAATATCAACTTGGCAGTTTTATTTTTTAAATTATTATATTAGGAACATTCAAAATACTGAAATGACTATTATTCCATCAAAATACCTTAGAAATTTACAATTTGTTTCACTTTATATCAGCATTTACATCGACCGAAAATCGAATTATTTCACTGAAGCGAGTCTCTTGTAAATGTATTGTAATTACACTTCTCGTAAGGGAGCTATTTTTAAAGTCACTTGGACAATTCATCTTACGTCTTTCTCTCTTCGCAACGTACCTAATTACGACCTGGCGACGGATATAAGAAAGCCACACAAACATCGATCGCTCCGTTTCCAATGCAGCGACGTTCGATGGAGGTGAATGAGAGATCTACAAGCGTGAATTCCATAAGCGTGGAATAATTCACCATTACGGGGCTAATGTCACGACAAACATCTGTAGTATACCATGCACGGGGAGAAAACGTATGTAGTTTTCTCTGTCGATCTTGCAGTAACTAGAACTCGTCTGTATAATATATTGGGAAAACAAGCACGCATAAGTATAATACCTACGGAAAGTTTTTGAACTAAATTTTAACAAACTAATTTATTATTCTCATTGTTTAGTAAATGGTTATGAATATATTGAAATTTAAATTCATTGGGTACTTGGTATATCAAGTTATACTTACACAACGGTTTTCTGTCGAAAAACTTTTGTTTAATTTTCGTTCTTTTACTTTTTAAAAGTAAAAGTTTGTAAAACTAAAATTAAAGTACAGTTTCTAATGCGCTAGTTTTCTAATTCTTTTGTTTTTTCTAATATTTTTAGAGTATATATATATATATATATATATATATATATATATATATATATTATTATAACACATAGCTTAACAAACGGTACCGTGTTCTTTGAAAGGATGTTCAAGTGAAACTCTAAGTCTACTAGATAAAACAAAATAGCATTTTAAATTTAAATTTTATTTCTATTTAATTTAAAACATACAGAAGTGGATATAATAGTAGCAGTATGAAACTATGAAGTATTTTCTTAATTTAACAAAATTATCGAAACATACATGAGTGGGTTAAACCCCACCAGTTTTATATAATACAAAAGTATTTTTAATAAAATAAAATATTATTAAAACTCTGGTGTGAAGAACACAAATAAAAGTTCAATATTAATATTTTTTGTGAACGTGTCCGAATATCTCCCTCCCAGAGACGCAGATACCTATTTCATATTTCTACAGATTCATCAGTACACCCCTGCTGGAGAAGGGATATCTTTAGACACATTCACAAAAAAGAACGACTTCGCTATCTCGCAGAAATTATTAAGACTGAGCATAGAACTACATACAGCGCTGCATATTGACAGACGGCCGAAGTACTCGCTTTGTCTACATAACCAATGCAGAACTAACGAAGTGTTTCCAGAGGCGGCACAGCCTCATCTCTACAAACTGTATTTTGTTTGTGTCTTCACTCATACTCTCATAGTAGTTCTACGCTCGGTCTTAATCATTTCTGTGAGATAGTGAAGTCGTTTTTTTTTGTGAATGTGTCTGAAGATATCCTTTCTCTAGCAAGGGCGTACTGATGAATCTGTAGAAAAATGAAATACGTATCTGCGCCTCTGGGGAGGGATATGTTCGGAAACGCTCACAAAAATATTAATATTGAACTTGTATTTGTGTTCTTCACACCAGATTCTTAATAATATTTAATACTATTAAAAATACTTTTGTATTTTCTTAATTTATTGAAAGTAGTAGTAGTGCCGCCTATATATACATGAGGTTAATTCATAAGGATTCATAAAAACGTGACCAAGTGAGGAGTATGCTGAAGCAAATTCTAATAGGTTGCTATGGATATGAGATTCAGCAAATATGTTCTTTCTAGATTTTGATGCAGCATACGACTCAGTAAATAGAAAAAAAAACTGTTCGAAGTATTGAAAGATTTCAAAATCCCGAAACCTTCTTAGAATGACGTTGAAGATAACAACATGCCCACTTAAAATAAATGGGGAAATATCAGGAAACTTTGAAATACGAACAGGGCAACACAGAATCAAGTATACTGAAATTAGATGATTTCTAGTCTAGGCATCCTTGATACTTTAAATGTTACTTTTATGTCAAACTGCCAATAGTTAATGCTGTGCAAAATGAATATAAAATTCAATAACCATGCTCTTTAGTGAAATAGAAAAAGCGTGTTACTTTTATGTCAAAGTGCCAATAGTTAATTCTGTGCAAAATGAATATAAAATTCAATAACCATGGCTCTTTAGTGAAATAGAAAAAGCGTTTATTCTACAATGTTATTCCAAGTCATACGGAATAGGGCGAAATGGTGGACCCAATTTGCAATTTGTATCTGCTTCCTTCGGGGAACGTTTCAACAAACGTTCATCAACAAGCGCTCTATATTATTGCTGGTACGAAAATTTAATATCACGGGTTTTGTGTTATCTCAACGGAAAGGTCGTTCAGGTAGAAAGAAAAGTTCCAGAAACAACGAGAATATGGGTCAGATTTTCGACAAGATTTTACAGTCTCCTAAAAAAGCCAGTGCCGAATAGCGAAAGACCTTAATTTGGGTAGATCATCTGTACAACGTGTTGCAAAGGAATTAAGGGCCTATTCCTGCCTTATACAAGCCGCTAACAGGTTGCGTCAAGCTGATAAAAGAGAGAGAGTAGAGTTTCGGTGTACTTTTTTCTGTGTCATACTGCAGTTCTGAAAAAGGCAATAAGAGTAGCTAACATAAATCGCAGAGTAACGCTCTTTAACTGAAGTTACCAATGTCTTGCATACATAGATGACATCCTGGTAATGGCAAGAAAGAATAAAGAGCTATAGTCCATGATGCAGTCATTTATTATGGCAGCAAAGCAAGCAATATATGCCATCGGATAAATAAAAATAAATGGATGTTAAAAGCGATCCAAAGACTACGTTAAAAGAGACTCTTAAAGTACAAAACAATGGTGTGGAGGTCTTGATCCTTGAAGAGATAGAAAACTATTAGGACTTAGGAGATTTATATATGTAATAAACGTGTAGAAGAATTAAATACTAAAATAAAAAAAGTATCAAAAATGCAACTAAGATTATGTAAACCGGTACTGAGTTCAACTATGACATACTTTTAAACTGTTCTGTTAAAATTATCACCAAAGCACTACACCATCAAGAATACAGAGAAACCTGAACTAAATTTGAACTTGACTACCAAAACAATTCTAAGACGGCCGAAGAAAACAAGAACTTGAAAGAAAGTGCCACTTAAAAAAAATAAGAAATTAAACGTAATCTAGCATTCATTATCATTATTATTATATCATAACCCTTATCCCTTATTCGTTTACCCTTATTCGTTTAATAATTTAGTCACACAGAAAGATATGGCCACCCTGGCAAAATTTACTACACCCGAGACCTGTGGAGTGACTAGTGTTCACCACGAAACATGTAAAAAATGGAATTGCTATAAAAAGATTAAAGTAAATCCGTTTTATTTGATTCAAGCGGGCGTAGAACTCACGTTAGAAAAGCAACCAGCATAGCTTTATCAGTCACAATATATTTTCAAATCAGTTAAATACGGTGGTGCAAAAGTAATTGTTTGGCTTTTTTAATATTATATATGTATGTATATTGGATTAAAGATATTTTAACTCAAGATGGGTATGCAAAAATACTAGGGAATGGAGAATGTTATACTGTTTTGCTCGGAAGAGATGATGTGATTAATAAAGACGGCAGACTAGGTGCCCCAGCAGTGGCGTTGCGTGGAGAGTTTAGCAGAATAACAGTGCGCTTACTTAAAAATAAATATATCGAATCCCTATACAAAATGTTAAGAAAAAACATAAATAACTTACGCAACATGTTTACATTGTTGCAAAAAAATGCGGATGTGGGCGATGAAGAAACTGCACCATAATATATGTTTCTGTATTAGTCTCGGAAAGGTTCGTACGTAGCGACGTATATATATATATGTTTATATACAGAGAAGGATTGTTCGACGTTGAGAGATGTTATATTTGCATAGTTAAAGCGCTCTTTCTATCTGTACAACGGATCTTCAGTATTGGTAAAAAGTTGCCCTAATTTTGTAAAATCTACATTTTTATCTAATACACTGTTAAATTTTTCACCGACACAATCACTTTTTTCATCTTCAAGGATATGCAGCAGTTTTACGTGGTCAATAATTGCTAATGAGTCCGATAAGGACAGCGCAGTGTTCTGTAATTTTTTTATTGCGTCCAGTATTGGAACGTAACTGTCGTAAATAATTTTTAAATTTGCTGCAACTTGAGGATTGTTAAATTGAACCTGGCTGAGCCGTATTGCAGCTGCTTCTTTGGCATCTAGTTGTAAAATAACTGATTTAATTTTTTCAAAATGTTTATAATAATAAAATGCTGCTTCTAACCAAGTACCCCATCGTATAAGAATTGGTTGCGGCGGCTTGGGTATATCAGGACACAGCGAATGAAATAGCCGAATCCGTTTCGGAGATTTAAGAAAAACCGCTTTCGTTTGTCCTATCAGTTGATCCACATCAGGATAAGTTGTACGTATAGTGTTTGTTACAAGGTGTAAAGCGTGAAGCAAACATGTGACATGCAGCAGGTTTGGTTGAATCGTTTTGAGTAAGTTTGCCGTGGAACACATAACCTTGGCAGCATCGGTAACTAACATTAACACTTGCTTCGGTAAAATCTCAAATTTGTGTAGTGTTTCTATTAATACATCATATATCGCTCTGGCAGTACACCCTTGCATTCGTTTACAGGTTAGTAAATAAGGAGGAGAAGGTCCTTGCGGAGTAAGCGTCCGTACTAGAATGGCTAGGATGGACTGTTTTTTAATATCTGTAGTTTCGTCTATTGTTAACCACAGGAATTTTTTTTTACCGTATTTTTCGTACAATTTACAATTCTCTCACGCACTGACGGTACGTAATTCCGTAGCGTACTTCTTGCTGGTAATTTCCACGTAGGATTGTATTTCTTCCAAAACTGACGAAACATTGGGTGTTCAACTTTCTGCATTGGTATATTGGTCGCAATTAACATCATTGTTAAATCACACACAAATTTATTATATGATCTGCGTCCACTATTATACGATTTATGTTTGTCACTATTTATATGTCTTTGGCACTGACTTGCTTTCGAAGTTAATAAAGTTGTTTCACAAACTAAACATTTCACAACGGTACCGTCATATATTAAATCGGGAAACCGATGTAAAAATTTCTTTACTACGTTAGCATGCAACCGAGTCGATGCATTGTTTCTACGCACTCCCGACATTTTCAACACGATTGTGTTAACAATGTATCGCTTACAACGTCTCAACGGCAACTGAATTGATCGTCGTACGCCTCTACTCGATCCCTCCACATCACGCTACTGCTCGGGCACATAGTCTGCCGTCTTTAGTGATTAAAATGCCTCTTGATATATAACGACCCAAAACATATTAATAGAAAAGCGAAGAACTGTTTGCTTCAAACTAAATGTTGAGGTTCTGGAGTGTGGCTAGTCCAGTCTCTGAACCTCATCTTATTGAAAATTTATAGACTGATGTAAAAGAAGCCGTTTTCGAAGAAAATCCTAGAACAGATGAACAAGTATGGACGATTATTCAAGCTAAAATACATATACATTTAAAATAAATTTTAAATGTATGTATATGTATTTTATATTATATGGATTTTATAATAAAACCGTGAAGCTTAGCATAAGATTTTATTATTAAACCGTTAATCCTCTTTAGAAATTCGTTGGTACAACTAGACGGTAGTATTATATCTACCTGATGTCCCATGGTACAACTCGGCGGCCCCGTTGCCAACAATTAGTGGATAGAATGCCCCGACGCTGTGAAGCAGTGCTCAAAAATAAGGGTTCCACAACCAAATATTAAATATATGTTTCATATTATTAAGTAAATAATTTTTCTTTATTCATGCATTTTTTTTCAATTGCTATATTGCTAAAGCTCTTAAATTTTTTGAGTTATTAACGTCAAGAGAGTTTAAAAAAAAATAGAGTTCATAAAATATTTGATGTAACTGAGAAACTTGAAAAATCAAAAATCTCGCTTTTGATATGTTTCCCAAATTGTCTCACTTTTCAAATAAGTTAATTTATATTTTGCACCAACAGTATGGCATTGTAGTTAAGGTAACTGTATTGTAACTACCGCAGTCAAACAAGGATAAAAATAATGCTGCGGTTCAGTGCGTTTAAAAAAAAATAATTGAAGAGGACAATAAAGTCACTTATGCGGTAATAGAGCATCAACCCAAGATTGGATCCTCAGCTGTTAAAATAGTGATACACGATTACTTGCATTTAAAACTTCCAAGAAGCAGAGCGTGTAAGAATTTGCCATTCAACTTTAAATTTCTTAAATAATGGCGGGCACCAATTTTTTTTCCAAAATAGTGACAGGTGACGAAACTTATATTTCCCTTTTCGACCTTCCTACTCGCCAAGAGAGTCTTGAATGGATTAGCGAAGATGATCAAACTCCTGCAATGACTAAGAAGCGGCGAGCTATGAAAAAGGTTATGTATGCGGTATTCTTTTCAGAAGTATGGACTAAGCTAGATGGACAAAAGACGGTTACAGCTAAGTAGTACATAAAAAATGTTTGCCTGAAGTGTTCAGTAGAGTTCCAGACAAGGGAATTTTGCACCACCATGATAATGCATTGTCCCATACGGCAGTTTTAACTCTCTAGATTTTGGCTGCAAAACATACAAAAGTAATAGAACATCCGCCGTACGCACCTGATTTAGCAATGTATGACTTTTTGCTATTTTTTGAGCTTAAACGCAATTTGCAGGGTGGAAGGTTTTTGTCTGAAGAAGAAATTGATACCGCAGTTCACGCTTATTTTGAAGGTATTCCGAAAGAAGATTAGTTGGGAGCTTTTAAACAGTGAAAAGAAAGAATTGTCAAGTGTATCATTGCTGAAGGGAATTACTTTGAGCATATTTAAAATACACTCGGGAGCAAAAAAAATCGATTCAGACTGCACACTCGCATTAAATTACCTCTGGCACAAAAACTAACACTTAAATTCCACTTTTACTTTCAAAATCTTTAAGTTCAGGATCTTAGCTTTAAAATGAGTGCATATTCTTTTAATTTGCGCTTCTTATACACTTAGACTACCCTACAATTTGTTGTGATCGATAATCACAAGATTTTGTATAAGTTGACATCATTTTTCTTTGCAGGCCAGTAGGTCGTTTAAAAGGCTTTCTACCTTATTAACCCGTATTAGTTGGCTGTCAAACGTCAACCGGTATACATTTCCGTCAGCTACATTTAGGAATATTAGCTGCTAATGGATACTACAACCGAAGTAGCGGCTCAAGCGGTTGCATTATTGCAACAAGGCCATAATCAACGGGAAGTCGCTCGTGTGCTGCACATGAGTCAGTCTGCCGTGTCAAGAGTTTACCGAAGATACCAGGAGAATGGTAGCTTTCATCGAAGAAGAGGTTCCGGCAGAAAGCGGTGCACAGTAATGAGAGATGACCGTTTCATTGTCCAGAGCTCTTTAAGAAATCGGGCTCTCACCGGCGTACAAATTCAACGGGAGCTCAGATAAACACGGGGAGTGGCTGTTAGTCGGTGGACAGTCAGAAGACGACTCAAGGCAGCTAACCTTAGTCCAAAAAGGCCAGCTATGGGTCCAAAATTGACCCCAGCCCATCGAGCAGCTCGTCTCCGTTTCGCAAGAGAGCATGTTGATTGGACAAACGAGCAATGGCGTTCTGTACTGTTCTCGGATGAAAGCAGAGTGTGTTTGCACGGCAGTGACAGAAGAGGAAAAGTATACAGAAGGCCGGGAGAAAGATTCGCACAATGCTGCATAACAGAAAAGGTGGCTTTTGGAGGAGGTTCCTGTATGGTGTGGGCTGGCATTTCTATGGACGCAAAAACCGAGCTGGCTTTTATTGAAACCGGCGGCCGAGCAGGAGGTTTGACTGCGAACCGATACATCCAAGAAATTCTAGAGAACCATGTCGTTCCTTACGTTGGTTTTATCTGGGAAACCTTCATTCTCATGCAAGATAATGCCCGTCCACACAGTGCAGTTTCCGTAAGGCATTACTTGCAAGAACTTGAAATACGAGTTATGGACTGGCCGGCGCGCAGCCCGGACATGTATCCTATTGAACACCTGTGGGATGAACTCAAAAGGAAAATTCGGGCTAGAAATCCTGCACCAGTTACGAGAGCTGAACTTCAAGCAGCACTTACCGAAGAATGGGACGCTATCCCGCAAGACAGCGCGATTAAACTTATTCATTCCATGAAGAACCGTTTACAAGCGGTAATTAGGGCTAGGGGCGGTAACACTAAATATTGATAATGTTTTTTGAAAATAAAAATAAAAATGTACTTGATATTACCTAGTCTATTCTTTTAAGTTTTCCGCGTCTGTTTTGAAGTTTTAGCATCCTAAAACATAACTTCATTTTTTCAAAGAAAAAGAAATGTAACTTAGAAGAATATACACTCATTTTTATGTTAAGATCTTGAACTTAAAGGTTTGAAAAGCAAAACTGGAATTTATGTTATATTTTTTGTGCCAGGGACATTTTACTGCGAGAGTGCGGTCTGAGTCGATTTTTTTGCTCCCGAGTGTAGAATCCTAGAAAATATTAATCGTGTTTTTTGTTCTCAATAATTTCAGCTTGTCCATCGTATTAAGTCTTGAGGGATAAAAGCCATTTGTGTATCAACTGTGGATTTTAATAATCTGTTAACCCTAACGAATATGACGATTTTGTTTTAGTCCTTACGCCAATTGTAGACGTGTTAGAATGTAAATCTTTTTTATCGTCATTTTCACCCATTACAAGAATGCACGATGTTTCAAATGTTCAACTAAATATAGTCGGTAAATAACAAAAAAAAAAAAATCACGCAAGTGGTAAACATTCATTATACTAAAATAGTAACTGGTATATAACATAATCTAGAGATATTTATGACGCAGTATGTTCGTATTTAAGTACATATACGTAATATATTTAGAAAGTATTTATTATCATAAAAAGAATAATTAAGTAATATTATTGCCGTCCATAAAACTTTTCAACTTTTCCTTTACGGTTTATTTTATAGTCTCTGTATAATTCAGCGCAAAGTCAACGAAAATTCGCAGGCACGTTTATGTATTGTCGTTCGTTTTCAACAGAGCTATAAAGATAATTTTTGTGTGGAAATTTTTTGTTACAATTATTAAAATACAGTGTTTTTTGTTCTCAATAATTTCAGCTTGTCCATCGTATTAAGTCTTGAGGGATAAAAGCCATTTGTGTACCAACTGTGGATTTTAATAATCTGTTAACCCTAACGAATATGACGATTTTATTTTAGTCCTTACGCCATGTAGACATGTAGACGTGTTAGAATGTAAATCTTTTTTATCGTCATTTTCACCCATTACAAGAATGCACGATGTTTCAAATGTTCAACTAAATATAGTCGGTAAATAACAAAAAAAATCACGCAAGTGGTAAACATTCATTATTAGAGTGGACCAATTCGGAGCGAAAGCAGAGGCGTGACTAACGAATTGGTTCCCTCCCGCATGCGGAACATTATTAATATCTAGAGATATACTCTCACGAACGGTGCTGTTATTATGTTAGATACAAAAAACATGTAAGACGGTTTTTCTAGATTATGAAACGTTCTCGATGATACGTATAAAAAATAAAATCTAAAATGTATGTAATTAGATGATTAAAAAAAAAACTTACCGTCTTATGCGTTTTTCGTGACTTGAAAATCTGGAGAAGCGCGATGAAATATTGTTAACATAAGGTGCGTCTCCAAAGTTATTTCTCATCATTGTACACAAATCAAATAAGAACACTTCGTATTTTGTATCGGCACCAGTGTCTCTATCTTTATGTCTTGCGCTATGCACGTGGCGTTGCAAATTTGATTTTGTTAAATGGTTTATATATATATATATATATATATATATATATATATATATATATATATACTGTATGACATGGAAACTGCAACACCAAGCAGGGGTGCGAATTTTTTGACCAAACTTGGTAGAAACGTATAACTATTCAAAGGCAATAATTGATTAAAATTTCAAAGAAAAAAAACGAAAGACTAACACAATTTAACATAATTTTTATTAATACTGTGTCGAGCCGCCCCTATTAGTTATACACTCCCTCACTCTTCGTGGCATTGATTCGACTAGGTGGTCGATATCCTCTTGGGGTATGGAGTCCCAAGCAACCTGTAATTCATGCCGGAGAGCTATTAGTGCGGGGGATTGGCTAAATTCATAAGTTTTCGTCCCATAATGTCCCACACATGTTCTATTGGCGAGAGGTCGGGGCATTTGGGTGGCCATGGCAAGATATTGACACGAGCCTCTTCGAAGCGATTTATAGAAATTCTCGCTACGTGGGGGGGGGGGGCATTATCCTGCTGGAAAAGTGGGTCTTCGAGCATTTTAAGATATGGAACAATATGGGGTTCTACCACCTCATCAATGTAACGCTGGGCGTTCATGGTGGCTTGGATGAACACCAACTGAGACCTACTCCCATATGCTATAGCATCCCATACCATAACACCCACTGCTCGATGCACATGCCTTTCAATGGAAAACTGAATATCACTACGTTCCCCACGTCTTCGTCTGATCCTCATACGGCCATCATGCATCCCTAGACAAAATCGAGATTCATCACTAGAGCTGAGGATGTTTGCGATATAACCATGGTTATATCATGTAACCATAGTAAATTACTATGGTTACATGATATAACCATGGTTATACCGCAAACATCCTCAGCTCTATTCATCACTAAACACCACCTTATGCCACTCCACGATCCAATGCATTCGCAATCTACACCACTCCAAACGTTGCTGTCGGTGTTGAGCCGTAAGTGGTAACACAAGATGTGGACGATAAGATTGTAAGCCGAAACCCCTAATTCGGCGATAAACGGTTCGAAGGGTTACTGGACGACCTTGATTACCTAACCACACATCAGCAATTGATCTGGTACTGGAGAAGCTGTCTCTTATTGCCATTAGGCGAAGGCGGCGGTCCTGTATCCCATTAGTTCTTCTTCGGCCTCCGGTTCCTCTTCGGCGTCTTTCCTGACCCTCCCTAGTCCATGATTGATAACAGCGCATAATGGTGGATTGGTTCCGGTTAAGGCGATTTGCAATTTCCCTGTATGAAAAACCACCTTCTCGCAAACCAACAATTCGACCTCTGTCGAATTCGCTTAATTGGCGATAATTTCCACGTTGCCGCACTCTAGGCATAATAAAACTCTCTAAACACGTTAAACAAAGGTATAATAAGATAAAACCGTTGAAATAAATTTGAAACAAACAATAAATACACGACACATTAATGTCAGCGAAAACTGAATGAAGTGTCAGAAGTGCCATGACCACTTGATATATCGCAACAAAATTTTAATCAATTATTACGTTTGACTAGTTATACGTTTCTACCAAGTTTGGTCAAAAAATTCGCACCACTTCTTGGTGTTGCAGTTTCCATGTCATTGAGCATATATTGCACACTAAACATTTTACATTTACCCCATTATAAGATAAACTAGGATGGTTCTCAATAAACCTATTGACTAACTTTGATGATAGCGGTTTCTTTACTGTACGCTCCTTCAACATTATTAAATACACAGAATACACTTTCCTGCTGCTATTATACGTGTACACACGATGACCGTGAACAACATACTAAGTAATCGTATGTGCGATGAGGCACGCGGGAACTAATTCGTTAGTCACGCCTTTGCTTTCGCTCCGAATTGGTCCACTCTATTCATTATACCAAAATAGTAACTGGTATATAACATAATCTAGAGATATTTATGACGCAGTATGTTCGTATTTAAGTACATATACGTAATATATTTAGAAAGTATTTATTATCATAAAAAGAATAATTAAGTAATACTATTGCCGTCCATAAAACTTTTCAACTTTTCCTTTACGATTTATTTTATAGTCTCTGTATAATTCAGCGGAAAGTCAACGAAAATTCGCAGGCACGTTCATGTATTGTCGTTCGCTTTCAACAGAGCTATAAAGATAATTTCTGTGTGGAAATTGTTTGTTATAATTATTAAAATACTGCAATCATACTTGACAAGTTAAAATAAAATGTCTGTACTCACATTTGGAATGGCAGAATTGTACATACCTGAAACAAAATAAATGTAATTAATTATTTTATATCATGAAAAAGTAGAGTGTTTTATGTAGAATTAACGACGATGGTATTCCGTAAGCAAGATATTCTTAATAACTGTAAACTTAATAGGCATTTACGAAAATTGTAGCGGTAGGTATGTACCGTATGATCAATTGATTTACGGTAAATGGATCGGGTTAACCAATTTACGAACGCCGTTGTGAAGTTTCTAACCTATAAATAAAAACGCTTCATTACAGCTGCAAGCTAATTTGGGTTTTTAGTTCATAACGCGATTAAAATGTACCAATCAACTGTACTTGCTATAGTGACAGAGCTACGAGATAGTGAAGATGACGAGATAACTGATTTTCTTACAATATATTATCTGTTTTCACACAAAAAAAAAAGTTTCTATAAAAAATTGTGTTACGAATGTTACTTTACGATATTTCCATAATTTCTGTCGGTATTACGACTGAATGGAGGTGTAAGAGGTTATATTTATCTATAGAATGTATAAACCGATGATCAACTTCGATCGATAAAATAGAAACCGGCTGCATGCACCGCTTACACCGATGTAATTTTCGTTCACTTTTAACCGGTAACAATTTTCGAACGCAAATGGTGAATACGATATATACCGGTGAAATTTTCGTAAATGGCTAATATGTTCAGTAAAACCTACTAGTTTTAATAGATTTTTAATAGATTTAATAATAATAATAATAATAATAATAATAGATTATTTTGCCCAACAGAAAAACTCAAATAGGACAACAAAATTTTGACTATGTGACAAAACAACAATACCTAAATAAATAAAGCAATTAACTACATAAAAACATCGTTAAATAAATCATTTGCATTACTTGACGAATGCACCAATGGAGCCCTGCACAATATATTAGTATTATCAGGATAAAATAAAACAAATTTTAATGAATTTCACTTTTTAATTTACACCTTAACGATCGTTTCGCTCCAACCTGAGCTTCATCAGACATATAACTAACTTATGTACAAATTTTAACACATGTTTTGTTTTGAATAGTTGAAGGAATGGGTACTTTTTATTACTAAAATGTCTATGCACAAAACTTTCACTACGGTGTATACAATACTTTTCTTAAGTAATAAAACTGGGGGTTTACATTATGTCATTACATTATGTATAAACCGTAGTGAAAGTTTTGTGCATAGACATTTTAGTAATAAAAAGCACCCATTCCTTCAACTATTCAAAACAAAACATGTGTTTGTTACGGTGCATTTGTGTTAAAATTTGTACATAAGTTAGTTATATGTCTGATGAAGCTCAGGTTGGAGCGAAACGATCGTTACGGTGTAAATTAAAAAGTGAAATTCATTAAAATTTGTTTTATTTTAGCCTGATAATAGTTATAATCTAATTTCATCAAGTAAAGGCTGAAACAATCATATAATATATTAGTCTTTGGTGTTGAAAACACAAAAAACATGGGCTGTGTCTAACAGCAAAGCGTGGTACCAGTAAATTTACTTGCGCCAATAGCGGTGCTGAGTCGATCCTGTTATTCCGGAGATTCGCCACCAGCAATGCGCTCTTCCTTTGTGTTCGCACCGCTGGAAATTCCAAGCAAATGCCTCACAATCAAATTCTGGATAGACCCTGTCCAGCCTGTAACTCAAGTATTTGGAAAAATTTTCACTGAACGTATTCAATTTGATTCACGTGTAGGTCATAAATTGCGGGCCAAACGGTGGACGCATATTCCAACTTACTAACGACATATGCGAAATATAGTGATTTAATGGTACTAATTAGTGAAATTTCGTGACATTCTGATAATAAAACCCAGAGACTTAACAGCAGATCTAGTGATGTTCGACAGATGATCGTTGAAGGTCAACTTACTGTCGAATGTAACACCAAAATCTCTTGTAGAGTTTTGTTCCTTTAACAAGCTATTAAGATAATTTTTAATAGAGTCAATCATGAATCTGAAATTGTATGCTGTTATTTGAACAACTGCACTTACATTACAAACATCAAGTAAAATATCAATCGAATAACAATACTTGACGAAATCTATTAAAGTCGGGAAAGTATTATCGCAAGTGAATAACAAATACAAGAACACATGAATATTTGGAACGAAGTGCTAACTGAAAATGGAGAGAAACTGAAAAAAAGTAAGAGCAAAACTATGGCAATATATGAGGACCACAAGGAAATACAAATAGAAATAGAAGGTGAATATATTAGAGCAAGTGGATAGTTTCCAGTACCTGGGGAATACTTTGAACCAAAAAGGGAGACAAAATGTCGAGTTAAACAACAGAATAGAAAAGGCAAACAGAGTTTATTATGCAATGAGTAAGTGCCTCATAAATAAGAAAGAACTTTCTTCTCAGACAAAGATGGAAGTATACAATTTAATATATACATATGACTATATTAACGTACTGGTGTGAATCATGGGTGTTGGTAGAGAAAGATAAGAAAAAGATTAGAGCAGCGGAAATGGAATACTTAAGAAAAGTACAAGGAGTAATGGAATTATAAAAAGTAAGAAGCGAAAAAATAAGAAAAGACCTCAAAATTGAATCAGTTGAAGACTACGTAGAGCAACGACAACTCGGATGGTAGGGACACCTCCAAAGGCAAAGCCAAAGAGCACAGTACAAGTAAAAAGAATTTGGGTATGTAGGACACCATTCAAGTGAAAGAGAGGCAGGCCAAGAGAAACCTGGGACAAAACAGTCGGAAAAATATTAAAGAAGAAAGCCAAAACCTGGTCAGAGGCAAAGAAGCTCGCTCAGAACAGAAAAAAATGGAAAAACTTCATAAAGAATTAGCGTAAAGTGCATGTTATAATCTACATACCCTCTGGGTACTAAGGGGAATTGAATATATATACGTATGTCGAGAAAACAACTTTGGAGAGTATTGAATGTTTATAAATCTTGATAGAAAGGATTATTGATAGTTGAGCAAGTATTATTAAATAAAAGAAAAAAAAACGTGTCACTGAGGAGCTAATAAACCTATTCGTTACGACTGTTACCTTAAAGATTAATGCTGGTTTTGATTTTGTTTTTTTATGATTATAATTATGGTTGCTATTAATGCGTGCCCACATTTCCGTATACGGTACTATATATAAATCGAATATGTACATGTAAAGGCAATTGCTTAATGTTGTTTAATTCATGCTATTGGATCTTCTACAACTGTTTGGTGTTCTAAACAAATGACTTTCACGTCTAATAATTTGTTCAATTTTCCGTCTCTCTCCATCGTCATTGTAATAAATTTACGAACAAAAAAAGAACTCATGCATATACGTATTCTTACACAACACGAATTGCACAAATGTCAAACGAACTCGAAATATAACATACTAAATATATAGACAAACCACCTACTAAGCGTAGTTTGATCTAATCAATGACTTAGAAAAAGATCGTTACGAGTTTTTCAAATCATAAATAATAATAAATCTAGATTAAAGGATATGAATTTTCAGATTTATTGAGTTAATGATAGGTGTTCGCGTATTGTTCAAGAAATGTTATTATAGGCTCGTTCAATGTGTATTATCACTGTATCGGCTGCTTTGTACGTAATATGACCGTTATTCGAATGAACATTTTTAAATAAAGATGATTGTGATCGAATCTGTGTACCATATTTACTAGTAGTTTAAAATGGAATGAGACGAAGTGTTGTTTGAAGCATAATGCTCTTTTACTTCCATATAATAAGAAAACGATACAGAATCATATGAAGATATTATGTGTAGTGTACGTACAGAAAGCATCTCGTAAGCGCATGCAATTGGCAGATGTAGTTTTCCTAATCTTGGACACCTATAATGGGTACCTAAGGTGTGATTTGTGTAGGACGTCCAATTACTATAAACATAGATCCATTAAAAACTATAATCGATTCTTAACTGAAAGTTACAACTCGGGAAATAGCGACAAATCTTAATCCTAATCAATCAATTGTTGTGACATATTTAAATAAGTTTAGAGTTACAAAAAAAGCTTAAGGTTTTGGAACCGTACAATTTGATTGGCTACAATTTAATGGAACACATATTTATTTGTAATTCATTGTTAAAACGAATCCAAAACGATCTCTTTTGAAATATATTCTTAAAGAGAATAAGAAGGTTATCATTTACTGTACCAATGTCGGATGAAGAAAATGGTTGAGAATGCTTTTAGGTCAACCACCAAAAATCAGTTAGATCTACATCCGTATATACTGTACGCACAATGGTATTATAAGCAGTTCTATTCTATAAATTATTGCTTTCAAACGATATATTCGGAGTACGACTAACAATAAATAATATTAACACAGCAAATTATCAAGAACTATCTGTAATTAGCCATATTGCTACAATCCGCATACATGAAGAATATGTTAATAACGTTTAAAAACTGTATTATTTATATCAATCAAGGTTAAAATATTTAAAAAAATTCATTGGATAATTTTATGGACAAATAGTAGCCTTCCTTTTCTGTTATCGCACTGGTCCATTTCATACGTGCTGTCGATTTTACATATTAGGTATATTTAATTTATTATTAATTACTTACATTTCCGTTTCAATTATATGTTAATTATTAATTTTACTTCATATTAAATCATACTTTCTCCATATACATAGTTAAAATTCACTGTATCTGGTTTTTATTTGTTTTATTACCTTTAACTATACAGGTGTCCAGAAACTCTCCTGACAAACGAAGACCGGAGATTCCTCTGATAATTTTAAGACAATTAAACCCAAATTCACCTAGTCCGAAAATGCTTCCTAAGGGAGCTAGAGTTCTTTGAAGATGGCGCCTTGTATTTATTTTTTTTTAAATTCCTCCAGAACGCTTCTATTTAGAAAAACAAAAACTGGTATGCTTATTTATCCTCCAGAGATGAATCGATTCCATCAATTGCTAATTTCTAGTACCGGTCATAGGCGTCCGTTTTGGGTAGGTCAACGGTTATTTTAAGGCATAACTTTTTTGTCTTTAACTTTCAAGCATTTGTGACACTAGATTATTAAATTTTCAGGTATTCCAGTACTAAAATGTACTCTTACTTTAAGTCGGTAGGATACACCGTTTTCTAGAAACATCGATTTGTAAATTTTTCGTTTTTTCTTCATTAAAGTTCAATTTATTATGTACCTACCTATTTTTAGCGACGAAGTTGGCTTGAACTATCAAGGCATGGATGAAAATTAATTTAATAAATTAAAAACAAATTATTTATTACAATGGAACGAAACTAACAAAAAAAGAACAAGTATCAAAGGTAGATTGTTACAAAAGTTGCTCGATGTGATGACCATTAGTCTCTATGCATAAGTTTACCCTTTTGCTTAGAGAACGCCGAATTCTTGCAAAAATTCCAAAGTTATTTCTAAATTCGTTGCAAGCATCTTGTATCCTTAGCCAGAGTTGTGCGCGATTTTGTTTCGGAACGGAATAAACAAATGCTTTTATGTATCCCCAAACACAATAATCGCAAGGATTCAAATCCGGCGACCTTGCTGGCCAAGCAACTGGACCGCCTCTTCTAATCCAATGGTCTTCGTAGTTATTATCTAGAAAGTCTCGTACATTCCTGCTAAAGTGGGCCGGACAGCCGTCCTGTAGAAACCATAAGTTTTGCCGAATATTTAAACGCACCTCATCTAACAAATCAGGTAAAATATTTTGCAAGAAATGTAACTAATCAGCACCATTTAAACGAGCAGGTAATTCCACAGGTCCAAGTAGATAATCGTCAACTACTCCTATCCAGACGTTTATGCTAAACCTATGCTGATGCTTAAATTCTTGAACAACGTGGGGATTGTCACCAACGTACGAATAATAATGTGCATTATGTACATTAAAAATTCCATTTTTTGAGAATGTAGCTTCGTCACCAAACAAAATGTTCCTGAAGAAATCTTCATCTTGATTTTTCTGATTTTGTAACCATCTAGCGAATTCTACGCGAGCAGGAAAATCTCCTTCTAGCAGTGCTTGCACCTTTGTAAAATGAAAAGGATATAAATTTTCTTTGTGTAAGATATTTCCTACGGAAGATTTTGAAATTGTGGGGTACATGGCAGATAGTCTTCGAACGCTAATTTCTGGATTTTCCTCAACTTCCATTAAAATAACATCTTCATGTTCTGCTGTTACATCATTATGTCTCCCTGTTTCATTATTTTTTGGGACCACTGAACCTGTTTCTCTTAATCGTTGATGAAGAGCTGTAAATGTTGAGTGAGTGGGATGCTGACGATTGGGAAATTTTTCAGCGTATTTACGTTGCGCCGCTCGAGCGTTACACCTCATTTCGCCATAAACTAAATGCATATCGGCGTATTCCTCATTAGTAAAAACCATTTTTTTTTAAATTGAAATCGTTGTGTTTGAATAACACAAAGTAAAAAATGAAAAGATAAGCTTCGCGAACTGACAACAATTTGACAATGAAAAACGTAGGTTTTACTTCTGTTGGCAGTTCAGAGCTAACTATTGCAAAAAATAAAAAATTGAACTTTAATGAAGAAAAAACGAAAAATTTACAAATCGATTTTTCTAGAAAACTGTGTATCCTACCGACTTAAAGTAAGAGTACCTTTTAGTACTGGAATACCTGAAAATTTAATAATCTAGTGTCACAAATGCTTAAAAGTTAAAGACAAAAAAGTTATGCCTTAAAATAACCGTTGACCTACCCAAAACGGACGCCTATGACCGGTACTAGAAATTCGCAATTGATGGAATCGATTCATCTCTGGAGGATAAATAAGCATACCAGTTTTTGTTTTTCTAAATAGAAGCGTTCTGGAGGAATTTAAAAAAAATAAATACAAGGCGCCATCTTCAAAGAACTCTAGCTCCCTTAGGAAGCATTTTCGGACTAGGTGAATTTGGGTTTAATTGTCTTAAAATTATCTGAGGAAACTCCGGTCTTCGTTTGTCAGGAGAGTTTCTGGACACCCTGTATAACAAACTAAAAACTATATTCAATACATGTGTTGCAGTCGTAGATATGTATGTACGTTTCAAATGAATACTAGTAGTACAGGGTTACTACAAAAGAATCATCGGGTTAGAGAAAGCTATATTTCGAAAAGTATTATAGATAGAATGGCATGTCTATATGCAGAAAAAATAATCAAGTTTGTGAGCATATCGTTACAAATGTTCAATGTGGGCTCCTCGAGTCACACGACAAACACTTTTGTGTTGGATACAGCACAGACGACATTCAATTTTGGAGAATTTCTTTCATGTTGCACAATGACATGAGCTGGTTCCGTACACCATATCCGAATGTTATGACGGTTCACCTTGCCACTTAAATGAAATGTCCCTTCGTCGATAAACACAAGACGGTTAGCAAATTCGTACGTCCTCTATTGCTGTCTGCATGTCACAACAAAATTCGGTTCGCTTGACATAATCGTCTGGCCCTAAACTTTGCGCCATGTGTATACGGTTCGGCTTGAATCGCAAACGCTTCCGCAAAATTTTCCAAACAGTTTGCTGCGGAATACCAACTGCCACGGCCTGCGCCACTGGTAGATTGTTGTGGCGAACTCACGAACCATTATCTAACCGCATCCACCGTTGCTTCAGGCACTCGTGGGTGTCCAGTGCTATTACGTTTAGTATGTGAACCTGTTGTCTGAAATTCTCGATACCATCGTAGAATGCACTGATGAGCTGGAAGATCACTTTCGTAATGCCGTCGAAACTCACGTGGCACCGTAACAAGCGAGAAACATCGCGCGTGCTCTAACATGCTAAACGTTTTTTGTTGCATCGTCGCCATTTTGCATACTGCGTGCTGGCTTCGGTGCGCGCATGTCAGGCTATATACGTAGGCGCACGTTCTAAACTTGAATGTTGTGCTGACTATAGACATGTCATTTACTATTCTATCTATAATACTTTCTGAAATATAGTTTTCTTTTGTAGTAACCCGGTACATTGCCCTTTCCACATATGGTATGATCTGTTTTAAGGAGCCACAAACAACATTTATAGAAGTTGACATAATTTATAGCGGCGTTTTAATTCATTATTGTAACAGTTATCTAAACTATATCGTGTGACCTATCGTGTTAAAGTATTTTTTGCAAGAAGTCTTTTAATGATATTAATATTACTATTACCACAGACCCTTTCACGGTGCCTTTTAATTAGACTTTAATTTTTGGCTGTAGCTTATTTGTAAGGTTGATCCCTAACAATAAAAATTTAAAATTAAATATTTAGTCTCTTACGTTTCAACCACCGTAAAGAAAACAACTATCCGTAAATCGATATCACGAGTTCGATATTATGTAGTGAACCATGCTGTTCAGCGTTTTAAGCCTGAGTTACATTACACTTTTTTCGTCTAGAAACTTGGACAAGTTCTCAAACTAGATGAACTTGTCGAAACTTGATAGTGTAATTCAGAAGAAACACATCAAAGTTTCTAAACTACAAAACTAGATCCTATCCCACTTTTCATCCAAGTTTCATACTAGACTTGCGCATTAAACACCATTTCGTTTGTACCAACTGTTCATTTTAAATAAAAATCATATAATAATAGCAGGTTACGTAGTGTTTGTTTTGTTTTCGGAAATTAATAGAAATCGTGTAAGAATGTCCAGTAACAAAATATAGGGCACCGATATAACGGTTTTCGAATTCATTTTTTTAATATTGTTCTATATCTATAAGAGCTAATAAATAAAATAATCACAACCCATCTAAACGTCAAATATATAATAATAGAAAAACAGAAATTATTATTCAACATAGCATAAATTAAAACTTGTATGAAATCTTGTACAAGAACTTGTTCAAGTTTCTAGTATGAAAAAAGTGTAATGTAACTCACGCTTTAGTATATTTACAAGTACCGCGACCACAACACAAGTAAGTACATCTTATCGTTCGATACCTGTATATTACTTTAAGTACGTGTGCAAATTATTAATTTCTATCAGCCTTTAACAATTATTCGTATGTAACCTGTCCATATAATTACCCCATCCACTAATTTTAATCTATTTCAAAGCGGTATTTCTTTTGCGTAAATATTAAATAAAATTTTAAAATAATTTTGGATGACAAAATAAATTAGGCATAAAAATACAAAATAATTTCCATTAGAATATAATTTTGTCAAAAGACATTATGTTACTTTTGAATTCCATTGTATATGTATAAGTTTATTAGGTTACAATGACGTATATACAAATTAACGTAGAAATTACAATAACAATAAGAAGAAAAGAAAACAGAATATGAAATATTGGCTGGCTGCTCTTTACCAAATAATTATTTGAATTCCTATAGTTGCATTCACGGTATTTATGTAGGTCACACACTGTGACAAAGAAATATAAATCTCGGAAAAATGTATAGCAACTTGGAAAAAATACTCAATAAATTAGCAATAACGTTCATTTCTCCGGATTAATGTCATCACAGTGAGTGGTGATTTAATATCATAGGTATTAAAGTGAAATAGTTAAAATTATTTCTCTTTTCTTTTTTATTGTTTACGTAGGTGTTTCTAATCTCATTCACTTCAAAATACTGTGTACTATGTGTGTATAGAAAACATGTTGATTTTACGATGCTTATAGAGCTGAATAGCGGGATATTAATGTAAAATTGTGGACTGAGAAAATAAATTACCAAGAATTTATTTCGACATATTTTTTTAGTTCGGATATAAAATTGGTGAAATTTGTTATCTTTTTGGTAAAAAATGTTTTAAAATTTGTTTTATGGAAATTTTTCTGAGAAACCAAAATATCGGTTCGACTTCATTATGAAACATGTAACAATAAATTCATTTCTTCCATATATTTAAAACGTAAAATTTATTTATATTTTCCTTATAATGTAGACCAAATTGATTTGTCGAAGATCTGGAGTAATTCACCGCGCTTCTTAATATTTCTTGTATTCTTGTAATTTACGAGGGTAGGCTGAAAAGTAATGCACACATGCTTGTACAGCGCGAACAAAAACAAATAGCAAAATCGGACAAAAAGTATATTAAAGTACAATTATTAAGCTTCAAAATCATATATTTATTTTTCTAGTCACTGTTAAAACTAACACATCTCTTCCAACGTATAACAAGTTTTTTCATTCCGTCACTGAGAAATTCTTCAGACTTTTCTCGAATCCAGCACTTGACAGCTGCCCTCACCTCATCCTCCGAGGTGTAATGATTATCCTTGAGGTCTCTTTTGAGCAGAGCTGTTTGCTCTCGTCTGTGAGACAGCGTGCATAGATTTTACGGTATCCCAATTGTTCAATAATGAAGCTGGGATGTTCCTATGGTTTACGATAGGCTTTTGAGTAATTCGTCGGTCATTTTGAATCAGATCGTCGACGAGTTTGCAATGTTTGTCGTCTGTGGCAGTGATCGGACGTTCGCTGCGTGTTTTATCAACAATTTTGCCTTTTCCAGGCTCGCAATCACTAAATTTGATTACCCATCGATTTACAGTAGATCTATCAACAGCATCGTCACCATAAACATCTTTTAAACGACGATCAATCTATGAATCTCACTAGGAGTCACTTTTTCAGCAGTCAAAAATTCGAAAACAGCACGCTGTTTAACTCGCGTTGACATAGTACTAATACACTTGATGAATTCAACGCCCTCAAACCTGCGCGTATAGAGGGGGAATGTCACTCCCACATTCCGCCTGGCGCGCTTCTGAAGGCCATTTCGTTCACGCTGTATAAGCATGTGTGCATTACTTTTCAGCCTACCCTCGTACCAAACCTTTGACATTAAAGTATCTGTACTATGCTTATATTCGGACCAAATCGGAGTATGATGCAATTGTCTGCAACTCATTTTACGTGTCCGTGACACAGATTATAATCCTCTGCCGGATAGACATGGTTTCCGCTTTATCACTAGTAGAAGAGAGCAGGTGAATGCTGTTTTTCTTTTGAAACTGCTCAACGACTTCTTCAGATCTTCTGCCACAGGTCGATTTTCTTGAGACGTCTTACTATAAGCATTCGTCTGCTAAGTTTTTTTTTAACCGGCGGTCAGATTTAACATATTCAAGAATGCGCCCTCGTGTCTGTATTATACGGAATTTCAACAATTCATCTGGATCCATTTATCTGATGTTAACATTGTGTTTATTTTTCTTTTTATTGGTCTTTTTTCTTAATATATGTGTACGCATATCAGGCGAGAATTTACGCTGCTCATCTTGGATTAGCTTGTACTCAGTAGTTAAACTACTTGGCTACGTCGGTCGTACATATAGCTTATAAGCAGGATCTATATTATTATATATTCTCTTCTACTTGTCTGCTTATACATTTCTGTATTAAGTTTTAATAATGTAAAGTTTTATGAACAATTTTCAATGATGATTCTTCACTTTATACGATTATACGATAATAAGAATAATATATGTATTAGCACTGATATTCATTAATTTGTAAGAAATGCTAGTCTCGCATTTCTGCATTAGAGTCAAGTATATGTATTATATTGTAAAGGAAACTAACCGAATAGTATTATTAGTTTTTCAATAAACCTGCAAGTATTCCATTAAACGGTGACCTAATTGAAAAAAACATACTTTAGCGTTAAATACATAAAACAGAACGTGTCTTGTATCCAAACTACAAAAATGCTTAATATTGTGTAAGATTAATATTCTATAGGCAAACAAAACCGCAGATTAAGTACATCCGGTAAAGAAACATGCATCGTGCAAGCATAAGGTTCATAATGGTGCTAAATAGAGCTACCAGGATGTTCAAAAAGTTTGTGGCTATCGAAAATTTTAGAAAAAAATTAAATAACTTGTTAAAGCATTTAACCAATAATACCAGCACTAGTGTTTTTCGTTTTGACAACGATTGGCCATTTAGCCAAAGTTTTAAAAATTATACTCTGTTAAAACTTACTACCTGCTTCCGCAAAAAAAATGCTCAAAATTAATTTTTGTGAATTTTTTTAAGAACAATGTCGGAGTATAATATTGTAATACTTTGTAAGACATAAATATTGGTTGCTTTTCATTAATTTCCACTTTTAATAAGAAATTGTTTACATCACATATTCATATATAATTTCGTTAGACCCAAGTAGTTTTTTGCCGAGCATAACTCTTTTCCGACCACATCAAATGCAAAGCATGAATTTTCATTCTCAGTATTTGTTTTAAAAATACGTTATATCGAAATGCACTGCATATCGTAAATGGGTTTAAATTATTTTCTGTTGAAAGATAGGGTACCTTAACTTTGTATGGATTCATATATCTAAGCTTTTGTAAATACTTAAATATGGTACTGTTTAGGATTTTCAATATTCGTGCCAGCAGTCGTGTAGTATAGATATTGTTTAATTAACGGTTTCATTCGTCTTTCATCAATGCGAAAAGCTTTTCCTAATCGTGCAGAATTTTCAAGATTGAAATAAGTAAATCTACTATTTGCGAGAATTTGATAAACATGTACTTTATTTTCTTCCAGTATAACAATTAATAACACATCAGAAATTGAAGCTTCTTAAACTGCTTTTATATTATCTATATATATTACATGTTTAGACTCACTCAAATATATTTAAAAGGTAGTTATCCGAACAATCCAATAAAATCGTATAGAGTAATCATTAGAGACCGAACGCATCAGACTGAAATGACGATGGACCCTATAAATAGTTTATAACATCGCTGAGTACAACACGCAATTATTGAACAGCACTATGCATTCAGTTAATCACACATCTGTTTTTTTGTCGTTGAATTGTGACGCAATTACTTGAATATTACAATTAAATTCCTTTCTTCATGGGCGTAGATAGAAGTTTGAGGAGTTTTTATAATTTATTTTATTTATTAGTTTATATTTCGTAAGATAAATAAAGTACAGTGAGTTAGTTTTTCTCCTTGTTTTAACTGGTAATTATATACTTACTTAATTACATAAATTTATTGCAAAGTCTGTAAAATATCGTTAAAAAATTCCAAGAAATCGCACGTAAAACGTGACGTAGCATCGCAAACACATTCACAGAAATTAAACTCGTTGGAATCTGACAATTTTAACAAAGAACTCTGTCAAACTTTTATGGCGAAAAATACTCCATTAAATAAACTTAACAATCCCACCTTGGAAACATGTCTCCAAAAATATACTTCTCGAAATGTTCCTGATGAATCCACCTTACACAAATATTATGTTTCTAGGTGCTACACGAAAACAGTAAAACGCATTAGAAGCCAACTTTCAAATCAATTGCTATGGATAAGTGGCGACGAAACTGTCGATATATTAGGACGCTGTGTGGTAAATGTTGTAGCTGGTGTACTACATCAAACTATTCCATATAACGCATATGTAATAGCAACAAAAGTTATAAATACAGTTGATGCGGAAACAGTAACTAAAACCATTTGCGAGAATATGCACCAAATGCTTCATTCGGACGACAGGTACAAAGAAAATATACTTTTATTTGTCAGTGACAGTGCTGCATATATGTTAAGAACAGGCAGACTATTAAAGGAAACATAGCCTAATATGCTTCATATTACTTGTGCAACATATTCTCCACAGAATCTGTGAATATATCAGATACCTTTCCGGAAGTTGATACACTTGAATCCGCTTTTAAAAAAGTTTTTTCAGAAAAACACCATTCAGAGTAGCTCTTTACAGGGAAAAACTTCCATCTTTGTCACTGCCTCCCTCTCCAGTAATAACTAGATGGAGAACATGTTCGGAAACTACTAGGTTTTATGCAAAGAATTTCGATAGTTTACCAAATTTCGTTACATGTTTAAATGAGATGCTCGAAGTATTTCTGAGTGCAAGGAACTAATACAAATTCTAAATTTAAAAAATGAGTTGTACTTTCTTCAGGAACACTTTGGAAATTTGCCAAAACTAACTTGCCACTTATTTTGAAAACAAAATCTCAAATTAAATGATGGATTAACCATATTAGATCTGGCTATTAATAATTTGAAAAATATTCCTAGTGACTTCGGATGTGGCCTTCGGCAAAAGTTAGACGCAGTTTTTAATAGAAATATAGATTCAATAACATTGCGGCAATTGTATGTAGGGACAATGCCTTAAAATCTAACTGCTAAATACGCTGAAATAAAAGAATATTTACAGTATGCACCTATAACCAGTTGTGATGTAGAAAGGACGTTTTCTATCTACAAAGATGTATTTCATTCAAATAGAACAGATTTTACAGAAGAAAACCTTGAGAAAGTATTGCTAGTTAATATTTAATACTCCTTTACTCAACTTGAACTACAAAATGAAAAAATAAAAATGCATTTCGTATTTTATAGATCACCACGCGTTTGTTTTCCAATTATATAAATAAAATTAAAAATAAAAACTCTTTAAAAATCCAATTTTTCAATAGTATACCCGTGGGCGATGAGTCATGGGCCTCCCGTGTCCGGTCCCTAGTAATCATTACATGAGATACTATTTTACATGTTAAGGTTCGACAGGAATAGCTTACAGGCTACTTACTGAATCTATAGCTATAAATTAACACCGTCAGCTATTAAAATGGCATTTTAAAAAGCAGATTAGAAAGAGAAAATTGAGATATTCTATTTCGTTTTTTATGTAAAAAAGATTGTAAATAATATAATAATAATAATCTTGATTATCGAAAAGGAATCCATATATAGGATAATAATTATATACATCTGAGAGAAAAATTAATATAAAATTCATACCCTTACTACATTGATATTCGTATCCTAAATACGTTTTTCGACAACTAAGTTCTTATCCTCAGTAGAAAAAAATAACCGTGTTGAACAGGATTTTCATGCGATCTTGTTTGGAAGTATATTGAGCAAAGATCTGGCACTGTATGAATTGCGTTTCTCTGACAATGACCAAAAATTATAAATATTCAACAAACTAGCAGAATCCATATTGCGCTCCGGGTACGTTCCACTAATTCTGAACGATAAATACTTCAGGAACCGTTTTTGCACTTGTTCGACTGCAACTTACTGATAAACATAATGAGGATACCATACCAAGGAGCCATATTCAAGTCGACTTGTTACAAAGGTGTAATATAATACTTTGATCGTGTAACATTATTGAAGTTTCGACAAGATCTAATTAAATATCTGAGGGCTCTAGAAGCAGATAAACACATTGACGTTATATGTTTCATAAAAATCAGTTGGTAGTCGTATAGTACATACTCCTAAATCCTTTATTTTAAAGTTAATGTTTGTATTAACTTTATGCTTATGTTCTTTTCTAAATTCTTCAATAGATTACTTGTCAAATTGCTTTTCTATTACTTGATGTACATTAAATGCTCCTATCTTTGTATTCCACTTAGTTTACTCTTCAAAAACTTTAACTATGTTTTAAGTTAGGTATAGCAAGTGCCAAATAAGATGGCGAGAGGAGGGGGTGCGCAGAAGCCGTTTTTATAAACGTCCGCGTTATGTATTTTACTCTAATAAATTATTAATTTATTAAGTGATAGATGTGTAGTTTATGCCACCTATGGTATCTTGCAAATTGATGTAAAACTAAATACAAATCTCCCCAATACTTACAATCCTGCGCAAACTTACCAACTTATCTGGTACTTGATATATATATATATATATATATATATATATATATATATATATATAATAACGAAATCGTTCTATTATTGCTTTTATGTTTTCAAAATCTTCCCGTTGTTCATGCATTTATTTATTTATTTCCTGTTAATAACACAGCAGATACAATCCAATTACAGGGTTATTCTTTTAACAAAATGAAATGGAAAATAGAAATTAGTACATAACCACTGATAGTACGGCAGTGTATTTAAGGTAACGGTATTGCATTGACTATATGTTACTATTATAAGAAGAACAAAAATTAAATTCATTTAACTAATTCTTATATAATTTGGTAAACTGCGAATACTGCCCAAATCTACGATATTTTAAAAATTGTTTCTAAATTGTCTCTAGTAAGTGTATATATGTACTTACAATATACAGGCTGATTCATTTTCGGCCCTCATCATGGGGATCTCTCTTATTATTGGTAAATTTTTATACGACGTTTCGTTTCTTTCTGGCCATCATCAACTATCTAATTTCTTATACGCGCCATATTGGATTTAAACATCTTCAGAAAGAGTTTTTTTTTCTGATTTCAACCATGTACCACATGCGGACTATAGTTTTTGACATTAGGTTTTATTTGAAAGAATAAATTATAAGATTAAATAAGGTAGCCTTTGGAATTTCAATCTGTCAAACATTTCATTTATTGTTCATTAATAATACAAAAATGTCATACACTAACGAAGAGAAACGAGATATGATAAGTATTTCTTATTCTTCGAAACGAAATTCAACAGTAGCGAGTACAAGATAACAAAAACATTAATAAAAGTACATAGAAAAGTAAACAATAAACAATTACAGTAAATGTTCAATTATCTGGCCATCTTCGGTAATGCACAATTGTGCACGCCTTCTGGCATTTTGTACTACCCTTTGTATAGTTCTTCTAGGAACTGCATCGAAGGCATTCTGAAGTCTGTCTCGTAATTCTTCAATGTTTTGTGGCGCATCTACTTTATAAATATAAAAAAAATATAAAAAAAAATCTAGCGGACTTAAATCAGGTGATCTCGCAGGCCATTCAACAACTCCCCTATTTCCAATCCTACGGTTTGCAAACTCTTGATTTAAGAAATTTCTAACAACAGCTGCATTGTGTGCTGGTGCGCCATCTTGTTGCCACCATAAATATTGTAATTTATTTAATGGGATATTGTCGTCAAGATAGTCAGATATGTATGTACGTAAAATGTTTAAATATCTTTGTCCAATTAAATGTTCTTCATACATAACTGGTCCTAAGAGACGATTTGCCAAAATACCCATCCAAACGTTTATTCCAAAACGATGTTGTGGTCTTCTAGCCCTGTTTTGTCTGGGATTTTGTACTGCCCAATAGTGCTCCGTATTTCTGTTGAACATTCCAGAATTTGTAAATTTTGTTTCATCTGACCAGATGATTTTGCTTAAAAAATTTTCGTGATTTTCTATCCTTCCCATTAACCAATTACAATATTCTAGCCTCCTCAAATTATCTCCAGGCAGTAAAGAGTGACTAACATGGATCCTGTATGGTTTAAACCTACTTTTATGTAAAGTTCTCCAAACTCTGGACTGGCACAAATTTAATTCTGACGCTACTTCGCGTGTAGAAATTGATGGATTATTATTTATCTATAAAAATACAAGATTAACATGAAATTTGAAAACACGCTTTTAATTTACCATTTGTAAAATATCTTGTCGATTTTCATTTAAATTCCTGTTGTCTTGACCATTACGCGGCTTAGTAAACGATCCATTCTCGACCAAATTTCTGTCGAGATCTAGAAAAATGGTACGATGAGGCTGTTGTCGTTCTGGATATAATTGTAGATATCTTGTACTCGCTACTGTTGAATTTCGGTTCGAAGAATAAAAAATACTTATCATATCTCGTTTCTCTTCGTTAGTGTATGACATTTTTGTATTATTAATGAACAATAAATGAAATGTTTGACAGATTGAAATTCCATGGCTACCTTATTTAATCTTATAATTTACTCTTTCAAATAAAACCTAATGTCAAAAACCTTAGTCAGCATGTGGTACATGGTTGAAATCAGAAAAAGAAACTCTTTCTGAAGATGTCTAAATCCAATATGGCGCCTATAAGAAATTAGATAGTTGATGATGGCCAGAAAGAAACGAAACGTCGTATAAAAATTTAGAGTACACCACTGGATAGAGGTTTAGAAATGGCCACAAGGATGTGTTTTTATTTTTTCTCTACAAGGCCAAATGTCGGTGCTACAGGTAAAAGAAGAAAATGGGGTTTTCGCGTTTGTTTTTTAAATAACGAAGGTCATTTGTCACAGGTCTATTTTCTTTACGGATTTATAACAAACACAAAATTTAACAACTTTGCCAAATTTAAACCTATACTCTATCTCCAATAATAAGCGAGATCCCCATGGTGAGGGCCGAAAATGAATCAGCCTGTATAGACGACCACACAACTAAATTATTGTTGGTCTACATTTGCACACACACAAGTCTCTTGTTGTTCTAATTACAAAACTCAATAATTTACAGAATTCGGAGTATACACGTTAAATATACTGACTGAAAGTCAATTTAATATCAGAAATTATACCCAAATTCCTGTTCACTGAACACTGTTCCAAAAGAACTTCGTTAATCTTGTGGTTATACGTAATATTATTAGTTCCACGAGCGAATGTCATTAGGCTACGTTTATTAAAATGTAAATGCAATTATTACATTAATACCAAATTATCAAATAACAATCGTCGATAACAGTGAAGCCAAAACAAAAATAGCGAAACACTGATACAGTATACGTGGACGTCTTGTAAAGTGTTCCGCGATTTTTGTTTTGGCTTTACCGCGCCATATTCAACACCGTTGAATTTTACTGTTATATTTTCCAGCTGAGATTGAACTTAGTTGTCAAATACGAATATCGATGTGATAAGGAGTTTTATACCTTTTTTAAGTTTTTTACTTAGCCACAATCTCTGACAAAAACCTTTAAACAAGACTATAGGGCTTAAAATTCGACGATGCTGGCGACGCTGTTTCGTTATATTCATATTTAGCTTAACTAGCGACTATACAACAATGACATTTGTGTTTTATTTTATGAAACGTTGAAACTAATTTCTTTTTATCACCAATTTAATTCAGTTATTCTTTAAACGATCCCTTACACATTTATAATCCTCCTTATAGCAATATATAATTTTATTTAGATAGTATTATATTACACTATAAACGCATTATACTTTGTTACATTATCTTAATTTCGGTGAAACTATTGGATAGTAATTAGTGTAATTACTATTATCCTATTGTATTTGTATATTTCAATTGAAATAATAATTTATACGCATGCTTTACAATCACGAATAGGATAACAGTCGATTATAAACAGTACCATAAACAAAGAATGGAAGTATATTAACGCGAAGAGCTAGGCTCTCTTATTTATAGCTACCGCTCTTGCATGAATTATACAGATGAAACTAGGTGCACGGCCTTAGGATTCAAATAAGACTTCATCCTACCGACACAGAATATTTATCCATTTACTAACGGTTTAAACTCAATGATATACAGGAAGTCTAGTTTCTAATGCGTGCTCATGTGTGGTATATTTATAAATGAACTTTTTGAATGCCTAATTAAAGTGTTAATGAAAATGTTTGAAACTTTGTTTTTATATATCGGAGCAAGAATTAAATTGATATGTAAAATATTTTTCATAATTTTGAATGAAGTATATATTGAACAGCAGCATACACAATATTGAATAATATTACAGATATTCTGGTATTTTCCTGAATACGTCCAACTAGATCGATTATAAATACCACAATCGGACTGCGGCTATAATAATAATAATAACCATTATTATCCAACAGAAACCAATTTACAGAATAATAATTAACATTATTATGCATACGTTTTTTTTTTACATAATCGTATAAAGTTAACGATATAATAACAAAAAAAAAATTAATTTAATACAAAATATATACAAAAAAACCTTTGCTAAGAAAATTGATTAAAAAAAGACAAAGAAAGAGTAAAATAAAACAATGCTAGAAAAATGGATCCAGATGCAGGCTGTTGCAATTCCGCGTCATATGTACCAGAGGCGTATTCGTTAATACTTTAGTTAGATCCGAACGATGGTAACAGACACGTGCGTATAGTAAGATAGTACAGGAAACTCAACCTAAAGGTAGTAGACTTGATGCATCCATGTTGATTTGTTGATAACTTTCAAAAGAAAGGTAGCAGTCGGTTCTTCTCTTCTACTAGTGAGAGAGCGAAAACTATGTTCTGTCGAACAACGTACAAGACAAACTTCATTGCACTTAAAGTTGAGAAATTTAACGCTTGAATTCTTCCTAAAATTCTTCCCTGGTAAACGTAAAATGGATACCATACAACCGCACCATACTCAAGTCCGCTCCGACATTTTAAAGTTGAAGGGTTGCTGAAGTCACTACAAGTTCGTTAGTTCCTATTAAGAAAGTAAAATAATTCAAGGCACCACTACAAACAGAAAAATATGGGTGGTAAGTTGAAGGGACACATAAAACGAAATTCCCAAGTATTTCATTGCTATGTTTGATTTGCACTATACAGAAAGTGATATGGATTAACAATCCTGGAATCTGTCAAAATGGCACATTTGGCAATGTGATTTTTTTGTGCACCAGCTTCAAGTTATTATCTAACTCGTAACAATAATCTATAGTGCAACCAAGTAAATCTGACCCACGGAAAATATGCGAACTAATTTACTAACGCCTTGCCCCTCGGTCATATTTGCAAACGACTGAATTTTTTATTATTGCATATCATAATTTTCAAATAATTCAAATAAAGTGGTCTATATAATTCATTGAATTTTTAGTCGAATTAATTATGTCCAGTGGGTTCTTCCATCTTTGGTCTAGTTCTACTGACAAACAAAAATGGTATTCTCATATTCTCGTATATATTCACATATTTATTGTTTTTCGGTATTTTCATATTATGGTTGCCTTTCCATGTACAGATTGTACAGGGTCCGCCAGTGAAGCGGGTAATTTTAAAAGTCCAACCGTTCATTTGCTGCTCACAAGGGGGTGCGCAGATTTTGAATTATTCTTTGATATCTGTTAAACATGGAGGAGTGGTACGCCGTATTTTCTGCATAAAATCATTTTATAAAAATGGTGGCTATGTGACTTTTGTACGATAGTTTCGTAATCATTTCAATATTCCACGACATGAAAAAGTGCCGTCCGCTCATGCAATTCTGTCATGGGTGGAAAAGTTTGGAGAAACTAGTTCCACACTAAACTTAAAGTATAGAGGAGCAACAATGTCTGTAAGAACAGAGGAAAACATTGAAAGAGTTTGAATAGCATTGACGCGTAGTCTACAACGTTCTGCAATGAAACATGCATCCGCACTGAACATTAGTGACATATCGTTACGCCGAATTTTGCATAAAGACTTATCTTTTCACTCTTACAAAATTCAATTATCTCTATCTCTCAAGTCCAAGACTTAAAAGATGGCGATATGCTGGCTCGTAGGATTTTCAGCGAAGAAATACTGCGACGTGTAAACGACGATGAAAAGTTTATTCGCCGCATGTTTATGTCAGATGAAGCATATTTTGCTTTGACTAGATATGTAAACAAACAAAATAGTCGAATTATGAAAACCCGAGTTGCTTAAGAAGTCATTACATAGTCCGAAAGTTACGGTGTGTGTAGACTTTCATCATCTGGCATTATTGGGCCAAATTTTTTTCTGAGAAGGTGGAGGAAACGCTACAACTGTCAATGCAGTCAGAACATTTTTGATGCAACAGCTCTCTAGACTTCCTGAAATTAATTTCTTCCAGCAGGATGTGGCCACTTGTCTTATTGCTTATGTGTCCATTGCTGTTTTAAGCGGACGGACTCATATTATCCAAACATGGCGACAGTTTGTGGCTTGCCAGATTCCCAAATTTGTCTGTATTGCGACTTTTTTTAGGGAGAATTTATGAAGAGCAAGGTGTACATTGATAGACCGCTAACCATACCGGAACTAGAAAGGAATATCAGACAAGAAATTGCACGGATTCAACCTGACCTGCTTCGCCGAGTGATTTTTCTATCAAGAAGAATGTTTACATAGACATGGCTAAAACTTTAGAGGCGTTATTTTTACAAATTAAAATGGCATACAAATCTGTAAAAAAATTCTGATAAACGTTTCATGAAAAATTGGGTACTTTTAATTTTCGCGCTTCACTGGCGAACCCTGTAAGAAAGAAGTACCTTCTTTACTATCTCGCATAATTTTTGCTCTCTTGACAATGAGTCGTCCCAAGTAAAATATTCATCTATTTTCATTGCCTATCAAATTATCATTATTTTTGTTGTATTTTTATTTGTTTACTCACGATCGGTTAGTAAACTGAACATTTCTAACCTTCAAACCGGCTAGAAAATGCGCTATTACATATCAAGGTAATAACACTTTACCGGCTAGCTTATGTCACTTTTCCGACTAGGTAATGTCATTTCAGAATTTATTAAACGTCAGTACTATTTAAATAAGTAAATTAAATTATAATAAAACTATTCACAAATCTTTATCAAGTAAATAACAAGACAACGTTTTAATTCAAAATTTATTCGCTTTTGGAATTAATATTAATTGCTACATTAGAATTTCCATGACTGTTTACTGATAGAGAAAGACCATGTTTAAAATCGTACGATAATAATTTAGTAATCTGTCAGAAAATATCACTATTAATTGTTACGTTGCCTAGCAACAGTACCTATTAAAAGCATTTATCAAAATGCCATGAAATTTAATACTATTATATTTTTGAAATTTAGTGATTTAATAGTTTATATAATAATTAATTACTAACCGATCGTGAGTAAAATAGTATACAAACCTTGGCGGAAAGATTTATTCCCGTCTCGAGATTAACTTACTATCTCTCGACGATAATGAACTACGTATGTAATATACTATTTCGTATCATTGTTTTTATTTTCAGTTTTCAGACGTTCCATAAGTTTAAAGAGTTTACTTGTATTAGCTCCCAGTAAATTAATTATGAAAATTATATGAAATGAGACATCAACAAATAAGAATATCTTACACATTGTTATTTCTCTTAATTGAAATAAAAAGAATGCAGATTTTTAAATTTTATATTATATTAATAATATGTTGAAACTTCATTACATCCAATGGAAAACACAATTTGTGTAGTTTCAAAAAATATATTGTATTATAAACACACACTACATATATGTTTCACCACACTGTGGCTTAATCAAGTGGATGAATATATACTGTAAACTTACATTTAGTACCGATTTATAGTAACACAAATATAAAGGTGAAAAAGAAAAATTCTAATCTGAGAGGGGATGGACATATTATAGTTTTAAGTTGAGTAGGGGAGTGATTTATCTCTACCTGGTCATTTCAAATTATGCCTAAATTATGAAATTAAGTCATAATTTAGATCTAACAATAAATAATAAAACCAATAAACATGAATTTTCGATATATCACAAACCTACACACACAGATACAACTATACACGCACGTTCTTTTCATCCTATAACACAAAAACTATCTGCTTATTAATCAATGCTCTATATATTAATTAGCGTTCTCATGAATAAACAAAATTATGATTTAGAGTCAATAGAATATATAATACAGCGATAAATAATGGTTTTAGAATAGAGTTAATGAATAACATGTTAGCCAAACTACAGCAGTCAAAAACCCGATCCATAATTTATCCCCGCATTAAATACACTAGGAACTATAATTATAATTCCATTATTTACATAGGTAAAATTTCAAACAAATATAGCGAACATAATCAAAACAAGTGAGAACGAGACCATTTCGTTTAAAACAAACAATTATTTACAAAAGGCAATAACAATAAAGATAAAACGGACAGTAGATCAAACTCAGGGGTATACAAGTTCAGAAGTGTATCAATTTTTATTTAAATGACCAGGTAGAGGTAAAATCACTCTCCCCTACTCAACTTAAAACTACAGTAGGTTCACCCTCTCTCAGATTACAATCTTTGTTTTACACCTTGATATTTGTGTTTATATAAATAGGTACCAAATGAAAGTTTATAGTGTATATTCAGTCACCTGATGAAGCCCAGTGTGGTGAAACATACCGTAGTCGACAAATTTTAATTTCTGTTGGCGTATATAGTGTATGCTTGTTAAATCCCACATTGCCTGCTTTCAAACAGTGGAGGGAAAAGAGTGGTGGACACACATACATATTTAACATGTCGATTTCAACATGCATGTTTTTACAACTCAAGAAAAGACACAAATCACAAATAAATGTATGGGCTGGTATTTTAAATAATTCAATTGTCGGTTCTTTCTATAGGGACATATGAGTAATGTCCGCCAAGAATTTTATTATAAGTTGGCATACTGCCCAGAATAATGTGGTGGATTATGTGAACCTTTAATTTAGAATATTTATTTTTTATTATTATCGGAGAAGAGTTAATTTATTTTCTTTTCACAAGAGTTACATTTATTTATTTTTTTACATAATTTAGAATTAATATTTGATTTCATTTTATTTATACGCGGAAAATATAAGCTTCGTTGTACATCCTCATAAAAGTAATACACCATGAAATAAATATTTTTGTGTAAATATTTGTGGCGAATTTTATGCGTATTTCTAAGATGCGTTCTACAACCCTCTGAAGCAATAGACTTACTGACTAGCTATAGCTATAATCTGACTGAACTTTATCGTACCCCACTTCGTACTTACATACATTCATTGGCAACCTCGCTATATGTCTTTCTTTACTTTTTTCTGTCGCGCTCTTTTCCTCTTCTACTTTCGTACCAGAAATTAAAATTTGTCGATTACGGTATATATAAATACAATATATTTTTCGAAACTAAACAAATTGTGTTTTCTATTGGTTTTAACTTATACAAAAAATGTTGGTAAAATGTTGTAAATTGGTCTTAAAAGGACGATTTTTATTTAGATAGATATTAAAAGGAATGCATTTGAAAATTTCAAAATGTGACAATAAAAAGTATTCAAGGAATTACGAATTTATGCAAAGTAAAACTTAAGAAAATGTATACGGTAGTATAATTTTTAAATGAAAGCTGTACATTTATAAGAACCCTTTCCACATGAAATATTCCTTCGGCCCTCGTGTAAGCAGCAAGTTTAGAACATGTAAAACGTTGTGAAAAGATCGTCGATTGAGGAAAGCAAAATAGTTTTATTACTTATTACTTGAGGTAGCGGAATGTTTCTCAAAGCATGGAAACTTAAAGATTACATCTGAACGCGCATTAAAATTACTCAAAGATAGTTATTTCATATTTCACCTATCAGGCACGATCTGTTAAAGGTTAAGTATGCAATTTGCGATTTGAGTTTTTAATGAATGTCTCTCTTATATTTTAAACTTCATTAACAACTCGGAAGAAGACTCGAAAGACAGAAATGGGTCCAAAGTATTTAACCTTCAACAAATTTAATGAATTATTTGATATTTTTGTTGACTGTATAAACAGAGCGGTGGTATCTTTCAAAGCAGGTAAATATTAGCAATTCATTTACAAGAAAAACATGAATTAATTAATATTCAATCTATTTAGACTTGCTATATACATACACAGGTATACTTACTATTACATATATACAAGCACGAAATATTTAAATAACCAATTCTCAGTATCTACAGTTTAGTGTGGTTTAACATTAGAAGCGACGTGTTTTTATTTGATTTCTTCTCGTCTAACAATTCCCAGACAATTTCGATGGCAGACAATATCATGCGTTCATGCACACATGCTGTACGTATTCTCAGGTTCTTCTAAACAAATAGCAGTGTCGAGTGAGAGGAGCAAGAATATGAGAAAAAAAAAACGACTTCTAAGAGGCAAATGCACCCTCCTGCCATTGACACCGTATATACAAATACACGTGTATGGAAGCTGATTCAGTGGAACCGATGTTACCGATATCTGTTCCTGTTAAAGTAGATCACGTCCGAGAGATACAATTATATTCATAACACCTCGGGTGGATAAAGGTCGTAAAATATGCGCCGTTGGAAAGGGGATCCAATTAATTATTTTCGTTTGATCGAACGCGTATGATATATGAAACTAGTGTTCTGTTATCCTTTGTGGAATACCAAGAAATAATAAAGTAGCAGATAACGTAGAACTGCCCAGGAAGAATTGTAATAGTCTTGCAATAAATTTTCTTCAAAAGAAAAATTCCAATAGTATTGCAATAAATTTCTTTAATGAGAATCTTTTTGGAAAGAAATCTTTTTGTTGTTGTATTGATAAATCAGGACAAATTTTGGACAATGTTTCAAGCGTACACTGTGCTTATAACATTATGCAGGAAAACTACACTAAGAAAAATATCTTTCACGTTAACAGACGAGTCACGTGATAAACAGTTACTTCGGGTCAAGTAACATTTAAATTACAATAATATCTAATAATTCTAGAATTCTTTCAATTATATGAATGTATTATATTACCAGAACTGGGCAATGTTGCCAGCTTGGATTCCATCAAATGTCATTCGAATTACTTGTTTACGAGTTCATATCCTTATTTATAGGTCTGATTTTATTGTATTTATACATCGATATTATATTATAAGATTTTCACAAGTAAATCATGCCTAAATCGTTAGGTAGCGAAAGAAATCATTCTATAAATAATCGGGTAATGGTACAATGGACCATTAAACTCCCCCTTTCTGCTGTTCGACAGGTAATATTTTCTATTATTCATATTATAAACGTTTTAACTCTATCATTTATTTATTACAGAGAGTAGTAGCAAGTGCTTTAAATATTCACATTGCAACAGTAAATAAAATATAATCTGGGTCAAAACAAGGTGGTTCAATCATCTAGCCCAATGCGAAAACGGACTAGAAATAAGCCCGTTGTAGATGTTGATGATTTTAATCAATGTGCAATTAGAAATGCAATTTACAACATGTATGAAAACAGTAAGTTTAAAGTAACTTAGAACTGGCTATGAAAATACAATTACATTGTATATATAACCCTATAGAACTCACATGGGGTATAATAAAAATATATTACAACAATAAATAGAAACATATGGTAGAAAAGAAGAAAAATGTGTAAGATTATGGAAAGAGGTATTAATCCAAGTAACCCCTGACATTTGGGCTGATAGCATTAGCCATTGTGAAAAGGAGATTCAAAAATGGTGTGTTTCGAAAGACAACACACATTACCATTTATACGCAACGAAAATTACTGATTCAGAAGACAGTGCAAATGGTGACTAACACTAGTATTTCGTATTAATATTGTTGTCTACATACAAAACAGTTGTGGTAAAATAGTACCTATAAGTTGTGACAAGAAAGACACTCCTAGAGTTGATATACACAAATAGTACTATATATAAATAATGTTTTTGTTTATTTATTCTGTTATCCCTCTTTTACATTTCGGTGTCCATGGGTTGAACGAACCGAGGTTGTAGTATCATTTTTTTACTGGTCACCCATCCAGCAACTGACCACGGTAACCTTTGTTTGACTAAGTCAATTCCTGTTACCTTGAGTACACAGCCGTATTGTCTGCTGTCGATTTGTGTCCGCCTATACTCTTCTATAATATAATTATTACAGATATATCGCACTGATTTACTTATCGGCTTAAGAATCGTGGCAGTACAAAATAGTGTTAGATATAACAATAAAAAATTAATAAGTTTCTCATTACAGCAGCGTATTAGGTAGGTACTTATAACAAACAATACTAATTGGTTCGATTTTAATAATCTCCTTCGGCGAGGATCATGCATATCAAAGTTTGTAGAATCTACTACAATACATTAGAAAAAAAAATTGTTTCTAGTACTCTACTTGGATTTATTTATTAACAAAAATCATTTTATTTATTCGAAATATTCTCTTTCTGCAGAAATATTTCTGATTTGAACGTTCAAGAAATGCATCAAATAATTTTTTAATATGTTGCTGATTGCAATGGCGTTGAGATTGCTCGTCGGTGACCATTGAACATTTTCAATTGATGCAAAACGCTAAATGCAACTTGCGAAATTAAAAAAAATCGCAAAGGGCCAAATCTGGTGAATGCGGAATATGTGAAAGCAAATAAAAAGCTTTTTGTAAAAAAGGGTGACAACTACGAACGAGGAAAAGGGCATTATCGGATAACAATTCCAACTGCTTGGTTCTTGATATTCAATACGCTCTCTCTATTAAAAACAGAATATCAGATACTTTGAAAGTGGTATTTTTCATTCGAATAAGGACAAATAGAAACAGATTAACGCAAGAAATAATGACAAGAACAAACAAGATGGTGAATGATGCTACTAATTTCACTTTAATCAAATTGTTTAACAGAATTCTACAACATTGCACACTAACTAATGAGAATTATCAGGGTGAGCACATTAGTGGGTACCCTAATATACTTGGCATATGGCAAAGTCTGTATCATCCTGGATCTCGGCAACCAATAAAGCTTTTTGATGTGGCGTTTTTAAAATAATCCTTGTATATACATTATAACCGAGATCTGTCAATCATATGGCAAAGTCTGTATCATCCTGGATCTCGGCAACCAATAAAGCTTTTTTGATGTGGCGTTTTTAAAATAATCCTTATATATACATTATAACCGAGATCTGTCAACCTTTTTCACAAAAATGCACAGGGGCTTTGCTAGGGCACCTTCCATGGTATAAATGATATAAGACCCCAAGTTTTGGAACCTCCTAAATCAGTCAATTTTGAAGTTAGAGCGTCGCGGGTGGTACCAATCAATTATTTTCGGAGAGATACACTTAGGCATACCTTGACTATGAATAATTACAAACCCGTAGAAAAGATGTTTCAAAAAAAGTGCAAAAATGGATCTTTGCCCTCCTACCCGACTTTTTCATGGAAATGGATATTGGTTGACGGCGGTATAATTTTCAGAATCTCCATGGTCGGTAGTGTTGAACATTTTCTTTTCATATTGAAAAAAGATGTGTGTAAAGAGATATGCAAATATATGCAAATTTAGAAGGTAAAGTTCACCCAAATGAAGAAACCTGGCTATTTTAAATAAATAGCTGAAAATTTGTGAAAGCAATCTATTATATTATCTGCTGCAGATGAGACTGTTTTCCTTTTAAAAATCTTTATTAGAAGCTGAGGTATTAACAATTTTCGGGAACTGCCGCTAGCTTGTGCGCGATCTAGTGGTTAGCACGTTTGGCTGTGGACCCCATTATCCGAGTTCAAGCCCATTGAGTCGCGAAATTTTTTAATTTTTTGTTTTCATGTTTCATTATGTAAAGTGAGTAAAAGATTTCAAAATTTAAACTTTATTTTGTAATAGTAACATGTAATTAATTTGGTCAAGCCGTTTATTTCGCAAAGTCTAAGCTCTTGACTCACTCACTCTTAATTTAAAGCTATTTGAACTAATGTTTATTTATTTTTTATATACATTTCAATTGGATTTTAAACTTCAGGCGACTTAAACGTATCGAAATAAACACAGTCCATCAAAATAGATTAGTAAATTTAGCAAAAAGTTTATTAAATGGCGTATATGACAATGACAATCTATTTTATTTATGGTTATGTTGTGTTTAATATCGGTTAGTACGTACCCTAATTTGGAAGGTAAAGACCAGAAAGAAGAATCCTGGTTGTTTTAAATAAATAACTGAAAACTTGTGAAAGCAACCTACATTATGTTCTACAGATGACACTTGTTTTCGCTTTGAAAAATTTTTGTTAGAAGCTGAGCTATTAACAATTTTTGGGAACTATCGCTAGAAAATTTTCAAATTGTGCGCGGTCTCCAAGTTTTCGTCAGATAAAAATTAATTAATCATTTGTAATTATCAATTTATTTGAAACTTGAAGAACCCATAAATTAAACCCAAGAATAGCTTTTGAGTTTACCCTCCCCCAACCATGTGTTTGCATGAAGTTAAGATGACTTTGAAATTAGTAAAATTTCTTTGTCAAAGTACAACGTATTCACAAAAAAATATTGTGGACTAGTTTATTGCAAAATGCCTCAATGGGATAGAAAAAAAAGGTACATATTTAAAAAAAAGAGTATATTTTATCCTTTTTTTTTCGAATCATTTATAAGATCTTTTGAGGTCTGGTCTGGAACCCACAACTTTCATTAGCTTGACACCTTCTTGTCCACCACTCTTATTTGCTTAAAGACTCGAACAGATATATATATATATCATCAATACCTTATTTATCGTTAGGTCTTAAGGTTAAATACAAAAATCAAACAATTCCTTAAAGTTACAGTACATGAAATCAGTAAGTGCATTATTCTATTCTAATTTCGTTCCGTATATCATCCTTGCCCATTCTTTCTTGTTGATTGCCATTCTTTTCGCCTCTCTTCCTGACATTCCCTTGGCTCTCAATATGTCTTCCACTTGGCTATCCCACGAATTCCTAGGTCTACCTCTTGGTCTTCTCTGATATCTTCTTGCTTGCCATACTTTTCTTGTTGTTCTCTCCTCTCCCATTCTTGTCAAGTGTCCAAACCATCTTAATTGATTTCGTTGTATATCTTCCTTCAGGGTCCGTACTTTAAGTTCTTCCCTTATTTTGCTATTTCTTACTCTGTCTCTCTTAGTAATTCCCATTATTCCTCTTAAAAACCTCATCTCCATTGCTTGTATTTTGTTTTCCATTCGTTTCGCCAATGTCCAACTTTCGCTTCCGTATATCAATACGGGCTTAAATATAGTTTTATAAACTGATGTCTTAGTTTTCCTTGACACTTCTCTTCTTCCCAGGAACGAATAGTTCAAGGAGTAGTAAAGTGCTGATGCTGCATCTCACCTGTCATTCAGTTCTGCCTCCATGGTTCCTGCTTTGTGTATTTTCACCCCTAGGTATTTAAATGTTTCTACTTGTTATATTTTAGTGTCGTCAAGTTTTATTTGTAATTCATCATCTTTTTTCCCTATTACCATAACTTTGGTTTTCTCTGCGTTTATTTTTAAATTCTTCTTTCGCAACGCCTCTGCCCATATATCTAGATTACGCTGAAGATTGAGCTTATTTTTCGCATAAATCACCAAATCATCTGCAAATATGCTCTCTGCTATTTCTACCGGTTCCATGTTGTAGTATCCCACCTTCATTTTCTTGACTTTCATTTTCGCTTCTTTTGTTACATCATCCATTATTATATTAAATAATACTGGGCTAAGGTTGCCTCCTTGTCTTAATCCCTCCGTCGTTACAAATTCTTCAGATCTTGTGTTCCTGGTTCTAACGTAATTTCTTGTGTACTTATATATAGCTTTAATACAGTTTATTAATTTTTGCCCGACTCCTCTCCTTCTTAGACTGTTCCAAACTAGTTCCCTTGGCACGCTGTCAAAGGCTTTCTTGAGGTCTATAAAGGCCACATATATATTGTCATTGGTACATTTCTCTATTAATTGTTTCAGTGTGAATATGTGGTCCTGAACTCCTCTTCCCTTTCTGAAACCACTTTGTGAATCTTCTAGTTGTCTTTCCACTGTTCTTTCTAGTCTTTTGGTCAGTATCCATTCATAGAGTTTGGCCAGCGTGCAAAGCAAAGTAATACCCCTGTAATTAGCGCAGTCCCGTTTATTCCCTTTCTTGAATATCGGTATCAATATTTCTATCTCCCAGTCATGTGGTACTTGTTCCTCTCTCCATACTTTGTTTAATAGCTTTACCATTATTTCCATAGCTTTCGGTCCTAGGTTCATTATCATCTCCGTATATATTCCATCGTGCCCTGCCGCCTTGCCCCTTTTTAATCTTCTCACGGCTTCCGACACTTCTTCTATTGTTATCTCTACGTCTTGTTCGTTATTTTCGTTAATATTCTCTTGTTCTTCTTTAGTTCCTATGTCATTGTTCTTTTCTATCGTTAAGAGTTCTTCGAAATACTCCTTCCACCTCTTTATAATGTCCTCATCTTCATCTAGTATTTTCCCTTGTTTATTTTTAATAAGATTCGGCTTATATGTTCTTCCGTGTCGAAGGGTTTTTAGTACTCTATAAAACAACTTTAGGTTTCCGGAATGGTCTCTCGAACAGATGAATTATATTTACCTTTTTTCTGTCCCATCGGAACATTTTGCAATAAACTAGTATATGTACATGTATTGTATATTTAAATAGGGGCATGTATAGTCCCATAAGAGCCTCTACTCTTTTCTAAGTTGCGAACATACTACGCAGCAAAACATTATCACAGTAAAATAAAACTGCATCTTCATTGTTTTTCATTGCCTCACGAAATTTACAATAACAAATAAAATGGCCACTTTCTAAAAGCGATTTAATTTGTTTGATTTCAACATCTATTATGTATTATGTACATATATTGGTGCACACTGTAGAGTATGGCATACATGTAAGGCATTAACATTTTACATCTTACATAAAATTTACATTAGTAACAATAATGATCGTGATATTTGCGAGAAATAAGCAATCAAGAACGACAAAACATCGTTCCCTTGAATTTTGCCACTTATTGAACCAAGTCTTCGGTAACTAATAATGGCATTTCACTTTACTTTTTGTCGTGTATTAAATCGCTCCCCAGTTTCTTGCCGCATTGAAAAACTATTATACCGCCTGGAAAGATATTTTCCTTAATTTCCCTCATTTCAGCTTATTGAGCTGCTTATTAACCAATTTGTTTTCCTTTTATCTCATAATTATAATTGAAATACTACTTGTACAAATGGGATTTGCGGCGAATTCGCGTTTCCGAGGATATCAAAAATGCGTTGTCATCTTAAAATTATTTAGAAGCATAAGTTCGTAGCGCTTTTCTTGAACTGAAAATGGATTAATTTTTTAATAAACAAACTACACGAACTAATCAAGAATATATTCTCCTCCATTATTTGCAATTGCCTCCCAAGATCTCAATTTTTCGATTCCACGCCAGAAAAAATCTGATGGTTTGGAAGTAAAGAAATCGTTCAGCTTATATTGAGTTATTAAAGATCTCTCGAAGCTTACTCGATAGAAAGCGAAAGAAATGGAAATCTGACGGACCGAGTTCAGAAGAATAAGGCGGATGTGTGGTAATCACCCAACCAAGTTCTTGAATAGCCGCTTTTGTAATGTTAACGGTCTTTTTCCTATATTGCGGCCTCAATCTGATGAGTTTTTTTAATAGTAAATCTCAGCAGTGATGGTTATATTCCTACACACGTTTGACGTTTTAACATTAAAAACTTCAATTGTATACTGGGATATTCGAAGCTGTCTAGAGAGGCTATAAAATAATTAAAATAAGAAATAAACTAAATTTATGATCTGTTCCTTTAAATTTGCCGTGTGTGTATCTTGCATCAAAGCAAAATTAATTGAAATATATATTTATTAACTGTTAGTAATTTTCACTTCTTCCGGGTTCGCCCGTCTTCAGCATTAACTAATAGATTCAGTAGAAGTAGGCGGTATATACAGGGAAACAGTGAACAACGAATACGCGAAAAAACTCAATAGAAAATTGTATCATTACCGACTGTAAAACTTTACAAGTTTAGTTGGTGTACATGAAATGTCGGAATTCAGAAATACTTAAGGTCTAGAAAACAAATGCTTGAGTACACTTTTAACAATGACCAACAAGAGCATAAATATAGTTTAAAAGAAATCTAAGTAACCTAATTCCGTTGCTCGAAAAGGCATGAGGAAAGGGACAAAGAATAAACGAAAAAATCTGAACTTCAAACTGAAGAGCGTTTTAATATTATATTCACTAAAAAAATTCTGTTCCCTTTAAAAAGACAATGTAATAATAGTCTGTTGGAAATAGATTTTTGTATAGTTTGTATAGTTGTCATAGTTTAAATCGTTAAGTTGTAAAACTGCTGTTTATAATGTGTGAGATCTTCCAAGTTACATGCTGTATATTCAATTTATCGTACATTTCTTGAGTATTATTGGTGGTAGTTATTAGCCAGCATACTTACTTCATTGCGTAAAAAAAATAATTAATTATACCGTTTGTACTGCACCAAACTTATCAGTGTAAAATTTACCATTGTATATCGTTTATCGAGTTATTTTATACATTATTCAATAAGATAAGTAATTTTATGATTATTTATTATAAAATAAGAAACCGTACCGGGTTTTCTCCGAAACTTACTTCTAGCTAATCTATCTCTACCGCAGAACTTCTCGAACCAACTTTGTGCAATTTATTCAACGTTGTAATGTCGTGTTTAAAGAAAGAGTAGGTAAATCCTGAAACGAAATAAACGCGCTCGTAACACAAATTTATCTTTTTAATACAAATATTGCGCACCATTTCTAAAATCGATATTTTGTATCCACCTTCCCAATATTATAAAATTAGATAATTTTAAATGACCGAATGTAGTGTATTTACAAAGTAGAGTTAAATATAATTAATTGAATTTCAATTGTATTTCTAAAAAATTAATCTTATTCATTTAAGTTATTCAGACCATAGCAACTTATAGCGGTGAAGCCTGGCCATTTAAAGATAAAGCAGTAAAAGCTTTGCTGGTAACATAAATGGACTTCTGGAGAAGAGCTGCAGGTAGATCTAGAAGGCACAGAGTACGAAATAAGAGAATAAGAGAAATTATGGGAGTCAAGTATACTATAGTAGACGACATCAAAACGAAACAACTTCAATGGTATGAAAAAGTGCAACGGATGACAGGTGAACGGCTACCCAAGCTAGTGATGGAATGGACCCCACAAGGAAAGCGCAGGAGAAGGTGGCTTAGAAGAACTTGGAGGGTAGGAATCGACAAGTAGATAAAAGTGAGAGGTTTAGAAAACAACTTATGGGAAAACAGGGACCAATGGAGATTGGACATCGGAAGACGGCGGAAAACGTTTTAAACCGATATATATATATATATATATATATATATATATATATATATATATATATATAAGTTGTTAAACAAGTAATATTTTGAGGGATACCTAGTGTAATAAACTTAGTAGCAAACTCATTTGGCAAAGAATTTATTTAAGAAAAATTGTAGCACCTACTAAGAAATAGTATTTTATTTATCAAGAACAAAAAGTGGAATTTTAAAAGACGAAAAAGTTGTTTACGGCCGAGGCGTCAGCCGAGGACGGAATTACTTGTGAGGACCTTTTAAAACACTTTTCGTTCGTGATGAATACAACGGTTTATTTCATACTGAAAGTTTAATGAATTTTAAATAAAAAGACATGAATTTATTTAAAATGACATTTATATCTCGCAGAAATTATTCGTAAAAATTAAGTAACCGGTATCTAATATTTGCTACAAATAAAAATGAAAAAACCGCGTCAATTTTCTGTGCTTTATTCGATTATTCGTTTTAAACTGGATACAAATGAGACATCGCAAGGCATTCTGGATGCACCTGATCGCGTGAAGAAGAATTTGATACCATATAAGTCACGAAATCAATATGAATATATTAGAATTATTCCCATCAACAATTGACGTATAATTTTAAAGTGCTGAAACTTTAATATTTTACTTTAAAGAACTAGGACTTTAATGTTCCATTTTTCTTGTAGCATAAATAATCTGAAAAACGTCATTTTTGACATCAGTATGAAATAAAAGAGATTTATTATTTACTTGTCTTGGATTTTCTAGCGCTGTGCAGACTTCATTTAATAAAGATTGCCAACTAGAATTTATGAAATCGTCTAAAAACTCGAAAACGAATTATATTGTAATACTTCTTAAAATTATAACATGTAATGTGTAATAATACTTGTAACATTTTACATTTTATGAATTTTAACCCAGATATACCTGTAGTCCTATATGTAGGTCGATTTTTCAAAAGTCCCTCTCCACTTTATAATTTAATTCTAGTGGCGGTATGTATGACTAATGTTGCGAGTTGTTCTAGAAATTCTGCGTGACGTGTCGTTTGATGTTGGTTTTATCAGTAGCAGTGTTTTATAGAGGTTTTTGTGACGTGTATAATGGACCACTACGACGTTCGATTTACAGGGTGCGTATCTAAACACTACTTGACATAGGATTTATTTCACGAGCACGTTTTCTGTTAAAAAACATGTTAAATATTCATGTGTTATATCCTAATTATAGGTTATGTGCGAATTGTCGAAGTAATATGTATTTAGATATTGACGTCCTACATATAGGACGTTAGGAAGTTACAATATGGCGACTAGAATGTTACAGTTTCTCATTTACAACAGATTTTTGTTATATTTATGAAAATATTCAAAGATAAAAGAAGTAGGTAATTTGTATTTTTCAGCGGATTGACCCTAACTGAAGCTCTCACACTACTAGAAGACGACAATTTTCCATACCAAGAAGCGGATATAACTATATTTCCTCCTGAAAATGCTTGCGGAAATATTACCGACGAAGACTCTGGAGATCAGGACATTGTAAACATAAACAATCAACCAGCAAGTCAGCTTAGAGCTCCAGCAGAATTAAGAGTCACTAACAACGAAATATTCGATCAAGTAAGATGATTGTCCACTTGCACAGTTAGCAACTCGACGGAGTAGCAGTCCCAAAGTCAAACAAAAGAAAACTGCACCGTATATATGGACCGAAGAAGATTTTGATGTAGCTGCTGCCACCGAATGGCCAATTGACGTTTCAGAGGGGTTTGCAAAAATTAGCCCTTTAGATCTTTTTGAAAAATTCTTTGATGATGACGTTATCAAACTTTTTATGGAAGAATCAAACAGGTAATATAATTTTTGCAAAATATTCTGTGCATTATTGAAGTGAATTTATTCAGATATGCTGCACAGAAGAACAAACCCAGCAACATAACTGCTCACGAAGTAAGGTCTTTTTTGGGCGTTCTTATTTTGAGTGGGTATCATCCATTACCTAGGCGAAGGATGTTTTGGGAACGTGAAAAAGATTGCCATAGTGATCAAGTCAGCGACGCGATATCAAGAGATAGGTTTGACTTTATTATGAGTAATGTTCATTTAGTCAACAACAATAATTTGAACACAAATGACAAATTTGGAAAACTAAGGCTATTGTTTGATCATTTGAATAAAGCGTTTCTCAAATTGGCTCCTGTTCAAGACATGCATAGTATGGATGAGGCAATGGTGCCTTACTATGGGAGACATGGTTGCAAGCAATACATCCATGGAAAACCCATTCGATATGGTTTCAAACTTTGGCTGGGATGTACTCGCCTGGGTTATGTCAATTGGATCGAGCCGAATCAAGGTGCAATGACTCATATTGGAACTCAATATAAGGATCTTGGAGTTGGAGCCGGAGTTGTTTTGACTTATGGGGATACTCTGAAATCTAAGTGGCCGGATGCAATTTTCCATTTATACTTCGGCAATCTTTTTACCTCTTGTCCATTGCTGACAAATTTGTCCGAAAAAAATCTCAAAGGGACTGGAACAATTCGAACTAACAGACTTACAAACAATCCATTCAAGTCCATAGACATGAAAAAGAAAAATCGGGGAGAGTTTGAGTATCGCATGTGTAACGAAAATAATCTCGTGACAGTGCAATGGAATGATAATAGCATTGTTACAATGTGTTCAAACACAGTAGGTGTACATCCATTACATACTGCCAAACGATATTCCCGGCGCGAGAAGAAAAGCGAAAATGTTCAGCAACCGCATATGATAAAATTATATAATGCTAACATGGGTGGTGTAGACCGTTGTGATGAAAATATTAGTCTTTACAGAACCTCCATACGAGGTAAAAAATGGTATTTCTGTCTACTTTCTCAGTGCAATGATATGTCTGTTCACAATGCATGGCAAATACACAAATATAATAAGGGAACTATGGATCATTTAACATTTAGGCGACAAATTGCTCTTGGATTATTGGAACAAAATAAAAAAATAAGAACAATCACAAAGGTAGACCTAGCCAACATGAAAATATGGCCATCCACTATGACAGAATGGATCATTATGTGATTACTCAGGACAAACAAACTAAATGTCGTCACTGTCACACTAAAACTACCACACGATGTAAAAACTGTAATGTGGATTTACATGTAAAGTGTTTCGTTGTTTATCATACTTTGTAATGTGTATTAGTATTATTAGTAAAAGTAATTATATTTGTATTTAATAAAATTAGTTTTGCTTGTACGGCGTGGTTTATTTTCCTGACGTCCTACATATAGGTATAGGCCCAAATGGCTCACTGACTAACAAAAAAAAAATTATATTGACATTTTGGTGTCTGTATTTATGCAAATTATTCATTTCATATACCAAATAATTTTTTTTTATTCTAGAAATATTTCAGGCATATCTGGGTTAAAGAATTTTTATTGAATTGACTGAAAAAGTTTGTTCTTTTTTCGTCCTTAGATATATGAGGGCGGTTTGACGAGGTAACGTGAGCATTGCTTTTCAATGAAATACTTATTTTAAGGCAAAAAATGTTTTATTTTTCAACATAATTCCAATCCAATTCTGTATACTTAGCCCACCGAATTTCCAATTTTTTCAAACCATCCAAAAAGTAATCTTTCGGCAACTCTCATCCAAAATATGCATGCCTTGGATATCATCTTTTCATTTTCCCGAAGTCTCCTGCCACGGAGCCATTTCTTTAAATTTGGAAATATAAAGAAATCACTGGCAGCCAAATCTAGCGAATATGGTGGATAAAGCAGTAGTTCGCAAAGCAATTCACCAAATTTTGTTGTAGCAAAAGCGGACGAATGAGAAGGCACATTATCGTGATGGAACTCTTTTCCTCAACAAATGCAGTCGCTTTTCTTCAGTTCTGCATCCAAACATGTTAGCAAATCACTATAATCCACCAAATCCAAATAATCAATAAAGAGGACCCCCTTGGAATAAAAGAAACTGTGGCCATGACGTTATCGGCCGAAAAAACGGTTTTTGCTTCCTTCGGAAGAAATTTTAGTAGACGACGCCTTCTTTGTCCCATCAGATATATACCTCAAGTTATGTAGATAAGTACGAACGTACGTTCAGAGAGTTGCCTTTTTGTTAAGGCTAAGCCATTTTTTTCTGTTCTGCATGCTAACATCAAGGCACCATTCTTCATTATCAGTGACAATGTGGGACAAAAAGGCTTGACGTTGTTGATGGTCCAAACGAAGACGACGTAGCAAAGAGGCACAAATGTTGATTTGCTGAATCTTATTATTTTCGACCAAAAGATGCGGCAGCAAAACAATCAGTTTTTCTAATTTTCCTATAGAATACAAACATCGTATTATGATCGATTGGTTACAATCCATTATAATGGCCAATTTCCGAGTTGATTAGAGTGGTTCGTAAATTAAAGCGTACAGACGATTTTCATAAAAGTTCAATGGTCTTTCCAAACGTTGAGAACCCTTTATACAAAATTGTGCTTTTTAAATTGAGAAAACCATTTCCGTCCTGTACTCTCTTCAATTACGTTTTCTCCGTAAACGGCACATCTTTCTGATGCATTAAATTCTCTATTTAACTTCAACAAAAGAATATATGGGAAACGCTCATTTTTTCTACTTGACGTTCTATTTTCTTTTGTCAATAATTAATATAATCTTTGCACAAATTCACAAATTAAAGAAACTATTCAATTAAATAATAACACAACAATAAAATAACCATGATATATGCCTAACAATTATAGAAAACAAAAACGCTACGAACTTATACACTGGTGAAGCTTTAGAAAACTTCCAATTCTGACAGTTGTCATACATAAATTCAAATTATAAACGCTTATATTTTTTAAATTGTTTGATTATAATGTAAGAGTTACAACATAAAATATTTTTTCTACGACCGCTAGTGTAAATAGCGAAAATCGCACCAACAACCCTTCTAGTAAATGCTTCATTACGCACGTATGTTATTTTTTCAACTAATTTTCTTAATTCTGAGAAGACTTGATGCATTTTTTGGTTCTTAAAGATCTTATGTTGGTGACACTGATTTTAGATATTTTATATTTGACATCTGAAATTTGTATCTCACAACCTTGTCTTCAACAAAAGGTATTTATTTAGAAATTTTGTCGGGATCATGGCGGTCGTGGAAAAAGTATGATACAAAACTCGAGTTGTAAAGCAATTGAAGGGGTTTTTACAAAAACAGCCTTAGTCCAGAAATATCTGTTTTGAGGTCTTCACAGTCTCGTGTAACTTCGAATAGCTGATAATTCGGTATCCTTAAAAACAGCAATAGTTCAGAGATGAAGCAATGTGAAATATAAGGGTTTCTGCAAAAACGGCCATAGTCCAATGGTATTTCCAGCAAAAACGGTTAAATATGAAAATTGGACTAAGGTTGTTTTTGTAAAAACCCTTTCAATTACACCCTCATGGAATTACAGACTCGTGCGTAATATGCTATTTACAACTCGAGTTACGTAATAATTATTTAAAGTTACTACAGAACTGGCCAAAAATTAGAAAATGGAGATTGGGTTTATTCCACTAATCTGTGCTTACAGGATTTCCAGCAATAGTATCCGAATCTGCCAGTTACTTACGCACAACTGCGAAAACATATTCAAGCTTGTGTTATTAAATTTGGTGAAACCGGGGCAATAACTCGTAAACCTGGCGATTGAGCACTTAGAAAAGTTTATTCGTCAGGTGGAACATATACAATTTTAGGACTTAAGTTGTGTTCATATAAAATTCAAGCAATTTAGGAACTCAAACAGGTAGATTTTGTTACGAGAACAAAGCATTGTCTATAGTTTTTGAGAAATATAAATAAAAATGACATTCTCGACAAATGCTTCTTTTCGGATATTTAAACAAGCAAAATTTGAGAATTTGG